>OX465292.1:42031949-44431949 GCA_949987695.1 Merzomyia westermanni | reverse complement strand
TGTCAAAAACTATAGCAGTACTTTTCAATACTTCCAGTCTTAAAAAAATTCCCCTTTCCAAAAAGAGTTAATGTTTTGGCTAACATGTAGTTAAAAATATTTCCTCAATTGGTTTTTGTTTTGGCTAAATTGTGGTGAAAAATATTCGTTCATTTGGTTATTGCTTTGGCTAACATGTGAAAATTATTGGCTGAATCGGTTACCAAAGTGGCTAACAAATGGTTAATTTTATTAGCTGAATTGGTTAATCAAATACCAGTTATAGTGGTTATTGTCAAATGGAGATACCTACAAATTTTTTCCAAATAAATTGTAAAAAAATGCATAGTTTTTATTAAATACTTACATATTTTATTGAAATTATTTCTTAATACATTGGAATAAATCATATTAAAACTAAATTTTTCAATATTTTAAAACTTTTAATAGTTTTTAAGGAAAAAGTAAATAGAAACAAATAGTTAATTATTATAATTGTTATAAATAATAAATAGTCTTTTATTTTACCACTATTCATTTTTAAACGTTTTACATTTTTTTATAGCTTAATAGTGTTATTCTATTCTATTATTAACAAGACTAGGACTTATTTACATTGTTGGAGTTTATAAAATTTATTTTAGAGTACCATGAGGATATCATAACTCTCTCTCTATGGCGCGATATACATCAGGTATATCATCATAAACCTCCTAAGAGATTTTTGCGCCAAGCTTCTCCTCCAATTTGTGGTGTGCCGATTTGAATTTTCCCTACAAATTGGTGGGTCCTACAGTTTTTTGCCGACTCCGAACGGCATCTACAAAGGAGACGAATTTTTGCTGAGAAGCCTGTCATGGCAGAAATACACTCGGAGAGTTTGCCAAACCACTGCCGAGGGGCGACCCCGTTTTGAAAAACTTTTTTCAAATCACTTTTGATGTTACCTGTACCAGGGCTCGAACCATGGACCTTCGGTGTGGTAGGCCGGCAACACTACCTTCACACCACGGAATTAGAATATAATATTTACAATATTTAAAATTTACTTCAATTAATAGATTTATTTACAAAAGCGGTACTATTTACAATATTCAGATTTTACTGTCGTTCATTGTACTATGAGAAGTAAAAATTTAATGATGGGGGCTGGCAAAGAAACGCTCGTGGCTAACCGCCACTTCAAAACTTCTTCTTGAAACTGTTGAGTCAAAAGAAAAAAAATGTTAGATTTAAAACTATGCGAAAGACAACAGATCAAAATACCTCTGGCAATTTGGCTATTCGAACATGCTGCTTCGCTTTCCCCATTAAAAATTTCGGAATCCAGAGCACTAGGAAAAAGAATAAAAGAGATTTTGCAGAGTCGGAACTAAAATAAATGTGTTCATGTTTGGAATGCAAAAATATTTATAATCTATATCTCTCGGACTAACTATTACCATATCTTCAGTCATCACACCTACTAAAATACCTAAAGCAGGCATTGACTCTATAGGTTCTGAATAATAATTTTGTAAGCTCGCATAGTTAATTGCTGAATCCTTGTTCTTCTCAAACAATTTTAATTGGGTCCTTATTACTATGGACAAAACTATACTTTTCTTTTTTAAAGCTTACTATGAACGACCCCATTTTAGAAAGTTTGCTAGATCCTGCAACAACATCCATTCTTTCAAGAATTCTTAAATACATTTGCTGCAAAATTTTATTAGGCTTATTAATAATTTTCTTTAAATATTGCATAAAATTTTCTAATTTTTATGCAGAAAAACTGTCTAAAGGACCAAATTGTTTAGCGCAATCACAAAGATGCAATAAACCGTGAATATTATAACTTATTAAGTTTTCGCCATAAATAACCCCGAATAAAGTAACGAACTTTTTTAACAATCCATTAGCGACGCATAGTGGAGCCTTTTGAGTTTTTTCTTTGCAAAAATCATAACTTTTGAACCAATGAAGATATTTTAAAAATTTTAAATGCAGATGAAAGCTAATTATTTGAAGTTTTATTATGTGAAAGCTCAGAATGGTACAGATACAGGGTGTTTCTAAAAAATTCGTCAAAGTCGAAAATTTTTAGAAAAATGCAAAAACAAAATGTTTTTAGTAAAAAATAAAAAATAATTGTTTTTGCGACCTTTTTTCTTTAACTGTGTTTGGAAGCTGGCTTGAGGTCAACTAGTTTTAAATAAAACGCAAGTTTTTTTTCTTTTAATTCGATATATTTCGATTACCCACTTGCGTTTTATTTAAAACTAGTTGACCTCAAGCCAGCTTCCAAACACAGTTAAAAAATAAAAAAAATAAAATGAGATTTGTCTTATAACGACGTATTTAAGCATTAAATAGATAAACTTATGATTTTGATAAGATAGCGTGGCACTACCAAAATCGATACAGGAATTGTTTCTTTTAAATGGCAATACTCTTATAAAAGTCAAATGTCCATTTTTGGTGCCACAATAACAAGGTGCTTCAAAATTCATCGTAAAATTTTACATGTTTTTTTTTTTCAATTTACAAGCCAAAAGTTATTGAAAGTGGTTCAATGAAATTTTATTTGAGCTAAAGATTAAACAGCCAACGAATTTTGGAAAAGGGGAGTGGCACTGCTCATTTATGCTAAAAAGTTTGATCTTAGTAACCGCTTTACCAATTTGTACCAAACTCGATAGACGTATTGATTTCTATAAAAATTTAATACTCGTTTGAAGACGAAATGTCTAAGCTTAAAAATAAATTTGATAAACTTTAGAGAAATGGAATAGCGAAAAGTATGTATTTGTAAATTACTAAATTAATTAATTCTTTTATTTGAAATAAAAAATTAACTTGTACATAGATATCTTATTTTTCAATAAAGTAACAAAATTGATTAGTAAATCTCTTTTTCATTGTTGTGATAAGAAGTGAGAAACTTATTTTATCTTAACATAGTCATCGTCACTGGAACATATATCTAACAAAGCAACCATTTCTGAGCTATACGCATCTGTAAGATCTTTTTGTGTTCTTACATACCTCATAGATGATATGACTGGATCAGAAGAGATAGCTAACATGTTGAAAAGGTCTTCGTTTTGTTTAACTCGTGATACTTTGCAGGTGTTCATACATCTATATCGTTTGTAGTCCTTGTTCTTAGATTCTTGAGCTTCTTCAGACAATTCTCCTAATGGTAAGCACTGGTACTCTATTAAATCTTTTCCATGTGCTAAAATTTTATGTACCGCTGGTGTAAGTTTCTTCTCAGGATACTTTTGATGGAGCAACTCTGTAGTTTTAGATGCATATTCTCCAAATTTGGGTCCATTACTGGTTCATGACAGTTTAAAATATTTAAAATTACTCCCAATCTTTTCACAATATCTCTATCAACTCCTGTTATGCGACCAGTCACTTCATCGTTTTCAAAAAATCTTCTTGAGAAGTTACCATCATTTGTATTCCCGTATAAATACTTTGGACAGTCAACTCTAAGGCCAATCTCTTTATAGAATGCATCCTGAATTATTTTTTTTCTCCTGTTTTCTTCTGTGTTTTCTCCTTACATGTTGTATTGTCGGCGAAAACTTCTCCTTGTTGTGGTAGTGTATAAGCCAGCTTCAAAACAAATTCCATACCTCTTATCCTAGCATGCATAGGAGATATTCCATACTCATAATTTAGTTCGTCAGTTATTGAATCATTAAGATTTTCAAAGTCCTTTTGGCTCTTCTTACAAATTGGACATTTCATTGTAGATGTCGTGTTTGTTATTAAGTTCAAAACTTTTCCATCGACCATTGTTAGAAGAAAATCATGCTTTATTGTAATGACATTCTCCTCTTCAATTTCAATTATTGTTGGTTCTAATTTGGCAATTAGATTTTTTATATCACTCACTGTAGCTTTTATGAGTTCCGAAGACTCCTTCTCGTATTTAAATACTATCGGGCGGCACAATTTAGTTGATGATAGACGTGGATTTTTCCAATATTCTGAAGCTTCATCTTTTAGTCGTAATGGAACAATAGAAGCCATAAACATATTACTATCTGTAATTGTTTCATCGTCTACATTTATTCTATGTTTATATGTGCTTTGTCCAGATGATCCATCACATCCCCACTTAGTTATCAATGCTAGCTCCTTTGGCAGTGATTTCAACTTTTCTTCAGTAAAACTTTGAAGGAGTCGTGTAAACGTATGATCCATTAGGTTGTGTAGCTCAATTTCCGCTGATACTTCGGTTATTTTGGGACTTAGAGGAACTGCTTCTTTCTTGGCTTGAGTAATTTTTTTGTATCCAGGTAAAACATTGGCATTACGTTGCAGTAATGACTTACGCAAAGCTCCGAAGCTTCTTCGGGAGTGTATTTCCTAGGTAGCGCATTCGGTGGTGTGGCAATGCTATAAACAGCGCCAAAGCTTCTTCGGGAATGTATTTCCTAGGTAGCGCATTTGGTGGCACTGGACTTGCTACCGCAACTGCTTCTGTTATATGAGACTTCACGTTTTCTTCGTCTTTTTTATATATAATATCTAGTGCTTCTGAAAGATGAGTCGTGGCCATAGCTTTTGTGGTATCAGACAGCTTCCTTTTCCTTGTGTAGGTAGAACACTCTTCTATAGGTTTTGTTCGTCTCCCTCTAGTTAAATTGGTTGACGTGGCTAGCCACTTTTCATGCTTACGTAGAAATTTTAGTTTGTCACGATAGACGTCCTTCCATTTTCTTTCTATCATAACGTATTGTAAACCAATTTTTTCTTCCAGGCCTTCCTTTTCTTTAATGCTTGTTTCACTCGGTAATTCTCTCATAATAGCCTCAACGAAGTCCCGTTTGACTTTGTAGATTTAAACACCGCAAATAGTTTCGAGTTTTCTAGATACATATTAGAATTGGTTCGAGTGTATCTCACTAAATATTAAACTGTGAACTATATTTAAAAATACTATTCACTTTATTTAAGTAAACAGAATACTAAGTTCCTTAATCTCCAAAAGACGAATGATAATGGGCATTGTATGATGGATAGCTTTATATACCTACTCATATTATTAAAATGAATTTCAGGTATACAATTCGTAACTAAAAAAATTTATGTTGTTAACAAGTTCCAATAACAAAACCGACCTTACGGCCGTACTGTATTATATATACCTGCTCAGGCGCGTATTTATGCCCAAGGTTGTTTAACTTTATTTGATGTAAAAAGTGAAGTTGAAGCTGGACGCAGGTAGACTTTATGAATTTAGGTAACTGAATATTTCACAAATAATTACTGTTAGTTTGACGGAGCACATATTTTAACATTTTTTTCCCCCATCAAAGTTTTAAAAAGGGCCTTAAAATAGGCATTTCGAAAAATAGGTATATCCGCCAACTTTTGCTACAAAAAAAATAATTTTTTTTTTGTTTCAATCCTAAATTAAATTATCTTTAATTGCTATACAAGAAAACGACAACCGGCCGCCTTATTTACTCACAAAACCATTTTAAATACAACGAAAAAGAAGAAAAATTTCAAATTTTTCCCAATGTTGAAAATTGGTCAATTTTGATGGGCTCTACCTGGTAAACTATAATTTTCTGTGAAAAAACAGTTGTATATTCTTGAAATATGTATTAGATTTAGCGAACGCTTTCATACTTTTTTGGATTTTTGCCATGATTTAACGGCAGAGGCGCCACTGTGCGACGTTCGACTCTACGTTATAAGATTTCTCACAAGAAAGAAAGCGAATACCAGCATGTAATAAAATAAAATGGTAATACAAATCATCATAATGCAATTATATTCATTACTTTTCAAGTAGAATTCAATACCGATATAGAGAAATTCGCCACCTGGAATTAATTTTAATTCCACTTTTTCTGTACTTGTTCCCAGAAGAGTTCTGGCTGACAATGATAAACCTTCGGAACCAATTTCGAGCATTGTTTTAAGTAAATCTGTTATGTCAGCTTGCGAAAGCTTGCGCCTTAGAGCGAAAGCCTTTACCTTCGCAAACTTCTCAACATTAATTTCAACCCCTTCACCATTATAATTTTCTACTTCGAAATCATCGAATAGAAAACAATCATCTTCACCGTCACTCGAATCGCATTGCTCTGCACAGGAATATTCAGGTGCTGCTCTACTTGTACACGGAACATCATCATCGTAATCGCGTAGCCGGTAATCGCGTAGCCGGTGTTGGACCAGCTAAGGGTTATTGTTTTGAAGCGCGGCGAAAGGCCGCCTACGCCGTCATGCACATAAATACCATGGATTGCGCCCCCATATGGAATCGGATCTAGCTCATTTATTGGGTTTTTGCCAATAACTTTTCACTAAAACCAAATATTTATTTTACCCCTTCCGATTATTAATACTGAGGTCAAAACGCGTCTTTTGATGCCTCATCCGATGTTATTGGACGAGGCTTAGCAGTTGACGTTGAATGTAAATTAATTCCTATATCGCTGCATTTTAATTATGTTAATAGTCCCATAGGGTTGCTAGATTGCTGCCAAATGAAAACAAGAATCGCAGCGCGTTTTATGCTGTGTGCCTAGGTAAGATAGTGCATAAATCAGACTAATTTGCGTACCTTATCGATACCTTTTCAGCAGATCGATAAACACATTCCATCACATAATAAACAGTTGCTTGAAAATGTAAAACTTTGTTTTGATTTGCTGCAAGCGTTGGAAAATTGTTTGTTGGAACACCAAGGAATTGCCACCTAAGGGTTACAAGGGCTTGCGACGGAAATCAACAAGAAAATCTACCGAATTGGTGCTGGTATTCAAAGTGCTTCCACCGAATAGGATTAAACTGACAAGAGAATGCCAATCATGGGTGGTTTCCCTTACTTTGGTGAAGCTATCAATTACTTTGTTACTCTACTTAAAGTCAATATTGAGACACAATAAACATTCGGCTCTTGACCAAATAAAGCTGATATTCATCTATACATCATCAAAGACGGGACATGGTCCTTTCCAAACACCAGCCGACAAACAGGCATTCATGGTTCCACCCAAAGATTTTTGTTTGTTAATTGTATTAATGCAATTAAATGTTTATTTATTTATTTAGTAATTTGAACAGTTACAAATTACAACAGTAGTCTAGTGTATAGAAAACTTACAGACTACGTAGAGTAATACAAACTAATTAATTATAATTATGAATGAGAAATTATAGATTTAAAAATAGACTTAGATACAGAAAAGTCGATTTCTAAGGAATTTGAGCGAATATTAAATTCCGTTAATGTTCTAAAGATGGGAGCGTTAGAAGCATAGAGGGTCCGAGTAAACCCCGTGTAAAACATGTTACTATTTCTAAGCGGTCTATTAGGAACATGGAACAGAATTCTTTCAAGTCGAAGACAAAAGTCATTGACAACAAGGTTCTTCTACATTCAAGAGTCTGAAGGTTGATGAGTGCACATCTGGCTTCGTAGGAAGGAATCGGATCGGAATAGTTCAAAGAACGCAGTGCAAACCGGACAAAGCTTTTTTGCACGCGTTCGAGCCTCTTGATATTACACTCATGATAGGGTCGCCAAATGAAACAGGCATATTCTAACTTGGAACGGACAAGTGAGGTGAACAATATTTTAAGAGTATAGGGGTCCGTAAAGTCAGAGCTAAACGGCGGATAAAAGCTAAAACAGAATATGCCTTTGCAATTGTAGAGTTTAAGTGAGTCGTGAACGAAAATTTAGAGTCAAAAACTCCTAAGTCAAAAAGTCTAAATATTTCACATCTGGGCGGTATTACACAACTGTCGCTTTCTGTTCCGTGTAGGATTGGTACCGCGACGTTTTCATCACCTACCCGAAAGGAAATATTATTGTTCTCATAACTAATGACGCATTTGTTAATTTTCAAAAAATCTTTACCCAGTATACCATCGGATGGGATATTAAAGTCTTCATTTACTATGTGCAAAGTATGTTTAATCGAAAAGTTGGAAAAAATTTAAATTTACGATAATTTTACCTAAAGTTGAAACAGTACTAGAAGTGACACCGGTAATGTTAATAATATCGTTTGTATTAAATGTAATATTTCTGTCTAAACTTGAGATTTTTACTAAAGAAATGTCGGCTTGTGTGTCTACTAAGAAAGAACAAAATTTTTGTGACTCCTTAATTTGCAATTCAATAAAATCTGAGTAATTTAAATTTAAACAATAAATGGCTTTTGGCGAAGTAAAATCGCTTAATCGCTGTATTCGTCCTCCCCCAGTGTTCGCTCCTGAGGGGCGTTCGCGTTTAAAGCGCGGACATTAGCGTTTCTACCTCTACCATTTGATGATCGTGAATTGTTACCGCTATTGTTACTATTACTGTTACCGGAATTTGAACGTGAATTATTATTATTATTATTTCGATTTTGATACCTATTTCCATTAGCAAGTCGATTTCGTTGACTATTATTACCGTTAGGGTTGTTGTTGTATGAAAATGATCGATTATTTCTATAGTTGTTAAAGTTTCGATTTGGCTAAAAGCCACGATAGCTACCACGCGAATTTCTGAATGTATTATTACCGCGTGAACGCAAAGCTAAAACCTGACGCTCTTTCACTTCGTTATTTTGTTCAACAATCAATTTAGCTACCACGTCTTTAGGATCAGCAAAAGCTGTTGAAGCCAAAATAGTTTTAACCAAATCGGATCTAGCATTTAAGCGACACACGTTAACCGTTTGTTCAACTGCCATTTCATGAGCTTTTCCTTGAGTAATCCCTTCAATAATAAGAGACCGCTCAAGTGAATCAGCTAATTCTTCAACTTTTTTGGCAAAATCTGTATAATTGTTACTGTTAACGTGTAACGCGGCTATTTTTCCTGCTACAACTTTCGAGTTGTCTGGCTTGATCCTATTTGATTTTATGAATGCTATGAACGTACTAGTTAAGCCTTCATCTACTAATTCTTCAATCAAATTAATTTTGTCAATAAACGATTCGAGAGCTAACGGATCTCCATTATAATTTTCCTTTATTGTCGAAGCACAAAGGCTTATTGAAGATCTTTTTTCTTCAATAGTAGGCATTTTAATAGAAATTTCCGTACAAATCGAAATATTTGGTGAACTATTTGAAACTATTGGTTCTTCTATTAAAGTTAACGAATCTTCTAGAGTTGAGGAATCTTTTATGTTTGGCAGAGAGGTGCTTTTTGAAATAGGAACGAGTGATGAAGTTTGTGATTTTGCATCTGAGTATTCCTCCTCAGAACCAGATTCAATTGAGTCTGTTTTGCAAATAAGCTTAATTGGCTCTAATGGAATTTTAATATGAAAATCTAATTTATCGAAACACCTTTCTAAAAGATCTCTACAACGTTCTAATTTTACTTGTGTTTTTGAGGACCCATGTAGTTTTGTATGACCTTTGACGTGTATTAAAATGTGATTATAAGAAGCTACTAGCAATTTCTTATATTCATTAAGTTTATCTTTATTCGACGAAAGCTGTCGGTTTTGCAAAACTCTTTTAGTAACTTTTATAAACTCTGAATATCTATTTGAAAATTCTTCTTCTAAATCAGTCATCAATCAAAAAACAAAGCAAAATCTCGATTCTATTAACTTAATATTCACCAAAGTCCGAAAACGTGAAACATTTTTTAAAAATCTAAAAAATACAAAAAAAAACCGAATCTGCTGAAATTACGTCATCCGCTGAAAATTATCATGCATAGAACTTGGGATTTGGCATGCAAAAGGATTTTAGGCATTCATGCAATTTCAAACAAATAATTTTTCTAAGTGTATTTTGTATTTGTTTAATTTTTAGGCTATTGTACAAAAATTATTTAAATCCAAAGTTAAATCTACAAAGCAAGAAACCGGCAAAATTTTAATTTAATTTAACATGTTGTAAGGAAAGCAAAATTTTAATTATTAAACAAAGTTAATTGGCAAAAGTCTATGGCAAGGGTTTTGTGTAGGGTATACACGAAGTGGACGCACCACTTTAATCAAAATTGTAATATGGTTGTTGTACGGGACCACCGTTTTGGGTACAAGCGGACGCACCGCTGTAAAAAAAATTGTAATATGGTTGTTCACGGAACCACCGTTTGTTCAAAAAAAATCTAATGTGAATGTGTACATATGTCTGTATAAGAAAAAAACCCTAAGGGAAAAATACATATACATATACATATATACTGCTACTTCTGCTATTAAACTGCTACTTCTGCTACCACCGCTGCCGCTGCTACTACCGCTGCTGCCTTTTTTCTTGCCTGCTGCTGCGCTGTCTCGCTCGCTGCTGGTGGTTGCTGTGCAGTGTGAGTGGCGTGGGTTGAAAAATGTCCGTTAGTTAAGTGGCGTGATATGATGTGCCGTTAGGTACAGCACCCGATATACCTATTATTTCTGCTTCAATTATTTCGTAGATTAGAATTTGTTGTATTATTTTCAAAATTTTTTAGTTTTATTTCCGTATTTTTTAGTTTTGTAGATTAATTTTATGTATTATTTCCGTATTCTTTAGACTTGTAGATTAATTTTATGTATTATTTCCGTATTCTTTAGTTTTCTAGAATAGTTTCTTTTTGTATTATTTAAAAAAAAATTTTTTTTTTTTTGATTATCTCTGTTTCTGTTAGTGTTGTAGTTTAGTTTTATGTATTATTTGAAATTTTCCATATTAAGTGATAAATTTTCTTTTTACCATGTGTGGTCTTGTATTAAATTTTTCTATTACCTCCGTTTGTATTAAGATTTCTTTATTAAATTTTAGATTTGAATTAATTTTTATTATTTCCGTTTGTTTTAATTGGGTTCTTTATTAAATTTGGCATTTATTTCAAGGGTTTTTATTATCTCTGGTTCTATTACTTGCTTTAGTATTAGATTTTACATTTTTTCTAACTTTTATTATATCCGTTTTTATTAGTTGATAAGTTATTAAATTTTTACATTTTAGGTACTTTTATTATTTCCGTTAACTTTAGGTTTTATTTATTATAATTTGCTTATTCACTGCCACTTAACTTACCCGCGCCACTCCTGCCGATGTCATATGCGTGGAGACTCCTGGCAGGATCGCCATGTTAATTGAATAAAGAATACAACTACTTTATAGTTTTAATTTTCTTTTAATACTTTTTTTTATTTATCCACTCAGTTTTAGAAACAGTGTTTTCTTTTTGATGGCCAATGATTAATTGATGGCCGCCAGCAACGACATGTCCGTGGAACCCGAACGTTTCACGGTCATGCCGTTCCTGTCGGTCATCGGTTGTCTCTTCTCTGGACAGGTGCCAACATAGCGTATAACACTTACGCGCCATATAGTGTCGCCCCTGTCCAGCGAAGTGACAACTTTTTTGTTATGCAGGGAAGTATTTTGGCTGATCACATAATGCCCTGTGGGAACTATGTGATCAGCCTCCCTTATCATTACAAGTGAGTCGTGAACGAAAAGTTAGAGTCAAAAACTACACCCAAGTCTTTAACTTCCGTAAGACTCGCGAGACGAGAACCATCAATGGCATAAGAAGTGCAGATGGGATCTCGCGATTTTGAAAAGGTGACATGAAAGCACTTACTAACATTTAGCGGTAGATTATTCGTGTTACACCAGACAGCTACATTGTTCAGATCGGATTGTATCTTATCTGAATCTGTGGGGTTTGAAACGGTAGAGAAAACCTTTAAATCATCAGCATAAAGCAGAAAATTTGAATGTTGGAAACAGGCCGAAATATCGTTAATAAAAATGACAAATAGTAATGGTCCAAGAATACTACCTTGGGGTACACCAGAGGTGGCAACAAAAGAGTCTGAATGCGCATTTTCTATCACGACTACACAGTACCTCTGATCAAGATACGATTTTAGCCAAGAAAGAAATATTGAGTGGAAACCTACATTGGCCAGTTTCGAGATCAATATTGAATGGCTGATTTTGTCAAAGGCCTTAGAAAAATCAGTATAAACTGCATCGACTTGAAGGCGACTATTGAAAGCTGATATGCAGAATTCGGAGAAAATCGAGAGGTTTGTCACAGTCGATCTCCCAGATACAAAGCCGTGCTGATTATCATTGATCAAAGGCCTAACGGCAAAATACATTTTCTGTTTAACAATAAACTCAAAGAGTTTTGAAATTGTAGAGAGCTTAGCGATGGGCCTATAGTTGGCAACGTTACTTTTGTTACCGTTTTTGAAAATAGGGTTAATGAAGGTTATCTTCCAAGCAGCTAGAAACTCGCCACACTCAAGAGATTTGTTGAAAATTAGAAGGAGTGGAGTAGCCAAAGCCAAACAGTTTTTGAGAAGATAAGACGATAAGCCGTCAATATCAGTCTGGGTTGATAATTTTAAATTTTGAATGCCAATAACAACGTCGTCTAGCGATAGAGTCAGGGCGCCAAAGTTAATCGGACTATCCACAATTGACGGGAGACCCGTTGGTGAATCAGACTGGGGGACAAAGTTGGAGCGGAAAAAGTCCGCAAATAAATTAGCCGCCGCAGACGGTGAGGAAGCTCCATCCGTATTGTAGAAGGCTGATGAAGGAATATTTGAACAAAGTTTTTTAGCCTTAACATAGTTCCAAAATGCCTTGGGGTTTACTTTGATGTCAGATTCATAGTTATTAACAAAGGACCTGTGGAGCCTCTTGCCTAACGTTTTGAATTTATTGGAGTAATAAAGGTACTTGCGTTTATGAACAGGCAACTTTGTAAATTTGAACTTTTTGAAAAATTTGTTCCTTAGATTCTTTAGTCGCTTTAGTCTCTTAGTATACCATGGAATTTTATAACAACTCTTCTTTTTACGCGGAATATTACTAATACAAATTTGGTTTACGGTATTTTTAAAAACGTTGAAACACTCAGTAAGATCATACCCCAGAAAAAGAGCTTCCCAATCAATCAAAGAGATCTCCTGAGAAACCAGGTCAAGATTGCCTCGTCTAAAAGAAAAACTAAGAGTCTCATTATCGGCAGTGATACTGTCAAATATGTAAAACTCGACGACTAGCGTAAGTGGTATGTGGTGTATACCAGAGCTAGAAAGTGGATCAAGACATTCAGTCAAAGAGCAGTTAAAACTATCACTAGTGAAAACAAGATCTAGCGTTCTAGATAACTGATTAGAGAAGCTGTTTATCTGGGATAGATTAAAACTTAAAAAATTATCAATAAAATACATCTCGGAGGTACTGCACACATTCGTAGGAGTTAGAGTTGAACTACCGTTGACACGTGACCAAACAATATTAGACAAATTAAAGTCGCCAAGGATGCAAAAGTTTTCACCATAATGATTTTGAACTATGTCAACAATGTTATTAACATGTGATTTATAGATGTGATCCAAACTAGCAGGAGGAATGTAGGATGCGCAAATAAAAATTTTAGAGTTGCCATGAACAGAGACACAAAGTTGATCTAGTAGCGAATCCTTATCACCGAGATCCACTAATGATGAACGGAGGTGACGGCGCACAGCGATCAGAACACCACCACCTCTCGAGAGACCAGTTCGGGAGTAGTCCCGGTCTTTGCGATAAACATTGTATAGGTTGCAGTCAAAGAATTCTCCATCATAGAAATCTGAGTTGAGCCAAGTTTCAATCAGAACAAATACATCGCAGTCTGTATGGGAGCTCATGTTGAAAAGCATTTTAGATTTTGTTCTCAGGCCAGAAACGTTTTGAAAATAGATAGTTGCGTTGAAGAGCATGCTTTGAGAATGCCCCTTGGGCAAGATTTATTGCTTCTTCGGAAAAAGGTGAAATGGCTTTACCGTCACATTGGAGGGCCACAGTTCAGCATTAAAGAGTTTACTGTAGTCACTAGCTTGCACTCGCACTTTAAAAGCAACTCTGGCCAAGGTTTTGACATCAACATCTCTCTTAACTAACTTGAAGCAAGCAATGTTATCAGCATCAATAAGAGCATGATCCGAGATATATTTAATAATATGCTCTTCTGTGACATTGGGCTTAAAAGAGGATATATGAAACCATTTGTGGTTAACAAAAACATCTAACTCAGCAGAATTGTTGGTACCCTTTACAATTGCATGTGACATCTGTTTTGCTGCTTTGCCCGCATTTGTAGGTTGCTCGGACCCAGCAGTTGTATCATTAGACGCCAAAGGGAGGCTTGCAGCGCCAGCAGCAGCAGCGAAAGAGCGAGTGCCAGAAGCACTCAACAAGTCAATGTTAGTGTTATTGTTGATAAAACTGGTTTTGGGATCAACGAGCGCATTCAGCGAAGAGTCGTCACTATTGGGAACAACACTAGCTGTGGTTGTTGTCGTATTTGTAGTCTCACTATTATTATTATTACCCACAGTTAATAACGATGATGAACACGGGTTATCAATCCCCACAGAATTCACTGCCTTAAGCTGTACTGGCTGAGTTGATTTGTTTTGTGCTTTATCTTGTGCAGATTCGCCCTGAGCCATACTATTTTGTGTTATTTCAGGTGCACTGACCTTTGTCTGAGAGCGCGTACGGATTACATTTCTCCCATTATCGTCATCTGCCGGAATTAGCAAGTCAAAAAAACTTTGCAGCGCATCAACACTTTATAGCGCTTTATGAATTCTAGAGCGCGAAAATATCGCAACACATTTGTCACACTTGAACATAATGTTGTTATTGTTAGTAAAAAAATTAATTGCAATTTCAGGCAAATTTGTGCAATCAATATGAATTTTAGAGTGACAAACACCACGAAATATAAAATCGCCCGGTGAGCACTGATGACTGCATTTAGAGCACTTTCCCATTATATAAACGATAAGTGTAGCAAATAAGTAGAAAAAAACTAAGAAGACTATCGAGCACGCAAAAAACACGTCTGTTCGCTACGAGTGACACAGGTTAAATGTTATTAATTGTATAAATACAAATTGAACTAAATGGGACCATAATTACGGCGGTTTTCAATCGTTAGCTCACCGAAAATACGCAAATACAAATGCAAACTGCAAGTGGTGTTGAATTGAAAACATCTAAAATGCTTCCCGCAATTTACCTGTTGGATGTTTTTGGCGCGCCAGGCAGACTTGAATAAAACCGGCGATTTGCTATTTAATATTGCATGGTTACTGCACACGCAGGAACAGACACTGTTTTATTTCCTGGTGAAATTTAAAGTTAAAACAAGTACAAATTGTCGCTTGCTGCTCAACAAAGTTTTAAAGTATAATGATGAAATGCAATTTTATGCGAGCGAAAATGAGGCGCCAGATGAACCAAATGTTAACATTATCTTTGAAATGAAGTTCTTCGTCAAGAACAGGGTTACACAAAGCAAAACAAATGATCACATAAAATCAACGGTTCTCCGCAACATCCCGGCCACCGTGAATTTGGTGGGATTCACCAACGCCTAGCTTGGCCAGTACACAAGCCGGTCGCTTGAATACCCCTACTTTGCTCTGTCCTTTCTTGGGAATACTCTTAGGATCCTTCCAAGCTTGGAGCAGTGGATGTTGCTATAGCACAATAGGACTAGATCTCCGATTTGCAATGGCTCAACTGGCTGGTACCATTTAGTGCGTCGACAAAAGTCTGGGAGATATTCGATAAGCCATTTTTTCCAGAAGCGATGCTGAGCTTGTTGCACCTTCCTCCACTCCTTCCTAGAAACTGCATGGGATTCTTCTCTCGGATGAGGGGTCTGTTCTGAGTAGGCAGTACCTATAAGAAAATGGTTAGGTGTTAAAGGTTCATCGGAGGGTGTGTCTAGTGGAATGTGCGTTAGTGGACGGCTATTTACCAAATTTTCGGCTTCACATACCATGCTGTATAAACTATACTCATGTAGATTCTCATTGCACAATGCGTGCCCCATGGCTTGACACTACGCACCAATCGCTCCCAACAGCCACCTACATGCGGGTTAAGCGAACAGTTGAATATCCACTCGGGTCCTTGACTCGCTAGCCCAGTAGCTATCTTCCCATTCGCGAAGTCTGACTGTTGTGGTTGCAATTCCTTATCAGCGCCGATGAAGTTGGTAGCATTATCCGAGCGTATACGAGTTGGGGTGCCTCGTCGGCACATGAAGTTGAGAATGCAGAGCAGGCACGTATCGGTACTGAGATCCTTAGCAATCTCCAAATGTACAGCGCACATTGTCAGGCATGTAAATAAGGCTATTCAACGTTTTTTCCTTCGCCGGCCTATCGCCACGAGAAACGGTCCCATGTAGTCCAATCGGACATAAGAAAATGGTCTTACAAAGGGAGTCATTCGCTCTTCTGGTAGCTGTCCCATTATGGGTGGGCGCGGTCGCGCACGGTCCTTCTTGCACGATTGACATTCCTTAGCAGCCCGTTGCACGGCTACTGGGATATGGCGAACCCAAAACTTTCGATGCGTCTCAGCGACAGTAGTGTCCTCGTTCTGATGTTTGCCTTTACAGCGATAGTGTTTCACGATTAAGTTGGTGACGCGGTGTTCCTTCGGAAGAATAGTTGGCCTGCGGAAGAATAATTCAGCAGCTTCGATTCGACCATCGATACGCATGACTCCTCTCTCGTCCACGTATGGTGTAAGCTTCCATAGAGTGCTGTTGCGTGGACGTTGATTTCCTGCGAACAGTGCGTTATACTCTTCCGGAGAGGTGCTTCTTTGTACCGCTCGACAAATCATGTTCTCTGATGTCTCCAACTCAGCCACAGTGAGATACCCACGTTCACGCAATATATGATGTTTCTGCCGAATGTTATTTTAAAAGCGCAACATCCAAGCTATAACTCTCTTCATGCGATTAAAGCAAGAAAATATCTTAAACACGTCATCTCCGTATTATAGGTAGGACATGAACTTAGTGCAAAGTTCTTCGCTGGTTCGCGTCTGTGTCACAACTGCTGCCCACTCGGGTTCTTCTTTAAGTAAAACATCAAATACTGTTGCCCAGAAGGATTCACGTTTCCCGCTTCGTACGCGGGTCGCAAAATCAACTGGATTGCCCATACTTGGCAGCCACCTCCAGTCCGTTTCTCGGCTATATTCCAAACCTTCGTTTACTCGATGAGCCACATATGGCTTATATAGCCGATGATCGGATGTTATCCACTCCAGCGTGGTCTTAGAGTCGCTCCACATGATCGTTCTAACCGGCTTAAGGTCGTGGTTGCGTAGTACGGTGGAGCAAAGCTGCGTAGCCAAAACAGCAGCTTGGAGCTCCAGTCGCGGCACCGTTGTCAGCTTTAGAGGCGCAAATTTTGCCTTACCCATCACAAACGACACGCGCATTGCACCACACTCGCCTCTGATTCTCCAGTACGCTTCTGCTCTATAGGCCGATACGCTGGCATCGGCGAACATAGTTATGTAGTTCTACGGATGATTGAAAGAAATTTCCTACATAACATCATGACATTCGTAAAGTTTCAATAGTCTTCAACATGTCTAACCATTTAAGCCACATTTCAAAAGGCTCGTCTGGTATGCCGTCATCCCATCCGACTTTCTCTTGCCACACCTTCTGCAGTATCAGTTTTGCCATTATCGAATATTCGGCTGCTAGCCCAAACGGGTCAAACACTGACATGGTTATACTCAAAGCGTCTGGTTTCGTGGGCCTTCTCTCTCCTGTCATCAGCCTATGGTCAATCTTATTGAATGATAACGCGAATTTAAGCTCATACTTTTCCGTCTCCCAAAACATACCAAGCACTATCTGAAACTGTCCCTCAGTGGATTTATCGAGATTCACCAAAGTCAGCGCCTTTTCCCCGATATTGAACACACCTGATACTTGCTTATGGTTCGATACGAAACGTTTCAATTAGAGCCCGCCCTGTTTGTGTATCCATCCGACTTCCTTAGTTGTGCTGACGTCCTCCTCGTCGTTGGAGAAACAATTAACGTAATCATCGACGTAATGATTCTGGATGATGGCAGCTGCTGCTTCGGGAAACTCAGTTTGGAACTGGCTGGCGTTCTTGTTTTTGATGAAATGGGCTGAGCAAGGAAGCACGTCGTTCCAAACGTCATAACAGTCATAACGTAATCCTCAAGTGGTGCGCCACGTTCGTTCCTCCAAAGTAACCTCTGCGCATCTTGATCTTCGCGCCGTAACTGCGTCTGATGGAACATCTCTACCACGTCTGCGCAAACTTCAAATGGTTTCTGCGTGAATTTCATCAATACCGTTATTAGCGATTGACCTAAGTCCAGCCCACTTATGCGCCAAGCAGATACAGTACTTCACCGTCGACGTATCAGTCATACGTAAAAATTTAGAGCAAAATCTACTTTGCCGTATGCGCCGAATCTGTTGTTAAACCCACATTCTACTTAGCTGTCAGTTTTTTCAACGTATCGCCGTATTGTATCTGCTTGGCGCATTAGCAAGACTGAGTTTAGGGGCACTCCGTTCATTTCTGCAGCGGCATCAAATAATAGTCGCAGGTTTTTGGGCTCATTTACGTTGCGCACTCATTATGTGGTAAGTACCAAGTTCTTTTGCCACGCTGCGGTGCTTCCGCCTCGTTCAATCGCCTTACGTAGCCCTTTCGAATGTATTCCGCCATGATATGCACGCATTGTTCAAGAAAACTCGTATCGTATAAAAATTTGCTCTCTATTGTGATGAACCGCCTTTCAGCCATGCCTCTGCTGTCCTGGAGCTTGACTTCATCGTTCTTCGATAATAGTCCTGTCTCGTACCGTTGCCCCTTTTTGACCGTCGTTGTATCAAGTAGAAGTTTGGCTCTCTCCTCCTCTGCACTTTCTTTTTGCGCATGTGTGCCACAGACGTCACCGTTATCTTTTACGAAAAAGTTTTCGACTAGTTGCTTAAGTTTCGACTCTCCGCTCTTATGCACAAGAAAGGAATTCCGGTTCGCAGATGAAGGCTGCACACTACTTACGCCATAAACTACCCAGCCAAGCTTCGTCAGAACAACCGTTCGGTCCGCATTTCCCATCGTCAACAACTCGCTTTGCCACGCCCAGGTGTGCGTTATCCAAGCCAATTAATATTTCTGGTACTGCCGCATTGTAGTTAGCCAAATGCAGGTGTTTGGAGAAGTTTCGACATGTTTACTGTTTGTAGAGGTAGCTGCAAGTCTATAACAACCTTAACACCTTTCACACATAATCGTCTGCTCTTTGTGTCAAAACCTGAGATTTCGAAACTACTATTTAACACCGTGTGAGCTACGGAATTGTTGCCAAACCACACAGTGCCGAGCCCTCGTCGATAAAGGCATAACAACCTTCCGCCCATTCGCATACAATTTTACGGGTAAAATTTTAAAAAGTATATTTAAATTATCATTTTGCGCTATTACGTTAGTGAAAACTGGTTGCCTTGATGCGTATTGGCTCCGAGCTCCATCCATACTACGTTCTTCAGCTGCATGAAGCAGCTCATGTACTCGCTTCGCGCAGTTCTTTGTGGCGCATCTGTTGCTTCTATGGCCACGCATTAAACAATTGAAACACAGCTTTCGTTGTCGCACAAACTTCCACCTCGCTTCAATGTCCATTTGCTTGAAACGGCTACAATCTCGCATGGCATGTGCCTCGGTACATAAATCGCATTTGTTAGTGCTGCTGTCATTTCCGACGTGGAAGAATTCCATTCGCCCGTCATTCCTTCCTTGTGCTGGTCGAGATTCCTGGACTGGATTAAGACACGTGAGGTTCACAATCCGCCCTAGCTTCTGTAGCGATTCGCTAAAGTGACGGATCGTCGGTCTTGGTGTAATGCTTATGCCGTGGCGAGCCCACTCTTATCTACGAGACTTTGGTAGCTTGAACAGCAGTTCTTCCATAAGGTTGGGATTGGTAAGGTGGTGTGCTTCTAAAAACGTGGCCAAATTTTGCATTTTTGTAGCAAAAGGCACCAGGAGGTCCAAACGACTTTCGGGTATTGGTACACAGCTTCGAATACGTGTTATTTGGCTCTTTACCAATTGCTCCGGTCTGCCAAAGCGCTCACATAAAACATCGATGACTCGTGGCACATTATTGCTCCTTCCCCTTAATGGCTTTCTGTAGTCTTAACATGTTCTGCCGCTCACTATACCCATATTCCTGGGTTGTCATAAGAAAAGATTCCCCAAACATCGGCTAGTCCTCGGGTTTCTCATCAAACTCCGGCAAGTCATAAAGCTTCTTTATCGCACCTTGACTGGAGGAATTACTTAAGACACGATTCAAATTGGCTAAAGTTTCGGTAATCGAATTGCTTTCCCTTGTGTCATTACCCGTAGATGACGAGCTACCTTCTCCTAAACGCATATTAACTGCTACATTGTTTGGCATACTCGAAAGCCGCACCACCGCATTTTGCAAATCGGCCATTTCTTTAACCATAGCGCTAACTTGTAGTTCGAGTGACGATTAATGTTGCTGTGCGGTTGTATCTCGCTCTTGCACAGTCGTGTTTAACTCATCAGTGTCGCCATCTTAGTTTGACCCGCGACTATTAGACCCTGAATGTGTTATCAGCATTTTACCGAATAGCCCTGCCTAACTTTGTTGTTGCAGTAGATATGCAATTTTCTACCACCGTTACTCGAATGACACAACCACACCGATTTATCTACCAACTACTCTAACCAAATTCAGGTACTCACCCCTTCTTCTCCAACCAGAGTCTTATCGGAATGTACGCCAAGGAGTTCCCAAAATAGCATAGCTTCTCCTGTTCCGACGTACTCCTTCTCTCTCTATGGCGCGATATACAACAGGTATATCATCATAAACCTCCTAAGAGATTTTTGCGCCAAGCTTCTCTTCCAATTTGTGGTGTGCCGATTTGAATTTTCCCTACAAATTGGTGGGACCTACAGTTTTTTGCCGACTCCGAACGGCATCTACATAGGAGACGAATTTTTGCTGAGAAGCCTGTCATGGCAGAAATACACTCGGAGAGTTTGCCAAACCACTGCCGAGGGGCGACCCCGTTTTGAAAAACTTTTTTCAAATCACTTTTGATGTTACCTGTACCAGGGCTCGAACCATGGACCTTCGGTGTGGTAGGCCGGCAACACTACCTTCACACCACGGCGGCCGACGTACTCCTTCACATAAAATAAAATTCCACGCTTACTGATGACCGCATTTGCCCTTTTAAATCGGTAAAGTGGCAAATAAACTATCATAAATGTAGTTTTTCACCACCAAAATATGGCCGCCAAAACTAAAGTGAAATGAGTACAATTTGTAATAAAAGTTGATGCAATGAAAAAATGGCCGCAAATGAAATAAAAGAGGTTGGCGCGCCAGGGAGGCTTGAATAAAACCGGCGATTTGTTATTTAATATTGCATGATTACTGCATACGCAGGTACAGACACTGTTTTATTTCCTGGTGAAATTTAAAGTTAATACAAGTACAAATTGATGACACTGGTTTACAGCCAAAATGCACCAGAGACGCCATAGTGAAATTCCTATGTAAAATCACCTCCTAATTCCGAAAACCAAGGTTATTTTTACTTGAATGGTACCGTTTTTGAGATATTTACGATTTACCGTTATTTCATAAAACAAAAAAGATGGCTCCACTTAATCGTGTATATCTCAAGAACAAACTGAGCTCTTCCAAAACGGTTTGAAAAATTTGAAAGCTTATAAAATTTACTATAATCAGTACATACAACACTTTTTGCTAGGCCCTGCAGATTCAAACATATTAAACAATCATTACGGATTTTTTAAATTTTTTTTGTAAAAATGTAAAAAAATTTGTACTTTGCGAGGAAGCATCTCGAAAACTTTTTGTTTTTTTGCAGATATTTTTTCCCCCCTCTAAGCTCTGTTTTATTACAAAAAAAATAAGCTATCAGTGAACAAAATCGATGAACTAATACAAAAGTTATAAGCATTCAAGTAAATATATCCATTTAATGCTTAAGTACCCTACTGGTACATATGTGTTAGTATTCGTATATCAGTTAGTTAGCAGGTAGATTTTCGAAAAGTTATTAGATACAAAAAGCTGTTAGTGTCGTTTTCTCAAACCTAGGTACATTTTAAACAAGAGCATATTTTTGAGGCAGGTAGTGTTTTCTTTGTAGAACTAGGGAACCTTTTTGTTTAGGTAGGCTTGAATTTTTACTGGATCTAAGTATAAATAAGAGTACATGCGCCTTGTTCCTTCATAATATCTGCAAGACTCGCCGGATACTGTTCAGTTTATAATTGCAGTTTATAACCCGTCATTTACTTAAAATAAAAAATGAATAAAAGGGCGCGAGAGTTTGAGTGTAAAAATGATCCAGATATGTTCTGTTTCATCTGCGGTCAATTTATTGTTAAAAGTATGAAACGTGTGTTTTCAAATCCTTTGAAAGTTACATACTATAAGTGTTTTGGAATTGAGCCTAAAAACCATGGACACCGAACACTGTGTGCACCACATGCCGAGTCGAATTGATTTCTTCGGAAACCGGAACAAAAAGGTACGTTGTAAAAATTAGGAATTTGTTCCCTTTTAATGCATAGCTGACTAATTCCTGAAACTATCTATTTAGGCGACGTGTGAAATTTATTACACCAATGAAGTGGAGGGAACCAACTTGCCATTCAACGGACTGCTATATTTGTACTACAAAAGTACTTGGGGTTGGAAAGTCCAGAAAAGTAACCTATGCGAGCGTATCTACGATGTCATTACCAGAACTAATTTCAACAGAAGCGACATTGCCAGAATCAAATTTAACTTTAGTTCCGGCTCCAGTTTCATTGTCAACAGTAGTATCTGATTACGCGGCATCATGTTGTACTGAATTTCAAACGGAAAACGAAAGAAATTCTTTGTCACAAGCACAACTCAATGATTGGATAAGGGATTTGGAATTGTCAAAGGAAAAGGCCGAACTACACGCCTCTGGAATGCAACAATTTAAATTTGTTTCATCCGATGTTAAGGTAACATATTATAGAACTCGTCACGAAGAATTTTCCAAGTACTATACGAAGGAGGACAGTGTTTGTTACTGCAAAGACATTGCTGGTCTATTCAAACAATTTGGTGAACCATATGATTCAAAAGAGTGGCGATTGTTCATAGACGGCAATAAATTAAGTTTAAAGGCCGTATTATTGCATATTGGCAACCAAAAGCCATCTATCCCGATCGCGCATGCAGTAAATACGAAGGAAACATATGAGATAATGCAAAAATTGCTCAAGTTAATCAAATACGAAGAACATGATTGGAAAATATGTGCCGATCTTAAAGTCGTTGGAATGCTATGTGGTCTACAAAGTGGATACACAAAATACTGTTGCTTTCTATGCAAATGGGATAGCCGAGCTCGTCAAGACCACTACATCATAAAGGATTGGCCAGAACGAATCGAGTTTCAAGTTGGGGTAGATAACATAAAATACTCTCCACTTATAAAGAAGGAAAAAATAATTCTACCTCCGCTCCACATCAAGCTCGGCCTTATCAAAAACTTTGTGAAGGCTTTGGACAAAGAAGGCGAAGCTTTTCATCATTTGAAGACAATCTTCCCAGAGATTTCAGAAGCAAAAATAAAGGAAGGGATTTTTGTGGGACCGCAAATAAGGAAAATGATGACCAATAACCATTTCAAAGAACTATTGTCACCAGTGGAGGCAGCAGCGTGGGATTCTTTTGAAAAGGTCGTTACTTCTTTTTTGGGCAAACACAAAAGTCCTAACTACGAGATGATAGTGAACGACTTAATCAAAAACTATGCGGAAATGGGTAAATAAAAAAGCATATTATAATAAATTATATATTACATAAATTTACATGAGAATATATAGCCATAAATCTGAATTCATCGTCCAGTTCCGAACAAACAAGAACGGGAAAAATATAAACAAAAAATTTGTTCTGAATTGAAAGATAAATCCAGCCTAAGAAAATTATATACTAATGTGTCACTTATGTATTTATCTAATTTACTTTTTTATTTTCTTTCAGGAGTAAATATGTCTTTAAAAATTCATTTCTTACACTCCCACTTAAATTTTTTCCCGCAAAATCTTGGCGACGAAAGTGACGAGCATGGCGAAAGGTTTCACCAGCAAATGAAAGTGATTGAAAGTCGGTATCAAGGATTCTGGGATGTCGCTATGATGGGCGACTACTGTTGGTTTCTCATAAGAGAAACCGATCCTAATCTAAATAAGCGTCAAAACAAGACACATAACTTTTTCAATTATAAAATAAGATCATAGAGTTAAGACAGAACCATATGTACATATGCTATTATTTGTAGGGTACTTAAGTATTAAATGGATATATTTACTTGAATGCTTATAACTTTGGTATTAGTTCATCGATTTTGTTCACTGATAGCTTATTTTTTTTGTAATAAAACAGAGCTTAGGGGGGGGAAAAATATCTGCAAAAAAACAAAAAGTTTTCGAGATGCTTCCTCGCAAAGTACAAATTTTTTTATATTTTAACAAAAAAAATTTAAAAAATCCGTAATGATTGTTCAATATGTTTGAATCTGCAGGACCTAGCAAAAAGTGTTGTATGTACTGATTATAGTAAATTTTATAAGCTTTCAAATTTTTCAAACCGTCTTGGAAGAGCTCAGTTTGTTCTTGAGATATACACGATTAAGTGGAGCCATCTTTTTTGTTTTTTGAAATAACGGTAAATCGTAAATATCTCAAAAACGGTACCATTCAAGTAAAAATAACCTTGATTTTCGGAATTAGGAGGTGATTTTACATAGGAATTTCACTATGGCGTCTCTGGTGCAGGAAAAAAGTTGGAATTTGTGATCCAGTGTGATTATTTAGAACTTACATTTGGTTTCGCCTCCTTATCGCTTGCCGCTCAACAAAGTTTTAAAGTATAATGATGAAATGCAATTTTATGCGAGCGAAAAGGAGGTGGCAGATGAACCACATGTTTACATTATTTTTGAAATGAAGTTCTTCGTCAAGGACAAGGTTACAAAGCAAAACAAATATTCACATAAAATCAACGGTTCTCCGCAACAGATGTCACGGAAAGAAACAAAAGAAGGTAATTCTATATGACAACGCCTAACTACTAAAACATGTCCGAAGAGATAAAGGTTTCTGCATATATGTAAATACCATGGTTCACGCCTTTCATTCGTCATGATTTATAAAGAGGTAAACAAGTTTTTTAAAACATTTTTGGATATTTTTGAAAGGTTTTATCAGTTATGTGCTGTCGTATAGAATTACCGAATGCTTTATTATGTGAGTTTTCCTGTTGTATTGTTGCAAATTGGTTTTAAACAAATTGTGACTTTTCGTAATAAAAAGTGGAACAAATTATTAGAAAAACAAAGATAAAATTGTAAACGCTTTTTTTGGTTTAGAGCCGCTGTCAATAGATCGCGTAGCCGCTGGCAATAGATTGCGTAGCCAAAGCTGGTTTGGCCCCGGGTTATTTTTTTTTTATCTTATCCCAAGGCATCTTATAAAGTACGGAGTTCAGCGCCGAATTGGTACCAATAGGGGTGGACCATAGTGGAATTGGTGTTAAAAGAGTCGGCTCTACTGAGCAAATGAATAGATGGTTTGTGTTATGGGGGGACACACCCCAGCCCGGCAGACATTTGGCATGTCAGGATTCGGTATGGATAGGACAGCGCAAAAAAAGGGGAACCTTAAGTGTTATTCGGTAGCGATATTTACAAAACTTCAGTTCAAATTACCATTCGGTTATTCAATAATACAGGACACAAATGGTAAACAATGTCCAAAAATGTTGAGAGCTGTCTAAAAAGACGCGTTTTGACCTCGGCATCAAAAATCGAAAATGGGAAATTAAATTTTGTATTTATGTTAAGATATATTTGCAATCAAAGTATTTCTTTGCAGGCCATTTTTCTGCATAATCGGCCTTCGGCCCACCTTCCAAATAATAAGCCTTAGCCGATTCCACTCCGGCTATGTCATCCACAGTATTTCTGCGTAGACGGAATTCGGCCCTTAGCTGATCCAAAACTCACTTCTGCAAGAAACACAAAATATGTGGGATTGCAACAACTTCATGAAATAGCAGAAATTGTTTAACTTTCATTTTAAATATATCTTCACAGAAATATAAAATCGAATCTCCGATTTTGGAATACTGATGCCGAGGTCAAAACGCGTCTTTTTACAGAGCTCCAGACATTTTTGACTTGTTTGCAGTTGTCGCAGAAAATTACCGAATAGTCATTTGATCTGCATCCAACATTGGTGGCGAATTAATTAATACATTTCAAAAACTTATTACTTACATATTGCAATATAACTCAGAACAATTTTTTTTTGGTCGGTTAAAGGTTAACGAAATCATTCCAATATTTTGGAAATTTGGGAAACTAAAAGTGCATATGTATTGGTATTTTTGGAAAATATGGTTAGCAGTGGTTTGTAGGGAAATTGACTTTGAAGGTTGCAATATTTGTAAGAATTGTGAGTATAATATTCATGTATTATTTTGAGTTGACTTTTTTATGAAGAGTTGACTGCTCTATTACTAGTTTACTAGTAAAGCTTTTTCCTAGAGATGCAGGGAAATCCACCAATAAGGCGTAAACCGCAAATGCTCATAACAACAAATGCACAGTCATCTCGGTGTTGGTCAATCACAACAACAACTTCATGGAATGCTGATGTAATTTACGGGAGCTGTAACTCGTTTCTGTAACTTTTCGTTATAATAACGAATTATTTTGTATGCCAAGGCTTGTAACGATTTCGTTATTAAAAGTGTTTCTGTAAAAAAAAAAATTGACCTTGCGATATGTTCGTGGTGTGTTATGCAAAAATGAACAAATGATAGACCACAAGGCTTAGGTGCCGAATAAAACATTTGACGCACACCGCGCAATTGTCTCCATAGACTAATAAATAAGATGTTGCTCTAACCAGCGGGAGGTTTCGAATTCGAATCGTGGCAATTTTTCTTTTTCTTTAACTTTTTTTTTACATTTTAATTTTGTGTTTTTTTTTATAACAATTAATTTTCAATAAATATTAAATGCACGCCGCATTCTATCGCCTTTCATACCTTTTATTACCGAGGAATTATTTCAACGGCTACCACGTGCCTACACTCTACCCAGTATTTGTTTGGCTGCTTATCCAGGTAAGTGGTGCAGGTTTTGTTTAAATGATTGAAAAGTTTAATTTACAAAGTTTCGTTTATTTTGACAGAAAACATCAGTTGGTACAACGACCAAATCGAAAAAGATGTTGAGTTCATGCAGAAAGAAGCGCATATCATACGTTCAGCCCGCTTCGACTACAACCTGTCCAATAATGTTACAACTGAGACTTACATTGTATGCACCGATGAACAGCCTAATGCAATTCTTAAAAAATATGGTGGTCATTTAGCCACAATTACCTACTGTTCCAAAATCGAATTTGACACTCAACCACCGTCAGCTTGTGCAATACTCACTTTTAGCGCTCATTGTGAAGTGTGTTTGCTTTTTAAAGGTCCCATTGAGTCTGATAAGGCAATTATAAAATTGCAAAAGCCTAAAGAGCGGCTAGAGCAAACTGCTGACAAGTTGAAGCAAGAAATGCAGGCAGGCGATTAAGTATCAAAAGTGCCCGCTGAAGTGCAAACGGCTAGCAAAGAAAAATTGCAACAGACGGAGGGTGAGGTTGGGCGCATTCTGGCAGCAATTGAAACTTTGAAATTGATGTAAACATATTCTAAATATTGCGGGCACACCCATTACAATGCATATTATTATGAAATATTAGCGCTACCAAGAGGTAATTGAGATTGAGGAGTTTTTAGTACTGCCAGTTGATCAATTGCTTGATATTATATGTCACCCTTAGAGGACCAAGTCTTGAATACAGTTACGTCCTACATAATTTTATATATATACTATATAATTTCAAATTTAATAACCAACTTAACCATGTATATATGTACATACATACATGTACCTATACCAAAAGTAATTTAATTTATTTAAACTTTAAAACTTAATGAAATTAATGTACAAGAATAAAATTCAAAATGTGGTACCTAAAAATATATTATATTAGCCTAAACCATGTATATATGTACATACATACATATACGTACACCAAAGGTCATGTCATTCATTTAAACTTTAAAAATTAATGTAATGAATGTGCAATAAGCGAAGTCACAGTCATTTTATATATGTAATTTTTTCACAATATCGAGCCCTAACTGCAAATAAGATTTCAGCTACTTAATATACGATTTTATCTTTATACAAACCAATGTACTCGTACATGTATTGCACAAAATTGGGCTATTGGTTCGTAGATAACTGAAAGTGTAAAAACGTAAATTTTACAATTTATTTAGTTTTTGTATGTTTAGCTTGTACTTTTTATTATTATGTGAGCTTTTATAAAATTTAATAAATAAAAAAAAAAAAAAAGTATTGTTGTCCATGTTGAGTTGCGAACCTCAGTACCTAGGGATATAGTGATAATGCCCTAATCAGTCAGCTATTGAACTATGCGCATTGCCGGTCGCTAATAAGAGTTTTCTCCAATAGGAAATATGTCATAGTTAGATAACAATTAGTGCGTGTGAGAAGAAAATAGTTTCATGCCAGCGGAGAAATGTGTACGGGAAAAGGAGATAAGGCATACAAAACTGTTGGGACTATTTTTGATTTTCTATTAAGAACGTGATTGCAGAGCGTGCTGTAAACATAGGACACACGTGACGAGCACGTCTCTAATAGTCCAATTACCCACCGACGTGTGTAACGTACGTTTACGTATCCCGTACGTACGTACGTTGCAGTGAATCTTGTGCCCGTGGCGCCAACGGAGAAATCAGCCATTTCCGTTGCTTACATTCAATACAATGTTGCCATTGATCAGTTTTCATGCATGCTAACTCAAACGTGTACTTTTGAAACAATTATTTTTCATTTTATGAGTGTCCGAAATTAATATTAAATAATTATAGCCAGTCAATTTATTTAAAAGCAATAACTTAATATCGTAATTTCAGGTTATTTCAACATTATTACGAAAATTTAAAAGATATTTTGAGGTATTTTTGTAAAGCAACTGCAAACGATCCATAACCAGCATACACACGTATGAATAGGCAACACTGTCATATGAGCGAGCAATCACCTGACACGTGCTTACGGAAAAAATCAAAATTTCTTTGATTTCTACGCTACGTACTACGTATACGGAAAAATTGAACGTCGGTGAGTGTTCGTTTACATGGCACTCTTATAAGACAGGTCGTGTCAGCTGACACGTACTACGTACGTGCGTCGGTGGGTAATTGGACTATAATACATTTGACCGTCACCGCTCTTGCTGGGTTGTTACACTTATGGGATACAGCATTTCAAAATTTACAGTTTTCCCTTTTGTGAGTATGACCACAACCTGAACACGATTTGAATTTTGTTTTATTATCGGTTTTGTTGTTCTTGTAACTGTACACTACCAAAGAATATGCTACGAAATGTTTACTTAACTGGGGGCGTGTCGCGTTTCCCGTTAACTGAATACTCGTTTCGTAAAACTGCTTATTTGGTATCGTTTTATGCGTGAACGTACTCTAACTAGTTGTCATAGGAAAAAAATTTTATTCGATAGCAAAATTGCTTTCGAAAAGAAATTAAAATAAAATTTTTGGAACAAAAACAAACTGTATATAATGTATAAAAGGAATAAGCAAATGGCACATTAGAGGAAAAGTGCATCGTGACGCTACAGGGCATCGTAGCTTAGTTGTTAGAGTACTCTAACAGCGGCTTTGGTGCAGACACTTGGGTTCGTATCCCAGTGTCCGAGAAGGGGTCTGATGAGAAGTTGGGTACTTCGAAACATGTCATCCCATACCATCGCTGTGCATATCGATGTAATTTTTCCTCTAATATCAATCAACAAACAAACTAAGTCTGCAGCGTCCTGTAAGAATACCTGTTAAAATTCTTACGCGAGTTGTGCTATGCTCCCACAAGAGCAACTTTGCTTGTCTTAAACCTGGCATATTGCGCCAGTGTATATCTTTTTCCTCTTTCTCCTCTCTACACAGACATTATCTCATTACTTTTAGACCAACCGGTAGCAGCGGCTAGGGGACTGCGTTTCTCGTTAAATTATCCGTCTGCTCATTTATGACAGCCCTCTATGACCAGAAACCTCAGTCCTTGATGAGGTGCCAACCTCATATGCTTCCTCTACTATCCCTTCATGTGCTACCTCAGGGACGGCAATTAAGCTCTTAAAAACGGAGATAAACCTGTAGCTTAGCCTAAAACCAGAATCTGTATCCCGTTGAACGGATCTTCGTTCATATCCATGTTTAAATGAAGACCCGTATCCTCAACTCTTCTGCTGATAATACGCCACATCTTCGTACTCAGACCCTCGTTTGTGGGCAATCTTTTTTAGCTAGGTATTGCCTCATGTGTAATGTGACTACAACTACGCATTCAAGCAGGTGCAGGTGTTTCCTCATTGTACCGTTGTTAGGTCGGTTATTACCGCTTTTCCGTCCATAGGTGGATGCGGTCCTTGTCTTCGTAGGTGCAAAAGCGCGAAGTCTTGCTCTTTTGTACATAGCGAAAGTAACACTTTGCAGCAGAGGACTTCACATTTATCTAGTCCGTCGTCCAAAGACGTCACTGTCGCTCTCTTACCCGGAGCGGGTGAGCGCTCGGTTTGCATGATTTGCCTGGGTTTGACGACGCTAAGTCTGTGCCATACTTTACATGCTCTTCCAATAGCGTAGCTTCTTTTTCTGAGTAGGCAATTGAGAAGTTGAGTCGTCTCTCGAGGAACGAAAATAACACTCTATAAGTGATTCGTCGCACCCGTCCTGCTATATGGTGCAAAAGCATGGACACTAACAACATCTGATGAGCCGGCTCTGGGCGTATTCGAGAGAAAGATTTGCGAACCTCAAGGGGTTGGGAACTGCGAGTACCCAGCAAGATTAGCTGTATGAGCTTTAGGCAAACGCGGAGGCTACAATTGGCGCAACGAGGAAACCACTAGCGAGCTATGTATGTTGGACGGTCAAAAGCGGTGACCATTTAAAAGAGAAGAGAAAATTAATGGTTCGACGCTCTACAATAGAATAAATTAAATATTCATGAAACGAGCTCAAGGCCAAGAATAGTAATTTTTCACTTTTTGAGTTTTTATGAAAGTTTTTATTTTTTTAATAAACGTTTTTAATTAATTATTAAAAGTTTTTTTTAATGTATGTTATATGAGCTTTACGGCCGTTTTGGTTTTTAAGGCAAAAACAAAGTTTTCCTTCTTCCTCCTACGCGTTTCGGTGCTATTTTGCACCTTCCTCAGGGAGTCTGTAAATTTTTTATTCAACAAAACATAAAACAATTACAATTGAATTATAAAAAAGACCTTAAATAATTAACTTACATTATATCACATTCAATTTATCTTTTCACATAACAAGTATAAAGGTAGCAGTAATACAAAGAAAACACACAAACAACATTAAAAACAACATTCATTTTTGTGTTTTGCGCGCACATCTTCTCCGTTCTGCTATCGCTGTTGAATAAGCACAGTTTATATTGTCTACGTCTTCCTTAAAATTGACAGCATCTTTTATTCTTTGTTGTATCCTCAATCCTTCCAGTGTCAGTCGAGTTTTTGTTTTCTTCTCTACATCCAGTATTCGTGCATTTTCAAAGTCTGCTGTATGGTTGTTGTTTGTTAAGTGTTGGGCTAATGCTGTAGTCGTTTTACCATTTTTCGCATCTGCTTTGTGTTCATTAATTCTTCTTTCAAAATTTCTTTTCGTCGTGCCCACGTAAATCTTGTTGCATTTTTCGCCAACTTTTCCATTGCATTTTTTATTGAATAGAGTAGGAGAAATGTTTAGAGACAACCGCCATATCTTTTCTTATAGATCCATTTCGGAAAATTAAAAATGATTACTAAAAAAATAAAAACAATAATAATTTTCTTAAACATTCAAAAAGTGACAAATTATTATTCTTGGCCTTGAGCTCATTTCATGAATACTTGAAAATGTACAGGCCGTAAATCAACAAAAAATAAAATTTTTTCTTTTTTACGTTCTTAAACGTTTGAATGGCCCAAAAAAAGGTTAATAAATATTTTTGACATTTTGTCAAAGATTACGATACGATTGTGAACGTATATCGCGGCCCTTATACGATGGCCGATTCGATCACGGTTTACACCATTCGGCCTCTGTTCTAAATACGAATTCCAAGATTGTTGCTCCTCATTAAAAAAAAAATTAATTTATTACGAACTGAATGGACTTATGTTCATCCCTTGAATCTCCTCCTGTCATTAAATTGACAATGTAGGAGTCGTTTTTAAAGAGGTTCGAAAGCAACTAATTGTAAGGTTAGCAGAATCTAGCAATTTCTTGTAATTTTTCCTCCTTATATAAAACTTATGTCAAACTATCATATCTTTGTTTTCTGTTTACATTCTTTGTGTAGAGTTCATGGAAAAGCTATTGAGTTCGCTTCGTGTTTTATTTATTTTTAATAAGAAATTCGCTGTGAATTGATATTTAGCGAGTGCCCTGTAATAACCCTGCAAAAAATTGTGAGACTAATCGCTAAAGAGAGTGGTCCGTGATTAAGCCCTTTCGTCTACAAAGGGGTATAATTGATCGAAATTACTCCCTTATGCGAATAATTAAAGACAAGTAAATTTTGGTTTATAAAACTGCTATCCTAATGGATAAATAATTTATTTTCCTCACGTCTATTGAGTTGCTTACAAGCTTTTCCCAATATAATGTAATCTAATTTCGGAGCTAACTTTTTCCTAGATTTCGTTCGTAATCCAAGCCAGACACACGCACATACACTTATTCTTTTTACCCAATATATTCCTTGCAGGCACTTTTAAATCTTGAAATACCAATTCACATAGGCAACATTATACAAGGCGGTTCAATGACTAATTTTCATCAAAAATTGTCCGAAAGCGGAAATTCAAAATGTTATTTCTGTGAAAAGTTATCGGCCAAAAACTTTTAAGTTGCCATAAATCGGTCAAAAACGGGGGCCTGACCCATGTTATTTATGTGCAGAACACCTTTCTGCGTGATATTCTGTGATATTACAACAACCACATGAACCTTTGCAGCTTTGTTTGCAAATATCCCTTAGTATAAATAAAAAAAATTACATTTTCGCTGTCGGATTATTGATCCTGGCGTCAAGACGCGTCTTTTAGTAGGGACAATTTTTTATGAAAATTAGTCATTAAACCGTCTTGTAGAATGGTACTGTAAATTCGAGCTTGGTGCTAACTGGGAGGAAGAAACTTTAGAAAATAAGAACGCTGTATATTTCTTGCCAGGAAATAATTAGTAGTATTTATTTTAAATAAAAAACAAGAAAAAAAAATAAAAATTTAAAAAAGAAATGTTATTTTAGCTTACATCTAACCTTACATGCTAACGGCTCCCGATAGCACAAATCCAAAAATTGTGCTTTGGGCAAGCAGTGGCCCAAACGACGGTGGAAGCGTGCCCGCTGTTATGACGTCGGCATAGACGTCCCCACCTAGTACGAGGTGGATCGGCGTTGGAATAAAAAACTGCGGATCAGCCAGCCGAATATGCTCATAAGGAGCGGCGACTCGGGCGTCGACGTTCTGGGCTGGGCTGATCCGCTGTAGACTGGACACGCATAACGCGTGCGCCGTTATACTTTTCGGGTTTCCATGGTTCCCGCGGACTCGGAGGAAGCAGCCGCGTTCTCCGCCCGAGTGGGTCGTAAGCAGCCCTAACTCTTCCGCCAAGCTGCGATCGATCACTGTGCGGGGGGAGCAGGCATCAATGATCGCCCGGATGCGGAGCAATCCCCCACCGACTTCCAGCTTCACAATCGCAGTAGGCGAGAGAGTGGTCATGGGGCGCAACGGAGGGCCCACCTGGGAAAGGACACGGCTGAGACCGTCGCGGAAGCCGGAAACCCGTGGTAGCTGGCGCGGCTGAAGGGCCAGTCTACCGTCGAAATTCGTGTTGATGCGTAGCCATGTAAATTCGAGCGTTGTGTGTAATTTGTGATTGCGGCAGAGTGTGAACAATATTGAGTATTTTCTCCTTTATTGTGTGGCAGCTTCTGGTAATACAAATTAGATTCTTTGAAATTATTACTCCAATTGTTGTTGTTGTGGACTGTATGCTGGTGTCTCTAGACGGGGAGATGGACCATGTAAATTCGAGCTTGGTGCTAACTGGGAGCGGCGGTGGCTCAAAAGCACGGCGGTCGAATTTGTGCTCGAAATAGAAAAGAAAAAAGAAACGAGAATTCTCGTTATAAAACTGTGGCCGTATATTTATAAAAAATATAATTTATACACAATTAGTTTACCTTGGTGCGGGCGAAAAATCCTGGGCTGGCCGTGATGTGGTCGTGTCGACTGTCTCTGGAAAAGTAGACGGTTTTTCAGTCGAGGACAACCGTTGAACCTGAAAATCATCCTCCGGTTTTAAGGGGAGGTGAACCCACACATGCACACCCCCATGCATGTATATGTGTGCTGACAAAACACGAATATGCATGCATGCCCACACAGGTGGGTGGGTTGGTGTGAGTGATTGGAAGGGCGCTAAAGTTACATTAGGGTGGCCCATTTTTTAAGACTTTAGGCATCTCGCCTAAACAGGTACCTTCACATATGCTACTGCAACGCATTCCCAATTTATCCAACTTGTGTGCTACACTGAACCCCTCCCATGCTGTTTCAATGATAAATTCTGTAATCGCATGCTTAGCGGCTACACCACTGCAAAGATTGGAGTGTTGAAGTGAGCACCATAAGAAAACGCAATGGCACCTGCAGCTCTAAATAGAAATTTTACATTTGCATTTATACATCACATTGCATACAATTTGGTAATTGTTTTCGACCGCCACCGAGTGCTAATATTCATCAAAAGACGCGTTTCGGTCCCAGTAATGAGAATCAGCCTCACGAGAACAAATATTTTTATTATTTTGGAAATTATTTCCAATAAACCGAAAAATTACCCCAGACCGATTCTAAACCGGGGGCCTGATCAGAAAATTTGTAACTGTGCTTGCAAATATCTTACAAACTACTAAAACTAGTTGTTCTCCGGATCCGGATTATGATTCCTGGGACCAATACGCGTCTTTTGATACCCCTCCTGACCATTTTGGGAGTGTTTTATCACTCGGTGGCGCTCGTACACAATTGCCAAATATTTTACTCTTACCTAGATAATTCTTCCATACTGATGCCATAATCCAGTTAAGTGCCGACGGTAACACCACAGTCGGGTTCAGTTGTAATGCCGAAGAAACCTAAATCACCCATCCTTTTCCAAAATACTTTCATTCAAATAAATTAACCAAAATATAACAAAACTGTAACAACACAGAGTTTCTTTTTGGCTGTCAAGAGTTTTCAGAAACGGCCACTGCTACGTACAATTTATCGATTATCAAGATTTATCGGTTGATAAAATGTGCGAATTTAGGTACGATAAGCGTATTTCTTTCTATCCTATGTCAACTGCTAAAACATGTCGAAAAATGTTGGGAGAGCTATCCAAAGAAATGTTTCGGTCCCAGGAACCCTAATCCGGTGGGGGAAACCCAAAATTTTTTAGTAGTTTGCAAGATATTTGCAAGCAAAGTTAACAATTTTCAATCATTTTCATGTGGTTGTTGTAGACAAAGATATAGGGTGTTCTTAAAAGTGAAAAAGTGTGTTTTGCGCAGAAATACTGGGGATCGCGTAGCCGGTGTTGGACCGGCTAAGGGTTATTTTTTTGAAGCGCGGCCAAAGGTCGCCCACGCAGAAAGGTGTTTTGCCCATAAATACTATGGAACAGGCCCCACCTTTGGGATCGAACCTAGGTAATTTTTTGGTTTTTGCCAATAACTTTTAAATTACTAAAAAATAATGGGTTTCCCCCACCGGATTAGGGTTCCTGGGACCGAAACGTGTGTCTGGGTACTAATATCGATATTTTTAGCGCAATTTTTACAGTTGACGTTGGATGTAAAGTATTACCAAAACTTTTCCAATATCTTTCTTTTTCGTTTGACAATTTCATGGTAACAAAGTATAGAGTAAGTTCGGTAAATATGGACCACCCTTAACTTAATTGTAAATAAAAACGTAAATTCAAAGCTATTCAATTCAGTTTTTATTTTAAAATGCTTCGAAGATAATACATATTCAGTCTGCAATAAGAAACAGTCAATAAAATAAGATGCATAAAAGATATTATTAAAAAACTTAAAGTACTTCAATTTTGAACATATCAGAAGTGTGGGGATAATATGGACCACACCGTGTTAAATATGGACTACGGTGGTCCATATTTAACCCAGCTTATGAGCAGCAAAAGTCGCAAATAAAATGTTCTTTCTCGTTTCCTGAACAAAATTCATGTGCCCACATTGCGCATACAACGCATTGCATCCATGCCTCTCACCCTTTGTCATCCGAAAATAAACATGAACAATAGATACATTTGGCGTCTTCTTGATTAGATCTATCTGGACTTAGATCTGGTGAATCAGCTAGAATTAAATTTTCGCTTTCTGATGAAGAGGTTTCATCTTCATGCTGGTAATTCTTCTGAAAAATGAGTTCAAAGTAAGAAACATTTAAGTTTTTGTACTCATAAATACCTTATTTTTTAAAGTCTTTGCCTTTTTATTGCATTTTGCAGGTTTCGGCTTTCTTTTATTTACGTGTTTTTCGCCCTTTATTTTTTTCAACGATTCTTTCAAAGCCTGTTTGTATGGTGAAGACGAAATTATTTCTGCTTTTCCTGGTTTCCGCCCTCGATTTGTTGTTTTTTTGATACGGACCGGAATAGGTGAAATCTCTTGAGGCAATATGAAGGAGCTTGACCTTGCACCAGAGGATGTAGACGGTTCGAAAGAAATAGGTTCCTCTATATCAATGTCTTGATCTGATTCCGGCAATTGATAAGTGTGTGCAGGTGATACAGAAACCGGATTATTGTTCTCCACGCTATCTACTGGTGCCTCAACTTCTTCCGAAGCCAAAAAATCATGATCGTTAAATATTTGACTATTAAAGGGGTATATTCCGGTTGAAGAAAACCCCTTGACAGCAATTGCACCACTTTGTGCTTTCATGTAAGCTCGACCAAATAATTCAATAATGTCATAATGTGTCAACGCTTTTGCATTATTTATGATCCAACACCTGATTTACTCTGTCAAATATTTTTTCAAGGGTCCCATAAAAGTTTTGTCAAGGGGTTGAATTTGATGGCTTGAGTGCGGCGGAATCGAAAGAATGCGAACATGATTTTTCCTAGCTAGCTCTATGGTTTCAATATTTCTGGTATGACTTGCATGTCCGTCTAAAATAAGTAATACCGGAGATGTTTCAGAAGGTTTAACTGCTGATAGGAAGTGCTTGAACCACTTGGTAAACAAGTTGATTTGAACCCATCCAGAGGGATGATTAGCATGTATGGATCCGGGAGGTGCTCCTTTCATTAGAAGTGGATTATCCCTTTTCCTAGGAAAAATGAACATGGGTGTTACGAAGGATCCACCTGCACTCATACATAAAATCGCTGTAATTAACGATCCCCGTTCAGCTGAAGCAAGAGCACGAATCTGTTTCCGACCTTTCAGAGCCAAAACCTTCGGTAATTTCGTAGGAACAACTGATATTCCAGTTTCATCCACATTATATATATTATTAGGCGAAAATTTATATGTTTCCATCTCCTTTTGCAGCAGATCGAAAAAAATTGCCACGTTTTCTCTAGAAAATCCCTTTGCTCGAGCTACAGATGTACTGGTTGGTTGGCGGAACGATAAAGAAGGGTTGCGTCTAAGAAACAAACGCAACCAATCTCTTCCTGCCGTTTCCTTCGCTATAGAAAATGGGTTAGGTAAATTGTTTTTTAGCGCCACTTGAAAAGCTAGGGATCTGATGTCATTCCTCGTTAGCCCGAATAATTTCGCCTCCATGAGCAATATGTATTCTACAAGTGCATCTTCCAGTTCTGGAGGCAAAACTGGCTTCCTTCCTAGCTTGGCTGCCACTACTTCATCAACAGGTCGTTCATCATCAGCAAATAAACGCCGCAATGTGGTTTTGGGTACATTATATTCCTTAGACGCCTTCAGGAATCCCATTTTCTTCGTCTTTACTGCAGAAATTGCTTCAACCATATTCTTTTTCTCCCACTTCTGTCTTTTTTTCGAATCCTGCGTCAGTTTTGAAGACATCTTGATCCTTCAAAAGAAAAAAAATAATGTTACTCACCTGAAAATAATGTAGTCAAATATGGCCTATTGGTCCATATTATCAACATCATAATGGGCCATATTGTCCACACTAAGTAATTTCCAAAACTTTTAAGGTTTGCTAGAGATTTAAAGTTATTCAGTAAAATTTAATTCCACTTCCAGAAATATATGTTTACGCACTAATCTTTTCACACTATAACACATATTTTTCCATTAAAATTAAGAAGTAAAACACTTACCAAATGCACCAAAAAAGTCTTATGTTATCACGAAAAAAATATTTTCCACTGTACAGCGCACGTCTTCTTCACCACACCGACCAAACAAGACTGGGTTGCGTTATGACGAAAAATGTATGCAATGAAGTCGCCACGTTGCTTGTTGAACTTGTGATTCAGAAAATATTGATGGGGGCCATATTATACACATGGGCCATATATGCCTATTTTACTCTATAGTAAGTAAGACTTTGCGGGAAATCGATCAAAAATATGAATTTTAACATAGCGAAGAAAAATTATCGGAACATTTAAACAAACATTTTTATTATTCTATTAAAATGATGTTTTCATACCAAGAAATAAATAGGTAGCAATATTTTTTTGGTTTTGCAATTCTTTTGGTTTAATGTAAAAATCACACTACTTCAATAATTGTAATGTGAAAATGCTCGGAAAAGTTGCAAACGGCTTACACTTGATAATTTCGCTATAATACTTTCTTCCTCTTCATACGACTTTCACTTATCGGAATGGGTAACATATAACCAAAGTATTATCGATAAATTTAAGGTCGTTGTAGTCGATAGTAGGCGGTCTTTAACTTTGCCAAATTAAATGAAAGATAATTTTTGAAGTGCAAAGTTAACCTGCGAGTGCAAGTGTGGAAAAAGTTAAAATAGGGAATCAAAATACTACATTCAGGTACCAAAATTGTAATAAATCGTATGGCAAATTAATTGAAAATAAAATAATAAATAAATAAATTTGAGGGAGAACCTGTAATATTAAACTGTAACCAACAGCAACAAAGATGAGCAAGGTAAGTAAACGGCATTTACGCAGATTATTAAGCAAAGAAAGGGCAAAAAATCGGTCTAAATTGAGATTAGATAGAAGTGATACAGTAGTAACTCAGATTCCATTTCATGCAATTGAAGAAGTTCATGCTGATGAGCCAAGTTGCTCTTTGAAAGTGCCTTTTCGTGAAAAAATTTAAATGTGGGGAATCCGTAACAAAATGTCACATAAAAGCCTTTCCGAACTTTGGACGATTCTTGCGGAAGAAGGCATGAATGTGCCCAAAAGTGCGGAAACTCTTTTAAAGCATGGATCAGGAACTTTAGTTAAAAATATGAGCCCGGGATTCTATTGCAATATAGGTATTAAGACGGAACTGGATAACATCGGCGAAAAGTTAAATAACTATGACATTATTATAACTTTTCCAAAGCAAACTACAAGAAATTAAATAAAGAACTGTCTAAATTAACTTGGCCTGAATTTGGTTGTGATATCGATCTAAACGTCTCACATTTCAATCACACGATTTACGGCCTATTTGAGAAGTTTATTCCTAAACGTAAAGTAACTTATGATCATCCTACGCAAGCTTGGTTTACTAAAGAGCTTAAGGCTCTTAAAAATAGGAAAACGCGATCATTTAATTTATATAAGAAATCCGGATTAAATAATGATGCGATTGGATGGAAATAATTGTACTTACTTTAATTACTTAGCCAAAAGTTAACCTCACTCGATGAGTTGCAAAATCCAGAAGACCATTTTATTTAAAGAAAAAGGAAATTATAAAGTAATATGTGATGACATTTAGAATGACATGTATGAGGAAATAAGTGAAGATGACATGCATAGTGTCGATAGAGACAAAGTTAATTAGTTAGCTCCAACACGCCCTCTCAATATGCTAGTCATCTATGTGCGTAAACCAAGTCCATCAAGGCACTTCTCGTGATTTGCTTTGGCTAGTGGTTTTGTCATCACATCTGCAATCATATTTTGTGTTGATACATGCTCCAAAGAGAATAATCCCGAGCTCACGCATTCTCTGACAAAGTGATGCTTTATGTCAAACTGGATCATTAGCCAAGCATTGCGCCCCTTTGTTGTCCACGTAAATTGTAATTTGACAGAACTTCTGTAGTCCAATCTCAACTAGGAGGCTGCGCAAGTAAATCGCCTCTTTAGCTGCTTCTGCTAGACTTACATATTCTGCCTCTGTTGACGAAAGAGCGACCGTACGTTGTTTCTGTGATTTGCAGCTGATAGCTGCGCCACTTAGTAGATATGCATACCCCGTGTATGAACGACGATCGACAGTGCACGCGCCCCAGTCAGCGTCGGTATATCCTATAAGTGGTAGATCCGACTCTTGATACCTCAAACCTCTATCGGCCGTACCTGCAAGGTACCTTAGCACACGTTTGGCAGAATTCCAATGGACGCTTGTTGGACTATTCACAAATTGTGCTAATCTTGCAACTGTATTAGATATGTCCGGCCTCGTAGCAACGGATAAGTACATAAGAGCGCCAATTAGCTCTCGATATGGGCAGTCCTTATGAAGAATCTCAGAATTTGAATTAAAATTAACATTGACCTCTGAGGGTGTAGCAACAGGGTTACATTCACTCATGCCGTATTGCTTAAGTAATTCTTTTATATAAGCCGTTTGCTTTAAAGTGATTTCTCCATCCATTTGTTGTATTTCTAGGCCGAGACAGTAATTGGCCTTACCAACATCTTTCATTTCAAACTCATTCATAAGTTCCTCTTTAAACTTAAGAATTGTTTTCTCTTCACGTGACGCAACTAAGAGATCGTCGACGTAGACCACCAACGAAACCAAATCCCTATCGAACTCTCCATAAAATAAGCACGGTTCATTGTTTGCTGCCATTAACCCCATACTTAAGAGTTTTGATTTTAATTTGGCATACCACTGTCGCCCAGCTTGCTTAAGGCCATACAACGCCCTCTTGAGATAGCAAGCATTACCACCAGCATTCAAATCATTTAGCATTTTAGAAGCTCTTTTACCGATGGTGCAACTTTTACCTTTGTTCGATATTATTCGCTTTAGTATTTCATGTAGAGAACTTGGCACACTCATATGTATTCTCTCATTCAATTCTCCATTTAGGTACGCACTAACAACGTCAAACTGCCAGATAGTGAGGCTATAATGAGCCGCTAGGGCCAATAACAACCTAATTGTTTCTAATCGTGCGGTTGGCGCAAACGTATCATAATAGTCAACACCATATTTTTGACTGCAACCTTTGGCAACGAGGCGAGCTTTTCGGCGTTCTATTTTTCCATCAGGCCCACAGTTGTTCGTTAATACAAAACGACAACCGATTACACTTTCATTGCCAGATAGCTTAACAATGTCCCAAGTATCATTTTTTAACATATTAATTACCTCTAATTCTAATGCATTTTGCCATTCACTACGTTCGGGCCCCTGCAATGCACTTTGCATGCTCACTTCAGCTATACCAACAAAAACATCATCATCATCATCATCTACAGCTTGGTTATCACGTATACCGTCATTATCGGTCTCGCTCTCTCTATTAACCGTCGGCGCTGGCTCTGAATTCGTACGATAGTGGAATAGTTTACGTGGGCGCCCTCTCTTCCCAGTTCGAAGTAACTTCGGCGCTCCCGGTGCTCTTTTATTTTCTTCCGTATTCTCTTTTACCTCAGCGATGGCTTCTTTCGATGCATTCTCAGCAGCACTACGAGGAGAAAATTCTACAACTTTACGGTTATTGTTTTTGTTGTCTTCTACAATTACTGGCGAAGACAGTAGATCAATAACAGAATGGGACTGAGATGAATCGAATTCTGGCTCAATAAAAAATTTCACATCACGCGCATATATAATTTTATGTGCTCTCGGCAACCATACTCGGTAGCCCTTTCTTTCCCTCGGATACCCTACAAACACGCCTTCCACTGATCTAGGTGCTAGCTTGCTTTTATTTGGTTCTTTATTTAGCACCATCACTTTAGATCCAAACACCCTTAGGTAGCTCAATTTAGGCTTAAAATTGTTTATGCATTCATAAGGCGTCTTTCCTTGCAAAGTTCGAGAAGGACATCTATTTCGAATGTGACAAGCAGTCGCCACAGCTTCGGACCAAAAACTGTTACTAAGACCAGATTGCTGCAAAAGACACCTAGTCATATCTAGCAAAGTCCTATTCATCCGCTCCGCCACACCATTTTGTTCGGGAGTATGAGGAATGCTCAGCCGCCGAGCAATACCCAAATCTGAAAGATACTTATTAAAATCATTATTGATATACTCACGCCCGTTATCGGATTGCAAACACTTTATTTTGAACCCGGTTTGCCTCTCCATAAATTGTTGATACATCTTAAATGCATCAAAGACTCCAGATTTTTCTCGTAGTAGGTATATTTCGCACCACCTCGTACAGTCATCTACGAATGTTACGAAATACCTGGCTCTGCCAATGGACTCCTCTCTAAATGGTCCAACAACGTCTGAATGTACAATGCTTAAGGGATCTGAACACGGCACTCTGTCTTTAGCGAAAGGTACTGCAGACATTTTACCAATCGCACAAACGTCACAATATTTCAGCTGCTCAATCTCATTACGTTTTGATACTGGTATTACACTATCGTGGATCAGCCTTGATAAATCGGCCGAATTGAGATGTCCCAAACGATAGTGCCACTTCAACAGTTCGGAGCACTTCGTCTGAGCAGCAGCACAGTCGCTACTTTCGCGTACATAATACAAATCGCCCTTTCTGTCCGCCACCAACGTTGTTTCTCCTCCTGAATTATACACATATGCGCCTTCTTTGCAAAATGTTACTGTGTGCCCTCTGTCTGTGATTTTTGCCACTGAAACTAAATTTGTACGAAGCTCTGGCACAAATAGGGTATTTTGGAAATTAATATTGCGTTGACCACCTGCACCCGTCACTGGTATACTAACAACACCCTTGCCCGCAACATCAGCACTTGCTTGATTTGCCAAGTTCAGCTTCGCTTTAGCTGACTTCTCCATGCTCTTGAAAATATGCTTATCACCACACAAGTGTGCGGTACATCCAGCGTCCAATACCCAAGCTCTCTTCACTCGCTTAGCGCTGTCAACAAACGATGTCTCTGCTTGTGTAGAATGGAACGCTGCATACGTCTCATCAGCGGTAAAATTCTTCGGTTTGTTGCTCTTTTCATTTTTTGCTGGGCATACATTCATCTTGTGCCCTAAAACACCACATTTAAAACATTTTAACTCTTTTTTGGCATTAGCAAATCTTTTACGATTATAGCTGCGTGATTTTGCAGTCATAGCTATTACTGTATTACCTGACGACTGTTTACGAGCTTCACTTTCCTCAATTATTTTTACCTTGAGTACCTCAGCTGTTGGAAGAGCATCACGAGACTCGATTGCGCAACGAAAATTTTCATATGACGATGGCAAGCTGTACAATAACATAATCGAGAGCAAATCACCATTTATTTGCACATTCATACTCTCCAACTTGTCTACTGCATCAAAGAATTTGGCAATATGCTCTTTAACATCTTCCCCTTCGTCTAGCTTTTGTAGCATAAGGTGTTTCAGCAATGTTGCCTTTCGCGCCGGCCCTTTAGAAGCGTAAATGGATTCTAACTTCAGCCACACTTCCCGTGACGTTTCACAACCACGTACTTGCTTCAATTCTGATGGCTAGATAGCCAGAACTAAATCCGCTCTAGCTTTCTTGTCAGCTTTCAACCAAGCAGTTCGCGCTGCTGCTTCGTTCTCTGCCGGCATTGCATTGGTGCCATTTACATATTCCCACATATCGTTTTTCACGAGTAAAGCTTCCACTTGCATACTCCAAGTGTCGAAGTTCTCCTTGGAAAGTAATTCAATGCGCGATGCACTCGTTGCAGAACTTACTGCCATAATTTCCAAATGTCTGGTACACGTGGCGACTGAACTTTGTGTTATATTTTTTGGTTTTTCTTCGGGCTTTTTGGTTTCTTCCATTACATAGAAGATTAATATAAATACATATTATTTCCAGACGCCTGGGCCCATAACCTGATGCGATTGGATGGAAATAATTGTACTTACTTTAATTACTTAGCCAAAAGTTAACCTCACTCGATGAGTTGCAAAATCCAGAAGACCATTTTATTTAAAGAAAAAGGAAATTATAAAGTAATATGTGATGACATTTAGAATGACATGTATGAGGAAATAAGTGAAGATGACATGCATAGTGTCGATAGAGACAAAGTTAATTAGTTAGCTCCAACAAATAAACATTACCTACTGTATTCCATTCTACGTCAGAAGTACATAGATTTAAATAAAAAGTGCTATAAAGCTTATATCTCTAAAACGAAAAGAGACATTATTCTCAATCCTAAGTCATTTTATGGTTTCGTAAATTCTAAACGTAAAGTATCAGGGTTTCCCTCAGCCATGAAATATCAAGACATTATATCTAGCGATAATCAATGTATCGCAAATTTTTTTGCTCCATTTTTCACTTCTAACTATTCTGCTGTCACCAATTCAAACTTTCAAAACTATCCCTATAAGCTACACGGGACAAATTCAATTAATTCACCAATTATATGCGCCAAAGATGTTCTAATTTACCTTAAAACCTTAAAAGAATCTTTTAAATATGGTCCTGATAGGATTCCTACATGTTTCTTGAAAAAGTGTGCGAACCATATTTACCAACACCCCTTACCAATTTGTTCAATCTATCACTAAAGTGTGGTGTTTTTCCAACTGCGTGGAAAGAATCGTTTCTTCTACCGCTGCATAAAAGCGGGAGTAGGTCTTCTATAGAGAACTATCGTGGCATCGCAAAGCTTTCTGCCATCCCAAAATTGTTTGAAGCTATTGTTACAAATCAACTTACGGGTCCGATCTCTACTTTGATAGCTGACTGCCAACACGGGTTCAGTAAGGGAAAGTCCACAGTTACGAATTTACTTGAGTTTACCAGTCATGTCTCAAATGGCTTTAGAAAAAATCTGCAAACCGACGTTATTTATACGGATTTCAGCAAAGCTTTTGACAAAGTGTATCACTCATTACTTATTCATAAACTCGATCAGTTGGGCTTCCAGCCGGGTCTCAATCGCTGGATCTCTTCTTACCTTAGTGACAGGACACAAAGAGTAATGTTTAAAAATTTAGTATGCGATGTCATTTATGTCTCTTCGGGGGTTCCTCAAGGAAGCCATCTTGGCCCGATTCTGTTCTTGTTGTTTATAAATGATATTTCTACAATAATAAAATTTTCAAAAATGTTAATGTATGCCGACGACGTAAAGCTTTTCATGTCATTCGCGTCATTTGAAGATAGAAATAAGCTACAATCAGATCTAGATGCACTAGTTACTTGGTGCGATTTAAATTATATGCCACTTAACCTTAAAAAATGTAAACACATGGGTTTTTCGCGTGGAATTTCTCAGCCGGCTTCCTATACAATTAAAAATTATAGTCTTGAGCAAGTGTATGATTTTGTTGACCTGGGGGTTACTATGGACTATAAACTCAGTTTCAACCGCCATATTAATACAACAGTCAATAAGGCTAGAGGTGTCCTAGCATTCGTTAAACGATGGTCTAAAGAATTTAGCGACCCTTATGTAACTAAAGCCCTCTTCACTACATTAGTCAGACCGATACTTGAATATGGTTCTATAATTTGGAACCCGCGTTACCAGGTTCATGTAGATCGCCTTGAATCAGTTCAAAAACAATTTTTACTATTTGCCTTAAGAGATTTTATTGGGATCCCTCGTACAATCTGCCACCCTATACGAATCGTTTAAAACTCATTAATCTACACACACTTTCTAGTCGGAGGGAAATGCTTGGAATTAGTTTTATGATTAAATTGCTAAATGGTTCACTATCCAGCCCATTTCTTCTAAGTGAAGTGAACTTCAATGTACCGTCTCGTCCTTCAAGGCATTTTAAACCTCTAGTCTTAAAACAGTGCCGAACCAATTTTCAGTTAAATGAGCCTTTTCGCTGTTTGTGTCAAGATTATAACTCTCTTTCTGGTAGATTTGATATTTCAGACTCGCTTTTCAGCATAAAAAAATCAATTCTTTCTATCCTAAATTCATAGCTACTAATTGTTTCTTATTCTTTGACTTCTATATTAACTTCTAACAATAATTTTATTCTGTTAACTAGTTATTTCTTAATGTATAATCTATCCTATATCTACTTTACTTAGCTGATGAGGTTTTCTCTGTAGCTGAGCAGTTTTAGATCTCGACGATTAACAAACCAAAGCCTTTCAACGACTCGGCACGAACGAATAATCCGCGCGTTATGCGGATGCGCCCCTCGCGCCGGTCGGGCGGGATATGGTGGGTAATCCGTTGGGAATTATTATTATTATTATTATTATTATTATTATTATTATTATTATTATTATTATTATTATTAAAATTGTAGATGTTAATGTTGATGGTCTACCACTATACCGTAGTTCTAGAACTCAACTTTTGTAACGACAGCCTTTGAGGATTTCTCTGACTACGCGCAAGCGGGTATATGAACGGATGTGCAAGCGACCGCTAACCAAATCTGCTTCTCCACTTTTACGATATTTATCAAAGTGGATGTTTGATTGTGTGAGTGGATTAAACTGTTGCTTGCACATAAGTGTATACGTGCCGCGAAAGGGTCGATCGCGGATTGGTTTGACCAAGGCAGGCAGGCTATTCGTGCCTTACGGTGACATAGATGCCGCAAGGCAAATGGGGGTATAAAAAGGGATTCCGCTGATCAACTGGAATTAAAATCGAAAAGTCGCGGTCTTGTGTGCAGTGCAAAAATTTTTAAAGTGAAAAGTATTTCTTTAAAGTGCGTTTTCATCACCATAAAGTGTTGGTGCGCGAAGTGAGTATTTTTATGAAGTGCGGTTTCACGCGAAAGTTAACGCGAGCGGAAAAAATTAAAAAAATAAGAAAAAATAATATAGTGAAGTGACTCGAACGAGGGAATCCTCCCTAGGAAGACCACCAGCGCAAGGAGAGTCGCCACCAAAGGGCGAGTAAAATCCCCTCCAAGCAGCAGAAAATTTAACGGGTGAGTGTACATTAGTGCATATATGCATCTATGAGTGATTTTCTTTGAAATAAATTGGTGAAGTGCAAATTTTTAAGTTAAAGGTGTTCATTTGCCAATTTAAACAAGTTCTAAATTTGGAAGCTAAGTTTAATTAAAGTCATTTTTTTTATTGTTGAATTTTCTTTGTGTAAATACCGGTGTTTGATTTTTCTGTAATTTAGAAGCATACAATTATTAGTTTTTTTTTAAGTAGTCCATTTGTCTCTAAATCCACAGAGTTATAGGTAAATTCGTCAGGAATGTATCGTAGATTTGCATACATGGATTTATACGTATGTATGTATGTATGTAGGCAAAGGGGTATTAGGCGCCGAAGAAAGAAGGAAAAAAGATAATAATTATCCAAACGCGGTTTTTGTTAATTTATGGTTTTAGAAAAAGAAAAAAATATATATAGTTATCTATTAAACAAAATATCAAAATTTACTTAAATGTATTTTCGTACCTTTCAGATTACGTAGGCAGCCGAAGGCAGCGACATATTTTGGGAATTGCACAATAATATTTGGCAGAAGAAAAAGAACGAGACACGAACAACAACAATTAACACCAACAATCCGCAGGCGCACATCAATCACAAACAAAAGGAAGCCCCTACTTGGCCGAAAACCCTAAACAGGGCCTATATTGGCCAAAACCTCTACACAGGTTCGCACCAGAATCGACCAACAACACTCACACATAACATAGCCATAAAATCAACTGCACAACAAGCTACATTCGAGCCACAACACTAAACCGAAACCACGCAACATTATACATTTTTCACAAAACCAACGAAAGGTAACACAACATTTGTTTGCACACTCCCACTACGACCAGGTTTTGCCAACGGGTGCATGGGCTGCCTCAGCAACATCTGCGCCACGCAACATCGGCCTTCGTCAACTTGTTGCTAAATATTTAGTGGCGCAACCACCCACGCAGCTAGCAACTCTATGAGAGCACAGCGACATTGGTCACACTCACCAACAATAGTTCTCTAAACACATAAACTCACCACACCACTAACACGATCCCAGCAATATTGAAGAGCGAGAGAAGCTAAGCGCCACCACGGAGATATCATGATAAGTCATTAGGGTGTACAGCCATTCTAATTGTTTTTGGAAAAGACAACTTTTTATAGATTTTAATTTCGAATTATGAATTTTCATGAAACTTGTTGGTTTTTTTATTATTAGTTTTATAATTTAGCACATATACCTAAGTTTTCTTTTTACTCTTGATTTTTCTTAGCCTAATTTCGAATTTAGTATATTACTCCTAGCGATTTTCACACGAATTTTGGGCATTCGTACCCAGGTTTACGCAGGCATACCTATGTATGTGCGTTAACCACTCACAAAACCTAGTCGCAAACGATATTTATATTTTTTTTGTAATTAAAATTTTTCTTTTGAAATTTTTTTGTCGAAATCTTTTTTTTGTAAATTTATAATTATCACCTTGCTGGTTCACTTTCGGCACTTTTCTTGATTGATTTACGCGATCAAAAATTTACCTTTGCAAATATTTTCTTTTATTTTTTTTGTTTTGTTTGTTCATTTTTCCTTCCCACTCAAGGAATTAATCCCAAATTTCAACTTTGGTTTTTTTGTTTCCGTGAATTTTTTTTATTTCGATTTTTGTACATGTGCATTAAGGCTGTGCACATGCATTGAACTGATACGCGGAACTAACATCAAAAGACAATTTGTCCTAAGATTAGTCAAGATCACGGTCACGAGGCCAAAGCCCTATAACAGGACAAAAAAATCTTTTGTTCTACATATGTTGTTTTTCCTTATTTTACTTTCAGCTCTGCACATCGATTTGGAACCATTTCGGAGTTCTGAGCGAGGTAAGTTTTGCATAATAGAAAAGAAACCATATGCACACACACATTAACCCACGTGTGGGTAAATTATCGCACACCCACACATATATTTATATCAACCTTTTTGTTTGAGAGTGAGGGCACACACAAGCGTACATATATACATATGTTTAGACGTATGTTTGTGCACGAATAGCTAGATAGTCAGTAGGCCTTATCTAAAATTTGAATTTAAAATACGCGAAGAAAAACACCTTTTAATTATATAAAATTAGGATAAATATTTATAGGTTAGATATGATAATTGGATTGAATATATATAGTATTAATTGAATAGAAAGAATAAGTGGGTACAAATCGTACTGAGTAGGTTGGGAATATATTGTAAGAAAATATTTTGTATTAATAAATTCTAAGCTGAGATTTAAAGCTGTGTCACAATAATTTATTTACGTGAAGGGGCTGAAATTCTGATTTCGGCAAGATATAGGTAAATCATGTCAGGCTAAAGGCTTCAGGTTGTTGGTGCAGGTGTTGCCCTTGTGGTAACCGATGGTAAGGTGGGGTAATTGAGTAAGCATTGGAAATGACGTAACGACTTAGAGACGGACATGAGTCGGAGCCATAGTAGAGTTCGAAGGCTGTTCACATCTTGCGAACAGGAGGGGTGGGACGGCTCCACCTGACTAGGACAGGTTTTGTCCCGCTTTTCTTACCTATCGCTTTCTTTCTAGCTTTATTATCCTCCCTAGGCATGAACCTAAATTTTGCTATGCAACTGTTGGGAAAGGAGAAGTGGCAAGAACCGCGCCTCAAAGCCGACGAGCCTCAGCAGGGCTACTACCATGCCACCCCGCCACTCCTCTTCTCCCGTACCAGGCAGTAACATAACAATGGCGCCCAACGTAAAGCCCACTAATTAATTTCATTTTTCGCATATCTCTTTCGCGTTCTAACTTTCATTCCTTCTCTCCTTGACTAACTTTCCTGTCAACTATATTCAACTTTTTTACTATTAAATGTTTTTCGGTTTTCCATCTAGCGGACAGATTTAGGGTCATAAAGGCAACATCGCTTCTTTTCCGAAACAAGCGATAAGTGCCTAAGTGACAAACATTGGGGGGAGTTGCTGACGGTGAATACTGAGTTCCTTTCAAGAACTTTAGAGTTCTTAACAAGTGGTATCAGTAGTCATCGGCAGTACGGTTAAATGTTTTTTTTGGATTTGTTGCATGCAACAACAGCTGCCATACACATGGTCCAGCACCGTAAGTATGTGAGGTTTTTGAAAGAATACACCATTTCTTTACCCAACGTACCCACAGAGTCCATCGGGCGAGGACAACACCAGAATGCACCAACACTAAACACAAAAAAAAAAAAAAAACAAAAAAAAAAAAGATAAACTGTTGAAAATCTCATTTTTGGTGAATGAGATAAAAATTTATAAAAAAAAAAAAAAAAAAAAAAAAAAATTTGTTTGTCCAATAGACATAGTAGTTTTGCCTATTTTTATCAGCCGAAATCTTTGCTTTAACAGTCAGTTTAGTCTGATATTTTGTTTTAAACACTGGAGTTTGAAGTTTTTCTGTTATATTTTCATTTTTCACTTTTTATGTTTATATTTTACCTTTTATATTTTTATTACAATTTAATATTATTACCTTTTAGTTGTTTTGAAACGCAAACGCATTTCAGGAAATATTCTTATAAGGTTTCGCAATAGCTTTGGAAGTAATCTTAAAAAAAAAAAAAAAAAAATTTAATAATTTTATATTTGTATATTTTGCTACATATACTTTTAAGAGTTTTTTGCTTGGATTCGTTTTTGAAATTTTGCTATTATTTGGCACATTATATTCTGGTTAAACCCAAAACAAGTCGGAATAGTAAAATTCATAAATTTTTCTAATCTTTTTGTTCCTTTATTCTTGGTTTAAAACCTTATGTTAGTTTTATACATATCGATACACACCCTCAAGGAATTTTTTGTAGAGGCTATTTATTATGAAGTTTTTTTTGTTTTTTGAATTTTAAACATTTAAATACATTTACACACATATACGCTGAGAATTGCTAATTTTTTATTTTCACATATTTTATTCTATATACACATACGTATCTTTTTATACACTTTTTTTTTATACGTATATACACACATACATATACATATTTCCTTTATATCTTTTTGCATTGGAACTGAATATTGTTAACACCGTTTATTTCAATTTTTTAACTCTGTTTAGCAAATAAATACATAGGTGAGATAACCATTAAATTTTAAATTTTCAGTTGTCATACATTTGGGGTACAAACGCTTTTAAGTTTTTGAAGTCCAACTTTGAAGTTCGTCGATTTTTCTTGATACGATTTTTAGGTGGTCTGGTTGTGGATTCTCTTTTTTTTACCAGCCCCTTAGTTTATGGATACGTCCAAGAATCAGGGAGCTATACCAAAGAGGGGTTTAGGATTATTAGCACGCGACGGGCCGATAATACGTAGCGTATCTCGGCCTCTGGAAAATCAGGTGGCAGGGTCCTTGTTCACTCAAATCGATACAGGCATCGAATATCCAGTCGATTTTATTCCGGTAGACCTCTTGAACCGTTGCACAGCTAGGGTATTTGGACAGCCAGAGGCCCAAACCAACGTAAGACAGGGGTTTAGCGTGACAGATAGGTTTTCTTTCGAAGCTTCTGACAGCACTTTGAATTTTTCGCGAAAGATTGAGAAGGTATTGGAGATGTCAGACTCGGAGAAAGGGGCAACTGGAGGTACTATACCCAGGAGAATTCCGGGGGTTGAGACGACCACGTATGGAGGTGACTTTCCTAGGAGGGCACCAGGAGCAGAAGCGGCCGCATCTGCTAGAACACCAGCAACGATGGATGAGAGGATCGAACATCTTACGCAGGTGATGGAAGTGATAATGCAGCAAAATGCGCAGATGACGCAAAATATGGACCAAGTACGCCAGATGAGAGCTGACGTCTCTACGCTCAGTAATCGCATTAACGATGTGGAGTCATCGATGCGCGCTCCTACTGCACCACCTCCTCCACCATCTGCGTCTACACCTGGACATGCACGCGACACATCGGGAGGCCAGCGCCAATCCAACTGCGCCAGTACAAGTTACTCAGGGAGGAAGAAAGTAGACCTAGACAAATGGCACCTTAAATTCGACGGGTCGGCAAAGGGGATGACGGTGGAAAGTTTTGTCTTTCGCCTAGAAAGAATGCGCGTACAATACCAACTGTCTTTTGAACAACTCTTTTCAGACTTTCACTGTTTAGTATCAGGGCCTGCTGTCAAGTGGTATTGGCAGATACTTGAAGATCACGCCGGCGATGAAAATTTAGATTATTTCGGATTAAAAAGGGAGATTCTGGCGCAGTTTAAGTCGGCAGAATCGGATTACGAAGTGATACGTGAGATTATGGAGAGGAAGCAGCAACCCCAAGAGAGCTTTGACGAGTACTACGCCGACGTCCACGATCTCACGTTCCGTCTTAGGCAAAGGATACCCGAGAACGAATTAGGTAAAATCATTAAAGGAAACTTAAAACCATATCTGGCGAATCTCACATTTGCAACGAGGACCGAAACGTTGGCAGATTTGAGGCTGGAATGTAAGAGGGCGGAAAAACTTATGAAGGAGAATAGGTCTAGGGCAAAGCCAATTAGTGAGATAGGGACGAATAGTGAGTTATGGTCAGAAGAGCAGGCGGGTGAGCTTAGTGTTGAGGCGTTCAGCAAAGATAACAGGAATATGAATAAGCCTACCATTCCCACCAATCCTAGTCCTATAGCAGGTGCATCGTCCAATGTCCATTGTAAAGGAGTTAGTTCAGTCCAAAACCAAATGTTTTGTCCTTCCCCATTCCACCTTATGTTGTGTTTTTCCTGTGGAATGCCGGTGGGTTTTTAATAAAGAACCCGGCAGAAGCAGCGAAAGACACTAGGTGTAAGTCGTCGTTCCATTTGATGAAATGTTTTGCGTGTGGGGGAGATTCTTCGTTTTGTGTTTTTAAACCAGAGGCGGGAAACCGGGCCTTGGCAGAGGTGTCCGGGAGCTCTGCCCAAAATCAAGAACGCCCGGAGAATTAGTAGAAGGAACAAAAATTTACATATTAAAACGAGATAAGGAAAGAGATACAAAGGAGAAAGTAGAAGGGAAGAAGAAGGAATCAGTTAGGGAAAGTTTGCATGTGAGAAAAATGAAATACGAAGAGGCACGGAGAAGAATTTTTTGTGAGGAGCTGAACGCTAAGAAGAGGAAGAGAAATTTTGAAAAGATAAGAAATATTAGGGAAAAACATAAGTGATTCAGAAGAATACGAAAAAAGATAATTTCGACAATCGTGACAGTTAAGGGTGATAACAGGCTGTTTGCGCAGACGGAGATCGGCGGACGCGAGGTGCTCGCGCTCTTAGATTCTGGGGCCGGGGCGAGCTGCTTAGGGAAGAATGCCCATAAATTACTCGAAGGCAAGGAGAATCTGATTCTGCCAATACAGGGTCAAAATGTTAAGACTGCCAATGGGGGTGAAGCCGCAGTTGTTGGAGTTGTGAATCTTCCAGTGTTGTGGGACAACGCCACTCGGGAGCTGGAATTCCTTATAGTGCCAGGGTTACAACAAGAGGTCTATCTGGGGATCGATTTCTGGAAAGCCTTCCAGCTTAATGTAGTCAGTAGGGGGGCCCAAATCAACTCAAAGGTTTCTGTCGTGTCAGAGCTTACGCCTGTTGATGGTGACTTGTCGTTCGAGGCGGTGCAACACGATTTGAGTCCCGAAGAAACTGTAGCTTTGGATCGCGTGAAAGCACAGTATCCGTCATTTGCCGTACTTGGGTTGGGTAAAACCGATGTGGAGGAGCACATCATCGAAGTGACGGATGAACACCTTCCGGTAAAGCAGCGCCACTATCCGATTTCTCCAGCAATCCAAAAATTAATATTCGCTGAACTGGACAGGATGCTGGAGATGGGCGTCATAGAAGAAAGCAACAGTTGTTGGAATTCCCCAGTGTCATTGGTTATCAAAGGAACAAAGAATCGCTTATGTTTGGACGCCCGCAAGTTAAATGAACGCACCATCAAAGATACCTATTACCACATATAAATGGTATTCTAAGTCGGCTTCAGAATACCAGGTACATATCTGCCATAGATTTAAAGGACGCGTTTTGGCAGATACCACTAGAGCGAAAGTCCAGGGAGAAAACTGCTTTCACTGTACCTGGTAGACCTCTGTACCGTTTCACAGTCATGCTGTTTGGACTGTGCAACGCGGCGCAGCGAATGTGTTGATTAATGGACAGGGTCATTCCCGCTTCTCTTCGTGAATCCGTGTTTGTTTATTTGGATGATTTACTTGTTTGTTCGGAAGATTTTTCGTCCCATTTAGATTTGTTGTCCCGTGTTGCAAAATGTCTTCGTGATGCAAAGTTAACAATAAACGTTGAAAAGAGCAAATTTTGCTTTAAAGAAGTACGGTATTTAGGGTATGTTGTAGGAGATGGATGTATCCGTACAGATTTGAATAAGGTAGCAGCAGTGCGCGACTTTCCTGAACCCCGAACACCGAGGCAACTTAGACGGTTCCTAGGGATGTCAGGCTGGTATCGTAGATTCATACAGGACTACGCGACAATTGCAGCACCACTGCACGACTGCCTCACGAAAGACAAGATAAAAGCTTTTAAAATGACGGACGAAGCTATGCGAGCATTTAATTGCTTGAAACAAAGATTGATTTCGGCACCGGTTTTAGTACATCCGGATTTCGAAAAGCACTTTTATGTGCAATGCGATGCATCAACGGACGGAGTTGGAGGTGTACTCTTCCAACTAGACGATGACGGAAACGAACGACCGATTGCCTACGTATCGGCGAAACTAAATAAGGCACAACGCAACTACAGCATCACAGAGTTAGAGTGTTATGCAGCGGTTCTGAGCATAAAGAGGTTCCGGCCCTACATCGAGGGATTGGCCTTCACAGTGATCACCGACCATGCCAGCTTGAAATGGTTAATGGGTCAAGAGGACCTTTCCGGTCGACTGGCAAGGTGGAGTTTAAAACTGCAAGGCTATAATTTTGACATCCAACACCGTAAGGGTACCCAAAATGTAGTGCCGGATGCTTTATCCAGGGTCGACTTGAATGAGCTGCTAGTAAGTTATAGAGTATTAGACATCGATGTCAATTCACCATTCTCTAAATCGCCAGAATATCAAGAACTTATCAACACGGTGACATCGAACCAAGACAAATTACCTGAACTATGCATATCTGACGGGTATGTTTATAGACGGACGCAATTTGACAAGGGGGAGGGGCTTCAAGGAGACCATGCTTGGAAACTCTGGGTACCGACTGAACTTCGTGCAGGGTTGGTGGAAGCCTCGCATTGCTCACCTTCTGCAGGCCATGGGGGTATACATAAAACCCTAGCGCGTATACGTGAAAGGTATTACTGGCCAGGACTTGTGGCGGACGTACAAAATTATGTTAAAAGTTGTGATATTTGCAAAGGTAATAAAACCCAAAATGCTTACCACAAACCGTTGATGGGAAGGCGACATTTCACTGAACGCCCTTTTCAACGTTTATTTATAGATTTTATGGGTCCATACCCGCGTACTTGTGATGGCAATGTCTATGTGTTCGTGTGTCTAGATCATTTTTCTAAGTTTGTGTTTTTAAAACCAATGCGTAGGGCCACCTCAGCAGAAGTAGTGAAGTTTCTAGAAAAGGACGTTTTTCATATATTTGGAGTGCCAGAGTATGTACACTCTGACAATGGCAAACAATTTGTGTCAGAAATGTTCACATCATTTTTAGCAAAATATGGTACGACGCATATAAGGACCGCCTTCTACTCGCCACAGGGTAATGCGGCAGAAAGGGTCAATCGATCGCTTTTACAAATAGTTAGATCATATGTAGGAGAAAATCAAAAGAATTGGGCCAAACACATCAGCGATGCAGCATTTGCTTTAAGGAGTGTGATCCATTCGGCAATTAACACGTCGCCGTATTTCGCTTTGTTTGGTATGCCAATGGTGCAACATGGAGCATCTTACGAATTATATAGGAAGTTAGGGGCAGTCAAGGATGTAGACTGTGAGGTAGATGTGACGTCCGACAAACTTCAGGCAATTCATAACAGTATAATGAAAGAGCTGAGGTTGGCACACGAGCGAAGTAAGAAAGTTTATAATACTAGAAGTAGGGATGTGACGTTTAAAATAGGACAAGTGGTATACCGCCGAAATTTTAAACAGAGTTCACAAATAGATAATTATAATGCGAAACTTGCCCCAAGACAGGTAAAATGCATAGTATTGAGAGTAATAGGTAACTCGATGTATGAACTCGGCGATGTTAGTGGAAACAGAATCGGGGTATACCATGCTAAGGACATATTTGTGGCATGATGTTAGTAAATGTTGCATGTTACATGTTATTTATTACCCACCTTGTACCTGAAAACTGGACCTTTAAAAATTAACTTACTTTTTATTTATGAGATTATTTATTTGATTAGTTTTGGTTTTTGACCTACTAATGTAATTACACACTTTCGGCTTGACCTACTAACATGTTTATTTATACACTTGCAACTTGACTTATTAATCCATTTATACACTTGTACATTTATAACTTGACTAATTCGTTTAATCTGTGATATAGTTTTAGAGTAACCTGTGATATAAAATTAAGAGGCTCCTCTGTGATACCCTGTTAGTTTTGCTTGAACCCCAGTGATATTAGGTTTGGATTTTTGTTACGTAATTTTTTTGTGTGTCCTAGTAAAATGATGTTAGAGTAGTACATGTTGCAGAAAAAGAAAAGAGAGATTAGGCGAGAAGTGAACTAGAAGCCCGGCATTAGATCGTGGGTCGAGACCACACGTTAGCCCTGGACTTACAAACCAACCCAAGGCTGCGTTGTGAATCTCTTTTACGCACACGCTCCATGATGCAGGCACCATCGGCGGATGCGAGCCTGTAACGACCGCCTTTGAGGATTTCTCTGACTACGCGCAAGCGGGTATATGAACGGATGTGCAAGCGACCGCTAACCAAATCTGCTTCTCCACTTTTACGATATTTAGCAAAGTGGATGTTTGATTGTGTGAGTGGATTAAACTGTTGCTTGCACATAAGTGTATACGTGCCGCGAAAGGGTCGATCGCGGATTGGTTTGACCAAGGCAGGCAGGCTATTCGTGCCTTACGGTGACATAGATGCCGCAAGGCAAATGGGGGTATAAAAAGGGATTCCGCTGATCAACTGGAATTAAAATCGAAAAGTCGCGGTCTTGTGTGCAGTGCAAAAATTTTTAAAGTGAAAAGTATTTCTTTAAAGTGCGTTTTCATCACCATAAAGTGTTGGTGCGCGAAGTGAGTATTTTTATGAAGTGCGGTTTCACGCGAAAGTTAACGCGAGCGGAAAAAATTAAAAAAATAAGAAAAAATAATATAGTGAAATGACTCGAACGAGGGAATCCTCCCTAGGAAGACCACCAGCGCAAGGAGAGTCGCCACCAAAGGGCGAGTAAAATCCCCTCCAAGCAGCAGAAAATTTAACGGGTGAGTGTACATTAGTGCATATATGCATCTATGAGTGATTTTCTTTGAAATAAATTGGTGAAGTGCAAATTTTTAAGTTAAAGGTGTTCATTTGCCAATTTAAACAAGTTCTAAATTTGGAAGCTAAGTTTAATTAAAGTCATTTTTTTTATTGTTGAATTTTCTTTGTGTAAATACCGGTGTTTTATTTTTCTGTAATTTAGAACCATACAATTATTAGTTTTTTTTTTAAGTAGTCCATTTGTCTCTAAATCCACAGAGTTATAGGTAAATTCGTCAGGAATGTATCGTAGATTTGCATACATGCATTTATACGTATGTATGTATGTATGTAGGCAAAGGGGTATTAGGCGCGCCGAAGAAAGAAGGAAAAAAGATAATAATTATCCAAACGCGGTTTTTGTTAATTTATGGTTTTAAAAAAAGAAAAAAAAAATATTTTTGTAAGTATAACGAGCTCAAGACCAGTTGATAATAATTCTTAGTTAATTATTATTATTTTTGATTAGAGGAAAAATTGAAAGCAACAAACATATACAGGCTATAGTTATAGTACTATTTCGAAAACAGCCACGATTTCTCGTCAGACTAATTCGTATAGTTTTTTGCTATTTTCAGAGGATCTTGTGGAGATCGAACCCACTCACTCTGATTGCCAGCGCAGCCGCCTAACCCACTATCTTCTAAAAATAGAAAGAAGAATGTACACAAACAAAGTCCAACATACACGATTTACATATAGACAGAATGTCTAAAAATATTGTGTATACGGTTGGCAAGATAACAAACAACAATTAGAGGAAAACGTGAGTTAAGCAGCTTGCAAAACTACACGCAGCATAGCCTATGGGTTAGGCGGCTGCGCTGGAAATCAGAGCGAGTGGGTTCGATCTCCACAAGATCCTCTGAAAATAGCAAAAAACTATACGAATTAGTCTGACGAGAAATCGTGGCTGTTTTCGAAATAGTACTATAACTATAGCCTGTTGTTACGAACGAAGCCTAGACGAGTGAATTCTCGATTGTAAAGCTTTCTTTATTCTGTATGTTCTTATATTTATAACTTAAAGCTAATAAGTAATGCATGGTCATGACTAATACCATGATTGGTGTGAATGGACAAGGGTAATCCGAGTGCACATACGCTGACCGTTAATTAGGTCAGTAAATAGGTATTTAATATCAACATACCGAAAGTGCATTGCACTGACAATGAGTTGAGCAATGTGAGATGGTTTAGAGTTAAATGACTCAGGCAATATTGTTATATTGCGAAAGTGCAATTGTGCTGAAAACCGTTGTCCATTACACCTTCCCTTTTTGGGAAAAAAAAAAAGAAAACAAAGAGACAAATATTTATATTTTTCTTTTTGTTGTTTTTTTTTTTTTTTATTGTGTTTGTTTAATACACATAATAGTTTGTCTATTTAATACATATAATAGTTTGTCTATTTAATAAAATAATACCGCCGGCCGGTGGTATTCGTTTTAACGTGCTAACTTATAAAGCATATGATTAAATTTGTACATAAATATGTTTCTTATTTGCTTATGCTTTTTTTAGTCTATTTTTGTGTACAATTTTTTCTTTTGAATTAACATTAATTTTGCAGTTTCCTAAGCAATCAGTTTCAAGCACTTTATAAGGACCTTTGTAAATCTTGTCTAATTTGTGGTTAGCTTCATTTTTCAAGTATACCATATCGTTTTCCTTAATAATTTGTGGTTTTGATTTCCGGTCATACCTTTCTTTTGTTTTTTCTTTTGCTACTTCTACCAATTCTGATGCTCGCTTTTGAGCTGTTTGCAATTTAAATTTTAGTTCGGATTTGTAGTTATCAATATTATATATGGGATCAACTTTTCCGGTCAACATAAAGTCATACGGGGCAGCAATTTTCCCGTATACCAATTCAAACGGAGTGTAACCATGAATGGTTGATGGAGTTGTATTGTAGCAGTATGTAAAGTACTTAAGCCAGAGGTCCCAGTCCAGCTTGTCTCCTGATATGTAAGCCCTGATATATTCGTTTAAAGTTCTGTGTGATCGCTCAACTACACCTAACGTCTGGTGATGGTATGGTGTAGAAGTTTTATTTTTTATATTTAATAGTTTACAGATTTCGTTAAATGTTTCATTTTTATATTCTGTGCCCATATCTGTTAAAATTTCTTGTAAAGGTCCATGAAACAATATGCAGTTTTCTACTATTGATTTGGCTACTATGAGGGCAGATTTATTTGGAATTGCGATGGTAATGAGGAATTTTGTTAATTCGCAGATTATAGTTAAAGCATATTCATTTCCGTGAAATGATTTAGGGAAGGGGCCTATTGTGTCAATTTGCACGACATCAAAAGCTCTAGCTGGCGTGTTAGTTTTTATAAGAGGTTCAATATGGTTTTTGCCATATTTATTTTCTTTGCATTTCTCACATTTTCGGATATAGGCCTTCACGTCTGAAGTCATGTTCTTCCAAAAATATGTTCGTCGGAGTTTTGATAAGAATCGTGTGAATCCCGGATGGCCTCCGAATACGGGATCGTCGTGATATCTTTTTAATATTTCAAGTTTTTGTGTGGGCGAAGTGATTTCGATTATTTTTGGTGTTATAGCTATCGTTACCGTTTTCAAAATTTTGTTGCCTATATTTTTAAATTCCTCAATGTGGACATATCTAAATAAATTATCGTTGATCGCGATCTTCATGCTTTTAAAGTTTTTATTGCCAACTATTTTTTCAAGTTTGGGAAATAATTGCGCTAGTTTAATCTTCCCATAAGCAATAAATTCTTTAGCAGATATTTCATATATTTTCCTTTTTCCATGGAATAGTGTTAAATGCGAGGATTCGAGTAATTTTGTATATCTATTTTTATTTACGGTGCACCTGTTCATAATTAATTTAAGGCACGGTAACTTTTTCACTTCGTGTGTCGTAATTGTGTTGTAAACTTTTTCCTTTAAGTTGGTAGTCGTGTGTGTTGTCCTGTCTTCTGTATTCGGAAATGCAATTTTGGTTTTCGACCGCGTTGATACTTGTCGGATGGTCGAATTTGCTTCCGTAATTCCTTTGATATGTCCAAAATCAATGCGAGATAAGGCGTCTGCACCACAATTATCTCTTCCTTTGATGTACTCGACCTCGAAATCAAATTCTTCAAGGTCAAGTCTCATTCTGGTGAGTTTGGACGATGGGTTCTTCATGGCAAAAAGATAGGTAAGGTTTATGGTCACTTTTGATCCGAAATTTCGTATCATAAATATAGGGTCTGAAAAAGTTGATTGCCCAGTGTATGGCCGCTAGTTCTTGTTCTATTGTTGACTTATTACTTTCGCCCTTTGTAAAGGCTCGTGATGCATAAGAAACTGGTAATTGCATTCCATTGTATTCCTGGCTTAATATGGCACCACAGGCTTCCTTGCTAGCGTCAGTGGTGATGTAAAATATTTTTTTAAAATCTGGGTACTGGAGCAAGGGCGGTTGTAGGAGTGAGCTTTTCAGATACTGGAATGCTTCGTCGCATTCTTTGGACCAAATGAAAAGAGTATTTTTTCTTGTTAGCTTTGAGATGTGTGTTGAATAGTGAGCAAAATTTTTAATGAAGCGTCTATAATAATTACAAAAGGCAACGAACCGTCTTGCCTCATCGGCATTTTTCGGCGTTGGGTAATTTTTTATTGCCTCATGTTTTGTTTCATCGGGCAATATACCGTTTGCAGTGCATTTATGCCCGAGGTAAGTTACTTCATGGCGGAAGAATGTACACTTATCTGGGTGTAGCTTTAGATGACATTTTCTGCAAATGTCAAAGACATTTTTTAAGTTATCAAGCATATGTTTTTCTGAACAACCGATGACGACTAAGTCGTCCATGTAGAGAAACACTTGAGACGGTGACAGTCCTGAAAAAGCCAATGACATCATACGCTGAAATGAATTCGGAGCTATTTTCAGGCCAAAGGGCAACCTTTTGAATCTGAATGAGGCCTGGCTTGTTGAAAACGACGTAATATGCCTCGAATCCTTGTCCAACTCGATCTGATGGAATCCAGACATGAGATCTAGGCATGAGAAGTATTTCGCTCGTCCTAGTTGGTCTAAGATATCGTCAATCCGAGGCAGTGGATATTTGTCAGCTACTAACTTTTTATTTATTTGTCTATAGTCAATGACCAATCTCCATCGTTTTTCAGAGGAGTTTGGTAGAGATTTTTTAGGCACTAGTAAAATTGGACTATTGTACTCTGATGCAGATGGCTCTACTATATCATCCTTGATTAACTTGTCTACTTGCCTTATTATTTCTCCTTTCTGTGAGTGTGGTATCCTATAATTTTTTATGTAGACTGGCGTTGCATCTTTCAATTTCAGTTTTTGTTTATAAAAGTTGTTTGAAGTTATTTTATCCAAGTCTAATGCAAATATATCCGTGTATTCCTGGCATAGGCTTTTTAGTTTGTCTTTAACGAATTCTGGAAAATTTCTAATGAGTCTCCTTAACACTTCGGTTCTGTGGTTCGGAGCTCTTAAAATATTATTTTCGACTATATGATAGTTGGATAGACTTTCCGACTTTAAATTTAAGCTTCTTATTGATACCTCGTATTTGCAATGAAAATGCCTTTTTGAATTTCTTGATTTGGTATGACTAAGCTATCCTCGTTAGAGTTTATTTGTATTTCTCTGACGACTTCTGATCTTGCTGGCAAGGAAAAAATGTGATTTTGGGTACTGTATGATATATTAACAAAAATTTTTTTTCCATTAATTGGCTGTACTATGAGCCAATTTGTTTTACTAGTGTAATCTAGTACGCAATTATACTTTTCATAAAGTCTAATCCCAGTATCCCGTCGCAGGGTACAGGAAAGCTTTGATCTACTACTTGAAAGTTATGATTGAGCCAATAATTATCTATAATGAGGTCACCGTTGACGCTTCCCTTAGACGTTATTGCACCTTCTCCTACCCCTTTGATAGGTGTGGTCAGGTTAGTGTTAATTTCAGTATTTTTCCTTATGACGTCATCCTTAATTATAGAGATGTCCGCTCCTGTGTCTATTAAACAGGTTTGTTTATTTATTGTAAATGAAGTCGAGAAACAAGCGAAGCTGCTCATATTCAGGGACAAATAAAAAATTCCGTTTGCCCCTAATCTGAGTGTGATCCCCCTGCGTAGCGGGCAGGGGGGCGTCTGAGTTTCCCGACTCATGTGAGGTAACTCGTATTTGTCCCCTTTGGTTGGGTATATTTCGGTGGCCATTATTGTTATAACCCCGGTTGCGCTGGTTGTTACTATAACGGACCCTGTCTTCATTATAACTGCCTCCACGGTTACTGTTGTAGTTATAACGGCCGCGGCCACGTCCTTGGCCACGATTTTGACCTTGGGGAGAACTGAAGTTATTGTGGTAGAATATAATGTTACTGGTGGGGGAGTCTGTGCTTGCGCCGATAAATTTCGCGATAGCCTCATTTCTGTTAGTGAACTGGCCACTTTCCATTATTAATTTTATTTTATCGTAATTAGAGTTTCTAGATAGCGCTTTTACTGTTACTTGGGTAGTATACTTCTGGGCTAGTTCGCCACTGAGCCCCTCAGAAATTTTAATGTTAATATTATGCCGTTGAAAGGCTTTTAAGAGTTGGTCCCTTAGTTTTAGAAATATCTGCTCTGCTGATTCTCTGTGTTGGGATGTGTACCTATCGTACTGCCTATGTAGCATAGCTCTAACCTTGTTAAATTTCTCTATTAAAATTTTTGTATGCTTTTCCCTGGTTTCCACTTTAATAGTCCTGTTTTGTGTCATACATTTGTATGAAAGTCTAAACTCCTGGGTTGGTGGTTTAATTTCGTTCAAAATCTCTTCCCATTGCATACTAATTATTGTCCGTGACTTTTTCTTTAACTAGTGTTGCTACATTATTTTGTTGTATTTATTAGCATTGGAATTTACTTTTTTTTTTTTGTTATAGTTTACTTAAAAGTAAAGAACATACTTAATTAAAAAAATTATCTATTAAGGTGTTGGTACGATCTCACCCCACTGTGCTGCTGTTGTTAGTGTCGTTGGTTGCCGGACTCAGATGATTGATGTATTCCTTGTATTAACCTCTGTACCTAACGGCATGGGCTTCTTGCACCGTTAGGTCGTAATTTACTTATTGTGTTCAAAGAATAGTATTATCCTCTGTACCCAACGGCATGGGCTTCTTGCACCGTTAGGTCGTAATATTTGTGTTGTATGGGGATCACTGTGCGGTGGTTCGGAAGACTAAGTCACTTCACTTCACCTTTATGTGACTTGTTAGACTTGTTCTGCCCTGTTTCGAACGTCCCTTTTTATTTTATTCACGTAGCACTTAATTAGTACGTACACCATAGTCAATATTGCCATTATCAATAATAGTTCAGTGGCGCTGACTTGCTCTATATTATAATTTGTTTTATTTTTACTTGTTTGTACATCTTCGTCGTATTTAACGATTTTTGTTTGTTCTTTTTTTTCACTTTCCGTATTGGTGTCTTTTCCTATTTCGTAGCCAGTTATGGCTATCATGATAGATGTAAGCACTGGTTTCCACTACGTCATTTTCGCGGGTAAAAAAAAAAAGGAAACTATTTCAATTCAAATATTGTCATTATGATTATTGTTTTTCACTACAATAAACAGCTATTTCAATTCAGATATTGTCTTTATGATTTTTGTTTTTCACTACCGTAAGCACTCCTGGCAGGATCGCCATGTTACGAACGAAGCGTAGACGAGTGAATTCTCGATTGTAAAGCTTTCTTTATTCTGTATGTTCTTATATTTATAACTTAAAGCTAATAAGTAATGCATCGTCATGACTAATACCATGATTGGTGTGAATGGACAAGGGTAATCCGAGTGCACATACGCTGACCGTTAATTAGGTCAGTAAATAGGTATTTAATATCAACATACCGAAAGTGCGTTGCACTGACAATGAGTTGAGCAATGTGAGATGGTTTAGAGTTAAATGACTCAGGCAATATTGTTATATTGCGAAAGTGCAATTGTGCTGAAAACCGTTGTCCATTACACAGGCTATGTTTGTTGCTTTCAATTTTTCCTCTAATCAAAAATAATAATAATTAACTAAGAATTATTATCAACTGGTCTTGAGCTCGTTATACTTACAAATATATGTAAAATGAACAGACCGTAAAACCAACAACAAAAAGAAAAAAAAAAAATATAGTTATCTATTAAACAAAATATCAAAATTTACTTAAATGTATTTTCGTACCTTTCAGATTACGAAGGCAGCCGAAGGCCGCGACATATTTTGGGAATTGCACAATATTATTTGGCAGAAGAAAAAGAACGAGACACGAACAACAACAATTAACACCAACAATCCGCAGGCGCACATCAATCACAAACAAAAGGAAGCCCCTACTTGGCCGAAAACCCTAAACAGGGCCTATATTGGCCAAAACCTCTACACAGGTTCGCACCACAATCGACCAACAACACACACACATAACATAGCCATAAAATCAACTGCACAACAAGCTACATTCGAGCCACAACACTAAACCGAAACCACGCAACATAATACATTTTTCACAAAACCAACGAAAGGTAACACAACATTTTTTTGCACACTCCCACTACGACCAAGTTTTGCCAACGGGTGCATGGGCTGCCTCAGCAACATCTTCGCCACGCAACATCGGCCTTCGTCAACTTGTTGCTAAATATTTAGTGGCGCAACCACCCACGCAGCTAGCAACTCTATGAGAGCACAGCGACATTGGTCACACTCACCAACAATAGTTCTCTAAACACATAAACTCACCACACCACTAACACGATACCAGCAATTTTGAAGAGCGAGAGAAGCTAAGCGCGACTCACTGGGAGCGCACCCACCAACGTAAATAATTATTTTCGCCACCACGGAGGTATCATGATAACTCATTAGGGTGTACAACCATTCTAATTGTTTTTGGAAAAGACAACTTTTTATAGATTTTAATTTCGAATTATGAATTTTCATGAAACTTGTTGGTTTTTTTATTATTAGTTTTATAATTTAGCACATATACCTAAGTTTTCTTTTTACTCTTGATTTTTCTTAGCCTAATTTCGAATTTAGTATATTACTCCTAGCGATTTTCACACGAATTTTGGGCATTCGTACCCAGCTTTACGCAGGCATACCTATGTATGTGGGTTAACCACTCACAAAACCTAGTCGCAAACGATATTTATATTTTTTTTTGTAATTAAAATTTTTCTTTTGAAATTTTTTTGTCGAAATCTTTTTTTTGTAAATTTATAATTATCACCTTGCTGGTTCACTTTCGGCACTTTTCTTGATTGATTTACGCGATCAAAAATTTACTTTTGCAAATATTTTCTTTTATTTTTTTTGTTTTGTTTGTTCATTTTTCCTTCCCACTCAAGGAATTAATCCCAAATTTCAACTTTGGTTTTTTTGTTTCCGTGAATTTTTTTTATTTCGATTTTTGTACATGTGCATAAAGGCTATGCACATGCATTGAACTGATACGCGGAACTAACATCAAAAGACAATTTGTCCTAAGATTAGTCAAGATCACGGTCACGAGGCCAAAGCCCTATAACAGGACAAAAAAATCTTTTGTTCTACATATGTTGTTTTTCCTTATTTTACTTTCAGCTCTGCACATCGATTTGGTACCATTTCGGAGTTCTGAGCGAGGTAAGTTTTGCATAATAGAAAAGAAACCATATGCACACACACATTAACCCACGTATATTTGTGAATTAAAAATCTCAGAGTAAATTATCGCACACCCCCACATATATTTATATCAACCTTTTTGTTTGAGAGTGAGAGCACACACAAGCGTACATATATACATATGTTTAGACGTATGTTTGTGCACGAATAGCTAGATAGTCAGTAGGCCTTATCTAAAATTTGAATTTAAAATACGCGAAGAAAAAAACCTTTTAATTATATAAAATTATAATAAATATTTATAGGTTAGATATGATAATTGGATTGAATATATATAGTATTAATTGAATAGAAAGAATAAGTGGGTACAAATCGTATTGAGTAGGTTGGGAATATATTGTAAGAAAATATTTTGTATTAATAAATTCTAAGCTGAGATTTAAAGCTGTGTCACAATAATTTATTTACGTGAATGGGCTGAAATTCTGATTTCGGCAAGATATAGGTAAATCATGTCAGGCTAAAGGCTTCAGGTTGTTGGTGCAGGTGTTGCCCTTGTGGTAACCGATGGTAAGGTGGGGTAATTGAGTAAGCATTGGAAATGACGTAACGACTTAGAGACGGACATGAGTCAGGATTAAGGGAACTCTACTCGGTGAGCGGAGCCATAGTAGAGTTCGAAGGCTGTTCACATCTTGTGAACAGGAGGGGTGGGACGGCTCCACCTGACTAGGACAGGTTTTCTCCCGCTTTTCTTACCTATCGCTGTCTTTCTAGCTTTATTATCCTCCCTAGGCATGAACCTAAATTTTGCTATGCAACTGTTGGGAAAGGAGAAGTGGCAAGGACCGCGCCTCAAAGCCGACGAGCCTCAGCCGGGCTACTACCATGCCACCCCGCCACTCCTCTTCTCCCGTACCAGGCAGTAACATAACACTTTGGCCAATTTTAATGCGAGTTGTTAATGTACCAAACACGACAGTTTTCGCTACTGGCATTTATGTAGGGCAGTCAAAGCCATGTTCAATAAGCCAATTTTTGAGCGAATTTGTGGAAGAAGTAGCAGATCTTCAGACAAATGGCTTCGATTTTAATGGTCGGTGTATTATGTTCAAGATAAGGGCTTTTGTTTGTGATGCACCCGCAAAAGCTTATATTTGTGGAATACCGGGGCACACTTCCCGATATGGCTGTCCGAAATGTAATCAAGTGGGGAAAAAAGTTGAGGGGGTCTTAACTTATAGCACAAAGGTCGAGACGCTAGTAACTAATGCAGATTTTTTGGAAAGAAAGTATCATGATAAGCATTTACCTGCTTTTAAAAATAATTTATCTCCTTTAGAAAACATTGGTATTAATATGATAACCCAAGTTCCTTATGATGTAATGCACCTGATTGACTTGGGTGTCATGCGTAAATTACTTCTAAGATTTATCCAAAATAAATCTAATTATAAGTTTAGAAAAGAGGCAAAAATCAGCATATCCTCAAAATTAGTAGCTTTATCTCCTCATGTCACAAAAGAATTCGTTCGAAAACCAAGAAGCTTGAATGAAATAGCGAACTGGAAAGCTACTGAATTCCGTATGTTTCTATTTTACTATGGGATCTATGTTTTAAAAGATGGAATTCCCTATGATGTATATTACGAATTCCTACTATTACAGTGTGCATGCAGTTTATTGTTTTGTCCTAAAAATTACATTTCAAATATTGATAAATTTATTTGTTGAAAATTTTGAAGCTGTGTTCGGAGATAGCAGTATTTCGTACAATGTTCACGGCTTACTGCATGTTTCAGAAGGTGTTAAAGAATTAGGTATACCTTCAAATTACTCCGCCTATTCTTTTGAAAATTATTTACAAATTCAAAAAATCAAGACAAATATTACAGCAAATTTCAAACAAGAAAGTGCACGAAAAAATAGCCACTGATACAAAATTTTTAGGGTTTAAAACCACTAACGATGGCATAAAATGTTTTCATTTTGACGACTTTATGTTATCCAAAGAAAGTCCTAATAAATATTGTTCAGTGAAACCATTCCAGTATATAGAAATACTCGAATTCAGGGATGAAGCTAGAAAAATTATAAAAGGCAAGAAATTGTTGAATTTGGAAAGTTTTTTCATAGAACCTATTGATTCTAGCACATTGGGAATATGTATTGCAGACACCACTCCTTCGTCGAATGTGGAAGAATTTTTTCTGGATGATGTAGAATACAAATTAATGTGTATCCCTCTAAGAGACAACATTTTTCTTATGCCAGTTTTACACACTTCTATGTAGTTGTGTACTTCCTATCCCTTTATTTATAAACACAATTCTTATCTTTTTTTCTTTTTGAGAAAATCTTCAAAAAATTCGGAGCGCAATTCCCATCCTCACAACAAAAAGAGTTAAATGTAAGTGTACATATATTCATACATGATTTTTAAATAGCAGCGTCTTCTAACTCTTAAAATGTCTAGTTGCAGATGAAAATATGGATCCGGGGACAAGTGGCGCTACATGTAGTAATACAACCAACATAGGTAATATATCTCTGAAATAACCGCTTCATCCGAAACTAGCACAACTCTATACATATCACCTGACAAAACTTATTCAAGCCTGAAAGTAGCCTTTTGTTGCCAGGCACTCATAAATATATTGTCACGTCCTCAGCATAGAGCTTTTGGATTGAAATTTGTGATCGAAAGAAGATAACTTACTTTTTCCTATACTTTCAGAATCACGTCGCATCAGCATTCAGTACATAGGTAAATGGCCAAGTATTTTTAATACACAGCAAAATCTCCTTGGCGGCCGCCGTGGTGTGAAGGTAGTGTTGCCGGCCTACCACACCGAAGGTCCATGGTTCGAGCCCTGGTACAGGTAACATCAAAAGTGATTTGAAAAAAGTTTTTCAAAACGGGGTCGCCCCTCGGCAGTGGTTTGGCAAACTCTCCGAGTGTATTTCTGCCATGACAGGCTTCTCAGCAAAAATTCGTCTCCTTTGTAGATGCCGTTCGGAGTCGGCAAAAAACTGTAGGTCCCACCAATTTGTAGGGAAAATTCAAATCGGCACACCACAAATTGGAAGAGAAGCTTGGCGCAAAAATCTCTTAAGAGGTTTATGATGATATACCTGTTGTATATCGCGCCATAGAGATAGAGATAGAAAATCTCCTAATGGCGCATTTAAAATTACGGTTGCTTTTACATACCTTTATAATATCCACCTTCACTCGAAAGTGAATTGTAGATGTAGAAAAAACCTTGTAGTCCAAGTCTAATAATGCGCTATAAGTAGGTTTTATTGTTTTTGGTATTTTATTACTTAGGTTCCACTCAGAGCGTTTTTGAAGTTGTTTGCTGCAGCCACTGCAAAATTTTTGAGGCAAAACTCCAATCCATAGGGAATACGCTTGAGAGATTGGCAACCCAACACACCGCCATTATGGATGCAATATCTAGTGTTAAAGTTCCAATGGAGCAGTTGGTACGCCAGGAAGTTTAGTTTTTCAAAATACTGTTTGGAGAAAATACTTTTACTACAAAATGTCATATCTGAATGTTACATATGTATATAGGGAAAGAATTTCTGAAACGTATAACTTAAAATAGCGAAAATTTTTTTTTGCTCAAATTATGTATTAGTATTATAAAAAAAATATTGGAAAACGTTCTCGTTTTGCCAAATACCAAAGCGAAAAACATTTCCTTTTAATAATTATCAAAAGTTATTAAACTTCATCGTTTTGTTTCGTTGATTTTGAAAAAAAAAAAATATCAAAAAATTTCGATTTGTTTTCTTGTATAGATATGTACATATTTATAATCATACGTAACATATATTTTACAAAACTTCAATAATATTTTGATCTAAAACTTTTTGCTGCAGCGAAAACAAAATAGTTTCGATATTGATACCATGATCCATGATCATGATTGATACTTTGATATTTTTTGAAAAAATAACCGTTATTACGCAGGCCTGCTTTAATACTTGGAATACAACCAAAAATGTTTGGTGTCGATTAAAATTTCACTATTGTGAAAGAAAATAGACACACACTAAAGTATATAACTCACCAATATGGGATCGAATGATTCCGATCGTTGAAATCAAACAATCAATATATGTATATATATTTTAAGTGATACGTTTCAGAAATTCTTGCCCTATATTTATTTATAACAATGTTTGATAACAAAATTTAACATTATTAACTGTTAACAAACATATATATGAATATTATGGTGGGCAAAACATTTTATTTTTTTACGTTTCTCTACAGTATTATGGTAAAATTAAAATTATTCATATGTGTAATAATGCTTATATACATACATACATATATGTTATCTATACGAACTAGTAGAGTTATTATTTTAAATTTCTTTTGTACTAATAAGTATTAGACGTATTTTTCGAATTATTTAAATTTTTCTTTTATTTAATGCAAATGTTGTAAGCTGTGAGCATATCATTCTAAAGTTCAAAAAAGTATCAGCTTTTTTGTCGAAGTGATAAGTCGTATTAGATATACATAATTATTTTATTTTTTCTTTTATTTAATCCAAATGTTGTAAACTGTGAGCATATCCTAAAAAAATATTTTAAGTTACTTTTTGCCAAATGACTTTTTACGTCGACCCCCGTTTTAAAAAACTCTCTCAAACCAGTTTTGATGTTACATTTCCCAGGACTCGAACCTTGGACCTTCGGTGTTTTAGTCCAGCAACACTACCGCCACACCATTGCGGCTAGTTTATACATTGCTAATAATTTGAGCCTACATTTTAAACCATTCTATCATAATGTATACATATGTAAACTTTTCTCACACTATTAATACGTGCCCCCTAGCTGAGTGGGTAGAGCACTCGACTCTGATGTGGGACGCGTCGGTTCAAATCCAACCAATTGATACACTTTTTTTTTTATTTATGGTTTTAAATTTAAAATTTGTTGTTAAGAACGTTATAAGAACAAAACCTCTTTCCAAATACAAATCTAGATTTTATTAATTTTTATTGATTACACAACTGGCGGTTTCAATTAGTAAAAATCTAGTTACTTTCTCGCTAGTTCTCATTAGCCACTTTATCTCTAGTTCTGAAACAGAAATTATTCTCACTAGTTGCTGAATTGCGCACTGGGAGTGTTACTAAATATATACATACTTATATTATTTCAATCTGTCCAAAATTTTCATTTTCAGATCAACCGTAAAAGCGAAGAAATGGCCCAGCAAAAAATTGCTTGCGAAGGCAAATTCCTTATAAGGAAAGTGCACCTATCAGTTTGTCGATTACCCGGGGAAGAAGTGGACGATCTAAAAATTGAAATTGCTTCCACCGTACCTCTGACAACATTTGCGGCTACTTTTACAGTGGAAGAATTGCGAATTAAAAATATTGGGGCATAGTCAAAATTAAGTATGTCTTAAATTTAGTTTCATCTTTTTAACACAATTTTATATAGGCTATCTTTCAAAAAAGCTTCATCTAAGTTAAAGTCATACATAATTTTGACTATGAATATGCCCCATTGTATTTACATATGTATACTTTATAAAACTTTGCCAATATAACATTTTTAATTTTCTTCTTCCAACAGTGTTGGTGATGTGGTGCGGCACTTATACACTGACGAGTTTTTGTTTTACTGCAATTGGGATGGAATAAACGGAAAACAATCCTTGTCGCAGTTTTACTTAGTATCTAACGTACTTCATGGTATAAGATAGATGCACATCTCGCTTTAATTAACTTCAGTAAACATAATTACATTTTTTCTTTGTGCAGAAACATATTTGTTGCATGGGCCACATCAGTGGAAAATGAAATGATGGCACAATTACCCGGAGCCACCACAGATTTAAACAGAAAAACTATAGGAAAAGGAAAGCTGACAAAAATATTAATGCTCAATAGTTAAAAAATATTTCACAAAACTGTTCTACATTATATACATATATGCACAGCCAATATAAATACTCAACAACCCTACAAACCAGGTACCGGTTACCAATGTAGCTAAACAGTTGGTTTCATTAATTTCTCATATGATCTACAAAGTGGCTATTTTTGTTCAGGCGGCGTGAAGATTTTAGCCATAAGTGTGACCTCCCATCTTCCTTGCACACATAGAGTTCTCCCATTGTCAAAAACTATAGCAGTACTTTTCAATACTTCCAGTCTTAAAAAAATTCCCCTTTCCAAAAAGAGTTAATGTTTTGACTAACATGTAGTTAAAAATATTTCCTCAATTGGTTTTTGTTTTGGCTAACATGTGAAAATTATTGGCTGAATCGGTTACCAAAGTGGCTAACATATGGTTAATTTTATTAGCTGAATTGGTTAATCAAATACCAGTTATAGTGGTTATTGTCAAATGGAGATACCTACAATTTTTTTCCAAATAAATTGTAAAAAAATGCATAGTTTTTATTAAATACTTACATATTTTATTGAAATTATTTCTTAATACATTGGAATAAATCATATTAAAACTAAATTTTTCAATATTTTAAAACTTTTAATAGTTTTTAGGGAAAAAGTAAATAGAAACAAATAGTTAATTATTATAATTGTCATAAATAATAAATAGTCTGTTATTTTACCACTATTCATATTTAAACGTTTTATATTTTTTTATACTTAATAGTGTTATTCTATTATTAACAAGACTAGGACTTATTTACATTGTTGGAGTTTATAAAATTTATTTTAGAGTACCATGAGGATATCATAACTAGTATTTATTTATATTGGTATAGTTTATAAACAATAATTTAGAGTAGAAAAAGATAGGATACTAAGTATTTAGTAATATATTTTTTGTTTATTTTGGAATAAAAACATTGCTAAAATTGTATTATGTTTTTTAAATATAATTAGAATATAATATTTACAATATTTCAAATTTACTTTAATTAATAGATTTATTTACAAAAGCGGTACTATTTACAATATTCAGATTTTATTGTCATTCATTGTACTATGAGAAGTAAAAATGTAATGATGGGGGCTGGCAAAGAAACGCTCGTGGCTAACCGCCACTTCAAAACTTCTTCTTGAAACTGTTGAGTCAAAAGAAAAAAAATGTTAGATTTAAAACTATGCGAAAGACAACAGATCAAAATACCTCTGGCAATTTGGCTATTCGAACATGCTGCTTCGCTTTCCCCATTAAAAATTTCGGAATCCAGAGCACTAGGAAAAAGAATAAAAGAGATTTTGCAGAGTCGGAACTAAAATAAATGTGTTCATGTTTGGAATGCAAAAATATTTATAATCTATATCTCTCGGACTAACTATTACCATATCTTCAGTCATCACACCTACTAAAATACCTAAAGCAGGCATTGACTCTATAGGTTCTGAATAATAATTTTGTAAGTTCGCATAGTTAATTGCTGAATCCTTGTTCTTCTCAAACAATTTTAATTGGGTCCTTATTACTATGAAAAAAACTATACTTTTCTTTTTTAAAACTTACTATGAACGACCCCATTTTAGAAAGTTTGCTAGATCCTGCAACAACATCCATTCTTTCAAGAATTCTTAAATACATTTGCTGCAAAATTTTATTAGGCTTATTAATAATTTTCTTTAAATATTGCATAAAATTTTCTAATTTTTATGCAGAAAAACTGTCTAAAGGACCAAATTGTTTAGCGCAATCACAAAGATGCAATAAACCGTGAATATTATAACTTATTAAGTGTTCGCCATAAATAACCCCGAATAAAGTAACGAACTTTTTTAACAATCCATTAGCGACGCACAGTGGAGCCTTTTGAGTTTTTTCTTTGCAAAAATCATAACTTTTGAACCAATGAAGATATTTTAAAAATTTTAAATGCAGATGAAAGCTAATTATTTGAAGTTTTATTATGTGAAAGCTCAGAATGGTACAGATACAGGGTGTTTCTAAAAAATTCGTCAAAGTCGAAAATTTTTAGAAAAATGCAAAAACAAAATGTTTTTAGTAAAAAATAAAAAATAATTGTTTTTGCGACCTTTTTTCTTTAACTGTGTTTGGAAGCTGGCTTGAGGTCAACTAGTTTTAAATAAAACGCAAGTTTTTTTTTCTTTTAATTCGATATATTTCGATTACCCACTTGCGTTTTGTTTAAAACTAGTTGACCTCAAGCCAGCTTCCAAACACAGTTAAAAAATAAAAAAAATAAAATGAGATTTGTCTTATAACGACGTATTTAAGCATTAAATAGATAAACTTATGATTTTGATAAGATAGCGTGGCACTACCAAAATCGATACAGGAATTGTGTCTTTTAAATGGCAATACTCTTATAAAACTCAAATGTCCGTTTTTGGTGCCACAATAACAAGGTGCTTCAAAATTCATCGTAAAATTTTACATGTTTTTTTTTTTCAATTTACAAGCCAAAAGTTATTGAAAGTGGTTCAATGAAATTTTATTTGAGCTAAAGATTAAACAGCCAACGAATTTTGGAAAAGGGGAGTGGCACTGCCCATTTATGCTAAAAAGTTTGATCTTAGTAACCGCTTTACCAATTTGTACCAAACTCGATAGACGTATTGATTTCTATAAAAATTTAATACTCGTTTGAAGGCGAAATGTCTAAGCTTTAAAATAAATTTGATAAACTTTAGAGAAATGGAATAGCGAAAAGTATGTATTTGTAAATTACTAAATTAATTAATTCTTTTATTTGAAATAAAAAATTAACTTGCACATAGATATCTTATTTTTCAATAAAGTAACAAAATTGATTAGTAAATCTCTTTTTCATTGTTGTGATAAGAAGTGAGAAACTTATTTTATCTTCGTTTTGTTTATCTTAACATAGTCATCGTCACTGGAACATATATCTAACAAAGCAACCATTTCTGAGCTATACGCATCTGTAAGATCTTTTTGTGTTCTTACATACCTCATAGATGATATGACTGGATCAGAAGAGATAGCTAACATGTTGAAAAGGTCTTCGTTTTGTTTAACTCGTGATACTTTGCAGGTGTTCATACATCTATATCTTTTGTAGTCCTTGTTCTTAGATTCTTGAGCTTCTTCAGACAATTCTCCTAATGGTAAGCACTGGTCCTCTATTAAATCTTTTCCATGTGCTAAAATTTTATGTACCGCTGGTGTAAGTTTCTTCTCAGGATACTTTTGATGCAGCAACTCTGTAGTTTTAGATGCATATTCTCCAAATTTTGGTCCATTAACTGGTTCATGGAAGTTTAAAATATTTAAAATTGCTCCCAATCTTTTCACAATATCTCTATCAACTCCTGTTATGCGACCAGTCACTTCATCGTTTTCAAAAAACCTTTTTGAGGAGTTACCATCATTTGTATTCCCGTATCCATACTTTAGACAGTCAACTCTAAGGCTAATCTCTTTATAGAATGCATCCTGAATTATTTTTTTTCTCCTGTTTTGTTTCTCCTTACATGTTGTATTGTCGGCGAAAACTTCTCCTTGTTGTGGTAGTGTATAAGCCAGCTTCAAAACAAATTCCATACATCTTATCCTAGCATGCATAGGAGATATTCGATACTCATAATTTAGTTCGTCAGTTATTGAAACATTAAGATTTTCAAAGTCCTTTTGGCTCTTCTTACAAATTGGACATTTCATTGTAGATGTCGTGTTTGTTATGAAGTTCAAAACTTTTCCATCGACCATTGTTAGAAGAAAATCATGCTTTATTGTAATGACATTCTCCTCTTCAATTTCAATTATTGTTGGTTCTAATTTGGCAATTAGATTTTTTATATCACTCACTGTAGCTTTTATGAGTTCCGAAGACTCCTTCTCGTATTTAAATACTATCGGGCGGCACAATGTAGTTGATGACGGACGTGGATTTTTCCAATATTCTGAAGCTTCATCTTTTAGTCGTAATGGAACAATAGAAGCCATAAACATATTACTATCTGTAATTGTTTCATCGTCCACATTTATTCTATGTTTATATGTGCTTTGTCCAGATGATCCATCACATCCCCACTTAGTTATCAATGCTAGCTCCTTTGGCAGTGATTTCAACTTTTCTTCAGTAAAACTTTGAAGGAGTCGTGTAAACGTATGATCCATTAGGTTGTGTAGCTCAATTTCAGCTGATACTTCGGTTATTTTGGGACTTAGAGGAACTGCTTCTTTCTTGGCTTGAGTAATTTTTTTGTATCCAGGTAAAACATTGGCATTACGTTGCAATAACGACTTACGCAAAGCGCCGAAGCTTCTTCGGGAGTGTATTTCCTAGATAGCGCATTCGGTCGTGTGGGAATGCTATAAACAGCGCCAAAGCTTCTTCGGGAGTGTATTTTCTAGGTAGCGCATTTGGTGGTGTAGGAATGCTGTTTTTTATCCTCATTAGTCGCACTGGACTTCCTACCGCAACTGCTTCTGTTATATGAGACTTCACGTTTTCTTCGTCTTTTTTATATATAAGAGCTTTTGTGGTATCAGACAGCTTCCTTTTCCTTGTGTAGGTAGAACACTCTTCTATGGGTTTTGTTCGTCTCCCTCTAGTTGGATTTCTTCGTCCAAAAAAGTTTTGTCAGCTAGCCACTTTTCATGCTTACGTAAAAATTTTAGATTGTTACGATAGACGTCCCATCATTTTCTTTCTATCATAACGTATTGTAAACCAATTTTTTCTTCCAGGCCTTCCTTTTCTTTGATGCTTGTTTCACTCGGTAATTCTCTAATAATAGCCTCAACGAAGTCCCGTTTGACTTTGTAGATTTAAACACCGCAAATAGTTTCGAGTTTTCTAGATACATATTAGAATTGGTTCGAGTGTATCTCACTAAATATTAAACTGTGAAATATATTTAAAAATACTATTCACTTTATTTAAGTAAACAGAATACTAAGTTCCTTAATCTCCAAAAGACGAATGATAATGTGCATTGTATGATGGATAGCTTTACATACCTACTCAAATTATTAAAATGAATTTCAGGTATACAATTCGTAACTAAAAAAATGTATGTTGTTAACAAGTTCCAATAACAAAAACGACCTTACGGCCGTACTGTATTATATATACCTGCTCAGGCGCGTATTTATGCCCAAGGTTGTTTAACTTTATTTGATGCAAAAAGTGAAGTTGAAGCTGGACGCAGGTAGACTTTATGAATTTAGGTAACTGAATATTTCACAAATAATTACTGTTAGTTTGACGGAGCACATATTTTAACATTTTTTTTCCCCATCAAAGTTTTAAAAAGGGCCTTAAAATAGGCATTTCGAAAAATAGGTATATCCGCCAACTTTTGCTACAAAAAAAATAATTTTTTTTTTGTTTCAATCCTAAATTAAATTATCTTTAATTGCTATACAAGAAAACGACAACCGGCCGCCTTATTTACTCACAAAACCATTTTAAATACAACGAAAAAGAAGAAAAATTTCAAATTTTTCCCAATGCTGAAAATTGGTCAATTTTGAGCGGCTCTACCTGGTAAACTATAATTTTCTGTGAAAAAACAGTTGTATATTCTTGAAATATGTATTAGATTTAGCGAACACTTTCATACTTTTTTGGATTTTTGCCATGATTTAACGGCAGAGGCGCCACTGTGCGACGTTCGACTCTACGTTATAAGATTTCTCACAAGAAAGAAAGCGAATACCAGCATGTAATAAAATAAAATGGTAATACAAATCATCATAATGCAATTATATTCATTACTTTTCAAGTAGAATTCAATACCGATATAGAGAAATTCGCCACCTGGAATTAATTTTAATTCCACTTTTTCTGTACTTGTTCCCAGAAGAGTTCTGGCTGACAATGATAAACCTTCGGAACCAATTTCGAGCATTGTTTTAAGTAAATCTGTTATGTCAGCTTGCGAAAGCTTGCGCCTGAGAGCGAAAGCCTTTACCTTCGCAAACTTCTCAACATTATTTTCAACCCCTTCACCATTATAATTTTCTACTTCGAAATCATCGAATAGAAAACAATCATCTTCACCGTCACTCGAATCGCATTGCTCTGCACAGGAATATTCAGATGCTGCTCTACTTGTAGACGGAACATCATCATCGTCTAACCTATGTACATCACAATACCCCAATGCCGCTCTGCTTGTAGACGGAATATCGTCGTTTTCTAATCTACTTGCAAGGGAAACATCTTCAGGCATATTGTATTAACGAAATTTCGCTATTCTTTCCTTGTATTTCATGTTTTCTTTGCTAAGTAGATTAGCAACGTTCGTTTACTCATACTTAAAGAGACGAATAATTAATTTTAGTGGAAGGCGGCGTCCGATTGCGATGGTGGATCGTGTTCTGTAATAGAATGAAATTATGTTTATGCTTTAATGCGATGTTTATGTGTGGTTTTAACAGTTGTGATAGTATGTACACACTGATTTGTTTTGGAGCTAATTCCCATTTTCGAGGCAAAACAAACTGAAAAACGCTGTTCGGCTTGTTAAAGCGGGATTTATTGGTGCGTTTGTAGTATCGGTATCCTTAAAGTAAAAGAAAAACCTAAACGCAATTGTACGGTAAGGTACGTTACGGATAGCGAATTATGATGTAGCACCAATAATCGATTGCATGTTTCTTTTAAGGTTGGTCGCTGAGCTGTTTTATATGGTTACCGAAAACGCATCAATAACTCCAGCTTAAATTGCCGCCGAAAACCGACTATTTCATTCCAAAATAGCACCGAAAACGACTTCCATTTAGTCCGGCTCTACATGTTATCGGTAATAGGTGAAAATCATGCTACCACATAACTGATATGCCATTGTTCTATCCTTGCCAGAACACGAGAGAAGTTCGAAATTTTATTCCTGTGAAGCGATTTTGAAATTCAAGTTGACAATTTTCTGCAATTTTCATGTGTTTGTTGTAGAGTCTACAATGTAGTTCTGCCCAGAAATAAAGGTAATCGCGTAGCCGGTGTTGGACCAGCTAAGGGTTATTGTTTTGAAGCGCGGTCAAAGGCCGCCTACGCCGTCACGCACATAAATACCATGGATTGCGCCCCCATATGGAATCGGATCTAGCTCATTTATTGGGTTTTTGCCAATAACTTTTCACTAAAACCAAATATTTATTTTACCCCTTATTAATACTGAGGTCAAAACGCGTCTTTTGATACCTCATCCGATGTTATTGGACGAGGCTTAGCAGCTGACGTTGAATGTAAATTAATTCCTATATCGCTGCATTTTAATTATGTTAATAGTCCCATAGGGTTGCTAGATTGCTGCCAAATGAAAACAAGAATCGCAGCGCGTTTTATGCTGTGTACCTAGTTAAGATAGTGCATAAATCAGACTAATTTGCGTACCTTATCGATACCTTTTCAGCAGATCGATAAACACATTCCATCACATAATAAACAGTTGTTTGAAAATGTAAAACTTTGTTTTGGTTTGCTTTAAGCGTTGAAAAATTGTTTGTTGGCACACCAAGGAATTGCCACCTAAGGGTTACAAGGGCTTGCGACGGAAATCAACAAGAAAATCTACCGAATTGGTGCTGGTATTCAAAGTGCTTCCACCGAATAGGATTAAACTGACAAGAGAATGCCAATCATGGGTGGTTTCCCTTACTTTGGTGAAGCTATCAATTACTTTGTTACTCTACTTAAAGTCAATATTGAGACACAATAAACATTCGGCTCTTGACCAAATAAAGCTGATATTCATCTATACATCATCAAAGACGGGACATGGTCCTTTCCAAACACCAGCCGACAAACAGGCATTCATGGTTCCACCCAAAGATTTTTGTTTGTTAATTGTATTAATGCAATTAAATGTTTATTTATTTATTTATTTATTTAGTAATTTGAACAGTTACAAATTACAACAGAAGTCTAGTGTATAGAAAACTTACAGACTACGTAGAGTAATACAAACTAATTAATTATAATTATGAATGAGAAATTATAGATTTAAAAATAGACTTAGATACAGAAAAGTCGATTTCTAAGGAATTTGAGCGAATATTAAATTCCGTTAAAGTTCTAAAGATGGGAGCGTTAGAAGCATAGAGGGTCCGAGTAAACCCCTGGTAAAACATGTTACTATTTCTAAGCGGTCTATTAGGAACATGGAACAGAATACTTTCAAGGAGAGCTGGCGCATCGATTGAACCATTAATAATGTCGAAGACAAAAGTCATTGACAACAAGGTTCTTCTACATTAAAGAGTCTGAAGGTTGATGAGTGCACATCTGGCTTCGTAGGAAGGAATCGGATCGAAATAGTTCAAAGAACGCAGTGCAAACCGGACAAAGCTTTTTTGCACGCGAACTGCGTACTTTATAGTACGTCCGAACTTTTTAAAAAAGAAGTTATTTTGTTGAAAGCGAGCTGCCGCTTGAAGTGGTAACATCAGACTGCCTTTATTGATTTCTTCTACTTAAAATGTAACTTATACATTTGTATTAACTATTCTTATTTGTTATTGTAGAAAATGCTTACTTATCTTTAAGTGGAAATGCTTGGTTTTGTTTATTCAAATTACAATTAATTGATTTCTGCAATTCTACATTTTTAGGTAAGTTTAGCGTGAATTTACTGAATAATGCAATGCTGCATTATGATGTTAAAATGGGACCGGAAGTTGGTTTCGATTTTGTTATTGAGTTAATGAATTTATCTATATCATCAGAAAATGATATGTATGTACTAGGAGGGTCATTGTCTTTATATGTAACTACTCCCCCTTTTAGCTTAGAATTCTCCTGAATTCTACTATTTAATTTAATTTTAATGTATTTGTGCTTTGATATCAAAATTGAAAAAACCAACAAAATCATAATTGCAAGAAAAATATTTAATCCATATGTTATTTGACTATGCCATTTCAATTGAAAAATGCTTTCGTTATACAATTTATTTTGCTGATCTATTTCTTCAAATGTAATTTTATGTGTAAAATTTTTTATATTTTCATGTTTCATGCTTACAATATTTTCTTCTACAGTTTCGACAATGTTGGAAAAATAATAATCATTTATTTTTAATGAGCAGTTGTTAAATTTCAAAATATAATTTCCATTAAGAGTAACGTAATCTTTTTTGCATGTGTTATTTACAATCAAATCAATTGCGTTTTTTACAACTATTGTTTTTTCATCAAGAGATATAACTTCTAATTCTTTATTTGTCACAAGTTTACAATTACTTTTTATTACACAATGGGAGCTAGGTTTTAGTTGTTTGAAGTGTTTATTTTCTTGGTATTGTATTGACATATTTTCATAAGAAAAAATTTCCTCTATTTTCGCTTCTAAAGGGTGTTTTTTTTAGGGGTATAGAACTTCGAATTGAAATAAAACACAAGAAAATCGTTTTAAGGTCCATCAATTTGGCTTTATTGGAAGGATAATTTTATACCATTAATGTTTAAATATGATTTCGGGCATGTGGCCGCCGCGGCTGGCTCGAATAAAGCCAATTCTACAGGTCCAATTTTCAACCACTTTTTCGAGCATATGGGGCCGTATGTCGGCAATAACGCCACGAATGTTGGCTTCCAATTCCCCTAACGTTTCTGGTTTGTTGGTGTAGACGAGCGACTTCACATATCCCCAAAGAAAATAATCCAATGGTGTCAAATCACACGACCTTGGTGGCCAATTGACAGGTCCATTCCGCGAAATTATGCGCTCATCGAATGTTTCCTTCAATAAATCGATTGTGACGTGCGCTGTGTGGCATGTAGCGCCGTCTTGTTGGAACCACAACTCATCCACATTCATGCCATCCAATTCGGGAACAAAATAGTCGGTTATCATGGCTCTATACCGGTCTCCATTAACGGTAGCTGCCTCTCCAGCATTATTGCGGAAGAAGTATGGCCCAATGACTCCACCAGCCCATAGAGCACACCAAACAGTCAGTTTTTGTGGATGTAATGGCGTTTCAAGGGTCTCATGTGGATTCTCTTCACTCCAAATGCGGCAATTTTGCTTGTTGACGTAGCCATTCAACCAAAAATGAGCCTCATCACTGAACAAAATTTTGCGATGAAAATCAGCATCGAATCAATCTCATTTTCGGCCCATACACCAAAATCACGACGCATTGCATGGTCTCGCGGATTTAATTCTTGCACAAGCTGGATCTTGTAAGGTCGCAAGCCAAGATCTTTGCGCAAAATCTTCCATAAAGTTGATGGACAAAGCTCCAATTGCTGTGCACGGTGGCGAATCGATTCATTCGGGTCCTCTTCAACACTTTGCTCTACAGCGGCAATTGTTTCTTCGGTGCGCACTGTTCGACGTCTCTGCGGATGCGTATTATCACATAGAGTAAACGTAGTGCGAAAACGATCCATGGTTAACCGAATTAATTGCTCTGATGGACGATTATGTCGACCATAAAATGGACGGAGCTCACGGTAAACTTCGCGAACTGAACCATTATTTTCGAAATAAATTTGCACGATTTGCAAGCGTTGTTCTTTTGTCAACCTGTTCATGATGAAATGGCAAACCAAACTGAACATAAATGACATTAGAGTTGCCAGATTTGACCACAAAATGCCAGTTTTATCTCTATTCGAAAAACAAACCTGTAAAAAAAACACCCTGTATTTCTTTTTGTTCTTTATTAGTAATGGGAATGATTTTTCTTATATTTACTTGTATAAATGATTTTGGTATTTTGATTCCTAATATAAGAAAAGTATTATATAAAGTTGCTGTCCCTAATTGTAAACATTTGAGTTTATTAAAATCTATATTGTATTTTGTTATTTCATGGTTTGTTAAAATGTTTGGGTGAAGTATTCCATATTTAGCTGATACCACATTATCTTGTATTTGTTCGATTTTATTTTTTAACAACTGAATTTTCGCAATTTGTTCCAAGTACATATTTTGTTCATGATCCTCATTTACATATTTATTAATTTCATTAAATTCTTTTTCAATTATTCTTCTATCGCTCTTCACAATATTTTTTAATTGTTCTAATGCTAAGTTAAAATGTTCATTTACATATATTTGGTTATTTAAATTTTCGTTCGTCTGTAGGAAATGGTTTTGAATTGTTTTTCTATCGTCGTCATCCATTGTCCCGAATATCCATTTGGATACGCTTCCTACTGCATTTATTAGTCCTCTTCTTAGTCTTCTATTTTTTGGTATTAATGTTCGTAATTTATTTCTAGTGTCTACAAGTTCTGTTTGTAATATGTCTTTGTTTTTAATTTTCATTAAGCTAATATTTTCGGTCATTTCTTTTATTATATTGCCTATTTCTTCTAAGTTTATTACATGTATTACTATGTCTGTATCTTTTACTATATCTTCTGTCTTTATTTGAATGTCAACAAACCCTACCTGGTCCGTTAATTTTGTCGCTGTAAGTGATCCCTCAACTAGAAATATCCATGTCAGTAGTATCATCGTTATCGTTAGGAATTTCTGAAAATTTAAGAGGTTTTTTTATATTACAAGGATGAATATTCTTTAGATACGCCTTCTTATATCTAGGTTGTTCCTTATGTCTAAGTGCTTTATAGTTTTTAATAAAACCCTCTTTTCTCCTTTCTTCATAACTTATCCTGTTTTTATTAAGTTTATCTATTATTTTTCTTTTAGTATTTTCTATATTATTTTTTATTTTTTGTATGTCTACTTTACCTAGGTGTACCTCATTGGGAGTAAATTTAATAGTAGAATGGTATCTATCATTATAATTCCTAATTGCTTTTTGGATTAACTGTTTAATAGGCGTGTCTTTATTTGCTTTATATAATATTTTAAACTTTTCGGCTATTGTGTTATGTAATCGCTCTACATCAGCATTACCCGTGTGACTATTTGGTTTAGTAAGATGCAAATCAACATTTTCACTACTTAAAAATTCTTTCATTCTTAATGCGTTAAATTCGTTGTCTGCTATTATTTTCTTTGGTTTCCCTATTTTTGCAAAATGGTCTTCGAGTTGTTCGATTATTGTAATGGGATTCCTATCATTTAATGGATATGCTGCCCCGAATTTAGAAAATTTATCTATTATAGTTAAAAACCGGAATCCTTTCATCACATAAGTGTCTACGTGAACAATTTGATTTTTATCTAATGGAGTTTCAGTATAATAGAATTTAGCTTTTATCGGATTCCTGTCGTATTTCCCTTCTTTGCATATGTCGCATTGATTAATTATTATTTGAATTAATTCCATAATTTTTGGATAATAAATTTTATTTGATTATATGTCTCTTGTATACCCGAATGCATACTTTCTTTTACATGATAGAAGGATATTTGCTTAATAGCTTCAACTTCTGTCTCTATATCTTGTGCTCTGTGAGTGCATTTAATAAATTTAAGTTGGTTATCATTTGAATACATAGAAATTAGTTTTTCCTGTACTATATTATATTTGTGATCGCTGAGTTCAGAAAATATTCCTATATTTCCTTTCTTTATATACCTTCTAAATATATCGCCCATATTTTCAAAATCATTTTCTGCTATAAAGATTTGCTTTTTTCCGTGAATTATTTTCAATTCTTCAGTTTTATTATTAGTTAGGATTATTTGCATTTTATATTTATTTACGATGTCTTCTTTGATAGGAAAATAGTCACCTAAATTTTCTTCTGAGGAATGTATAGTAGCAATTGTTACATTATCCTCTATGTTATCGATTATATTCAGATCGGAACAATCATCTTCCGTATTTTTGGAAAAAAATTCTGAAATCGACTTCTCTTTTTCGTTTACTTCATTTTCATTTTCTAATCGACTTAGAAAATCAGCTACCTTATTTTCCTTTCCTTTTAAATACTCTATTTCGCAATCATACTCTCCTAGTTTTAAAAGCCATCTTTGATGTCTAGGATATATGTCTTTCCCTTTGTATTTTGAATGAAGATATTTTATCGGTTGATGATCAGTTAAAATTTTAAATTTTCTACCGTAAAGGTAAGGTCTGAAATATCCTACACTCCAGATGATTGCCAGAAATTCTTTATCCGTTGCTGAGTAATTTCTTTCATGATTATTAAGTGTTCTTGATGCAAAACAAACTGGGTGTCCTTCTTGGGATAGTACCGCCCCTAACGCATAATTTGATGCGTCGGTCGTTAACGTAAATTTCTTTTCGAAATTCGGAAATCGAAGTATTGGATGAGATTTAATTAAATTTTTAAGTTTTTCGGATGATTCAATATATGTAGGATCTTTGGTGTTAATCCTTACACCCTTTTTTAAGTATTTAGTAATTGGTTGTGCAACTTTAGCATAGTCTTTAATAAATTTTCTGTAACATCCTGTGACTCCTAGAAAACTTTTAATTTGCCTCTCTGTTCGTAGCAATTCTAATCCCTCTATAATTTTTATTTTATTGGGGTTGGGTTTCATTCCTTCATTGGTTAAAATGTGTCCTAAAAACTCTGTCTCTTTTTTTAAAAAATTACATTTATCTACCTGAATTTTTAACTTGTTTTTCTCTAGTTCACTAAAGATTTCCGTAACTGCTTTGACATGTTCTTGTAAGGAAGTACTAAAGATTAATATGTCATCTAAATATACGACACAAGTTTTGTTAATATATTCTCTTAGGATCTCATTCATAAGCCTTTGGAATGTGGCTGGAGCATTTTTTAAACCAAATGGCATCCTTATGAATTCTTATAATCCGTGTGGAGTGACAAACGCTGTTTTTTCACTATCTTCTTCTTTTACTAATATTTGATGGTACCCTTTCGCTAAGTCTATTGTAGTAAAGTATTGAGCTCTTCCTAACTTATCTAGGATTGACTCAATATTTGGTAATGGATATTTGTCATCTATTGTGACCTCATTTAATTTTCTATAATCCACTACTAACCGATATTTCTTTTTACCAGAATTGTCAATTTTTTTCGGTACTACAATAAGGGGGCTTGAATATCTTGATTTACTTTTTCTTATAATACCCTGCTCTGACATTTCTTTTATTTGTCTCCTAACTTCCTCTTCATGTTGTGGTGGGTATCTATATAACTTTGAATTGATTTGTTCATTTGTAGTTGTTTTTATTTCATGTTGCACCTTAAATAATAACTTTTTAAAACGTTTTAGAATTTTGATAACTGCCTCATATTCTTCTGGGTTTAAATGATTTAGTTGTATTCCTCCAATCCTTTCGTCATTTGTTTCTAGTGTGCAAATTTCATTAAATGTGTGTGGTTTATTTAAAATTAGCGATTCTTTGTTATTAAGAATTAATTTTCCCTCTTCGACATTTATGATTGCGTTTAGATAGTTTAAAATATCAAACCCTATAACGAAGTCATATTTTCTTTCTGTTAAAGGTGTCATTTTCCATCTTACTCTAGCATTTTTTGGTAAATTAAATTCTTCGGGTGCTTCTGTATGTGCTTCGTATTTAATTGTGTCCTTATTCGTTAAGGTACTAAATGTGATTGGATTCTTTAAATTTTTTATTGGAAAATCTTTTATGCCGCTATTTATAAGGCTTAGTGTTGCTCCCGTATCTATTAGCGCTACATATTTTCTTGTATTTATTGTTAACGGTTTTTTTGGTAAGGATTCCGAGGCTGATTCATAAAAAAAAATTGTATTTACTTCTTCACAAAAATTGTCTACAGGTTCTCCTTTGCTTTGCCTATCCTCATTTAAGCGATCTTGGCTATAATTTGGACTATGGTTTCCTGCTCTTTGAGTCCCTATGCAATTAACTTCGACGTTATCTACTTCCATTGGTTCTATATTTTGTTTCCTTTGACCTGATCTATTATCCTGTCTTCTTTGAAACGAATTATTTTCATTATACTCCTTATTTTTAGGAATATATTGGGGATTATGTTTAGACTGTCCCGAATTATTAACCCATCTCTTCTGGTCATATGTTTGGGGATTTTGTCTAACTTAACCCAAATTATCTTTATTAGCTTGCCCTTGATTTGCATTGACATTAGGTTGATTGTAGTTGTTTTTATAATATCTATGATCTGAATTATTTGATCTGTTAGGGTATTGTCTATTATATTTCCTGTCGTCTCTGGCTATTTTTCTGTATTCTGGTCTAATACATGCGTCTTCAAATCTTCTCCTAGTCAGAAGTCTTAAAATTTGATTTAAATTTGTTTCCTCATAAATTTTGTCGAGTAGCGTTCCCTGAGTAATTTCTTTTACTGTGTTTACTAATAGACTGTCCACGTTTGTCAAGTCTATGTAATGTTCGCCCCTATAATAAACTGTCAGTTCGTCTGCTTTGTATTTAATGTTTTGAATTTCAACAATTAACTCATTCACTGTATTTACTTTTAGATTGGATATCATCCTATATATATGGTGGGGTTCTACATTTGGCCTATATCTCAATTTTAACGTTTCTTTAATTAGTTGCCAATTGTCTGGCTCGGATATATTTATGACTACATCTTTTGCCTGTCCCTGGATAGTCTTATAGAATATTGTACGTACCGATTCTCGTTTTAATGCTTCATTGTGTATTGTAGATAAAAAGTATTCGACGCTGCTGAAGAAACTGTTTACGGTTATATCACCTGTACGCGTGAACGTTGGTAGATTATTTATCGCCTTGAATATATTAGCCCTGTCGGTACCATGACTTTGTTGTTGTTGATGTTGTAGTTCCAAATATGCACTTCGAAGTTGCTCGATTTGTTGTTCTCTTCTCGCTAGTTCCTCTACAAGTTCTACTGGAGACATATTTGACTGTTCTTGAGTCTGTGCCATCCTTACTTCGTCAAATGCTCGCTGTCGGTTGATTCGCTTAATGATGATTTTTGTTTTTATTTTTGTTTTCGATTCAGTGGTGTAAGCTACGTTTTGTGTCCACTACACTGACCTTTACACTTTCAAAATTTTTGATCTTCTGTTCTTCAGTGGTGATAATAGAGATTTATGTTCACTGCACTGATATTTTTGGTTTTTAAAAATCTTCTGTTCTTTAGTGGTGATAACAAGGATTTATGTTCACTGCACCAATATTTTTGCTTTTTAAAATTCTTCTGTTCTTTAGTGGTGATAACAAGGGTTTATGTTCACTGCACTAATATTTTCGCTTTTTGTAGTTAAGTGTTTCAAGGATTATAATTCTGGAGGGTCTGGTCAACTCCTGAGTTGGCTACAGAATCGCAGAATTTACTATATGTATTTTATTAACGAATATTTTTATTTTCTTTTACGGTTCGATCACTGGATTCCAAGTTGTATTGAAATCCTACCGACTGCGCCAACTGCGTACTTTATAGTACGTCCGAACTTTTTAAAAAAGAAGTTATTTTGTTGAAAGCGAGCTGCCGCTTGAAGTGGTAACATCAGGCTGCCTTTATTGATTTCTTTTACTTAAAATGTAACTTATACATTTGTATTAACTATGCCTATTTGTTATTGTAGAAAATGCTTACTTATCTTTAAGTGGAAATGCTTGGTTTTGTTTATTCAAATTACAATTAATTGATTTCTGCAATTCTACATTTTTAGGTAAGTTTAGCTTGAATTTACTGAATAATGCAATGCTGCATTATCATGTTAAAATGGGACCGGAAGTTGGTTTCGATTTTGTTATTGAGTTAATGAATTTATCTATATCATCAGAAAATGATATGTATGTACTAGGAGGGTCATTGTCTTTATATGTAACTCGCGATCGAGCCTCTTGATATTACACTCATGATAGGGTCGCCAAATGAAACAGGCATATTCTAACTTGGAACGGACAAGTGAGGTGAACAATATTTTAAGAGTATAGGGGTCCGTAAAGTCAGAGCTAAAACGGCGGATAAAAGCTAAAACAGAATATTCCTTTGCAATTGTAGAGTTTAAGTGTGTTAATTGAATAAAGAATACAACAACTTTATACTTTTAATTTTCTTTTAATACTTTTTTTTATTTATCCACTCAGTTTTAGAAACAGTGTTTTCTTTTTGATGTCCAATGATTAATTGATGGCCGCCAGCAACGACATGTCCGTGGAACCCGAACGTTTCACGGTCATGCCGTTCCTGTCGGTCATCGGTTGTCTCTTCTCTGGACAGGTGCCAACATAGCGTATAACACTTACGCGCCATATAGTGTCGCCCCTGTCCAGCGAAGTGACAACTTTTTTGTTATGCAGGGAAGTATTTTGGCTGATCACATAATGCCCTGTGGGAACTATGTGATCAGCCTCCCTTATCATTACATCATCCTTTTTGGGGAAAAGAAGAATTTGGTAGGGTGATCAGTCCTATCAGATTCTTCTTACCCATATACATACTAAAATTGTTTTGAATGAACGAATATTTTATATTGGGTGTTCCTCCCCTTTTTATTAATTCGTTCATTCCTATCAATTTTTACCAAATGCTTAAAATGTAAAAACGCTTAAAGCTTAATTATATAGTTATTTATTAAACATTAAATAGTATAAAAAAAATTATATTTATATAAATGATAAAGCATATTTTTTTTTTTGTTTTTTTTTTTGTATGTACAGGTTTTTGTATGTATGTTTTGTATGCCTTCTTGGCTTTATAATGAAAATGGTATTTTATAATTATACTATAATTAAGTTTTTTTTTTTTCTCAGTTTGCTAGAAAAATAATTTTTTTTTTTTTTTGTCTTTTAAATACACGTTTAGGTTTGAATTTTTTTTTTGCCTTCTTGGCTATATAACAAAATCGCTTATATTAATAAGTATAAATTTGAAAAATTTGATTATTTTACAGATTTTTGGAAATGAAAAGATTAAAAATTGGTTTTTTTTTTTGACATTTTAAGAAAAATGTGTTAATTTACTTTACACAGCCTGTTTTTGTGTACTACTTTTTCTTTATTATTTATTTCGTCAAAAATAGTTACATTAGGTTCATCAATTTTCTTTATTATAAATGGACCTTGATACATATTTTCGTGTTTGTGTCTTGGTTCTTTTTGCAATAAGACTTTATCGCCAATTTTAACTACTAACGGACGAGCCGTCTTATCATAAAAGTTTTTTGTTTGTAATTTGTTCTTATTTATTAGATTTTGTGCCATTTCATGTGTTTTTTGCATTCGAAATTTGATTTCTTTAGCATAGTTTTCGACATTATAAATTGGATCGATTTTATCTTTTTTTGAATTCATTTGGCAAAGTTGCCTTTTTTGCAAATACTAATTCGTATGGAGTAAATTTATTGTCGAAAACTGTGCTTCTTGTAGTGTTGTGTAAAAATTTAAAATATTTTAAGTAAACATCCCAATCAGACGATGTTTCATTAAGATATGCACGTAAGTATTCATTAAAGACACGATGATTACGTTCAATTGTACCAACAGTTTCGTGATGGTATGCAGTTGAAAAATCATGTTTTATGTTTAACAGTTTGGTTATTTCAGCTATTAGTTCATTTTTAAATTCTGTACCTAAATCAGATTTTATGGAATTCATTACACCGTATGTTAAAACAACAACAACAACAACAACAACAGTGCGAACTTATTACCATATTTGGACTCAGGTAGGGGTCCTATTGTATCGATAACCAATACATCAAATGGTTTACAAGGTCTTGGAGTTATTACAAGATTTTCTTTTGTTTTTGGTTTCACCTTGTTCAAAAGACATTTATTACAACTTTTTACATATTTTGCTATATCGCGAGTCATGTTCTTCCAATAAAATTTTGTTCTTAGTTTTGCGTAAAGTTTTTTGGTACCACAATGTCCTCCTGAGATTGGGTTGTCGTGGTAAATAGTCATCAACTTAAGTTTTTTGTCATTATCTGTTACAGTTTCAACTGGATCTGTTAAAATGATTTCTAAAAATTTGAGTATTTTATTTCCGCTATCTTTTAAATTTATAATAGTATAATGATTGAAAAATAAATCATTTTTAGGCCATTCTATTTGCTTAATTTTGCGTTTGCTGGCTTCTGAATCAAGCCTCGAAAGTAATTTCTCTAAAGACATTATTTCCTTAGCAACCTCAAAACTAAGTAACTCGAGTTTTTTATGTTTAATATGCGCAAAAATATGTAAATTTGTAGTTTTTCTATTTCTATCGTACGTAATTTCAGATCTGATACGCGGTATTTTATTTGAAAAATTAAATGAAAATTTATCGTAAACTTGTAAAATTTGTTGTTTGTCTTTAGTTTTGTCGTTTTTATTAAGTAATTTTTTGTTGTTTGTCTGATTTGCCATCGCCCTTGTTTGTACTGCTAAAATTTGTTTGTTAGAATCTCGAATTTCATCGATTGTGACGCGTGAAAGTGCATCCGCGCCTACATTTGATTTACCTTTAATACAATAGTAAAGTTATATTCCGCTAGTTCAAGAGGGGTCTTTCATATTGAACAGGTATACTAGCGGTCTATGGTCGGATTTTACAATAAAGTTAGTACCATAAACGTATGGTCGAAATTGCTTTATTGCGAAGTAAATGGCTAAAAGTTCCAATTCTATGATTGGTTTTTTCTGTTCGGCATTATTAAATGCTTTAGAAGCGAAACAAATTGGTAAATCACTACCTTGATGATCCTGACTTAAAATAGCACCGCATCCAGTTATTGAAGCGTCTACTGTAATAATAAATTGTTTAGTAAAATCGGGGTATTGTAGCAATTTAAGTGAAAGCAAAGCTGCTTTCAATGATAGAAATGATCTTTCGCACTCCACGTCCCAAACAAATTCAACTCTTTTCCGACTTAAACGATTTAAAGGCGCTGCCAGTGACGCCAAATTAGGTATAAAACGCCTGTAATAGTTAGCAAATGCGACGAAACGTCGAACCGCATCTTTATCCGTTGGTTTTGTATACTTTTTAATAGCGTTAATTTTTGAGTCATCTGGCAACAGTTACTTCTGGTCGTAAAAAATTGCATTTGTTAGGATTTAGTTTGAGATTGAAAGACCTACAAGTATCGAAAACTTTTGAAAGATTTTTAATATGGTGTGCTTCACTACAACCAATGACGATAATATCGTCGACATATAAAAATGCAACATTGAGTGGTATACCCGAAAAAGCTATAGTCATCATTCGCGAGAATGAATTTGGTGCTACATTTAACCCGAATGGAAGAACTTTCCATCTAAATGCACCACGGTCAGTGCTGAAAGAAGTAATATCGCGTGAGTCAGGATGCAAGGGAATTTGATGAAATCCCGAAAAAAGATCCAATGTCGAAAAATACTTAGCTCGACCAAGGTTGTCTAAAATATCGTCAACTCTAGCAAGAGGAAATTTATCAGCAATGAGTTTTTTGTTAACTCCGCGAAAATCTACGCACATACGATAAGCTTTTTGACCATTAGTATCTTTTTTTGGGACCACAATCAAAGGACTATTGTAATTGGAATAGCTAGGCTCAATCAAATCATTGTCTAACAATTTATTTACTTGGCGATTTATTTCCTCACGTTGGGAATATGGCAATCGATAGTTTTTAACATATACCGGGTCGCTGTCTGTCACTCTTAGTGTTTGCTCGTAAAAATTGTTTAAAGTCATTTTGTCCGTGTCGAGAGCGAAAATGTCGGCATAATTTATGCAAAGGTTGATTAGTTTACTATGAGCATGTTGAGGTATTTGGTTTTTTAAAATTGAAGTTAGTTTTTTCGGACGTTTGTTTTCCGTTTCTGTCTTGTTAATTGAATAAACGTTGTAATTTGAAAGTTTTTCTGTCCGAATACTATTTCTTTTAACACACTTTACATCATCCGTTGTATTTATAACTTTAATTATTGGGTTTTTGGAATTAACAATGCCTCTCGCTGTGAAAACACCTTTTTCAATTTCCTGCGAATCCACGAAAAGTGGCTCGGGTGTTTTTCCTAAGTCAAAAAGTCTAAATATTTCACATCTGGGCGGTATTACACAACTGTCGCTTTCTGTTCCGTGTAGGATTGGTACCGCGACGTTTTCATCACCTACCCGAAAGGAAATATTATTGTTCTCATAACTAATGACGCATTTGTTAATTTTCAAAAAATCTTTACCCAGTATACCATCGGATGGGATATTAAAGTCTTCATTTACTATGTGCAAAGTATGTTTAATCGAAAAGTTGGAAAAAATTTAAATTTACGATAATTTTACCTAAAGTTGAAACAGTACTAGAAGTGACACCGGTAATGTTAATAATATCGTTTGTATTAAATGTAATATTTCTGTCTAAACTTGAGATTTTTACTAAAGAAATGTCGGCTTGTGTGTCTACTAAGAAAGAACAAAATTTTTGTGACTCGTTAATTTGCAATTCAATAAAATCTGAGTAATTTAAATTTAAACAATAAATGGCTTTTGGCGAAGTAAAATCGCTTAATCGCTGTATTCGTCCTCCCCCAGTGTTCGCTCCTGAGGGGCGTTCGCGTTTAAAGCGCGGACATTAGCGTTTCTACCTCTACCATTTGATGATCGTGAATTGTTACCGCTATTGTTACTATTACTGTTACCGGAATTTGAACGTGAATTATTATTATTATTATTTCGATTTTGATACCTATTTCCATTAGCAAGTCGATTTCGTTGACTATTATTACCGTTAGGGTTGTTGTTGTATGAAAATGATCGATTATTTCTATAGTTGTTAAAGTTTCGATTTGGCTAAAAGCCACGATAGCTACCACGCGAATTTCTGAATGTATTATTACCGCGTGAACGAAAAGCTAAAACCTGACGCTCTTTCACTTCGTTATTTTGTTCAACAATCAATTTAGCTACCACGTCTTTAGGATCAGCAAAAGCTGTTGAAGCCAAAATAGTTTTAACCAAATCGGATCTAGCATTTAAGCGACACACGTTAACCGTTTGTTCAACTGCCATTTCATGAGCTTTTCCTTGAGTAATCCCTTCAATAATAAGAGACCGCTCAAGTGAATCAGCTAATTCTTCAACTTTTTTGGCAAAATCTGTATAATTGTTACTGTTAACGTGTAACGCGGCTATTTTTCCTGCTACAACTTTCGAGTTGTCTGGCTTGATCCTATTACGCAAAGCTATTTTAATTTCGTTAACTGAATTTACTTGCGTCGGTATAGCTTCTCGGGCTTTTCCCTCTAACTTTGATTTTATGAATGCTATGAACGTACTAGTTAAGCCTTCATCTACTAATTCTTCAATCAAATTAATTTTGTCAATAAACGATTCGAGAGCTAACGGATCTCCATTATAATTTTCCTTTATTGTCGAAGCACAAAGGCTTATTAAAGATCTTTTTTCTTCAATAGTAGGCATTTTAATAGAAATTTCCGTACAAATCGAAATATTTGGTGAACTATTTGAAACTATTGGTTCTTCTATTAAAGTTAACGAATCTTCTAGAGTTGAGGAATCTTTTATGTTTGGCAGAGAGGTGCTTTTTGAAATAGGAACGAGTGATGAAGTTTGTGATTTTGCATCTGAGTATTCCTCCTCAGAACCAGATTCAATTGAGTCTGTTTTGCAAATAAGCTTAATTGGCTCTAATGGAATTTTAATATGAAAATCTAATTTATCGAAACACCTTTCTAAAAGATCTCTACAACGTTCTAATTTTACTTGTGTTTTTGAGGACCCATGTAGTTTTGTATGACCTTTGACGTGTATTAAAATGTGATTATAAGAAGCTACTAGCAATTTCTTATATTCATTAAGTTTATCTTTATTCGACGAAAGCTGTCGGTTTTGCAAAACTCTTTTAGTAACTTTTATAAACTCTGAATATATATTTGAAAATTCTTCTTCTAAATCAGTCATCAATCAAAAAACAAAGCAAAATCTCGATTCTATTAACTTAATATTCACCAAAGTCCGAAAACGTGAAACATTTTTTAAAAATCTAAAAAATACAAAAAAAAACCGAATCTGCTGAAATAACGTCATCCGCTGAAAATTATCATGCATAGAACTTGGGATTTGGCATGCAAAAGGATTTTAGGCATTCATGCAATTTCAAACAAATAATTTTTCTAAGTGTATTTTGTATTTGTTTAATTTTTAGGCTATTGTACAAAAATTATTTAAATCCAAAGTTAAATCTACAAAGCAAGAAACCGGCAAAATTTTAATTTAATTTAACATGTTGTAAGGAAATCAAAATTTTAATTATTAAACAAAGTTAATTGGCAAAAGTCTATGGCAAGGGTTTTGTGTAGGGTATACACGAAGTGGACGCACCACTTTAATCAAAATTGTAATATGGTTGTTGTACGGGACCACCGTTTTGGGTACAAGCGGACGCACCGCTGTAAAAAAAATTGTAATATGGTTGTTCACGGAACCACCGTTTGTTCAAAAAAAATCTAATGTGAATGTGTACATATGTCTGTATAAGAAAAAACCCTAAGGGAAAAATACATATACATATACATATATACTGCTACTTCTGCTACCACCGCTGCCGCTGCTACTACCGCTGCTGCCTTTTTTCTTGCCTGCTGCTGCGCTGTCTCGCTCGCTGCTGGTGGTTGCTGTGCAGTGTGAGTGGCGTGGGTTGAAAAATGTCCGTTAGTTAAGTGGCGTGATATGATGTGCCGTTAGGTACAGCACCCGATGTACCTATTATTTCTGCTTCAATTATTTCGTAGATTAGAATTTCTTGTATTATTTTCAAAATTTTTTAGTTTTATTTCCGTATTTTTTAGTTTTGTAGATTAATTTTATGTATTATTTCCGTATTCTTTAGACTTGTAGATTAATTTTATGTATTATTTCCGTATTCTTTAGTTTTCTAGAATAGTTTCTTTTTGTATTATTTAAAAAAAATTTTTTTTTTTTTTGATTATCTCTGTTTCTGTTAGTGTTGTAGTTTAGTTTTATGTATTATTTGAAATTTTCCATATTAAGTGATAAATTTTCTTTTTACCATGTGTGGTCTTGTATTAAATTTTTCTATTACCTCCGTTTGTATTAAGATTTCTTTATTAAATTTTAGATTTGAATTAATTTTTATTATTTCCGTTTGTTTTAATTGGGTTCTTTATTAAATTTGGCATTTATTTCAAGGGTTTTTATTATCTCTGGTTCTATTACTTGCTTTAGTATTAGATTTTACATTTTTTCTAACTTTTATTATATCCGTTTTTATTAGTTGATAAGTTATTAAATTTTTACATTTTAGGTACTTTTATTATTTCCGTTAACTTTAGGTTTTATTTATTATAATTTGCTTATTCACTGCCACTTAACTTACCCGCGCCACTCCTGCCGATGTCATATGCGTGGAGACTCCTGGCAGGATCGCCATGTTAATTGAATAAAGAATACAACTACTTTATAGTTTTAATTTTCTTTTAATACTTTTTTTTATTTATCCACTCAGTTTTAGAAACAGTGTTTTCTTTTTGATGGCCAATGATTAATTGATGGCCGCCAGCAACGACATGTCCGTGGAACCCGAACGTTTCACGGTCATGCCGTTCCTGTCGGTCATCGGTTGTCTCTTCTCTGGACAGGTGCCAACATAGCGTATAACACTTACGCGCCATATAGTGTCGCCCCTGTCCAGCGAAGTGACAACTTTTTTGTTATGCAGGGAAGTATTTTGGCTGATCACATAATGCCCTGTGGGAACTATGTGATCAGCCTCCCTTATCATTACAAGTGAGTCGTGAACGAAAAGTTAGAGTCAAAAACTACACCCAAGTCTTTAACTTCCGTAAGACTCGCGAGACGAGAACCATCAATGGCATAAGAAGTGCAGATGGGATCTCGCGATTTTGAAAAGGTGACATGAAAGCACTTACTAATATTTAGCGGTAGATTATTCGTGTTACACCAGACAGCTACATTGGTCAGATCGGATTGTATCTTATCTGAATCTGTGGGGTTTGAAACGGTAGAGAAAACCTTTAAATCATCAGCATAAAGCAGAAAATTTGAATGTTGGAAACAGGCCGAAATATCGTTAATAAAAATGACAAATAGTAATGGTCCAAGAATACTACCTTGGGGTACACCAGAGGTGGCAACAAAAGAGTCTGAATGCGCATTTTCTATCACGACTACACAGTACCTCTGATCAAGATACGATTTTAGCCAAGAAAGAAATATTGAGTGGAAACCTACATTGCCCAGTTTCGAGATCAATATTGAATGGCTGATTTTGTCAAACGCCTTAGAAAAATCAGTATAAACTGCATCGACTCGAAGGCGACTATTGAAAGCTGATAGGCAGAATTCGGAGAAAATCGAGAGGTTTGTCACAGTCGATCTCCCAGATACAAAGCCGTGCTGATTATCATTGATCAAAGGCCTAACGGCAAAATACATTTTCTGTTTAACAATAAACTCAAAGAGTTTTGAAATTGTAGACAGCTTAGCGATGGGCCTATAGTTGGCAACGTTACTTTTGTTACCGTTTTTGAAAATAGGGTTAATGAAAGTTATCTTCCAAGCAGCTAGAAACTCGCCACACTCAAGAGATTTGTTGAAAATTAGAAGGAGTGGAGTAGCCAAAGCCAAACAGTTTTTGAGACGATAAGCCGTCAATATCAGTCTGGGTTGATAATTTTAAATTTTGAATGCCAATAACAACGTCGTCTAGCGATAGAGTCAGGGCGCCAAAGTTAATCGGACTATCCACAATTGAGGGGAGACCCGTTGGTGAATCAGACTGGGGGACAAAGTTGGAGCGGAAAAAGTCCGCAAATAAATTAGCCGCCGCAGACGGTGAGGAAGCTCGATCCGTATTGTAGAAGACTGATGAAGGAATATTTGAACAAAGTTTTTTAGCCTTAACATAGTTACAAAATGCCTTGGGGTTTACTTTGATGTCAGATTCATAGTTATTAACAAAGGACCTGTGGAGCCTCTTGCCTAACGTTTTGAATTTATTGGAGTAATAAAGGTACTTGCGTTTATGAACAGGCAACTTTGTAAATTTGAACTTTTTGAAAAATTTGTTCCTCAGATTCTTTAGTCGCTTTAGTCTCTTAGTATACCATGGAATTTTATAACAACTCTTCTTTTTACGCGGAATATTACTAATACAAATTTGGTTTACGGTATTTTTAAAAACGTTGAAAAACTCAGTAAGATCATACCCCAGAAAAAGAGCTTCCCAATCAATCAAAGAGATCTCCTGAGAAACCAGGTCAAGAAAAACTAAGAGTCTCATTATCGGCAGTGATACTGTCAAATATGTAAAACTTGACGACTAGCGTAAGTGGTATGTGGTGTATACCAGAGCTAGAAAGTGGATCAAGACATTCAGTCAAAGAGCAGTTAAAATTATCACTAGTGAAAACAAGATCTAGCGTTCTAGATAACCGATTAGAGAAGCTGTTTATCTGGGATAGATTAAAACTTAAAAAATTATCAATAAAATACATCTCGGAGGTACTGCACACATTCGTAGGAGTTAGAGTTGAACTACCGTTGACACGTGACCAAACAATATTAGGCAAATTCAAGTCGCCAAGGATGCAAAAGTTTTCACCATAATGATTTTGAACTATGTCAACAATGTTATTAACATGTGATTTATAGATTTGATCCAAACTAGCAGGAGGAATGTAGGATGCGCAAATAAAAATTTTAGAGTTGCCATGAACAGAGACACAAAGTTGATCTAGTAGGGAATCCTTATCACCGAGATCCACTAATGATGAACGGAGGTGACGGCGCACAGCGATCAGAACACCACCACCTCTCGAGAGACCAGTTCGGGAGTAGTCCCGGTCTTTGCGATAAACATTGTATAGGTTGCAGTCAAAGAATTCTCCATCATAGAAATCTGAGTTGAGCCAAGTTTCAATCAGAACAAATACATCGTAGTCTGTATGGGAGCTCACGTTGAAAAGCATTTTAGATTTTATTCTCAGGCCAGAAACGTTTTGAAAATAGATAGTTAGTTGCATTGAAGAGCATGCTTTGAGAATACCCCTTGGGAAAGATTTATTGCTTCTTCGGAAAAAGGTGAAATGGCTTTACCGTCACATTGGAGGGCCACAGTTCAGCATTAAAGAGTTTACTGTAGTCACTAGCTTGCACTCGCACTTTAAAAGCAACTCTGGCCAAGGTTTTGACATCAACATCTCTCTTAACTAACTTGAAGCAAGCAATGTTATCAGCATCAATAAGAGCATGATCCGAGATATATTTAATAATATGCTCTTCTGTGACAGAGGGCTTAAAAGAGGATATATGAAACCATTTGTGTTTAACAAAAACATCTAACTCAGCAGAATTGTTGGTACCCTTTACAATTGCATGTGACATCTGTTTTGCTGCTTTGCCCGCATTTGTAGGTTGCTCGGACCCAGCAGTTGTATCATTAGACGCCAAAGGGAGGCTTGCAGCGCCAGCAGCAGCAGCGAAAGAGCGAGTGCCAGAAGCACTCAACAAGTCAATGTTAGTGTTATTGTTGATAAAACTGGTTTTGGGATCAACGAGCGCATTCAGCGAAGAGTCGTCACTATTGGGAACAACACTAGCTGTGGTTGTTGTCGTATTTGTAGTCTCACTATTATTATTATTACCCACAGTTAATAACGATGATGAACACGGGTTATCAATCCCCACAGAATTCACTGCCTTAAGCTGTACTGGCTGAGTTGATTTGTTTTGTGCTTTATCTTGCGCAGATTCGCCCTGAGCCATACTATTTTGTGTTATTTCAGGTGCACTGACCTTTGTCTGAGAGCGCGTACGGATTACATTTCTCCCATTATCGTCATCTGCCGGAATTAGCAAGTCAAAAAAACTTTGCAGCGCACCAACACTTTATAGCGCTTTATGAATTCTAGAGCGCGAAAATATCGCAACACATTTGTCACACTTGAACATAATGTTGTTATTGTTAGTAAAAAAATTAATTGCAATTTCAGGCAAATTTGTGCAATCAATATGAATTTTAGAGTGACAAACACCACAAAATATAAAATCGCCCGGTGAGCACTGATCCCTGCATTTAGAGCACTTTCCCATTATATAAACGATAAGTGTCGCAAATAAGTAGAAAAAAACTAAGAAGACTATCGAGCACGCAAAAAACACGTCTGTTCGCTACGAGTGACACAGGTTAAATGTTATTAATTGTATAAATACAAATTGAACTAAATGGGACCATAATTACGGCGGTTTTCAATCGTTAGCTCACCGAAAATACGCAAATACAAATGCAAACTGTAAGTGGTGTTGAATTGAAAACATCTAAAATGCTTCCCGCAATTTACCTGTTGGATGTTTTGGCGCGCCAGGCAGACTTGAATAAAACCGGCGATTTGCTATTTAATATTGCATGGTTACTGCACACGCAGGAACAGACACTGTTTTATTTCCTGGTGAAATTTAAAGTTAAAACTAGTACAAATTGTCGCTTGCCGCTCAACAAAGTTTTAAAGTATAATGATGAAATGCAATTTTATGCGAGCGAAAATGAGGCGCCAGATGAACCAAATGTTAACATTATCTTTGAAATGAAGTTCTTCGTCAAGAACAGGGTTACACAAAGCAAAACAAATGATCACATAAAATCAACGGTTCTCCGCAACATCCCGGCCACCGTGAATTTGGTGGGATTCACCAACGCCTAGCTTGGCCAGTACACAAGCCGGTCGCTTGAATACCCCTACTTTGCTCTGTCCTTTCTTGGGAATACTCTTAGGATCCTTCCAAGCTTGGAGCAGTGGATGTTGCTATAGCACAATAGGACTAGATCTCCGATTTGCAATGGCTCAACTGGCTGGTACCATTTAGTGCGTCGACAAAAGTCTGGGAGATATTCGATAAGCCATTTTTTCCAGAAGCGATGCTGAGCTTGTTGCACCTTCCTCCACTCCTTCCTAGAAACTGCATGGGATTCTTCTCTCGGATGAGGGGTCTGTTCTGAGTAGGCAGTACCTATAAGAAAATGGTTAGGTGTTAAAGGTTCATCGGAGGGTGTGTCTAGTGGAATGTGCGTTAGTGGACGGCTATTTACCAAATTTTCGGCTTCACATAACATGCTGTATAAACTATACTCATGTAGATTCTCATTGCACAATGCGTGCCCCATGGCTTGACACTACGCACCAATCGCTCCCAACAGCCACCTACATGCGGGTTAAGCGAACAGTTGAATATCCACTCGGGTCCTTGACTCGCTAGCGCAGTAGCTATCTTCCCATTCGCGAAGTCTGACTGTTGTGGTTGCAATTCCTTATCAGCGCCGATGAAGTTGGTAGCATTATCCGAGCGTACAGAGTTGGGGTGCCTCGTCGGCACATGAAGTTGAGAATGCAGAGCAGGCACGTATCGGTACTGAGATCCTTAGCAATCTCCAAGTGTACAGCGCGCATTGTCAGGCATGTAAATAAGGCTATTCAACGTTTTTTCCTTCGCCGGCCTATCGCCACGAGAAACGGTCCCATGTAGTCCAATCGGACATAAGAAAATGGTCTTACAAAGGGAGTCATTCGCTCTTCTGGTAGCTGTCCCATTATGGGTGGGCGCGGTCGCGCACGGTCCTTCTTGCACGATTGACATTCCTTAGCAGCCCGTTGCACGGCTACTCGGATATGGCGAACCCAAAACTTTCGATGCGTCTCAGCGACAGTAGTGTCCTCGTTCTGATGTTTGCCTTTACAGCGATAGTGTTTCACGATTAAGTTGGTGACGCGGTGTTCCTTCGGAAGAATAATTGGCCTGCGGAAGAATAATTCAGCAGCATCGATTCGACCATCGATACGCATGACTCCTCTCTCGTCCACGTATGGTGTGAGCTTCCATAGAGTGCTGTTGCGTGGACGTTGATTTCCTGCGAACAGTGCGTTATACTCTTCCGGAGAGGTGGTTCTTTGTACCGCTCGACAAATCATGTTCTCAGATGTCTCCAACTCAGCCACAGTGAGATACCCACGTTCACGCAATATATGATGTTTCTGCCGAATGTTATTTTAAAAGCGCAACATCCAAGCTATAACTCTCTTCATGCGATTAAAGCAAGAAAATATCTTAAACACGTCATCTCCGTATCATAGGTAGGACATGAACTTAGTGCAAAGTTCTTCGCTGGCTCGCGTCTGGGTCACAACTGCTGCCACTCGGGTTCTTCTTTAAGTAAGAAATCAAATACTGTTGCTTCTATGGCCACGCATTAAACAATTGAAACACAGCTTTCGTTGTCGCACAGTTCACAATCCGCCCTAGCTTCTGTAGCGATTCGCTAAAGTGACGGATCGTCGGTCTTGGTGTAATGCTTATGCCGTGGCGAGCCCACTCTTATCTACGAGACTTTGGTAGCTTGAACAGCAGTTCTTCCTTAAGGTTGGGATTGGTAAGGTGGTGTGCTTCTAAAAACGTGGCCAAATTTTGCACTTTTGTAGGAAAAGCCACAAGCAGGTCCAAACGACTTTGGTGCACAGCTTCGAATACTCTTTACCAATTGCTCCGGTCTGCCAAAGCGCTCACCTAAAACATCGATGACCCGTGGCACATTATTGCTCCTTCCCCTTAATGGCTTTCTGTAGTCTTAACATGTTCTGCCGCTCACTTTACCCATATTCCTGGGTTGTCATAAGAAAAGATTTCCGAAACATCGGCTAGTCCTCGGGTTTCTCATCAAACTCCGGCAAGTCATAAAGCTTCTTTATCGCACATTGACTGGAGGAATAACTTAAGACACGATTTAAATTGGCTAATGTTTCGGTAATCGAATTGCTTTCCCTTGTGTCATTACCCGTAGATGACGAGCTACCTTCTCCTAAACGCATATTAACTGCTACATTGTTTGGCATACTCGAAAGCCGCACCACCGCATTTTGCAAATCGGCCATTTGTTTAACCATAGCGCTAACTTGTAGTTCGAGTGACGATTAATGTTGCTGTGCGGTTGTATCTCGCTCTTGCACAGTCGTGTTTAACTCATCAGTGTCGCCATCTTAGTTTGACCCGCGACTATTAGACCCTGAATGTGTTATCGGCATTTTACCGAATAGCCCTGCCTAACTTTGTTGCTGCAGTAGATATGCAATTTTCTACCACCGTTACTCGAATGACACAACCACACCGATTTATCTACTAACTACTCTAACCAAATTCAGGTACTCAACCCTTCTTCTCCAACCAGAGTCTGATAGGAATGTACGCCAAAGAGTTCGCAAAATAGCATAGCTTCTCCTGTTCCGACGTACTCCTTCACATAAAATAAAATTCCACGCTTACTGATGGCCGCATTTGCCCTTGTAAATCGGTAAAGTGGCAAATAAACTATCATAAATGTAGTTTTTCACCACCAAAATATGGCCGCCAAAACTGAAGTGAAATGAGTACAATTTGTAATAAAAGTTGATGCAATGAAAAAATGGCCGCAAATGAAAAAGATCGCCGCAAATTAGAAATGACCACAAATGAAATAAAAGAGGTTGGCGCGCCAGGGAGACTTGAATAAAACCGGCGATTTGTTATTTAATATTGCATGATTACTGCATGACACTGTTTTATTTCCTGGTGAAATTTAAAGTTAATACAAGTACAAATTGATGATTATTTAGAGCTTACATTTGGTTTCGCCTCCTTATCGCTTGCCGCTCAACAAAGTTTTAAAGTATAATGATGAAATGCAATTTTATGCGAGCGAAAAGGAGGTGGCAGATGAACCAAATGTTTACATTATTTTTGAAATGAAGTTCTTCGTCAAGGACAAGGTTACAAAGCAAAACAAATATTCACATAAAATCAACGGTTCTCCGCAACAGATGTCACGGAAAGAAACAAAAGAAGGTAATTCTATATGACAACGCCTAACTACTAAAACATGTCCGAAGAGATAAAGGTTTCTGCATATATGTAAATACCATGGTTCACGCCTTTCATTCGTCATGATTTATAAAGAGGTAAACAAGTTTTTTAAAACATTTTTGGATATTTTTGAAAGGTTTTATCAGTTATGTGCTGTCGTATAGAATTACCGAATGCTTTATTATGTGAGTTTTCCTGTTGTATTGTTGCATATTGGTTTTAAACAAATTGTGACTTTTCGTAATAAAAAGTGAAACAAATTATTAGAAAAACAAAGATAAAATTGTAAACGATTTTTTTGGTTTAGATCCGCTGTCAATAGATCGCGTAGCCGCTGGCAATAGATTGCGTAGCCAAAGCTGGTTTGGCCCCGGGTTATTTTTTTTTTATCTTAGCCCAAGGCATCTTATAAAGTACGGAGTTCAGCGCCGAATTGGTACCAATAGGGGTGGACCATAGTGGAATTGGTGTTAAAAGAGTCGGCTCTACTGAGCAGATGAATAGATGGTTTGTGTTATGGGGGGACACACCCCAGCCCGGCAGACATTTGGCATGTCAGGATTCGGTATGGATAAGACAGCGTAAAAAAAGTGGAACCTTAAGTGTTATTCGGTAGCGATATTTACAAAAGTTCAGTTCAAATTACCATTCGGTTATTCAATAATACAGGACACAAATGGTAAACAATGTCCAAAAATGTTGAGAGCTGTCTAAAAAGATGCGTTTTGACCTCGGCATCAAAAAATCGAAAATGGAAAATTAAATTTTGTATTTATGTTAAGATATATTTGCAATCAAAGTATTTCTTTGCAGGCCATTTTTCTGCATAATCGGCCTTCGGCCCACCTTCCAAATAATAAGCCTTAGCCGATTCCACTCCGGCTATGTCATCCACAGTATTTCTGCGTAGATGGAATTCGGCCCTTAGCTGATCCAAAACTCACTTCTGCAAGAAACACAAAATATGTGGGATTGCAACAACTTCATGAAATAGCAGAAATTGTTTAACTTTCATTGTAAATATATCTTCACAGAAATATAAAATCGAGTCTCCGATTTTGGAATACTGATGCCGAGGTCAAAACGCGTCTTTTTACAGAGCTCCAGACATTTTTGACTTGTTTGCAGTTGTCGCAGAAAATTACCGAATAGTCATTTGATCTGCATCCAACATTGGTGGCGAATTAATTAATACATGTCAAAAAATTATAACTTACATAGTGCAATATAACTCAGAACAATTTTTTTTTGGTCGGTTAAAGGTTAACGAAATCATTCCAATATTTTGGAAATTTGGGAAACTAAAAGTGCATATGTATTGGTATTTTTGGAAAATATGGTTAGCAGTGGTTTGTAGGGAAATTGACTTTGAAGGTTGCAATATTTGTAAGAATTGTGAGTATAATATTCATGTATTATTTTGAGTTGACTTTTTTATGAAGAGTTGACTGCTCTATTACTAGTTTACTAGTAAAGCTTTTTCCTAGAGATGCAGGGAAATCCACCAATAAGGCGTAAACCGCAAATGCTCATAACAACAAATGCACAGTCTTCTCGGTGTTGGTCAATCACAACAACAACAACTTCATGAAATGCTGATGTAATTTACGGGAGCTGTAACTCGTTTCTGTAACTTTTCGTTATAATAACGAATTATTTTGTATGCTAAGGCTTGTAACGATTTCGGTATTAAAAGTGTTTCTGTAAAAAAAAAAATGACCTTGCGATATGTTCGTGGTGTGTTATGCAAAATTGAGCAAATGATAGACCACAAGGCTTAGGTGCCGAATAAAACATTTGGCGCACACCGCGCAATGGTCTCCATAGACTAATAAATAAGATGTTGCTCTAACCAGCGGGAGGTTTCGGATTCGAATCGTGGCAATTTTTCTTTTTCTTTAACTTTTTTTTTACATTTTATTTTTGTGTTTTTTTTTTATAACAATTAATTCTCAGTAAATATTAAATGCACGCCGTACCTTATTTGTCCGTTTAGATTTGGGGCTACACATTCTATCGCCTTTCATACCTTTTATTACCGAGGAATTATTTCAACGGCTACCACGTGCCTACACTCCACCCAGTATTTGTTTGGCTGCTTATCCAGGTAAGTGGTGCAGGTTTTGTTTAAATGATTGAAAAGTTTAATTTACAAAGTTTCGTTTATTTTGACAGAAAACATCAGTTGGTACAACGACCAAATCGAAAAAGATGTTGAGTTCATGCAGAAAGCAGCGCATATCATACGTTCAGCCCGCTTCGACTACAACCTGTCCAATAATGTTACAACTGAGACTTACATTGTATGCACCGATGAACAGCCTAATGCAATTCTTAAAAAATATGGTGGTCATTTAGCTACAATTACGTACTGTTCCAAAATCGAATTTGACACTCAACCACCGTCAGGTTGTGCAATACTCACTTTTAGCGCTCATTGTGAAGTGTGTTTGCTTTTTAAAGGTCTCATTGAGTCTGATAAGGCAATTATAAAATTGCAAAAGCCTAAAGAGCAGCCAGAGCAAACTGTTGACAAGTTGAAGCAAGAAATGCAGGCAGGCGATTAAGCATCAAAAGTGCCCGCTGAAGTGCAAACGGCTAGCAAAGAAAAATTGCAACAGACGGAGGTTGAGGTTGGGCGCATTCTGGCAGCAATTGAAACTTTGAAATTGATGTAAACATATTTTAAATATTGCGGGCACACCCATTACAATGCATATTATTATGAAATATTAGCGCTACCAAGAGGTAATTGAGATTGAGGAGTTTTTAGTACTGCCAGTTGATCAATTGCTTGATATTATATGTCACCCTTAGAAGACCAAGTCTTGAATACAGTTATGTCCTACATAATTTTATATATATACTATATAATTTCAAATTTAATAACCAACTTAACCATGTATATATGTACATACATACATCTACCTATACCAAAGGTAATGTAATTTATTTAAACTTTAAAACTTAATGAAATTAATGTACAAGAATAAAATTCAAAATGTGGTACCTAAAAATATATTATATTAGCCTAAACCATGTATATATGTACATACATACATATCCGTACACCAAAGGTCACGTAATTTATTTAAACTTTAAAAATTAATGTAATGAATGTGCAATAAGCGAAGTCACAGTCATTTTATATATGTAATTTTTTCACAATATCGAGCCCTAACTTCAAATAAGATTTCAGCTACTTAATATACGATTTTATCTTTATACAAACCAATGTACTCGTACATGTATTGCACAAAATTGGGCTATTGGTTCGTAGATAACTGAAAGTGTAAAAACGTAAATTTTACAATTTATTTAGTTTTTGTATGTTTAGCTTGTACTTTTTATTATTATGTGAGCTTTTATAAAATTTAATAAATAAAAAAAAAAAAAATAAAAAAAGTATTGTTGTCCATGTTGAGTTGCGAACCTCAGTACCTAGGGATATAGTGATAATACCCTAATCAGTCAGCTATTGAACTATGCGCATTGCCGGTCGCTAATAAGAGTTTTCTCCAATAGGAAATATGTCATAGTTAGATAACAATGAGTGCGTGTGAGAAGAAAATAGTTTCATGCCAGCGGAGAAATGTGTACGGGAAAAGGAGATAAGGCATACAAAACTGTTCGGACTATTTTTGATTTTCTATAAAGAACGTGATTGCAGAGCGTGCTGTAAACATAGGGCACACGTGACGAGCACGTCTCTAATACATTTGACCGTCACCGCTCTTGCTGGGTTGTTACACTTATGGGATACAGCATTTCAAAATTTACAGTTTTCCCTTTTGTGAGTATGACCACAACCTGAACACGATTTGAATTTTGTTTTATTATCGGTTTTGTTGTTCTTGTAACTGTACACCACCAAAGAATATGCTACGAAATGCTTACTTAACTGGGGGCGTGTCGCGTTTCCCGTTAACTGAATACTCGTTTCGTAAAACTGCTTATTTGGTATCGTTTTATGCGTGAACGTACTCTAACTAGTTGTCATAGGAAAAAAATTTTATTCGATAGCAAAATTGCTTTCGAAAAGAAATTAAAATAAAATTTTTGGAACAAAAACAAACTGTATATAATGTATAAAAGGAATAAGCAAATGGCACATTAGAGGAAAGTGCATCGTGACGCTACAGGGCATCGTAGCTTAGTTGTTAGAGTACTCTAACAGCGGCTTTGGTGCAGACACTTGGGTTCGTATCCCAGTGTCCGAGAAGGGGTCTGATGAGAAGTTGGGTACTTCGAAACTTGTCATCCCATACCATCGCTGTGCATATCGTTGTAATTTTTCCTCTAATATCAATCAACAAACAAACTAAGCCTGCAGCGTCCTGTAAGAATACCTGTTAAAATTCTTACGCGAGTTGTGCTATGCTCCCACAAGAACAACTTTGCTTGTCTTAAACCTGGCATATTGCGCCAATGTATATCTTTTTCCTCTTTCTCCTCTCTACACAGACATTATCTCATTACTTTTAGACCAACCGGTAGCAGCGGCTAGGGGACTGCGTTTCTCGTTAAATTATCCGTCTGCTCATTTATGACAGCCCTCTATGACCAGAAACCTCAGTCCTTGATGAGGTGCCAACCTCATATGCTTCCTCTACTCTCCCTTCATGTGCAACCTCAGGGACGGCAATTAAGCTCTTAAAAACGGAGCTAAACCTGTAGCTTAGCCTAAAACCAGAATCTGTATCCCGTTGAACGGATCTTCGTTCATATCCATGTTTAGATGCAGACCCGTATCCTCAACCCTTCTGCTGATAATACGCCACATCTTCGTACTCAGACCCTCGTTTGTGGGCAATCTTTTTTAGTATTGCCTCATGTGTAATGGGACTACAACTACGCATTCAAGCAGGTGCAGGTGTTTCCTCATTGTACCGCTGTTAGGTCGGTTATTACCGCTTTTCCGTCCGTAGGTGGATGCGGACCTTGTCTTCGTAGGTGCAAAAGCGCGAAGTCTTGCTCTTTTGTACATAGCGAAAGTAACACTTTGCAGCAGAGGACTTCACATTTATCTAGTCCGTCGTCCAAAGACGTCACTGTCGCTATCTTACCCGGAGCGGGTGAGCGCTCGGTTTGCATGATTTGCCTGGGTTTGACGACGCTAAGTCTGTGCCATACTTTACATGCTCTTCGAATAGCGTAGCTTCTTTTTCTGAGTAGGCAATTGAGAAGTTGAGTCGTCTCTCGAGGAACGAAAATAACACTCTATAAGTGATTCGTCGCACCCGTCCTGCTATATGGTGCAAAAGCGTGGACACTAACAACATCTGATGAGCCGGCTCTGGGCGTATTCGAGAGAAAGATTTGCGAACCTCAAGGGGTTGGGAACTGCGAGTACCCAGCAAGATTAAAAGATTAGCTGTATGAGCTTTAGGCAAACGCGGAGGCTACAATTGGCGCAACGAGGAAACCACTAGCGAGCTATGTATGTTGGACGGTCAAAAGCGGTGACCATTTAAAAGAGAAGAGAAAATTAATGGTTCGACGCTCTACAATAGAATAAATTAAATATTCATGAAACGAGCTCAAGGCCAAGAATAGTAATTTTTCACTTTTTGAGTTTTTATGAAAGTTTTTATTTTTTTAATAATCGTTTTTAATTAATTATTAAAAGTTTTTTTTAATGTATGTTATATGAGCTTTACGGCCGTTTTGGTTTTTAAGGCAAAAACAAAGTTTTCCTTCTTCCTCCTACGCGTTTCGGTGCTATTTTGCACCTTCCTCAGGGAGTCTGTAAATTTTTTATTCAACAAAACATAAAACAATTACAATTGAATTATAAAAAAGACCTTAAATAATTAACTTACATTATATCACATTCAATTTATATTTTCACATAACAAGTATAAAGGTAGCAGTAATACAAAGAAAACACACAAACAACATTAAAAACAACATTCATTTTTGTGTTTTGCGCGCACATCTTCTCCGTTCTGCTATCGCTGTTGAATAAGCACAATTTATATTGTCTACGTCTTCCTTAAAATTGACAGCATCTTTTATTCTTTGTTGTATCCTCAATCCTTCCAGTGTCAGTCGAGTTTTTGTTTTCTTCTCTACATCCAGTATTCGTGCATTTTCAAAGTCTGCTGTATGGTTGTTGTTTGTAAAGTGTTGGGCTAATGCTGTAGTCGTTTTACCATTTTTCGCATCTGCTTTGTGTTCATTAATTCTTCTTTCAAAATTTCTTTTCGTCGTGCCCACGTAAATCTTGTTGCATTTTTCGCCAACTTTTCCATTGCATTTTTTATTGAATAGAGTAGGAGAAATGTTTAGAGACAACCGCCATATCTTTTCTTATAGATCCATTTCGGAAAATTAAAAATGATTACTAAAAAAATAAAAACAATAATAATTTTCTTAAACATTCAAAAAGTGACAAATTATTATTCTTGGCCTTGAGCTCATTTCATGAATACTTGAAAATGTACAGGCCGTAAATCAACAAAAAATAAAATTTTTTCTTTTTTACGTTCTTAAACGTTTGAATGGCCCAAAAAAAGGTTAATAAATATTTTTGACATTTTGTCAAAGATTACGACACGATTGTGAACGTATATCGCGGCCCTTATACGATGGCCCTTATACGATACGATGGCCGATTCGATCACGGTTTACACCATTCGGCCTCTGTTCTAAATACGAATTCCAAGATTGTTGCTCCTCATTAAAAAAAAAATTAATTTATTACGAACTGAATGGACTTATGTTCATCCCTTGAATCTCCTCCTGTCATTAAATTGACAATGTAGGAGTCGTTTTTAAAGAGGTTCGAAAGCAACTAATTGTAAGGTTAGCAGAATCTAGCAATTTCTTGTAATTTTTCTTCCTTATATAAAACTTATGTCAAAATATCATATCTTTGTTTTCTGTTTACATTCTTTGTGTAGAGTTCATGGAAAAGCTATTGAGTTCGCTTCGTGTTTTATTTATTTTTAATAAGAAATTCGCTGTGAATTGATATTTAGCGAGTGCCCTGTAATAACCCTGCAAAAAATTGTGAGACTAATCGCTAAAGAGAGTGGTCCGTGATTAAGCCCTTTCGTCTACAAAGGGGTATAATTGATCGAAATTACTCCCTTATGCGAATAATTAAAGACAAGTAAATTTTGGTTTATAAAACTGCTATCCTAATGGATAAATAATTTATTTTCCTCACGTCTATTGAGTTGCTTACAAGCTTTTCCCAATATAATGTAATCTAATTTCGGAGCTAACTTTTTCCTAGATTTCGTTCGTAATCCAAGCCAGACACACGCACATACACTTATTCTTTTTACCCAATATATTCCTTGCAGGCACTTTTAAATCTTGAAATACCAATTCACATAGGCAACATTATACAAGGCGGTTCAATGACTAATTTTCATCAAAAATTGTCCGAAAGCGGAAATTCAAAATGTTATTTCTGTGAAAAGTTATCGGCCAAAAACTTTTAAGTTGCCATAAATCGGTCAAAAACGGGGGCCTGACCCATGTTATTTATGTGCAGAACACCTTTCTGCGTGATATTCTGTGATATTACAACAACCACATGAACCTTTGCAGCTTTGTTTGCAAATATCCCTTAGTATAAATAAAAAAAATAACATTTTCGCTGTCGGATTATTGATCCTGGCGCCAAGACGCGTCTTTTAGTAGGGACAATTTTTTATGAAAATTAGTCATTAAAACGTCTTGTAGAATGGTACCTTCACATATGCTACTGCAACGCATTCCTAATTTATCCAACTTGTGTGCTACACTGAACCCCTCCCATGCTGTTTCAATGATAAATTCTGTAATCGCATGCTTAGCGGCTACACCACTGCAAAGATTGGAGTGTTGAAGTGAGCACCATAAGAAAACGCAATGGCACCTGCAGCTCTAAATAGAAATTTTACATATGCATTTATATATCACATTGCATACAATTTGGTAATTGTTTTCGACCGCCACCGAGTGCTAATATTCATCAAAAGACGCGTTTCGGTCCCAGTAATGAGAATCAGCCTCACGAGAACAAATATTTTTATTATTTTGCAAATTATTTCCAATAAACCGAAAAATTACCCCAGACCGATTCTAAACCGGGGGCCTGATCAGAAAATTTGTAACTGTGCTTGCAAATATCTTACAAACTACTAAAACTAGTTGTTCTCCGGATCCGGATTATGATTCCTGGGACCGATACGCGTCTTTTGATACCCCTCCTGACCATTTTGGGCGTGTTTTATCACTCGGTGGCGCTCGTACACAATTGCCAAATATTTTACTCTTACCTAGATAATTCTTCCATACTGATGCCATAATCCAGTTAAGTGCCGACGGTAACACCACAGTCGGGTTCAGTTGTAATGCCGAAGAAACCTAAATCACCCATCCTTTTCCAAAATACTTTCATTCAAATAAATTAACCAAAATATAACAAAACTGTAACAACACAGAGTTTCTTTTTGGCTGTCAAAAGTTTTCAGAAACGGCCACTGCTACGTACAATTTATCGATTATCAAGATTTATCGGTTGATAAAATGTGCGAATTTAGGTACGATAAGCGTATTTCTTTCTATCCTATGTCAACTGCTAAAACATGTCGAAAAATGTTGGGAGAGCTATCCAAAGAAACGTTTCGGTCCCAGGAACCCTAATCCGTTGGGGGAAACCCAAAATTTTTAGTAGTTTGCAAGATATTTGCAAGCAAAGTTAACAATTTTCAATCATTTTCATGTGGTTGTTGTAGACAAAGATATAGGGTGTTCTTAAAAGTGAAAAAGTGTGTTTTGCGCAGAAATACTGGGGATCGCGTAGCCGGTGTTGGACCGGCTAAGGGTTATTTTTTTGAAACGCGGCCAAAGGTCGCCCACGCAGAAAGGTGTTTTGCCCATAAATACTATGGAACAGGCCCCACCTTTGGGATCGAACTTAGGTAATTTTTGGTTTTTGCCAATAACTTTTAAATTACTAAAAAATAATGGGTTTCCCCCACCGGATTAGGGTTCCTGGGACCGAAACGTGTGTCTGGGTACTAATATCGATATGTTTAGCGCAATTTTTACAGTTGACGTTGGATGTAAAGTATTACCAAAACTTTTCCAATATCTTTCTTTTTCGTTTGACAATTTCATGGTAACAAAGTATAGAGTAAGTTCGGTAAATATGGACCACCCTTAACTTAATTGTAAATAAAAACGTAAATTCAAAGCTATTCAATTCAGTTTTTATTTTAAAATGCTTCGAAGATAATACATATTCAGTCTGCAATAAGAAACAGTCAATAAAATAAGATACATAAAAGATATTATTAAAAAACTTAAAGTACTTCAATTTTGAACATATCAGAAGTGTGGGGGTAATATGGACCACCCCGTGTTAAATATGGACTACGGTGGTCCATATTTAACCCAGCTTATGAGCAGCAAAAGTCGCAAATAAAATATTCTTTCTCGTTTCCTGAACAAAGTTCATGTGCCCACATTGCGCATACAACGCATTGCATCCATGCCTCTCACCCTTTGTCATCCGAAAATAAACATGAACAATAGATACATTTGGCGTCTTCTTGATTAGATCTATCTGGACTTAGATCTGGTGAATCAGCTAGAATTAAATTTTCGCTTTCTGATGAAGAGGTTTCATCTTCATGCTGGTAATTCTTCTGAAAAATGAGTTCAAAGTAAGAAACATTTAAGTTTTTGTACTCATAAATACCTTATTTTTTAAAGTCTTTGCCTTTTTATTGCATTTTGCAGGTTTCGGCTTTCTTTTATTTACGTGTTTTTCGCCCTTTATTTTTTTCAACGATTCTTTCAAAGCCTGTTTGTATGGTGAAGACGAAATTATTTCTGCTTTTCCTGGTTTCCGCCCTCGATTTGTTGTTTTTTTGATACGGACCGGAATAGGTGAAATCTCTTGAGGCAATATGAAGGAGCTTGACCTTGCACCAGAGGATGTAGACGGTTCGAAAGAAATAGGTTCCTCTATATCAATGTTTTGATCTGATTCCGGCAATTGATAAGTGTGTGCAGGTGATACAGAAACCGGATTATTGTTCTCCACGCTATCTACTGGTGCCTCAACTTCTTCCGAAGCCAAAAAATCATGATCGTTAAATATTTGACTATTAAAGGGGTATATTCCGGTTGAAGAAAACCCCTTGACAGCAATTGCACCACTTTGTGCTTTCATGTAAGCTCGACCAAATAATTCAATAATGTCATAATGTGTCAACGCTTTTGCATTATTTATGATCCAACACCTGATTTACTCTGTCAAATATTTTTTCAAGGGTCCCATAAAAGTTTTGTCAAGGGGTTGAATTTGATGGCTTGAGTGCGGCGGAATCGAAAGAATGCGAACATGATTTTTCCTAGCTAGCTCTATGATTTCAATATTTCTGGTATGACTTGCATGTCCGTCTAAAATAAGTAATACCGGAGATGTTTCAGAAGGTTTAACTGCTGATAGGAAGTGCTTGAACCACTTGGTAAACAAGTTGATTTGAACCCATCCAGAGGGATGATTAGCATGTATGGATCCGGGAGGTGCTCCTTTCATTAGAAGTGGATTATCCCTTTTCCTAGGAAAAATGAACATGGGTGTTACGAAGGATCCACCTGCACTCATACATAAAATCGCTGTAATTAACGATCCCCGTTCAGCTGAAGCAAGAGCACGAATCTGTTTCCGACCTTTCAGAGCCAAAACCTTCGGTAATTTCGTAGGAACAACTGATATTCCAGTTTCATCCACATTATATATATTATTAGGCGAAAATTTATATGTTTCCATCTCCTTTTGCAGCAGATCGAAAAAAATTGCCACGTTTTCTCTAGAAAATCCCTTTGCTCGAGCTACAGATGTACTGGTTGGTTGGCGGAACGATAAAGAAGGGTTGCGTCTAAGAAACAAACGCAACCAATCTCTTCCTGCCGTTTCCTTCGCTATAGAAAATGGGTTAGGTAAATTGTTTTTTAGCGCCACTTGAAAAGCTAGGGATCTGATGTCATTCCTCGTTAGCCCGAATAATTTCGCCTCCATGAGCAATATGTATTCTACAAGTGCATCTTCCAGTTCTGGAGGCAAAACTGGTTTCCTTCCTAGCTTGGCTGCCACTACTTCATCAACAGGTCGTTCATCATCAGCAAGTAAACGCCGCAATGTGGTTTTGGGTACATTATATTCCTTGGACGCCTTCAGGAATCCCATTTTCTTCGTCTTTACTGCAGAAATTGCTTCAACCATATTCTTTTTCTCCCACTTCTGTCTTTTTTTCGAATCCTGCGTCAGTTTTGAAGACATCTTGATCCTTCAAAAGAAAAAAAATAATGTTACTCACCTGAAAATAATGTAGTCAAATATGGCCTATTGGTCCATATTATCAACATCATAATGGGCCATATTGTCCACACTAAGTAATTTCCAAAACTTTTAAGGTTTGCTAGAGATTTAAAGTTATTCAGTAACATTTAATTCCACTTCCAAAAATATATGTTTACGCACTAATCTTTTCACACTATAACACATATTTTTCCATTAAAATTAAGAAGTAAAACACTTACGCAAATGCACCAAAAAAGTCTTATGTTATCACGAAAAAAATATTTTCCACTGTACAGCTCACGTCTTCTTCACCACACCGACCAAACAAGACTGGGTTGCGTTATGACGAAAAATGTATGCAATGAAGTCGCCACGTTGCTTGTTGAACTTGTGATTCAGAAAATATTGATGGGGGCCATATATGCCTATTTTACTCTATAGTAAGTAAGACTTTGCGGGAAATCGATCAAAAATATGAATTTTAACATAGCGAAGAAAAATTATCGGAACATTTAAACAAACATTTTTATTATTCTATTAAAATGACGTTTTCATACCAAGAAATGAATAGGTAGCAATATTTTTTTGGTTTTGCAATTCTTTTGGTTTAATGTAAAAATCACACTACTTCAATAATTGTAATGTGAAAATGCTCGAAAAAGTTGCAAACGGCTTACACTTGATAATTTCGCTATAATACTTTCTTCCTCTTCATACGACTTTCATTTATCGGAATGGGTAACATATAACCAAAGTATTATCGATAAATTTAAGTTCGTTGTAGTCGATAGTAGGCGGTCTTTAACTTTGCCAAATTAAATGATAGATAATTTTTGAAGTGCAAAGTTAACCTGCGAGTGCAAGTGTGGAAAAAGTTAAAATAGGGAATCAAAATACTACATTCAGGTACCAAAATTATAACAAATCGTATGGCAAATTAATTGAAAATAAAATAATAAATAAATAAATTGGAGGGAGAACCTGTAATATTAAACTGTAACCAACAGCAACAAAGATGAGCAAGGTAAGTAAACGGCATTTACGCAGATTATTAAGCAAAGAAAGGGCAAAAAATCGGTCTAAATTGAGATTAGATAGAAGTGATACAGTAGTAACTCAGATTCCATTTCATGCAATTGAAGAAGTTCATGCTGATGAGCCAAGTTGCTCTTTGAAAGTGCCTTTTCGTGAAAAAATTAAAATGTGGGGAATTCGTAACAAAATATCACATAAAAGCCTTTCCGAACTTTGGACGATTCTTGCGGAAGAAGGCATGAATGTGCCCAAAAGTGCGGGAACTCTTTTAAAGCATAGATCAGGAACTTTAGTTAAAAATATGAGCCCGGGATTCTATTGCAATATAGGTATTAAGAAGCAACTGGATAAAATCGGCGAAAAGTTAAATAACTATGACATTATAATTGTAGATGTTAATGTTGATGGTCTATCACTATACCGTAGTTCTAGAACTCAACTTTGGCCAATTTTAATGCGAGTTGTTAATGTACCAAACACGACAGTTTTCGCTACTGGCATTTATGTAGGGCAGTTAAAGCCATGTTCAATAAGCCAATTTTTGAGCGAATTTGTGGCAGAAGTAGCAGATCTTCAGACAAATGGCTTCGATTTTAATGGTCGGTGTATTATGTTCAAGATAAGGGCTTTTGTTTGTGATGCACCCGCAAAAGCTTATATTTGTGGAATACCGGGGCACACTTTCCGATATGGCTGTCCGAAATGTAATCAAGTGGGCAAAAAAGTTGATGGGGTCTTAACTTATAGCACAAAGGTCGAGACGCTAGTAACTAATGCAGATTTATTGGAAAGAAAGTATCAGGATAAGCATTTACCTGCTTTTAAAAATAATTTATCTCCTTTATTAAACATTGATATTAATATGATAACCCAAGTTCCTTATGATGTAATGCACCTGATTGACTTGGGTGTCATGCGTAAATTACTTCTAAGATTTATCCAAAATAAATCTAATTATAAGTTTAGAAAAGAGGCAAAAATCAGCATATCCTCAAAATTAGTAGTTTTATCTCCTCATGTCACAAAAGAATTCGTTCGAAAACCATGAAGCTTGAATGAAATAGCGAACTGGAAAGCTACTGAATTCCGTATGTTTCTATTTTACTATGGGATCTATGTTTTAAAAGATGAAATTCCCTATGATGTATGTTACGAATTCCTACTGTTACATTGTGCATGCAGTTTATTGTTTTGTCCTAAAAATTACATTTCAAATATTGATATAGCGGGTGATATTTTAAATTTATTTGTTGAAAATTTTGAAGCTGTGTTCGGAGATAGCAGTATTTCGTACAATGTTCACGGTTTACTCTATGTTTCAGAAGATGTTAAAGAATTAGGTATACCTTCAAATTACTCCGCCTATTCTTTTGAAAATAATTTACAAATTCTCAAATCGTATGTCAAAAAACCAAGACAAATATTACAGCAAATTTCAAACAAGATAGTGCACGAAAAAATAGCCACTGATACAAAATTTTTAGGGTTTAAAACCACTAACGATGGCATAAAATGTTTTCATTTTGACGACTTTATGTTATCCAAAGAAAGTCCTAATAAATATGAACAACATTCCAGTGTATAGAAATACTCGAATTCAGGGATGAAGCTAGAAAAATTATAAAAGGCAAGAAATTGTTGAATTTGGAAAGTTTTTTCATAGAACCTATTGATTCTAGCACATTGGGAATATGTATTGCAGACACCACTCCTTCGTCGAATGTGGAAGAATTTTTTCTGGATGATGTAGAATACAAATTAATGTATATCCCTCTAAGAGACAACATTTTTCTTATTCCAGTTTTACACACTTCTATGTAGTTGTTTACTTCCTATCCCTTTATTTATAAACACAATTCTTATCTTTTTTTCTTTTTGAGAAAATCTTCAAAAAATTCGGAGCGCAATTCCCATCCTCAACTGCGGGAATCACAACAAAAAGAGTTAAATGTAAGTGTACATATATTCATACATGATTTTTAAATAGCAGCGTCTTCTAACTCTTAAAATGTCTAGTTGCAGATGAAAATATGGATCCGGGGACAAGTGGCGCTACATGTAGTAATACAACCAACATAGATAATATATCTCTGAAATAACCGCTTCATCCGAAACTAGCACAACTCTATACATATCACCTGACAAAACTTATTCAAGCCTGAAAGTAGCCTTTTGTTGCCAGGCACTCATAAATATATTGTCACGTCCTCAGCATAGAGCTTTTGGATTGAAATTTGTGATCGAAAGAAGATAACTTACTTTTTCCTATACTTTCAGAATCACGTCGCATCAGCATTGAGTACATAGGTCAAGTATTTTTAATACACAGCAAAATCTCCTTGGCGGCCGCCGTGGTGTGAAGGTAGTGTTGCCGGCCTACCACACCGAAGGTCCATGGTTCGAGCCCTGGTACAGGTAACATCAAAAGTGATTTGAAAAAAGTTTTTCAAAACGGGGTCGCCCCTCGGCAGTGGTTTGGCAAACTCTCCGAGTGTATTTCTGCCATGACAGGCTTCTCAGCAAAAATTCGTCTCCTTTGTAGATGCCGTTCGGAGTCGGCAAAAAACTGTAGGTCCCACCAATTTGTAGGGAAAATTCAAATCGGCACACCATAAATTGGAAGAGAAGCTTGGCGCAAAAATCTCTTAAGAGGTTTATGATGATATACCTGTTGTATATCGCGCCATAGAGATAGAGATAGAAAATCTCCTAATGGCGCATTTAAAATTACGGTTGCTTTTACATACCTTTATAATATCCACCTTCACTCGAAAGTGAATTGTAGATGTAGAAAAAACCTTGTAGTCCAAGTCTAATAATGCGCTATAAGTAGGTTTTATTACACCTGTTGTCAAGTACTTTCCAATTTGCGACATCAGTGAGTTGAGGGAAATTAATGAGAAAATCTCACCAGCCAACAGAGATGTATACGTAAGTTAAATATTATTTGTTGTTTGTATTCCAATACTTATTGTGTTTATTTTACAGGAATCTACGCTTGCATCACTTTTATGCAATAATATGAAAAATATTAATATCATTTTGAAAAGTGAGCTTATAATATCAATAAATTTGGACGGGCACATGGCAAGATTTCCCTAAAGTCGTTCATAAACTTTTACAGTGCATTGTCAGGTATACCCTAATCGATTTTAATATTTCATGCGACTTACAAACATTTCGAAATCTTTAGGAGCCGTTGCCACACTTCCTTATAACGGATTAACGACGGATGAAACGAGAAGGAGTGCATTGCATTTTATTAAATCAAATTATTTTAAGAAAATGTATAGGTTAAAAAAGAAGAATTGACGATAATGATTTATTTTTACCTATATGATCATTCTAAGTTTTTCAAAATACTGTTGGGAGAAAATACTTTTACTACAAAATGTCATATCTGAATGTTACATATGTATATAGGGAAAGAATTTCTGAAACGTATAACTTAAAATAGCAAAAATTTTTTTTTGCTCAATATATGTATTAGTATTATAAAAAAAATATTGGAAAACGTTCTCGTTTTGCCAAATACCAAAGCGAAAAACATTTCCTTTTAATAATTATTAAAAGTTATTAAACTTCATCGTTTTGTTTCGTTGATTTTGAAAAAAAAAAAATATCAAAAAATTTCGATTTGGTTTCTTGTATAGATATGTACATATTTATAATCATACGTAACATATATTTTACAAAACTTCAATAATATTTTGATCTAAAACTTTTTGCTGCAGCGAAAACAAAATAGTTTCGATATTGATACCATGATCCATGATCATGATTGATACTTTGATATTTTTTGAAAAAATAACCGTTATTACGCAGGCCTTGCTTTAATACTTGGAATACAACCAAAAATGTTTGGTGTCGATTAAAATTTCACTATTGTGAAAGAAAATAGACACACACTAAAGTATATAACTCACCAATATGGGATCGAATGATTCCGATCGTTGAAATCAAACAATCAATATATGTATATATATTTTAAGTGACACGTTTCAGAAATTCTTGCCCTATATTTATTTATAACAATGTTTGATAACAAAATTTAACATTATTAACTGTTAACAAACATATATATGAATATTACGGTGGGCAAAACAATTTATTTTTTTACGTTTCTCTACAGTATTATGGTAAAATTAAAATTATTCATATGTGCAATAATGCTTATATACATACATACCTATATGTATCTATACGAACTAGTAGAGTTATTATTTTAAATTTCTTTTGTACTAATAAGTATTAGACGTATTTTTCGAATTATTTAAATTTTTCTTTTATTTAATGCAAATGTTGTAAGCTGTGAGCATATCATTCTAAAGTTCAAAAAAGTATCGGCTTTTTTGTCAAAGTGATAAGTCGTATTAGATATACATAAATATTTTATTTTTTTCTTTTATTTAATGCAAATGTTGTAAACTGTGAGCATATCCTAAAAGTATCGGCTTTTTTGTCGAAGTGATAAATCGTATTAGACATACATAAATATTTGAATTTTTCTTTAATTTAATGCAATTGCTGTAAACTAAGTATCTACCTTTTTTGTCGACATGATAAATTGTATTAGAAATAAGTTATATAAAAAAATTAGAATCACTTTCAAAAAAAATATATAGGGTTCTATAGACATATTATATTCGGAACAATGACAAGGACGCGAGGCAAAAAATATTGTATGAAAAATTATAATTTATGAAATGATAAAAAGAACATATAACCAAAAATATTATTTATAATAAAATAAAACAAAATGTAATTTGATTAAAAAAACTAAAGAAAGAACTTAATTAAAATAAAGAAAATGTTTTCAAACAAAACAGCTAATACGATTTAAATGGAAGCATATATCTAAAAGATAGATTCAACAAAAATAATAAGAGGTATTAAAATTAAAATAAAAGAGGACAATTTAAAATATTATAACTGGGTAGTCAATACGATTTAAAATAAAATCGTATACCTGGAAGACAGAATAAAATATTAATTATAAAACAAGGGAATAAAATATAGAAATAAAATAAAATATATCAAATTAAAATATTATGACGAAATAGTCAATACTATTCAAAATAGAATAGAACAATATTAAAATTAGGATAAGATATAATCATTTAAAATATTCTTATATAAAATATCAAAATAAAATGAAGCAAAAATATACATTCCATTTAACATTAAAATTATATAAAATCTAATGTATCAGTTTATATAATGAACTTGTATAAATAAAGCAAAGAAAGCAATCGACAATACTAAGTCATTTATCCAAATATAAAATGTAAACAACATTAAAAAATTGTAACTATAGGTTTTATTATTTAATAAAAAAAATAAATCTGAATCTCAAAATGAAACTATTACGCAAAACAGGTAGTCTATATTCGAGCAGTTTTTAATGGAAACCGGACTAGTCTCAATTCGTACACTTTTTCATGCGAAAAGGTACTACTCACTGTTTATACCCGTAAGTCTACAAAGGCGACTCATCCCTTCATACCCGTTCAGGAACAAACGGGTACAATTAGTCTCTCCATAGGACATGCTCAAACAAATGTGAACAGTTCAGCCCATACAAATGATCAGAACAGGTATTAGTCGCATCCTCCTTTGCGACTCGTCCCGGACTGACCCTAGACTAATCACATTTTTTGCAGGGAAGATTATAAGAAATTTTGTGATTTATGTGCGTGTGTTATAGATGGAAAGCTTAGAAAACAGGCGGATCGTTATTGCGCGTTCCCTCTCACATGGGCATTTTGACATAGGGATTAAAAGGCGTCAAACGGTAATTTCGTGTTGTTGGCCGATAGCGTCAACCATATATTATTGAACCATGCTTTAGTGCACCTCTGCTGTAAAAGCATATTTTTCGTAAAATCTTGATGATCTTTCAACATTTTCGCAAAATACTTCATTTTCGCCAGGCATGATTTCCTTTTTTATGGAAAATCCTAGCTACAAATACTGTTTTATTACGGCACGAAAAGAAACCAAAGCGCGCAAGAATAAAAGCCACGAGTTAACACCAATTATGTGTTCCCTTAAATTTTTTTCTTTCCTCGTCGCCAGATGAAATGTTTGCAGTACCGACTGAACTTTATTCAATTTGAATGTTATTAGAAGGGTTGTATTATAATCTACTTAATCTAATTTTATATATAGTTGCATTGAGTAGTATTTATTTAAATACTGGGACACAAGGGGGTGATAAAAATACATACAAAATATATAACAGCTGCGATTAACTAATTTGCTTTTAACTGGGATGTGGTAATAAAAAAGCCAGTTTAATTAGTCGTGTTATGTTAATAAGAGTTCTAATTGGCTGGAGGCACATAACAGTCTGTAGTGGAGAGATATTTGAAGGGCGCTGTCAAGGAATACATCAAGGCGAATGCTGTTCATGCCAGGAGATGTTAGTAGGTTAAAGTCCAAGGGATTCCATACTTTTTGAACTTTCGTTTACGGTGGTCTACACTCAGCCGCTAGAGGAATTTTTCCTTTAACAGTTTCAATCTGGGTTTTTCTATTTAATACTTTTCTTCATGACTTCGAACTTATCGATCAAGTGGCTTTGATTTTGTTCACCGGAGTTGTCTTCGACGTTGCACCCACTTTCACTTTTTTCCGTACACAATAGCTTACTTACGCCCTCTTCCAACCACCACCGGTGCCTGAAATGCTTTGCATGTTGCGGCGTGATTTTGCCCTAAGGCGCACCTTGTAGTCACCCCACCCCTTAAATATATTACATTTAACTTTGCACATATATAGGTAAACTAAACGAAATTAAATGGCAACTCTTGTTTGTTTTTGACACTTTGTTTCCACATTAACAGCAGCTCGTCATGATGTTAACAATTTATATTGAAATTATATAAAGTGAATAAGGTTATCACCGTATATTGTGGCGAGACACGAAAGAAAAGCCGATAAAAGAATTTAAACTACAAATGGTTACAAAAAATTAAAAGAAATTGCTAAATTTTGCTAACCTTACAATTATTTGCTTTCGAACCGCTGTAAAAACTACTCCTACATGGCCAATTTAATGACAGGAGGAGATTCAAGGGATGAACATAAGTCTACAAAGATGTGGATTTGACTTAGGAAAATTGATGTCTAATAATAGTGAGTTTATCGCAAAAATTCCAACTGGCGAAAATGAAGTAATAAAGATAGCAGAAGAGGAAACAGTTAAGCCTTTGGGTATACAATGTGAACCAGCCAAACACATTTTAGGATTTGATAGCAATCTTTCAACGAAAAGGCTGGTAACAAAAAGGCAAACTGTATCTAATATAATACAGGGTGGCGCAAAAGTAATCCTCCTATCAGAACATGCTATAAATTTTGCGATTGGCCCCTAAAGTCAGTTCTGTTTTGACATTTGTGTAGTAAACACATGCGAAATACACGTTAATAAACAATGTTACGCTACATTGCTCCAGAACGCGGAATATTGATGACTATTTATTTGACCAATAATCGGTCGGGGCAAACGGTTACTGTGAATGGTGAGCGCTACAGAGCAATGATCAACGAGTTCTTTTTGCCGCAATTTGATGAATTGGGATTGGAAAACATGTGGTTCCAACAAGACGGTGCAACAGCACACACTGCACGTGCCACAACCGATATGCTGAACATCGGAAGCTTACTTTTGCGCCACCTTGTACAACCAAAGTGAATTATGCGGGTCTCGTTCTTGCTAAATTGACGCAAAGATAAGGACAGTTGGCGTTGGACCAAGGGACAACTTATCTGAGGTAGCATCCAGAGTAGTATTTGCGAGGAAACTAGTAGAGAGCCCCTGAAATAGGTACAAGGAGAAGGAGTTCAATGGCCAACAAAGAAAACAGTTTAAATCGGTGCATTATATGTCACAAGATAAAACTACATTTTTTAAAATAGGTAAAATTTAAATATTATAATTTAACTAAATTGATAAGGGTTACAGCTAATATATTGCTATTTATAAGTAGAATACTTAGACAAAAATATCCTGCATTCTTAGTAAAATCAGAACTGAAATAAGTTGAACAGAGAATAATCAAACATGATAAAAGAGAGGAAAGACAGAGCTTAGAAATAAAAAATTAAATCAGCAATAACAGTAACATTCCAAGCTTAGACCCAATTTTAGATCAAAATAGATTCTTTCTCGTAGGTGGTAGGTTAAGGAATGCGAAGCTTCATTTCGATCAAAAGCACCCGATAATATTAAATGAAGCACATTTATTAACATGAATTATTGAAAATTTTCATAAAAAACCTTAACTGGATTAAAAAATTCCATAAAAAAGCATTAATTCTTGTAATCGCTTTATATGTTAAATCAAGGAATCAGCAAAATAAATATTGGGAAACTACATAATTTCGAGTGTCATTGTCAATACCATTCACATACTATAGTGTGGACTATGCAGGTGCAATCGCTGCATACGTTACCGCAAGGAAGCAGATATATATATATATAATAGGAAATCTTTAATAATTTCGAGTGTCATTGTCACTACAATTGTTGTTGTGTTAGCGATGCCTCGCCCTGCCAAGTCGTCAGTATCCTTACCTAGCATAGTGATCAAGCTCTTCTAACGGAAGTCCCAGAAACCTCGCGACTTCAATAGGTTTGGACCAGAGTGAAATTGGTGTTAGAAGATTCGGCTCAGTGGAGCATATAAATAGATGGTTAGGATGTCAGGGTCCGATCTGGATTGGTAAGAGCTTAATCTGTTACAATATCCAGAACAAACTCTTGTCTCGCAGTTCGTGGAGCTTTTGCCTGAATGACGGTATTCACTGGGCGAGATCTGGAAAAGGAGTTTACAGACTCTTTTTGGATGACTTTGAGGGCCTGTCGATGCACCTTTAGATCAAACAGCGAGAAAAATTGATAGCTGATCTTATCATAGTGCTTACGGAGATGTGTCCTTATTCTCCTTGCAGGCGGATTTTCGTCGAGCAGGCGCCTGTTCGGGGATTGCGGTTTGTAACAATTGAGCAGGAATTGATTGGTCAATATCTCACTATGCTAAAAGATAAACGATATTTCTACCTTTTAATGGAAAAACCGATTTGTCTACCGAACATTTTTTTTTGTACCCCTTTTTATTAAACATTTAAAGTTACCCTTTCACTTTTTTTTTGTTTGTAAAGTAACATGACTATAAATGAACGCAAGGCCAAGAATAGTAATTTTTCGTTTTTATAAAAATTATTGTATATTATATTTTGTTTAGGCTTTTTTTGACCATTGTGGTTTTGATGCAAATAAAAGATTTTTATTTCATCATTTCAACCCGACGTTTCGCTAGTCTCCCTAGCTTCTTCAGGGGGTGATCTATTTATTGAAAAACAACAACGAAAAACATTATAAAGTTTTTTTTAAAAAACACAGACATGAAAAACAAATATTACAATTATTAATTTTTGCACATAACTACATAATCAAAATCACAGTTCAACAATTAAAAACACTAACAAACATTTTCAACACTTACATATGACGTTAAATTATATTAAATTATTATTCTAAACTTGTTGTACCATTTCTTCGTGGTAGCATTGTCAAACTAAACTAATTAAAATAATCAAAAGCATAAAGCATAAGCATAAGGGTGTGCATGTGTGGGTTCACCTCCCCTTAAAACCGGAGGATAATTTTCAGGTTCAACGGTTGTCTTCGATTGCAAAACCGTCTACTTTTTCAGAGACAGTCGACACGACCACATCACGGCCACCCCAGGATTTTCGACCTCAGCAATTATTCGTAAAGAATTCTCGTTTCTTGTTTATTTCTATTTCCGAGCACAAGTTCGACCGCCGTGCTTTTGAGCCACCGCCGCTCCAAGTTAGCACCTCGCTCGAATTTACATGGTCCTTCGAGCCGGATAGAGGAACCAGCATACAGTCCACAACAAAAAAATTGGAGAATTCATATTAAACAACCATAATTGGGTCAATACCAGAAGCTGCCATAAGAAACCTCAATATTTCACGCACTGCCGCAATATCATCGCAAACACCAACAAACAACTCTGCCACATACCACAACGAACAACAACAAACAACTCTGCCACATACCACAACCAACAACAAAAACTATATACAACAAATTCAATTCAGCCAATCACCACATCAAAGCACGTAAGTTGTATATTTCTTGCCACTTAGTTTTTTTTTGTGTTGCATACAATTGTATAAAAGTGCCGCCCGCGAGTGTAATCAAACGTAAGTGCGTTTAGTGAATATTTAATAATAGTGATTTTTTTGTTCAGTTAAGTGCTTTATTTTTCTTTAAATTTTAAATTAAATTAAACGCTTAAAAATCCTTGTGACTATCCGGATTATCCCCCCACCAGTGGTAAGGTCTTTTGGACACAGCGCAAGGCAAGAGGTAACATAACCTCATTTTCACAATAAGTTCACTTAGCCTTTCGATCTTCAGTTTGTTTTTGTTTTTTCCACTTTTTTTTTTTTTTTCGTAATATACAGAACAGAATTTTAATCGAAGGCTAGTTTATTATTTTCTTATAAAATTCACTATTTTTAAAGCACTTTTCTTTGGTTTTCACATTTTTTCATTTAATATTCACTTTCGCTCGTTTGATACACCGCGCACTTTATCTGTGTTTTGTTGTGTATTTCTTTATTGCGGCAACACATACACACATTTATATATACATATTCCCCTTATACGTGTGGGTGGCGAGTAAGTCACAAAGATTTTGTTTAAATTTTGCTTCTGTAGCAAACAAAATATTCGTCAGACAAATCGGCCAAGTCTGCACTATATGAATAAAATTAATTATAAATAAATATAATTGAAGTAATATAGACATTAATTGAGTTGATTGAAATTTTATTGGGGTGGGTTTTTTTTTTAATTTTCCTGGGTAAAATACTGCCTTTACCTTTTCTATTCAGCATTTATCTTGTACGGTTGAGAATTCATCGTACCTTCAGCTACATTTTTTCGGTTTTGTTTTGATTCTACAGATCCTCTAAGTCCAAAATATGGAAAGTTTCATTAGGCTGGCTGATTCGATTTTCGGATTCGAATCAGACTACAATGAATTAGAGGATTCAGTCCACAGCAAGTACACTCTTGGGCTTCAACAAGAGGACTTGAAAGCAATTTGGAGAAAAACTAGAACGGCTTATGACGACTTACTTAATTCAGATAAGTTAGAGGCCACTGGTATAGTTTCTGTCAAACAGAAATATAAGAGAGCATATGCAGTATATTTACGCTGCATGTCAGACATGGCTACACGCCAAGCGACATACAACAAACCAGAAAATAAATCTGAAGAAAAGCCCGAATTTGAACACAGTATCCTCCTGCCTCCATGTGATACTGAAGTTTTCAAGGGCGATTATCTGTCATGGCCAACATTTCGTGACATGTTCACGGCCATATATATCTTAAATAAACGCCTAACACCAGTGGAGAAATTGTTCCATCTGAACAATAAGACACAAGGTGAGGCAAAAGATATTGTGAAAAAATGTCCGCTCACGAATGAGGGATTTGATACGGCCTGGAGAAATTTATGCGAGAGATACGAAAACAAACGTATCCTAGTAAACTCGCAACTCCAAATATTATTTAACTTGAAAAAGGTAGAGAGTGAGTGTGGTAGCGCGATTAAAACACTTCAGCGCGAAATAAATAATTGCCTTTCGTCCCTGCGAAGTCATAAAATTGACACTTCCAACTGGGATGCAAATTTAACGTATTTGTGTTCGACGAAATTGCCGGAGAGTACGCTTGGTCTATGGGAGAAAAGCATAGACCACAAAGTGGAAATATCCAAGTGGGAGGATATGGACAAATTTTTGTCCAACCGCTTCCAGACACTCGAAACAGTGTCTGGGTTCATAGGGAGTTCTTCGAAAGTGCAAAAACCGCAAAGTACGCGGAATGCCAACGAAACCCCTGCCAAAAGACTTGGTACATACCAAGCAAATGTGACTAAACTACTGTGCACAAAGTGCAACTCGAATGCCCACAGATTACGAAACTGTCCCCGTTTTTTGAAATTAACTCCGGTGGAGAGAATTAACTTTGTCAAATCCACCAAGGGCTGTTTGAACTGCCTATCCCCAGGACATACTGTGTCGAAGTGCACCAGTTCTTTTGACTGCAACAAGTGCCACTCTCGACATAATACGCTCCTGCATGCGGAGTCTCTTCAGACGCAGGCAACCACCAGCCCTAATCAGTATCATGCTGATAATGCTGCCTCAACTTCAAAACAGGCACAAGAGAGACGGGAAGTTGAAAAATCTGTTTCGACCATAAACCGAAATGTTAAATCCTGCCATGTGCATTCAAGCGCAGGCGTGCTGCTAGGGACAGCTCGAGTAACCATTCATCATAATGGTACAGACTTCCCAGCAAGAGCACTGATTGATTCTGGTTCAGAGTGCTCGTTTATGACAGAACGACTCAAACGCAGAATCAATTTACCGGCAAAAAGGATGCATGCTCAAGTTTCGGGCATCACTAATGCCGTGTCCGCTCAAGTCAAGGAGGCCTCCAATATTGAACTCCGTTCACCGGTGGACCCTTGCTTCAGCTTAACAACATCAGTTCTAATTCTAGCCAAACTAACTGGGAATCTGCCATCCTTCCATATCGATGCTACGACTATGCAGGCTTTCCCAGACTTAGTCTTGGCAGATAAGCGATTCTACATCAACGAGGAAGTTGATATTATACTTGGCGGAGACGTATATCCGCAAATTATATTAAGTGGGCTGAAAAAGAATGTACTTAGTACACTTCTCGCCCAAGAAACGGTGTTCGGTTGGATATTAACCGGGCGCATAGAAGCACCGAATCCAACCAGAAATATAGTGTCCTTTTACAGCGAAGTTGCTTTGGACAAACAGCTTACAGCATTCTGGGAGGTGGAAAATCTGCCGAGAAACAAACGCCCAAACGCAGATGACAAGTACTGCGAAGATTTGTATAGGGAAACTACAAGTCGTAGAGAGGATGGGAGATATGTCGTCTCTCTTCCATTCAGACAGGACTACCGAGATCAGATAAACATAGGAGGGTCTCTTAGGCGGGCGTGTTCCCAATTTTTTAGAAATGAGACGCGGTTAGCAAAGAACACGGAATTAGGGAAAGAATATATAAGGGTCCTGTCTGAATACGAGACATTAGGGCATATGCGAAAAGTTACTGCCATTGTACCAGCCGATTCGGCGGACAATTAATTTTTGCCCCATCACGCCGTAGTAAAGGCGGAGAGTACCACCACTAAGGCACGCGTCGTATTCAATGCGTCGAGCCCAACGGCAAATGGCACAAATTTGAACGACATTCTCCTGCCAGGCCCAGTACTACAATCAGTTCTTCCAGTACTTATACTGCGATGGAGACTGTATCGGTACGTTTTCAATAGTGACATCGAAAAGATGTATAGGCAAATTTGGATGAGCGATGATCACGTCAAATTCCAACGGATTATTTATCGAACATCGCCTCAGGAACCCATAAGCCTTTACGAGTTGAAAACGGTCACTTTCGGGGTTAATTGTGCGCCTTATCTGGCAATTAGAACCCTTTTACAACTAGCAGATGAAGTAGAGAGTTCTCACCCTACAGCATCTAGCATATTAAGGGAAGGCATGTACGTAGATGACGTACTAGCGGGGGAACACACACTCGCATCGGTCATTAACGCGAGGAATGAGATTCTACAAGTCTTACTCTCCGCGGGCTTCCCACTACGAAAATGGACTTCGAATGCTGAGGAAATTCTCAGCGACATCCCAATATCGGATCGGCTGACCGAGGACTTTCTGGCATTCGAAGATACCAGCACCGTTAAGGCATTGGGCATAAGATGGAATGCCCATTCAGACCTGTTTTACTTTAAGGCAGGGTCACTAGAAGAAAGTGAAAAGTTAACAAAGCGAGCGATTCTATCCGCCATCGCCAGACTCTTCGACCCTTTAGTATGGCTTGCACCAATGGTCATTGTGGCCAAAATTTTGATGCAGAACATCTGGTTAGAGGGCACCGAGTGGCATGAACCAGTTTCGTCCAATACATTGGAACGATGGCAAAACTTCAGACATCAATACCACGAAATCGACCACATAAAGATACCACGATGGGTAAACTTTTCACCAGAAGATGATGTCGAAATACATGGATTCTGCGATGCTTCGGAAAAGGCATACGCTGCAGCTGTCTAAATGGAGTCAAAAGGAATGACCAAAACCAGAGTAGCACCAGTGAAGACCATCTCACTTCCGCGTTTGGAACTTTGCGGAGCAGTACTGTTAGCGGAGATGATGGAATCAATATTCCGAAACATCAAACTGGGACCAGTGAAACAATATCTATGGACGGATTCCACCATCGTTTTGGCATGGATAAGGAAACCACCCTGTTCCTGGTCAACTTTCGTTGCACACAGGATTACAAAAATCATCGACCTAGTCGGCAGCAAGGACTGGCTTCATGTCAACTCGGAAACGAATCCAGCAGACTTAGGAAGCAGAGGACTACCGGCATCGGATTTGGTCGACAACTCTTTGTGGTGGCAGGGACCTTCTTGGCTACAAGAAGACAATTCCCAATGGCCAGTACAAGAAAAGGAGTATAATACATCCGTGGAGGAAAAGAGAGCGCAGGCCTACGCAATATCAATGCAAAAAGAGATCGAGATTCTTGACCGGTTTTCGAATTTACCGAGGGCTTTGAGGGTACTATCATATATTATGAGATTCTTTCGAAGAACTCATCCCAAGACAAAAGCTTCCTTTCAAGAAAAATCGTGCCTAATCCACGACGCAACTCTTGATTAAACTATATCAGAAGCAACATTATAATGAGGAATATGTAAACGTGAAGGGACAGGTAATTGATAGGAAAAGCGAGATATTGCCACTCAACCCATTCATCGACAAAGATGATATTATTAGGGCGGGTGGTCGTCTTGGAGCGTCTCAAGACCTCGCTTATAACGAGCGCCACCCAATCATACTGCCATACAATTGTAGGTTGACGCGTCTGACTGTACAAATGATACATCAAATCTCCCTCCATGGGGAAAACCAACTGATGCTCCGTCTCATCCGCACCCAATATTCGATTCCGAATGTTAAGAACATGATTAGGGCCACCATCCATAAGTGTAAGGTCTGCACCATTTATAAAAAAAGAGCGCAAACCCAACTTATGGGTACCCTTCCTTGCGAACGCACTACGTTCACTCGCGCGTTTACCAATACCGGGGTGGACTTTGCCGGGCCTTTCGACATTAAAAGTTACCGCGGTAGAGGATGTCGATTATCAAAGGGCTACGTTTGCCTCTTTGTTTGTTTCACGACTAAAGCGATCCATCTGGAAGCGACCAGTGATCTTAGCACCCCATCCTTTCTAGCAGCATTTTCACGTTTTATCGCTAGACGAGGATGTCCGAGAAACATTTACTCCGACAATGGTACTAACTTTGTCGGCGCTTCACGATCTTTGAGATCTGAATTTAAAGCATTTATCTCGGAAGCCCGAGACACGACTATTTCCAAATATAACCATCAAGCCATGACATGACATTTCATTCCGGCCGGGGCTCCACATATGGGGGAACTCTGGGAGGCGGGAGTGAAGAGCTTCAAAAGCCACTTCAAGAAGTTAGCCTCGCCTCATAAATTCACGCATGAGGAATTCCATATGCTAGTGTGCCGGATTGAGGCATGCCTCAACTCGCGGCCACTTAGTCCAGACTCAAATGAGCCCGCGGACCTGGAGCCCTTGACCCCTGGGTACTTCCTAACTGGAAGTCATCTCCTGGCTCCGCCAGAACCCGAGGTGAATGAGAACCCTGCCTTCATTATTAATAGGTGGCAGAAGCTCAAGGCTCTTCATCAAACCTTCTGCAGGCGATGGAAAGTGAAGACAACTTGTCTCCCAATGACTGCAGGCTCGGCCGAGTTACCCACGTACACCCCGGCGACGATAACCGAGTGCGTGTACTGGACCTCATGAGCGAGAAGGGTCAGATCAGAAGACAGTTGGTCAAGCTGATTCTGCTCCATATGGAGGGAATGGCTGGCGAGAGGCCCGGGCCTCATCTTAACCATCCCCTTCCATCACCTCCCTGCCGTTTTAACCGCCCCTATCCCAAAATTTTCCACCCTTCACTCGCTACCCTTAACGAGGACACCAGAAAGCCTACCGCAGAAGGGCGATCCATTCTGCCACAGAAAACGCGATTGCACTCGATATCGAGGCCAAAGAAAACCTAACGCAGAAAGGCGGACCAATCTGCCAGTGAAAATCTATCCATCTGCCACGACAAGTTGGTAGCAGATGGTCCCACCCTCCTATACATATACATATATGTTCATTTTTTCAAAGTAAACTTAAAATGAATCTTTAAACAGCTTTCGAAAATAAGTATGAACCTTACAAAATTCAGAGTTTTCGTTTATAAAACGTTTAAAAATAAACGTTGTTTAATTAAAACGACACGTTGATAAAAGCTTATTAAGTTAAACCAATAAAAAAGATTTTAAAGAAAGCTTTCTAAAAGTTTTTTTTTATACTTTATTCAAACCAGATTTTGTATATTATTTAGCTAGGCAATAAAATAAATAACTAAGTTCTAGTCATACATTGAATGCTGCAACTTAAACCAACTATTACCAGTTTTTGGAAGTGGTTAAGATGCAGCAACGACCAGTGTTTTTTCGCAGTCATTCTAATATAAAAATCTTGTTTGGAAAGAATTGGAAATAATTTAAGTTGAAAAAGAAAAAATTTACTATTTGAATTGAATTGATTTTTTATAAACATTTGCATTTCACTTTAAAATTGAAATAATTTGTAACAGTTTTTTCTTGAAGTTTATAGAAAGTTTACTTGAAACTTTCAAAGAAATTAAAACTACAAAAGCCTACATATCGCCTATTGCAGCAAATTTATTTTGAAAAATATTTACAGAAATGATTGTTGGGATGTTTGTTGGGTGCACATATTTCTATGTAGTAATGTAACTGACTTACCCTCTTCCTCCGGTGCGCATCGCCTATAGCGCTAATCCCATATGGCCCAGTGGCGCGCCAATGCACCCTCTGTACTGCACGTTGCTCACGTACATGCAAGTAGGACAAACATTAGTATACATATTTCAAGGGGATAGCTATCAATAATCGCAACAACAATGTTAATATTCGTCTTCAGCCGAGAAAATCGTTCGGTAAGCCAGGATATGGCGAACGTGAAGTGAATTTTGGTAATTGTTACCCTGAAGAGACAACTACTAAAACCCGTCCGAAATTGTCGGGAAAGGTATCAAAAGACGCGTTTTGACCCCGGTAACCATAATCCGGAAGCGGACTTTCGAAGTGAAGAGATATTCGAAATCAAAGTTGGAAGTCTATTGTCATTTCATTTGGTTGTTGTAATCACAGATTAGGGTGTACCGAAAGGTGCAAAAGGTGTTGTGCGCAGAAATACTGTGTACCGCGTAGCCGGTGTTGGACGAACTATGGGTTATTTCTTTGAAATTGCGCAACAACCTTCTCGTGCACTGAACCTAAAAACAACCAAAACAAGATTGATCAAAGTGGAATTGGTGGTAAGCACACGACCATCACTTTGTTCCTTCCAGGATACGAGTTTTAGTGTCTTTAGTACACGCACCATCAGCGAACCTAACAGGTTCAAGTCTTTCGGATGAAATTCTGTTGTACTTATATGTAGCAGATCGGTTTTGGGATCGTAGGTTTATAAACGATGTCGGGGGTATGGCACGCAGTGAAATAATTACTTCACTGAGTATAAAAAGTTTAGAATTTTCGGTATGAAGAGTAGCAACAGAGTTGTGCTAAAATGTCCCAATATACCGACAAAAGCAAATGTCATGCCCGCAAAGTAGCAATACGTATCGCCGACAAATACTTGCGAAGGATATTTATTGTACTTCCATAGTGCAAGTGAAACTGCCAAAATGGTAACATTAGATAAATTGAAAACTTGGGGCAATCGATCTGATGTCCGAGCGCCAATTCTATGAAATTAAAACATAAAACCGATGCACTGATAATAACCGACTGGCCAACTTCTCAACCATTTATGCCAGCCCAACATATTTATTGCATTCGTACAAAAACCCCAGCATACCCATATAAATGTAATAAAAAAATGCAAATATCAAAGGAATATCCCAATAAGGGTCTTACAAATTTGGATGTGTATAACCAACTCTATCATAATTTACCTTAAACTGGTACAGGTGCTGGGAATGCTTCATCAGAACAGAAGTGCAATGATCCTGAAAACACTACGCGTGCATTATGCGCGCTTGCAACGCTGCGATTAATTATGTACCACGTCCCACTGCATGCGGATATTCTTTAATAGGTTGAAACAAAACAAAACCGCGCTTCAAATAAATAATCCAATTCGAAACCACATTCCGATGCGAATTCACGTAAAGCATCTCCAGCTTGTTCACTGGCAGCTATTAACACATTGCCGCCATCATCAACAAATTCAGTAAACTTTTCGACACACAAATCGCTACCAAATTCCTCTACACTGGGTGCAAATCTTACGACATTCTTGTAAAGATATTCACCAAAACGAGAAAGAACCCGTCCAGAATCATCAGCCAATTTGTAAACCAGCTTAAAACCTCGTTTTTGCAAATATTTAAAGATGGAATGTGTTTCGCGTGTTGCTAAGTTACCCAACAAAACTAGGGTATTAGCATCAGTTTCTAAAATGGCATTTGTTGTCTGGGCAACAAAATATATGCATATAATAAATTTCCAAATGTTCATGATTTCTGCAAACCGGAATTTCACGATATTATATAACCTTGTGTTGCAGCAAAGATGAAGGTTTTGCAAAATGCACGTTTTTTGGTTTACCTATAGCGAGACACTGATTCCTGACCTGAAAAGAAAGAAAACGATTAATATTTGCATACTCTCTCTCTTCATACCTCTACTCTTCATACCGAAAATTCTAAACTTTTTATACTCAGTGAAGTAATTATTTCACTGCGTGCCATACCCCCGACATCGTTTATAAACCTACGATCCCAAAACCGATCTGCTACATATAAGTACAACAGAATTTCATCCGAAAGACTTGAACCTGTTAGGTTCGCTGATGGTGCGTGTACTAAAGACACTAAAACTCGTATCCTGGAAGGAACAAAGTGATGGTCGTGTGCTTACCACCAATTCCACTTTGATCAATCTTGTTTTGGTTGTTTTTAGGTTCAGTGCACGAGAAGGTTGTTGCGCAATTTCAAAGAAATAACCCATAGTTCGTCCAACACCGGCTACGCGGTACACAGTATTTCTGCGCACAACACCTTTTGCACCTTTCGGTACACCCTAATCTGTGATTACAACAACCAAATGAAATGACAATAGACTTCCAACTTTGATTTCGAATATCTCTTCACTTCGAAAGTCCGCTTCCGGATTATGGTTACCGGGGTCAAAACGCGTCTTTTGATACCTTTCCCGACAATTTCGGACGGGTTTTAGTAGTTGTCTCTTCAGGGTAACAATTACCAAAATTCACTTCACGTTCGCCATATCCTGGCTTACCGAACGATTTTCTCGGCTGAAGACGAATATTAACATTGTTGTTGCGATTATTGATAGCTATCCCCTTGAAATATGTATACTAATGTTTGTCCTACTTGCATGTACGTGAGCAACGTGCAGTACAGAGGGTGGATTGGCGCGCCACTGGGCCATATGGGATTAGCGCTATAGGCGATGCGCACCGGAGGAAGAGGGTAAGTCAGTTACATTACTACATAGAAATATGTGCACCCAACAAACATCCCAACAATCATTTCTGTAAATATTTTTCAAAATAAATTTGCTGCAATAGGCGATATGTAGGCTTTTGTAGTTTTAATTTCTTTGAAAGTTTCAAGTAAACTTTCTATAAACTTCAAGAAAAAACTGTTACAAATTATTTCAATTTTAAAGTGAAATGCAAATGTTTATAAAAAATCAATTCAATTCAAATAGTAAATTTTTTCTTTTTCAACTTAAATTATTTCCAATTCTTTCCAAACAAGATTTTTATATTAGAATGACTGCGAAAAAACACTGGTCGTTGCTGCATCTTAACCACTTCCAAAAACTGGTAATAGTTGGTTTAAGTTGCAGCATTCAATGTATGACTAGAACTTAGTTATTTATTTTATTGCCTAGCTAAATAATATACAAAATCTGGTTTGAATAAAGTATAAAAAAAAACTTTTAGAAAGCTTTCTTTAAAATCTTTTTTATTGGTTTAACTTAATAAGCTTTTATCAACGTGTCGTTTTAATTAAACAACGTTTATTTTTAAACGTTTTATAAACGAAAACTCTGAATTTTGTAAGGTTCATACTTATTTTCGAAAGCTGTTTAAAGATTCATTTTAAGTTTACTTTGAAAAAATGAACATATATGTATATGTATAGGAGGGTGGGACCATCTGCTACCAACTTGTCGTGGCAGATGGATAGATTTTCACTGGCAGATTGGTCCGCCTTTCTGCGTTAGGTTTTCTTTGGCCTCGATATCGAGTGCAATCGCGTTTTCTGTGGCAGAATGGATCGCCCTTCTGCGGTAGGCTTTCTGGTGTCCTCGTTAAGGGTAGCGAGTGAAGGGTGGAAAATTTTGGGATAGGGGCGGTTAAAACGGCAGGGAGGTGATGGAAGGGGATGGTTAAGATGAGGCCCGGGCCTCTCGCCAGCCATTCCCTCCATATGGAGCAGAATCAGCTTGACCAACTGTCTTCTGATCTGACCCTTCTCGCTCATGAGGTCCAGTACACGCACTCGGTTATTGTCGCCGGGGTGTACGTGGGTAACTCGGCCGAGCCTGCAGTCATTGGGAGACAAGTTGTCTTCACTTTCCATCGCCTGCAGAAGGTTTGATGAAGAGCCTTGAGCTTCTGCCACCTATTAATAATGAAGGCAGGGTTCTCATTCACCTCGGGTTCTGGCGGAGCCAGGAGATGACTTCCAGTTAGGAAGTACCCAGGGGTCAAGGGCTCCAGGTCCGCGGGCTCATTTGAGTCTGGACTAAGTGGCCGCGAGTTGAGGCATGCCTCAATCCGGCACACTAGCATATGGAATTCCTCATGCGTGAATTTATGAGGCGAGGCTAACTTCTTGAAGTGGCTTTTGAAGCTCTTCACTCCCGCCTCCCAGAGTTCCCCCATATGTGGAGCCCCGGCCGGAATGAAATGTCAGGTCATGGCTTGATGGTTATATTTGGAAATAGTCGTGTCTCGGGCTTCCGAGATAAATGCTTTAAATTCAGATCTCAAAGATCGTGAAGCGCCGACAAAGTTAGTACCATTGTCGGAGTAAATGTTTCTCGGACATCCTCGTCTAGCGATAGAACGTGAAAATGCTGCTAGAAAGGATGGGGTGCTAAGATCACTGGTCGCTTCCAGATGGATCGCTTTAGTCGTGAAACAAACAAAGAGGCAAACGTAGCCCTTTGATAATCGACATCCTCTACCGCGGTAACTTTTAATGTCGAAAGGCCCGGCAAAGTCCACCCCGGTATTGGTAAACGCGCGAGTGAACGTAGTGCGTTCGCAAGGAAGGGTACCCATAAGTTGGGTTTGCGCTCTTTTTTTATAAATGGTGCAGACCTTACACTTATGGATGGTGGCCCTAATCATGTTCTTAACATTCGGAATCGAATATTGGGTGCGGATGAGACGGAGCATCAGTTGGTTTTCCCCATGGAGGGAGATTTGATGTATCATTTGTACAGTCAGACGCGTCAACCTACAATTGTATGGCAGTATGATTGGGTGGCGCTCGTTATAAGCGAGGTCTTGAGACGCTCCAAGACGACCACCCGCCCTAATAATATCATCTTTGTCGATGAATGGGTTGAGTGGCAATATCTCGCTTTTCCTATCAATTACCTGTCCCTTCACGTTTACATATTCCTCATTATAATGTTGCTTCTGATATAGTTTAATCAAGAGTTGCGTCGTGGATTAGGCACGATTTTTCTTGAAAGGAAGCTTTTGTCTTGGGATGAGTTCTTCGAAAGAATCTCATAATATATGATAGTACCCTCAAAGCCCTCGGTAAATTCGAAAACCGGTCAAGAATCTCGATCTCTTTTTGCATTGATATTGCGTAGGCCTGCGCTCTCTTTTCCTCCACGGATGTATTATACTCCTTTTCTTGTACTGGCCATTGGGAATTGTCTTCTTGTAGCCAAGAAGGTCCCTGCCACCACAAAGAGTTGTCGACCAAATCCGATGCCGGTAGTCCTCTGCTTCCTAAGTCTGCTGGATTCGTTTCCGAGTTGACATGAAGCCAGTCCTTGCTGCCGACTAGGTCGATGATTTTTGTAATCCTGTGTGCAACGAAAGTTGACCAGGAACAGGGTGGTTTCCTTATCCATGCCAAAACGATGGTGGAATCCGTCCATAGATATTGTTTCACTGGTCCCAGTTTGATGTTTCGGAATATTGATTCCATCATCTCCGCTAACAGTACTGCTCCGCAAAGTTCCAAACGCGGAAGTGAGATGGTCTTCACTGGTGCTACTCTGGTTTTGGTCATTCCTTTTGACTCCATTTAGACAGCTGCAGCGTATGCCTTTTCCGAAGCATCGCAGAATCCATGTATTTCGACATCATCTTCTGGTGAAAAGTTTACCCATCGTGGTATCTTTATGTGGTCGATTTCGTGGTATTGATGTCTGAAGTTTTGCCATCGTTCCAATGTATTGGACGAAACTGGTTCATGCCACTCGGTGCCCTCTAACCAGATGTTCTGCATCAAAATTTTGGCCACAATGACCATTGGTGCAAGCCATACTAAAGGGTCGAAGAGTCTGGCGATGGCGGATAGAATCGCTCGCTTTGTTAACTTTTCACTTTCTTCTAGTGACCCTGCCTTAAAGTAAAACAGGTCTGAATGGGCATTCCATCTTATGCCCAATGCCTTAACGGTGCTGGTATCTTCGAATGCCAGAAAGTCCTCGGTCAGCCGATCCGATATTGGGATGTCGCTGAGAATTTCCTCAGCATTCGAAGTCCATTTTCGTAGTGGGAAGCCCGCGGAGAGTAAGACTTGTAGAATCTCATTCCTCGCGTTAATGACCGATGCGAGTGTGTGTTCCCCCGCTAGTACGTCATCTACGTACATGCCTTCCCTTAATATGCTAGATGCTGTAGGGTGAGAACTCTCTACTTCATCTGCTAGTTGTAAAAGGGTTCTAATTGCCAGATAAGGCGCACAATTAACCCCGAAAGTGACCGTTTTCAACTCGTAAAGGCTTATGGGTTCCTGAGGCGATGTTCGATAAATAATCCGTTGGAATTTGACGTGATCATCGCTCATCCAAATTTGCCTATACATCTTTTCGATGTCACTATTGAAAACGTACCGATACAGTCTCCATCGCAGTATAAGTACTGGAAGATCTGATTGTAGTACTGGGCCTGGCAGGAGAATGTCGTTCAAATTTGTGCCATTTGCCGTTGGGCTCGACGCATTGAATACGACGCGTGCCTTAGTGGTGGTACTCTCCGCCTTTACTACGGCGTGATGGGGCAAAAATTAATTGTCCGCCGAATCGGCTGGTACAATGGCAGTAACTTTTCGCATATGCCCTAATGTCTCGTATTCAGACAGGACCCTTATATATTCTTTCCCTAATTCCGTGTTCTTTGCTAACCGCGTCTCATTTCTAAAAAATTGGGAACACGCCCGCCTAAGAGACCCTCCTATGTTTATCTGATCTGGGTAGTCCTGTCTGAATGGAAGAGAGACGACATATCTCCCATCCTCTCTACGACTTGTAGTTTCCCTATACAAATCTTCGCAGTACTTGTCATCTGCGTTTGGGCGTTTGTTTCTCGGCAGATTTTCCACCTCCCAGAATGCTGTAAGCTGTTTGTCCAAAGCAACTTCGCTGTAAAAGGACACTATATTTCTGGTTGGATTCGGTGCTTCTATGCGCCCGGTTAATATCCAACCGAACACCGTTTCTTGGGCGAGAAGTGTACTAAGTACATTCTTTTTCAGCCCACTTAATATAATTTGCGGATATACGTCTCCGCCAAGTATAATATCAACTTCCTCGTTGATGTAGAATCGCTTATCTGCCAAGACTAAGTCTGGGAAAGCCTGCATAGTCGTAGCATCGATATGGCAGGATGGCAGATTCCCAGTTAGTTTGGCTAGAATTAGAACTGATGTTGTTAAGCTGAAGCAAGGGTCCACCGGTGAACGGAGTTCAATATTGGAGGCCTCCTTGACTTGAGCGGACACGGCATTAGTGATGCCCGAAACTTGAGCATGCATCCTTTTTGCCGGTAAATTGATTCTGCGTTTGAGTCGTTCTGTCATAAACGAGCACTCTGAACCAGAATCAATCAGTGCTCTTGCTGGGAAGTCTGTACCATTATGATGAATGGTTACTCGAGCTGTCCCTAGCAGCACGCCTGCGCTTGAATGCACATGGCAGGATTTAACATTTCGGTTTATGGTCGAAACAGATTTTTCAACTTCCCGTCTCTCTTGTGCCTGTTTTGAAGTTGAGGCAGCATTATCAGCATGATACTGATTAGGGCTGGTGGTTGCCTGCGTCTGAAGAGACTCCGCATGCAGGAGCGTATTATGTCGAGAGTGGCACTTGTTGCAGTCAAAAGAACTGGTGCACTTCGACACAGTATGTCCTGGGGATAGGCAGTTCAAACAGCCCTTGGTGGATTTGACAAAGTTAATTCTCTCTACCGGAGTTAATTTCAAAAAACGGGGACAGTTTCGTAATCTGTGGGCATTCGAGTTGCACTTTGTGCACAGTAGTTTAGTCACATTTGCTTGGTATGTACCAAGTCTTTTGGCAGGGGTTTCGTTGGCATTCCGCGTACTTTGCGGTTTTTGCACTTTCGAAGAACTCCCTATGAACCCAGACACTGTTTCGAGTGTCTGGAAGCGGTTGGACAAAAATTTGTCCATATCCTCCCACTTGGATATTTCCACTTTGTGGTCTATGCTTTTCTCCCATAGACCAAGCGTACTCTCCGGCAATTTCGTCGAACACAAATACGTTAAATTTGCATCCCAGTTGGAAGTGTCAATTTTATGACTTCGCAGGGACGAAAGGCAATTATTTATTTCGCGCTGAAGTGTTTTAATCGCGCTACCACACTCACTCTCTACCTTTTTCAAGTTAAATAATATTTGGAGTTGCGAGTTTACTAGGATACGTTTGTTTTCGTATCTCTCGCATAAATTTCTCCAGGCCGTATCAAATCCCTCATTCGTGAGCGGACATTTTTTCACAATATCTTTTGCCTCACCTTGTGTCTTATTGTTCAGATGGAACAATTTCTCCACTGGTGTTAGGCGTTTATTTAAGATATATATGGCCGTGAACATGTCACGAAATGTTGGCCATGACAGATAATCGCCCTTGAAAACTTCAGTATCACATGGAGGCAGGAGGATACTGTGTTCAAATTCGGGCTTTTCTTCAGATTTATTTTCTGGTTTGTTGTATGTCGCTTGGCGTGTAGCCATGTCTGACATGCAGCGCAAATATACTGCATATGCTCTCTTATATTTCTGTTTGACAGAAACTATACCAGTGGCCTCTAACTTATCTGAATTAAGTAAGTCGTCATAAGCCGTTCTAGTTTTTCTCCAAATTGCTTTCAAGTCCTCTTGTTGAAGCCCAAGAGTGTACTTGCTGTGGACTGAATCCTCTAATTCATTGTAGTCTGATTCGAATCCGAAAATCGAATCAGCCAGCCTAATGAAACTTTCCATATTTTGGACTTAGAGGATCTGTAGAATCAAAACAAAACCGAAAAAATATAGCTGAAGGTACGATGAATTCTCAACCGTACAAGATAAATGCTGAATAGAAAAGGTAAAGGCAGTATTTTACCCAGGAAAATTAAAAAAAAAACCCACCCCAATAAAATTTCAATCAACTCAATTAATGTCTATATTACTTCAATTATATTTATTTATAATTAATTTTATTCATATAGTGCAGACTTGGCCGATTTGTCTGACGAATATTTTGTTTGCTACAGAAGCAAAATTTAAACAAAATCTTTGTGACTTACTCGCCACCCACACGTATAAGGGGAATATGTATATATAAATGTGTGTATGTGTTGCCGCAATAAAGAAATACACAACAAAACACAGATAAAGTGCGCGGTGTATCAAACGAGCGAAAGTGAATATTAAATGAAAAAATGTGAAAACCAAAGAAAAGTGCTTTAAAAATAGTGAATTTTATAAGAAAATAATAAACTAGCCTTCGATTAAAATTCTGTTCTGTATATTACGAAAAAAAAAAAAAAAGTGGAAAAAACAAAAACAAACTGAAGATCGAAAGGCTAAGTGAACTTATTGTGAAAATGAGGTTATGTTACCTCTTGCCTTGCGCTGTGTCCAAAAGACCTTACCACTGGTGGGGGGATAATCCGGATAGTCACAAGGATTTTTAAGCGTTTAATTTAATTTAAAATTTAAAGAAAAATAAAGCACTTAACTGAACAAAAAAATCACTATTATTAAATATTCACTAAACGCACTTACGTTTGATTACACTCGCGGGCGGCACTTTTATACAATTGTATGCAACACAAAAAAAAACTAAGTGGCAAGAAATATACAACTTACGTGCTTTGATGTGGTGATTGGCTGAATTGAATTTGTTGTATATAGTTTTTGTTGTTGGTTGTGGTATGTGGCAGAGTTGTTTGTTGTTGTTCGTTGTGGTATGTGGCAGAGTTGTTTGTTGGTGTTTGCGATGATATTGCGGCAGTGCGTGAAATATTGAGGTTTCTTATGGCAGCTTCTGGTATTGACCCAATTATGGTTGTTTAATATGAATTCTCCAATTTTTTTGTTGTGGACTGTATGCTGGTTCCTCTATCCGGCTCGAAGGACCATGTAAATTCGAGCGAGGTGCTAACTTGGAGCGGCGGTGGCTCAAAAGCACGGCGGTCGAACTTGTGCTCGGAAATAGAAATAAACAAGAAACGAGAATTCTTTACGAATAATTGCTGAGGTCGAAAATCCTGGGGTGGCCGTGATGTGGTCGTGTCGACTGTCTCTGAAAAAGTAGACGGTTTTGCAATCGAAGACAACCGTTGAACCTGAAAATTATCCTCCGGTTTTAAGGGGAGGTGAACCCACACATGCACACCCCCATGCATGTATATGTGTGCTGACAAAACACGAATATGCATGCATGCCCACACAGGTGGGTGGGTTGGTGTGAGTGATTGGAAGGGCGCTAAAGTTACATTAGGGTGGCACATTTTTTAAGACTTTAGGCATCTCGCCTAAACAGCTCCGATGAGTAAAAATTAATAAGACGATAAGGGTTTTGTGTACCAATCAAAAACGAGATTTCCATTGTTGTTAAATATTTTTATGTCCAGAAAGGGAATGCTCCGATCTTTCTCCATTTCATGCGTAAATTGTATGTTTTTATGGTAACTATTGAGGGTATTCAGAATTTGTTCTACTTCATTTTTCTTCACTATTGCAAAGATGTCGTCCACGTATTTTACTAGAAACTTTATATCAATGTCAAAATTTAGTTCAAGCGCCTTAAGGGTGTTGTCAAGTAAATCATCCATAATTATGTCAGCTATTGTCGGGGAAAGTGGGTTGCCCATTGGCATACCAAAAGTTTGTGTGTAATTAGTATTGGTTTGTGTAAAATAGCTATTATCTAATAAACAGAATTTCAGTATGTCGTAGAATTTGCTCTTTGGTATATTTGTTGTTGGTTTAATCTGATCCCATTTATTCATAATAATGTTAATAGCTAGATTGGTGGGAATATTTGTGAACAGGGACACGACATCAAAAGACACTAACACTTCATCTTCATCTACATGCATCGTTTGAAGTCTCTCCTTTAGCTTGAATGCATTCTTTATATTGTATTCCTCGGACGTGATATTATTAATTTTTTCTCCTATATATTTAGACAATTCATAACACGGTACATTTACGGACGATGATATGGGACGTAGGGGCATAGTGGGTTTGTGGATGTTTGGCAATCCATAGAGCCTGGGTGCATGGCTGCCGGGCATAGTAGTTTAATTTTTTCTTTCGCGTTGATGTATTTTTGTTTATAAAGATCGTCCACTATGTTATTATTTTTCTTTTGTAATGTGTTTTTTGGGTCAACTCTGACTTTTTTGTATGTATTTTTGTCTTCTAATAGAGTGTCCATTTTCTCCATGTATTCTTTTTTGTACATTAATACTGTTTTGTTACCCTTGTCTGCAGTCGTTATGATAATTTCGTTCTTGTGTGAGTTTAGGAAGGTTTTACTTTTGTTGTATGCTGCCGTAATAAATTTTTCTATCGCATTGTTTTTTATATTTCGTTTGAATTGAACAATTCGGTTACTAAGTTTGTTTCTTGCCATTTCCTTTTCTTTTTCGTCATTTAGTGCTTGGATAGCTTGTTCCATTTCGGCTATTATATGTATAGGTGAGAAACTAATTTTTGTTGTAGGTATTGCAAATTTTTTCCATAGAGAGAGTATCCATTTGACTTCTTCGGGAAAGCTTATCTCTGTTTTGTTTACAAACCAATCATTATTTATCCGTATTCCTAGATTCCGTAGTTGTTGTTCTTTTAGAGTGTGAATTTTCAGCGCATGAATTTCTTCTGTTTCTTTTCCTATTCTCTGACTAAAGAAGGTTTGCTATTGATACGAACTCTGCACACTTGTTTAGGCATTTGTTGATTAACAAAAATCCAGTGTAAAACAAGTCGTCAACTGATGCGGACACTCAAATAAATGTATGTAGTGAATGTCTTTGAGAAAAAAGAAAAAATTTTTGTTTTTAAAAAACTGAATGTGAATTGTTATTATATTTATATTTTGTGTTTATATTTTGTTACAGTTGAAAAAATTTCCTGATGACGATTACAGTGGGTAATCGAAATATATCGAATTAAAAGAAAAAAACTTGCGTTTTATTTAAAACTAGTTGACCTCAAGCCAGCTTCCAAACACAGTTAAAGAAAAAAGGTCGCAAAGACAATTATTTAGAAAGACGGAAGGCACGCCGTATGTATTCAACAACAAAAATGGAGTATGCAGTAATGAAAAACAACTACAACAACTCTAGAGCACTAATAAATAAATTTCAATATACATCAAAGAAAGTGGTAAAACAAAAATGTAGTCTTAAATTTCTTTTAAAATGCAGGAAATCTAAATTAGTTCCCAATTTCATAAAATGTACAACCAGATGCAATAGCTTATTTATATTTGAGCTTAACAAAAAAACAGACATAGATAGAAACTTAGATATACACACACATAACTTTCACACAAAAATACTAAGTCTTCTAATAAAACAAAAACACAACATATTAAAAAGACAGCAACAGCAGATGGAGCAAATAACAACAAAACTTAAGGAACATCTTGACGCGGAAGATTTTGAAAAATTATTGTAAAGTGAGACAAAAATCGCAGAGAAACTAACAACAACAGTGAAGCAGCGACAAGAAGCGAAGTATGAAAAACTACGGAAAAGTCGGAACCACCTCTTATTCGACGGCAACAAAAATGAAGAGTGGTTCGTTAACACAACAAACGTCGAATTTCCCCAAGATGTAAAAATGCTTTTGTCAAAAGGTCCAAAGTTTGCTCTTCCAATTGAAAACAAACAGTTCCCTTTATTTAAATATATAGCGGATGGAGAGGATATCGTACAAACAATCAAAGTCAAAGAGAAACAAGAGGAAGCAAGAACAAAATTCTCTTTACTGATAAAAGAGCATACTACAAGAAATAGGCAAAGTGCAATAGATCGTGCAATAATAGACACAGTGGGACGGACGCGGAAATTTCTGAGCAAAAATGATAATATTCGTATTTTAACTTCTGACAAGGGCAACAAAACGGTAGCAATGGAAATATGTGACTATAATAAGAAAATGGAAGATATATTAAACGACTTGACAATGTATAGGATACAAAGACAGGATCCCACATCTAGACTACAGATCAAAAACAATAGTCTAGTCGATAAAATTTATAAATTAGAGTTAATTTCAAAGATCGAAAGAAACAAACTTACCACAACAACGGCCCTGTCTCCAAGGATTTATGGACTACCAAAATTACACAAGGAAGGAACACCACTTAGGCCAATATGCTCAGCCACCGGATCACCAGCACATAACCTATGTAAATATGTAGCAGACATTTTGAAAAATATAACGGCTAATTCGGCATACAACGTTAAAAATACCCAGGAATTTAAAAACAAAATCCATAACACCTATATTTTTGACGATGAAAAAATAGTATCTTTTGACGTAGTATCTCTTTTTCCCAGTATTCCAACACAATTAGCACTGGACATTATAAAAGATAAATGGACGACAATAGAGAAACACACAAATATACCAAAGACACTGTTCATAGAAATACTTAAGTTTTGCATAGAAGAGAACAGATATTTTAAATTCAACGACACAGTATACACCCAGCTAAAAGGATTGCCGATGGGATCACCAACCTCCCCAGTAATAGCCGATATTGTAATGGAAGAATTACTAGACAACACAATTAAAAAGTTAGCGCGTGTACCTAGATTCCTGACAAAATATGTGGACGATCTATTTGCAGTAATACATGAAGATGATGTACAAAGCACACTTGACACACTAAATTCCTTCAATAAAAATATAAACTTTACAACAGAACTTGAGGACGACGGAAAATTACCTTATTTAGACTCAATGGTTATTAGAAGAGGAAATAAACTGAAACTAACGTGGTATAAGAAACCCACATCAAGCGGACGAATCATCAATTTTAACTCAAAGCATCCAAAGACGATTATAAATACAACAATGGGTTGTATACGGCGAATGTTACGGATAACAGATGACACTTACCACACGGAGATCAAGAATGAAATTAAAATATTATTAAAAAGCAATGATTTTCCCAACAATATTATTAAAACCCTGTTAAGAAGATATGAAATTGAAAATAATCAAGATAAATCAAAAACCACAAAAATATTCAAGTCAGAAGCTTATGTACCAAAGTTGTCAGAGCGCTTAGTAAAATCAGATTGTTACAACACAGAAGAGATAAAAATAGCCCATAAACCAATTAATACGCTAAAACATATGTTTAATAGAACAAAAACAAAAATACCGCCTTTAGAAAAAAGTAACGTAGTGTACCAAATCCCGTGCAATGGAAAAGAAAATGAACCATGTGATAGCATATATGTGGGGACAACCAAAGGAAAATTAAAATCACGACTATCACAACATAAATCAGACTACAAATATTGCCATCAAAATAACAACTATAAAACAACACTCATGGCCCACTGTGCCAAAAACTCCCACACACCGAGCTTCGACAAAGCGACCGTTCTCCAACAAGAACAGCAGTACAGCAAGAGATTTACGTTGGAAATGCTGCATATTATAAACACACCAACAAACAACCGAATCAACTATAAAAGCGACATTGATACGAACTCTGCACACTTGTTTAGGCATTTGTTGACAAACAAAAATCCAGTGTAAAACAAGACGTCAACTGATGCGGACACTCAAATAAATGTATGTAGTGAATGTCTTTGAGAAAAAAGAAAAAATTTTTGTTTTTAAAAAACTGAATGTGAATTGTTAATTTATTTATATTTTGTGTTTATATTTTGTTACAGTTGAAAAAATTTCCTGATGACGATTACAGTGGGTAATCGAAATATATCGAATTAAAAGAAAAAAACTTGCGTTTTATTTAAAACTATTTGACCTCAAGCCAGCTTTCAAACACAGTTAAAGAAAAAAGGTCGCAAAAACAATTATTTAAAAATATAATGTTAATATTATTAAAGTAAAAACTCAAGAAAGTTCGATTTCCTCTAGTTTCCGGACAGTAAAATTTAGTTTCTGAACGCTTTGGTTTTAGTTTCCGGACACCCGAAATTTGTATATCTTATCTTCTTCTTCTTTAAATGGTCATCTAACCGCCTGGTCATCTTGCGCCAACTGGCGCCAATTAGAAACACCGCGGGATCGCAAATCGGTCTCCACTTGGTCCTTCCATCGGAGTGGTGGTCTCCCTCTTCCTCTGCTTCCACCGGCGGGTGCCGATAAGAATACCTTCTGGGCTGGAGCATCTTCGCTCATTCGCACTACGTGGCCTAGCCAGCGAAGCCGCTGTGTTTTAATTCGCTGAACTATGTCGGCGTCTGCGTAAAGTTCATACAGCTCATCATTAAATCTTCTTCGGTACTCGCCGTCGCCAACGCGTAGAGCCTCATAAGCTGTTGTTAGTGTCCACGCTTCTGCACCATATAGCAGGACGGGTGCGATGAGTGACTTGTAGAGTGTTATTTTCGTTCGTCGAGAGAGGACTTTACTTTTCAATTGCCTACTCAGTCCGAAGTAGCATTTGTTTGCAAGAGTGATTCTTCGTCGGATTTCTAGGCTAACATTATTGTTGTTATTAATGCTGGTTCCCAGGTAAACGAAGTCCTTTACTATTTCGAAATTATTGTTGCCAATAGTGGCTTGGTTGCCAAGGCGCGAATGCGCTGACTCTTTGCATGATGACAGAAGGTACTTCGTTTTGCCCTCGTTCACCACCAATCCCATTTTCTCCGCTTATTTTTCTAATTTGGAGTAAGCAGAAGTTACGGCGCGGTTGTTAAGGCCAATGATATCAATATCGTCAGCATATGCCAACAGTTGCACGCTTTTATAAAATATTGTTCCAGCGCGGTTAAGTTCTGCAGCTTGTATTATTTTCTCCAGCATTAAATTAAAGAAATCGCACGATAGGGGGTCACCCTGTCTGAAACCTCGTTTAGTTTCGAACGGCTCGGAGAGGTACTTCCCAATTCTGACCGAGCTGGCGGTGTTGCTCAAGGTCATTTTGCATAGCCGTATAAGTTTTGCGGGGAAACCAAATTCAGACATAGCGGCATATAGGCAGCTCCTTTTCGTGCTATCGAAAGCGGCTTTAAAATCAACAAAGAGATGATGTGTGCCGATTCTTTTTTCACGGGTTTTTTCCAAGATTTGGCGTATTCTAAAAATCTGGTCGATGGTAGATTTACCAGGTCTGAAGCCACACTGATAAGGTCCAATCAGTCTGTTCACATCAGGCTTCAGTCTTTCGCACAATACGCTTGATAGGACCTTATATGCGATATTCAAAAGGCTGATTCCGCGATAGTTGACGCAGTTTGCAGGATCGCCCTTCTTGTGGATTGGGCAGAGAACACTTAGATTCCAATCTTCAGGCATGCATTCATCCGACCAAATTCTGCATAGAAGCTGATGCATGCGCCTTACCAGCTCCTCGCCTCCATGTTTGAATAGCTCAGCAGGAAAACTATCAGCGCCAGCTGCTTTACTGTTTTTCAATCGCGGTATTGCTATTCGCACCTCATTATATTCGGGTTGTGGAACGTCAATTCCATCATCTTCGATTGTGGGCTCGGGTTCGGCATCTTCTCTGGTTTCTTGCTCAGTTTCGCACACATTACTTCAGCTGTTGTATGCACAGCAACTGGTCAGTTCGGCATGCTGTTGTGGACTGATTTGCGCGATTCAATGATTTTCATACCTTTCATAAACATTAAATGTATGTACATATGAGAAGAAGAAGAGAAAAGTTCACTAAAATTGTCAGCACGATGAACGGAGTCGATTTAGCCATGTCCGTCTTTCCGTCCGTCTGTCTGTATGTCTATTTAAACGCAAACTAGTCTCTCAGTTTTACAAAAGAATGCTGAAATTCGTTGTTTGCTTTCGCCATTTTATAATATACTAGCAAACCCGGTAGACGTTGTTTTGACGTTTTGATACACAGAACACATCTTACTTATATTATAAATGCGTAAGTTTGTGAGTGAGTGAGTGTGTTTGAACCGTTTTCACGCCCACACTACAGCACCGATCTGTACGAAATTTTGCACACTTATTTCCCGATGTCTCGGATAGGTAACAAGTTTCTTGAAATCTCAATACTTCACATGGTTATGGAGTTATGGGCACTAATGTGACCCAACTAAGCCAAAACATGTATTTTATCCAATGAATTTATGCAATTTGGTGCCCTAAAACCTTAAAATGTGCATACGATATGGGTATTGAACGAAAGGGGAAGCCCACAATATTATTTTGGACTTTGCAGTATTTCGATAAATTAATCGATAACTGAGTTATCGATCAGAATTTGGTTGCCCAAAAAACCACGAATTTGCATACAATATGGGTACCAAACGAAAGGGGAAGGCCACAGTATTCTTTTGGACTCTGCAATATTTCGATCAATTCATCGATAACTGAGTTATCGGTCTGAATGTGGTTGCTCCAAAACCGCTGAATTTGCATACAATATGGGTATCAAACGAAAGGGGAAGGTCACAGGATTCTTTTAGAATCTGCAATATTTCGATCAATTAATCGATAACTGAGTTGTCGGTCTGAATGTGGTTGCTCCAAAACCGCTGAATTTGCATACAATATGGGTATCAAACGAAAGGGGAAGGCCACAATATTCTTTTGGACTCTGCAATATTTCGATCAATTAATCGATAACTGAGTTATCGGTCTGAATGTGGTTGCTCCAAAACCGCTGAATTTGCATACAATATGGGTATCAAACGAAATGGGAAGGTCAGAGGATTCTTTTGGACTCTGCAATATTTCGATCAATTAATCGATAGCTGATTTATCGGTCAGAATGTGGTTACCCTAAAACCCCTAAATTTGCATACAATATGGGTATCAAACGAATGGGGAAGGCCACACTATTCTCTTGGACTCTGCAATATTTCGATCAATTCATCGATAACTGAGTTATCGGTAATAATGTGGTTGCTCCAAAACGCCTAAATTTTCATACAATATGGGTATCAAACAAAAAGGTGAAGGCCACAGGTTTCGGTTGGACATTGCAATATTTCGATAAATTAATCGATAACTGAGCTATTGGTCAAAATCTAAAAGCCTGAAACCTCTAAATTTGCATTAAATATGGATATGACACGAAACGAAAAGGCCAAAGATTCATATGGACTTCTCGATATTTCAATAAACTACCCGATACTGCTATGTTTCGTTATATAAGTTAATCGATAACTGAGTTATCGGTCAAAACGTGACTAAAAAATTCATCGCCATATCTACAAAAATACTTTTAAAAACTAATTGCTGTGATTTTAATAAGTTTAGTTACTATACATCAAGGCGAATTCATATAAGGTGAGAGCAGGGCGAATTTAGCATGTTCAGAAATGTCAGATCAAAAGAAAATAACGTTCATGTAATGAATTCGCCTTGCTATACATACAATACCAATTTTATTTTGCGTTTTCGGTACTTTTTCTGTCACTTAGGGAAAACAGATTCAAGACGACAACGACGGTGCGGCATCTGTCAAATTATTTTTACACATGTCCTTATGTGGAGGAATTTTTCATGAATGCCGCTGTCGCCAGATTAGATCTATTTCTAATTTGACAGCGACGGTCGTGGCGTCCTTTTTTCTTTTTGTGAATTAAATCAAAAATATATGCAAATTGCTTTAAATATGTGTTGAAATTGATTGTGCTTGGCGGCAATTATCGTCAAGCTTCGGTTTTTCGCCGTTGTCGTTCGCAGTCTTCGTTTTGAATGTGGGCCGGGCTATTGTCGTCGTTAATTAATATGAGTAAATCTTCACCTGTCAAACATAAAATCAAATATTTTGAATGAATTTTTGTAACGTTTGAGCAAAAAAGATGTGCATTTTAAAGATATTGATATCGTTTCTGCGGAAAATATCCTTTTAGTAAGTTTAGCAATTCTTCATATTTTGGTTGCTTCGCTGTTTCGTAAAAATTAAACTTTTATGAGTGTTTATATAATAATACAATTTATGAAACTCTTACGGTTTGTTCTGTATGCATCTCTTCTTCAATTTCATGTGAAAAATAATTAATAGCTTTGGCTTTTGTTTAGAATCCTGTATTAGAAGTTGGTGCTCTGTGTGAATTTAATTGCTTACAAGTGCTGCTAAGAAATTTTTAATATTTGGTGTGTGACCTGATTATTTAACATTTTTTGTATATCGCTATTTTAAGGAACATGTGAACTTTAAAACTCATCTGTTTGATAAACAAAAATGTTTTCAAAAGAAGCTTAGTTATTTTGGTTTTATTTTGTTTTGTTGTTTTTCCGACAGGGTGAATGATTGATGTATATTGGAACGATTTTTCGTCATCCCTTGTCAAATTTGGTTTTGAGACAAACCGGTTTCGGCGTTGTGCCATCATCAGTGTCGATTTTCGTTCTGATCTGTTGTGGCCGCTTGTCTTGTATTTATAGTAGGTAGCAGGTAACGTCAGCATGGGTGTCTGTTTGTGTACGTGTGTGCATGTGTTGTGTGTGTACATTCAGAAACGGGGGTGGTTTTGCATCGATCGGTTTTTTTTTGTGTGGTTGACTGAGGCAGGTAAAAGTTGGTAATTTTTGTTGTTTGACCTTTTTTGCTTGTTTGTTGTTTTTGATCTTTTGCTGTTTTGTGCTTATTTGTCGGTGCGTGTGTGTTTGTGGTACCTGAGTGGTTGCTTTGTTTTTTGTAAACCAATTTTAAAGGCTCGAATATTGTGTCGGAAACAGTGTTTGTCTGTTCGTTTATTATTCTACCGTCGAATGTTTTTTGTTTGTAGATTTCCATGTTTTCGAGTACGTTCAGACGTCGGTCTTTTGCTTGTACATGTAGGACCTTGACTGTTTTTTTTTTGATGTTTCCGGGGGGGCATTTATTCTCCGCAATGTGATTCGCAAAGTTGGACTCTGGTATGATGGTTGGATTCCGTATCTTTTTGTTGTAATCTCTAATGTGTTCTCTGAACCTCGTTCTTACTTGTCGTCCGGTTTGTCCTATGTAACTGTGCTGGCATTCACAAGTGAGCTTGTATACACCATGGCTGCTAAACGGATCTTCTGAGTTAGTTTTGGTTCTTAGCTTCCGTCCTAAATTGTTCGATATTTTGAACGCTGTGTTGATGTTGTATTTTCTAAGGAAATTTGCTAATTTATATGTTGCCCTTCCAGTATATGTCATTGTCGTCCAGGTTTGTGTACTTTCTTCTCCATTGTTTCTTTTTTGTTCTCTAAGGTCTCTCCTGAGTTTATCTACTAGTGCTTTTTTATATCCGTTGTTTGTAGCGATGTTATATATTATTCCAAGCTCTCTTCTAAATATATGCTTCTTGTGTAAGAGGCGTTCTTTCCAATCTTTGTTGGAGAAGAAAGTACACAAACCTGGACGACAATGACATATACTGGAAGGGCAACATATAAATTAGCAAATTTCCTTAGAAAATACAACATCAACACAGCGTTCAAAACATCGAACAATTTAGGACGGAAGCTAAGAACCAAAACTAACTCAGAAGATCCGTTTAGCAGCCATGGTGTATACAAGCTCACTTGTGAATGCCAGCACAGTTACATAGGACAAACCGGACGACAAGTAAGAACGAGGTTCAGAGAACACATTAGAGATTACAACAAAAAGATACGGAATCCAACCATCATACCAGAGTCCAACTTTGCGAATCACATTGCGGAGAATAAATGCCCCCCCGGAAACATCAAAAAAAAAACAGTCAAGGTCCTACATGTACAAGCAAAAGACCGACGTCTGAACGTACTCGAAAACATGGAAATCTACAAACAAAAAACATTCGACGGTAGAATAATAAACGAACAGACAAACACTGTTTCCGACACAATATTCGAGCCTTTAAAATTGGTTTACAAAAAACAAAGCAACCACTCAGGTACCACAAACACACACGCACCGACAAATAAGCACAAAACAGCAAAAGATCAAAAACAACAAACAAGCAAAAAAGGTCAAACAACAAAAATTACCAACTTTTACCTGCCTCAGTCAACCACACAAAAAAAAACCGATCGATGCAAAACCACCCCCGTTTCTGAATGTACACACACAACACATGTTACACACGTACACAAACAGACACCCATGCTGACGTTACCTGCTACCTACTATAAATACAAGACAAACGGCCACAACAGATCAGAACGAAAATCGACACTGATGATGGCACAACGCCGAAACCGGTTTGTCTCAAAACCAAATTTGACAAGGGATGACGAAAAATCGTTCCAATATACATCAATTAGTTATTTTGCTTCTTTATTTGATGCGAGCGGAGCCACGGGTAAATGCTAGTAATATAATATAAATAATAAAAAAATAAATTAAAAATAACTCAAAAAAACTACTCGCCCTCCATAAAGTTTAGACAACTACAATAGAAACGTGTTAATCATATTCACATCTCTCTGGATGTATATCTTTCTGATTTGGACACTGGTCATAAAACAACTATTCGATCGGTTGTTTGAGGGATCAGCCAAACTCACGATGTTTTATTTGCCATAATTGGTAGACTTTTTGCAACAATTAGCTATATGAAGGTCCAGGAACTGCAGCAAGTCCTTGTATGGGCATGACGTTGGGTTAATCGAAAAATGCGGGTTTACATAGTTATGGCGGGGTGCACGTGAGTCTTCTTGCCCTTTTTCTAATTGGGTATTCACCGCGATTGTGGAAGTCATTATGTGTAGTCATTATGGAGTCCTCGTTTGGTTACCAGCCACACAAAAAAATAACTTTTTTTTAACAAACTGGAGAGAGTATGCACATAATCAAAAATTAGTATAATGAGAGGCTTGAATGCCACCACGATAGAATTATTAATTGCCATTCTGTACATCGCACCCGTAGACTTAGTGGGCAAAAGCATATTGCTGACAACTGAAACTAGGCCCAATGCCTCGTGGCAGTAGCCTGTATCAGCGCCATCAAAAACGGAGCCGACATACTGTATGGTCCCGCCCGCACTTCGAAATGGGTGTTGAAGCTACAATAGATGTGATAGATTTGGAGGGTTGGCGTAAGGTACGGTTGGTACCACACACATTTACACCGATTTCTGCAAATCTGCTTTATACTGTTAGTTATTTGTCTATTAATCCCAAAACATTGACATAGTGTTCGGACACTAGCGCTGTCCGGAGACTAAAGAAATTTCGAAATGAAAGCTTCACAGCTATAAATTCCACATCCGATGCGTTATCATACAGCAATAACTCAGAACTAATGCTTGAATCAACCGCAATTAGAACACCACCAGCTGATCACAACGATAGACAACAAAGTTACTGGAAAATAGTTCAGAATTCAAATTGTCAGGCTCTAGCCAGGTTGAAAGCAAGCAAAGAAATCTAAGTTCGGGTGGAACCGAACATTATATACCTAGTACTGATCTATTATGGCATCCCAATTTACGCAGCTCTATTTTAATACTTTCAGCTACATCGATTCAGCTCACCCTCCTGATCAGTTCAGTATACTTTTTGATGGGACTATCTCTTTTTCTTCTCATACGTACAAACATTTCATGGTTATGAAAGGTATGGATATCAAAAAAGATATACAACTTCGCTTTTCAGTCGGTTATTATCTACTTGCCCGGATATTTTACTTTTCATCCTGAATGTTTTGATATACATTAATAAATATATATCTCGATTCGTTTATGCCGAATGAAGTAATATACTTTCAGTGCGTAACAAAAATAGATATAAAAAATGTGTGTCTTTTATAGGCGCCCAAGGACTCCATCGATCTTTATGAAATATTCACAATATATACTTAGGTTCACTGGGTACAGGATAGACAATATAAGTTTTAGAAAAGTGGGCGGAGCCATGCCCCCAGGATATATAAAGTTTCAATTCGTCATAACTCCGAACTGTTTTGGCCTAAATTAATGATATTGGGTTTTTGTGTCACTTAACCGCGGGTAAATTTGTACTGATCATTTTACTTGATACATGATACTTAATTACATTTAATGTTTATGGAAGGTATGAAAATCAAAAAAGTGGTATAACTTCGCTATTGCAGTGGGCTTTTAACTACGTGCCCGAATAATTTGTTCGTGTGCTTGCCGATTTGGCTAATTTTTGGCAGGGTATAATAAATACCACTGAGAAGCAGCTGACCTAACTTCATTGAAATATCAAGATTGAATTATAAGCGATTGCTTTTGAAAATAGCAGACATTTTATGCTTAAAAGTAGGCGGCGCCATGCCCACTTCGTCAAAATTAACAAACTTTTTTGCCGTCGAGTTTTTCTTAAAAAGCTTATTATGTGTGCAAAATCTGATTGATATAGCTTGCTTTGTTATAGAAGTATCGCTTTTTAAATTGAAAAAAAAAATTTTTCAGAACTATGTTGCAAAACTGGGCGTGTACATTAACCGATTTCGCCCATTTTTACAACAAACAGTAACCTTTATATATTGAACATTAACACCAAATTTCGTTTCGACAAATCAATTTTTGGCGGAGTTCTGGCATAAAAAGTTTTCTGGAATAATCCACTATAAAAGGGGGCGGGGCCATGCCCATTTTCAAAAATTTTTATTTTTTGGATTTCTTGGTTTACGGGAACTTCAAAAGGGAAATATAAATGATGTAAAGCTATATTGAGCAAAGTTATTGCCTATTTAATATATCTACGATCCTCTCCAAAATCTTTCGCCCATTTTTTCCTCGAACATTTCTTGCACACCTGGAAACCTGTGTGTTGAATTTCGTTTCAATATCTTGAACGGTTTTTTATTTATGATTAATAACATTTCTAAATTTGGATCAATAAACTGCTATTTTCAAAAATTTCTTGAAAAATATATTTTATGCCTCAATCTCAATGCATACACAAAATTGTATCCTTATAGGTGTATTATGTACTGAGTAATCACTTTTTGTGTGTTTTCGAAAATATTCTATATATTTTTATATAGTGGCGTGGCTATCATCCGATTTCGCCCATTTTAATTAGCGCTCCTGAGTACCAAGGAACCTGCATACAAAATTTCATTAAGATATCTCAAAATTTACTCAAGTTATCGTGTTCACAGACGGACGGACATGGCTTAATAAATTTCTCTTTTCGTCCTGAACATTTTGATATATATAGGTAAATATCTATACCGATCCGTTTATGCCGTTACATACTGCCGTTTGGCGACTAAAGTTAATATACTCGTACAGGATGGCGCAAAACTAATCCTTCTATCAGAAAATGCTATAAATTTTGCGATTGGCCCCTAAAGTCAGTTCTGTTTTGACATTTGTGTAGTAAACACATGCGAAATACACGTTAATAAACAATGTTACGCTACACTGCTCCAGAACGCGGAATATTGTTGACTATTTATTTGACCAATAATCGGTCGGGGCCAAACGGTTACTGTGAATGGTGAGCGCTACAAAGCAATGATCAACGAGTTCTTTTTGCCGCAACTTGATGAATTGGGATTGGAAAACATGTGGTTCCAACAAGACGGTGCAACAGCACACACTGCACGTGCCACAACCGATATGCTGAACATCGGAAGCTTACTTTTGCGCCACCTAGTACCTTGTGTGCAAAGCACTACTAGGTATAAAAAGTACTTAGTATCGCAAGCCACGAACATTCTGATTGTTTATTAACGACACGCTCGGGTTGCTTGTTTGCAGAAAACTCAACTCCAGTTTCCTGGAGTGCCTTTATTTATAATTTTTCTTAACCTAATTATTGTACGTAGTACGCTAGACATGCGTCTACATACATATATCTTAATCCTAAGTAAACCCAACAATCTATCACTAAACTATTCACCTTAATCTAACTATTGTACATAGTACGCATGTACATATGTTTATACATACATATGTCTATCTTAATCCTCAGTAAACCAAACAACGTGGATGTCACATGTATGTGAAATCTATCACTACACTATTCGACCCGTGTTGTTTACTCAAGTGTGTCTTATCTAACTCATAGCCATACTTGAGTCCCATCGTTATCGTCCTAGACGACAAACACAAGAGTGCGATAGCGGTCTCGCCGTAATACATATTATTGTGTTCACATACATGTGCGCATCTACAGATGTTGGAAGCTGTTCAGAACTCTGAACATACTGCCCCCGTGGAAATGTTCAGATTTCAAAACTAAATGCTTTCAACGATATTTGGTTATTATTATTATTTTGATTATTTTCCTTTTAAACATAAAGAAACTTCTCAGCGGTTCTCAGGAGGTCGACACTGATGTTTTAGTACACAAACATATCTGTTAAGTATGCATCCTTATCCATAATAATAAATGCTTACCAATATCAAACCTCTAAATATGCATCCTCCAATTGGATACGCGGACCTTGCAGCGCTGCATATGCGCTGTAAAGCGAAAAATACGACGATTCCTGCGCCCATTAGAAGAAGAAGATTCGTCGTGCTCATGCCATAGTGTGCAATGTGATGCCAGTCCAAATCCAGAGGAAATCCCCAAATTGTTTTTAGTTTCGGTATTTCGGGGATTTTAAAGGGTTTGACAGTACCCTTAAGTTCAATGTGATTGACAGGTGGAAGATGTTCGGTAATGTTGGTCTGTGGTATTTCAAATTCAGCCTTCGTGCTTATTGTTCCATATCCCCAAAGATCGACATTCGTTGTGTTGAATCGGTGTCCAATCGAACAATGCCCTGATGACTCAATTGAAGGACTTGTATACTCCCGTTACAATTTACTGTTGCCTGCTCCTCTCTTGCCAATGAGAATAGCCAGGTGTTTGGTGACTGTAACTGAGTCCAGTACTCTTGAAGCGGCATGATGTTTATCTCGCAGTTTGCTTGCAGCGTGTTTGGATCTTTCAGTAGGGACATCTCACAATTTTGCATATGATTTTTGTTGGAACGATTTTCCGTCATCCCTTGTCAAGTTTGGTTTTGTGACAAACCGGTTTCGGGGTTCTGCCATTTTCAATGCCTAGTTTCGTTCTGGTCTGTGTCTATCCGCTGCGTTGTTTTTATAGTCCGTGGGTGCTGTGGCAGGTAATGTCAATTTATGTGTTCGTGGTAGGTAACGTTAATATGCGTGTGTGTGTGTGCGCTATTGATACGTCCGAATTGTTATCTGTCCCAAGGGTTGTTTTTGTAGGTATGTAGACATACCGCTTGTTAGCTAAGCGGCAGGTTGATGTAGGTAGAAATCGGTGATTTTTGAAGTTTGGTTCATATTTCGTTTTTGCTTGTTCATTGTTACGTGTTTGGTTGCTGTACCTGCTGGCTTGTGCTGTTTTTTGTAAACTAGTTTTAAGGGTTCAAATATTTCGTCAGAGATAGTGTTGTTTTGCTCGTTTATGATCCTGCCGTCAAATGTTTTTAACTTGTATATCTCCATGTTCTCAAGTACATTAAGCCGCCGGCCTTTTCCTTGTACGTGAAGTAATCGAGCCGTTGTTTTTATGTTAGCTGGGGTGCAGTTGTTCTCAAACATGTGGTTCGCGAAATTAGATTCTGGTATTACGGTGGGTTTTCGTGTTTTTTTGTTGTAGTCCCTGATATGCTCTCGGAATCTTGTGCTTATTTTTCTTCCTGTTTGTCCTATGTAGCTGTATTGACATTCACAAGTAAGCCTATACACTCTGTGTCTGTTGAATGGGTCATCAGAATTAGTGTCGGTTCTTAGTTTTTGTCCGACGTTGTTAGATGTTTTGAATGCTGTGTTGATGTTATATCTTGCTAATTTGTACGTCGCTTTTCCAGTGTATGTCATTGCCGTCCAAACCATTGGATTTTCCTCTACGTTTACTCTTTTTTGTGTTCCATGGCTACTTCTGAGTTTATCCACAAGTGCTTTCTTGTATCCATTATTTGCCGCTATGTTACATATTGTATTAAGCTCTCTCCAGTATGCTTCCTGTGTGAGCGGCGTTCTCTGAAGCCTATCCACTAAGTGCCTCAATGCTGCATTTTTGTGCTGTTGCGGCTACAGCGAAAGATAAAAAAAAACAACATCGTCACAACGAAGGCAGACAAAGGAAACACAACGGTGCTAATCAGTAAGGATGAATATATAGCAAATACAGAGAAGCTCATCGAGGGAATGAAATGCCGCATTATTAGGGATAACCCCACGGATAAATACCAGACCGAAGTTAAAGAGGTTATAAGAAATGCTACCAAAATAATAGACGAGAGGATGGCATATACCCTAACACAAATGAATCCATCTGCTCCTCCACTCATTGCGTTACCTAAAATCCACAAGCAGGATACGCCGATGAGACCTATAATTAATTTTAAGTCCGCGCCGGGTTATAAACTGTCGAAACATCTAAAAATGATTTTAAAGGACACTCTGAAACTAGGGCACGAATACACAATAAGCAATACGATAGAAGTACTACAAAGACTTGAGACCGTTAAACTCACAAGGAGCAGTAAACTCGTATCCTTTGACATAAAGGACTTATACCCGTCAATACCACTAACAGATACAATGGATATAGTCAACAAAACAACTGAAGATAAGGTAAAAACTGCGCAAATTACCAACGCGCTAAGAACAACGCTGCGGCAAAACTATTTCCGGTTCAACAACAAAATATATAGACAGACAAACGGACTAGGAATGGGTAACCCAACATCGGCCATTCTCATGGAAACATTCATGCAAAACTTGGAAGGAAAATATATACAGGAGTTAAAAACCAAGTTAGGCGTGGCATTCTACGCTAGATACGTGGATGACATCATCTGCATCCTAAATGACGATAACGAAGAGCAAATACTAGAGTTCCTGAACAGGCAACATAGCAACATAGAGTTCACAATGGAAGTAGAAAAAAATGGAATAATGAACTACCTGGACCTAACTATAGGGATTGACAAAATAACAAATAGGTTCAACTACGGCATTTATAGAAAACCGACTGCCACGGACACCATAATACACTCTACATCAAACCATCAGCAACAGTACAAAAATGCAGCATTGAGGCACTTAGTGGATAGGGTTCAGAGAACGCCGCTCACACAGGAAGCATACTGGAGAGAGCTTAATACAATATATAACATAGCGGCAAATAATGGATACAAGAAAGCACTTGTGGATAAACTCAGAAGTAGCCATGGAACACAAAAAAAAAAAAGAGTAAACGTAGAGGAAAATCCAACGGTTTGGACGACAATGACATACACTGGAAAAACAACGTACAAATTAGCAAACTTCTTTAAAAGATATAGCATCAACACAGCATTCAGAACATCTAACAACGTCGGACAAAAACTAAGAACCGACACTAATTCTGATGACCCATTCAACAGACACGGAGTGTATAGGCTTACTTGTGAATGTCAATACAGCTACATAGGACAAACAGGAAGAAAAATAAGCACAAGATTTCGAGAGCATATCAGGGACTACAACAAAAAAACACGAAAACCCACCATAGTACCAGAATCTAATTTCGCGCACCACATGTTCGAGAACAACTGCACCCCAGCTAACATAAAAACAACGGCTCGAATACTTCACGTACAAGGAAAAGGCCGGCGGCTTAATGTACTTGAGAACATGGAGATATACAAGTTAAAAACATTTGACGGCAGGATCATAAACGAACAAACCAACACTATCTCTGACGAAATATTTGAACCCTTAAAACTAGTTTACAAAAAACAGCACAAGCCAGCAGGTACAGCAACCAAACACGTAACAATGAACAAGCAAAAACGAAATATGAACCAAACTGCAAAAATCACCGATTTCTGCCCGCATCAACCTACCGCTTAGCTAACAAGCGGTATGCCTACATACCTACAAAAGCAACCCTTGGGACAGATAACAATTCGGACGTATCAATACCGCGCACACCCACATGCATATTAACGTTACCTACCACGAATACATAGATTGACATTACCTGCCACAGCACCCACGGACTATAAAAACAACGCAGCGGATAGACACAGACCAGAACGAAACTAGGCATTGAAAATGGCAGAACGCCGAAACCGGTTTGTCACAAAACCAAACTTGACAAGGGATGACGGAAAACCGTTCCAACAAAAATCATGGACTGCATATCATGACCGCCCGACAAAATATCATCAACATACATTTTCGCAATATCGCCGTTAAAAACAAACTGATATAGACGCCATATAGGTATAACAAGCGTAGTTTGTAGTATGGGGCCTCGGTCAACGAGTTTCCAGAGTGGGACATTTTTGATGCGTATAAGCCGACGCGCACCTTCGTGGTTTTGCTGTCGGGTTTTATGACAGCATGGTGGGGTAAATAAAAGGATAAATATTTCCCTTGTTGAACTATCTCTTGATGGGAGGCGGGTTCCATGTGATCCATGATTAAATATTCATTAAGTACTTCGTAATGTTTGTCTCTTAATTCGGGTTTTCTTTCGAGGGTGTGCTCGATGCTGATATACTGCTGCTGTGCTGCTGGTAGCGAGTGTCCGGGCGCCAGATTTTCCGGAAATTCCGCTTTAAATGGCAGTTTGACCCTGCATCGTTCATCTCTTTCGCGGATTGTGGTTGACCGATATAATGCTTCACAGTATTCTTCATCTGCAGACCGTTGCTGGGTCTAGTGCACTTCTTCCTGTTCCCAGAATCATCTCAACAGTTGATTTGGGGTGTCATCGGTGCATTCTGTGACATGACTACTGAATTTTGATACTCGTTCAGCTACTGGGCCTCTTAATATCCATTCGAATATTGTATTTTGGGCGAGTAATGTTCCACTGACATTATGTTGGAGTCCTTCGGTTAGGATTTTCGGGGTTATATCGTTACCGATTACCACATCGATTTTCGATGGTATTGAACATTAATATCAATGCTAGAAACTCTGACTGTGGGTAAGAAATGAGTAAGTTGCGGTAAAACTATTGCTTGTGGTTCTATTTTTTGGGTTAAGTCCACCGAACAGAATGTAATTTGGCAGACTTTATTGACATTCTTCGCAACCATTTCACCAACCAGATATCTGGTACAGAGATTTTTTTGTGGGTAGACCAAGGAGTTTTTGTATGCGCGATGAGACAAACGTCTTTTGTGGTCTATTAGGGCACAAACTTTATGAAATTCGCCAGCAAAGTATACTGGTTCTATTGCCGTAGGGAGTAGGGTGGTTCCTTGGTTACTCGAAAAGTGAGTAGAAACCTGAGTTGTTTCATGAGACTGCTGTGAGGAGTAGGCTCTTGCGGGGCTTTCGATATTTAAGGCTGCTCGTTTTCCGTTCTCTTGCGGGTGCCGTCTTGGGCATTTAGAGTTTAGAGGTTTGGTTTTGATTGCTGGGGCTTGGGCTGCAAATGCAGTAAGGAATGATGAACTTTTTGGCAATAAACACACGAGAAACTACTTTGACACTAAATCTTGGGGTGTTTTCACAATAACTGTTTTCTCTCACAAATTTAATTCGGTCTGGCACCGATAAATTTCTAAACCTAAAGCAAGATTTTACTGCTTGGTACTGATTGCTATATAATCTACATGAAGCCGTTTTATTGAACTCCGTGTGATATGCTTGGGTTCTCGGTTTCTTGAGAAGGGTCGGGTTTTGGTTCACTGGTCTTGGGGCCAAACTAGAGAATTGGGGTTTCGCCTTACCTGGTTTATAGGTACTTAACCTTTCTACTACCTCGTATCTGCTCGTGAGGAATTTGTTCATATCTTCCCGCAGTGGGAGCTCCTCCGGGAGCTGAGGGATTGTTCCCAAAGTGATAGGCTTTCACTCGGCTGTTTGGATGAGCACAAGTATACCAGGATCGGATCCGAGTCCGTCGTTGGGATTCCTTGCGTGTTTAGAGCTGACATACAATTATTGATTGTTGTCTGCATCTTCTGTAGCTGCTCTTCATTTTCTGTGAAGATTTTGGGCAGGTTGAACAATGGTTTGAGCTCGTTGTCGACGAGTATCCTTTTGTTTTCGTACCTCGACCTTAACGCTTCCCAGGCAAGTTAGAAGTTATCGTCACTCAGAGGGTATTGTTTGACCATGAGCCCCGCTTGTCCTTTTGTTTTCAAGCGCAAATGGTATAATTTTTGAGCGGGTCATAACTTAGGGTGGTTCTTGTAAACTGTCGTAAACATGTCTCTAAAGGATGGCCAGTCTTCGTACCCACCGTGAAAGACTTCGGTGTCGCACGGTGGTACCTTAAGATAGAAACCATTTTGATTTGACTCATTTATTGGGTGCGCGGGTATTGTATGTTGTCTGGTGCTAGTGAAATTAAAAAGCTGTAACGCTTCTAAAATTTCAGATTTGCATGTTTGGAACGTTTTCAAGCATTTTGAAAAATATTTTTCGACCGAACCGCTTACATCAGTGTAGTTGTGATAGAAGCTAATTTTCTGTGAAATCCTAGCACCTTTGCCCATATTTTATCTACGTCTTCTAGCTTGACCTTAAGCATACATTCTGATAAATCGGTAGCTTGGGAGGGGGACCATTTCGAACAGTAAACCTCTAATTTGTTACCGTCATATATAAATTCCTGCAGGCATTGGTCTGCAGTTGTTAATCTTTGGGTTTCGTCAGATGATTTTGGCATTATAATTTATTTTAAATTATATGATGGGAGCTTTTTCTAAGCTGTGAAAGTAAAAAATGTGTGTCCTAAAAAAATGTTGATTGAGCTATTTTTATTGAGGGGCCAAGCGTTTATTCGCTGGGTTACTTTATATATATACTCTTCTCAGCGCGTCTGAGCATGAGTAGATTTGGGTATATAAATATTGTGACGAATTCGATGATTCCTTAATTATCAATCCTGGGTTCGATCACTATAAAGTCGAATAAACACACGCACAGATAATAGATAATGGACTAGCTAATAGCTAGTTTTATTTACTAGTAATAAACGCAATAAAAATTTAAGAGTTTGGTAACTTCACAGTAGTTCACTGTTCAACGCTTGAAAATAAACTGATCCCCTGCCTTGCTTAGTCACCGCCTTATATAGTCCAACAGGGTGCTTGCCTACGCACCGAGAACTTTCTTGGTTGTTCGCTTTTCGTGTTCTGGAAGGGCCGGTCTTATTTATTAGCATCTCCTCTTTGCATCGTATTCGCAAACACTCGCGCTATCTCTCTTCCTCTTCCTAGTTACACGCTTGCATGCATAAGCGTAGCCATCGTTATCTCAGTTGTGTGTTAACTAGTGGTGGGAGTGTTATTGAGTTAGGGATGGTACATGCTTGAGAATAATCGCCACACTGCCCTCCACCTAAGTCTGATCGTCCCGATCAGACACATTTCCCAAACCAAACGCTGCTAGACGCTCAATGGTTGGCACTGCTTTACCAAACCTCATTTCCTCCAGTGATTGAAACTCCGACATCAATCCTCTCCTGCAGAGATTCCCACAATGTATTGCAGTGTTACATATTCCAACCATTTTGTCCGTTCTTAATCCCGAATGGATTTGTGCCTTCACTTTCGTTCCCAGTGGTACCCGGCAAACATTCCTGCAGCTCGTTTCTTCAGGATTCCGTTCCGTTCTCTCATGCCCATTGCACTGGTTCACATTATCCACTAAGTTGCGTTGCTTCCTCGGAACATGACCACCAGATGTTCGTCTTTTATCCTCAGCACACCCCGCACACTTAGTAATCCATTTCCTCACAGTTTGTTTGCAACCGATCCAATAGAACCGCCGCTTTACCTCTTGCAGCGTTTTCTTTATTCCCATGTGCCTTCCATCTGGGCAACTATGCGACGCTTTGATAACATCTGGAATTCTTGCCTTGGGAACAACAATAAGTGCTCGATGATTCCGGCCATCTTCACTTTCCCATATCCGATGCAAACACCCAGATATTAGCTTCAAATTACTCCATTGTGTCCAGTATGCTTTTGCGATGCGACTCTCTCTAATCATCTCTCCTCTTCTGGCTGTTTGTTTTCCTTTATTCCTTTCAACACACGTGCCAAATCTGGATCTTCCTCCTGGCCTTGCCGAATCTTCTTCAGGAGGCACCTGTCCATGAAAGCCTTTGGTCGAGGAGCTACCGGTGCTTTACGAGGCTTCTGTTGCTTCATCTTCAATATCACTCCCTTGGTGGTATAGCCACTATTGTGTCCAAAGACCAGAGGAACTTCTTGGCCGTTGTAAGTCATAACCCTGTTCCTTACGTTGATGTGAATGTCTCTCTCAGCCAAGAAGTCAACGCCAATGATGACTTCGTCGACAATATTCGCTACCAAGAAGTTGTGATAAGTAGCTACATTCCCAATCACAATCTTACATGTCACCTCTCCCAGGACTTGCTTGCTTTCACCAGTTACTGTCCACAATTTAGCTTTCCGCAATAGTCTCACCTTCCCGCTGACCAAGTCACTCCGAACGATGGAATGTGATGCACCGGTATCCACAGTCAGCAAGCGTTCTTTCCCGTCCACGTTGCCTTCAACAGTAACATTACCCGCTTTCCGTTCGAGTTGTGACACAGAGATTATAGGGCATTCATCTTGCTCATCTTCTCCAGCTTTGCGTTTACTTCCACTTAAATTGCCAGGATTACTGGAGCCAGTGCCGCAATAACGTGCTATGTGACCTGGTTTTCCGCACTTAAAGCATTTAATGGCACCATCACTTTTTTTCTGTACTCCGTTCAACGCTTCCAAAATTTTGTCTACCCAAGCCGGAGTTTCCACTTCTACACGATGAGCCTTGTATGCAGGTTTACTCAAAAGCGAGGCTGTTTCCTGCGTCAGAGCATGCGATACCGTTTCAGCGAATGTCCTTTTGGGGTTTGCATATGTGGCCCGCTTCGTCTCCACATCGCGTATTCCATTTATGAAACACTGGATTTTCACCATCTCCGTATATTCTACAGGTGCGTCCGCATTTGCTAGATGGGCCAACCTCTCGATATCCGATGCAAATTCCTGCAATGTCTCATTAGCCTTCTGACAGCGATTCTGTAGCTCTATTTGGTATATCTGTTTTCGATGTTCGCTACCATAGCGTCTCTCAACTGCACCCATCAATGCTTCATAATTATTGCGTTCACCGTCTGGAATCGTCTGTAAGATTTCGGCTGCAGGACCCTTCAATGCCACGAACAGTGCAGCAACTTAGTCTTCAGTGCCCCAATTATCCACCGCTGCCGTCTTCTCAAACTGTAGCTTAAATACCTGGAAAGGAACAGAACCATCAAATGACGGGGATTTTACCTTGGGAGTATTCGCTGAAGCAGATGGACGGTTCAGTTGCAACTCCTGGATACGGCCCCTTAACGCATCTACATCGGCCTCAATTTTGTCTTGCCGTTCTCTGAATACCTTCTGCACTTCAGTAATTTTTGCGTCTTGCATTCTTAGCTGTGATGCCATTCGTTCTTCCTGTGCCTCCAGCTGCAATGCAATTCTCGACGACAAGCGAGCCTCCTGTTCCTCTAGTTGAGCTGAAATTTGAGATGCCATGCAAGTCTTCTGTTCTTCCAGCTGAGATGCCATGCAAGTTTTCTGTTCTTCGAGCTGAGATGCCATGCAAGTTTTCTGTTCTTCCATTTTAGTCGACATCTGAGTTAATACAGCCAATATCAGGTTTGTGTCGACGGTTGCTACTGGATTCGGAGACTCCTTTTTTTCTTCCATTTTTGTCGGTGCCTCCTCCACAAGATGAAAAACATGATCATCAACGTCGATTCCTTCTGCTTCCATAGCCTCTCGCAATCGTGACTGTAACTCTGATTTATTTCCTGTAGTGTTCAGTCCCCGTTGTTCCAACTCATTTTTGAGTTGCTGAATCTTTAATTCATTCAGCTTCGCCATGTCCTTGTTATCCTTAAATTCACTGGTATTTATTCAACAATACCGCTTCTGACACCAATTGTGACGAATTCGATGATTCCTTAATTATCAATCCTGGGTTCGATCACTATAAAGTCGAATAAACACACGCACAGATATTGTATCTAATAGCTAGTTTTATTTACTAGTAATAAACGCAATAAAAATTTAAGAGTTTGGCAACTTCACAGTAGTTCACTGTTCAACGCTTGAAAATAAACTGATCCCCTGCCTTGCTTGGTCACCGCCTTATATAGTCCAACAGGGTGCTTGCCTACGCACCGAGAACTTTCTTGGTTGTTTGCTTTTCGTGTTCTGGAAGGGTCGGTCTTATTTATTAGCATCTCCTCTTTGCATCGTATTCGCAAACACTCGCGCCATCTCTTTTCCTCTTCCTAGTTACACGCTTGCATGCATAAGCGTAGCCATCGTTATCTCAGTTGTGTGTTAACTAGTGGTGGGAGTGTTATTGAGTTAGGGATGGTACATGCTTGAGAATAATCGCCACAATATATATATGTATGTGTTAAAAGTTATTGCCGGTGACGACCGTAGTGTACCAACAATGCCTTTTTCAATTACAGTGCTTATACTCGTAAGCACTTGATTTGCGATAAAGTAAATGTGTGCCAATATGTAACAGATGATATCGTGTTGTTGTTCCTCTATCGCCTTTTGTTGGGTTGTTACATATGGTCATGCACTTACTTTGTTGAGGGTGGGTTTTTGGCTTATGCAAAGAGTGTACAAGTGCGTATAGGTGTTATGGTTACTGCACCGGTAAAATAAATCTTGAGTGGTGAAAATTTACCAAAGCTCGTTGATCTTGGTAGTTTACTGATTGTCCTTTTGACCGGTAATTCGTATTTTTGTAATATATATATTTGTATGGGTTGATAATGGGCAGCGGTGAATTTGACGCTGAAAGAAACCAATTTTGGATTTTGCTTGGGACTGTACTTAATCAATGGATACACATATGGGTGTTTCCATCAGAAGGTCAACCACGACTGAAAAAATTAAATAACTAGAAAATGGGTTTTAAGACGAATTATTAAGGGAAAAGTACTTGAATTTTTATTATATGGAAGTATTTGCAGCATGTTGGTATCTTAAAACTCAACAACGGAAGAGTAAAACTTAGGGTTTCTTTCACTCAGTTTTCGCAAATTGAATTAACTATTTTCTCTTCCATATTAACTAAATTAAGAGATTTGAAATAGTGCAAATACATTTTAAAATTAAATTAACAATCAGAACTACCTACAAAAATGAAAAAAAGAGAAGTTTGAACTCGAATAACGGAATTTGTTTTTATTTACTTTTGATAGTATACTACTTATGTCGCGTACGTTATGCAAAAACATTATTTGTCTATGTCATTTGTCTATTGGCAGTCGCAGCTAATAGATTTTACAACTCCAAATCAAGACATCTTCTGGTTAAATATATTCGCTGAAATTTTCTTTTCGATGTAATAAAAATTGTATTACCCTTTAAAGTTTGTCGCATACGTTATTGTAAGTATGCATATTTTACTTAAATACATTAAAATCGACGTTAGAAGCATTTTTTTTTTGTATATAATATATAATAATAATATATATATATATATTATCCTGACTACATAGTTGTAAAACCATGAAACGGTGACGTGAAGAGTTAAAAAAAGACGAAGCAAAGCTGAAAGAGTACCAGAAAAAAGAGGCAGAGGAAAGCAGTACGAAAGGTAGAAAAGATGTTGCCAAAAGACATAAATAAGAAAATGGAAGTACTTGAAGCTCTTTACATGAATTATGTAAAAGAGGACAATAATGAACAGGAAACACACATGGGTTCGGTTGAAAGTTTTAACTTAATTAAAGATGTTTACTTGCGAGAGGGAGTTAGTGCGCAAGCTCCAGGCCGTAAAGATACGGTAATGTATAAGTGGAAAATCGTCATTATCATATAGTTTTTTTAATAAGAATACATTTTTATTTTGTTTCCTAATTAAAGTGTAAATTTCAAATAAAATACATTTTATTAGTTATATACGAGAAAAATTGTCGCGTACGTTATACAGTTTTTTTTTTTTAATAAATATAAAGATTGTAAAGGTGTATTTTTTAGCTTAGGTTACGAATTTTCAAATGTGCGCAATGTAAGCACTTCCGTTTTTGTCGCGTACGTTATCACCTCATTTTGAAAGGATATTTTAGACACCAAAGCTTTCAGGCCGCCCATTTTCTTCCAAACATACTTCTTTTTAATTGCAACGTAACTGTATTACCGAAAACTCGTTTTATGTGTGATTTATATTACTCCAAAAGCGTATGAACTTCACATACGGCTGCATGGAAACACCCATATGTATTTAAAAGGGGGTACAAAGTCAAAGATTTATGCCCTTAACGGGAGGGCTCTGAGTAAGGGTCCGTCTGATAGATCGGAGGGTAATATATATGTATTTGTATATTGTTGCTAAGAAAATACTCACTCAGACATAGTAGCTTTTACTTAGCAAGGTTCCATGGTTCTTGTTGTTCCTGTGGGTGATGAGTCCTGTAGTTGTTGTTTTCCTGTTGATTTTGTTGTAGCGGTTGCTGATTTTGGTATTTTGATATGTGTTGTTGTTGGTATTTTCCTTCTGTGCGATATTGTTCTTATTTGCTGATTTCTGTGTATTTATATTTTTTTTCTATTTTCACAAGTTATTTATTCTTTAATTTTTGTTAAAAAAAATATTTTGTTATAATTTGCATAGCCCTAATGCTTTTTTTTGTTTTTTTTTCTGACGTATATTTGTTTGTATGTATATTTGTAATACTTTTTTGTTTTTTTTTTATGTATATTTGTATGTGTTATATATTTTTCCACTGTGCACTCTTTGGTTTTTGTGCGTTTATTTATATTTTTAAAACTTATTTAATTTTTTCACTTCTAGTTATTGGTGTCTGTCTTGACTTTTTTTTCACCTTTAGTTTTAATTGTACACTTTTTGTTGCACTATATAATTGTTTAATTGTGTCCGTCCCGACTCTTTTTTTATTTAAGTTTTTTTATTATAAAATGAGTTGTTGGTGTTTTTGCTTTTTACTTTTTTTTTTTGTTTGGGGTCGCTGGTCGGTGTTTAGCAGCAAAGGACCATGTTTAGCTATTCACTTTCACTGAAGAAAAACCCCTTTTATTAATTAATTAATTAATTATTATTATTTAAAAATATTATTGACACTTTATTTTAACTTCAATTTAATTTCACAATTTTAAAGTATATATATGTATATACAAGGTGGCGCAAAAGTAAGCTTCCGATGTTCAGCATATCGGTTGTGGCACGTGCAGTGTGTGCTGTTGCACCGTCTTGTTGGAACCACATGTTTTCCAATCCCAATTCATCAAGTTGCGGCAAAAAGAACTCGTTGATCATTGCTCTGTAGCGCTCACCATTCACAGTAACCGTTTGGCCCCGACCGATTATTGGTCAAATAAATAGTCAGCAATATTCCGCGTTCTGGAGCAGTGTAGCGTCACATTGTTTATTCAAGTGTATTTTGCATGTGTTTACTACACAAATGTCAAAACAGAACTGACTTTAGGGGCCAATCGCAAAATTTATAGCATTTTCTGATAGGAGGATTACTTTTGCGCAGTAACCGTTTTTCACCGACCGATTATTGGTCAAATAAATAGTCAGCAATATTCCGCGTTCTGGAGCAGTGTAGCGTAACATTGTTTATTAAGGTGTATTTCGCATGTGTTTACTACACAAATGTCAAAACAGAACTGACTTTAGGGGCCAATCGCAAAATTTATAGCATTTTCTGATAGGAGGGTTACTTTTGCGCCACCCTGTATGAAGAGCGCGACGACGGGCGGAGAAAAACGGGTAGAGCGATGTGTTGATCGACGGGCAGTTTTACATAAACTAAACTATTTGCCTATGCGCGGTGGTGGTTGGCTTGAACAGCTGAGCTGCACTGCCTGTGCTTGGCTGCACTGACTGGCGTTGCCGCCCTAGTCCGAAAATTGGATCATGTCTTCATCATAAGTTTATCTGGTTATGCATTATACGTTCACGGACCTTCGACAAGAAAGGGAGTATAGCGATGGGCCTATAATCTCCGTTGGACTTCTTAATTGGAATTACTTTAACAACTTTCCAGCAATCGGGAAAAACAGACGTGTGTAACCAACGGTCAAATTTTAGGAAGCAAACATTTAAAAAACTTAGGGTGAATTTCATCTAGGCCGGTGGCAATGGATTTTACCCTAAGTACGGCCTAAACGACTTCGCAATCGTCAATTTGCGAGAACGAGAGACCAGGGATCGTACCACACACCTTCGCTATACCTTTCATGGCATAAGGTTCTATCAGAACTGGACGACTGAACGAATTGCGCATTCAGCTCCTTAACATTTACGTTTTCCGGAATGTCATTGCTTTTTTATCCTACACCAATTTCACGAATGTTTTTCCATGTTTTCTTCGACCCAATCGCTGTGCTAACCTTGAACTCATAGAATTTAAGCTTTTGCAACTTTATGGCCCTGGTAACTTCTCTACCACGAGCCTTAAAGACATCATAAGTTGCAGCACATTTAAAGCGTTTCCACTTACGATAGGCTATGTCGCGCTTTTTGATTAGATCCTTTATGTAGTTGTTGAACCAGGGTCGCTTGCGATATTGATTGGTTTTCGTAACGATAGGTTCGTATTGGTCATAAAGTGTATTGACATTTACCTGGAGGAAACTAGCAAGGTCATTAGTGGACTCTAAGCTATAAATCAATTCCCAAGGAATACTATCAACAGCAACTCTCAGTTGTTCATAATTGATATGCATAAAATCCCGATATGAATAAGTATCTATATTATATGCACGTTTGAAGTCAAATGAAATAAAAATAAGATCATGTTTTGAGAAATTAGGGATGGAAAGCTGATCGTATATCTGAATTTTTGATAGGTCATTCACAAAAAATACATCCAGTAGTGTGCTGGTACTTTTGGTAAAGTGTTGAGGTGTTGAGTGGGAAAAGAGCAAGGGCCTGCATTGCTAAGGAAAATTTGTTTTCACAAAGCAAGTCACTGTTGAAATCTCCAACTATTATAATATTATTAAAACTTAAAGACAACTTTTCAATTATTTCTGTGAAATTATCGAATGCTACGTTTTTGTTTGGCCTGTAGACACAACCTATAAGAGTATTGATTCAATAGCAGCTACAGATTGCTTTATATTAGCTATATCACCGGCTAACCCACCAATTTTCTGCATCACTCTTTCCTCCGAGCTCTTAATTGCAGCCGTCAGCTAGTAAATAATTGAGACTCTCATCTCTTCGACTCCTTCTCCAATGTTGGGTACTGCTGATGCATTTGTTAGTGGCGTTGTTGGTGATGATGTTTTGCGCAATGGATTCCTACGTACTGATGACATCTTCTGCATGCTTGGAACGATAGATTTAATATATTTTAGGTACAAAAGAAACCAACTTTTCACGCGCGCAACTTAGGGCCGTTTACTGAATGTCTGATTAACTGCTTAATCAAGACTTTTTCAGAGGTTGGTCCAAAAACCATTTACTCAATGTCTGATTATCGACGATGCGCTGATTATCTTCTGATAAAAGTTATCAAAAGATGGACCTATGATTATGTGCTTAGCAAAACAAAAAGTGACAGCTGAAAGTAAAAGTCTGATTTTGTGATAAATTGTTTTGCTAACAAACTCTTAATAGAGTTTAAAAAATATAACAAGTAAGGAAGTCCAAGTTGGGGTGAACCGAACATTATATACCTAGTAGTGATCTATTATGGTCTATTTTAATTCTTTCAGTTTGTATTTGCATTCAAATAGACAGACGGTCAGACAGATAGATGTATCGAGAGATGGACATGGCTACATCTACTCAGCTCATCCGCCTGATCATTCCAGTATACTTCTTGATGGGACTATCTCTTTTTCTTCTCATACGTACAAACATTTCATGTTCATGAAAGGTATGAAAATCAAAAAAGATATATAACTTCGCTTTTGCAGCGGGGTATTAACTACTTGCCCGGATATTTTACTTTTCATCCTGAACGTTTCGATATACATTAATAAATATATATCTCGATCGTTTATGCCGAACGAAGTAATATAACTTCTGTGCGTAACAAAAATAGGCGTCAAAGTACTCAATTGATCTTTATGAAATTTTCCACACCCATTTCTTGAAAAATTTATTTTATGCCTGAATCTTAATGTATACTCCAAATTTTATCCTTATAGGTGTATTATGTAGTGAGTAATCACTTTTTTTGTGTTTTCGAAAATTTTCTCTAAAAAGTGAGCGTGGCTATTATTCGATTTCGCCCATTTTGAATGGCGCTCGGAGATGGGGCCCAAGGAACCCGCATATCAAATTTCATTGAGATATCTCTAAATTTACTAAAGTTATCATGTTCACAGACGGACGGACGGACATGGCTCAATCAATTTCTCGTTTTTATAAGTCAATATCTACCTCGATCCATTTATGCCGTTACGTACTGCAGTTAGGCGACTAAAGTTAATATACCTTGTGTGCGAAGCACTACTAGGTATAACAATATCCATATAAAAGAAATATCACAATCGAAATTTATACTCCAAAATGGTTCGTTTAAAATTGAAAACAGAGCAACTGTCACTTTTTATTCGTTCACAATGCAACTTTTGTGAATTTTTCCAAAAACGTTTACAATGAACAACTCTATCATGATAAGTTAATCACACTTTTGTGTAAACGAAAATGTCATTCTTAGGCAAGCCATGATTACTCGGCGAAAGAAAATATAGAAGTGTGATAGATTACAAAAAACTGAACAAGTATAAAGCTCGTAGTGTCCGTCTGTTCGCCTGTGTGAAAGACTTTGGATCGATTTTTAACCCTTTTCCTGTGATCCAATCGAGCTGGATTTTGATTTCCCTGAATTTTTTTTTTTTAATTTTTTTTCCACTCTTTTCTTTATAACTTGAAGGGACTCCAATGCTAAAGCGTTCCGAAAAAAAAAATTGTTTTTCGAACCATCTTACTCCATATATTTGTAGTTTATCAATAGTAACTTTCTAACACTAAACTGTTTAGAAATTTTACAACACTTACAACTGGTATGACAGATGAAACATTGAATTGCACAATCAATATTGCATCATTTAAATTCGTTTAATTTATTGTTTCATACAACACAATCTCTGCCGTTTGTGTGTTCCCTGCAGGGAATGGAACTAGCACAGAGCTAGCGTGGGACTTTCCACTTTGCGTACGGTAGTAGCTCCTGCTCTATCCCTTTGCAATACTTTCAACTGTCTACTTTTACATGGCGATGTCCTAGGAAGTGGCAATCACCACAAATTGCAAAACTTTTCGAACTAGCTCTTAACTGGTACTAACATAAGCGGCTCTGCGCTAGAGTAGAAGTGTATAGTTTTGGACTACTACAAATGTGGTTCGTTATGGACTTGTTCCAAAGTTGACAGTTGTAGGTTAGTTCTAGAATTTCTAGCTAGGAACTAGATCCACAGAAGATAAGTAAGGGCGACTTTTAACTAGTTCTATAAAACATAAACAATATTTTTTTATTTACAAACGAAGTGCATGTATGCATACTCGTATACATACATACATATGCATGAACGTGTACCCATACATTTTATTAAAAAAATAAGCGAAACAAAATATATATCATCACATACTTATGTATATAAAACATCACATACTTATATATACAAAACAAGAAATTCAAATCAAAGATTCATAAATTCTAATCGAAACGTAATTACATATATTCATTTCAAATTTATTTTTTATATTTTTTAATCTCAACTACAGATATTAGGCCCGATCATCCATCTGTCATATTATTTGTACACACGTTCTTATGTAAAGCATTATTTTAAGCGCGTCATAGCTACATGGCTACAAACCACGAATGCCGCTGTCGCCAGATTAAATCTATTTCTATTTTTACAAGCGTTTCTTTTGGTCAATAAAAACGAAAGGAAGAGTGAATAACTTGTAATATAAGTTTCATTTATTGAGGTATATGTATCTTTCACACAATTTGTACTTTTTCTATAATTCTTTGCTACTTTTTAAGATAATTCACACCTGTCGCTGCTGCTTTCATTGTAATCAAGTAGCCAATGCTTGACTACAGTTGTCGCATAAATTTGTTTTATTGTAGCTGTGGTTCGTAGCCACCGTATTCAATGTGTTCAGCCCTATTATGTAAACCTCTAAGCGATCAATTAGTAAAAGGTTTTACGAGATCGTACGTGTTATTTTAATTTAATGATAATCCTTCCATTCTGAGTTCTTGACAAATTGTTAGTACAAATGGTCCAGAAAAAATAGTTGCATCATGTTTTCTGAGTTTCGTCAAAAACAACAAAAATTATTTTATTTCGAGGCAGAATTCAAAGCACTTGGCTATTTATGAATATTGACAATTTCTCAAGAACACAGTAACAGGGGGTAAACTATATCGTAGATTCAACCTTAATACAGTATAGCAAAGAGGAATTAATGGTTTTTGATTATACCATGTTGCGGATATGAACCTTTAATGTTAAATATATAACACAAATAAATAAAATCAAAGCTTCTTTAATTCTTATGAAAAATATGTTTAAGAACAGATGTACATAATTCAGTTTGTCATATACATATGTAACTATTTTATTATCGTTTTAGTAAAATTTCTGTGGAAAAATTAAATTAATTAATGTTTCAATCGAGGCATGCAGCGCTTTTCTAACTATCTGCAACCATTGAAGTGACATTTTTAAAAAATTAACTTGATTTCATCGAATTCGATTCTGAAAAATTAGTAGCTAGTGGCTTAGCAGAAATAAAAAGTATCTTGTCATGAGCTAGTTATAAGTCACTTATTTCTTCGATGACCTTAGATTTTTGAAGTATCGATTTTTGTGAAGCCTGAATGCATCCCGCAACTGCTCCTCGGGCTGTCCAGATGTAAGTAAACGTGAAAGGCATCTATTTAGAAAATATATTATACGTAGGTAAATGGTGGTTGTTATTAAAATACCTAAAAGGGCGGTGTAGAAATTTGTGTACGATTTAAGCATTTTTTTTGCCGTGAGTCCCATCCAAGTTGTGTAAAATAATGATTTTTTCATCACATTCATCATCGAATGTATCGCTTACTCATTTTAATAAAATATTTAGCACCAAACAATTTTTTTACTTTTTACAAAACTCACGAATTTGTAACAATGCAAAAACAGCTGATTCCAGAGCATGTAAATAACTGATAATTTAGCAAGATTTTATTTCACTAGTGATGCTAATCTACAAGGTGGCGCAAAAGTAATCCTCCTATTAGAAAATGCTATAAATTTTGCGATTGGCCCCTAAAGTCAGTTCTGTTTTGACATTTGTGTAGTAAACACATGCGAAATACACGTTAATAAACAATGTTACGCTACACTGCTCCAGAACGCGGAATATTGCTGACTATTTATTTGACCAATAATCGGTCGGTGAAAAACGGTTACTGCGCAAAAGTAATCCTCCTATCAGAAAATGCTTTAAATTTCGCGATTGGCCCCTAAAGTCAGTTCTGTTTTGACATTTGTGTAGTAAACACATGCGAAATACACGTTAATAAACAATGTTACGCTCCACTGCTCCAGAACGCGGAATATTGCTGACTATTTATTTGACCAATAATCGGTCGGGGCCAAACGGTTACTGTGAATGGTGAGCGCTACAGAGCAATGATCAACGAGTTCTTTTTGCCGCAACTTGATGAATTGGGATTGGAAAACATGTGGTTCCAACAAGACGGTGCAACAGCACACACTGCACGTGCCACAACCGATATGCTGAACATCGGAAGCTTACTTTTGCGCCACCTTGTATATATATAAAAATTTAGCCGTTTTTCGCGTTGTGATGAACTTTACGGAGAATGGCTGAACCGATTTGGGTAAAACTTTGCCACATTGAAGAGACACATGTGGAGAAGGTTTATAACTAAAAAAGGGGTTATCAGAAAAGGGGGCGTGGCACCTCCCATACAAACTAAATTTTTCAAGCAGAATAATGAAAGGGTTCCAGGTAGAGACCTGAAAATTGGTATAGACCTATATGATATCAAAAGCAAAACCTCTAAGCGATAAATTAGTAAAAGGTTTTACGAGATCTTACGTGTTATTTTAATTTAATGATAATCCTTCCATTCTGAGTGGTGTTAGCCATAGCAAACTACCCCGTACCAAAGACTGTGAAGTAGCTTCACAGATTTTTGGGTATGGCAGTCTGGTACAAATAGTTTATTAGTACTTTTGCCGAAGTGACATACATGACAGAGTTGTTGAACAGGGCTAAAATCTTTGCCTGGTCAGACGAAGCGCAAAAGTCCTTTGGCGAAATTAAAAATAAACTTACAACTGCTCCTTTCTTAGCTGATCCTAACTTTAACGAGCCCTTTATTATTCAACGCGACGCTAGTCAGCACGGTGTGGGAGCCGTCCTGGCACAAAAGAAAAATGAAGACGTAGAAATCGCCTATATGCCCGAAAAGTGAAACAAAGCTCAATAGAACTACTCAGTGACTGAACTGTAGTATTTGGCGGCAGTATTGGCCATTAAAAAGTTTCGAGCTTACGTTGAAGCACAGAAATCTACAGTCGTCATCGACCATGCGAGTGTGCGTTGGCTAATGAACCAAACCGATTTAGGAGGGCGCTTGATTCGTTGGGCGTTGAAGTTCCAAGCTTTTCATTTTAAATTGAACCCAGAAAAGGGAGTTCCCTAACTCGCGTTCATTGCGAAGATTAGATCGATTTCAAAGTTTCAGATAAATTCATATATCATCGTACTGAATTCTGTTCTGGATATTCATATGAGAAGAGCGCAGCCTAGAAGAGTTGTTCCGAAATCACTACAACCGGAAGTACTGAAACAGGCACAAGACATTCCCACCAACGAACATGGAGGTGTGGCTAAAACTGCGGAAAGGGTGCGTCGCTATTTATATTGGCCCAACTAATACCATTCCGTGAAAGAATATGTAGGCAACTGCCAGGTTTGTAAGTTGACAAAGTATCCGACCAAGATTCTTCGTCCGCCAATGGGAAAAATTAAACCCATGGAAAGAATTTTCTATCTTTTATATATTAATTTAACCGGCCCGCTTCGTAGATTAAAATAATGGTTTTTGGATCATATGCAAAAGTTTAGCTTTCAGTGCCCTTTTAAAATTTAGTGTAGTATATTTAGTGCGGCAGACTTCATCGGAGCGATAATGGTAGCCAGTTCCGATCAAAGGATTTTGAAGCATTTTTCCCCTAATGCGTTGAACATTCGTTAACTGCAGTATACTCTTCTCAGAGTAATGATTCAGAACACCTGAATCGTTTAACAGAAACCAGCATGTTCAGCCAAACTTTCGAATATTCGTGATATTGTTCGCGAAAATTTAAAAAAGCACATACTCGCAATGAGCAAACAGTACAACCTACGGTCACGGGAAATAACTTATAAACCAGATCAAGAAATTTTGATCAAAGCAACATGGCGTAACAATTTAACTCCAAGCTGGCAAATACTTTTCTCAAGGCTAAGGTTCGGGGAAAAACAGGTTCCTCATATTATCTTCTGGAAGCTAGCAAAGCCAAATAAATGGGTACATTCCGTGCCAAGGATATGCAGCCCTGCTAAGATTTTCGGCTTTCCGAGGTCTTTCTAAAGAAATTTCTATAGCAATTTTCTTTAAAATGAAAAATAACTGTCCTATTCACCCTGTTTCAAAGTAGTAATAGATTGACCACTAGCTATCATGTCACTTTGACAATGGGAAAGGAAATAAAACAAGTAAAGAAGTCTAAGTTCGGGTGGAACAGAACATTATATACCTATTGGTGATCTATTAAGGCATACCAATTTACGCAGTTCTATTTTAATTTTTCAGCTCGTATTGTAAAGCCAGCTGATTGCTTCCAATAAAACCACTTCTGTTACGAGTTTTGAGGGGTAACCTATGTAATTTTTATTACCTTCTAAGAGATTTTTTCCAATTTGTGGTGTGCCGTTTTGAATTTTTTTCTACAAATGGGCGGGACCCAAACATTTTTGCCAACTTCGAACGGCATCTACAAAGGAAATGCATTTTTGTTAAGAAGCCTTCCATAGCCGATGGACCACCCTTTTGAAAAATTTTATCAAACCACTTTTGATGTTACCTGCCCCAGGACTCGAACCTTGGACCTTCGGTGTGGTAGGCCGGCAACACTACCGCCCCATCACGGGGGCGCCATTAATTTATTTGTATATAAATTGCTTCCCTACCAGAACATCCTAACCACATTTTTGCATAATACCAATACATTCACATTTTATGTTTAAAAGACGGACGGAGAGAAGGACATTGCTAAATCGACTCTGCTCATCGTCCTTATTATTTCAGTTTGCTTATTGATTTGTCCATCTCTTCTTCTTCTCATACTTACAAACATTTCATGTTCATTAAAGGTATACAAATCAAAAAAGGTAACTTCCCTATTGCTGTGGGGTGTTAACAACCTGCCCGGATATTTTACTTGTGTTATCCGATTTGCTTAATTTTTGCCAGGAGGACAACATACTATTGAGAAGCAGCTGACCAACTTTGATTGAAATATCTAGTTCAAACTATAATACCTAAAAAAGTTAATATACCTTTTGTGCGCAGCACTACTAGGTATAAAAAGGGCGTGAGTACCAAGTACTCGTGGAGTTTGATGTGTAAACATGTGTATCCTGCACATAAGTTTAATTGAATAAGAGATCGACCAGTGGTTGGAATTCAACCACTTTATTTGATTTTAGTTATTAGCTATTATTCCATTATCCCACTTTTCCTTTTTCCTTTCCTGTTCTTTTCCTTTAAAATATTTCACTTTTATTTGTTTTCTCTTCTTTCAACAGTCTATATTATTAATTTATTTTATTGTAACTCATTTCCTACTTGTTTTTGATACTGATTCCTTTACTTTTTTATTTCGTTACTTTATTTTATTTCATTTTCTTTTCTTTTCTTTTATTTTTTTTGCTGCCAAAAGATTACTCCATGGAGTATTCTACACCAAAGCGAGAGAGAAGTAGGTGTACTTTTGATGAACACCTACCCCGGCTCTCGCTTTTGTATTGCACACTCCCTCGAGTAATGCTTTTGGAGCATTTTGAGAGTACGTAGGTACTACATGGAGTATTCAAAATCACCGAAATGGAGTACCCCGAGATGGATTAGTTGATCCAATCGCAGAGTACTCTGATACTCCTTAAGTAGTATTTTTTGCATGATGGAACAGAGAATTTTCCTTTTTTGCAAGGTTGAAGACACACATACAGCTATGGACACATAAATGGCACATTTGTTAAACTCAACTTTCTTAAGTCATAATACCATTAATATTTTGAACAAAGAAGAAATGCTTGGTATTTTTTAAAGTTTATTATCTGCATTTAATAGTAATATGAACCTGGAAAATGATACAAAATGGGTTTTAAACTGATTGTTAAGTATGGTTTTTTTCCTCACATATACCAAGTGTTAATATTTGGTGATGTAGCTTTTATTTTTAATTACTGCTTCACATCTGCGACTCATACTCTCCACAAGTTTTTGACATTTTTCTTTGGGTATGGCATACCAAGCGTCCTGAACGGCGGACCAAAGCTCGTCCATATTTTTATAATTTATCTTCGCAACTTCAACCTTGGCTTCATTCCACAGGTTCTCGATTGGATTTAAGTCAGGACTTTGTGCTGGCCAATCCAAAATATCGATATTTTCTGCACTAAACCAATTTTTAACAACTTTGGATGAATGTTTTGGGTCGTTATCCTGCATAAATTTTCAGTTAACTGGCATGTTTTCGAAGGAATATGGTTCTATGTGGGTTTTCAAAATGTCCAAGTACTGAAACTTGTCAATTTTGCCAGTTATCCTTACGAGCGGACCTATTCCATGCCAAAAAACGCCACCGTGTTTGACCGTCTTTTGGGTGAACCTGGTATTATATTCCTGGCGTTTAGGGCGATGATCAAACACTCGGCCATCTAGTCTTATCCTGTTTATTTTGGTTTCATCACTTCACAGCACGTTTTTCCAAAAATTTACGGATTTTTCGCGATTAGCTCTGGCGAAGGCCAACCACTTTGAAATTTTTTTTTTTGAAAACAGTGGCTTTTTCCTAGAAATGCGACCAAACAAGTTTGCTTCATTTAGGCGTCTTCTGACAAGCCTAGAGGATACTTTTTGATTCAATAATTGATATCTGTCGCGAGGACTTGAAAGGATCTTTTTCACAAATTTCACTATGGCAGCATCTGTACGCGCGTCTGTCTTTCGGAGCCTTGGCTTTCGAATTTTGCCTCTGATTAATACATCGAGGTTCTCTTCACAGGAACTCACCGCGTTGTATACTTTTTTGCGGGAAACTTGCAAGGACTTCGCGATTTTTGACACTTTTTGCCCGCCTTGATACATTTTCCAAATAATGCGCCTTTCTTCCGTTGTGGTATGCTTTCCCGAACCCATTTTTGACTCAAAATATTTTTTATTAAACGACAAAAAATGCAATGATATTTTGATACACTTTTTTTGGAAATTTAAGTGGGTGCTACGTTTGAGAAATAGTTTGTGCCATTTATATGTCCATTTAAAATTAGCATTGTTTTCACAAAATTCATTACCGTAAAGAATTCGCAAAATATAATGTAGCATTTTTTTGCCTTAAACGTAACAGCTAGTGCGACATGAAATTCAGAACAAATATTTTTGCACTGTAGCCAACTTTAAGTTCAAAATCGATGGTATTAAGTTTGGTTCAAGAAATGTGCCAATTATGTGTCCATGTATAAGAAGAGCGTCATATGCATATCAGCAAGGCAGTCAAACAAGATCCCTGCAATCAACTGCCAAACTAGTAAGTAAACATTCTAGTTCATTAACTAGAATTTCATGGGCTTATTCATACCAGTCTGAGCGAATGCAACTTATCCACTATCATAAGCAGCAACCACTCTTCGAAACTGTTAATAGATACATATGTACATACACGAGCGAAAAAGAAAATAATGCATTATTCGGGCAGCAATCATTCTGTCAACAAAGCTATCATAAATTTTTATTTTCTGTTCAACTTATGTTTTGGGGTTTCAAAGATTAATTAAATTTAATATATGTAGTTGTTATAGTGAAATCACAATCCTTTTAAAATTTTCGTGCTTAAACACATTTTGGTTGCAGATCAAGTAAGTGCATGCATGTCAACAACTGCAGTAAGCAGTGCTCAAATGAAACAAGTAAGAAAAGTGAAAACGAAAGGATCACTTTTAAAGCAATTGTGTAAGTAAATAACATTTCTTTTTGGAGTAATCAAAATAACCTTTTCTGAAGAAAAGTTTTACAATAAATGCATAAAAGGGTTTACTAATTGTGATTGGGTAATGCAGTTTTCAATAATAAAGTGAATCTCAAACGGAATCGTTTTGAAGCTGCTGATGATGATGATGACTGAACTTTAAATAAAGTTATTTGTAATTTTATTTTTATTTACCTACGATGAAGTGGTACAATAACTGGAATGATAGGCTGACTAGCATGACGGCTGGTATGATATTTACTTTTACTGTACTTTAATATTACATACTTTGCATTTATGTACTTTACAATTTAAATATTTATTCATTATGTTAACTTTTAAACTATTTAGTTGTGCTGGCTCGAAGTTAATTTTTTGTATGAATAAAACAAAAGGTTTTTTCCTTTTATACCGATATATTTACTCCACGGTAACCGTCTTCAGGGTAACTATTTACAAAAGCCATAAATAAACAAAAATTAACAAAAATCTTACATGAACACATCCATAATTCATGCATACATTTCTTTTCACGTCTGCCCTGTGTGACGCAGAGTTTTGTACTATCTATTAGTTAGAAAGTGTTTGTATATATGTGCGCAAAAATTGTCAAAATTTTTTAGTGGATTTGATAACCCAATTGCGACATCGCCTACCTGATAATATGAACTCTTTACAAAAGATATATTTTTTTTCAGTTTATTTATATATTTATTATTACGGCTTTTCAGGCCTAAAACTTTATTAACTATTACAAAAAATATTGGAAATATTTATGCTGTCGGAATGCATGGGATTCCGATCAGCGTTGCAACTGGCAGTTCAAAGGACCAGTTATGAAGCAACTTTTGCCAGGAAGTGGGAGGGACACGTTTCCAATAATACAGTACTTCAGCGCTAAGTTTGTTTCATTTTATCAATACGTATGTTGTATGCTGTCGGAATGGACAGGACTCCCATCAACAAAATAGAGTAAATGAATGGCAGATAAAATGACGAGGGTGGTTTGAAGGGAAATGTTTCCAATCCACCCATACTCCAGCTCCTAGAGGAAATTGGTCTGTCAATTGATAATTCTTTGAAAGTCACAAAGCCAGATGTATTTTCCTACTTTCAAAAAGAAAAGTCTAGGTATTCTCCAAGTCAAGTAACATTTATTGCTGCAGTAGCGAAAGCTAATAACCGTACAGTGGACAAGTGTGATCCCCCCTTTTTAAAACTGGTCGAATTCGTATTTAACTTTTTGGTATTACCTTTCAGTAATGCGGAGGTTGAAAGAGTTTTTAATGCGATGAACATTTGAAAAACTAAGTTAAGGAACAGATTAAAAATTAGAATGCTTAGAGTCCAATAGCCTTTCTGAAAACAAACTTTGGTGCTCTTTATAATTCATTACGTTATGAGAAATGGGAAGCTGTTTATGCTGAAAAGGATGTGAGTGAAGCGTACAAGTTATTTTTGACTACGCTTCGATCGCACATAACAAAATCTAGCTTTGCTACGTCACCTAAACATTCGCAGACTATTCTCAAGCCATGGATCAATCGAGACCTACTAAAGAAAATTAAGATCAGAAATAAATTACGCATGAAATCTCGCAAGCATCCAAGCAACACTCGCCTCTGGAAGCGTTTGAAATATCTCGCATGCAGGATTAATAAAGAGTGTCGCTCTGGGCATGATAGTTTTTATAAGAATAGGTTTTTGGCTGCGAAGGGTGATGTGAAGGAAGAATGCAACGTGGTCAACGACATTCTAAATCGTAATAAGGTAGATCAATCTAATTCGTTTGTGCTGGATATCGACGGCGAACTTGTTTCTCACCCATTGTACGTTGCCAATCATCTCAATGATTTTTTTGTTACAATTGGAAAAGAATCCGCTCCAAATAATAGTAATATACGCTGCACTTGCAACAACCGCTTAATTTACTCTGTAAATTCTTCTCCAGGTTGTAGTTTCTTTTTTGAACCAATTTCTGGGTCCGAGATTTGGAGTTTAATAATTTCTTTAATAAATACTGATTCTTCTGGGAATGCTGGTATCTCTAACCGTACTTTAAAGAACATTGCTTTCTATGTTGTTGACATCTTAAAGCATTTATTAAATTTTAGTGTAGTCACAGGAGTGTTTCCAGCCGATCTAAAATGTGCTATTGTCATACCACTATATAAGAAAGGGAATAAGAAAGATAAAAATAACTACAGACCTATTTCACTCTTGCCATCTATCTCTAAGGTTTTTGAGAAAACTGTTAAATGCAGAGTCTTGCAATATCTGGATAAAATCAAGTTTTTTTGTCCATTGCAATATGGATTCCGGTCAGGGGTATCTACTGAAGATTCTCTTCTTAACTTATGCTCCTTTATTTATAAAACAATGGATGAAAAAGGGACTTGTGCTAGTATTTTTGTTGATATTACAAAAGACTTTGACATGGTCGACCACTATATTCTTTTAAGTAAATTGCACTCAGCTGGTTTCCGTGGAAATGTTCTAGATTGGTTTGAATAATATCTAAGTTTAAGAAGTCAAAAGGTGAAAGTAAACAATAATTGATTTGGGAGTTCCGCAGGGTTCAGTCCTTGGACCAACTTTATTTCTGATTTATATCAACTCGCTTTTTTCAATGCCTTTTGTAGGAAGAGTCACAGCATTTGCTGATGACTTGGCAATCGCATATAGATCAAACCATTATTTTAATCTTTTTATGGTTATAAATCAAGATGTGAGCCTCCTAAAAGAATGGTTCGCCTCTCATTAGCTAATTGTAAGCAATAAAACTAAACTAATGTATTTTAGTCTTGGTGGCAAGGTAGTAGCTAGTGGTGATATTGTTTTCCACTCTGCAAGCTGTCTGCGGCACAAACTATGTACTTATAACTGTATTGAAAACGAGTCTCGAGTTAATTATTTTCCCGATTTAAACTGTGTCGCAATATGTTTCAAGGTCGAAGTTGTCTATAATTTTAGATATCTGGGTGTTATAGTCGACCACAACCTAAGCATATCTCTGCCATGAAAGTTTACTTGCTAGCAACTGTTCGCTCATTTTATCGCCTGCAAAAACTATGTGCAACCAGTGTACTGAAAATGATGTACTATGGACTTGCGCAGTCTAAACTTCAATATGGCATATGTTGCTGGGGCAGTGCATATTCTAGTAGAATTCGACCACTCTTAATGTTGCAGAAGTGTCTTACACGAAGAGTTTGTAATGCTAGCCGTTTAACGCACTCAATGAATCTCTTTAGAAGATTATATATTCTCCCTGTTAGACACTTGTACTACTTTAAAGTTTTAAAAATTTTCTTTATGAGAAGTGGTTATCTACGAAGTCCAATATACGGCGGCCGCCGTGGTGTGAAGGTAGTGTTGCCGGCCTACCACACCGAATGTCCATGGTTCGAGCCCTGGTACAGGTAACATCAAAAGTGATTTGAAAAAAGTTTTTCAAAACGGGGTCGCCCCTCGGCAGTGGTTTGGCAAACTCTCCGAGTGTATTTCTGCCATGACAGGCTTCTCAGCAAAAATTCGTCTCCTTTGTAGATGCCGTTCGGAGTCGGCAAAAAACTGTAGGTCCCACCAATTTGTGGGGAAAATTCAAATCGGCACACCACAAATTGGAAGAGAAGCTTGGCGCAAAAATCTCTTAGGAGGTTTATGATGATATACCTGTTGTATATCGCGCCATAGAGAGAGAGAATATACACTTCAGTCATGCTAAGAAGCAATTCTAACTCAAATGTTACTGTTCCTGCCTCACGCACAACTCTGTATCGAAACTTCTATACCATAGTATCAGTATGATTTTCAATAAGCTTCCCGAAGATATAGAAACAATTCGAAGAATAAGCATTTTCCTAAAGCAGGTGAAAATATGGCTTCTTGGGTTGAACCATGACGATATTGAAGTTCTGTTACGGTCTATCACATAATCGGCTTCCGACTTAAAAATTTTGCAACTATTTTCTTATTTTTCTTACTACTTTTTTCTTGTAAGTTGCTTGCTATGCATTGAACCGATGTACTTTATTTCTATTTATTTTTTAATAATTTGGTTATTTGGGAACATATTTTCTTTTTGCTTTTTTTATTTCTATTTTTATTTGAGTAGTTCACTTGTAAGTTTCTTGCTATGTAATGAACCGATATACTTTTTTTCTTATTATTTTAAAAACTTTATTTTAATAATTTATTTACCATCAATGTTAAACTTTATATCATCTTTTAAATGATATCTGTTTGCAACCCACATTTTCAAACTTCCATTGTAATCATTACAAGAAATGGCGTTATCACTGTTCTTTTTTTGAACAGTCAACGTCATTAGCTATTATCTTATTGTATCTACTTTATTGTATGTTCACTAATGTACTAATGTTAACTTCTTTTAAGTTGTCATAAGATAATAATGAATGAAAAAATAATTAATTAGTGAAAAAGTTTTATCTGCTTGGCGCACATGGCAGGCATCGGCATTTCATAGAACAATTGTTCATGCTCAGCTCACACATACAGGTTACGCTCTTTCTTTGGTATGGCGGAGCAACATCGAGTATGGGTGTCGCTTGTTTGGGCGGCGAATAATATATAAATATATGTAATAGTGGCATGTGCATCAATGTAACGTGTGTTTGCGATTTGTTGTCTCATGCGCCAAGCAGATACAGTGCTTCACCGTCGACGTATACGTCATACGTCGAAATTTAGACCAAAATCTACTTTGCCGTATCTGTTGAATCTGTTGTTAAGCACGCCACCACTCGCATTCTACTTAGCTGTCAATTTTTTCAACGTATTGCCGTATTGTATCTCCTTGGCTCATAACAAGGCACTAAAATACATGTCAACGGGTTCGTGCGTTGAGAGCGCTTTCACCGACACTACCTCATTTACAACCTCGCCGATGCCTGCTGTATGGCATTGTCATGGATGAAATAGATAAGGTTTAGCCGTCACATGTGTGAGAAAAAAGTAATTTTTTTGCGTGACGTATGCGGTGTGTTGTCGCCCTGACAGAGCTGTCAAATACCATACATTTCAAGAAAGAAAGTGTAAACATTGGTACAAAATAATTACTATATCAAATGTGAACGTATTTCTTTCAAAAAAATTGTTAAATATCTATGATTTAACGTCGTATCACGATGATAATTGTATTAAATAAGTTTCGGCAGTGTAGTTTTGGAAATATTTACTCATTTTAATTGAGGTCCTCATAGCCGTGTACCAGTGCGAATTTGTATGTAAACATTGGTACAAAATACTTACTATTTTATATTTGCTATGATGTTTTACTTTAATAAATACATACTTACGTACGTAAAAATACCATATCGTCAATAAAAGATTTTGTTTAATTTTAAGTGGCTTTATTTCATATATTGCTTATACAAACAATGCAAATGAAATCCTTTCTTCATAAGCAGACGATATGCTTTTGCGCTTGTTGAATAAAGTGTGATTGAATGAGAAATATCCTCTTCACACCAGTTACGCCTCTTTAATCCGCTCTGTAATTTTTTTATTTGGCCTGATGTAAATATTGTTCCCAGTTTCTCCACTATGTTGTTATGTTCAAACTCGGCCCTTTGTAAACGCTGCTGCAACTCAGACATTTCCTTGTTATGCTTTATTTGCATTTGACTTAAGCAAAAGTTTTCCCTTTTCAACGTTTCACTAAAAATCATAAATGTTTATAAATCGCAGGAATAACAAAATAATTAACTTACAACAAATAACTGCTCTCAGTCACACATAGCTACAGGATCATTTTCTTCTTTAGCATCTACATTTGATAGTACAACAGAGCTATTCTCTATTGTCACAGACGGTACAGCATCTGGCTTAAGTTCTCTGCATTTCGCAAATCCTATGGATATTACCTCCGTAAATCTTTATTTATTATTATTAATAAAAATGAAGGTAATTGTTTCCTTTAGGAGACAACTGCTAAAACACGTCCGAAATTATCGGAAAAGGTATCAAAAGACGCGTTTTGACCTCGATAACAAAAATCCGGAAGCGGACTTTCGAGTTTTCGCTTCAGTGAAGAGATATTAGCAATCAAAGTTGAAAATTTTCTGTAATTTTCATGGGGTTGTCGTAATTTCAGATTAGGATGTACCGAAAAGTGCAAAAGTGTGTTCTGCGCAGAAATACTGTGGACCACGTAGCCGGTGTTGGACTGGCTAAGGGTTATCTTTTGAAGCGCGGCCGAGGGCCGCCTGCGCAGAAAGGTGTTCTTCACATAAATACCTTGGATCAAGAACCCTATTTGAGATCGGAACTGGGTCATTTTTGGGTTTTTTGCGAATAACTTTTCACTGAAACAAAAAAATTGAAAATCCGCTTTCGGATTGTTGATACCGAAGTCAAAACACGTTGTTTGATACCGCTCCCAATATGTTTGGACGTGTTTTAGCAGTTGCCTCCTAAGGGAAACAATTACCAAAATGAATCTTTACCCATTTCAAATTTCATATAATTTTCCAAGTATGTTGGAAGGAAGTGCTCACTGCAAATTCAGTCATTTTTAAAATTTGGAGCACGCCGGCAAAAATGGAGCCACTTTTGTTGGAGTTTTTCATTAGTTGGAAAATTGAAAAAACCAACTTTGTTATCTTTGGTTTTATGGGAATTTGTACAATTTAACACTGCGCACTTCATTTTTATTAATTAAACGCACAAATAGTATTATTTTTGAACAATTTGAACAAGCAAACGTGTTATCGCACAAAATAAACAAAAATTGATTGGGCCGTACATGAACCCTGCATACGTCACAAAAAGTCAGCTCTTTTATTCACAATTTTTTTCTCTATGGCGCGATATACAACAGGTATATCATCATAAACCTCCTAAGAGATTTTTGCGCCAAGCTTCTCTTCCAATTTGTGGTGTGCCGATTTGAATTTTCCCTACAAAATTGGTGGGACCTACAGTTTTTTGCCGACTCCGAACGGCATCTACAAAGGAGACGAATTTTTGCTGAGAAGCCTGTCATGGCAGAAATACACTCGGAGAGTTTGCCAAACCACTGCCGAGGGGCGACCCCGTTTTGAAAAATTTATTTTCAAATCACTTTTGATGTTACCTGTACCAGGGCTCGAACCATGGACCTTCGGTGTGGTAGGCCGGCAACACTACCTTCACACCACGGCGGCCGCCAAAATTGATGGCTTAATCTTGTATAATTCGTTCATGTGGCATTGTTTGAATTCCGATTTTTGTTGCGGAAGTATCGTTTTCAAACTTAATTTTGTTGTACCCACATAGATACTATTGCACGGTTTTCTGCCCCTTCCTTTGCATGGAATTTCATATACAACATTACTTTTTTCGGTTTCTGGTATTTTTGATTTTGTTTTATTAAATAAATGCTTTAATGTATTAGTCGGCCAATGGGCAGTATTTATTTTTTCTTTATTATTACAATCCGATTTTGTTAGACTAATTTCCAAAAACTATATACGAGTATAGCCTGTTACGTACCCACAGAACTCCTGAAGTATAGTGAAAGATTTATAGAGATTTCACCTATCCAGATTTTCCGAATATAAGTTATCACGCAACAAGCCAAAACAATAACACAAGCACAAGCTGAGTCAGCAAATGCAGGTGAACCACGAATTGCAACCATTCCCACTACAAAATTGAATGCGCAACATGACTCCATCAACAAACGGCTACCGCTTGTAATGAAAGCCAATCATACCAAGTTATGGAAAATGCGGAATCAGCATTTTTAAAGGCGACAGCTATAGTTAGGGAAGTCAGGTATTCAGGTGCAGTCACTGACAAAGTAAAGTTTGCCATAATAACTTAGGGAAATAAATAAATGCAAATAAAGCATAGCCGAACCCAAACGTGTGTAACATGTACGATTTAAATAAATAAAGAATCGACAACGCATGTGATGCGTAAAATTTGACCTGCAAGCTGACCTGCTATTGGTAACAATTTTCTTCACTGAACCACCATATTTGCTGAAGGACAGCGTACTGTTGACACTGCACCGTTCCTGTTGATCCCGTATATACAAAAAATTAACTTTTGCATATTTTAACAAATAAAAATAAAAAATGAGTATTTGTTGGGAAGTGTGGTTTGTGAAAAAAGTGCTGGTTTAAAGGAAAAAGGTTGGTCTAGAAGAACGTGTTGGTTTACTTTGCTTTTAAAATGGACCAAGTACAAACGCAAGCCCTCTGAAACGCAACAGTTCGTGAGGCACCTGAGCAGGCAGGAAGTGAGTTCGAAACGAAAATGGACGAATTAAGTTGGAGACATATTAAAATGGAAACCACTGCAAGTGTGGAAGAATATCAGGCTGTTACGATTCAGCCTGGTGTTACATGTGACAAGTCACTTGATTTAGTAAACACCAGGCCGGAATTTAACGGTTATCAGGCACGTTACGTGTTCTGGAGGCAGGCCGCGCACACCGCATATAAAGTTTTCTAGGGCTACGTAGGGAGCTCAATTCATTATCAGGCTGTAGGTATCATAAGAAACAAGGTCGTGGGATCTGCTGATATGGTATTGTTCATTTTTAATACCGTTCTGAATTTCCATGCCATAATTTCAAGATTAGATTTCACATACGCAGAAAAAACTAGTGTACTTAATTGAACAAGAACTTTCAATGCTGAGCCAAGTGTCACTATCTTTGGCTAACTTTTATGAGGAGATAGAGCGGAAGCTAACCCTCATAATCAATAAAACAACAATGAATCATGGGGAAAACAGAACACTAATAGATTCACTTTGCAAAAAATACCGTGAAGATCCTCTCTGTGTGTTTATATCAGGCATTAATCGGCCACTATGCGACATTCTTTTCCCTCCGATCTTCCCTCTGCACTGGCCTGAGCCCAGGAATTAGAGGCGAACCGAACAAGGATGACAAATTACCATAATGAATTTCATCGGAAAATCCAATCGGCCACATCAGGGTCCCAATACCTATAAATATACCCCACAATGTCGTAGGGTCCCAAATGAACAATTACAAATACGCATCGTCCAGTCCCAATGGAAGTGGACCCATCCCCTTCACGCTTTAGGCAAACTGGACTACAATTTTCACAATATAGTGGTGCACGCCAAGGGGGACAACATTTGCAGCGATCAGAACGATTCGAATAATAGGAAAATAGGCAGCCCCTTAGCACTCACATGCGCCCAAGGTAACTCGCAACCGACCCCGGCTGCCCAGAAGAGACAAGACGGAAGTGACCGCCTCACCGCTACGAAGATTCCGCGTGTTAAATACCTGGCACATGAGATGAGCAACTAGGATAGTTATATTTGCGTGGATGAAAATTGTTATGACTATGACAATAATGATTATGACAAGCGGTTTGAAGGGAATGAAGTTGAACTTAACGATGGCGTCAATTTTTTAGAGGTAGGTCCCTCTTGCCCTACGTCAACAGCACACTTAGGGGAAGAGGTCTAAAGTTTCTTATAGATGTTCAGCACTCTTAAGGGAATCAAAAGTTTACTGAGACCCTTTACTGTTAAATCCATTCATGGCACCGAGAAGGTTACACAGAATTGCACAATAACTATTTTTAATAGGATGTTGAGTTCTTTATCCTCCCTAGCCTCAACACCTTCGATGGTATCATTGGGTTTGACCTCCTTAGGGAGGTGATGGAGGTCGCGAGAAATCTTTTTGTTACCGCTGCCCAGACGTAAACAGAATACCGACATCAGTACAAGGCCCAATGGAGCTGGAGCGATACGCTTCATCAATTCTGGAGCTGCATGCTAGGGGGTTTTTCGGATCCAGACGAATCTCTGCCGTACAGTACTAACATTGTCGGAACAATTAGAATCGTTGAAAACCTTCCAGTATATTCTAAAAGCTACCATACCCCATGGCGGCAGCAGAATTTGTCAATAGAGAAAATTCAAACTAGATACGGAACGGGATTTTAAGACCATCTCGTTCACCCTTCAACAACCCAATCTGGGTCGTGGATAAAAAGGGCTATGATGAGGAGGGCAAGAGAAAGTGACGTCATTGATAGGGTTGAGGAAGCTTAATAGCAAAACCATTAGTGACAGGTATCCAAACCCGGATACCTCTGTAATTTTGTCGAATATCGGAGGCTCTGAATTTTCTTCAACAATAGATTTAAAGTCGGGCTTTCATCAAATCAAATTGGCTGAAAGGGATCGAGAAAAAATAGCCTTCTCTGCAAATAATGAAAGGTATGAATTTTGTAGACTTTCTTAGGGTTTGAAGAATGCCCCAAGAATTTTTCTCTATCGATGACACCCTAAGAGACGAGAGTCCTTGTGAAAATGTTTAATGCCAATATGCGCGTGTCTGCCGAAAAGTCTAAATTCTTTCGGCAGAGCGTCGAGTTTCTCGGTTTTACAGTGTCCAAAGACGGCACAAGAACTTGCCCTGACAAAGAAAAGGAAATACTTGACTTTAAAGTTCCCAAAAACCCTTCGAGCTTTACGTTCATGTCTGGGACTTGCGAGTTATTACCGATGTTTTGTAAAGGACTTCGCCGCTAACAAAATATTTGCGCATTGAAAATTGAAACATTACACCTAAACAATCGGGAAGGGTGGAACTAACTTTGGACGATGAGGCTCTCCACGCGTTCAGTAGATAAAAAGAATTTTTGCATTTGAGAATATATTATTTCTATACCCCGACTACGACAAACCTTTCGAGCTAACCACTGATGCGTCATCTCATGGCACAGGCGCTGTCTTGTTTCAGAGCGGAAGACCTATTACAGTGGTCTCAAGAACAATTTCGCACACCGAGGAATACTACGCCACCAACGAAAGAGAGCTATTCCCAGACATGAACGTAAAGCTCGAAGGGATTTTTGGAACTTTAAAGTCAAGTATTTCCTTTTCTTTGTCAGGGCAAGTTCTTATGCCGTCTTTGGACACTGTAAAACCGAGAAACTCGACACTCTGATGAAAGAATTTAGACTTTTCGGCAGACACGCGCATATTGGCATTAATAATTTTCACAGGGATTCGATCTATGTCTTTACCTTTTTTTCTGCATTCTTAGAAAGTATAATGACATCGAAGAAAGGATTATTTCACTGGAAACAGAAGATGTAGCCGAATGCACTGGAAACTACTTACCATTGCATAATTTCAAAAAAAATGGTATGAACAATATAGACCGCTCTCGTCCCGAGGCTACTCCTGCACAAACTATAAATTTTACCGATCACATGACCCTGTTGTGACTACCTTAGTTGCAAAAAGTTAACGCAAATATTCTCAAGCACATATCGCGCTTACAGGATTTCATTCAATTAGCTCCCAACAATAGCCAAAACAACTACACAAACACAACCGCGGCTAAGCCAATATAAGCTAGCCACTGATTCAGCAGCTGCAAGCCCACGATAAAACGGAATGCGCAACTTGACTCCATCAACACACGGCTACCGCTTATAATCAAAGCCAATCATACCAACTTATGGCAAATGCAAAATCAGCATTTTCACAGGCGACATTTATATGTAGTTAGGAAAGCCCGGTATACAGGTGCAGTCACCGACAAAGTAAAGGTAGTCATAATAACTCACCCTACCGAATCGGTCGCTCTGACATCAAGTCAGGGAAATAAATAAATACAAATAAAACATAGTATTTCATTATAATTAATTTATATACCCGGCATGCAGCTTGACCCCTCACGATACCAATCACCTGCTTGGTGGAGCAGTCTCTTCTAACACTGTTTAGGCCCGATGCCTAAATCTTCAAAGGTTTCGGACCACCCTAATGTAAGGTCCGTATTCATTCCAGTCGCGAATAATTGCACACACGCTTAGACGCACGCATATGTGTGCAGTTTGTAAGCGCTTTGCACATACACGGCGGTGCCACAGTCTGAGTGTGTTTTCCCCTCCAAAAAAACCGGAGCTTTTGTTCCCGGTGAACGGTCCCCTACGACATGCAGGCTTCTTCTTGATGCAGCAGTCAACCCGTCAACATCAGCCAGCGATTCCGGGCCGTCACAGCATTAGCAAAGGTAATTTCTACACTCCATGTTATTAACCATTTACCGAATTAAACCAGATTATAACGAGAAATTTGTTTCGTTTTCTTTCTCTCCCACTACTCCTGTCCGAGATCGACCTCGGTGTGCCCACCCACTGCCGGTTAGAGACGCACCCCGGCCGAACATGGTCCTTACTCGCCAAGCCTGAACCAGCGTTCATTATCAATTACAGTCCACTACTAAAAACAAGGAGAGCCTTTATTCAATTTAAAAACCATATTTATCGTGATATTCCTGCAACAAACGTGGGGAACCTTGCCACAGTAAAAAAGCCACAAAACTACAATCAACACCAACACCATATCTACAGCTTGCAGCGAGCTTAAGTAAGTGTTTCATATTTTCTTGCCACTTTTGTTTTTTTTTGGTTATAATAACTTTTTGACCGCGCACATACGGTAACAATCGCGAAAAGTGTAATTTTTAAAAATAAAATTAAATAAAAACGTGCAAAGTGAAAACCCAATGCCAGGGAAGTTTTCATTTCCAAACAAATTTAAGCCGCCCTTGTGACCAGCGAGTTTGTCCATCCAACACAGCAGATCGTAAGGCAAAGAGGACATAACCTCACTTTCATAAATTAAATTCACTTCACTGGTAAGAAATTGTTTTCAATTAACTTTTCTTATAAATAATTATATTTTTGCCACTAAACACGCGATCGTGAAGGCAAAGAAACGTTTGTGATTCGATTTGCACTTATTTTACAAAAATATACACTTTTCGAAAAAATACACACCGCGCGGTCACGATAAAACATAACATAAATAAAGCACTGTTGATATTGTGTGGGTGGCGAGTTGAGTTACCCTTTGATTATACATTTTGGTGCACGCCATACAAACTAAGGCAGAACAAAATAAAGAATTACTGCGAAAGTGTTATTGTTTTACATAAATACCCTTGGGGAAATTAGTGAAGGGAAATTGTAGATTTTTGGCTTGGTAGTTTTTTATTAAACTAATTTCGAGAGAATATTCCATTTTAATTCGCAATGGAATCGTATATACGTTCCGCTGAGGCCATTTCAGAATTTGAGTCTGAGTATAACAGCATTCTACCAGAAGACCACACTAAACATACCCTTGCTATACAGCAAGAGGAATTAAGGTCACTGTGGAAGAAGGCCAAAGCAGTTTACGACTCTCACATGGGCTCGGAAGACCTGTCACCTAATGATGTCTTGGCAATAAAGAAGAAACATAAGGCGTGTTTTTCAGCATACATGCGATGCATGTCCACAATTGCTGCCGAGGCAGAAAAGTTTAAAAAGCCAGAAAAAGGTGAGTCAGACGAAACCGCGCTGGAGCACAGTATCCGCCTCCCACCTTGTGATACTGAAGTATTCAAAGGCGACTATTTATCCTGGCCAACGTTTCGTGACATGTTCACGGCAATTTATATTCTCAACAAGCGTCTGACCCCGGTTGAGAAGTTGTTCCACCTGAACAACAAGACGCAGGGGGAGGCGAGGGACATAGTAAAGAAATGCCCACTCACCAACGAAGGCTTCGAGATGGCCTGGAAGAACTTGTGTGAAACATATGAGAATGAGCGTATCTTGGTTAACACACAGTTGCAAATTTTATTCCATTTGAAAAAGGTGGACAATGAGTGTGGCAGCTCTATCAAAAAGTTACAGAGCGATATTAATAACTGCCTGTCGTCCCTGAGAAGTCACCGAATTGACACCTCAAACTGGGACGCAATTCTCACATATCTGTGCTCGACAAAGCTGACAGAAAGTACTTTGGCACTATGGGAACAAAGTATCGACCAAAAAATGGATATATCTAAGTGGCAGGACATGGACAAGTTCCTGTCCAACCGTTTTCAGACATTGGAAACAGTGTCAGGTTTTGTAGCGAATGCGAGTACGAAAATATAAAAGCCAATCGCGACACGGCAGACAATAGAACCGCCTACAAAAAGGCTTGGCGCCTTTCAAACAAAGGTGTCCCGGCAACCAAAAGCCCTCTGCAATATGTGCAGAGCCAATGAGCACAGATTACGCAACTGTCCCCGCTTCTCCGATCTATCCCCAGCGGATAGAATCAAATTTATTAAGTCTTTAAATGGCTGCCTAAACTGCCTATCCCCAGGACACACAGTGACGAAGTGCACCAGTTCGTACAACTGCAATGCGTGCCACTCTCGTCACCATTCGCTCCTGCATGCGGATACGCCGCCGCAGACTCAAAGGCACAACCCGTTCAAAGACCCGTAGGACAATGCTCCTTCTACATCCACCCAGGCACTTGCCAGACGGGACGCGGGCAAAACTGGTTCGATCGGGAACCAGAACTTTACATCCTGTCACGTCAACACAGATACAGGCGTGTTACTGGGCACCGCCCATATATACATACACCACAATGGTGAAAATTTCTCTGCGCGGGCACTAATTGACTCTGGGTCTGAATGCTCCTTTATGACTGAAAGACTAAAACGCAGAATCAATATACCGGCGAGGAAAATGCATGCCCAAGTATCAGGCATCGCAGACGCAGTGACCGCTCAAGTCAAGGAGGCATCAGACATTGAACTACGTTCACCTGTTGATCCCTGTTTCCGCCTGACGACGATTTTATCAAAACTAACTGGAAAGTTACCGTCCTGCCATATCAGCTCAATGGTTATGCAGCCCTTTCCCGATCTGGTCCTAGCAGACAAGATATATAGTGTCATTACCTTTTCGAGGAGATTACCCTGAAAATCTCAAGTTAGGAGGATCCCTTAAACGCGCGTGCTCTCAGTTCTTTCGGAATGAGACACGATTCACAAAAAGCCCATAGCTAGGAAAAGAATATACCAGGGTACTATCCGAGTATGAAACAATCGGGCACATGCGAAAGATTAAAAGCAACGTGTCAGCCAACGAGTCTGAAAATTATTTCCTTCCCCATCACGCCGTAATAAAGGTAGAAAGTACCACAACTAAAGTGCGCGTCGTATTCAATGCCTCCAGCCCTACTGCCAATGGCATCAGCCTGAATGACATCGTCCACCCCGGCCCTGTACTCCAATCAGACTTGCCCATACTGATTTTACGTTGGAGGTTATACCGATTCGTGTTCAATAGCGACATCGAGAAAATGTATAGGCAAATTTGGATGTTTGACGATCATACCAAATATCAAAGAATTGTTTATCGAACATCTCCCAACAAACCCATTAGCCTGTTCAAGTTAAAGACCGTCACGTTCGGGGTGAATTGTGCTCCGTATCTCGCGATCAGAACGCTTTTGCAACTGGCGGAAGATGTCGAGAGTACCCATCCAACTGCAGCTACCATACTGCGGGAAGGCATGTATGTAGACGACGTACTATCTGGAGGGCACACTATTCAGTCAACCATGGCGGCGAGGGATGAAATTCGCCAGGTCTTACAATCAGCGGGATTTCCACTTCGAAAATGGATAGGTAATGCGGAGGAGATTCTCAAAGACATCCCGAAAACGGATCTGCTCAGCGAGGATTTTCTGGCATTTGAAGATACCAGCACAGTGAAAGCGTTGGGAATACGCTGGAACGCTCACTCGGAACTATTTTATTTCAAAGCAGGTACGCTCGAAACTTGCGACAACATTACAAACAGGGCGATACTATCCGCCATTGCCAAACTTTTTGACCCTCTAGGATGGCTCGCACCATTGGCCATAGTGGCGAAGATACTGATGCAGAGTATCTGGTTAGAAGGTACCGACTGGGATGAACCAGTCTCGCACCACACGTTGGAACGATGGAAAGACTTCACCCTACACTATCATGCAATCGACAACATCAGGATACCCCGATTGGTCTACTATTCACCAGAAGACGACATCGAACTCCATGGGTTTTGTGACGCATCAGAGAAGGCCTATGCCGCGGCGGTCTATATGCGTGTCAAAAGTGAAAATCAAGTCAACGTCAACCTTCTACTTGCGAAAACGCGAGTTGCTCCAGTGAAAACCATCTCACTCCCCCGATTAGAGCTCTGTGGAGCAGTACTGTTGGCCGAAATGATGGAATCAATTAATCGGAGTATCAGGTTAAGACGCGTAAAACAACATCTATGGACGGACTCAACAATCGTGCTCGCATGGATCAGGAAGCCGCCCTGTTCCTAGTCAACGTTCGTGGCACATAGAGTCACGAAGATCATCGACACGGTGAAACAAGGATTGGCTACACGTAAATTCGGAATCGAACCCCGCAGATCTAGGCAGCCGAGGATTACCTGCATCTGAGTTGGTGGAAAATTCCTTGTGGTGGCAGGGGCCTTCTTGGCTGCAAGAAGACAAACCCCAATGGCCAATACAAGAATCTGATTACCACACAGCAGTAGAGGAAAAGGAGCCCAATCGTACGCAACTAGCGTGACCCAATTCGTGACGAATATACTCGACCGATTCTCAGATTTACCAAGGGCCTTAAGAGTGGTATCGTACGTCATGCGATTCTATCGAAGAACACACCCAACAAACAAAGATACATTCCAAGCTAAGTCGTTGGCCATCTCATCCGAGAAAATTAAGGCAGCGACTAAACTCTTGGTAAAGGTATGTCAAAGTCGGAATTATGGCGAAGAACGTAAACAGTTAAGAGAGGGGAAAACCATTGATGGAAAGAGCGAAATACTTTCATTGAACCCCTTCATAGACAAAGATGATCTTAATAGGGCGGGTGGACGTCTGGGGGCCTCTCAGGACTTAGCATATAGTGAAAGACATCCCATTATCCTCCCTTATAACTGCAGGCTTTCACGTCTTTTAGTTCTCTTGATTCACAAGATAACACTGCACGGGGAAAATCAGCTTATGCTGCGTCTGATCCGCACCCAATATTGGATCCCGAACGTAAAAAACATGGTAAGGGCCGTCATACATAATTGCAAAGTTTGCACCATTTATCGGAAACGAGCACAGACCCAACTTATGGGCAACCTTCCCCGTGAACGCACTACCTTTAGCCGTGCGTTTACGAATACAGGAGTTGATTTTGCAGGACCTTTCGAGATCAAGAACTATCGTGGTAGGGGCTGCCGAATTTCAAAAGGCTACGCTTGCCTTTTTGTGTGTTTTACCACCAAAGCGATCCATCTCTCTCCCTCTTTCTTGGCCGCTTTTTCACGATTCATCGCTAGACGAGGATGCCCCCAAATAATGTACTCCGACAATGGCACGAACTTTGTCGGGAGGGCTGTGCGAAGCGGGTGTAAAAAGCTTCAAGAGCCATTTTAAAAAGGTGGCCTTATCCCACAAATTCACCTTTGAAGAGTTCCACACCCTTCTGTGCAGGATTGAGGCGTGCCTAAATTCACGACCACTCAATCCATCCTCTAACGAGCCCACTGACCTGGAGCCACTAACGCCAGGTCATTTCCTCAACGGAGGCCATCTCATGGCTCCACCAGAACCGGATATGAGTGAGAGTCCGGCCTCCATGATCAACAGGTGGCAGAGGCTCAAGGCACTGCACCATACCTTCTGCCATCGTTGGAAGGTGGAATATCTATCCGAACTTCAAAAAAGAGTAAAATGGAAGCATTCCAAACAAAATATAAAGGTGGGAGATTTGGTCATCCTCAAAGAAGATAATTTAGCCCCCAATGAATGGAGGATGGTAGAGTAGTCAACGTTCCCCCGGCGAAGATGACCGAGTACGTGTCGTTGACATCATGACTGAAAAGAGGCAGGTCAGAAGATCGCTGGTCAAACTGATCCTGCTACCCGCAGAAGAAACAGATGGTGTTAGGCCAGCAGTCTCATCTTAGCCCTCTCTGCTCTCCCCCTCTCTTTAGATTTGAAGAATTCCCCAAAAGATACCTACAGCACCCACATCTCTGACAGGATGACCTTCCCTCCGCGCCGTAACCATTTTGTATTATTACACTCCCAAGGCTCATCGTGAGTCTCCTTGGAAGGATTTTTCAAATCTCTTAAAACTAACACTTTTCTATTATTGCACTCCCAAGGCTCATCGTGAGTCTCCCTGGAAGATTCGACTTACAACTAACACTATTCTATTATTACACTCCCAAGGCTCATCGTGAGTCTCCTTGGAAGGATTTTTCAAATCTCTTAAAACTAACACTTTTCTATTATTGCACTCCCAAGGCTCATCGTGAGTCTCCTTGGAAGGATTTTTCATAGCTCTTAAAACTAACACTTCTTATCAACTACACCTCCCCGGGCTCATCCAGAGTTTCCCATGAGGGAAGGGTCCTAACCGAAGCTCGGAGATGAGGTCATGCGTGGCGGAGGTGCATGCGTGAGGAACGCCTTGGTCAAACCCGACGGCCCAGTTGGCACCTCCCCCAAGATGGGCGAACCCATCTGCTACGGAAAAATCGACCCATCTGCCACTGCCAGCCAGTAACAGAGAGTACCCCCCTCAAATATATACCCCATTTCAATCTACCAATATAGCAATTCATATAGCTGATTTGAAAAGTGCTACCATTGTACAACAACGTCAATGTAATATTAATGACGAGATTACCGTTCAATTAATGCGCCGTAAGAAAGGATGTACGAGTATAGTGATAGAAAAATACAAACCTACCAACACCGAGAACTATCCATTAGTTTCGGCAAGTTTTGATTGCAAAGAGAAATGATATTTTACAAATTATCGAACGCGAATGAATTGATTCATGGACAAGAGCCAAACAGTCCGAGATATGTATTGATACAATAGGCTTTAGATGTGCTAAATGAAAGGCGTGGGAAAATTGAGCAAATGCAACATGAAATTGACGCTGGTCTCAAACCTAATGTGAGCGAAAACTTAAACGATGACTTTGAAAATACACAAACAAAAAAAAGAAGGTCGAAAGGTATTTATGATGTATATCGACTAGCTTTGGTTACATGGAAAGAAAATCTCTTCAGAACATTGAATGAATCAGTTACAAATGCTGCATTGTGATCGATCAAGGAAGAACGTAATTCGCAAACAATAAATCGTTATCTGATAAAGAGAGTTATAAATTCTTACGTAGAATTGGACTTCAATGAAGAGGAATCTGATTCCGATAATTCAAAGAAATTATCCGTTTATAGAGAACACTTTGCGAATAAGTTTATTAAGACAACTGCTGCACTTTATAAAAAACTATCGGAAGTATATCTAAGTAGCTATTCAGTATCTGAAATTCAGCACGAAACCTTTCCAAGTGTTTTTCAATTAATGCCTGTTCGCACGTTTTAATCAATACATTATGTGGGCTTTCATGTGGACATGATAACTCGTCACGATTCACTCGTTTGCTTCAAATAATCAGATTTGTATTTCGTGCAACTAAACTATAAATTCGTTTTAAATCATCATTCTTATTGTCATTGAGAAATTTCTGAAATTCTATTCGAAAATGCTTGCCAAACGTCTGGTATATCACACCTCTGCTTCAGATAATGCCGAGGCAGTCATGATTTCCAAATTGAAACAAACTTGCGGTTATGAATATACAATCAAATTGCAACGCATGTTCCAGGATATTGGTCTTTCTAAGGATTTGCATTTGAGCTTCAAACAACATTTGGCGAATGCAAGAATACCACAAGAAATCGATTTTAGCATTCAAGTCCTGTCATCGGGATCATGGCCCTTCAATCAGAGCACCACATTCTTACTACCCTCCGAGCTCGAACAGTAATTTAATGAATTCCATGCTAATCGCCACTCAGGCCGAAAGCTAAATTGGCTTTATAATTTGTGTAAAGGCGAGTTGGTTACAAAATTGTTTCCGAAATCGATATACGCTACAAGCAAGCACTTTCCAAATGGCTGTACCCTTACAATTTAATGATCAAACGAAATTCAGTCTGCAACAACGAAATTCAGAGCTGCGTATACAGCTCATTACAGAGGTTCTCAATCAATTGGCCTCGCGCATCAAAACAAAAGTGCAAGTAAACAAAAAAATGCTTTGATATACTAAGCGAAAAGGAAAATACTAAATATTACTAGTTCTATCAATCGGTGGATGGGCAAAATATTTATTTACATCCTCTGACGTTAAAATGTTACAAGCTTGCTATGGTACTTTGGATCGTGCGCCGCTAACAATAAGTGCACTCGTCTTCCAAAAAGAGTATCACTCCATGGATGAAGAGCATCGTCGCAAATTTACATGTTTAGGAAACTCACCTTTTAACTTGCCAGTTTGCGGTTATTGAAATAGATTTGCAACCACCATTCGTATCCGCAGAAATAGTGCGTTTATTTAAAGATGATGTACATATGCGCAAAAAAGAGCGACAACGTCGTGAACGTGAGGAGCTCAGACGTGAAAAGAAAATAAACGAAATAAATGATCGTCAAATGGGAAAATTGATTTCTAGTACAGCTAATTTGAATTTAACTTCTGCTCAAGAATTTCCAACTTGTGGCTTTGAAGAAGCACTTCCAAGGGTAGTGTCACCCAACAATAGCAAACCAACTGCAATACCCAAATCCAAACGCCATGCGACATATTCAACTGTAGCTGTAGTTGAGTGTGCCCCTACATTGTCCGTCATCTGAAAAAAAGGGTAAATTGTAGTTTCGGGTGGAATAAACCATGCAATAATTAGCATATTACGGATTACTTACCAATTTGCAATTTTACTACCGCCGCGTGTTTGTGAATGTGAGAAAAAATGGCGAATGAATTGTTCGATTCTCTTCCTCAGTATTTTTCACTATGCCTAATCAATGAAAATACTAGTGACAAATAGGCGGTGTTCACATTAATCACATACGACCCATAATTGGATAGCGATTTCACGTTAAAGAACACGGGTCAATACAACCGGTTACAAGTACCTTCAGTATAAAGGATAAATATTTTTGGGCAACTTCGTTCAGTTCGTTTAGCCGTTCAATACACTTTTGTTCCTTTGTGTCAGGTTTTGTGGTACTCATGGATCATAAAAAAGGTGAACAAAATAAGCGGGGTTTCAAACCAAAGTTGCCATTCACTGAACTAGGTTGAAAACTTTTGAACGAAGCTGGTCGTTCGTTCAATGAGCTGAGTCGAATAATTGAAATAGTTCGTTCGCAAACCACATTTTCACCATTCTCTGTCAAAATCATGGTTTTTCGTGGTGGGGGAGTATATTGAATAAATTCAACTAAAATTTGGTGGGTTCCAGTACCGAATTTAGCGTCATCTAGCAACCATTGAATACCGTCAAAGTCTCCAAATTCCCAAGACGCGGCCCAAGATGTTGCGTCAAATACATAAAATGTCAGTTGAAGCGTAATCCACCCAACCAAACACTGTGATCTCCATCTTGCCACCCCACTCGCACAAAGACCCGCACTTCACCATATTCAACAAATGTCCCGTCTTTCAGGTAAACATGGGTCGTTTCGCCGCCATCCAACGGAGTGCAGCCTCTAACGCATCGAGTGTCGGCTGTGCTCCAAACAGCACCCGATCCGGTTATGCCGGGTCTATCGGGCCAAAACCCCGGAACAGCGTCTTTATGAAGCGCTGCTAGGACGCTTTTTCGGCAACTGCTTGGCCATGAACCACCAAACGGCAGCGTGCACCAGCGCCGGAAGATGCCGACGGTGCGGCGAAAAACACCACACAACGCTCCACATGAAAGACGTCGACGTGGAGGAACAACTACTCCGTGAAGCCCGCAGCAAGCCATGGAGCCAGCAGGTGCAGGAGGAAGAAGAGGAGCTCCAAGACAACCCCGACGACGCGATTTCGCTGTACGCCTCCGACGCTGGAACGGAGACTAGGTCTCTTCGTCCAGCAATGAACGAATCAATTGAACAGGAGTCCGGTGCGGAGACACGGCCTCTCCGCCCGGCCACGACGACAACTACGACAGGAGGTAAGCCGCGAACCGGACCGCCAACTGAAGCCTCTAACGCAGAAGCCACTGTCATTTAGAACAGGACTCTTGTCACATCAATCGAACCACATTATGGCATTCAACCCTATGGTAGCGATCACCCCGACAGCGATGATTATCGTGGAAACCGGAGGCCGCCTGCACTCCGTACGCGCCCTGATTGACGTCTGCTCGCCCACAACCATTATCGCCGAGGACCTCGTCGCGGAGTTGCACTTACCCGTCAGCAACGTCAACGGCCGGAAGGGATGCCTGCTCCGCATCCGAGCGAAGCACGGGCAAACAAAAACAGTATCGACGCATGCCACCGTGGCGTCCAACTTCTATCGGTTGGCACCCAGCAACAGCGTCGACTCAACCATTGCGGTGCCATACGCACACATTCGGCTGGCTGATCCAAAATTTTATGAGTCGGCGCCAATTCGCCTCATCCTAGGTACCGCCGTCTACGCGGACATCATAATGCCCGGAATCCTTCCCAGCACCTTTGGCCCCTTGTTGGCACAGAGTACCATATTCGGTTGGGTTCTCTCGGGCACCACTAAGGCCTAGAGCAATTTAGGTCGGCACCAGGCGACATATTGATATGACTTCTTTTTCATATTTACACCCTAGTATAAGATCACGCTCAAATAAGAATATTCTGAAAATTATAATAAAATGGCAAGAAATATGAACACTTTCGCTTATCCACTTCTTCTCACCCCACGTTTAGCTCTAGGTGGCGTAACCAATACGGAGTGGCGGACGACCAGACCACGCGTAATTCGACGCACTTACCGGCGCTCATAGCTTATAGTTTTAAATCTAGTTTTAAGTTGTTTCCGCACGCATGGCGGTCAGGAATCCATGGCTGATTCTTAAGTTGTTGCGCGTCGCAAAGGGGCCGGCATGTTTAGGCCCGATGCCTAAATCTTCAAAGGTTTCGGACCACCCTAATGTAAGGTCCGTATTCATTCCAGTCGCGAATAATTGCACACACACTTAGACGCACGCATATGTGTGTAGTTTGTAAGCGCTTTGCACATACACGTCGGTGCCACAGTGTGAGTGTGTTTTCCCCTCCAAAAAGACCGGAGCTTTTGTTCCCGGTGAACGGTCCCCTACGACATGCAGGCTTCTTCTTCATCCAGCAGTCCACCCGTCAACATCAGCCAGCGATTCCGAGCGGTCACAGCATTAGGAAAGGTAATTTCTACACTCCATGTTATTAACCATTTACCGAATTAAACCAGATTATAACGAGAAATTTGTTTCGTTTTCTTTCTCTCCCACTACTCCTGTCCGAGATCGACCTCGGTGTGCCCACCCACTGCCGGTTAGAGACGCACCCCGGCCGAACAAACACCTCTCTCTCTCTCTCTCTCTCTTAAATTCTTTGTATTTTTATACCTAGTAGTGCTTTGCACACAAGGTATATTAACTTTAGTCGCCTAACGGCAGTGCGTAACGGCATAAAATTATCGAGATTGATATTGACTTATACATATCAAAATGTTCAGGACGAAAGGAGAAATTTATTAAGCCATGTCCGTCCGTCTGTGAACACGATAACTTGACTAAATTTTGAGATATATTAATGAAATTTGGTACGCTATTTAAAATGGGCGAAATCGTATGATAGCCACGCTCACTTTTTATATACAGAATATTTTCAAAAACCCACAGAAAGTGAATACTCTGTACATAATACACCTATAAGGATAGAATTTTGTGTATACATTGAGATTGAGAAATATTATTAATCATAAATCAAACAACGTTCAAGATATCGTAACGAAGTTCAGCACGCAGGTTTCCAGGTGTGCAAGAAATGTTCGAGGTTAAGGTCCACGCCCACTTTTATATGAAAGATTTTGAAGAGGATCCTAGATATATTAAATAGGCAATAACTTTGCGTAAAATAGCTTTCTTCTTCTTTAAATGGTCATCTAACCGCCTGGGCGATTTTGACCGTCCAACATAGCTCGCCAGTCGTTTCTTCGTTGCGCCAACTGGCGCCAATTGGAAACACCGCGGGATCGCAAATCGGTCTCCACTTGGTCCTTCCATCGGAGTGGTGGTCTCCCTCTTCCTCTGCTTCCACCGGCGGGTGCCGATAAGAATACCTTCTGGGCTGGAGCATCTTCGCTCATTCGCACTACGTGGCCTAGCCAGCGAAGCCGCTGTGTTTTAATTCGCTGAACTATGTCGGCGTCTGCGTAAAGTTCATACAGCTCATCATTAAATCTTCTTCGGTACTCGCCGTCGCCAACGCGTAGAGGTCCACAAATCTTTCGAAGAACCTTTCTCTCGAATACTCTCAGAGCCGCCTAATCAGATGTTGTTAGTGTCCACGCTTCTGCACCATATAGCAGGACGGGTGCAATGAGTGACTTGTAGAGTGTTATTTTCGTTCGTCGAGAGAGGGCTTTACTTTTCAATTGCCTACTCAGTCCGAAGTAGCATTTGTTTGCAAGAGTGATTCTTCGTCGGATTTCTAGGCTAACATTATTGTTGGTATTAATGCTGGTTCCCAGGTAAAGGAAGTCCTTTACTATTTCGAAATTATTGCTGCCAACAGTGGCTTGGTTGCCAAGTCGCGAATGCGCTGACTCTTTGCATGATGACAGAAGGTACTTCGTTTTGCCCTCGTTCACCACCAATCCCATTTTCTCCGCTTCTTTTTCTAATTTGGAGTAAGCAGAAGTTACGGCGCGGTTGTTAAGGCCAATGATATCAATATCGTCAGCATATGCCAACAGTTGGACGCTTTTATAAAATATTGTTCCAGCGCGGTTAAGTTCTGCAGCTTGTATTATTTTCTCCAGCATTAAATTAAAGAAATCGCACGATAGGGGGTCACCCTGTCTGAAACCTCGTTTAGTTTCGAACGGCTCGGAGAGGTACTTCCCAATTCTGACCGAGCTGGCGGTGTTGCTCAAGGTCATTTTGCATAGCCGTATAAGTTTTGCGGGGAAACCAAATTCAGACATAGCGGCATATAGGCAGCTCCTTTTCGTGCTATCGAAAGCGGCTTTAAAATCAACAAAGAGATGATGCGTGTCGATTCTTTTTTCACGGGTTTTTTCCAAGATTTGGCGTATTGTAAAAATCTGGTCGATGGTAGATTTACCAGGTCTGAAGCCACACTGATAAGGTCCAATCAGGTTTCAGTCTTTCGCACAATACGCTTGATAGGACCTTATATGCGATATTCAAAAGGCTGATTCCGCGATAGTTGGCGCAGTTTGCAGGATCGCCCTTCTTGTGGATTGGGCAGAGAACACTTAGATTCCAATCTTCAGGCATGCATTCATCCGACCAAATTCTGCATAGAAGCTGATGCATGCGCCTTACCAGCTCCTCGCCTCCGTGTTTGAATAGCTCAGCAGGCAAACCATCAGCGCCAGCTGCTTTATTGTTTTTCAATCGGGATATTGCTATTCGCACCTCATTGTAGTCGGGTTGTGGAACGTCAATTCCATCATCTTCGATTGTGGGCTCGGGTTCGGCATCTTCTCTGGTTTCTTGCTCAGTTTCTCCATTTAAAAGGGCAGAGAAGTGATCCCTCCATATTCTGAGTGTTCTCTGAACATCGGTCACCAGGTCGCCGTTCTCATTCTTACAGGAGTTTGCCCCGGGTTTGAAACCTTCTGTCATTCGCCGAATTTTTTGATAGAATTTTCGGGCATTATTCCCGTTGGCCAGCATCTCAAGCTCCTTTATTTCACGCTTTTCTGCCTCTCTTTTTTTCGCCCGGAAAAGCCGCCTCGCTTCCCTCTTCAACTCGCGGTAGTGTTCACACACACTCCTCGTTGCATTCGATCTCAGCGTTGCCTTGTAGGCTTCGTCCTTTCTTTTCGTTGCAGCGCGGCACTCTTCATCATCATACCAGTTGTTTTTTCGCGTTCGCCGGAATCCAATTACTTCTTCGGCTGCGGTACGGAGTGCTCCTGAGATATGATCCCACTGCTCATGCATTCCACTAGGTTGAATTGTGCTCTCGGAGAGCAGGTGTGAGAGGCGATCTGCGAAATAATTGGCGGTCTGTTGCGATTGCAGCTTTTCGACGTCCAGCTTTCCCTGCGTTTTTTGTTGCACCTGTTTTGTCGTACAGAGGCGGGTACGAATCTTGGCTGCTACTAGGTAGTGATCAGAGTCGATGTTACGTCCTCGTATTGTGCGAACATCTAAAACGCTGGAAGCATGCCGTCCGTCTATCACAACGTGGTCGATCTGGTTGCGTGTTTTTCGATCGGGGGACAGCCATGTAGCCTGATGGATCTTCTTGTGCATAAACCTAAAATAAAATAGCTTTACGTCATTTATACTTCACTTTTGAAGTTTCCGTAAATGTTCGAAAATGGGCGTGGCCCCGCCTTTTTATAGTGGATTATTCCACAAAACTTTGTATGCCATTGTCAGGTGCTTCTCAGTAGTATGTATTACACTCCTGCCAAAAATTAGCCAAATCGGCAAAACACACACGCAAAATATTCGGGCACGTAGTTAATAGCCCACTGCAATAGCGAAGTTACATAACTTTTATGATTGTCATACCTTTCATAAACATTAAATGTATGTAAGTATGAGAAGAAGAAGAGAAAAGTTCACTAAAATTATCAGCACGATGAGCGGAGTCGATTTAGCCATGTCCGTCTCTCTGTCCGTCTTTCTGTCTGTCTGTCTGTCTATTTGAACGCAAACTAGTCTCTCAGTTTTACAAAAGAATGCTGAAATTCGTTCGCCATTTTATAATATACTAGCAAACCCGGTAGACGTTGTTTTGACGTTTTGATACATAGAAGACATCTATATATAAAATGTCAATAACTTGAACCAAATAAACTCCTAATTATACCGAACTGCAGCTTTATATAACCGGGCGGCTTTTCCAAAAGCTATATACAGACTGTGTCGTGCCCAGCGAGCTCCTGAACCTATCGTGAAAGTATGTAGATATATTGACTAAGTGACACATATATCCAAATATCATTAATTTAGACCAAAAAGGTTCGGAGTTATGACGAATTGAAACTTTATACAGCCTGGGTACATGGCCCATCTGCCCAGTTTTCCAAAACTATGTATTGTCTATCCTGTACCCAGTGAAGCCAAGTGTATATTGCGAAAATTTCATAAAGATCGATGGAGTACTTTGGCGCCTTTAAAAGACTGTGGCGAAACACTTTGTTAAAAAATATTCTTTTCTTTTTGCTGACATGTCAAATTTTTTCAATATTCATTAAAAATATTGTATTTCCAATTTTCTTTAAAAGTTGTGTTATGTTAATTAAAACAATTAATTAATCAACAAAGTGGTGACCCCGAATATGGCGCTATTTAGATCGCCAACTCGCAATGAAGATTTAGAGCAACAAGAACAGATTGTGCCAGGTCTTGCACCGCCTACACCCATTCAAGCTGTGGAATCTGCAGATTGCTTAATGAATTCCGGAACACCATCATCTTTAAACATTCAGGCTGCAACTGTACAGAAGTTTCCACCATTTTGGACCAAAAATCCAACAGTGTGGTTCTTTCAAGTTGAAACAATATTTTATTTGCAGCACATGTCTGCAAATGAAACAAAATTTAAGCACCTCGTCGCAAATATCGATTCAGGTAATTTGGATTTAGTGAGTGATGTTTTGGAATCGGCATCTCCTGGAATGAAATACGAAACATTGAAGTCGCGTATTATTGCCGTAGTGAATCGTCTGAACGCAAACTTAAGCGACTTTTAAGTGGTCAAGTTATGGGTGATAAAAAACGTTCGCATTTCTTGCAAAGAATGCAAAGTTTAGATCGTGGTCAAGTTGTTGATAATGTTCTAAAATCACTATTTTTAGAGCAGTTACCTGAAAATGTACGGGCAATTCTTAGCATTAGTGATCAACAAGATATTAACAAGTTTGCAGACCAAGCAGATAAAATTATGAATATGGCTCGTCCTGCAAATATTGCCAGTCTAGATAGACCACAAACCGAAGCAAATTTAGAGCGTATTTAAGAACAAATTGAAGCGTTTGAAAAACGGGTTTCAGCTCTTAATCGCAATAGCAACATTCATCGTCCGAGATCTTGATCACGACATCGATCTGGAAGTCGGAGTTATAATCCGAGTTACTGTTGGTATCACAATCGGTTTGGTGTTAAGGCTTCGAAGTGCATACTACCTTGTAGTTTTGAAGCAAAAAACTTAATAGCGTGTCGGAGCATGCGGCCACCGAAATAGCATATTCTTCTTCCGGCCGCCTATTGTTGTTGTGGTTGTAGCGACTACTTAAACTGCCTAGGATGTCACCCCTCATCCAACACTGTCAACAGGCTCTTCTAACGGAAGTCCAAAAAACCTCGCGGCTTCAACAGGGGTGGACCAAAGTGCAGATGAACAGATGGTTAGTATCGTGGGGAGACACGCCGCATGCCGGGAAGGCATTTGGCATGTCAGGGTTCAGTCTGGATAGGTAAGAGTTTAGTCTGTTTCAGTATCCAGAACGAAGTTGAGCCAGCGTGACTCTTGTCTTCCTGGGCAGTTCGCATTCCTCGTCGGCAACAGGTGGAGCTTGTGCCTGTAGGACTGCATTCACTCGACGAGACCTGACAATTGAGTTTACCGACTCCGTGGGGATGAGGGTAAGGGCCCGCCGGTGCACCTTTGGATCAAACGGCGAGAAAATGTGATGCCTGATCTCGTCATAGTGCTTACGGAGGTGACTCCTTATTCTTCTGGGAGGCGGATTTTCGTTGAGCAGGCTCCCGTTCGGGTGTTGCGGTTTATGGCAGTTGAACAGGAATTGCCTGGTCAACATCTTACTATGAAGATGGTGCTCACGAAACATAAGGAGGCACCCCGTGCCAGTTCTGAGTGCGGTGTTTTGGCAAGCCTGCAACCTCCTCCAGTGTGTGTCTGCTAACCCCGACGACCATGTAGGCGTCGCGTAGCTCAGAACCGACTGGCCGATTGCCTTGTACGTTGCCAGTAACGTTTCTTTGTCTTTCCCCCAAGTACTGCCAGCTAGTGACTTGAGGATTTTGTTACGGCTTTGTACTTTGGTGGCAATCGCGGCTACATGAGCACCGTATTTGAACATGTTATCAAACGTGACCCCTAAGATTTTGGCGTGCGTGACAGTCGGAAGCTTAATGCCGTCGACGTAGACGTCTAATTCCATGTTCGCCTGCGCTGTCCACGTCGTAAATAAGGTGGCCGAGGATTTGGTCGGTGACAGTGTCAGGTCTCGTGCAGAGAAGAAACCGGAAAGGCATGGAAGGTAAGAATTAATTCTCGAGCAGAGCTCATCGACGGAGGGTCCAGTCGCCAGGATCGTGCAGTCATCGGCGTAGGAGACGATCGAGATGCCTTCTGGTGGAGAAGGGAGCCTCGATATGTAGTAATTAAACAAAAGCGGGGATAGGACACCACCCTGTGGTACCCTTTGTTTAATTATACGTGGTTTTGATCTTTCGCCTCTAAATTCAACCGATGACTGGCGACCACTCAGATAGTTGGCGGACCAACGCTTTAGACAGGGGGAAAGGTTTGAAGCCTCCAGGTCGTTAATGAGTTGCGTATGATTGACAGTGTCGAAAGCTTTCGACAGATCAAGCTAAGCAAGCACGGTTCTGTCATTTGGAAGAGATTGGTTGAGACCGACATCTATCTGTGGGGTGATGGCGTTTAGCGCGGTTGTAGTGCTATGCATTTTGGGGAATCCGTGCTGATGTTCGGATAGTCGCAAGTTAGCTCTATAGTAAGGGAGCAAGACCGTCTCCAGGGTCTTCACTACTGGCGAGAGGAGTGATATCGGTCCATAAGACTCCCCCTCGTTGGCCGTCTTGCCAGGCTTTAGTAGTTGCACCACCTTTGCCTGTTTCCATCTTTCTGGAATGACAAAGGTGGTCATGGACAGATTGAAGACGGTTGTTAGGTACGTTACTCCCTCTTCACCGAGATGTTTTAGCATCAGCATGGATATAAAGTCTGGGCCAATAAATTTGGAGTTTTTGCACCCCCGTATGACCTCCCGAACCTCCGTGGTGGTGATAGCAATGGCCGCTTCGCTGTTTTTACGTTTGTACGCTTCCCTGATGGCACGCGTGATTTCCGTGTCCACCGGAGGATGCAGTACAAATAGCCGGCAGAAAGCGCTCGCGCATCTCTTTGGTTTCGACTGTACCTTATCACCGAAGGTGATGGGTATTTTGTCGTTAGGTTTGGTCGGATTTGACAAGGATTTAACAGTGGACCATAATTTGCCAACACCAGCAGAGAGGTTACAGGACCTTAGGTGCTCCTCCCATTTGGCGCGTTTGTGGTGATCAACTAGCAGTCTGATTTCCCCATTGAGATCTTGAATTTGGGGATCCGTAGGGTTCAAACGTCGCACGTGGTCACGTTCATTAGCCAGGGCCACTGCCTCTGCGGGGAAATACCGACGTATCTCCTTAATTCTACCTGACGGGATGTATTGATTGAAGGCTGAAGCTATGACCATGCGAAACGCTTTTTCCCCTTCTCGTACATCAGACGGGGTGGGAAGAGCAGCGAAGTTGCTCTCAGTGAAATTAAGAAAACCAACCCAATCAGCTTTACTGAAATTAGTAAAGGTGCGTTTCTCAGAAGTAAGAAAGTCATTGAGGCGATCGATTGAGAGGACTATCGGCAAATGGTCCGATGCAAGAGTAAGCATTGGTCGCCATTCAACGCAGTTTATGAGACCTGCGCTGACAATTGTGAGGTCTGGCGAACTTGAACAATTTACCGCAACTCTCGTGGGGGCATCCCCGTTCACTGTGCAAATAGTCGAATCGTCTATTTGTTCAGCCAGTTCCTGTCCCCTACCATCAACCTGTAGGCTTGAGTGCCACAGATCGTGGTGTAGACGATTATCGCCTCTGTGTAACGCACTGATGTCAGAGTGGTAATCTCTCGGACAGCAGGTGGCAGGAGGAATATAAATGTTAATGATTTCTAGGTCGACGTCGCCTGTCCGGACAACCATACCTTGACGTTCCGGGAGGTTGTCCCTCGGGTCGACGTCAGGCTCAAATAGACGATATTGCACAGATTGGTGAGTAATGAAGGCGAGTCCGCCCCCAAGTCCTCTCTCTCGGTCACGCCGGTGGATGTTGTAGCCGTCACAAGCCCGAAGATCTGGAGTCGAATTACGTTATACGTTCCGTGATCGAAAGCAAATTTTTAAATCACAATATCACTAAGCCCATATTGCGGAATGACGGCATGTGTGAACAATTGGCTGGAATTACCAGTCGGTTCAATTCTGCATTATTACTCTCTTAAGAAGTTGGACAGTTTCAAAGTAATCGTGACTTAAAAACCGGTTTGCGATCACGGAACGGATGTCGTAATTCGGCCCCTGATCGGGCGTTTAACTTTGTTTCCTGAATGGCAGCGATCTTGATGTTCTGCCGCTTCATGAAGTTCACTATTTCACTTACTTTGCCGGTTAGACCGTTGCAGTTTAGCTGTAGGACACGAAAGTGCGAAGGGGCCTATTCATCTATGACAGATCAAATGCAAATAGTACACAAATTAAGACATTCGGTACCAAAATACTTCAACTTGATCTGGGACTTCGCAAAGCGTTTTCTTGGCTGTTTGTTGTAGCAGATGTCACTAAACATTTTCATTTGTTGCCTGATTTGAAAATTTTCAAATTAGTAGACGGAATAACACTTTTGGCAGCACCCGCAAAAATTTGCAAAGAGCCATCGTTTGGTATTACAACAATTTTAAAGGACAATAGTTCCTATCATAAATTGTTAGATACACAATGTAGCACTTTCGCAATGCAGTAAAAAGAACACACTTTTTCATCATATTGAAACAACAGGTCCTCCAGTTCGAGCAAAAGTAAGACCTTTAGATTCAAAACGTTTAGCCATTGCAAAAAAGTAGTTTAAATTTCTGCTAGATAACCAAATTATTCGTGCACCCTCTTCATATGGCACCAAAAGCAAATGGAGGCTGGAGACCATGTGGCGATTATCTATTCTTAAATAAAATAACCACTTCAGTAGCGCGACTCACTAACTTTTAACGATTCGGCTATCGAGATTTTTAACATAAACGTATATTGCTTTCATTAACGATTGTGCGATTCACTATCTCAGATTTAAAAACACTTGTTATCAATGTTTTCAATTTGAGAAAAAGTGGCATCACTGATACTGAAATGTCAAAATTTACGAAAAGTTCAAAGAGGAATGTAACAAAAATAATGATTGAAATTTGTGCCTTACTTCATAATTCCACAATAAAATAAGTAAAATTTAAACTTTCAATATACAGAAGTAGTACATTTTATTTTATTTGACAAGCGTAGGACAACAAACCAAATTAAATTATTTAATACGGCTAAAATATATACAGTGGCGGATATGTTTATACAGTCTTTTTTGCGATTTTCACAAATTATTGCTTTAATTTAAATTAAATTAATTGTAATAAAGTTATTTTATCAACAATTTATGTAAAAAAATTCGAAATCAGTCTCTCTTGGGCACGTTTTCCAGCGGAAGATTCTAAACTTGAGCTGCTAGTAATATCATTGGTGTGCATGTCAAAGACTATGCCGATATTGTCAAGTTCGTCTGATCGCTCGGCTAAACGAACATTATGTAAGGTGGCGCACGCGTTCACTACCTTCCCCGCGAACCCAGGCTCATACAAGAGAACCCGCTGTCTCGACAGACACCGCAAAGTTGCTTTGAGGACCCCAAATAGCCTTTCTATTGGGTTCCGTGCTTTGCATAGCGCCTCGTTGTATCGAAATTTGGCAGTACCCTCTGGTTCGTTTGGTAATAGCGTCATAAGCCAGGGTTCCAAGGGATATCCAGAATCACCTACAAGGTAAAATTTTAACTTATGTACATTTTAAAGTAAAGTGAATAGATAGTACCAATCAAAAACATGTTGCGGTTTCCATTTTCATGCTCCCTTTGCATGACAAGCCGTACCGCACATGAACTCCATATATAGGCGTCGTGGCGGGCTCCCGGAAACTTGGCATTAATGTTTAAAATTTTTAAATTGGGGTCACAAATTTGAAAATTGATAGAGCTATAGTTTTAGTTAGAGCTGCACTTTACCATTTGAACATTTAAGGAGTGATACGAATGATGGTTTACGTACGCTTCTTCGTGCACACTCGGAGCCAATATCGATATGTGCGTACAGTCAATTGCACCTATTGTACCTCCAACAAAGGGGGCAGGTGCCGCACTAAACACTTCCTTTGCCGCTTGACGTTCCGCCTGTGACATAGGGAACTTAATCTCCTCGAAAAACATTAAGGAGTTTCTGGCATCGGTAACGCGGTGAATGCACCGGCTTATTGAGGGTTGACTCATTGAGATGCCCCACTGTTCCCCCACAGGCCGTTGGTAACATCCTGTAGCATAAAAGCGTAATGCACACAATACCTACAAAGGAGAGGTGTTCAATAAAATTTTATAATTTTAATTAGAATTAATATAAGTTACCTGCTTCTCTGCCGATATCGCAGTGATCCTCCGTCCTTGCAATCGGTCCTGCAGCCGCTCCGCAACGCCTGCCGCAATTTCAGGACCCAGCCAGTACAATTTTCTAAACTCCGATGGAGGTATGTCAAAGGGATCATCTATGTCCCTAAGTAACCTTCGATCTACTGTTGCGCTCCTTGCATCTGCACTCCGTGTCATATTGGACGCTACAAACTCGAATGCCATGACAAAAATATAAATATAACAATAAATTGCCCACACAAAACAAAAGTAAAGAAAACTTTAACAGCACAAAAAGAATCTGTGATAAAATAACAATTTACCAGTCGACAACGATAAGTTATCGAATTTAAAGTAGACAAAAAGTTAGTGAATAGCATAGTTTGTTAAAATTGTTGTTAAGTTAATTTCTCGTTGACAAATTGTGTTAAAAAAGTTAGTGAATCGCAAAATTGTTAAAATTGTTCTTAAGTTAATTTATCGTTAACAAATTGTGTTAAAAAAGTTAGTGAATCGCGCTACAGATCGGTATCCTATTCCCTTTATCACTGATTACACTGCTCTACAAAATTAAACTTTTTGCATTACCCTGGATCACCACTATTTTGTTTTTTACTTGCTATAGTCCCCTAATTATAAAAATGGTCGAAATATAAAATTCTATGGATACGTTTTTGTGTTTTTTTTTTGTTGTCTAAAATTTGCCTTCTTTGAAAAGGGAGATCGATTGATTTTATCATATCTCTGGAACGGGTTGTCCGATTTTGTTGGAGAAAACAGCATATAATAGCAAATGAAACTGCCTTAGAATTTTTTAATTACCATTTTTTTAAAAATTTATTGGTTTCAGAGTTATTTGCATCGCATTATAAAAAAAATCGAATTTTCGTATTAAAAATTTTCATTTTTTTTCTTCTTTAATTTTTATTAGACGATCATAAAACTGTGAACATTCCAAATAAGGCAAGCTTTATTTCATGAAAATCCATTGATAAACGGTAATATTATGAACAAATAAGGGAATGAAGGGAAAATACGTATTTTTAATATTTTTGTTTATTTAACTATTTAAGAAGTCGCCTTTTTTATACCAACAATATTTGTTGATTTACGGTCTGTACATTTTCAAGTATTCATGAAGCGAGCTCAAGGCCAAGAATAATAATTTTTCACTTTTTGAATTTTTATGAAAATTATTATTGTTTTTACTTATTAATAATCATTTTAATTAATTATTAAAAGTTTTTTGATTGAATAGAGTAGGAAAAATGTTTAGAGACAACTGCCATAGCTTTTCTTATAGATCCATTTCGGAAGCTGCTAGACTTCACTCATCAGAGAAATTTTGGCACGCATTGCTAACCATTAAGCTGACAATACGCTGGTTTTGATGTCACCTAAACTCCTAGTTCTATTCTTCTTTACCATATGCATGAACAAACCCCGCCATCTGGCAGTTAGTAGTGTGATCATGATGGATTTTTTGACAGATCTGTTTTATCAGTAGAACTGCCTTACCGTGTGCTCTCGGTTTTTTATTATTGCTTTTTTTATACCAACAATATTTGTTGATTTACGGCCTGTATATTTTCAAGTATTCATGAAACGAGCTCAAGGCCAAGAATAATAATTTTTCACTTTTTGAATTTTTATGAAAATGATTATTGTTTTTACTTATTAATAATCATTTTAATTAATTATTAAAAGTTTTTTGATTGAATAGAGTAGGAAAAATGTTTAGAGACAACTGCCATAGCTTTTCTTATAGATCCATTTCGGAAGCTGCTAGACTTCACTCATCAGAGAAATTTTGGCACGCATTGCTAACCATTAAGCTAACAATACGCTGGTTTTGATGTCACCTAAACTCCTAGTTCTATTCTTCTTTACCATATGCATGAACAAACCCCGCCATATGGCAGTTAGTAGTGTGATCATGATGGATTTTTTGACAGATCTGTTTTATCAGTAGAACTGCCTTACCGTGTGCTCTCGGTTTTTTATTATTGTTTTTTTTATACCAACAATATTTCTTGATTTGCGGCCTGTACATTTTCAAGTATTCATGAAACGAGCTCAAGGCCAAGAATAATAATTTTTCACTTTTTGAATTTTTATGAAAATTATTATTGTTTTTACTTATTAATAATCATTTTAATTAATTATTAAAAGTTTTTTGATTGAATAGAGTAGGAAAAATGTTTAGAGACAACTGCCATAGCTTTTCTTATAGATCCATTTCGGAAGCTGCTAGACTTCACTCATCAGAGAAATTTTGGCACGCATTGCTAACCATTAAGCTGACAATACGCTGGTTTTGATGTCACCTAAACTCCTAGTTATATTCTTCTTTCCCATATGCATGAACAAACCCCGCCATCTGGCAGTTAGTAGTGTGATCATGATGGATTTTTTGACAGATCTGTTTTATCAGTAGAACTGCCTTACCGTGTGCTCTCGGTTTTTTATTATTGCTTTTTTTATACCAACAATATTTGTTGATTTACGGCCTGTATATTTTCAAGTATTCATGAAACGAGCTCAAGGCCAAGAATAATAATTTTTCACTTTTTGAATTTTTATGAAAATGATTATTGTTTTTACTTATTAATAATCATTTTAATTAATTATTAAAAGTTTTTTGATTGAATAGAGTAGGAAAAATGTTTAGAGACAACTGCCATAGCTTTTCTTATAGATCCATTTCGGAAGCTGCTAGACTTCACTCATCAGAGAAATTTTGGCACGCATTGCTAACCATTAAGCTAACAATACGCTGGTTTTGATGTCACCTAAACTCCTAGTTCTATTCTTCTTTACCATATGCATGAACAAACCCCGCCATCTGGCAGTTAGTAGTGTGATCATGATGGATTTTTTGACAGATCTGTTTTATCAGTAGAACTGCCTTACCGTGTGCTCTCGGTTTTTTATTATTGCTTTTTTTATACCAACAATATTTGTTGATTTACTGCCTGTACATTTTCAAGTATTCATGAAACGAGCTCAAGGCCAAGAATAATAATTTTTCACTTTTTGAATTTTTATGAAAATTATTATTGTTTTTACTTATTAATAATCATTTTAATTAATTATTAAAAGTTTTTTGATTGAATAGAGTAGGAAAAATGTTTAGAGACAACTGCCATAGCTTTTCTTATAGATCCATTTCGGAAGCTGATAGACTTCACTCATCAGAGAAATTTTGGCACGCATTGCTAACCATTAAGCTAACAATGCGCTGGTTTTGATGTCACCTAAACTCCTAGTTCTATTCTTCTTTACCATATGCATGAACAAACCCCGCCATCTGGCAGTTAGTAGTGTGATCATGATGGATTTTTTGACAGATCTGTTTTATCAGTAGAACTGCCTTACCGTGTGCTCTCGGTTTTTTATTATTGCTTTTTTTATACCAACAATATTTGTTGATTTACGGCCTGTATATTTTCAAGTATTCATGAAACGAGCTCAAGGCCAAGAATAATAATTTTTCACTTTTTGAATTTTTATGAAAATGATTATTGTTTTTACTTATTAATAATCATTTTAATTAATTATTAAAAGTTTTTTGATTGAATAGAGTAGGAAAAATGTTTAGAGACAACTGCCATAGCTTTTCTTATAGATCCATTTCGGAAGCTGCTAGACTTCACTCATCAGAGAAATTTTGGCACGCATTGCTAACCATTAAGCTAACAATACGCTGGTTTTGATGTCACCTAAACTCCTAGTTCTATTCTTCTTTCCCATATGGATGAACAAACCCCGCCATCTGGCAGTTAGTAGTGTGATCATGATGGCTTTTTTGACAGATCTGTTTTATCAGTAGAACTGCCTTACCGTGTGCTCTCGGTTTTTTATTATTGCTTTTTTTATACCAACAATATTTGTTGATTTACGGCCTGTATATTTTCAAGTATTCATGAAACGAGCTCAAGGCCAAGAATAATAATTTTTCACTTTTTGAATTTTTATGAAAATTATTATTGTTTTTACTTATTTATAATCATTTTAATTAATTATTAAAAGTTTTTTGATTGAATAGAGTAGGAAAAATGTTTAGAGACAACTGCCATAGCTTTTCTTATAGATCCATTTCGGAAGCTGCTAGACTTCACTCATCAGAGAAATTTTGGCACGCATTGCTAACCATTAAGCTAACAATGCGCTGGTTTTGATGTCACCTAATCTCCTAGTTCTATTCTTCTTTACTATATGCATGAACAAACCCCGCCATCTGCAGTTAGTAGTGTGATCATGATGGATTTTTGACAGATCTATTTTATCAGTAGAACTGCCTTACCGTGTGCTCTCGGTTTTTTATTATTGCTGTTTTTATACCAACAATATTTGTTGATTTACGGCCTGTATATTTTCAAGTATTCATGAAACGAGCTCAAGGCCAAGAATAATAATTTTTCACTTTTTGAATTTTTATGAAAATTATTATTGTTTTTACTTATTAATAATCATTTTAATTAATTATTAAAAGTTTTTTGATTGAATAGAATAGGAAAAATGTTTAGAGACAACTGCCATAGCTTTTCTTATAGATCCATTTCGGAAGTTGCTAGATTTCACTCATCAGAGAAATTTTGGCACGCATTGCTAACCATTAAGCTAACAATACGCTGGTTTTGATGTCACCTAAACTCCTAGTTCTATTCTTCTTTACCATATGCATGAACAAACCCCGCCATCTGGCAGTTAGTAGTGTGATCATGATGGATTTTTTGACAGATCTGTTTTATGGAAGAGTAAAACCAGCAGCAAAATCATGTGGTTTCCAAATCCTTTTTTTTTAATTAAACGAAAGTAACAGGTAGCATCATGATCAAATGTTTCTCTCCACATCATAGGATTTTCAATTTGCATGTTTTCTCTGTGAAAAAATGAGTATCATAATATATATACAGCTATCACAAATTGAATTTGGCGTCCAATATTGGCTCAAATTCTCAAAATCTATTTTAAAATAATCCTTATATGAATTTTGTAGTGAAATATTGAAATTTCTCCGCCCTTTTGCTGTAGTGTAAAGACCACATACATAACAAAATATATTCGGGTCATTTTTGCAGACAAATTTTCTACTGTTATTATAAATTTTTTTTAAATTCACTAACCAATTAATAGTTTTTTGCTGTTGTTGACAACTTGACCTTTCGCGATCAGGAATGCTAGTTAAATAAGCACAAAACAGCAAAAGATCAAAAACAACAAACAAGCAAAAAAGGTCAAACAACAAAAATCACCACCTTTTACCTGCCTCAGTCAACCACAAAAAAACCGATCGATGCAAATCCACCCCCGTTTCTGAATGTACACACACAACACATGCACACACGTACACAAACAGACACCCATGCTGACGTTACCTGCTACCTACTATAAATACAAGACAAACGACCACGAACGAAAATCGACACTGATGATGGCACAACGCCGAAACCGGTTTGTCTCAAAACCAAATTTGACAAGGGATGACGAAAAATCGTTCCAATATACATCTATTAAATAACATTGAATGAACTAAATGAATTACTTCAAATAGTCGCAGCCCACTTCGGTTTTCAAAAGTATGTATCTTTTTTTTTCGGTAAGTTTGTCACAATCGGCGACAATCGGTTTTTAATCACTACCTGCGAAAGGGTTTAAAAAAAAGGGGTTTTCAAAAAAAACTTCATATGCTATGGGAAATGGCCTGTGCAGGCTGGGATGTTCAGTAGGTAGGTATAACAGTTTCTATGACGGAGTGATAATTTGATTTTTTTGTTTTTATAATTTAAGCATTCTAAGAACATCGCAAGAAATGCCTTACGAAAACCCGCGTTGGCAACTTAAATTTTCCATACAGTATGAGGCATTTTTTCTTATTCTCTGCGTTTTGCCTTAAGAAAAAATTGACGGGAAAAATTTTCTTGAGTTTCATCATGGAGTTTTCTCATTTTTGGCGATGCCCGTAGTAAGCTTTAAAAAGACAAAGTTGCGCAAAATGTCATACCTAAATAATTTGTTTGTCAAAACCAATAATAGGCTTGATATGCAAAATTTTCGCTAAATTGGGTATTTTAACTTTATTGTCAATAAAACCCACATTTATTCATGTATTGTCACGAAATAAGAATTTAATTATTTATAATGTTTACAGTTTTCAGACCGTGAAATAAAAATGGTAAGTTTTTAAAACCTTCAATTTTTTATGAATTTTTAAAAAATAAAAAACGTTCGATTTTGCAAAAAAAATTGCTTTTTTTTTACATTTTTATGTGAATAACCGTCGATCATATAAAAAATCTTATCAAGACTTGAAGAAAATTTTGCGGTGAATCCACTGGTGTTTCTCTCAACGAATTTAGATAAGTAATTTCCAAGATACGATAAAATAAATGGAAAGACTGTTATGATACTGCCTGGTACGGGAGAAGAGGAGTGGCGGGGTGGCATGGTAGTAGCCCGGCTGAGGCTCGTCGGCTTTGAGGCGCGGTTCTTGCCACTTCTCCTTTCCCAACAGCAACATAGCAAAATTTAGGTTCATGCCTAGGGAGGATAATAAAGCTAGAAAGAAAGCGATAGGTAAGAAAAGCGGGAGAAAACCTGTCCTAGTCAGGTGGAGCCGTCCCACCCCTCCTGTTCACGGGATGTGAACAGCCTTTGGACTCTACTATGGCTCCGCTTCCCGAGTAGAGTCCCCTTTAACCTGACTAACGTCCGTCTTTAGGTACTTATGTTTACTTCATCCTTTTCTCAACGACCCCAACTTACCATTCAGTTGCCACAAGGGCAACACCTACACCAACAACAGTATGTCTTTAGTCCGACATATTATCAATAAAATCCGCTATTAAGAATAAAAACCTTCAACCCATAAACTTCAACCAAATAGCTCAAACCAGCGAATTTCAAATTCACACAATGTTTATTATAACAATAAAAAAACTTACGATTAGCTATTCAAACTATGTAACTATTATAAATACAGTTTCCCCTAGCCTTATCTACAACAATATATTATTTCGTTATTTGAAAAAAAAAACCCTCTTACAAAAATTTATTTATCGAAATTCGAAACCGGCCTAATGTAGATCTAACTATTTGTGCAAAAGCACACCTATAGTCATATATCAATAAGAGCGCACTTGTGAGCGCTAACTCTCAATAAAAATGTCAACCAAATTATATGTATGAGTATGTGTGCCCTGCTCAGAGAAAACTTCACACCTATAAAGGCATGTGCATATGTAACTTTTCTATTACAAAAACTCTTACCTTGCTTATCCGGATGAATTTGGTACCAAAAACAACTCTTAAGCTGAAAGTAGAGGAAAAAAACAAACAACATGTGCTGGACACAAGACAGTGGTTCTGTTATAGGGCTTTGACCGCGTGGTCAAAGCTGACTTTTCAGAACTAATGTTTTTTTGATATTAGTTTAACGTGTCGGTTCGGTGCATGTGCATTATTTCATGCATGTGCAAACAAAAAAAATTTTTTTTTTTATTAGAAAGAATCATAAAAAAATAGTGACTGCGCAAAGCAAAGCAAACTAATAAAACTAACTCGAAAACCGAAACCACAAAAGCAAAAAAAACTAAGTGCGTGTGAAAACTAAAAAAGTGTAAAAAAAATAAAAAGATGACACTACGGAAAAAGTGAAAACAATATTGTGTCCCTCAACAAAAAAATGTTTAAGCTTGGGTAGGCATTGGTGCGAATGCCAAAATAAAAATATGTTAGTACTACTTAAAGGTAGGTGAAGTTCCAAATTCACAGAACCTAATATTAAATAACTTATAAAACTAATATCGTAAATAAATAAAAGGAAAAAAATTAATGAATTCAGGAAAAAAAATCCTAACTTAAATTTACAACTGGTAACAAAAGAAATGCATGGGTGGTGCACCCTAATATATACTAAAAACTGTATGAAGAGTGTGATAGTAAAAGTTAAAAATTGCAAGTTGGCGAGCGCGCTCACCGTGAGCTGCGCTTGTCTGCTCTCCCGCTTTGCTGTTTCTGTGCTCGTGGGTGTTAGTGTGTATGTGTAGTGAGAAATGCTGCTGGTGAGTGTTGCTGATGTTGCTGAAGTGGCTAATGTTGCTACGGGTGTCGGTGGTCGTGCCACAAAATGTTTAGCAGCACGTCGATGATGCTGATGATGATGTTTTGCAACACGTAGTGTTGCTGATGTCGCTGTTGTTGTGTATGAAACGCGGTGTTCGCTGGTTTGTAACAAAAGTGTGAAGTTGCGTTCTGAAAATGTTCGGTGTTCGTGGCTCGTGTTGGATCTCCGTGTTATGTGTGCGTGTCTGTGTGTTTGTGCAATCTGGCGGGGATCTATGCCAACGCTTTTGGCCACAGATATTTCTCGGATTTGGACCTTTTGGCCAAAAATTACTCCCTGAATATTTCGCTAATGTGTGATGTTGATGTTTCCCGTGTTTAGTGCCCAATAATTTGTGTAGTTTTATGTGTGGATTTAGGTGTATACTTTTGTAGCAGTGAGTTCATGTAGCAAAAAATGTCGCGGCCGTCGGCTGGCTTCGTGCTCGCGGTGACTGCTGCTTCTTGAGGGGATTTTCACGTCCTGTGGCGGCGGCTCTCCTTGCGCTGGTGAGATACCTAGGGAGGATTCCCTGGTATCAGGAACTCCACTATTTTTCTTCGATCGCGTTTACTTTTTATCGGGAAACCGCACTTTATAAACAGACTTTTTCACTCGCGCACCTACACTTTAAGGTGAATACAACGCACTTTGAAAAATTACCTTTTTTTTTTCACAACACTTTTGGCACTAGTTAAGACCGCGACTTTTCGATTTTTAATTGCTGTCGATCAGCGGGACCCCCTTTTATACCCATTAACCCTTGCGGCATTTTGAGCACCGTACGGCACGAATCGCCGGCCTGCTTAGGGTAAACCAATCCGCGTTCGACCTTTAAGCGGAACGCATATGCACATATGCGCAAGCAACACTTAACCCACCCACACAAACAAATATCCGCTACGCTAATATCGTAAACGCGGATAAGGTGGTTCGGTTAGCGGTTGCCCGCGCATCTGTTCATATACCCGCTTGCGCGTAGTCAGAGAAATGCTCAAAGGCTGTCGTTACAGGCTCGCATCCGCCGATGGTGCCTGCATCATGGAGCGTGTGCGTAAAAGAATTCATAACGCAGCCTTGGGTTGGTTTGTAGATCCGATGCTAACGTGTGGCCTCGTCCCACGATTTAATGCCGGGCTTCTAGTTCGCTTCTTATCTAACCTTTCACTAGAACATATATTACACTAAACATTTACTAACACACAAAACTTAGATAAACTATCAAAAAAATCTAAGTCTAATATCACTGGGCTCTTACGCAAAACTAACCTAGGGTATCACAGATAGGCCTCTTAATCCTATATCACAGGTTGAAACTAAAACTATATCACAGATTAGAGAAAAATTAGTCAAGTTGCAAGTGTATAAAAAAGTATAAATCGAAAGGTATGTCAAGTCTGAAATGCATAATCAAAAAAAAGTTAAGTCAGAAATTGTATAATTACATAAGTAGGTCAATAAACCTAAAATAATTGAATAATAATTACAAAAAATATCCAAAAAAAAAAATGTATGTCAATTTTCTAAAGGTCAGGTTTTTCGGGTACACAGGTAAGTAATAAATAACATGCAACATTGAACACTTAATAACATCATGCCACAAATATGTCCTTAGCATGGTATACCCCGATTCTCTTTCCGCTAACATCGCCGAGTTCATACGTAGAGTTACCTATAACTTTCAATACAACGCATTTTACTTGCTTTGGGGCAAGTTTGGGATTATAGTTATCTATTTGTGAACTCTGTTTGAAATTTCGGCGGTATACCATTTGTCCAATTTTAAACGATACATCCTTGCTCCTAGTGTCGTAAACCTTTTTGCTGCGTTCGTGGGCTAACCTCAGCTCTTTCATAATTTTGTTTCTAATTGCCTAGAGTTTATCAGACTTTACCTCTACTACGCAATCTACGTCTTTCACAGCACCTAATTTTCTATATACCTCGTATGATGCACCATGTTGCACCATTGGCATACCAAAAAGCGCGTAATACGGGGATGTGTTAATTGCCGAATGGATTACGCTTCTTAAAGCAAACGCTGCATCACTGATGTGCTTATCCCAGTTCTTTTGATTCTCTCCCACGTATGACCTAACTATTTGTAGTATGGATCGGTTGACCCTTTCTGCGGCATTGCCTTGTGGCGAGTAGAATGCTGTTCTTACATGTGTTGTGCCATATCTTGCCAAAAATGATGCAAACAGTCCTGAGACGAATTGTTTACCATTATCAGAGTGCACGTACTCTGGGACTCCAAAAACATGAAAAACTTCTTTCTCTAAAAATTTTACAACGTCAGCTGAGGTTGCCTTACGCATCGGTTTCAAAAACACAAACTTCGAAAAATGATCGAAACATACAAACACATAAACATTACCATCACACGTACGTGGGTAAGGACCCATAAAATCTATAAATAAACGTTGAAAAGGGCGCTCAGTAACATGTTGCTTTCCCATCAAAGGTTTGTGGAAAGCATTCTGCGTTTTGTTGCAGTCCTGGCCAGTAGTATATTTCGCGCATCCTTGCGAGTGTCTTGTGGATACCTCCATGACCTGCAGATGGCGAGCAGTGCGATGCCTCCACCAACCCTGAACGAAGCTCAGTCGGTACCCAGAGCTTCCAGGCCTGGTCCTCTTGAAGCCCTTCACCCTTGTCAAATTGTGTCCGTCTATAAACATACCCGTCTGATACGCACAGTTCGGGCAGTTTGTCTTTGTTTAATGTCACCGTATCAATGAGTTCGTGATATTCCGTCGATTTGAAATATGGTGAGGTTACATCTATGTCGAGCACTCTATCGCTCACTAGCAGCTCGTTCATATCGGCCCTGGATAAAGCGTCCGGCACTACATTTTGGGTGCCTTTACGGTGTTGAATATCAAAATCGTATGCTTGCAACTTCAAGCTCCACCTTGCCAGCCGACCGGATAGATCCTTCTGACCCATCAACCACTTCAGGCTGGCATGGTCAGTTATCACCGTAAAGGGCAATCCCTCGATATAGGGCCGGAACCTCTTTATGCTCAGGACCGCTGCATAACACTCTAACTCTGTAATACTATAATTGCGTTGTGCCTTGTTTAATTTTGCCGATACATAGGCAATCGGTCTTTCGTTTCCGTCCTGGTCTAGTTGGAAGAGGACACCTCCAACTCCGTCCGTCGATGCATCGCATTGCACATAAAAGTGCTTTTCGAAGTCCGGATGGATTAACACCGGTGCTGAAATAAGTTTTTGTTTTAAGCAATTAAATGCTAGCATCGCTTCGTCTGTCATTTTAAAAGATCTTATCTTGTCCTTAGTGAGGCAGTCGTGCAGTGGTGCTGCAATTGTCGCCTAGTCCTGTATAAACCTACGGTACCAGCCTGTCATACCTAGGAACCGTCTGAGTTGTTTCGGTGTTCGGGGTTCGGGGAAGTCTCGCATTGCTGCCACCTTATTCAAATCTGTACGGATACATCCGTCTCCTACCACATAGCCTAAATAACGTACCTCTTTAAAACAAAATTTGCTCTTTTCAACGTTTATCGTTAACTTTGCATCACGAAGACATTTTGCAACACGGGACAAAATATCTAAATGGGACGAAAAATCTTCAGAACAAACAAGGAAATCATCTAAATAAACAAACACAGATTCACGAAGAGAAGCGGGGATGACCTTGTCCATTAAACGACACATTCGCTGTGCCGCGTTGCACAATCCAAAAGGCATGACTGTGAAATGGTACAAAGGTCTACCAGGTACAGTGAAAGCAGTTTTCTCCCTGGACTTTCGCTCTAATGGTATCTGCCAAAACGCGTCTTTTAAATCAATGGCTGATATGTACCTGGTATTCTGAAGCCGACTTAGAATACCATCTATATGTGGAAGTGGGTATGCATCCTTGATGGTGCGTTCGTTCAATTTCCGGGCATCCAAACATAGGCGGTTTTTGGTTCCTTTGATGACTAGTGATACGGGGGAACTCCAGCAACTGTTGCTTTCCTCTATAACGCCCATTTCCAGCATTCGGTCCAGTTCCGCGAAAACCAACTTTTGTATTGCCGGAGAAATAGGGTAATGGCGCTGCTTCACGGGAAGATGTTCATCGGTAACTTCAATAATGTGTTCTTCAACGTCGGTTTTGCCCAACCCAAGTACTACGAATGAAGGATACTGTGCTTTCACTCGATCCAAAGCCACAGTCTCCTCGGGACTCAGATCATGTTGCACTGCATCGAATGATAAGTCACCCTCAGCAGGTGTAAGCTCTGACACGACATTAACCTTTGAGTTGATTTGGGGCCCCCTAGTGACTACATTAAGCTGGAAGGCTTTCCAGAAATCGATCCCTAGATAGACCTCCTGTTGTAACCCCGGCACTATCAGGAATTCCAGCTCCCTAGTGGTACTGTCCCAAAGCACTGGAAGAGTCACTACTCCGATAACCGCGGTTTCACCCCCATTAGCTGTTTTGACATTTTGACCTCGGATCGGCAGAATCAGATTTTCTTTTCCCTCGAGTAACTTATGGGCATTTTTGCCCAAGCAGCTGGCCCCGGCCCCGGAATCCAAGAGCGCGAGCGCCTGTCGTCCACCGATCTCCGTTTTAGCGAACAACCTATTATCGCCCTGTACAGTCACGATAGTTGAAATTATCTTCTTTCTTAGCCTTTTAAACAATTTCTGTTTTTCCCTGATTTTTCGTATCTTTTCAAAATTCCTCTTCTTCTTTTTCGCGTTCAACTCCTCACAGAAAATTCTTCTTCTTGCCTCCTCGTACTTCATTTTCCTATCGTGCAAACTTTCCCTGACTGGTTCAACTTTCTTCTCTACTACTTTCTCTTTTACCTCTATTTCTTTATCCCTCTTCAAAATCTCTATTTTCCTACCTTCTACAAATTCTCCGGGCGATCCTGGCTTGAGGCAGAGCTCCCGGACATCTCTGCCAGTGCCCGGTTTCCCGCCTCTGGCTTAAAAACACAAAATGGCGAATCACCACCACACGCAAAACATTTCATGAAATGGAAATTAGACTTGCACTTTGTGTCTTTTGCTGCTTCTGCCGGGTTCTTCGTATAAAAATCCACCGGCATGCCACAAGCATAGCACAACATAAGGTGGAATGGAGACGGACAAAACATTTGATTTTGGACAGGACTAACATTTTGACTATGGACATTGGACGACAAACTTGCAACAGAACTGGGAAAATTGGTTGGGATGTTGGGTTTAGGAGGATTTTGATGGACGGGGGCACGAGACACATTCCTATTACCATTAAGATTCCTATTGTCTTTGTTGAACGCTTCAACACAAAAATCACCTCCCTGCTCTTCTGACCAACCTCCGCTACCTATTTCGCTTATTGGCTTTGCCCTAGACCTATTCTCTTTTATTAATTTTTCCGCCCTCTTGCACTCCAGTTTCAGATCAGCCAATGTTTCGGTCTTCGTCGCGAAAGTTAAGTTGGCCAGATAAGGTTTCAGGTTGCCCTTAATTATCTTAACCAACTCAACTTCCGGGATTCGCTGTCTGAGGCGGAACGTGAGATCGTGGACATCGGCGTAATATTCGTCAAAGCTCTCTTGGGGCTGCTGCTTTCTCTCCATAATCTCGCGTATTACCTCATAATCTGACTCTGCCGATTTGAATTGAGCCAAGATTTCCCGTTTTAACCCAAAGTAATCGAACGCATCGTCATCGGCGTGGTCCTCTAGCACCTGCCAATACCACTTGAGAGCTGGCCCTGTCACTAAACAATGGAAGTCAGCAAAAAGTTGTTGGTAGGACAACTGATATTGTATACGCATGCGTTCCAGGCGGAAGACGAAACTCTCCACTGTCATTCCTTTGGCTGAACCGTCGAACTTCAGATGCCACTTGTCCAAATCGACCTTCTTCCTAACCGAATATCCAGGGTTTCCGTTGCCGGTATATGTTTGATTCGCGGTGCTGCGCTGCTGGTTCGTGGCATCCCTATCCTGTCCTGGCGTAGATGTATTTTGTGGAGGTGCTGATGTAACAGGAGCGCGCATGGATGTCTCCACATGAGCGACACGATTGCTAAGGGTGGATATATCCTCCCTTACCTTTCGCACTTCGCCCATGTGATGATTCATTTCAGCGTTCTGCTGCATCATCACCTCCATCATGCGCGCTAAGTGATCAATCCGCTCGTCCACCGTTGGCTGCCGTCTGTTACCGCCATTGTTTCCTCCATTCCCCACTGCAGCTCCGTCGCCTCCAATTGCTCCTTCCTCGTAATCAGACATCTCCAACACCTGATCCAACTTCCGCGAGAAACTCAGGGACTGGTCTGCCGCGTTTACAGTAACCCTATCAGTAACCGTATACTCCTGTCTGTGGCTGTTCGGGACCTCAGGCTGCCCAAAAACCCTAGCAGTGCAGAGATTCAAAAGGTCTATCGGGACGAAATCGGCTGGTAGTTCGATGCCGGTGTCTATTTGGTTAAACAGGGACCCTACCACCTTGTTCCTCAAGTCCCGAACTATGCTGCGCGTTATTCTTCTGTTACTCGCCAAAAGTCCTAAACCCCTCTTCGGAATTGCCCCTTGGTTCGCAGACTTGTCCATAAACTCAAAGGACTGGTATAAGAAAATGAGTCCGAAACCTGACCGCCAACAAAGAACCGAAACTTGCTGACCTCGGAATTGGAAATCAATGACTTAAACCCACAAAACCGGACAAGCCCTTTTTCCCAACAATAAGCAGGAAAAGTAAATTTCAGATTTGGGTATTTCACTTGGGGGTTTATTTGTCAATTCAAAAAAGAAAAATTTAAATAAGCTGTATAAACCGATATAAAAACAATTCAAATATTATAAGATATACCAGAAAATATTTATATATATGTATATGAAACAAACGTGTATATATATGTAAGATAAATGGGTGTAAAAAGATAGTAAGTGTACAACTCAAAATGCAAATTTCTTTAAGGGTATATATGTGTTGGTGTTTATATAGAAATATATGCAGAACGGCAAAAAAAAAATAAACTTCCAAATTAAAATTTAATAAGTGTGTGTATGTATGTATATATATGCAAAGTAACTGCGTGTATAAAAAATTTAATAATAAATGTGTGGTTCAACAATTCAAAAATCGAGCAATTTCCTAAAGGGTATATATGGATATGTGGATATGGTAAATATGATAAAAAGGTGAAATTCAACTGGGCAACTAAAATTAATTCGTTAAAGGTATACCCGTGTTTGTGTATCTGTATGCGTAAAAAATTAAAAAAACGGAAATTCAAAACTTAAAAATTCTATGTGTGTATGTCTGTATATGGGTGTAAAAAGTTGTAAAACTACAAAACTTCAAAAAGAATTATCCTCACAAAATTTCTTTACGTGTAATTATTTGTTTACGTACCACGGTATAAAAAAATTAAAAGAGTTTTAAGCTTAAGCAATGAAAAAGATGGTTACTTCAAAAATTCAAGAAGAAACGGTTTTTTCGTAGGGTATAGAGTATGTGGATATGAGTATCAAATATCAAAAGTGTGTCTAATAAATATCGTGGTGTGTATATTTATGTATGTTCATGTGTACCTATGAAACAAAATTGATTTGAGCAAAATTCAGAATCGCCTGCCTCTGCGCAACACTTACTTAAGGTTGGTAGATAAAAGGTGAAAAAAAATTAAAATTCACTTTTAATAGTAACAGAATATAAAAATTAAAAACAATAAAATAAAAAAAAATAAAAAAAAAAAATATATAAAATGTATAAAAACTATAGAGATATAAAAATTTTATTAGCAAAAGTAATAAATTCCTTGGTGAAATTCCCAGAAACTATAAAAACAAAGAAAAGGTTTAAATAAAACCTTCGAAAAGTTCAAAAAAAAACTTTAGAAATGAACAGCTATATGAAAATTCAGACAAACTAAAAAGAAGAAAAATTAGAAAGATAACTTGCAAGAAGAAATTCTTTTACGAGTTTCCTACAGTAACGATAAACGACTTTAAGCGAAATCCCCGTAAAAACTGGTATCTAATTCATGAAATCAAATTACAATGACTTTTATGTGTTTTACGTATAATGTGTTTGTAAATATTAAATAAACAAGACTCGAAACAAATCAATAATTTGGAATTTTTGATGCATATGAAATCAAAAAAACAAAATATATATCGGCGACTAAGCTTCCAGCTAAATCAAAACTCATCGAATTGAATAAATTGATTGGAAGGAAACTTTATTTTAGGCAACGTTAAAAATTTGCTGTTTTCTTTGCGTCTGTAATTTTGCGATTGAAATCCAATTCCATGTCAATGCTCTTCGAAACAATCAAATTCAACGTTCGAAGTAACATGTACATAACATTTTGTACAGAGCAAATATATATATACATATAATATAATACACGTATCAAAAAACATTGTATGTAATTTTAACAAAATGAAACATTGATAGCGTTATTTGCTAACATAAGCGATTTGCACACATATTTTGGTGGTTATTACATATGTAGTTGTTGCATGCTGAGCAACGTGAGAGAATTCGAACATTACATTCCCCTCTTGAAACTAATTAAAATAGATAAATAATAAGCGAAGTGCGCATGAATACAAGAATATGTGTTACAAGTTGAGCGCGTTGAGAGGATTCGAACAACTAAATGAGAAATTTGAGAATATATAAAATTGACATTAGATAGACACAAAGTTGCCTTTGTACATTAAGAAATTATTAATTAGGGTGATCCCTTTTATAATAATTTATACTTTATATCGTCGTTTACAGCAACATTCCACCTCCAGGTGAATCATTAGGTGATTCACAAATATTCAAAGCGGCTAGCTTGCTGGCTGGTCGTCGTAGTACTCCCTGACTGGCTTGCACCAGAGCGGTTCTTACTTGGCCGTCTTTTGCTGCGATGACTTCTTTTATTATGCCTTTCATCCACTGACTACGGGGTAAACTAGGATCGCATAAAATGACAACTTGCTCAGGTTTCAAAGGCTCCACTTTCTCTCTCCATTTTGGCCGACGTAACAGTGATGGCAAATATTCTGTGACCCATTTCTTCCATAATTGATCTTTTAACGCTTGTGATATTCTATATTGCTTGCGTAGACACATATTTTGTTTTTCGATGTTTGGCGTTTGTGTCGAGTTGAGGCAACCCAGTAGGAAATGGTTTGGCGTTAGTGGCTCTGGGTCAGTTGGAGAAACCGGAACATCTGTTAATGGGCGGCTATTAATTATGTTCTCAGCTTCAATGAGTGTACTTCTGAAGGTTTCCAAACGCGGTGCTTCTTCTTTTAGTACATGATAAAGCAGACGTTTTACACACTGTACTAGTCTTTCCCAGCATCCTCCGGCTGATGGGTTGGCCGGGCAATTGAAAACCCATTCAATCCCATGCTTTGTACATTCCTGCTCGATCCGGGTAAAGTCAAACAGATTTGTTTCTGATTTTAAAATTTTCTTGGCCCCTACAAAATTGGTCCCGTTGTCACTGCGCAGTCGGACCGGCGTGCCTCTTCTGTTGACAAAATTTCTCAGACAAACCAAAAATGCGTCCGTTGACAAATCTTCTGCCACCTCCAGATGTATGGCTCGCACGGTGAGACACGTAAATAAGGCGACCCATCGCTTTTCCCGTCGCCGCCCAATTGCGATTTGAAATGGACCGCAATAGTCGACCCCGGTATAACTGAACGGACGAGTATATGGCGTCAAACGATCGACTGGCAATTGTCCCATCAGAGGTATATTAGGCTTTGCGACGTTGATTTTACATGTGGTACACGACCTTTTCACGGACTTTAATACAGAGCGGATATGCGGCACCCAGTATTTTTGTCTGACTTCGTTAATTGTCAAGTTGTCGTTTTGATGATGAAACTTTTGGTGAAAATGTGCGACTACCAAGCTCGTGAAATAGTGCTTTTGCGGTAATATGACTGGACGACGTGCTGATATTGGCAGGTAACATGCTGCATCTATTCGCCCGTTGACCTTTATTAACCCATCATCATCCAGAAATGGAGTTAGTGCGTATATGTTGCTCGACTTCGATACTTTGTGACTTGTTTGCAATTGGCTAAGTTCGGCGGCGAATTCTATCTCCTGTATGTGACGACATATAGTGCTTTCTGCTTCGGTAATTTCAAGTGGTTTCAGTTCTCCGGTACGACGATTCAAATTTTTGGCCTTGTGTATAAACCTGCGTACCCAACCCACGACTCTTATTACCTTGAAAAGGGAAGAAAAATTAGTCATATTCAAGATATACTCAACTTTTGGCATTGTGACGAGTAGGATGTTCTTTTTCTCTTCTGTGGCACAATCATTGGACGTAAAATGAGCTGGTTCTGCCGGCCATTCTTCTTCGTTGAGTCGCAAAAAGTCTGGCCCCTTTATCCATCTACAATTTTGATCAAAGTTGAACTCAGCTTTACCTCGTGTAGCTTCGTCAGCCACGTTAAGTGATGTTGATAACCACCTCCACTGAGACGGTTCGGTTGACTCGAGAATTTCCGAAATCCGGCAGGCGACAAATTGTTTGTACTCTCGTGTGGTGGACCTGATCCACAGCAGTACTGTTTTGGAATCGCCCCAATAGAAAATTTTATCAAAACCGAAATCGTGGCACTCTTGTATGGATTTGGATAAGCGACATCCCAAGACAGCTGCTTGCAGCTCCAACCGAGGCACTGTCATACTTTTTAATGGCGCGCATCGTGACTTAGCTGCGACGAATATAACATCGACCGTACTACCTTTGCATATGCGCAAATAGGCAACAGCTGCGTATGTACTAGAGCTAGCATCGACGAAGACGTGCAATTGAATTTGATCGGCTGACATTAAGATCGTTGAGTAACACCTCGGTACGGAAAACGATGAAACTTTCTGGAAACTTCCCCACCATGACATCCAGTTGTGGTTGAGTTGTGGTGGCAATGGCTCATCCCACTCTGTTTGACGTCTCCAGAGCGATTGTAACAAGAGCTTCGTGTAAATCGTTATATTGGCTAAAAATCCAAACGGATCGTAAATCGCCATTACTATACCCAAAAGCTCACGTTTTGTCGGTGGACGTTTGAAGGTCAACACGTCTCGGGCAATCTTGTGAAATTTTGTGTGGAATTCAAAAGAGTCGTTAACAGTATTCCAAAACATGCCTAAGACCTTATCTACTGTAGACTCGTGTTCCATATTCACGGCCGTCACCGGCGTTCCTTTTTCACCGCATAATAAAGTTTGCAGTGACTTGTCATTGGACAAAAAGTTTCTTAGTTTAAACCCAGCGGCTGCACTTATAGCAACGGCTTCTTTCACGACTTGCTGAGCTTCAGTTGAATTGCTGAAACTAATTACTAAGTCGTCGACATACATGTTATGAGCTACGGCTGTAGCACCTCGTGGCATGGTTGACGTGAATTTTGCAGCGTTGATATTCTTCACATACTCCGCACAACATGGAGAACAAATTGCTCCGAATATCATCGAAGTCATCACGTAGGTTTGTATCGGCTTAGCTGGATCTCCATCCCGCCAAAAGAAACGTTGCGAACTTTGATCTGCATCCCTTATTCTCACCTGCGAAAACATCTCTTGGATGTCAGCTGCGACTGCCACCACACCCCGTCGGAATTTGTATACAATAGCGATGAGCGATTGTGCGTGCTCAGGGCCTTTTAGCAAAACTGAATTTAATGATATGTTAGAGGTTGCGGCAGCGGCGTCGAAAACTATTCTCAGTTTATTGGGCTTGTGGGGATTTACTACACCGAAATGCGGCAAATACCACGTAGTAGGGCCTGAATTCCCCTCTTCTTCTGGTGACAACAACCTGGCATATCCTTTGGTAATATATTTTTCCATTTCACGTCTGTAGCTGGCGGCAAAACTAACATCCTTGAGCATTCGTACTTCAAGGTTCATTAACCTGCGATAAGCCATGTCAAAGCTAGGCGGAAGTGTGATTGAATCACTTCGCCATAGCAAACCCACTTCGTATTTATTACCCATATCTCTGGTAGTCGCTTGCAGCGTGGCCCTGGCTCGGCGATCTTCATCTGACTCAAGCGTGACGTTTAAACTACGTACCCCGAAACTTTCGATTGAATAATGTTCGTGTACTAACCTGTGTAACTCTTGTAATGACTGCGACTGACGTATATGTAGTACTCTTGGTGGCGAAATTTGATGCTGTTGACGAGGTCCATACGCTATCCATCCCAATTGTGTGCCTATAGCGATTGGTTGGTTCGGCCCTGCATCAACCGTTCCATTGGCGATGCCCAGGTAGCTGTTGTCCAGACCTAACAACAAAACTGGCTTGACGTTGGTATAACTTTTAATTGGCAAGGACTGTAAGTGTGGAAACTGTTGTTTGTCGAATGACTGACTTGGCAAATCAAGCGATTTGACGGTATGTACTTTCTTCAAATAGAACTCCGCAGCACTACCTTTAATAGCCAACGAAACTTCTCTGGAATTTTCTTTGACTTGACTTTCGCCATACCATTGCAAAGTGAGAGGCATATTACGACCACGAAGGCCTAATTTGTTGGCAATATTTTCTTCTAACAACGTAATAGATGACCCTTCGTCAAACATTGCGTAGACAGACAGGCATCCATTTGGACCATACAATGTAATGGGCACGATTTTAAAAAGTGTCGATTGCCCATCAGATGTACAGTTCAAAACTCGTTCTACTTCTTCAGCGCCAGGTGCGGACGATAGTGATGCGCTTTGATGGAGTGACTTGTGATGCATACGCTTACAACCTTCCAATGTGCACTCTTTTCGTTGGCGGCAATTGCCTAAACTATGGCCTTTACGGAGGCAACCAAAACATAGCCTGTTATTTTTAACAAAACTCCATTTGTTGGGGAGATCTAATGACAAAAACTGACTACAATCACCCAACTTGTGTGGTTTACCACACTTTATACATAAAAGTTTTGCTTCAGTCTGTACCTCATTGCTATGCAAGACACGACGTGCATTATTTGTACTAGCGTTTGTTTGGCGAGTACTGTTTTTAGGCTGCGCAGCCGACGCTGGCTGAACGACGTTGGCTTCGATGGAACGGAGTGACACTTCCGAGACCCCTGGTAACAATGATATGACCTTCGCAATTTCGCTAAGCCATTCAGCAAAATTTTCCACTGTAGGGAAAGGCACAATATTTGCTGCGCGTTGACTCCACTCATATTGTTTTGATGGAGGCAATTTTGACACCAAACACTCCAGCAACGTAGGGTTCATGAGGTGATGGGCGCACCTTGCCGACTTAAAAAATGCAACCATATTGCGGGCGCGGTTAAAAAAATCTAAAATCTGATCTAATTGACTTTCACTTATACACGAAAACTTCTGAACTTTCTGTAATTGGGCTTTAATTAATAATTCAGGGCGACCGAAGTTAAACTCCAGCTCCTGAATAACCTGCGGCACATCATCAGGAAATATTAACAGTGACGTTACTGCTCTTTTCGCAGCACCCTGCAGGGCTTTATGCAGGCGCATTAAATTTTGCCTGTTGCTGTATTGAAATTCGTTGGTTGTGTCATTATAATTGGCTAAAAACAGTGGCCAGTCTTCCGGATTGCCGTCGAAATTGGGCAGTGGAAAAAGCTTGGCGGCAGAATTGTCCATAAAAGTCAACGTACCTGTATTGAATGTTGGCGTTGGTAACATACGCGGCGGTAACTGCGTTGACGACAAAGGTTGTTGTGTCTGTGTTGACTGTAAAATCGGCTGTTGATGTATTGGTGAAAATGCCTGTTGCATTTGTTGTGGCGGCTGACCATTCCGTTGTTGCTCTGTTGACGATTGCGTTTGTATTGGCTGCGGAGCGCTGGCGGCGTGAACAGCGTTGGCAGAGCTGTCTCCGACTGCATACTTACTACGAGCGGCGTCACTTCGCAGCTCTTGAACACACTCACGCAGCGACGTTATGCTAGACACCAATAATGCGATTTGGTCAACGGGTATGGTCACTGGGTGACTTCCAGAAGCACCTTGCTGTTCGTCTATGCCTTGCTGTTCATCCATATCTGGCTCTAACGTGTCGTTGTTGGTAGACCCGTACTCTGACTTGTCGCTTATGGAGTCTGTACTACCGGCTGCTTTTCTTGCCAAACCTCTTGTTATTATCGGCATTTACTTCAAGGACTCCGAGAAAACAAATTTTTAAACAATATCGGCGACTAAGCTTCCAGCTAAATCAAAACTCATCGAATTGAATAAATTGATTGGAAGGAAACTTTATTTTAGGCAACGTTAAAAATTTGCTGTTTTCTTTGCGTCTGTAATTTTGCGATTGAAATCCAATTCCATGTCAATGCTCTTCGAAACAATCAAATTCAACGTTCGAAGTAACATGTACATAACATTTTGTACAGAGCAAATATATATATACATATAATATAATACACGTATCAAAAAACATTGTATGTAATTTTAACAAAATGAAACATTGATAGCGTTATTTGCTAACATAAGCGATTTGCACACATATTTTGGTGGTTATTACATATGTAGTTGTTGCATGCTGAGCAACGTGAGAGAATTCGAACATTACATTCCCCTCTTGAAACTAATTAAAATAGATAAATAATAAGCGAAGTGCGCATGAATACAAGAATATGTGTTACAAGTTGAGCGCGTTGAGAGGATTCGAACAACTAAATGAGAAATTTGAGAATATATAAAATTGACATTAGATAGACACAAAGTTGCCTTTGTACATTAAGAAATTATTAATTAGGGTGATCCCTTTTATAATAATTTATACTTTATATCGTCGTTTACAGCAACAATATATGTATTTTATTTCTATTTATTATATACGATTTATAACAGAAATCGGAAATTCCTAAGAAACTTATAATCTTCAATATTGAGGTACTGTTGGTGCATTTGGTGTTGTCCTCGCCTGATGGACTCTGGGTAGTCGAGTACGGTATGAAGCATGCTGTCCAAGGTCAATGTGAGCTAATCCCCTCTTAATTATGGAATGTGGCACGACAGCGTCTTAAGAACTAGCTCAAGACGTGGTTGCCACAATTCCCCCTTTACCCTGTCAAATTACTCTACCCCCTGCAAACATACAACAACCTCACATATATACGGTGCTGGACCATGCGTATGGCAGCTGATGTAGCTTGCAACAAAACAACAAACAAATAAAATCGTCTTAAAGTACTGCCGATGACCTCTGATACCACTTTTTAAAAACGTTGAAGTTCTTAAAAGGAACTCAGAACTCACCGCCAGCACTCCCCCCACTGTTTTGTCACTCAGGCACATATCGCTCGTTGCTGACAACAAGCGATGTTGCCCTCGTGACCCTAAATCTGTCCGTGAGAAGGAAAAATTAAGAGAATAAATAAGATAGCGAAAAGCTGAAAATAGTATATTGAAAAGCAAGTTAAGGTGAAAAGAAATATTAAATTAGAAAGTATAAGAAAAGAAATATGGGAAAAATTTAAAATTACTAGTGGGCTATACCGTTGGGCGCCATTGTTACGGAACTGCGTGGTACGGGAGAAGAGGAGTGGCGGGGTGGCATGGTAGTAGCCCGGCTGAGGCTCGTCGGCTTTGAGGCGCGGTTCTTGCCACTTCTCCTTTCCCAACAGTTGCATAGCAAAATTTAGGTTCATGCCTAGGGAGGATAATAAAGCTAGAAAGAAAGCGATAGGTAAGAAAAGCGGGAGAAAACTTGTCCTAGTCAGGTGGAGCCGTCCCACCCCTCCTGTTCACGGGATGTGAACAGCCTTTGGACTCTACTATGGCTCCGCTTCCCGAGTAGAGTCCCCTTTAACCTGACTAACGTCCGTCTTTAGGTACTTATGTTTACTTCATCCTTTTCTCAACTACCCCCACTTACCATTCAGTTGCCACAAGGGCAACACCTGCACCAACAACAGTATGTCTTTAGTCCGACATATTATCAATAAAATCCGCTATTAAGAATAAAAACCTTCAACCCATAAACTTCAACCAAATAGCTCAAACCAGCGAATTTCAAATTCACACAATGTTTATTATAACAATAAAAAAAACTTACGATTAGCTATTCAAACTATGTAACTATTATAAATAGAGTTTCCCCTAGCCTTATCTACAACAATATATTATTTCGTTATTTGAAAAAAAAAACCCTCTTACAAAAATTTATTTATCGAAATTCGAAACCGGCCTAATGTAGATCTAACTATTTGTGCAAAAGCACACCTATAGTCATATATCAATAAGAGCGCACTTGTGAGCGCTAACTCTCAATAAAAATGTCAACCAAATTATATGTATGAGTATGTGTGCCCTGCTCAGAGAAAACTTCACACCTATAAAGGCATGTGCATATGTAACTTTTCTATTACAAAAACTCTTACCTTGCTTATCCGGATGAATTTGGTACCAAAAACAACTCTTAAGCTGAAAGTAGAGGAAAAAAACAAACAACATGTGCTGGACACAAGACAGTGGTTCTGTTATAGGGCTTTGACCGCGTGGTCAAAGCTGACTTTTCAGAACTAATGTTTTTTTGATATTAGTTTAACGTGTCGGTTCGGTGCATGTGCATTATTTCATGCATGTGCAAACAAAAAAAATTTTTTTTTTTATTAGAAAGAATCATAAAAAAATAGTGACTGCGCAAAGCAAAGCAAACTAATAAAACTAACTCGAAAACCGAAACCACAAAAGCAAAAAAAACTAAGTGCGTGTGAAAACTAAAAAAGTGTAAAAAAAATAAAAAGATGACACTACGGAAAAAGTGAAAACAATATTGTGTCCCTCAACAAAAAAAATGTTTAAGCTTGGGTAGGCATTGGTGCGAATGCCAAAATAAAAATATGTTAGTACTACTTAAAGGTAGGTGAAGTTCCAAATTCACAGAACCTAATATTAAATAACTTATAAAACTAATATCGTAAATAAATAAAAGGAAAAAAATTAATGAATTCAGGAAAAAAAATCCAAACTTACATTTACAACTAGTAACAAAAAAAATGCATGGGTGGTGCACCCTAATATATACTAAAAACTGTATGAAGAGTGTGATAGTAACAGTTAAAAATTTCAAGTTGGCGAGCGCGCTCACCGTGAGCTGCGCTTGTCTGCTCTCCCGCTTTGCTGTTTCTGTGCTCGTGGGTGTTAGTGTGTATGTGTAGTGAGAAATGCTGCTGGTGAGTGTTGCTGATGTTGCTGAAGTGGCTAATGTTGCTACGGGTGTCGGTGGTCGTGCCACAAAATGTTTAGCAGCACGTCGATGATGCTGATGATGATGTTTTGCAACACGTAGTGTTGCTGATGTCGTTGTTGTTGTGTATGAAACGCGGTGTTCGCTGGTTTGTAACAAAAGTGTGAAGTTGCGTTCTAAAAATGTTCGGTGTTCGTGGCGCGTGTTGGATCTCCGTGTTATGTGTGCGTGTCTGTGTGTTTGTGCAATCTGGCGGGGATCTATGCCAACGCTTTTGGCCACAGATATTCCTCGGATTTGGACCTTTTGGCCAAAAATTACTCCCTGAATATTTCGCTAATGTGTGATGTTGATGTTTCCCGTGTTTAGTGCCCAATAATTTGTGTAGTTTTATGTGTGGATTTAGGTGTATACTTTTGTAGCAGTGAGTTCATGTAGCAAAAAATGTCGCGGCCCTCGGCTGGCTTCGTGCTCGCGGTGACTGCTGCTTCTTGAGGGGATTTTCACGTCCTGTGGCGGCGGCTCTCCTTGCGCTGGTGAGATACCTAGGGAGGATTCCCTGGTATCAGGAACTCCACTATTTTTCTTCGATCGCGTTTACTTTTTATCGGGAAACCGCACTTTATAAACAGACTTTTTCACTCGCGCACCTACACTTTAAGGTGAATACAACGCACTTTGAAAAATTACCTTTTTTTTTTTCACAACACTTTTGGCACTAGTTAAGACCGCGACTTTTCGATTTTTAATTGCTGTCGATCAGCGGGACCCCCTTTTATACCCATTAACCCTTGCGGCATTTTGAGCACCGTACGGCACGAATCGCCGGCCTGCTTAGGGTAAACCAATCCGCGTTCGACCTTTAAGCGGCACGCATATGCACATATGCGCAAGCAACACTTAACCCACCCACACAAACAAACATCCGCTACGCTAATATCGTAAACGCGGATAAGGTGGTTCGGTTAGCGGTTGCCCGCGCATCTGTTCATATACCCGCTTGCGCGTAGTCAGAGAAATGCTCAAAGGCTGTCGTTACAAGACCTCTGTGGAAATTCGTGATTTTAGAAAAAGTAAAAAAAAAAAATCGTATCCATAGAATTTTAAATTGTGGGTGTTCTGGTACTTAAGGGGCCATAATACATCGAAATTAAATAGTTAGACTTTAAAGTAATTTCTCTTGTTGACTAGTGTTATGTACATTACCTTTATGGTCGCAAATTTTTCTCGAAACTAGATCTTATACGAGCATATCATCAGGTAAATGTTAATCCGCAGGATGTGGAAAAAACTGCAATTATTGCGCCGTTCGGGCTATTTGAATTTCTCAAGATGCCCTGTGGACTAAGGAATGTTGCGCAAAGGTTACAACGCTTTATGGATGAAGTATGTCGTGGTTTAGATTCCGTGTTTGTATATATTGATGACGTTTGTATATATTGATTGCGTCAGACAGCGAAGAGCATCATTTGCAACTCTTGAGAATGGTTTATGAGCGGTTCCGTGAATTCGGAATAATAATCAGTCCTGCGAAGTGTCAATTTGGAGTATAAGAAAATGACTTTCTTACTTTTCATATCTGAAGGCAGTACTCCAATGGTGGATAAAGTTCAAGCAATTACCAGCTTTCCAAAACCTCTAAAAGTTTCCGAAATGCGACGGTTCATTTGTATGCTGAATTTCTACAGACGTTTTTTAGCTCAGGCAGCACAACATCAATCTCCACTTAACGAGTATCTTAAAGGGGCGGTGAAAAAGGATAAGCGATTGATAAAATGGTCAGTTGAAGCTGAAGAAGCTTTCACTATTCTTGCTCATACGGTTAAGGATGCGAAACTAGCAACCAAAGTGGATGCATCGAATCTTTCCATTGAAGCAGTAGGATAGCAGCAAGTTAATGGTTTTTGGCAACCTCTTGCCTTTTTCTCACGCAAGCTTAGCCCTACAGAATGCAAATACAGTACGTATGACCGTGAATTACTCGTTGCTTGCAATGCTGTAAAACACTTCCGGTATATTTTAGAAGGCCGTGATTTTACTCTATTTACTGACCACAAGCCGCTAACATTCGCTTTTAATCAAAATCCTGCAAAAGCTTCGCCTATACAAGACAGGCATTTGAATTATGTTGGCCAGTTCCCCACAAATATAGTTCATATTTCTGGTTCGAATAATTCCGTGGCAGATGCAATGTCGAGACCAGACGAAATTTCTATCATTGATTATGTACGATTCTCTGAAGTCCAGAAAATAGATGAAGATGTCAAAAAATTATTTCTGTCTAAGCTTTATGGAGGGCGAGTCGTTTTTTGAGTTATTTTTTATTTTATTTTATTATTTATATACTATTATTGGCTTAGAGAGGAAAAGGGGGTGTGCGGAGCACATGTTTAATATAGGGAGCCCTTTTCTAGTATTTGTTTAACTATTATTTTATTTATTTAAATTATTTGTTCTATGTAGAACGGGCGGTGCGGGGCCCCTGTTACACCTTGTATTTATTAATTGGGGGGAGCACTATTGGCTCTGAGGCATTGCGAGGGATTGGCTTCGTCATCTTCGCTGTGAAAAACCCCCGTTGCACATATTGCATAGGGGCGATATTTTGGGAATAGTAAATTATTTTATTTGTATATTATTTTATTATTTGTTCAGAGAGTAGAACGGGGGTGTGGAGCACATGTTTGAGTAATGCATTGTTTTGAATTATTAGTATTTTTTATTTGAGTTATTTGTTCTATATAGAACGGGGTGTATTGCGCGGGATTGGCTTCCTCATTCTCGTTGTGGAAAACCCCGCTTTGGCATAACAAAACATAAACTACATCTTTGGGATATTTCAAAAGCTGCTTGCGAATTACAAGAGAGTGCAGCGCAAATAAAATATACGTAATAAATAGTTATAGCTTATGTCGCTTAAACAACTTCTATCAACTGATTCTGGACTTCATATTAAACTGGTACCAGGTTCTGCAACTGAAATTTATTGTGACGTTTCTCAGGGTAAGTCTTGACCTATACTTCTGTAAGTTTTCGACAAGTTGTTTTTGAGCTCGAGCTACAAAAAAGCTAATTGCAAATCGTTTTGTTTGCCCGCAACTTAATAAGGACGTTGAGATTTGGACCAAATGCTGTTCACTTTGCCAGTCTTCAAAAATTAATAGGCATACAAATCCGCCATTTTGAGTATTCCCCTTATCCTCGAGGCGTTTTGCCGAAGTTCATGTGGATTTGGTTGGCCCATTACCTCCATCTGAAGGAAAATGGGCGAAATTGGTTAAGGTCCACGCCCACTTTTATATGAAAGATTTTGAAGAGGATCTTAGATATGTTAAATAGTTTTTTAACATAGTTCTGAAAAATTTTTTTGGAAAATTTAAAAACGATATTTCTACAACTAAGCAAGTTATATCAATCAGATTTTGCACACATAATAAGCTTTTTAATAAAAACTCGGCATCAAAAAAATGTTGTCAATTTTGAAGAAACACGCGTGGCGCCGCCCACTTCTAAGCATAAAATTTCTGCTTTTTTCAAAGGCAATCGCTTATAATTCAATCTTGATATTTCAATGAAAATTGGTCAGCTGCTTCTCAATAGCATGTAGTTATTATACTCCTGCCAAAAATTATCCAAATCGGGAAACACTCAAGAAAAATATTAGGGCACGTAGTTAATAGCCCTCTGCAATAGCGAAGTTATATATAAATTTTTTGATTTTTAAACTTTTAATGAACACGAAATGTTTGTACGTATACTGAAATGATCAGGAGGATGAGCTGAGTCGATGCAGCCACGTCCGTCTCTCGATACGTCTACCTGTCTGTCCCTCTGTCTATTTGAACGCGTAAATTGGGATGCGATAATATATCACTACTAAGTATATAAAGTTTGGTTCCACCTGAACTTAGACTTACTTTCTTGTTAATTTTGATGTTGTTTGCCGGAATTCGAACTTGGAAACTATAGTATGAAAGCCGAGTACACTACTCACTATATTACCGCAAGTTCGTCGTTAAAATAACAAAATTATGGAATAAAACATTGGCCTTTGGCATTTTTTTTTTTAATTATCGTAAAGGACATTTTTATTATTGTAATAATAGTAGTTGTAAACAATATTGTATAATGTATACTTTTTAAACATAATAAAACAATTATAAAATAAAGTAGTAAAATTCAGGAAAATTCCAATCTAAAATGGGAGCGGCTGGATACGTATGCTGCTACTCGACCATTTACAAATAAAATCAATAGCTTGCGAAGTTACATAAGTGCAGAGCCAGCAGCGGATGATTTAGACCAATTGATATTAAAAAATTGAAATAAAATTAAAGTTGCAAACTCATAATTTTGGGAGTTCGGCCATTTAAAAAAATATTAAGTTAGTTAATTCTACTTAGTAAGCAATAATAACGTTCAGTTAGCATTGTTTTTATTGATTTTTGGTTTAATGAAAATTTGGTTTGCGTTTCTTTTTCTTGTTTGTGCAAACCATGGTTTGTTTTCTGTTACATTTTTGTTTTCTACGTACGTTTCACTTAGTTTATCTCAGCTGCTATTTACGCTATTTTACATATCTTTGTTAACCGTCGCTCTCGTTTGCGATTTAACCAAAAAAATAACTACCGGCTAATACCGCAAATGACAAGTATTCGATTGGTTTGGTTTATTTCGAAAGACTGACATCAATTACAAAACGCACAATTATAACAATAACCAAGTACTTACCGCAGTGTAATCCTTCCCCCTTGGTTGACGACAGCTAACAAATAAATTGTGATGATGATAGAAACACAGAGGCGTTGTTGGTGCCGGCGGCGGGTTGGTCCAAAAACTACCCAACCCAACTCAGTGTTGGCGACGAATAGTCCGTTCATTTTAAAATTAGCTGAAGGCAGACCTAAATGCCAATGGTCAAGACCAATCAAGAGCTTTAGCTTCACTACACTGCACGGTAGAACTGGCAATTGCCGCAAGTATTTATCTTCGCATTGTAGGTCGGTTCTTTGTAGACTCTGTGACGGCAATTGCAAGTTGGAAACCGTGTATACGTTTCGAAGCTTGTGCTTATTTTCCATGCCTCTGCCGTTGATGAATAAGTCCACCAATATCGACGTATCTTGGGCTGACTGTCCACCAAACCACTGAATGTTAAGGCGCTGTGGTTGTCCACATAGGCCCAGCTCTTTAGCAAGTGCGTCATCAACCATTGTGACCGCGGAACCTTCATCAAGCAGTTCGTATGTATCTATGCGCTTGTTTTTTCCACGTAGGGCAACTGGAAGAATACGAAATAGAAGCTTACCTTTAACTGCATTAGCAGAGCAGCTTAAAACAGCGGCATCTGTATCGTTCGACAATTGCCGGCGTTGTAATGATCCTTGCGCTGGTATATAAATAGCTTCGATTGTGTAGTACACGTGGCGATGGCTGAACTTGTATATCACATACATTGCGACTCGGTGGTAACCCTGGCTGCGTATTGTTCGTACTAATACCCTCATGCAGTAGTTTTTTGGTGCATCCTAGGGCACCCATTGATGGCACATGTCTTCCGACGTTGACAATCCCGAGTGGTGTGTCCAGCATTTAGGCAAGCAATGCGTAAGCGACTAAATTTTGATACCTTTTATCTGCCTGCTACTGTAGCTTCAACCAAAGTTGTACACTCGGACGTTTTGTGGCCACCTTGGCATATTGGGCATCTGTTTTGCTGTGGTTTCCTATCAACGTGGAAAACTACTCGGCGCTTTGAATCACGTTTGACCTCCTCGTCGTAAACCGTGCGGATTACGTTGGCAAGTGAACGAATCCATTCGCTAAAATGTACCACAGTGGCACGACGTTGTACCTTAGCTACTACTATAGCCCACTCGACTCGCTTACTTGTTGGAAATTTGGCTCTACGGTCATCTAGGAGTGTGGGGCTGGATATGTGATGGTCTCCATTGACAGACGGGAGAAAAGAGAAAATATTTTTTACCCTCGTGGCAAACGGAACCAATTTCACTAGCCCATTTTCAGGAATAGGTGCAATATCATGAACTTTAGCTAATTGGTTGCGAATGAGCTGCTCCGGTCTACCAACCCTGAACTGCTGCGATTATGCAGCTAACGTTTTTGGGGTGAATAGATAATGATTTCACCACTTCATGTGCCTCACCCTTCAATGATTTTTGCAGCCGTTGGTTATTTTCGAAGTTTGTATAACCATATGCTGCTGTTGAATCGACCAAAGCTGTGTGTGGAAGATAGACAAGTCTTAAGCTTTGCCGGAAAATTTTGGCAAATCAATAATTATTCTCGGCCCCATCGATCCCTGTGACATGAACTGCATATTTCCATTAACTATGTTGGCAGAAGGAGGATGGAACATTCCATTAGACGAATGACGTGACAATGAGTCACCGATAAGAATCGTTGAGCTGGCGTATTAGGCCTGTCCCGCGGATGATATGCGCGAGATTGCTGGTATGTAGGCTGTATTATACACAGTTGTATTAACTGGTGCGAAATTGTTGGGCTAGGCTATTGTATTAGTGTGTACTGTTACCGGCGGCACAGGTGAGGCAGATACTGACTGCGCTGCGATGTCGACGTAAGCAGTTGCAGAACTGCTACAGTTAGGGTCATTATTTTGGAGCGCTACTTTCAACATTTGATTCTGCATGTCACGTTTCTTCAGTACTCTTTCTAGCAATATGATTCGTGTTTCCATAGCTTGAAGATCACTTTCATGTCGAGATGTGATAGCTGGCGCTAAGTATGTTGGTGCTGCAGCACCCGTGGAAACAGGAGCCTTTTTCATGATCCCAATGGCAGTAGGAGGGGCATTGCTAGTGGTTTTGGCTGCAGGAACGCTAGCGCTCTCATTGTAATTGTGCTAGTACTTGTGACATCCTCGCAGGGGCTGTGCTGGTGGTGGTGATGGCAATGGACTCAGAAATAGGTGTTGATGTCGTGGCACTTTTCTCACCTGACACTGTATTAGCGAATACGCTAGAATCGTTATCTGTATTAGATCCAGTGCCTCGGCGTGGAAGATCGCGTGACATTTTCAAGCAAATAGGCAATTGGAATTTTATATTCACTCTGACGCAAAGTCGACGGATAGCAAAGCCGGTAAATGTATTTAAATATAAGCATTCTGCGATTTGTTTTTCAATCGGGATATTGCTATTCGCACCTCATTATAGTCGGGTTGTGGAACGTCAATTCCATCATCTTCGATTGTGGGATCGCGTTCGGCATCTTCTTTGGTTTCTTGCTCAGTTTCTCCATTTGAAAGGGCAGAGAAGTGATCCCTCCATATTCTGAGTGCTCTCTGAACATCGGCCACCAGGTCGCCGTTCGCATTCTTACAGGAGTTTGCCCCGGGCTTAAAACCTTCTGTCATTCGCCGAATTTTTTGATAGAATTTTCAGGCATTATTCCCGTTGGCCAGCATCTCAAGCTCCTTTATTTCACGCTTTTCTTTCTTCTTTCTTTAAATGGTCATCTAACCGCCTGGGCGATTTTGACCGTCCAACATAGCTCGCCAGTCGTTTCTTCGTTGCGCCAACTGGCGCCAATTGGAAACACCGCGGGATCGCAAATCGGTCTCCACTTGGTCCTTCCATCGGAGTGGTGGTCTCCCTCTTCCTCTGCTTCCACCGGCGGGTGCCGATAAGAATACCTTCTGGGCTGGAGCATCTTCGCTCATTCGCACTACGTGGCCTAGCCAGCGAAGCCGCTGTGTTTTAATTCGCTGAACTATGTCGGCGTCTGCGTAAAGTTCATACAGCTCATCATTAAATCTTCTTCGGTACTCGCCGTCGCCAACGCGTAGAGGTCCACAAATCTTTCGAAGAACCTTTCTCTCGAATACTCCCAGAGCCGCCTCATCAGATGTTGTTAGTGTCCACGCTTCTGCACCATATAGCAGGACGGGTGCGATGAGTGACTTGTAGAGTGTTATTTTCGTTCGTCGAGAGAGGACTTTACTTTTCAATTGCCACTCAGTCCGAAGTAGCATTTGTTTGCAAGAGTGATTCTTCGTCGGATTTCTAGGCTAACATTATTGTTGGTATTAATGCTGGTTCCCAGGTAAACGAAGTCCTTTACTATTTCGAAATTATTGCTGCCAACAGTGGCTTGGTTGCCAAGGCGCGAATGCGCTGACTCTTTGCATGATGACAGAAGGTACTTCGTTTTGCCCTCGTTCACCACCAATCCCATTTTCTCCGCTTCTTTTTCTAATTTGGAGTAAGCAGAAGTTACGGCGCGGTTGTTAAGGCCAATGATATCAATATCGTCAGCATATGCCAACAGTTGGACGCTTTTATAAAATATTGTTCCAGCGCGGTTAAGTTCTGCAGCTTGTATTATTTTCTCCAGCATTAAATTAAAGAAATCGCACGATAGGGGGTCACCCTGTCTGAAACCTCGTTTAGTTTCGAACGGCTCGGAGAGGTACTTCCCAATTCTGACCGAGCTGGCGGTGTTGCTCAAGGTCATTTTGCATAGCCGTATAAGTTTTGCGGGGAAACCAAATTCAGACATAGCGGCATATAGGCAGCTCCTTTTCGTGCTATCGAAAGCGGCTTTAAAATCAACAAAGAGATGATGCGTGTCGATTCTTTTTTCACGGGTTTTTTCCAAGATTTGGCGTATTGTAAAAATCTGGTCGATGGTAGATTTACCAGGTCTGAAGCCACACTGATAAGGTCCAATCAGTCTGTTCACATCAGGTTTCAGTCTTTCGCACAATACGCTTGATAGGACCTTATATGCGATATTCAAAAGGCTGATTCCGCGATAGTTGGCGCAGTTTGCAGGATCGCCCTTCTTGTGGATTGGGCAGAGAACACTTAGATTCCAATCTTCAGGCATGCATTCATCCGACCAAATTCTGCATAGAAGCTGATGCATGCGCCTTACCAGCTCCTCGCCTCCGTGTTTGAATAGCTCAGCAGGCAAACCATCAGCGCCAGCTGCTTTATTGTTTTTCAATCGGGATATTGCTATTCGCACCTCATTGTAGTCGGGTTGTGGAACGTCAATTCCATCATCTTCGATTGTGGGCTCGGGTTCGGCATCTTCTCTGGTTTCTTGCGCAGTTTCTCCATTTAAAAGGGCAGAGAAGTGATCCCTCCGTATTCTGAGTGTTCTCTGAACATCGGTCACCAGGTCGCCGTTCTCATTCTTACAGGAGTTTGCCCCGGGTTTGAAACCTTCTGTCATTCGCCGAATTTTTTGATAGAATTTTCGGGCATTATTCCCGTTGGCCAGCATCTCAAGCTCCTTTATTTCACGCTTTTCTGCCTCTCTTTTTTTCGCCCGGAAAAGCCGCCTCGCTTCCCTCTTCAACTCGCGGTAGTGTTCACACACACTCCTCGTTGCATTCGATCTCAGCGTTGCCTTGTAGGCTTCGTCCTTTCTTTTCGTTGCAGCGCGGCACTCTTCATCATCATACCAGTTGTTTTTTCGCGTTCGCCGGAATCCAATTACTTCTTCGGCTGCGGTACGGAGTGCTCCTGGGATATGATCCCACTGCTCATGCATTCCACTAGGTTGAATTGTGCTCTCGGAGAGCAGGTGTGAGAGGCGATCTGCGAAATAATTGGCGGTCTGTTGCGATTGCAGCTTTTCGACGTCCAGCTTTCCCTGCGTTTTTTGTTGCACCTGTTTTGTAGTACAGAGGCGGGTACGAATCTTGGCTGCTACTAGGTAGTGATCAGAGTCGATGTTAGGTCCTCGTATTGTGCGAACATCTAAAACGCTGGAAGCATGCCGTCCGTCTATCACAACGTGGTCGATCTGGTTGCGTGTTTTTCGATCGGGGGACAGCCATGTAGCCTGATGGATCTTCTTGTGCATAAACCTAGTGCTGGATATGCCCATGTTTCGGGCACCGGCGAAGTCGATCAGCCTGAATCCATTTGGCGAAGTCTGATCGTGGAGACTGAACTTCCCGACAGTGGGGCCAAATACACCCTCCTTACCCACCCTGGCGTTAAAGTCGCCAAGCACGACTTTGACATCATGACGGGGGCAGCGCTCGTATGCTTCTTCCAGGCGCTCGTAGAATGCATCCTTTTCCACGTCGTCCTTCTCTTCCGTCGGTGCATGAGCGCAGATAAACGATATGGTGAAAAATCGTACTTTTATGCGGATTGCAGCGAGACGCTCGTTCACGGGTGTGAACGACAGTACTCGGTGACGGAGTCTCTCTCCCACCACAAATCCCACGCCGAATCTGCGCTTGTCTTCATGCCCACTCCAGTAGATGTTGCAAGGTGTTTTGATCGTGTTTCCTCGCCCCGTCCATCGCATCTCTTGTATGGCGGTGATGTCAGCTTTTGCTTTCCTCAGGACCTCAACCAGCCGGGCAGCGGCACCTTCCCCATTAAGGGACCGGACATTCCAGGTACATGCCCTTATCTCATAATCCTTATTTCGTTTGCGGGTGTTGTCATCTAAAAAAGGGGTTCTCATATCCGAGGCTTTGTTGTTGAATTTCATTGGAACGTTGTTTTATGTGGTGGGTCCCAAACCCAACGCACAACCCGTTTCACGGGAGGTTGAATTCTATTACACGTTTGTATAGCGAGCCGCTTGATCCAAGACAGACGTCCGCTTGCAGCCGCACCACATGGTGATCAGACGCTGCTGTTTGAACCCCCAGCAAGCCCTTAAACCGATTATGTCGGAGTGGCCTTACCAGGTTGTCGCCTTCTCACGTTTAGCTCACCACCAAACGGGTGTTCGCTGGTTAACCAGAGGATACTTGGGCGCAAAGCCCGGAAGTAGTGAGCTGCTTGAACCGCATGCAAAAGAATCGCTCTGGCCATTCCCAGGTGAATGGCGATCAGAAACTTTCCCCACTTGCGTGGACTTCTGCACTCGGCCCCATCCTCCAAACGGTTTTTTACTATTATCTTACGAATTTTGGCAAAGTGTTAATCGGCCTAAGCTCCTCATCTATACCTGAATTTTTGACCTTTCTTATTGTTACTAATGTTGATATTTTCCCAGGGGGTAGGCACTATTCCAGTTTTAATGGACTTATTTATAATGTCAGCATAAAAATTACCCATGTAAAAAATCGAATCTTTTATTACTACTTCCGCAAGTAAGTTTTTACCACCAATTTTATTTTTAAATCTGTTGACAATCATCCACGGTAATTTCTTCGAATTCGATACATGCCCTGTTAGCGCACGGAATGCTATCAATAAAAAATTAGTTTAGAGCTTCGGCGATGTCTTACACAATCACCGTCAAGATAATGTCCTGCTCCTCGGGTAAATTGACTGCCTGTTTCAGGCACTTCCACATTAATTTACTGTCGGCACTATTTAGATCAATTTTGTTCTCCATGTACTTAGCTTTCTTCATTTTTATCAGTTTTTGTAGTGTTTTGCTATGGCGTTGTATTCCGTACAGTCACCCGTTGACCTAGCTTATAACTGCAAGGTATATTTATGTTAATAACTTCGGTCAATTCATGGTCGCACCATTTATTTCTAAGTTTTAACGTTACAGTTTTCTCGGAGGTTAATGTACCCATACGGCTCATTAAACAAGCATTTATGTAATCAACCATATCATTGATATTTATAGTATTCAATATACTTAAGGCACATTGTCGTAACAAATGTATTATGTTCTCCGCAGAGTAATTTTCCCAAGACTTTGATTTAATCACTTTTCGCAAAGTATTTGAATTATAAACTTTGTTGGAGTTACACTATTCATTTTATCATTTCACAACACTGTGCTAGTCATCTTATATTATTACATACATTTTCATTATAAATGTCATCACTTATTACTTTATGACTTCCTTTTTCTTATTGAATAAACCCTTCTTCTGGATTTGCAACTCATGGTGTAAGGTTTGCTTGTTGGTAACGCATAATAAAATACAATTATTTTTCGTACATCGCATCAGGTTATGGGCCCAGGCGCCCGAAAGTAATATGTATTTTATTTAATGGTTTTATATAATGGGCGGCATTACAAAGTCTGAGCAAAATTCAGAAACCTCAAAGCAAAAAACGGAGAGCATAAAGCAAAGTTAAGCTCACACGCGTACAGGTGTATAAGAAATTATGGCCGCAAATTCAACAAATAGTTTGTCCCGGATTGAATTGCTTTCCAAAGTGAACTTCGACACCAGGAGTATGCAAGTAGGCATTACTGGTGAAGCAAGTACGTGGTTGTGAAACTTCACGAGAAGTGTTGCTCAAGTTAGAGTCGATTAACGCGTCAAAAGGTCCGGCGCGAAAAGAAACACTGCTAAAGCAACTAATGCTACAAAACCTGGATGAAGGGGAAGATGTTAAAGAGCACATTGCAAAATTCTTCGATGCAGTGGACAAGTTGGAGAATATGAGTGTACAAATAAATGCTGATCTGCTTTCTGAGGTACTCAAGGTAAAAATAATTGAGGAAAGTGAAGCTCGTAAACAATCATCAGGTAATGCAGTAATAGGAATGTCTACAAACCGCATGGCTATAGTCGTAAGAGATTTTTGAGTAGCAAAAAAGATGTCAAATGTTTTAAGTGTGGCGCTTTAGGGCACAAGATGAATGCATGCTCTGCAAAAAATTAAAAGAGCAGCAAATCTAAGAGTTTAACATCTAACGTTGATGAGACATATGCAGCTTTCCATTCTATGCAAGCAGAGACATCGGGATCCGTACGATTAGTCGAAAAATAAAATGTCGAATCTTAAAAGACCGAATTGAAAAAAGCCTTAGTATACCGAATACATATTTGATCGAATTAAAAAATGTCGCAAAAAGGTAAATGACCGAAAAAGGCCGAAATTTGTATACTTACGATAAAAATACGAAAATTTAACCCCCTTATTCATAAAAAAGAAAATATTTTTATTACGCTCTTATAATTGGAAATTTGTATGGAATTGTCATTTTAAAATTCTTTATAAACCTTTAATATTTTTTAAATTTACCATTTAGCTTTGCTGATTTAAGAGAGTTACCATTATTCATTGAGCCAATCTGTGTTAGAGATACTAGCTCATCGATGAATCGATATTTTCGATATATATCGGTGTGGAATTTGGCTAAACTTTTCTATAATGCGATACGCTCTGGAAAAACTTACTTCTAGGGAACTTTAGAGATGGGCGTACAGATCACATCATTGAAAGTACAAACGTGATGACGTGTATAGTTTAATGGTTTATATTATATGATACCTTTCGAAAATTAGATAAAAAAAATTATCGAATGGGGCATCAAAAGTCGCGTATTTATGCCTAGATTAATAATGTGAAGTATTATTTGACCAAAAAAATCTTTTTATGCTTTATATTTTGGTCGGGCTTAGGTTTGATTTTGTACTATTGTAAAAAAATAGGTGTTAAATGTTCTGAATATGTAAACCTTCATAAACACACCGATATATTGATACCTCGACCATTTATATACCTAAAAAAGTTATCTAAAATCGGTACTTTTCTCACATCTATAAACGCATATTATGTACGGAGAGATTTTTTTTTTTTGAGAAGAGCAGTGAGATTTGTTGAAAATGGTATAAGTTTACCGTAAAGCCTTATATTTGCTTAGAAGCCGTACTCGAAACAGAAAGACAAATAATTTCCAACATCAACGTATAACATGTAGGAGGGGTGTAATTATTGATATGTAAAATTCGGGCTTCCATAAGTTGAGCGATACTATTTTATCTATTTTTTAATGCTAGTTATATTAGAAATTTTTCTAAATTTTTACATGATTAAAATTAGAAAAAATATCGAATTAATGTAATTAATGATGTGTGATATTCGCGCGCGCGAATTTTACACATCATTAATTACATTAATTCGATATTTTTTGCTTCGACATTTTATCATTCGGTATTTTTTTTTCGGCATATTTAGATTCGACATTTAAATTTTCGACATATGGTACCAGACCCGGGACATCATCTGTTGACAGCGCTAAGCGAGTGCAGAGAGCATGGGTGCTAGACAGTGGATGTACCGCTCATCTCTGTGGTGACGAACACATGTTCAAGACAATGGAAACATCAGTAAAGGCGAAACTTAATTTGGCAAATCAAGCCAGTACAGCTGTTAAGGGCATGGGAGTAGTCAACATGTCAATGACTAGTGAAGGTGGCCCACGCAATATTGATTTCAAAGACACCCTAACGTATAGGCACCGTTTACCGACCGGCCTCCTCTATCCGACCATTTTAGTTTTTATTGGTTTAAACATATAAAAAATATTCAAGTATTCACATATAAAAAAAGCTAAAAAGCCGTGAAACCGACCCTATTCAATTCGAGAAATCATTGAGTTTCAAACGTTACCGGATACTCGGTCAGTTTAATAAAAGCTACGCAGCAGTACAGTTCGCATCAAATTTGATGCGAAAAAAACATAAACCGGACAAAATAAGAAGTGAGAGTTTTTTAAACTATTCCGCCGTAAGTTTGACATTTATTTATTTTATATGATTTATTAGTGGTTTAACGTCTTTAAATTTTAATATGCAAGAAAAATTTGATTACCTTAATATATTAATCGGTCAATTAATTGTGGACGGAAAGAGGGGCTCTAAAAAATATTAACATTCCTAATACCGACCTTTTGGTCGGTAACAGAAATTTGCAAGTTTGTAACTTGAACTAATTTTATATTTTTTTATGTTGTTTTGTGAGTGTTTAGTACTTCTTTACTTATTCTTTAAGATATTTTTTTATAATACACCGGTATCCGACCTATTAATACTTTAATGGATTTTTTGTAATTTACGGTAAAGTTTGCTCTATTTTTTCGCTTTATTTCCAATTCATTTCGAAAAACCAATCGGGTTTTAAAGTCTTTTACTTTAAGTTTATTAGATATAATTGCATAATTACTATATTGTTAGATTCTTATAGTCCGTTGAAGTAGAAACGTGCTAAAAAATTTGAATAAAACTCGGATTCGAGGATTTATTAGGTAAATTTGGGTTTGGTCGGAATCTGGATACGATTTATTTCGCTGCCCCTGTTTCCGTCTAACTCCGGTGCTTTTGGTTTTTGTGTGCTTGTTTGAAATCGCATGTATTTTTTCCAGGTTATTCGTCATGGATAAAAAGAAAAAGGTGAAGTATTCGCAGGAGAAAATGGAAAAAGCGTTTCAAAAGATGAGAGAAAAAAAAATTAGCATAAACCAGGCTGCGAAAACGTACAAGGTTCCAAAAACAACGATATTAGACACATTAAAAGAAAAGTATAAAAATCCAGGCAATATAGGGGTTCCAACGGTATTCACAAGCTCTGAAGAGATGTAGCTGGTGAAATGGATTCTAGAATTGGGTGAAGTTGGTTTTCCGATAACGAAGACCCAGTTGCTGGAACCTGTCACTAAGTTAATTAAGAGTTTAAACCGTAAAAATCCTTTTAAACATGACAACCCGCGTAAAAAATGGTATAATGGGTTTTTAGCTCGCCACCCGGAAGTTTCGAAAAGAGTTCCACAATCCAGGGTGGGGAATGGGTCACTCTGGTTCTGGGTGGATGACCAATGAGGAATTTTTTGAATACATCGCAAATGTCTTTTACCCAAGGTTAAAAGAAAAAGGAATCAAAATTCCAGTCGTTCTTTTTCTGGATGGTCATTCATCCCACATTAACATTAATCTGAGTGAATTCTGTAAAGAAAATAAAATAATTTTGATAGTATTTTATCCCAATGCTACCCATCGTCTACAGCCTTTGGATGTAGGGGTATTTTATCCTTTAAAAAAGTTGGCGTAATGATGTCCGAGAATGTCGTATGATAAACAATGGGAACAAAATGCAGCGATCAGATTTTGCGAGTATAAGTCTGTAAATGAAACACTTTCGCCTGAAATTATTTCAAAAGCATTCCAAACGTGTGGGCTCTATCCGTTAATGAGCATGCTATAGATTTCTCGAAGCTAGTAAAAGAAATTCCCAATGACAAAAATAACAACCTAGCAGTATCTACTCCTAATCAACTCGTCAAACACAACACAGATGAGAGTCAACCATGGGATTTACTAAATGAAGTTGAAGCGCGTTTGCCTACGGAAGTTGTGAATAAATTTAAAAATCTTGACTCTGAAATTGATTTTGAAGAGAGATTTCTTGAACTTTACAAATTCTGGAAAAACATACAATCTGAAAAAAAATTATCTATGAATGAATCTGAATGAGTATCAACGACGAGTTGAGGCAGAGAAAGAAGCTGAAGAGAACGAGAAATTAGACAGAGCTCAGGAAAGTAAAGGGCTAGCAAACTAAGGCAAAAAATGAAAAGAGCCAGCAAGCTAAGGCAAAAAATGGCATCAAAGTAGATATTGCAGAAGCAAAAGAAAAAATGTAGTACCCAGAAGGTGCGTTTGTTGTTGTGCAGTATGAGGAAGAATATTTCCCCGGTATTGTAATCGAAAATATATATAACAATTTGAAAGTAAAGACAATGACAATGAGTGGAAATTACTGGAAATGGCCGCTGAAAGACGATATCATAGTCTATGATATTTCAGACCTAATTGCAAAATTGAAGGTCCGGCTCTCGTATCAAGCCGTGGGACTTATGATGTTCCGGAAGTAAGCCAACTCCGACAGAAGAGTAGTCTAGCCCTCCATTAAACGCATATAAGTAGTTGTGTATACGAGTACAGGGTGGCTGATGAATTTTGCTACATTAAGAAACTCAAATAATTTTTTTTTCAATGTATGGAATTCATTTTTCTTTTTAATGTTAAAGCTCATTAAATTTTATTAAATATAGCTTAATTAGTTTTAAAAATAATGGAATTTAAATGCCCCCCCTGCTCGTCGATGCATGTGCGGCATCTTACCAAAAAGTTGTTCATTACTGCTTGGAGAGTTGAGACAGGAATAGCCGCAATTGTTTCTCGAATGGATTGCCTTAGTTCATTCAAATTTGTTGGTTTTGCTTTGAAGACTTCCTGTTTGCAATAACCCCACAAGAAAAAGTCAGGTGCAGTAAGGTCAGGCGACCTGGGTGGCCAACGGAATGTGGAGTTTCTGGATATCAGCTTATTGGGAAATTTTCGTCGCAATTCTGTCATAACAGGTTGGGCTATATGAGCAGACGCACCATCTTGCTGAAACCACACAGAGTTGAAAGAAATTCCCATTCGGCGTAATTCTGGATAGAAAAACTCTCTCAACATGCTCAAGTAACGGTCTCCAGTAACCGTAACGGTGTGACCGTTTTCTTCGAAGAAGTAGAGCCCGACAATGCAGCGTGATGAAACTGCACACCACACTCTGACACGAAGTGGATGCAATTCCGTCTCATGGAGTATCTGTGGGTTGGAAGCACTCTATATTCGACAATTTTGTTTGTTTATGTTGCCGTTTAAATCGAAATGGGCCTCGTCAGACATGAAAAGACAGTTCAACATGTTTCCATCCTCTTCCACAATTTGAAGCATCTTCTGGCAAAATTCCAAGCGAATCGGCAAGTCTGCAGCGTTCAGTTTGTTGGCCATTTGAATTTTATATGGGAATAAGTCCAAATCTTTGTGCATAATTGACTGTAATGACTGTCTGCTTACACCCATTTGAGCAGATAAGCTTCTTGTCGAAACACGTGGATTGTTTTGTATGGCAGCAGCTACAGCAGCGATTGTTCCCTCCGTTCGAACTGAAGGGTTTCGATGGTAAGGTCTTCTGTTGACTGTCCCATGCTCGGCAAAATTGTTTACAAGTCTTATTATGGTCCATCTGCTCGGAGGATTGCCGCCAAACGTGCGCCTATACTCTCTTTGAACCGAAACTACGGACTCCAGTGCGTGATAGCGGCGGACAATCCAAATTCTTGTTTCAGTGTCCCAGTTATCCATTTTTGTTAAACGTAAAAGTCAATCTGCAAAATAAAAAAAAATTAACCAGATTCATTAAATAGAAAAAAAGTTATTAAATTTTTTTTTGGTAGCGGCTTTCATTAGCCACCCTGTATATGTATTAATTTATTTTTGCGGTTTTTATATCAAATTTTTAATAAATATTGAAGTAATATTCAAAAACATTGTGTTTTTAAAAATTTACTCTCCCATTCTGAGCCATATTGCTGATTTTACAAGGAAGGAATTGGGTGGTCGGAATCTAGGTACTTAGTGGTCGGATACAGGAACATTTGTAGTCAGTCGGTCGGAAAACGGTGCTTTATGATTATTTTCAGACTTAAAAGATTAAATGGAAAAAAATATATATTTAAGCTTTTATAAGAAAAAATGATGCATATATTTTCAAATTAAAGTTCCTTTTCTATCAGAAAACCATATTTTTTAATAACCTCTAGGGTTTTTATTTTATGTTTTGAGCGATTCATTTTGCGATATCGATCAGTGGTCGGAATTCGGTGCGTTTGCGTTATTTGTGCCAGATCTTACAAATTTAGTTGCATCGGCAAAAATCACTGATAAAGGTCACACAGTAACATTCGGTAAAGAAGATGCGTATGTGCGTAATTCAAGAGGTGAAACAACGTTCGTTGCAGACCGAAAGGGCGATTTATATTATGTACGCGACAGCAGCGAGTTCGCTGCTGTGAAATCGAAGTGCTCCGAACTGTTGAAGTGGCACTATCGTTTGGGCCATCTAAATTTGGGTGATTTATCGAGCCTGGGTAAACAGAACATAATACCCATATTAGGTCGTAATGATTTTGAGCAGTTGAAATAATTTGACTTGTGTGCGATAGGAAAAATGTCGGCACTGCCTTTCAATAAAGATAGAAAATCTTGTTCAGAACCCTTGAAGATAATCCATTCTGACGTATTTGGATCATTTAGGGAGGAATCCACTGAAAGAGTCGGGTATTTTGTGACGTTCGTGGATGACTGTACGAAATGGTGCGGAATATACCTATTACGGGAAAAGTCTGGGGTGTTCGAAGCATTCAAGATGTACCAGCAATTTATGGAGCGGCAAACAGGATTCAAAATAAAGTGTTTGCGATCAGATAATGGTCGTGAGTATATCAATAATGATTTTATTAAGTGTCTTGCAGATGTAGGTCATGCACGTCGGCTGAGCATGCCTCACACTCGCGAACAAAATGGACTAGCAGAACGGATGAATAGGACGTTGCTGGATATGACTAGGTGTATCAAGGTACAATCTGGCCTTGGTAATGGTTTTTGGTCAGAAGCTGTGGCGACTGCCTGTCACATTCATAACAAGTGTCCCTTGCGAACTTTGCAAGGAAAAAACGCCGTATAAATGCTTGAACCACCAAAAGCCAAATTTGAACTACCTTAGGACGTTTGGAGCTAAAGTGATGGTTTTAAATAAAAAACCTAACAAGAACAAGCTTGCGCCTAGATCAATAGACGACATATTTGTGGGATATCCGAGGGAAAGAAAAGGCTACCTATTATGGTTGCCCGGAGCGCATAAAATTATATATGCACGTGATGTTAAGTTTTTAGTTGAAAAACAATACGCTTCATCTCAAACACGTGCAGTTGATGAGTTGCTGTCACCGCTTGTAGATGCACAAGACAACAACAACAATAAAGACAATCGTAAAATTGTAGAATTTTCTCCACATACAGTGAGTAGAAGTGAGGCGAGAGGACCCATCTCGGAAGTGAGAGATAATACAACAGAAATAATAAGAGCACCGGGAGCGCCAAAGTTACTTCGAACTGGAAAGAGAGGGCGCCCACGCAAATTATTCCACTATCGCACCAAGTCGGAGCCAACACCATCAGTTAATACAGATAGTGAGACCGATGTAGAAGGTATAGCTGATAACCAATCATTTGAAGATGATGACGTTTTTGTTGGTATAGCAGAAGTGAGTATGCACAGTGCGTTGCAGGGACCTGACTGCAATGAGTGGGAAAATGCATTGGAATTAGAGATAATTAATATTCTAAAAAACGATCCCATTGTTAAAGTAACAAGCAATGAAAGTCTACTGGGTAGCCGTTTTGTGTTAACGAACAAATGTGGACCCAATGGCAAAGTAGAACGTCGAAAAGCTCGTATAGTAGCCAAAGACTGTAGTCAAAAATAAGGTGTTTACTATTATGAAACGTTTGCTCCAGTTTCACGATTAGAAACAATTCGGTTGATGCTGGCGTTAGCGACACATTTCAATCTCACTATTTGGCAATTCGACGTTGTAAAAAGTCCTCTAAGATGTTAATTGATTTACAAGGTGGTGGTAATGCTTGTCATCTCAAGAGGGCGCTGTATGGCCTTAAGCAAGCTGGGCGACAGTGGTATACAAAGTTAAAATCAAAGCTCTAAAGTATGGGACTAAATGCCTCAAAGAGCGAACCGTGGTTGTTTTGAGGTGAGTTTGATAAGAATTTGATTTTGTTACTAGTATACGTGCACGATGCCCTAATTGCATCAAAAGAAGTGAATATAATTCCTATGTTTAAAGAGAAGACAGCAAAAGAGTTTGAAATTAAAGATGTTGGTAAGGCGAATTATTGTCGCGGCTTGGAGATAAAACAAATGGCTGGTGTAATTACTTTGACGCAAACCGCTTACATTCAAGATATACTAATTCAATCCGGTTAAGTGAATGTAATCCCGTTTCTACACCATCGGAACTCAACGTTAATATGGTTGGAAATACCGAAACTCTTGATAAAAACTGTCCATACTGTGAGTTAATTGGCGCTCTCGTGTATTTGTCTGTTGCTACTAGGCCGGACATATCTAATACAGTTGCACGATTAGCACAATTTGTGAACAGTCCAACAAAGTGCCATTGGAATTCCACAAAGCGTGTTCTGCGGTACCTAGCCAGCACAGCTAATAAAGGTTTGAGGTATCAAAAGTTCGATCTACCAATTACAGGATATATAGATGCTGACTGGGGTGGATGCAACTTTGATCGTCGCTCATACACAAGGTATGTATACCTTCTCAGCGGTGCAGCTATAAGTTGGAAATCACAAAAAGGCAGAATATGTAAGCCTGGCGGAAGCAGCTAAAGAAGCAGTTTATCTGTGCAGTCTTCTGATTGATATAGGAGCCCAGAAGTTCTTACATATCAAAATTTATGTGGACAACAGAGGAGCGCAATATTTAGCCAATTATCCAGATTATCATGCAAGGCCAAAGCATATTGACATAAAACATCACTTTGTCAGAGAATGTGTTGGCGCTGGATTACTTTATTTGGAACATGTATCTACACAGCATATGATAGCTGATGTAATGACCAAACCACTAGCCAAGATCAATCACGAAAAATGTATTGCCGGACCTGGTTTACTCACATAGATGACCTGCATATTGAGAGGGCGTGTTGGAGTTACAATATTCATTTTATCATTTCACAACACTATAATTGTCATCTTATATTATTACATACATTGTCATTATAAATGTCATCACTTATTACTTCATGACTACCTTTTTCTTATTTAATAAACCCTTCTTCTGGATTTGCAACTCATGGTGTAATGTTGGCTTTTTACACATAAAAAATACAATTATTTTTCGTGCATCGAATGAAACGGTTTCATGATCTGAGATTTTGTTTTTCACGAGATCTACACAATACTCTAATTGCATATAATAGGCAAATTTTTGTTTGAGACGTCTCAGCAATCCTGGTATTAAATTTTATCATTTGTTTCATTGCACTTCGTGTAAAAATTTCATTTAATTTACCGTTACATGTTGAATTCACATTCAATTTAATACTGAGATCTCCAATTAATAAGGAATTTGTTCCTGTTTCACATACTTGTGAAAGTATCGTATCTAAGTAATCTACAAATTCACTTTTGCTAGAACTCGGAAAATGGTACGAAAAACCTATTTACCACTTCATATCGCAGTTCTTTAATTTGCTTATTGCACACTAGATCTGTTATACCTGACCTTGAACCCAATTCCTTTTTTTAGAAGTAGTACTACACCGCTTGTATGTCTTCTATGAGAGTCGCATCGAAGTGCTGTATAGCCAGAAAAATTTTATTTTTTACCATCAGTAATATCAGATGTCAAGCGTGTTTTGGAGCACAATACGAGATCCGGATCTACTTCTTCTCTAAGATTGTCAAGTTCAGCTTTGTTAGCTAAGAAACTACAAATATTTAAATAAATCTTCTTCTTTAAATGGTCACCTAACCGCCTGAGCGATTTTGACCGTCCAACATAGCTCGCCAGTCGTTTCTTCGTTGCGCCAACTGGCGCCAATTGGAAACACCGCGGGATCGCAAATCGGTCTCCACTTGGTCCGTCCATCGGAGTGGTGGTCTCCCTCTTCCTCTGCTTCCATAGAGGTAGAGGTCCACAAATCTTTCGAAGAACCTTTTACTCGAATACTCCCAGAGCCGCCTCATCAGATGTTGTTAGCGTCCACGCTTCTGCACCATATAGCAGGACGGGTGCGATGAGTAACTTGTAGAGTGTTATTTTCGTTCGTCGAGAGAGGACTTTACTTTTCAATTGCCTACTCAGTCCGAAGTAGCATTTGTTTGCAAGAGTAGTTCTTCGTCGGATTTCTAGGCTAACATTATTGTTGGTGTTAATGCTGGTTCCCAGGTAAACGAAGTCCTTTACTATACCGCCTCCCATCAAGAGATAGTTCAACAAGGGAAATATTTATCCTTTTATTTACCCCACCATGCTGTCATAAAACCCGACAGCAAAACCACGAAGGTGCGCGTCGGCTTATACGCATCAAAAATGTCCCACTCTGGAAACTCGTTGACCGAGGCCCCATGCTACAAACTACGCTTGTTATACCTATATGGCGTCTATATCAGTTTGTTTTTAACGGCGATATTGCGAAAATGTATGTTGATGATATTTTGTCGGGCGGTCATGATATGCAGTCCATGATTTTTGTTGGAACGGTTTTCCGTCATCCCTTGTCAAGTTTGGTTTTGTGACAAACCGGTTTCGGCGTTCTGCCATTTTCAATGCCTAGTTTCGTTCTGGTCTGTGTCTATCCGCTGCGTTGTTTTTATAGTCCATGGGTGCTGTGGCAGGTAATGTCAATCTATGTATTCGTGGTAGGTAACGTTAATATGCATGTGGGTGTGCGCGGTATTGATACGTCCGAATTGTTATCTGTCCCAAGGGTTGCTTTTGTAGGTATGTAGGCATACCGCTTGTTAGCTAAGCGGTAGGTTGATGTAGGCAGAAATCGGTGATTTTTGCAGTTTGGTTCATATTTCGTTTTTGCTTGTTCATTGTTACGTGTTTGGTTGCTGTACCTGCTGGCTTGTGCTGTTTTTTGTAAACTAGTTTTAAGGGTTCAAATATTTCGTCAGAGATAGTGTTGGTTTGTTCGTTTATGATCCTGCCGTCAAATGTTTTTAACTTGTATATCTCCATGTTCTCAAGTACATTAAGCCGCCGGCCTTTTCCTTGTACGTGAAGTATTCGAGCCGTTGTTTTTATGTTAGCTGGGGTGCAGTTGTTCTCGAACATGTGGTGCGCGAAATTAGATTCTGGTACTATGGTGGGTTTTCGTGTTTTTTTGTTGTAGTCCCTGATATGCTCTCGAAATCTTGTGCTTATTTTTCTTCCTGTTTGTCCTATGTAGCTGTATTGACATTCACAAGTAAGCCTATACACTCCGTGTCTGTTGAATGGGTCATCAGAATTAGTGTCGGTTCTTAGTTTTTGTCCGACGTTGTTAGATGTTCTGAATGCTGTGTTGATGCTATATCTTTTAAAGAAGTTTGCTAATTTGTACGTTGTTTTTCCAGTGTATGTCATTGTCGTCCAAACCGTTGGATTTTCCTCTACGTTTACTCTTTTTTTGTTTTGTGTTCCATGGCTACTTCTGAGTTTATCCACAAGTGCTTTCTTGTATCCATTATTTGCCGCTATGTTATATATTGTATTAAGCTCTCTCCAGTATGCTTCCTGTGTGAGCGGCGTTCTCTGAACCCTATCCACTAAGTGCCTCAATGCTGCATTTTTGTACTGTTGCTGATGGTTTGATGTAGAGTGTATTATGGTGTCCGTGGCAGTCGGTTTTCTATAAATGCCGTAGTTGAACCTATTTGTTATTTTGTCAATCCCTATAGTTAGGTCCAGGTAGTTCATTATTCCATTTTTTTCTACTTCCATTGTGAACTCTATGTTGCTATGTTGCCTGTTCAGGAACTCTAGTATTTGCTCTTCGTTATCGTCATTTAGGATGCAGATGATGTCATCCACGTATCTAGCGTAGAATGCCACGCCTAACTTGGTTTTTAACTCCTGTATATATTTTCCTTCCAAGTTTTGCATGAATGTTTCCATGAGAATGGCCGATGTTGGGTTACCCATTCCTAGTCCGTTTGTCTGTCTATATATTTTGTTGTTGAACCGGAAATAGTTTTGCCGCAGCGTTGTTCTTAGCGCGTTGGTAATTTGCGCAGTTTTTACCTTATCTTCAGTTGTTTTGTTGACTATATCCATTGTATCTGTTAGTGGTATTGACGGGTATAAGTCCTTTATGTCAAAGGATACGAGTTTACTGCTCCTTGTGAGTTTAACGGTCTCAAGTCTTTGTAGTACTTCTATCGTATTGCTTATTGTGTATTCGTGCCCTAGTTTCAGAGTGTCCTTTAAAATCATTTTTAGATGTTTCGACAGTTTATAACCCGGCGCGGACTTAAAATTAATTATAGGTCTCATCGGCGTATCCTGCTTGTGGATTTTAGGTAACGCAATGAGTGGAGGAGCAGATGGATTCATTTGTGTTAGGGTATATGCCATCCTCTCGTCTATTATTTTGGTAGCATTTCTTATAACCTCTTTAACTTCGGTCTGGTATTTATCCGTGGGGTTATCCCTAATAATGCGGCATTTCATTCCCTCGATGAGCTTCTCTGTATTTGCTATATATTCATCCTTACTGATTAGCACCGTTGTGTTTCCTTTGTCTGCCTTCGTTGTGACGATGTTGTTTTTTTTATCTTTCGCTGTAGCCGCAACAGCACAAAAATGCAGCATTGAGGCACTTAGTGGATAGGCTTCAGAGAACGCCGCTCACACAGGAAGCATACTGGAGAGAGCTTAATACAATATGTAACATAGCGGCAAATAATGGATACAAGAAAGCACTTGTGGATAAACTCAGAAGTAGCCATGGAACACAAAAAAGAGTAAACGTAGAGGAAAATCCAATGGTTTGGACGGCAATGACATACACTGGAAAAGCGACGTACAAATTAGCAAAATTCTTTAAAAGATATAACATCAACACAGCATTCAAAACATCTAACAACGTCGGACAAAAACTAAGAACCGACACTAATTCTGATGACCCATTCAACAGACACAGAGTGTATAGGCTTACTTGTGAATGTCAATACAGCTACATAGGACAAACAGGAAGAAAAATAAGCACAAGATTCCGAGAGCATATCAGGGACTACAACAAAAAAACACGAAAACCCACCGTAATACCAGAATCTAATTTCGCGAACCACATGTTTGAGAACAACTGCACCCCAGCTAACATAAAAACAACGGCTCGATTACTTCACGTACAAGGAAAAGGCCGGCGGCTTAATGTACTTGAGAACATGGAGATATACAAGTTAAAAACATTTGACGGCAGGATCATAAACGAGCAAAACAACACTATCTCTGACGAAATATTTGAACCCTTAAAACTAGTTTACAAAAAACAGCACAAGCCAGCAGGTACAGCAACCAAACACGTAACAATGAACAAGCAAAAACGAAATATGAACCAAACTTCAAAAATCACCGATTTCTACCTACATCAACCTGCCGCTTAGCTAACAAGCGGTATGTCTACATACCTACAAAAACAACCCTTGGGACAGATAACAATTCGGACGTATCAATAGCGCACACACACACACGCATATTAACGTTACCTACCACGAACACATAAATTGACATTACCTGCCACAGCACCCACGGACTATAAAAACAACGCAGCGGATAGACACAGACCAGAACGAAACTAGGCATTGAAAATGGCAGAACCCCGAAACCGGTTTGTCACAAAACCAAACTTGACAAGGGATGACGGAAAATCGTTCCAACAAAAATCATATGCAAAATTGTGAGATGTCCCTACTGAAAGATCCAAACACGCTGCAAGCAAACTGCGAGATAAACATCATGCCGCTTCAAGAGTACTGGACTCAGTTACAGTCACCAAACACCTGGCTATTCTCATTGGCAAGAGAGGAGCAGGCAACAGTAAATTGTAACGGGAGTATACAAGTCCTTCAATTGAGTCATCAGGGCATTGTTCGATTGGACACCGATTCAACACAACGAATGTCGATCTTTGGGGATATGGAACAATAAGCACGAAGGCTGAATTTGAAATACCACAGACCAACATTACCGAACATCTTCCACCTGTCAATCACATTGAACTTAAGGGTACTGTCAAACCCTTTAAAATCCCCGAAATACCGAAACTAAAAACAATTTGGGGATTTCCTCTGGATTTGGACTGGCATCACATTGCACACTATGGCATGAGCACGACGAATCTTCTTCTTCTAATGGGCGCAGGAATCGTCGTATTTTTCGCTTTACAGCGCATATGCAGCGCTGCAAGGTCCGCGTATCCAATTGGAGGATGCATATTTAGAGGTTTGATATTGGTAAGCATTTATTATTATGGATAAGGATGCATGCTTAACAGATATGTTTGTGTACTAAAACATCAGTGTCGACCTCCTGAGAACCGCTGAGAAGTTTCTTTATGTTTAAAAGGAAAATAATCAAAATAATAATAATAACCAAATATCGTTGAAAGCATTTAGTTTTGAAATCTGAACATTTCCACGGGGGCAGTATGTTCAGAGTTCTGAACAGCTTCCAACATCTGTAGATGCGCACATGTATGTGAACACAATAATATGTATTACGGCGAGACCGCTATCGCACTCTTGTGTTTGTCGTCTAGGACGATAACGATGGGACTCAAGTATGGCTATGAGTTAGATAAGACACACTTGAGTAAACAACACGGGTCGAATAGTGTAGTGATAGATTTCACATACATGTGACATCCACGTTGTTTGGTTTACTGAGGATTAAGATAGACATATGTATGTATAAACATATGTACATGCGTACTATGTACAATAGTTAGATTAAGGTGAATAGTTTAGTGATAGATTGTTGGGTTTACTTAGGATTAAGATATATGTATGTAGACGCATGTCTAGCGTACTACGTACAATAATTAGGTTAAGAAAAATTATAAATAAAGGCACTCCAGGAAACTGGAGTTGAGTTTTCTGCAAACAAGCAACCCGAGCGTGTCGTTAATAAACAATCAGAATGTTCGTGGCTTGCGATACTAAGTACTTTTTATACCTAGTAGTGCTTTGCACACAAGGTACTAGGTGGCGCAAAAGTAAGCTTCCGATGTTCAGCATATCGGTTGTGGCACGTGCAGTGTGTGCTGTTGCACCGTCTTGTTGGAACCACATGTTTTCCAATCCCAATTCATCAAGTTGCGGCAAAAAGAACTCGTTGATCATTGCTTTGTAGCGCTCACCATTCACAGTAACCGTTTGGCCCCGACCGATTATTGGTCAAATAAATAGTCAACAATATTCCGCGTTCTGGAGCAGTGTAGCGTAACATTGTTTATTAACGTGTATTTCGCATGTGTTTACTACACAAATGTCAAAACAGAAGTGACTTTAGGGGCCAATCGCAAAATTTATAGCATTTTCTGATAGAAGGATTAGTTTTGCGCCATCCTGTACGAGTATATTAACTTTAGTCGCCAAACGGCAGTATGTAACGGCATAAACGGATCGGTATAGATATTCACCTATATATATCAAAATGTTCAGGACGAAAAGAGAAATTTATTAAGCCATGTCCGTCCGTCTGTGAACACGATAACTTGAGTAAATTTTGAGATATCTTAATGAAATTTTGTATGCAGGTTCCTTGGTACTCAGGAGCGCTAATTAAAATGGGCGAAATCGGATGATAGCCACGCCACTATATAAAAATATATAGAATATTTTCTAAAACACACAAAAAGTGATTACTCAGTACATAATACACCTATAAGGATACAATTTTGTGTATGCATTGAGATTGAGGCATAAAATATATTTTTCAAGAAATTTTTGAAAATAGCAGTTTATTGATCCAAATTTAGAAATGTTATTAATCATAAATAAAAAACCGTTCAAGATATTGAAACGAAATTCAACACACAGGTTTCCAGGTGTGCAAGAAATGTTCGAGGAAAAAATGGGCGAAAGATTTTGGAGAGGATCGTAGATATATTAAATAGGCAATAACTTTGCTCAATATAGCTTTACATCATTTATATTTCCCTTTTGAAGTTCCCGTAAACCAAGAAACCCAAAAAATAAAAATTTTTGAAAATGGGCATGGCCCCGCCCCCTTTTATAGTGGATTATTCCAGAAAACTTTTTATGCCAGAACTCCGCCAAAAATTGATTTGTCGAAACGAAATTTGGTGTTAATGTTCAATATATAAAGGTTACTGTTTGTTGTAAAAATGGGCGAAATCGGTTAATGTACACGCCCAGTTTTGCAACATAGTTCTGAAAAATTTTTTTTTTCAATTTAAAAAGCGATACTTCTATAACAAAGCAAGCTATATCAATCAGATTTTGCACACATAATAAGCTTTTTAAGAAAAACTCGACCGCAAAAAAGTTTGTTAATTTTGACGAAGTGGGCATGGCGCCGCCTACTTTTAAGCATAAAATGTCTGCTATTTTCAAAAGCAATCGCTTATAATTCAATCTTGATATTTCAATGAAGTTAGGTCAGCTGCTTCTCAGTGGTATTTATTATACCCTGCCAAAAATTAGCCAAATCGGCAAGCACACGAACAAATTATTCGGGCACGTAGTTAAAAGCCCACTGCAATAGCGAAGTTATACCACTTTTTTGATTTTCATACCTTCCATAAACATTAAATGTAATTAAGTATCATGTATCAAGTAAAATGATCAGTACAAATTTACCCGCGGTTAAGTGACACAAAAACCCAATATCATTAATTTAGGCCAAAACAGTTCGGAGTTATGACGAATTGAAACTTTATATATCCTGGGGGCATGGCTCCGCCCACTTTTCTAAAACTTATATTGTCTATCCTGTACCCAGTGAACCTAAGTATATATTGTGAATATTTCATAAAGATCGATGGAGTCCTTGGGCGCCTATAAAAGACACACATTTTTTATATCTATTTTTGTTACGCACTGAAAGTATATTACTTCATTCGGCATAAACGAATCGAGATATATATTTATTAATGTATATCAAAACATTCAGGATGAAAAGTAAAATATCCGGGCAAGTAGATAATAACCGACTGAAAAGCGAAGTTGTATATCTTTTTTGATATCCATACCTTTCATAACCATGAAATGTTTGTACGTATGAGAAGAAAAAGAGATAGTCCCATCAAAAAGTATACTGAACTGATCAGGAGGGTGAGCTGAATCGATGTAGCTGAAAGTATTAAAATAGAGCTGCGTAAATTGGGATGCCATAATAGATCAGTACTAGGTATATAATGTTCGGTTCCACCCGAACTTAGATTTCTTTGCTTGCTTTCAACCTGGCTAGAGCCTGACAATTTGAATTCTGAACTATTTTCCAGTAACTTTGTTGTCTATCGTTGTGATCAGCTGGTGGTGTTCTAATTGCGGTTGATTCAAGCATTAGTTCTGAGTTATTGCTGTATGATAACGCATCGGATGTGGAATTTATAGCTGTGAAGCTTTCATTTCGAAATTTCTTTAGTCTCCGGACAGCGCTAGTGTCCGAACACTATGTCAATGTTTTGGGATTAATAGACAAATAACTAACAGTATAAAGCAGATTTGCAGAAATCGGTGTAAATGTGTGTGGTACCAACCGTACCTTACGCCAACCCTCCAAATCTATCACATCTATTGTAGCTTCAACACCCATTTCGAAGTGCGGGCGGGACCATACAGTATGTCGGCTTCGTTTTTGATGGCGCTGATACAGGCTACTGCCACGAGGCATTGGGCCTAGTTTCAGTTGTCAGCAATATGCTTTTGCCCACTAAGTCTACGGGTGCGATGTACAGAATGGCAATTAATAATTCTATCGTGGTGGCATTCAAGCCTCTCATTATACTAATTTTTGATTATGTGCATACTCTCTCCAGTTTGTTAAAAAAAAGTTATTTTTTTGTGTGGCTGGTAACCAAACGAGGACTCCATAATGACTACACATAATGACTTCCACAATCGCGGTGAATACCCAATTAGAAAAAGGGCAAGAAGACTCACGTGCACCCCGCCATAACTATGTAAACCCGCATTTTTCGATTAACCCAACGTCATGCCCATACAAGCACTTGCTGCAGTTCCTGGACCTTCATATAGCTAATTGTTGCAAAAAGTCTACCAATTATGGCAAATAAAACATCGTGAGTTTGGCTGATCCCTCAAACAACCGATCGAATAGTTGTTTTATGACCAGTGTCCAAATCAGAAAGATATACATCCAGAGAGATGTGAATATGATTAACACGTTTCTATTGTAGTTGTCTAAACTTTATGGAAGGCGAGTAGTTTTTTTGAGTTATTTTTAATTTATTTTTTTATTATTTATATTATATTACTAGCATTTACCCGTGGCTCCGCTCGCATCAAATAAAGAAGCAAAATAACTAATTGATGTATATTGGAACGATTTTTCGTCATCCCTTGTCAAATTTGGTTTTGAGACAAACCGGTTTCGGCGTTGTGCCATCATCAGTGTCGATTTTCGTTCTGATCTGTTGTGGCCGTTTGTCTTGTATTTATAGTAGGTAGCAGGTAACGTCAGCATGGGTGTCTGTTTGTGTACGTGTGTAACATGTGTTGTGTGTGTACATTCAGAAACGGGGGTGGTTTTGCATCGATCGGTTTTTTTTTGTGTGGTTGACTGAGGCAGGTAAAAGTTGGTAATTTTTGTTGTTTGACCTTTTTTGCTTGTTTGTTGTTTTTGATCTTTTGCTGTTTTGTGCTTATTTGTCGGTGCGTGTGTGTTTGTGGTACCTGAGTGGTTGCTTTGTTTTTTGTAAACCAATTTTAAAGGCTCGAATATTGTGTCGGAAACAGTGTTTGTCTGTTCGTTTATTATTCTACCGTCGAATGTTTTTTGTTTGTAGATTTCCATGTTTTCGAGTACGTTCAGACGTCGGTCTTTTGCTTGTACATGTAGGACCTTGACTGTTTTTTTTTTGATGTTTCCGGGGGGGCATTTATTCTCCGCAATGTGATTCGCAAAGTTGGACTCTGGTATGATGGTTGGATTCCGTATCTTTTTGTTGTAATCTCTAATGTGTTCTCTGAACCTCGTTCTTACTTGTCGTCCGGTTTGTCCTATGTAACTGTGCTGGCATTCACAAGTGAGCTTGTATACACCATGGCTGCTAAACGGATCTTCTGAGTTAGTTTTGGTTCTTAGCTTCCGTCCTAAATTGTTCGATGTTTTGAACGCTGTGTTGATGTTGTATTTTCTAAGGAAATTTGCTAATTTATATGTTGCCCTTCCAGTATATGTCATTGTCGTCCAGGTTTGTGTACTTTCTTCTCCAACAAAGATTGGAAAGAACGCCTCTTACACAAGAAGCATATATTTAGAAGAGAGCTTGGAATAATATATAACATCGCTACAAACAACGGATATAAAAAAGCACTAGTAGATAAACTCAGGAGAGACCTTAGAGAACAAAAAAGAAACAATGGAGAAGAAAGTACACAAACCTGGACGACAATGACATATACTGGAAGGGCAACATATAAATTAGCAAATTTCCTTAGAAAATACAACATCAACACAGCGTTCAAAATATCGAACAATTTAGGACGGAAGCTAAGAACCAAAACTAACTCAGAAGATCCGTTTAGCAGCCATGGTGTATACAAGCTCACTTGTGAATGCCAGCACAGTTACATAGGACAAACCGGACGACAAGTAAGAACGAGGTTCAGAGAACACATTAGAGATTACAACAAAAAGATACGGAATCCAACCATCATACCAGAGTCCAACTTTGCGAATCACATTGCGGAGAATAAATGCCCCCCCGGAAACATCAAAAAAAAACAGTCAAGGTCCTACATGTACAAGCAAAAGACCGACGTCTGAACGTACTCGAAAACATGGAAATCTACAAACAAAAAACATTCGACGGTAGAATAATAAACGAACAGACAAACACTGTTTCCGACACAATATTCGAGCCTTTAAAATTGGTTTACAAAAAACAAAGCAACCACTCAGGTACCACAAACACACACGCACCGACAAATAAGCACAAAACAGCAAAAGATCAAAAACAACAAACAAGCAAAAAAGGTCAAACAACAAAAATTACCAACTTTTACCTGCCTCAGTCAACCACACAAAAAAAAACCGATCGATGCAAAACCACCCCCGTTTCTGAATGTACACACACAACACATGCACACACGTACACAAACAGACACCCATGCTGACGTTACCTGCTACCTACTATAAATACAAGACAAACGGCCACAACAGATCAGAGCGAAAATCGACACTGATGATGGCACAACGCCGAAACCGGTTTGTCTCAAAACCAAATTTGACAAGGGATGACGAAAAATCGTTCCAATATACATCAATCATTCACCCTGTCGGAAAAACAACAAAACAAAATAAAACCAAAATAACTAAGCTTCTTTTGAAAACATTTTTGTTTATCAAACAGATGAGTTTTAAAGTTCACATGTTCCTTAAAATAACGATATACAAAAAATGTTAAATAATCAGGTCACACACCAAATATTAAAAATTTCTTAGCAGCACTTGTAAGCAATTAAATTCACACAGAGCACCAACTTCTAATACAGGATTCTAAACAAAAGCCAAAGCTATTAATTATTTTTCACATGAAATTGAAGAAGAGATGCATACAGAACAAACCGTAAGAGTTTCATAAATTGTATTATTATATAAACACTCATAAAAGTTTAATTTTTACGAAACAGCGAAGCAACCAAAATATGAAGAATTGCTAAACTTACTAAAAGGATATTTTCCGCAGAAACGATATCAATATCTTTAAAATGCACAACTATTTTGCTCAAACGTTACAAAAATTCATTCAAAATATTTGATTTTATGTTTGACAGGTGAAGATTTACTCATATTAATTAACGACGACAATAGCCCGGCCCACATTCAAAACGAAGACTGCGAACGACAACGGCGAAAAACCGAAGCTTGACGATAATTGCCGCCAAGCACAATCAATTTCAACACATATTTAAAGCAATTTGCATATATTTTTGATTTAATTCACAAAAAGAAAAAAGGACGCCACGACCGTCGCTGTCAAATTAGAAATAGATCTAATCTGGCGACAGCGGCATTCATGAAAAATTCCTCCACATAAGAACATGTGTAAAAATAATTTGACAGATGCCGCACCGTCGTTGTCGTCTTGAATCTGTTTTCCCTAAGTGACAGAAAAAGTACCGAAAACGCAAAATAAAATTGGTATTGTATTGATCTGACATTTCTGAACATGCTAAATTCGCCCTGCTCTCACCTTATATGAATTCGCCTTGATGTATAGTAACTAAACTTATTAAAATCACAGCAATTAGTTTTTAAAAGTATTTTTGTAGATATGGCGATGAATTTTTTAGTCACGTTTTGACCGATAACTCAGTTATCGATTAACTTATATAACGAAACATAGCAGTATCGGGTAGTTTATTGAAATATCGAGAAGTCCATATGAATCTTTGGCCTTTTCGTTTCGTGTCATATCCATATTTAATGCAAATTTAGAGGTTTCAGGCTTTTAGATTTTGACCAATAGCTCAGTTATCGATTAATTTATCGAAATATTGCAATGTCCAACCGAAACCTGTGGCCTTCACCTTTTTGTTTGATACCCATATTGTATGAAAATTTAGGCGTTTTGGAGCAACCACATTATTACCGATAACTCAGTTATCGATGAATTGATCGAAATATTGCAGAGTCCAAGAGAATATTGTGGCCTTCCCCATTCGTTTGATACCCATATTGTATGCAAATTTAGGGGTTTTAGGGTAACCACATTCTGACCGATAAATCAGCTATCGATTAATTGATCGAAATATTGCAGAGTCCAAAAGAATCCTCTGACCTTCCCATTTCGTTTGATACCCATATTGTATGCAAATTCAGCGGTTTTGGAGCAACCACATTCAGACCGATAACTCAGTTATCGATTAATTGATCGAAATATTGCAGAGTCCAAAAGAATATTGTGGCCTTCCCCTTTCGTTTGATACCCATATTGTATGCAAATTCAGCGGTTTTGGAGCAACCACATTCAGACCGACAACTCAGTTATCGATTAATTGATCGAAATATTGCAGATTCTAAAAGAATCCTGTGACCTTCCCCTTTCGTTTGATACCCATATTGTATGCAAATTCAGCGGTTTTGGAGCAACCACATTCAGACCGATAACTCAGTTATCGATGAATTGATCGAAATATTGCAGAGTCCAAAAGAATACTGTGGCCTTCCCCTTTCGTTTGGTACCCATATTGTATGCAAATTCGTGGTTTTTTGGGCAACCAAATTCTGATCGATAACTCAGTTATGGATTAATTTATCGAAATACTGCAAAGTCCAAAATAATATTGTGGGCTTCCCCTTTCGTTCAATACCCATATCGTATGCACATTTTAAGGTTTTAGGGCACCAAATTGCATAAATTCATTGGATAAAATACATGTTTTGGCTTAGTTGGGTCACATTAGTGCCCATAACTCCATAACCATGTGAAGTATTGAGATTTCAAGAAACTTGTTACCTATCCGAGACATCGGGAAATAAGTGTGCAAAATTTCGTACAGATCGGTGCTGTAGTGTGGGCGTGAAAACGGTTCAAACACACTCACTCACTCACAAACTTACGCATTTATAATATAAGTAAGATGTGTTCTGTGTATCAAAACGTCAAAACAACGTCTACCGGGTTTGCTAGTATATTATAAAATGGCGAAAGCAAACAACGAATTTCAGCATTCTTTTGTAAAACTGAGAGACTAGTTTGCGTTTAAATAGACATACAGACAGACGGACGGAAAGACGGACATGGCTAAATCGACTCCGTTCATCGTGCTGACAATTTTAGTGAACTTTTCTCTTCTTCTTCTCATATGTACATACATTTAATGTTTATGAAAGGTATGAAAATCATTGAATCGCGCAAATCAGTCCACAACAGCATGCCGAACTGACCAGTTGCTGTGCATACAACAGCTGAAGTAATGTGTGCGAAACTGAGCAAGAAACCAGAGAAGATGCCGAACCCGAGCCCACAGTCGAAGATGATGGAATTGACGTTCCACAACCCGAATATAATGAGGTGCGAATAGCAATACCGCGATTGAAAAACAGTAAAGCAGCTGGCGCTGATAGTTTTCCTGCTGAGCTATTCAAACATGGAGGCGAGGAGCTGGTAAGGCGCATGCATCAGCTTCTATGCAGAATTTGGTCGGATGAATGCATGCCTGAAGATTGGAATCTAAGTGTTCTCTGCCCAATCCACAAGAAGGGCGATCCTGCAAACTGCGCCAACTATCGCGGAATCAGCCTTTTGAATATCGCATATAAGGTCCTATCAAGCGTATTGTGCGAAAGACTGAAGCCTGATGTGAACAGACTGATTGGACCTTACCAGTGTGGCTTCAGACCTGGTAAATCTACCATCGACCAGATTTTTACAATACGCCAAATCTTGGAAAAAACCCGTGAAAAGAGAATCGACACACATCATCTCTTTGTTGATTTTAAAGCCGCTTTCGATAGCACGAAAAGGAGCTGCCTATATGCCGCTATGTCTGAATTTGGTTTCCCCGCAAAACTTATACGGCTATGCAAAATGACCTTGAGCAACACTGCCAGCTCGGTCAGAATTGGGAAGTACCTCTCCGAGCCGTTCGAAACTGAACGAGGTTTCAGACAGGGTGACCCCCTATCGTGCGATTTCTTTAATTTAATGCTGGAGAAAATAATACAAGCTGCAGAACTTAACCGCGCTGGAACAATATTTTATAAAAGCGTGCAACTGTTGGCATATGCTGACGATATTGATATCATTGGCCTTAACAACCGCGCCGTAACTTCTGCTTACTCCAAATTAGAAAAAGAAGCGGCGAAAATGAGATTGGTGGTGAACGAGGGCAAAACGAAGTACGTTCTGTCGTCATGCAAAGAGTCAGCGCATTCGCGCCTTGGCAACCAAGCCACTGTTGGCAGGAATAATTTCTAAATAGTAAAGGACTTCGTTTACCTGGAAACTAGCATTAACACCAACAATTATATTAGCCTAGAAATCCGACGAAGAATTACTCTTGCAAACAAATGCTACTTCGGACTGAGTAGGCAATTAAAAAGTAAAGTCCTCTCTCGACGAACGAAAATAAGACTCTACAAGTCACTCTTCGCACCCGTCCTGCTATATGGTGCAGAAGCGTGGACACTAACAACATCTGATGAGGCGGCTCTGGGAGTATTCGAGAGAAAGGTTCTTCGAAAGATTTGTGGACCTCTACGCGTTGGCGACGGCGAGTACCGAAGAAGATTTAATGATGAGCTGCATGAACTTTACGCAGACGCCGACATAGTTCAGCGAATTAAAACACAGCGGCTTCGCTGGCTAGGCCACGTAGTGCGAATGAGCGAAGATGATATAGCCCAGAAGGTATTCTTATCGGCACCCGCCGGTGGAAGCAGAGGAAGAGGGAGACCACCACTCCGATGGAAGGACCAAGTGGAGACCGATTTGCGATCCCGCGGTGTTTCCCATTGGCACCAGTTGGCGCAACGAAGAAACGACTGGCGAGCTATGTTGGACGGTCAAAATCACCCAGGCGGTTAGATTACCATTTAAAGAAGAAGAAGATTCTGCGATTTGTATGAATAAATAAATTGCTATATATGCAGCACTGCGAAATAAAGATGTTATCCGTCGTCTTCGCTTGCGAATTAAACCAAATAATAGCTACCGACTAATACCGCAAATGACATGTATTCGATTGGTTTGGTTTATTTTTAAAGATTGATATCAATTACGAAAAGCGCATTATAACAATAAGCAAGTACTTACCGCAGTGTGATCCTTCTCGCTTAGTTGACGCCAGCTAACAAATAAGTTGTGCTCTGCCGAAAATGATAGAAACCAACAATTTTTACGCGCAACCGGTTTGTCAAACGAATATGCACATAAATATCAAGGGAGAATGGCGCATTGCGGTTAGAACTGCAATAATTATGCGACAACAACAAGTCAGATACAAGCATATAACATGAAGTGCATATACATAAGATAGCAGCATAAATGTGTAAGTACAAATGACATGATATAGAGATGTGCAGGTATATTTCTTCTGAGTGATTATTAACCCGAGGTAAGGGGGTGTTGTAACAATTTGCAAAAATCTTATGTTTTAAAATTTTGCATTTTTAATTTAAAATTTGCTCTATTACACTACCGGACAAATTTTAAAAATTTCCATATCTTCGGCAATTGATACATGATTCCTATGTAGAATTTTTAGCTAAGACAAAAAGTAGGATTACTAATCTCTCAATATCTCTGTCAATATCTTCTATATTTTTATGTTATTTCTATTTATTTTGAGAGGATGAAATCTATATCCGTCAAAGCAAAAATAATTAAAATGGACGTTGAAGTGTCGGAGCTCTGGCGACCAAAATTTTTTTATGCAAATTTTAATTTTTTTTCATTTACCTGACCATTCTTTTTTGTATTTTTTTAACGAAATTTTAAATAACCTCCAGATTTTACACTTTAAGTTAATATACTATTTCTTAGAAAAATTACAATGTTCAAAGAGATTAAGTGAACAAGAGATGCATTGAGCTTCCAGATTTTGGAAATTGTAGACCACTAGAATAATATAGTAAGCTGAAATTTTTTCGAACTGTTTTGTGGCACCAGTGTAAGAAAAAAGCCTTAATTCCAGTGGCGGACGCAGTTGGTACGAAAGAAACATATGAATCCATGTCGGCATTCCAATATAAACAACATGGCTGGAAGATTTGTTCAGACTTTAAAGTCATTGCGTTACTAATTGGATTGTAGCAGGTCTATTCGAAGAACTGCTGCTTTCCTCATTTATCACATACCAAAACAAAAGGTGTGTTTGTGGGCTCGCAAAGTAGAAACTCTATCGGTGGGCGAGACCAAGGTATGGGGTTCGTTTTGTGCGGTTTGTGCGAATTTTCTAGGAAACATTCGAAGCTCAAATTACAAACAAATGATCGATGATTTGCTAACAAATTACGAGATATAAGTAAACCTTCACTTATTTTTTTTTTTTTGCGTAATGATACATTCAATCCATTTGGACTTCTTCCCCGAAAGCCAAGGTGAGTGTTTCCACCAAGAAATAAAAGTAATGGAATTGCGATACCTAGTACATTGGAATGAAGCTATGCTGGGCGATTTTAGCTGATTTTTTCTTCGAGAAGAACAAATTGTCCCAAAACGGAGAAAACTTACACTTTTAATGTACACGAAAATAAAAAAAGGAAGGACAGGCCACAAAAGCAGCAATTCAATGTAATTGTTGGTACACAAAATCAAAAAAAAAAACACAAAAAACTCTAGGTTTCGTTACTTAATCTCCTATAACATGGTCAGTTTTCTACTGATTATAATCCGGAAAGTGTCAAAATGTTCACTAAGAAATAATATGTTGACTCACAGTGTACCACCAGAAGGTTATTTAATATTTCGTTAAAAAAAAAATAAGACGAATGTCAAAAAAAGAAACATTAAAAAAAATGCGTGCCATAACTCCGTCACTTTACCCGTGATTTTAACTATTTTTGTCATACCGAAGATGATATTTCATTCTCTAAAAATTTTAGGAAATAACATAAAAAGGGCGACGGCACTGGTGGATATATTGACATATTAGTAATCCTACTTTTTTGTCTTGGCTCTAAAACTGAAATTTCCAAATATCTCGAAAAATGTTATACTTTGAAATTATATGATTACATATTTGGAATCAGCAGAAAATTCTACATAGGAATCATATATCGATTGTAATAGATTTTTGTCCGTAGTGTAAGCGAACTTGTTTCAACAATTAATTCGTTTTTCAGTTTTTATATTTTCTTTGTTAGCACATCTTCAAATATTACTTTTATATCGGATCGTATAATGATTTTTGTTTTTTTAATGCAATGTTTCATTTTTGGCACGGTCAGCGAGAACCCTTTCTTGTGGAAAGGGCAGAGCACACTTAAGTTCCAATCCGGAGGCATGAAACCGTTCAAGCTTATTCTACTTAAACGGGAATTGGAGTATCGGGTTAGCCGTCCCCATCGCAATTTAGCAATGAGTTACAGAATTGTCTCCATAACTCAAGTAAACTTTATAAATTGAGGCAGCGAAAAATCTTTCGAAGCAAATTACAATGGACGGTTTCTGCAAATGTGCATGCCAGTATGAAACAGGTTCGAACACTATTATATTTGGTGTGATTACGATCAGCATAGTAGTGGAACAAGAGCATATTCTCCATTTTTTTAGAGTTGTTGGAGATTAATTCCATGTAACAATTTGACGAACTTCAGTCTAGTAGCATGAATATTTCCAGGGATATGCACTGTAATGGGCAACGGTTTTCAGCGCAATTATACTTTTACAATATAAAACTATTGCTTGAGCCATTTAACTCTAAACCATCTCACATTGCTCAACTCATTTTCAGTGCAATACACTTTCGGTATTTTGATATTGTATACCCATTTACTGACCTAATTAACGGTCAGTATATGCCCACTCAGATTACCCTTGTCCATTCACACCAATCATAGAATTAGTTATGATTATGCATTACTTATTAGCTTTAAGTTATAAATATAAGAAAGTACATAAAGCAAGTTTTAGTCGAGAGTTCGCGCTTCGAGTGTTTGTTTGTTAACATGGCGATCCTGCCAGGGGCTATATTTTACGGCCAAAACACATACAATCGCATACTGCGGTTTTGCGGGACAATGAGAGACTGAAGAAAACAATAATTGATTTCTTAAGATACTAGTATTTTATATTTTGTCCAGTAGTACAAAAGCCGAGTTTAATTAAAAGTGTTAAAATTGTGTAGTGGAAAAACTTTTTTTCAATGTCTAACTTTTTTTAAATAAAATAAAATCGAAATGAAGCAAAACAAAGTAAATAAGAAGGGAAACAGGAAAAAGCAAATGAAAGGAAAAGAAAGAAAGCTGAGATATTTTTTTTTACCCGCGAAAATGACGTGGTGGAAACCAATGCTTGCATCTATAATGATAGCCATAACTGGCTACGAAATAGGAAAGGACCAAGGAACGGAAAGTAAAAAAAGAGAAGAAACAAAAATCGCGAAATACTCGTACGACAAAGATGTTAACGCACAGGAAAATAAAACAAATTATAACCTAGAGCCAGTCAGCGCCACTGAACTTTTATTGATAATGGCAATATTGGCTATGGTATACTTATTAATTAAATATTACATGAATAAAATAAAACGAGACATTCGAAACAGGCCACAACAAATCTAACGTGAACGCAGTGTAATAAAGCGAAACGCATAAAATAAAATAAAACTGAAGTGAAATGACTTAGTTTTCCCAACCACCGCACAATACAATACAAAAATTAAATTACGACCTAACGGTGCAAGAAGCCCATGCCGTTGGGTACAGAGGTTAATATATCTATTTTTTGACCACAAAAATTTAATTACGACCTAACGGTGCAAGAAGCCCATGCCGTTGGGTACAGAGGTTAACACAAGGAATAAATAAATCATCTGAGTCCGGAAACCGACAAAACTAAAAACAGCAGCAGCGTTCATCGCACTGTCCGTTGATACAGTGGGTGAGATCGAACCAAAATCTTAATAGATATTTGTTTTTAAGTATGTACATTACTTTTAAGTAAGCTATACCTAGAAAAGTAAATTCCAATGCCAATAAATACAACAAAATAATGTAGCAACACTAGTTGAAGAAAAAGCTACGGACATTAATTAGTATGCAATGGGAAGAGATTTTGATCGAAATTGAACCTCTAACCCAGGAGGTTAGACTGTCATACAAATGTATGACACAAAACAGGCCTATTAAAGTGGAAACTAGGGAAAAGCATACCAAAATTTTAATAGAGAAATTTAACCAGGTTAGAGCCATACTACACAGGCATTACGATAGGTACACATCCCAACACAGAGAATCAGAAGACCAGATAAGATGTGAAGTTAACAGCAATATTGAGGAAACAGAGGAAAGTGAGACAGACGAAGGTGAAGTAGAAGAGAAAGAAACGCAAGATAGTGGAATGAAGCACAAAGTCAACATAATGGCTACCACGGTTTTAAGTTCAGGAGTAAAGCCAGAAAATTTGAACAGATTCAGCGATGCTACAAATCTCGTTGATACTTTCAAAGATTAGCATGAAGCAGTGGCTGTGCAACTAGTCAAGACTAAATTGGCTGGCGGCGCACGGCAATTAATAATTAATGAGGATACACTTGCCAATATTATTGATAAACTGAAATCCGCAGTGAAAGGGGAGTGGACTAACTAATAACAGCCAAAATTTTAAATATAAAACAAGGCAACAAAACGGTAAACCAATTCGTCGACGAGATAAATACTTTGTGTACTAAGCTTGAGGGAGCGTATATTTTTGAGGGGCTGAGTGGCGAACTAGCTCAGAAGTATACTACCTAATTAACAGTAAAAGCTCTATCTAAAAACTCCAATTACGATAAAATAAAATTACTAATGGAAAGTGGCCAGTTCACTAACAGAAACGCGGCTATCGCGAAATTTATCGGCGCAAACACAGACTCCCTCACCAGTAACATAATATTCTACCGCAATAACTACAGTTCTCCCGAAAGTCAAAATCGTGGCCAAGGACGTGGCCGCGGCCGTTATAATTATAGCAATAACCTTGGAGGCAGTTACAAGGGAGACAGGGTACGTTATAGTAACAACCAGCGCAACCCGGGTTATAACAATAATGGCCACCGAAATATAGCCAAACAAAGAGGGCAGATACGAGTTAATGCACATGATTCGGGAAACTCAGATGCCCCCCTACCCGCTACGCAGGGGGATCACACTCGGATATAGGGGCAAACGGAATTTTTTATTTGTCCCTCAATATGAACAGCTTCGCTTGTTTCTCGACTTCATTTACAATAAATAATCAAACCTTTTTAATAGACACAGGAGCGGATATCTCTATAAATAAAGATGACGTCATAAGGGAAAATACTGAAATTAACACTAACCTGACCACATCCATCAAAAGGGTAGGAGAAGGTACAAGGTACGTCTAAGGGTAGCGTCAACGGTGACCTCATTATAGATAATTATTGGCTCAATCATAACTTTCAAGTAGTAGATCAAAGCTTTCCGGTACCCTGCAACGGAATATGGGGTTTAGACTTTATGAAAAAGTATAATTGCGTATTAGATTACACTAGTAAAACAAATTGACTCATAATACAGCCAATTAGTGGAAACAATTTTTGTTAATATATCATACAGTACCCCAAATTACATTTTTCCTTGCCAGCAAGAAGTCGTCAGAGTACAATAATCCAATTTTACTGGTACCCAAAAAATCTCTACCAAACTCCTCCGACAAACGATGGAGATTGGGCATTGACTATAGACAAATAAATAAAAAAATTAGTAGCTGACATATATCCACTGCCTCGGATTGACGATACTTTAGACCAACTAAGACGAGCGAAATACTTCTCATGCCTAGATATTATGTCTGGATTCCTTCAGATCGAGTTGGAAAAGGATTCGTCGTTTTCAACAAACCAGGGTTCATTCAGATTCAAAAGGTTGACCTTTGGCCTGAAAATAGCTCCGAATTCATTTCAGCGTGTAATGTAATTGGCTTTTTCAGGACTGTTACCTTCCCAAGTGTTTCTGTACATGGACGACTTAGTCGTTATCGCAAAGTGGCGCCTCTGCCGTTAAAGCATGGCAAAAATCAAAAAAATCATGAAAGCTGTTTATTTTTGAGGAGCGATAAGCTTTTTTATCGACCCTGTTTATGTAACTTTAACAATTTTAAGTTTCAATTGCAACGATATGCAACCTTTATACAAATTAATATTTCCACTTGAAAACGAAAACCAATATACTTTCTTTAAATGCAACGATATGCAAAATAAAACACTACGACTTCGATTTAATTACAAATTTTTTATTTAACAAAATAGCCTTTACGACGATGGCTGCGCATTAATGTCCGAAAGTTGACTAACTTACAAAAATTCTTATGCTCAAAAATTCTTATGCTCAAAAAATGAACTGGCTTAATTTAACAATAGCTTAGTTTTCTCTTTATAAATTGCCTGATTTAGCGGTGCATTTATACATGTAATACATTTTAGCATTGAAATAACATAATCATATACATAAGTAAGCGCAATATAAGCAAATGATTATTTACAAATAAATATGATGAGAGCATATGACAAAGTCAATGCAAGACCTGTTCTGACCACTGGCATCATGCCTTAGCGGGAGTGCAGAATCGAAGTAGGTTATTGTCAAGCTATGCTTGGAAATATGTATGTATGTATGTATGTATGTACTTATAACTACGTGTAGTTATGTATTTACAAATTAAGAAAATATGAGCAATAAAATAAGTAGCGGTATGTATTTAGAAATTATGAAGAGTTGAGCAAGCAAATAAATAGAGGCCAATAGGCCCGATCACATTCAAGACGGTGACTGCAAAGCGCCATCTGTCATATTATTTGTACACACGTTCTTATGTAAAGCATTATTTTAAGCGCGTCATAGCTACATGGCTACAAACCACGAATGCCGCTGTCGCCAAATTAAATCTATTTCTATTTTTACAAGCGGCAGATCGTGGCGTTGTTTTCGTTTGGTCAATAAAAACGAAAGGAAGAGTGAATAACTTGTAATATAAGTTTCATTTATTGAGGTATATGTATCTCTCACACAATTTGTACTTTTTCTATAATTCTTTGCTACTTTTTAAGATAATTCACACCTGTCGCTGCTGCTTTCATTGTAATGAAGTAGCCAATGCTTGACTACAGTTGTCGCAAAAATTTGTTTTATTGTAGCTGTGGTTCGTAGCCACCGTATTCAATGTGTTCAGCCCTAATGACTTTAATTAGTGATGAGACGAAATTTAACTTGTGACAAATATTCGACACCGCGTCGGATACCACATAACTTCGTTGGTAACTAAACATACTCCGCCCGTTGGAAGCTTCAGGCTTTTAAAATATTGTCCTCGATTGGTAGCAGACATAGCTTCGCTACAGACCGTTTGTATATGCCATTGGACGTTTTTAGAACGGATACTCGTATCGTCTTGTCTTCTCCAGTTATTGTTTCGATTACCCTGGCCAGCGGCCACTTTAGTGGGGGTTGATTTTCGTCCTTGATCAAGACCATGTCTCCGGCCTTAAGATTTGGTGAAGATGACTCCCATTTACTTCGCTGTTGTAATAGGGTCAAATATTCTGTATGCCATTTTTTCCAAAATTGTTGTTGCATAAAGTATACTCGTTGCCATCTAGTAAGTCGATCTATGGGTACTGGGGTTATGTCCGATTCTACCACTGCTGTGAAGGATGAGCCAATAAGAAAATGACCTGTCGTAAGTACCTCCAAATCATCAGGGTTTTCTGAAATTGGACACAAAGGGCGTGAATTTAAAATGGCAGAAATTTGACAAACAAGAGTGCGAAACTCTTCAAAGTTTAATGTAGAAAGACCAACAACTCGATTTACATGATATTTGGCTACTTTTACTGCGGCTTCCCATAAGCCACCAAAATGAGGAGAGCGAGGCGGTATAAACTTCCATTCGATGCCATCACTTGCGCATTGTTCGTAAACCGCCTTTACATGCTCTTGACTAAAAAATAAGTTAGCTAATTCGGATAGCTTATTTTTTGCTCCAACAAAATTAGTTGCATTGTCTGACCATATAGTTTGTGGTCTACCTCTCGTAGAAATAAATCTATTTAAGGCTGCGAGGAATGAGGAAGTTGCCAAATCTTTAACCAATTCCAAATGAACGGCCTTGGTTGAAAAACAAATAAATATGCATATGTAGCATTTCGTTGGAGGCCTATTTCTGACTTCAGTTTTGTAGAAAAATGGTCCACAAAGGTCTACGCCGGTAGTTACAAATGCTCGATTGCATTTAACTCTGTCAGACGGCAGATTTCCCATTAAATGTTCCATAAGTTTAGGTTTAGCCCGAAAACAACGGACACATTTGTTAGTTACCCGACAAATAGTTTTACGACCACCAATAGGCCAGTACTGTAGACGAATCGTTGCCGATAAAGCTTGAGGCCCAGCATGGAGAAGTTTTATATGAAAACTTCTAATAATTGCATCCGTCACCGGGTGACATTTTGGCAAAATAATTGGGTGTTTTGCTGAATAATCCAGATTTGAATATTGAAGCCTTCCGCCAACTCGAAGAAGCCCACGCTCGTCGATGAAAGGATTCAATGAACGGATTTTTGATGTAGCCTTTATGGCTTTTGCAGCTTCCAGTGCCCTGTATTCGTCTTGAAGATGTGTCCTTTGTATCATGAAGATGTGTCCTTTGTATCATGCGAATGAGTAAAAAAATACCTTCTTGTATTTCCTTAGTGATGAGTAGGTCATACTGTCTCATTGCAGATGGTCTAGTAAATCGATAAATGTATGCGTATACTCTCTTTAAACGTTCGAATGAATTAAGAAATTTGCAATTTAAAGAGCTATCTGATATAGTTAAGAACACAAATTTACGCTTGCGAAGTTCGGGTAAATCTTTACTATCTAGAAGCGGAGATTTCGGCCAATCGTGCTGATGGCTGCTGAGAAACGATGGACCATATTTCCACAATGGCATGTTTAAAAGTTCCTTTGGACTAACACCTCTTGAGAGAATGTCAGCTGGGTTCAATTTTGTAGGTACATGACACCACGTCACTATTTTAGTAAGATTTTGAATCGTATTGATTCGATTTGCTACAAATGTGTTGAAGTTGGCTGGTTCATTATTCAACCACGAAAGAACAATTGTGGAATCAGACCAACAGTAAACCTTTCCATTAAATTGTATTGAATTTACTACCTTTGATATCAATTCGGCTAAAAGCAGTGCACCAGAGAGCTCAAACTTTGGTACGGTGAGGGGGGCTTAAGTGGAACCACGCGAGACTTCGAGCAAAGCAGATTTCTTTGAATATGTCCCTTTCTTTCGGCGCGTATGTATATGCAGGCACCATAAGCGGCAGTACTTGCATCGCAGAATCCGTGTATTTGTAAATCACCGTCTAGTATAAATAAATATCGGTCGAAACTGCATCGAGTAACCAACTTAAATTTTTCGCATATTTCAAGCCATTCAGATTGTATGGTTTGAGATGGACTTTCATCCCAATGCAGCTTCTCTTTCCACAACTGCTGTAAGAAAATTTTGGCTTTGGCCGTTACAGGCCCAATCAAGCCAAGCGGGTCGTAAAGCCTAGCAATGGCTGATAAAATTGTAAAACATCCATGCTGGGGTCCCAAACCAACCCAAGTGTTTTTGTTATGCTTGTACCATCATCAAACGTTAGAAACTCCTGCCTATCATCCACAGCTATTTCGGTCAAAACTTGAGCATTATTCGAACACCATTTCCTCAAGTGAAAGTTACCAATAGACAGCAATTTTCTAGTTTGATTCAAAATAATTTGAGCTTCTTCCACAGAATCTGCACCATAAATCATGTCGTCTACGTAAAAAGCTTTGTATATTGTCTCGGCTCCAATAGGATAGAAGTGCGCTTCATCCCGAGCGAGCTGCTGCATCGAGCGAATGGCTAGAAAAGAAGCTGGCTTTGTTCCGTAGGTTACGGTATCTAATGAAAAAATACGAAACTCCTCACTAGGGTGATCTCTCCATAGAATACATTGTAGAAAGTTATCTGGTTGTGACATTTTCACACAGCGATACATTTTACAAATGTCTGCAGTTAGAGCAATTTTAAAAGTACGAAAACTAAGTAAAAGGTCAAAGAGTTGAGGTTGAATGTTGGGGCCTTTCATTAGAATTGAATTTAACGAAAGCCCATTACTGGTTGGTGCAGAACCATCAAACACCACACGCAATTTTGTTGTTGTACTATCAGCTTTCAACACGCAGTGATGAGGCAAAAAACATATGGGAATTTCCTTCGGTATAGAATGAACGAACGACCTGTGACTTAGCTCAGCATATTCCTTTATAAACGACGAGTATTTTGTTTCAATTCAGAATTGCGCTGAAATTTCTTTTGTAAGGCTTTAAATCGATTTATAGCCTGGTTGTATGAGTCGCCTAGCTCAAAATAAGGTGACTTAGTTGGCAACCGAACAGAAACCTCACCAGAATCTAAGCGCTTGTAATTATTTACGAAGTCATCTTCACACAAATCTTCTCCTGGTGTAGTCTTTGGTGCGGAGTCTGCAAAGCTTTCAATTTGCCAAAAACGTTCAACTAAGTTGTTCAAATTTGTATCTAAATCTTCTTCTAGAGTCATATCCATAGCTACTAGGCAAGATAGTTTTGAAGAATTATTTGTGGTTGAACCCGATGCAATCCAACCCAATTTAGTTTTTTGCAAAGTGAGCGAACTATCAGCTAAGCGTATCTGTCCGACACATAGTAACTCAAAAAATAAAGTAGCTCCGATGAGCATATCAATGCGCTGTGGCTCGAAAAATAAGGGGTCCGCTAAACGTATGTTTTTAGGGATGTTCCACTCGATACCTTTCAACGAACGACTAGGTTGGGCATCAGTAATAGTAGCTGCAATAACTGCTGTCAATTTTGCATTAAAATCGCAAGTGGAAGAATGTATGTCTAAGTCAACCATATGATTAGCGGCGAAATCATTCTGGCCTATACCAGAAATGAACCGCTGGGAATCCCTTCTTTTTAATTGTAGCTAATTAACCAATCGATTGGTTACGAAATTTAATTGCGACGCAGAATCTAGCAAAGCTCTGCGGGGAATAAGAGAGCCTGCTCTATTTTTTACATATATTATGGCGGTTGCCAATAAAACGAAATCTTTGGTAGCGCTAACTTGAACTTCAGACCTGACAAGTGCCGATGCTGAATTCCCATAAGATGCACAAGGTAAAGGTGTATTTGCTGGTTTTTGTGGTATGAATTACTAGAGGCGATAGGTTGCGAAAAATTATTATTGTAATTTGTTTCTTGATGAAGAAAGCTATGATGCTTATAAGCGCAAAATCTACAGTTACTGGACTTGCAATTTTTAAGGGAGTGGCCACCTCTGAGGCAATTGAGGCATAATTGCAATCTTTTGGCTTCTTTGTAGCGTACTACAGATGAAAGCCCAATAAACCTTTCACAATTTGAAATATTATGGTCCTTTGAACCGCACAATATACAACTAGAACCTGCCGCAGCTAACAAAACCTTTCGACTATTATTGTAAGATGCTTTCTTTACCTGAGTGTCCGGCGCTGCAAAACAAGTTTGTACATTTTCAAGCCGCTCACAGCGTTTCTCCAAAAATTTTGCCATCAAGTTCCACGTGGGTATTTCACTCGAAGGTGTCTCTTCCTCCCATTTAGCCAGAGATTTATTGTCCAATTTCTGAGCGACAAGCTGTATGAGTAAGCAATCGGCGATTTGTTCCATGGAACCCATCGTTTGCAGAGCCCTCAAATGAGCATTAACTTTGTCACTGAGTTCACGAAGCTTTGAAATCTTACCACCATCTACCTTGTTTAGCTGAAAAATACTTCGAATATGAGCCTGGAAATTTAAACGTTTATTATTAAATCGAGATTTTAATAATTCAATGGCCTTATTATAATTATCCCCATTAATTTCTAGGGAACGAATTGTGTCAACGCTGCATCACGAAGACTCAACCGAAGGTGCTGGAACTTCTCGGTCTTTGTTAAGTCCATATCTCGATGCACCACCGAGTTAAACATCGAGAAAAAATCAGGCCATTCTGCATAGTCGCCACTAAATTTAGGAATTTGCAAAACTGGCAACTTTTGCTTTGGTTGTGTAACTATGAACGAAGGCTGCTCACCAGAAAGAAGTCGTGACGTAGAACTATGTGCTTCTGTAGCCCGACATGCATGTAGTGGACGGGTCAGCTTTATTTTTACCTCGATGTAGTTGTTATTCAACGTAGCCAGAAGATCATCTGCGTCTGTATCCTCAACTTGCATATAGATGGTGTCAAACCTTTTCTCGAAACGATCCACTTGCTCTAGACGCACCTCTACTGCTGCTTCATCAAGCTCACGTATGTCCTCGACAGTCAATGAATTGTGGATTTGTGCCATTTGTTGATTGATGCATTCCAACTTCTTTTTAGTGTCCTCGTTCTTTTTTGCTGGTGCCATTTTCACAAAAATTAATTAGATCTGTTTGTTAAACCGTTTACACGACACGCGAGTATGTAATTGAAATTTATAAATAGCGATCACGTCGGGGTCACCAATGTTTATTTTTGAGGGGCGATAAGCTTTTTTATCGACCCTGTTTATGTAACTTTAACAATTTAAAAGTTCAATTGCAACGATATGCAACCTTTATACAAATTAATATTTCCACTTGGAAACGAAAACCAATATACTTTCTTTAAATGCAACGATATGCAAAATAAAACACTACGACTTCGATTTAATTACAAATTTTTTATTTAACAAAATAGCCTTTACGACGATGGCTGCGCATTAATGTCCGAAAGTTGACTAACTTACAAAAATTCTTATGCTCAAAAATTCTTATGCTCAAAAAATGAACTGGCTTAATTTAACAATAGCTTAGTTTTCTCTTTATAAATTGCCTGATTTAGCGGTGCATTTATACATGTAATACATTTTAGCATTGAAATAACATAATCATATACATAAGTAAGCGCAATATAAGCAAATGGTTATTTACAAATAAATATGATGAGAGCATATGACAAAGTCAATGCAAGACCTGTTCTGACCACTGGCATCATGCCTTAGCGGGAGTGCAGAATCGAGGTAGGCTATTGTCAAGCTATGCTTGGAAATATGTATGTATGGATGTACTTATAACTAAGTGTAGTTATGTATTTAGAAATTAAGAAAATACGAGCAATAAAATAAGTAGCGGTATGTATTTAGAAATTATGAAGAGTTGAGCAAGCAAATAAATAGAGGCCAATGACTTTAATTAGTGATGAGACGAAATTTAACTTGTGACAAATATTCGATACCGCGTCGGATACCACATAACTTCGTTGGTAACTAAACAAAAGCGTTCGCTAAATCTAATACATGTTTCTAATAGAGAATTTTCTAGGGATCAAGAATATAGAACTGTTTTTTTCACAGAAAATTATAGTTTACCAGGTAGAGACGCTCAAAGTTGACCAATTTTCAACATTGGGAAAAATTTGAAAATTTTCTTCTTTTTCGTTGTATTTAAAATGGTTTTGTGAGTAAATAAGGCGGCCGATTGTCGCTTTTTTGTATAGCATTCAAAGATAATTTAATTTAGGATTGAAACAAAAAAAATTGTTTTTTTTTTGTTAAAAGTTGGCGGATATACCTGTTTTTCGAAATGCCTATTTTTAGGCCATTTTTAAAACTTTGAAAATCTTGATGATTCAATAACTGACGAAATAAATTATGAGTATGGAATATCTCCTTTGCATGCTAGGATAAGTAGTATGGAATTTGTTTTGAAGCTGGCTTATACACTACCACAACAAGGAGAAGTTTTCGACGACAATAACATGTAAGGAGAAAGAAAACAGGAGAAAAAAAATAATTCAGGATGCATTCTATAAAGAGATTGGCCTTAGAGTTGACTGTCCAAAGTATGGATACGGAAATACAAATGATGGTAACTCCTCAAGAAGATTTTTTGAAAACGATGAAGTGACTGCTCGCATAACAGGAGTTGATAGAGATATTGTGAAAAGATTGGGAGTAATTTTAAATATTTTAAACTGCCATGAACCAGTTAGTGGACCCAAATTTGGAGAATATGCATCTAAAACTACAGAGTTGCTGCATCAAAAGTATCCTGAGAAGAAACTTACACCCACGGTACATAAAATTTTAGCATATGGAAAAGATTTAATAGAGTACCAGTGCTTACCACTAGGAGAATTGTCTGAAGAAGCTCAAGAATCTAAGAACAAGGACTACAAAAGATATAGATGTATGATCACCTGCAAAGTATCACGAGTTAGACAAAACGAAGACCTTTTCAACATGTTAGGTATCTCTTCTGATCCAGTCATATCATCTATGAGGTATGTAAGAACACAAAAAGATCTTACAGATGCGTATAGCTCAGAAATGGTTGCTTTGTTAGATATGTTTTCCAGTGACGATGACTATGTTAAGATAAAATAAGTTTCTCATTTCTTATCACAACAATGAAAAAGATATTTACTAATCAATTTTGTTACTTTATTGAAAAATAAGATATCTATGTGCAAGTTATTTTTTTATTTCAAATAAAAGAATTAATTAATTTAGTAATTTATAAATACATGCTTTTCGTTATTGCATTTCTCTAAAGTTTATCAAATTTATTTTAAAGCTTAGGCATTTCGCCTTCAAACGAGTATTAAATTTTTATAGAAATCAATACGTCTATCGAGTTTGTTACAAATTGGTAAAGCGGTTACTAAGATCAAACTTTTGAGCACAAATGGGCAGTGCCACTCCCCTTTTCCAAAATTCGTTGACTGTTTAATCTTTAGCGCAAATAAAATTTTATTGAACCACTTTCAATAACTTTTAGTCATTAATAAAATACATACTTGGTTTGTAAATTAAAAGAAAAACATGTAAAATTTTACGATGAATTTTGAAGCACCTTGTTATTGTGGCACCAAAAACGGACATTTGAGTTTTATAAGAGTATTGCCATTTAAAAGAAACAATCGTCTATCGATTTTGGTAGTTATTGATTACGCGACTACTTAGATACAAATTTTTGTCATAAGTGGGCAGTTCCACGCTATCTTATCAAAATCATTAGTTTATCTTATTTAATGCTTAAATACGTCATTATAAGAGAAATCTCATTTAAGTTTTTTTATTTTTTACTAAAAACATTTTGTTTTTGCATTTTTCTAAAAATTTTCGACTTTGACGAATTTTTTAGAAGCACCCTGTATCTGTGACATTTTACGCTTTCACACAATAAAACTTCAAATAATTAGCTTTCATTTGCATTTTAAATTTTTAAAATATCTTCATTGGTTCAAAAGTTATGGTTTTTGCAAAGAAAAAACTCAAAAGGCGCCACTGTGCATCGGTTCTTTAGAGAAACATATGCTTGATAACTTCAAATATGTCTTTAACATTTGCAGAAAATGTAATCTAAAGATACACCCAGATAAGTGTATATTCTTTCGCCATGAAGTAACTTACCTCGGGCATAAATGCACAGCAAACGGTATATTGCCCGATGAAACAAAATATGAGGCAATAAAAAATTACCCAAGGCCGAAAAATGCCGATGAGGCAAGACGGTTTAGTTGCCTTTTGTAATTATTACAGACGCTTCATTCAAAATTTTGCTAACTATGCAACACACATCTCAAAACTAACAAAGAAAAATACTGTTTTCATATGGTCCAAAGAATGCAACGAAGCATTCCAGTGTCTGAAAAGCCTACTCTTAAAACCGCACTTGCTCCAGTACCCAGATTTAAAAAAACTTGATTTACATTACCACTGACGCTAGCAAGGAAGCTTGTGGTGCCATATTAAGCCAAGAATACAATGGAACACAATTACCAGTTGCTTATGCGTCACGAGCGTTTACAAGGGGCGAAAGTAATAAGTCGACAATAGAACAAGAGCTAGCGGCCATACACTGGGCATTCAACTATTTCAGACCCTATATTTATGGTACGAAATTTGAGATCAAAAGTGACCATAAACCACTTACCTACCTTTTTACCATGAAGAACCCATCGTCCAAGCTCACCAGAATAAGACTTGACCTTGAAGAATTTGATTTGGAGGTCGAGTAGATCAAAGGAGGAGATAATTCTGCCGCAGACGCGTTATCTCGCATTGATTTTGGACAAATTCAAGGAATTATGGAAGAAAATTCGACCATCCGACAGGTATCAACGCCGTCAAAATCCAAAATTGCATTTCCGAATAGAGAAGACAGGACAACACACACAACTACTAACTTAAAGGAAAAAGTTTACAACACAATAACGACACACGAAGTGAAGACGTTACCGTGCCTTAAACTAATTATGAACAGGTGCAAAGTAAAAATAGATATACAGAATTACTCGAATCCACGCATTTAACACTATTCCACGGAAAAAGGAAAAAATATGAAATATCTGCTAAAGAATTTACTGCTTATGGGAAGAGTGGACTAGCGCAATTATTTCCCAAACTTGAAGAAACTTGACTTCTGCCTCAGAGAAAATAATTACTTTATGTGCAATAATAAACTATACAATCAAAGTTTTGGAATGCCCATGGGAAATCCGCTCTCGCCAACAATAACCGATATTGTTATGGATGACCTTATTGACAACACCATCTCGGAGCTTAAACAACAACACAATATAGATATAAAATTTATAAACAAGTACGTGGACGATATTTTCGCAATAGTGAAAAGAAAAGGCGCGCATATAATACTACAAACGCTAAACAAATATCACCACAAACTTCAATTTACAATGGAAATGGAAGAAAATAAGAGTATACCTTTTCTTGATGTCCGTATACATAAAACCAACAACAGTATTATTTGAAATTGGTACTCGAAACCAACATCCTCTGGTCGCCTGATTAATTTCCTATCGTCTAAACCAACCAAATACAAAATTAATACAGCGAAAAATCTTATTCGAAAAATAATGACAATCAGCCATGAGAAATTCCACGACACTAACATAGAGAAAATACATACAATTTTGAAAAATAACAACTACCCCGACCACTTAATACATGAACTGATCAACCAGGAAATCATAAGAAATAGCAACCCCCACAACAAACCACCAAATGCAACAACAACAGACGTAAAGAAATACTGCGGTGTCACATATATTCCAAAACTAAATGCAATAGACCATGACACATTAAAACAACAAAACATCACCAAATCACCACATAAATCCAACAACCCAATATCCAAAATATACACAAGAGCAAAAGATCCAATTGACAAAATAGAATGTAAAGGGAAGGACAACGAAAACTGTGATAAGATGTACATCGGAACTACGAAGCGGAGTCTTTGTTTACGAATAGCCGAGCACCGAGCAGATATAAAAAAACAAAAGCCCAGCACTGCTCTCTCCCAACATATGATAGACAGTGGCCATACAGCTGACTTCAACAACACTAAAATCATCGATAAGGAAAAACGAGAATTGACGAGATACACACTGGAAAGCTTGAATATTTTGAATAACCGAGAGAAAACGATAAACAAAAAAGAAGACTATGGCCTGGTTTCACCAACTCGACTTAACTTAGTTAAGTAGCGATTTTCACTTTTTCAGTTTCACCACCTAACTTAGCTAAGTCACATCTTAGTCAACTTGCCAGCTGACTTATTCTCGACTAAGCAGTGTTGCTGTGGTTCAAAACCTAAATGTCAGTAATGTTGCTAATTTGTTTTGTGCAACGCCCCCGTCGGAAACTTCACCATGCTTGACCTTAACAGGGTAAGCGTAGATGCATGTGAACGCTTGTTTTCTAGCATGCAACCATTACGAAACTATCGTTTTCAATTAAGCTTTAAATTTAGTACCTTCCAACTAAAGAGAAATGGGTGTAAGATCAATACATTCCTTCTTGTATGGCCATACATGCCCTTTTCGCACTGGGATATTGGGATGCGCAGAGTTGTCTGGTATGAAAAAATACTACTATGCATAAAACAGCTGATCGGGTTGTTGTGCTCAAAATTATTTAAGTCGTCAGTTGGTGAAACCCAAAATTAAGTTAGTCTCGAATCTGTGCTAACTTAAGTCACGACTTAGTTTTAGTCTTAGTCGCGTTGGTGAAACCGGCCCTATGACTGCATAGGTGCTGCATACATGCTATGTTTAAATAACAATAAGTTTAATTATGACAAGACTACCACGCAAGGTGGTAATGATTATTAGACGCTAAGTGTTTATGTTAATTGTTATTGTAAGTGTAATTTACATGTTAAATGTTGTTTATATGTTTTATTATGTTTGTTTTCTTCTTTTTGAAAAATAAATAGTGTAGCCCCTGAAGATGCTGGAATATCCAGCGAAACGTTGGGCAAGATGGTGAAATAAGAACCTTTAGTTTTTATTTGCACCAAAAAACCATTAGGTCAAACTAGCCTACAATACCCCATTATATATTATTGAAAAAAAATAGTTGGCAAAAAAAACTTTAAAAGCATGAAGATCGCGATCAACGATAATTTATTTAGATATGTCGACATTGAATTCAAAAATATAGGCAATAAAACTCTGAAAACGGTAACGATAGCTATAACACCAAATATAATCGAAATCACTTCGCCCCCACAAAAATTTGATCCCGTATTCGGAGGCCACCCGGGATTCACTCAATTCTTATCAAAACCCCGACGAACGTATTTTTGAAAGAACATGACTTCAGACGTGAAGGCTTATATCCGAAAATGTGAGAAATGCAAACAAAATAAGTATGGCTTAAACCATATTGAACCTCTTATGAAAACTAACACGCCAGCTAGAGCCTTTCATGTCGTGCAAATTGACACAATAGGGCCCTTCCCTAAATCAGGTCGCGGGAAAAAATATGCGTTAACTATAATCTGCGAATTAACAAAATTTCTCATTACCATCGCAATTCCAAATAAATATGCCAAATCAACAGTAGAAAACTGCATATTGATTCACGGACCATTACAAGAAATTCTAACAGATATGGGCACTTAATATAAAAATAAAACATTTAACGAAACCTGTAAACTATTAAATATAAAAAATTAAACTTCTACCCCATAACATCACCAGACTTTAGCTGTAGTTGAGCGTTCACACAGAACTTTGAACGAATATGTATATCAGAGCTTACATATCAGTAGACAAACTGGACTGGGACCTCTGGCTTAAGTACTTTACATACTGCTACAATACAACTCCGTCAACCACTCACGGTTACACTCGGTTTGAGTTGGTATACGGGAAAGTGCTGAAATTGCAAACAGCCCAAAACCGAGCATCAGAGTTGTTAGAAGTAGCAAAAGAAAAATGAAGGAAAGGTATGACAGAAAATCCAAACCACAAATTATTAAGGAAAGCGATATGGTATACTTGAAAAATGAAGCTAACCACAAATTAGACAAGATTTACAAAGGTCCTTATAAAGTGCTTGAAACTGATAGTTTAGGAAACTGCAAAATGAATGTTAATTCAGAAGAAGTAAGCGTCCACAAAAATAGACTAAAAAAAAGCATAAGTAAACATATTTATATATAAATTCAAGTATCTGCTTAATAAATAACTTAGCAACGTTAAGACAGATACCACCGGCCGGCGGCATTATTATCTTATTAAATAGACAAACTATTATAAGTATTAAACAAGCACAAACAAAAAAAAAAGCAGAACAAAAAAAAAAGCAAAACAAAAAATATGTTTATGTATTTATCTCTTTGTTTTTTTTTCTTCCAAAAAGGGAAGGTGTAATGGGCAACTGTTTTCAGCGCAATTGCACTTTTACAATATAAGAATATTGCCTGAGTCATTTAACTCTAAACCATCTCACATTGCTCAACTCATTGTCAGTGCAATACACTTTCGGTATTTTGATATTGAATACCCATTTACTGACCTAATTAACGGTCAGCATATGCCCACTCAGATTACCCTTGTCTATTCAAGCAAGTTTTAATCGAGAATTCACACTTCGAGTGTTTGTTTGTTAACAGCACTATGGAAAACTCGATTTGAATCGAAGCTGCTACCCCTCTTAACCAATATTTGCCTTAATCAATCAAAATTATTTGTAGGCTCTGAGCGTCCAGCGATGTGCACGTAATCAATCAATTTCTAGGCTATGCCCGTCTCTGGAAGGTTATAATCGGTGAATCCGAAGGTTAAATCGGTGAATACCGACAGACGTTTGTTTGCCCAAACTTTTACTTGCCTACATTAGACAAATTGGCATTTGGTGCTTCCTCTTTATTTATCCCTTTATCTTCCTCTATCTTTCTCCTTTTGGAGGCGTGCCAACACCCATTTTTCTAAAATTGTGTAACTGCCAAACTGGTTAGTAAACATTCTATCTCATTAACTAGAATTTCGTGGTCTTATTATACCAGTTTGGGCGACTGAAACGTTTCCGCTATCATAAGCAGGAACAACCCTCTAAAATTGTCGATACATGAATATGCGAGCGAAAAAGTAAACTACTCAGTATTTGGGCAGCAATCGTTCAGTTAACAACGCCGTCCTACATTTCAATTTTCTCTTCAACTTATATTCAGAGTATTTAAATATTCATTATATTAAATTAAATATAAAACTATAATTTTACTACATTTGCCTCAAATTTAAAGTTCCTTGCTCGTCCACCTGAAAATATAAAATTTTGTGTGCATAAATATATAAACCAGGAGCTGGATTGGTAAATAACAATATTTTTCTCTACATACTTGCCTTTTCTTAGCGTATTAGTTGCAATTTCACTGCAAAACTCCTAGTTAAACATTTTATACATTTTTTAACGACGCACTTACACTTTGCTCACAATATTAAAGAAGAACACACACATAGAAAAGTAAAAACTTGACAAAAGGCTTTGTGTGTGTTAGTAATTTAAAATTTCCGGTCACATGTATTGGTGAGTGTGGTTAGGCCCGTCTAGTATTTTTGTCAAAGCAATTGAGTAAGTAAATAACATTTCTTTTTGGAATAATCAAGGTAACCTTTTTCTGATGAAAAAGTTTTTTAAAAATTCATAAAAAATATTGAATTAATTTTATTTTTCAGGATTGACTTATTGTGATTGTGAAATGCAGTTTTTATAAATAAAATTACAAAAAAAAAAAAACGGAATCGTTTGAAAGCTGCAAAAACGAAAATGGCGAGCAGAGCCACGTACAATCACAGAGTCGTTAAAAATATCCTGTAGTCAATTCTACTATTTTTATACTAGTCAAATATTAGTTTCCGAACTCCGAAACTTTAAATTTTCACCATAAGAAGCTATTCTTCCTTGAATTTTCTTAATTGTATGTAAAGGTACGTAAAATATGTAAAGAAGAAAATGAATTTTTAGAAATGAGGGTAAAATTGCTATGAATAGCGACTATATTTTTATTGAAATTTTTTTCATTTGTTTTATTTTTTTTTCTGATGACATATATTTTATATCTGATGACTGAATTTCAACAAAGTGGTTTGTAATGCAATTTTGCAAGTTTCGTGTATTTCTTAACCAAAAATGAGCTAACCTACTATGAAGTGGTACCATAACTGGTATGATACTGATGCATAGGCTGACTAGTATGTAAACTGGTATGATCCCGATGTATATACAGACTGGTATTTGGAATGGTATGATATTGATGTATATGACGACTAGTATGTCGACTGGTATATTATTAATGCATATACTGACTAGTATGCCAATTGGTATGGTGCTGATGCAGATGCGGACAATTGCCATCTCGTGAGAGATAAATTTAAAATATCAGTTGCTAATATTTAAAATTACAGAACTCGAACTAGTTGAGCCGGTTAGGCAAACTAGTATTTGCCTATTATAAAACTAGTAGAATTTACTGCAGGGTACCTATTAACTAAAGAACAAATATATGCAATATCATTAATTTAGACCAATCGCATTTAGAGTTATGACCAACTGAAGTTTTATATATACTGGGGAGTGGCACCGCCCACTTTTCCAAAAACCATATATAGACTGTTAAGTGCCCACAGATCTCTTGAACCTATAGTGAAAGATTTATACATAGAATAGAAGATAAATCGAATTAAAATTTCGTTGGTTTTGGTATCTAACTTTTGCCAAAGTTTTTTTGATATATGGACCACGTTTTTACATACGTACAATGTCATTAACTTACACAAAATGTCGACTCGCAACTTTACCCGCCTAAAAATTTGCTCTTAAATTGAAAACTTTTTTGGGCTGCATTTTAAAAACCTTTCAGATATAAATGAAAAGGTATTTACAAAATTTTACGCATTTTTTCCAGTTCAGTTTTAAATCTAAGACGAAAGAAATTGAAAATTGGATGGGTAATTGAAAGGTTTGAAATTTATTACAATAAAGTTTAAAAAATGGTTTAAACCGACGAATTGTTTAAAACCTAAGCTCAAGCCTTGCAGCTATCCCAAAAACTATATGGATATGTCCTGTGTCGTACCTAGCGAAAAAATATACTTGAGGCGTTGAGGTCTGCACGAGCCTTAAGTAAATGGATAGGTTAAGGATGCAAATTAAGAATAGTTTACATACTCGTATGTATGTAAATCATCTATACTATAATAAAAATCTAGAAAAGTCGTGTCTGTACATTGAACATTTATTTAAAAAAATGACTGAAGGTGAATATTGTGGAATTCATCTGAACCACTTTTAGATTTTTTTTCTATCGGTTTGCCTCTTGAATTCAAGGATTTCGAAAATTATCAAATTAATTTTTATGATGCTTTCACTGCTCGACAAGCCTGTAACTTAGGGCATGTGCAAACAAGGGCTCTTAAAAAAAGTCGACTTAGTCGAATAGTCGGTTAATCGACTATTCGGTTGTAACCGTTTGTACGGTTATTAGTCGGTTTGTGGTATTCGAATAGTCGCTTACCAACGACTACTCGACTATTTGCATCGCATCGACTATTCGACTTTTGTTAGAACTTGAATTCTATTATCCGAATTTTCAATGGATGTTGCGTCAAAAAAATTTAAATTAGCTTGTCATATTGAAATATATATATTAGTGAAAATTTCAAAATAAGTCGTACAAGAAGTTGGCTATGGCAATTTTTCGAAAAATCGCTAGAAGGAAGAAAGGTTACTTGTGCTATTTGTAATGTGGAGCTTTGCTACAACCCATCCACATATGCACTCAATAACCATTTAAAGGTGGTCCACAAGAAAATTGCGACACTAATGCTTCAGCATTAAAAAAGAGTAAGACAATTGCATCTTGTAACAGCGAGCGTCGGGAAACCATATAATGTGAAATAGCAAGTTTAATCGCAACTAATAAGTTGCCAATATCTCTGCTATCGACAGACGGATTTAGGGAATTTATGAGGGTGCTAGAACCGGGGTTTAAGGTTCCTTGCGAAAGAAGTATTCTTTCGAAATTACAGCTCTTTTACGAAGCAGTCAGGGACGAAATATGTTTGGATTAGAAGGAACGGAAAGCCTTTCAATTTCTGTCGATGAATGGTCTTCACAAACTCAAGATTTTTATATATCTGTTGAAGGGCAGTATTTCAATTCAAACAACGATTTATGCAATGTTACTCCTAGTAACCAACAGTTAAAAGGTTGGTATTTTTTAGTTCAACCCTCTTATCTTTTTGTCCCTTATCCTTATTCTAATAATTATCTCTATCTCTATACTTATTCTTCTTGTCCGACCTTAGAGGCGTGCTTAGAGGACTGGAATATTTCCAAAAAAAAGTACAGTCAATTACTCATGACAGTGCAAGTGTGATGAATGCAACTGCTCAAATATTGTTAGACATTCCACATAGCGTGCAGTGTCGCGGTCACCTTTTACAACTTGTCGTTAAAGATGCAATTGGTTCGCTCTCTTCTTATGCAGATATATGTAAAAAGGAAACAAGCTTCGCATTTCCATAGTTCAAATGTAGCCAAATCTGCACTTTCAACAAGTGCAAGTGAATATCTATATATATATATATATATGTATTTAGTAATAGTTGTAATGTTATATGCAACATTCATGAATTGTTATGTGTTCTTTCAAGTAAAAAATTATCTAACTATACGTATGTGTGTACATAATTTTATCCGTTTCTATGTAATTTATCGAGATTCATTAATAGATTTACGTTAAACTTTTTAGCGGAACTTATTGAGACGAACTTACATATAACTCAAGGATGCCGTGGTATGGCTCTTAGTTATAGTTATATATATCGGTTGAACCGATTACCTATAAAAAGAGATATAAAATCTTCAATTGAATTTTTTCATAAAAAGCTACGTTAATTTATAATTATTAGTTTTATGAGAACTTAAATATAGGAGGGTTAGTTCAACGAAATTGGGCATGTACATAAAGATGGCCCTGGGTAAAGTGTGCATACCGATGCAATTAATCTCATCATAATATTAAATATCGCAATGTACAAGTTAGTGTATTTCTTGAAATGGTAGAATGGTACCTCCTATAGGGTCATGACTACCAAAGAATTTAAAGTAAATAAAAAAACAAGTAATGAAGTCTAAGTTCGGGTGGAACCAAACATTATATACCTAGTAGTGATCTATTATAGCATCACAATTTACGCAGGTCTATTTTAATACTTTCAGTTCGTATTTGCGTTCAAATAGATAGACGGACAGACAGTTAGACGTATCGAGAGACGGACATGGCTACATCGACTCAGCTCATCCTCCTGATCATTTCAGTATACTTTTTGATGGGACTATCTCTTTTTCTTCTCATACGTACAAACATTTCATGTTCATTAAAGGTATGAAAATCAAAAAGATATGCAACTTCGCTTTTGCAGTGTGGTATTAACTACGTCCCGGAATATATTGCTTGTGTGTTTTCCGATTCCGCTAATTTTTGACAGGAGTCTAATACATACTACTAAGAAGCAGCTGAACAATTTTCATTGAAATATCAATATTGAATTATAAGCGATTGCCTTTTAAATTGCAGAAACTTTATGCTAAAAAGTGGGCAGCGCCACGCCTACTTCTTCAAAATTAACAAAAATTGAGTTTTTTTTTTTAAATCTTATTATGTGTGGAAAATCTGATTGATATAACTTGCTTGGTTGTAGAAATATCGCCTTTTAAATTTTACAAAAAAATTTTCAGAGCTATGTTGAAAAACTGGCCGTAGAAATTAACCGATTTCGCCCATTTTTACAGCAAACAGTTACGTTTATATATAAAACATTATCACCAAATTTCGTTTCGACAAATCAATTTTTGGCGGAGTTATGTCATTAAAATTTTGTGGAATAGTCCACTATAAAAGAGGCGGGGCCAAAACCATTTTCGAAAATTTTTATTTTTTGGATCTCTTAGTTTGAAGAAACTTTAAAAGTGAAATATAAATGATGTAAAGCTATTTTACGCAAAGTTATTGCCTATTTAATATATCTACGAACCTCTTCAAAATCTTTCATATAAAAGTGAGCGTAGACCTTAACCGATCCCGCCCATTTTTTCCTGGAACATTCCTTGCATATCTGGAATTTCGTTTCGATATCTTGAACGGTTTTTGATTCATGATTAATATTACTTCTAAATTTGACTTAATCAAAAGTGGGCGGTGTCACTTCAATTTTCAAAATTTTCTTTAAAAATTTATTTTATTTCTCAATCTCAATGTATTCACCAAATTATATCCTTACACGTTGTTTAAATCAATGTTGAAATGCGAGTGTTTACGTAGAAAATTCACTTTATTTACAAAGGAACACTTAACACTAACAATATTGATTTGTATTAATAAATGAATGAAGGAAATGATCATATATAACTGTTGCGGACGAGCAACTTAGTTTCAACTGCACGAGGCTTTCGAAAGTATAAAGAACACAAGCTTAAACCTAATTTGATTTAATGTAATTTTATTGATTATAAAAGTTTAAATAAATGACATTTTGCGTTATAATTCAGTAGTTTGCAAAACTGTTCGTATTTTGATCTTGTATCTTCAGCGTAATTGTGGTTGCAATTTTTTCTTTGTTCCGTTAGGATCCGTTAGTTTTTGTTGTAGCGTTTTAGTTGTCGCGGTTTAGCGAGGTTTTTATATCTTTTCGTGCCTCGTGTGCGTTTTAATTCTCGTAGCGAACTGACTGTTGCAAGAACGCGTTTTTGTTCAGTTCAAAAATGACGTGTGGCACGGTTGTATTTTTTGGTATAAATATACAGAGATGATTTAATTTCGTACTTGTAGGTTTGGTAATTTGGATTATGACAAAAAGCCGTTTATATATTTCAATGTTTGAAATTTGAATGTCGTAACGGTAAATTTGAATGTTGTAACGGTTTTCTGGAATATACGTTGAAGTAGGGTGCCTTAATCGGCAACATCCTCCCCCCCGTGATTCACGTCACTGGTAAGAGAATCACTACCTACGTCCAGTATTGCGATTTTTGATGCTGGTCTACGTAGGAGCCCTGTTGATGTCTTAATTAAAGCGGATCTGATTTGGCCGTCTGGTGATGGCGTTGCTTCGGTGACCACACCCCGTTTCCAATGGCCTCTGCTTTCGTTGTCGTCGCAGATTATAACGATGTCGCCAACTGCTATCGGCTTTACCTTCTTATACCATTTGGTACGTCGCGTGAGAGTGGGAAGATATTCTAGTATCCACCTCTTCCAAAAGGTTTGCTTTAATTGCTGCGCTATATGCCACTGCTTGCGTAAAGATTGCTTTTCTGATTGTTCCGGAGTTTGAATGTCGTTTGCGCAGCCCAGTAAAAAATGATTTGGAGTGAGGGGTTCAGAGTCATTGCTTTCTAGTGGTACATGGGTTAGTGGGCGTGAATTTATCAAATTTTCCGCCTCAATCAGCAGACTCTGTAGCGTCTCCAACTGTGGCGCTCGCTCTTTCAGTGTAAACATTAAAACGCGTTTTACGCTTCTTACCATTCTTTCCCAGGCGCCACCTGCGGAGGGATTGGCGGGGGCGTTGAAGAGCCACTCTACGCCGCGGCGATCACATTCTACTTGCATACCACTGTGAACAGTTACCCAATCTTCTTTGCTCGCGCCGACGAAATTCGTTCCCATGTCGCTTCTAAGCCGAACCGGGACCCCTCTACGGTTTATGAAGTTGCGACAAACGATTATGGCCGAGTCTGTCGAAAGGTCCTTTGCCAGTTCCAAATGAATTGCTCTAATAGTCAGGCACGTGAAAAGTGCGACCCAGCGTTTTTCTTGGCGGCGGCCTATGGATACTAATACAGGCCCAAAATAATCGACACCCGAGTAGGTGAACGGTCGTACGAAGGGCGTTATTCGATCAATGGGTATTTGGCCCATAATCGGTGGCTCCGGGACGGCTGATAAATTTTTGCAAATTTGGCATTCCGCTTTTATTGACCTCAAAACTCGACGAACGCTCGGAATCCAAAATTTTCTACGTATTGCGCATATTGTTGCCTCAAAATTGTGGTGATGAAAAAGTTCATGGTAGTGCTTTACTACGAGGCGTGATAAGGGGTGCTCTTTTGGCAATATAATTGGTCGCCTAGTCGACATAGGTAGGCACTCTGCATAGTCTATCCTCCCGCCTAAACGTAACATACCTTCATCGTCCAACATTGGACTTAACTTAAATATTGAGCTATATTTCTTAATTGGCGCGCCCTTGCGCAGCGACTCGACTTCTTCCGCAAAAACAGTCTTCTGTACTAATGTGCATATCAGTAACTCAGTTTTCTTAATTTCTTTCGCGGTGATGGACGTAGCACCTATATTTTCGCGCACAGTAACATTGCGAAATTTCCTTATGGCGTGTCGTACCCGTGTCATTACCCTTAAAAACTTGTAGTAATTTGAATATTTGTTAAATGGCAGTACCCCATATACTAACGCTACTGCATATATTTGCTTAGAGCGCCGCTCTTCTTGGCATTCGTTATAATTAATATCATTTGGCATTACTGGAAATTTACTTTCAGGCAATCTTAAAAATTCCGGCCCATTTAACCACTTACCATTGTTAGAAAATGTTTTGATACGTGTGGCATGATCAGCTGGGTTGTCTTTCCCTGGTACCCACCTCCATTGACTGACTTCAGATGTTTGCAAAACCTCTGCTATACGGTGGGATACGAACTGGTTACAGCACCTAGCGTCGGACCTTATCCATTGTAGAACTATTTTCGAGTCCCACCAAAATGTTATTTTATTTGGCTGCACATCATGACTACTGATGACTGCTTCTTTTAACCTCGTGCCCAGGACAGCTGATTGTAACTCGAGCCTTGGGATGGACAGCACCTTTAGCGGACTGCATCGGGAACGACCAGCTTTGAATACTACATCTGTAGTGTGTGCGTATTGAATTCGCCAGTAGGCGATGGCAGCGAATGCGATCTCACTCGCATCGACAAAAATATGTAGATCTATGTTGGCTTTCGTATTCAGGAAGTTTATGCTGTAGCATCTTGGCACTTTAAAATTTTCAATGGTATTCAAACTTTTGTACCACTGTTGCCATTTCTTGTAAATGTCCTCGGGGATCGGTTCATGCCAATCTATGCTTCGGTGCCACAAACTCTGCATTAGCACTTTTGCCCGTAAAACCATTCCGCACACAAATCCTAATGGATCGAATATAGACATAATGACGCTTAACATCTCGCGTTTTGTAGGGCGTCTACTATTGTCGAGCACAGCTTTTGGTACTTTTGCGAATATTAACCTAAAGGTGAAGTGATCTTCGTTTGGGTTCCAGTGCATACCGAGCACCTTTTCTGTAGCAATCTCCCCTCGACATATGCCATTGCTTTGTTGCATGCACGTTTGTGCGTTTTGTGATACAGCTTCTAAAAGCTCTTTTGAATTCGACGCGAACCCTCTCAACTCAAAGCCAGCGCTGTTGTGAATGTCTATGACATTTTTGGTTACTTTAATACTTTCTTCAACAGTATTGAAACTGTCCATGTAATCATCTACGTAATGCCTGTCGACGATGGCATCTACGGCTCTTGCATTAGTATTCCGATATTTGCCTGCGTGCATATTTTTAACGAATTGCGCAGAACAGGGGGACCGATCCGAATATCATTGCGCACATAACATACGCTTCAGGCGCTTTTGATCGATCGCCTTCCCGCTACAGAAAGCACTGCGCCATTTGGTCTTCTTTGCGAATCAAAATCCGGTGAAACATTTCGCGGATGTCTCCGCACACTGCTACTTTTCCTTGCCTAAATTTGCATAGTATTGCCAAAATCGATTTTGGTTGATATTCTTCTGGCCCTTTCATTAGGGCACAATTCAACGACATGTTGTTGATTTTTGCTGCAGCGTCAAAAACAAGGCGGCGTTTATTGCCTTTATTCACATTACAGGCAGCAAAATGCGACAAATACCATAAACGATCGGCGTTTAAATTAACTTCGTTCAGGGATAGCTGCTTTGCATACCCCTTGTCAATATACTCTTTTATTTTGCCCTTGTACCACTGTGCGTACTCTTCGTCTCGTGCCATTTTCATTTCTATTTGCTCTAAACGTTTCACGGCCGTGCTGTAGCTATCTGGAAATACTATATTATCGGTGCGCCATAGTAAACCAGTTTCGTACCTGCCATTTACAAATTTTGTTGTCTGCTGTAATAATTTTTCCGCTCTAATATCGGCTTCTGAACGCACAATTGGCTATTTGGCAACGTCAAAGTTTTCTGCCGCAAAGTATTCTTTCATTTGTTTATTTATTTCGTGCAGCTGTGTGTTTTCAATGCCTACGTGACCAACAGTGACGTCATTTGCACGATATTCGTTCGATCCAAACAATGCCCAACCCACCCTTGTTTTGTGGACTGCGAAACCATCATCTAAATTGACAGTGCTAATTGTTCGTATTAGATCCGTGTGTGATAACCCAATTAGAATTTGGGGCGTTGCATTTGTATAATCGTCTATCGGAATATTTTGCAACTGTTCATGGTGTTGCCTGAATTCGCTCAAGTTCAACGTTTGCTGTGGTAAATACAACTTTTTTGTTGTACGCACTCCCCTCATTTGGTAACTCGCCCCGGTTTCACTTGCGCCGGCAATTTCAAACGACACTTGCCGCGACTGTTCGCTCATACTTCTGTTGCCGATCCACTTCAGGCGAAGTAATTCGGTTTTGCCCTTCAGGCCGACAGCGTCTGCTACGGTTTCTTCTAATAGCGATATTTTTGCGCCTTCATCTATGAAAGCAATAATGTTCATTTCACCTTTTGGGCCTTTTATCTTTACAGGAAAATATTTGAGGAGTGTTTGTTTACGGGGTGAATTCGAACGAGCGAGTGGCAATTGTGGATTCTGATTTTGATACATTGTGGCAACAGCAACAGCTGTTTCTTGAGACGAAGTATTTACTTTATTATTGTTGCTATTATTGTGAAGCAAGCGGTTGTGAAATTTATTGCACGACGATATACCACACACTCGTCGTTTACTACATTTTTGTACACTATGGCCCGGCAGCAGACAACAAAAACACAAGTGTTTACTTTTGACAACATCCCAGCGTTTGGAACAATCTTCACCTTTGAATTTAGAGCATTGAATTAAACTATGATTTTGTTCACACATTAAACATGTTTTTTCTTTTTTTGTTATAGTTAATATTGGCTTAGATGGCACTTTTGGTTTTTGGGACAAAGGATCGTTTTGTATATTTCTTGTCGGCATAACATCCATTGCCATAGAGACATACATGGCTGTGTTTTGCAGCCAATTGCAGAATGCACGAATCGTGGGATATTGAATATGCATTTCGAGGGTGTAACATGCCCACTCTTCTCTCTTGTTCAGAGGCAGCTTACTCACTAGCTCATCTAATAATATTGGATTATTTAGGTGTGGTGCGGCACCCGAATTTTCTAAAAAGGCAACTAAGTTCGACACCATCGAACTGAAATTCAGTATATCGCCGATTCGCCCGGCAGTGACGTATGGAAAGACGCGAGCCTTTGCAATTTGGCTTCTTATGAGTAGCTCTGGCCGACCGTAATGTATTTCTAATGTTTTCATGACTGCATCTACGCTGGATGGATGAATCAGTAGTGATTCGACTTGTTGCCTTGCTTTCCCTTTTAGGGCTTTCTGAAGGCGTAGCAGATTTTCTAATTGAGAGTACGAATGCATATCTGTGGTTTCCTTAAAGGCCACGGAAAACATAGGCCACTCCTCGGGCGAGCCATGGAACTCTGGCAGATCTAAAATTTTACGCATGGGTGAATAACGCGTTGGATTATAAATTTGGTGTCCCTGGTTAGCGCTTTGTGCTATATTAGGAACGGAACAATATGGTGTGTTTGGCATGTTGTACCCAGATGACATTGGGGGCGGAATATTTCCGCCGTAGGGATTGTTTGTATGGCACTGTGTATGGGTCATTAATGGCCGACATGTGGCCGACCGCATATAGCTATCATATTGGACGTTGACTGTATTAACGTCGGCAGAACTTACTATGAGTCCGTTGGCGGTTTTTACGCTGGCGGATACTGTGTCGAGAGAGTAAGCATTGTACAATAAGCGTTAGCATCGGCAAAATTGGCGCTGGCAGGTGTAGCATTGGCATAGATGCTACTGCCACCGGTAGCACCGGCAAAATTGGTGCTGGCAGGTGTGGCGTTGGCATGGATGCTACTACCACCGGTAGCACCGGCAAATTTGGTGCTGGCAGGTGTGGCGTTGGCATGGATGGTACTGCCACCAGTAGCACCGGCAAAATTGGTGCTGGCATTGGGGGCTTTAAGAATATCTGAGTTACCTGTTCTGTCTGCGATTGAAAAATTGGTGACCTACGATTCGAGCAAATGGATTTTTGTTGTAACAGGGGTGGTTTCGTTGCTAAGTACGTCGGCGGCCTTGACGTTGGTAGCTGACTGACGATTAAGGCCTTCTCTGTATTCGACCCTTTCTTTTTCGGATAATATAAGTGACATTTGTTGGCGGCCGCCGTGGTGTGGAGGTAGTGTTGCCGGCCTACCACACCGAAGGTCCATGGTTCGAGCCCTGGTACAGGTAACATCAAAAGTGATTTGAAAAAAGTTTTTCAAAACGGGGTCGCCCCTCGGCAGTGGTTTGGCAAAACTCTCCGAGTGTATTTCTGCCATGACAGGCTTCTCAGCAAAAATTCGTCTCCTTTGTAGATGCCGTTCGGAGTCGGCAAAAAACTGTAGGTCCCACCAATTTGTAGGGAAAATTCAAATCGGCACACCACAAATTGGAAGAGAAGCTTGGCGCAAAAATCTCTTAGGAGGTTTATGATGATATACCTGTTGTATATCGCGCCATAAAAGAAAGAGAGAATAAGTGACATTTGTAAGCTTTTTATTTGCTCGCGTAATTCTTGGATAACTTTATCATCATTTGGCACTATTGTTTCGTCGACTTCCTCATCGCTGTCGGGACTGCTTCCGTTTTCAGACATTTCGACGTTTGATGGGCGTTTTCTTGCACGAAGATTATAGCGTGGTGTTACTTTAACAGATTTTGAGCGATTTTTCTTGCGCGACGGTGTCATTAACGATTTGGATTTTTGATATTAAACGCGATTACTCCGGTTGTTGCGTGAGTTGAGAAAAGATATAAAAAGATGTTGCGGACGAGCAACTTAGTTTCAACTGCACGAGGCTTTCGAAAGTATAAAGAACACAAGCTTAAACCGAATGTGATTTAATCTAATTTTATTGATTATAAAAGTTTAAATAAATGACATTTTGCGTTATAATTCAGTAGTTAGCAAAACTGTTCGTATTTTGATCTTGTATCTTCAGCGCAATTGTGGTTGCAATTTTTTCTTTGTTCCGTTAGGATCCGTTAGTTTTTGTTGTAGCGTTTTAGTTGTCGCGGTTTAGCGAGGTTTTTATATCTTTTCGTGCCTCGTGTGCGTTTTAATTCTCGTAGCGAACTGACTGTTGCAAGAACTCGTTTTTGTTCAGTTCAAAAATGACGTGGCACGGTTGTATTTTTTGGTATAAATATACAGAGATGATTTAATTTCGTACTTGTAGGTTTGGTAATTTGGATTATGAAGAAAAGCCGTTTATATATTTGAATGTTTCAAATTTGAATGTCGTAACGGTAAATTTGAATGTTGTAACGGTTTTCTGGAATATACGTTGAAGTAGGGTGCCTTAATCGGCAACAATAACAATTTACGTAGATGATTGTAAAATGATCATGAAAATTTCTAGTTTAATATGATTTACAAAAGCGAATGAAAATTACATTTAATGTATTGAAATAGATACGATGGAATTCAATGATGATTTAATAAAGCTTGATGATTATATATATATATATATATATACTAGCAACCCGCACCTTGTTTCACACAGGTTGATAATGTTTAAAACAACTCTATAATTGAAACAAAAGTAATTTTTTGTAATAGTTCGGAATAGTGACCCTATATATGTAAGTTAACGCCACCATTCACCCATAGCACTTACCCGCCAAGTAAACAAATGTAGCTTTATTAAGCCACTTAGGCACATTAGTCAAATATGCTTTTGCCACTCCGGCAATGAGTGACCACACATTTCTAAACAGGAAGAGTTAAAGTAAATAATAACTGAAATATTCTAAGCTCCACATTGCTAACCTAAACAGAAACATTTAATGTAAATAATATCTCAAATATCATAAGCACGTCTTTACTTAGAACTTAAGCACAAAACAATTGTATGTAGTGGTAAGTCAATAAGTTATAAATAGAGAATATGAATAAAGTTGAATCAGATTTTATTGAACCACCAGTCAAAGCGGTCTTTTTTAAAAACCCCTCGCGACTCGTGCGAAAGTTAAGTGGCGATCCTGCCAGGAGACAGAAGTCTCTCGAAATAAAAAGTTCCGGTAACGTTTAAAAAGGAGACAAAAATCTCCACGTTCAATGGAACATAAAAACAAGTATCCTAAATAATAGGAGAAAAGTGAAAACAAACCATAAACGTGTAAAATTGTTACAACCTAACATAAAAACAAGTATCCTAAATAATAGGAGAAAAGTGAAAACAAACCATAAACGTGTAAAATTGTTACAACCTAACATAAAAACAAGTATCCTAAATAATAGGAGAAAAGTAAAAGCAAAAAACGAGATTATCAGAAGTACTCAGTAAAAGAAATCAATTAGCAACGGTGACACGACCAGAACGAGCTCAAAAATACAACAAAAAACGAGATTAGCAGTAATACTCAAGGGAAGAAGTCAATAAACAGTGGTGAGACCAGCAGAACAGGTTTAAAAATACAAAGGACGCATTCAAAAACGAGGAGAAAGGCGGTAAAAACCTGAAGATAAACATAGTTAAGTACAAATCTGTATATGTATAATATTATTGAACTTTAAATTTTTTTATATAATATTAATGGGAAATAGTCCCTCCAGCTTAGGATATAAGAAATTATACTATTGTACCAAGTGTAGGGATAGTCACAATAGTGGGAAGTGCCCAAAAAGAAATTTTTTAAAGAAACAATAGAATAAACTGGAAAATATAGTAAAAAAGTTTTCTGCAATGGTTTTAAATAATAATAATTCAGTAAATATGGATGTTGTAAGCAGGCTTATAGCGGCCAAATGGTCGAAATAATGTGACTGAGTACTCGGTCGAGAGCGTTGATTCTAATATTCATTGTGAAGAGAGTTTGGATGTCATCAAATCTCTACCTGAATTTAAGGGAAAAATTAATAATTATGTTTATTGGCGCGAGGCCGCCAATCATTCAATGAGTCTCTACGCTAGGGGCAGTGAAAAATATTTCGCTGCCTTACCGATCCTGCGAAATAAAATAACACAAGACGCGAATGACATACTAACAAACCATGGCACTGTCCTAAACTTCGAGGCCATTTTAAGTCGTCTGGACTTTGCCTATGCCGATAAGAGGCCCTGCCATATAATAGAGCAGGAAATGAGCATTTTGAGACAGGGTTCTAGGACCTTGGTAGAGTTCTACAATGAAGTAAATAAAAAATGACGCATGGCACAAACTCGGCCATAACTAAAGAACTAAACATTAAAAATAGGGACACAGCCCTTCGAACTTTTATAACTGGTCTTAACCATCCTTTGGACCAGATTCTGTTTACATTAGCACCAAGGGATTTGCCAAATGCCCTTGCAAAGGCGCAGGAGCTGTACTCGAATCAAATGCGAGCACAATTTGCTTTCCACAGAGGAACCAAAGGACCTCGAACTTCCAAAACAATTTAAGGTATCCAACAAGGATATCACATACATATGGAGCAAACCTAAATCGTCCAGAACCAATGGACTTTGATCCATCGGTACAGGTATTGAACAGACCTGGCCTGATGCAATCAAACAACCCACAAATAAGGGCTAATAGGGGTAATTTCCAGGGTAATACCCAATCAAATGGTGTACCCAAAAAAATTCAAAATTAGAAATTATACTTTCAAATTTGGGTAGGTCGAAACATTTTTCCACGATCGATTTGGAGTTTTGGGTTTTACCAAATACTAATGGAAGAAAATGATATAGAGAAAACGGCATTCTCGGTGAATAATGGGAAATATGAGTTTTTACGAATGCCGTTTGGACTGAAGAATGCACCGAGCATTTTCCAGCGAGCTATGGACAATGTTTTAAGGGAATATGTGGGAAAGTTTTGCCACGTTTATGTCGATGACGTTAGAGTTTTTTCAAGGAATTTGGAGGATCACAAGAGGCATTTGGGTTTAATTATTGAAGTATTAAAGGGGGCGAACATGAAAATATCATCCGAGAAATCGAAATTTTACCAGGAGGAGGTGGAATTTTTGGGTTATGTTGTGGCCAAGGATATCATTAAAACGAACCCAAAGAAGGTCGAAGTAATACAAAATTACCCAATACCAAAGACATTACGGCAATCGCGGGGTTTTCTGGGATTAACGGGGTATTATATAAAATTTATAGAAAATTATGCAATGGTGGCGAAGGCACTAACTAAGCATTTGCAAGGGGAAAACGGGAGAGTTCAAAAAAACCATTATCAATCTTGACCAAGAAGGAATAGCTGCTTGTGAAAAATTGAAGAGTTTACAGTCGCAACAGGTTCAATTAACGCAGCCTGATTACAATAAGAAATTTATTTTGATCACTGATGCGTCAAACGTAGCTTTGGGTGCTGTGTTATCACAGGAGGGTAAACCCATAATATTTATTTCAAAAACATTGAATTCTACAGAATTGAATTATGAACTAACGAGAAAGAATTGCTTGCTATAGTGTGGGCTTTGAAAACTTTGCGTAACTATCTTTATGGAGTGAATGATCTGGAAATTCATACTGATCATCAACCGCTGTCATTTGCAATTTCCGAAAGGAATCCGAACATCAAAATTAAAAGATGGAGGCGTTTATTGAGGAATATTCGCGAAAAATTATTTATAAGCCGGGGGCTACAAATGTCATTCCGGACGCATTATCAAGACAGGTTTTGAATAATTTATCTTCTTCGGAAGAATCAAGTAATTTGGGTGATTCATTGATGAGTACTCAACATTCCGCGGAAAGTAGTGATGAGTGTCAAATTCATGAAACAAAAAAACCATTAAACCATTTTAAACAACAAATTTTAATTGATAAAGGGGCAGGGATTACAACGTTAGAAACCATGTTGCCATTTAATAATAAACGTTTTTTGATCGAATACGACTTGCCGGTAAATATACCTTCAGTTTTATCTGAATATTTAAATCCAAAAATAGTAACAGGAATATTTTGCACACCTGAAGTGCTTTATGACATTAAGCATGTTTTAAGGGAAACATACCCTACAACGAAATTTCTTTATTCGAAATCATTTCCGAATGATATAGCCAATAGAGAGGATCAGGGAACGATTATCGAGCAAACTCATAATAGGGCTTATAGGAATTATAAGGAAAATTTAGCTCAAATTAGGCAACAGTATTATTGGCCATTAATGATAAAACAATTCAAACAATATGCAAAAAATTGTAGCATATGTAATAGTAATAAAGATGAAAGGCACACCTGACCACGATGATTTTATGAAAATAACAAAGTCAATGATTTAATAGAGAACAATAATAAGCAGTTTACAACAAATTCACAAATGTTTAAGACCATTGCGAAATTAACTCAAATTTTGAAACAATTACAGGGTAGCTCAAATGAAAAAACCGTTTTAAGACAAAGAAACAAACTAATAATTACTGAGCTTCAAAATACAGTAGAAACGATTACATTGTCAAAAGTAGGAATATTAAATCCATTAATTTTAGACATGGAAGAAATATTAGAAATAATAAGTGAGGAAAGAATTAACGTAACAATATCAGATCTTATGGATGTATCAGAATTTAAAATTGCACAAAAAAATAATTTGATAGTTATTTACATTAAGTATCCAAAAGTAAAAAACATATGTAAATTGTTTTCGGCAATAGCCATAGCACAAAACGATGGAAAATTGTTAATTGAAAACGAAGTTATAAGGTGTGAAAATAAATTTTATTCTGTGAACTTTAGTAAAAAGGAATTGAATAATGCATTTTGTATGATAAAAGAAAATAATACATGTTTGTCTGATATGTTAAACAATAATCATGCAAATTGTACTAAAATAAATGAAAAAAACGAATTAATAAAAATTGTAAAAGATGGAGCAATAATAGTATTTGGAAAACATAAGGTTGATGGTCACACTATAGATGGAATTTACTTGGTAACTTTTCAAGATAATGTAACAATTGATAATAAAAAATATGAAAATCCAACAGGAAGAATATTAAACCATTTAAAAGAAGGAAAATATAAACCATTTTTTGTAAAAGAATACATTGAAACAAAGAATGTTGATTTGAGGTTGGACAATTCCAATTTACTTACTCCAATGAAACAGGAAATAAAGAGAAATCCCATTTGGTGGGCAGTTACGGTTTTAATGTTGATAACAATAATATCATATTTTCTTTACAAATTGATTATATACATTGATTTTCAAATTCAATTAAAAAATTCAAGAGAAAAAGAAGAAATTTTATTGAGGTTGTCAAATCAAGTAAATAGCCTTACAGCAATGTATTCGATGACGGGACGCTTCGACTTAGAGGTGGGGGAGTTAACGCCACCATTCACCCATAGCACTTACCCGCCAAGTAAACAAATGTAGCTTTATTAAGCCACTTAGGCACATTAGTCAAATATGCTTTTGCCACTCCGGGAGTGACCACACATTTCTAAACAGGAAGAGTTAAAGTAAATAATAACTGAAATATTCTAAGCTCCACATTGCTAACCTAAACAGAAACATTTAATGTAAATAATATCTGAAATATCATAAGCACGTCTTTACTTAGAACTTAAGCACAAAACAATTGTATGTAGTGGTAAGTAAATAAGTTATAAATAGAGAATATGAATAAAGTTGAATCAGATTTTATTGAACCACCAGTCAAAGCGGTCTTTTTTAAAAACCCCTCGCGACTCGTGCGAAAGTTAAGTTGTACAGGGTGGCTAATAAAAGCCGCTACCAAAAAAAAATTAAATAACTTTTTTTCTATTTAATGAATCTGGTTAATTTTTTTTTTATTTTGCAGATTGACTTTTACATTTAACAAAAATGGATAACTGGGACACTGAAACAAGAATTTGGATTGTCCGCCGCTATCACGCACTGGAGTCCGTAGTTTCGGTTCAAAGAGAGTATAGGCGCACGTTTGGCGGCAATCCTCCGAGCAGATGGACCATAATAAGACTTGTAAACAATTTTGCCGAGCATGGGACAGTCAACAGAAGACCTTACCATCGAAACCCTTCAGTTCGAACGGAGGAAACAATCGCTGCTGTAGCTGCTGCCATACAAAACAATCCACGTGTTTCGACAAGAAGCTTATCTGCTCAAATGGGTGTAAGCAGACAGTCATTACAGTCAATTATGCACAAAGATTTGGACTTATTCCCATATAAAATTCAAATGGCCAACAAACTGAACGCTGCAGACTTGCCGATTCGCTTGGTATTTTGCCAGAAGATGCTTCAAATGGTGGAAGAGGATGGAAACATGTTGAACTGTCTTTTCATGTCTGACCGTTACGGTTACTGGAGACCGTTACTTGAGCATGTTGAGAGAGTTTTTCTATCCAGAATTACGCCGAATGAGAAATTCTTTCAACTCTGTGTTGTTTCAGCAAGATGGTGCAGCCCAACCTGTTATGACAGAATTGCGACGAAAATTTCCCAATAAGCTGATATCCAGAAACTCCACATTCCGTTGGCCACCCAGGTCGCCTGACCTTACTGCACCTGACTTTTTCTTGTGGGGTTATTGCAAACAGGAAGTCTTCAAAGCAAAACCAACAAAGTTGAATGAACTAAGGCAATCCATTCGAGAAACAATTGCGGCTATTCCTGTCTCAACTCTCCAAGCAGTAATGAACAACTTTTTGGTAAGATGCCGCACATGCATCGACGAGCAGGAGGGGCATTTAAGTTCCATTATTTTTAAAACTAATTAAGCTATATTTAATAAAATTTAATGAGCTTTAACATGAATAAAAGAAAAATGAATTCCATACACTGAAAAAAAAATTATTTGAGTTTCTTAATGTAGCAAAATTCATCAGCCACCCTGTATACTATCAAAAGTAAATAAAAACAAATTCCGTTATTCGAGTTCAAACTTCTCTTTTTTTCATTTTTGTAGGTAGTTGTGATTGTTAATTTAATTTTAAAATGTATTTGCACTATTTCAAATCTCTTAATTTAGTTAATATGGAAGAGAAAATAGTTGATTCAATTTGCGAAAACTGAGTGAAAGAAACCCTAAGTTTTACTCTTCCGTTTATGAGTTTTAAGATACCAACAAGCTGCAAATACTTCCATATAATAAAAATTCAAGTACTTTTCCCTTAATAATTCGTCTTAAAACCCATTTTCTAGTCATTTAATTTTTTCAGTCGTGGTTGACCTTCTGATGGAAACACCCATATGTGTATCCATTGATTAAGTACAGTCCCAAGCAAAATCCAAAATTGGTTTCTTTCAGCGTCAAATTCACCGCTGCCCATTATCAACCCATACAAATATATATACAGGGTGTTTTTTTTACAGGTTTGTTTTTCGAATAGAGATAAAACTGGCATTTTGTGGTCAAATCTGGCAACTCTAATGTCATTTATGTTTAGTTTGGTTTGCCATTTCATCATGAACAGGTTGACAAAAGAACAACGCTTGCAAATCGTGCAAATTTATTTCGGAAATAATGGTTCAGTTCGCGAAGTTTACCGTGAGCTCCGTCCATTTTATGGTCGACATAATCGTCCATCAGAGCAATTAATTCGGTTAACCATGGATCGTTTTCGCACTACGTTTACTCTATGTGATAATACGCATCCGCAGAGACGTCGAACAGTGCGCACCGAAGAAACAATTGCCGCTGTAGAGCAAAGTGTTGAAGAGGACCCGAATGAATCGATTCGCCACCGTGCACAGAAATTGGAGCTTTGTCCATCAACTTTATGGAAGATTTTGCGCAAAGATCTTGGCTTGCGACCTTACAAGATCCAGCTTGTGCAAGAATTAAAGCCGCGAGACCATGCAATGCGTCGTGATTTTGGTGTATGGGCCGATAATGAGATTGATTTCGATGCTGATTTTCATCGCAAAATTTTGTTCAGTGATGAGGCTCATTTTTGGTTGAATGGCTACGTCAACAAGCAAAATTGCCGCATTTGGAGTGAAGAGAATCCACATGAGACCCTTGAAACGCCATTACATCCACAAAAACTGACTGTTTGGTGTGCTCTATGGGCTGGTGGAGTCATTGGGCCATACTTCTTCCGCAATAATGCTGGAGAGGCAGCTACCGTTAATGGAGACCGGTATAGAGCCATGATAACCGACTATTTTGTTCCCGAATTGGATGGCATGAATGTGGATGAGTTGTGGTTCCAACAAGACGGCGCTACATGCCACACAGCGCACGTCACAATCGATTTATTGAAGGAAACATTCGATGAGCGCATAATTTCGCGGAATGGACCTGTCAATTGGCCACCAAGGTCGTGTGATTTGACACCATTGGATTATTTTCTTTGGGGATATGTGAAGTCGCTCGTCTACACCAACAAACCAGAAACGTTAGGGGAATTGGAAGCCAACATTCGTGGCGTTATTGCCGACATACGGCCCCATATGCTCGAAAAAGTGGTTGAAAATTGGACCTGTAGAATTGGCTTTATTTGAGCCAGCCGCGGCGGCCACATGCCCGAAATCATATTTAAACATTAATGGCATAAAATTATCCTTCCAATAAAGCCAAATTGATGGACCTTAAAACGATTTTCTTGTGTTTTATTTCAATTCGAAGTTCTATACCCCTAAAAAAACACCCTTTATTACAAAAATACGAATTACCGGTCAAAAGGACAATCAGTAAACTACCAAGATCAACGAGCTTTGGTAAATTTTCACCACTCAAGATTTATTTTACCGGTGCAGTAACCATAACACCTATACGCACTTGTACACTCTTTGCATAAGCCAAAAACCCATTACATATTGGCACACATTTACTTTATCGCAAATCAAGTGCTTACGAGTATAAGCACTGTAATTGAAAAAGGCATTGTTGGTACACTACGGTCGTCACCGGCAATAACTTTTAACACATACATATATATATTTATATACCCAAATCTACTCGTGCTCAGACGCGCTGAGAAGAGTATATATATAAAGTAACCCAGCGAATAAACGGTTGGCCCCTCAATAAAAATAGCTCAATCAACATTTTTTTAGGACACACATTTTTTACTTTCACAGCTTAGAAAAAGCTCCCATCATATAATTTAAAATAAATTATAATGCCAAAATCATCTGACGAAACCCAAAGATTAACAACTGCAGACCAATGCCTGCAGGAATTTATATATGACGGTAACAAATTAGAGGTTTACTGTTCGAAATGGTCCCCCTCCCAAGCTACCGATTTATCAGAATGTATGCTTAAGGTCAAGCTAGAAGACGTAGATAAAATATGGGCAAAGGTGCTAGGATTTCACAGAAAATTAGCTTCTATCACAACTACACTGATGTAAGCGGTTCGGTCGAAAAATATTTTTCAAAATGCTTGGAAACGTTCCAAACATGCAAATCTGAAATTTTAGAAGCGTTACAGCTTTTTAATTTCACTAGCGCCAGACAACATACAATACCCGCGCACCCAATAAATGAGTCAAATCAAAATGGCTTCTATCTTAAGGTACCACCGTGCGACACCGAAGTCTTTCACGGTGGGTACGAAGACTCGCCATCCTTTAGAGACATGTTTACGACAGTTTACAAGAACCACCCTAAGTTATGACCCGCTCAAAAAGTACACCATTTGCACTTGAAAACAAAAGGACAAGCGGGGCTCATGGTCAAACAATACCCTCTGAGTGACGATAACTTCTAACTTGCCTGGGAAGCGTTAAGGTCGAGGTACGAAAACAAAAGGATACTCGTCGACAACGAGCTCAAACCATTGTTCAACCTGCCCAAAATCTTCACAGAAAATGAAGAGCAGCTACAGAAGATGCAGACAACAATCAATAATTGTATGTCAGCTCTAAACACGCAAGGAATCCCAACGACGGACTCGGATCCGATCCTGGTATACTTGTGCTCATCCAAACAGCCGAGTGAAAGCCTATCACTTTGGGAACAATCCCTCAGCTCCCGGAGGAGCTCCCACTGCGGGAAGATATGAACAAATTCCTCACGAGCAGATACGAGGTAGTAGAAAGGTTAAGTACCTATAAACCAGGTAAGGCGAAACCTCAATTCTCTAGTTTGGCCCCAAGACCAGTGAACCAAAACCCGACCCTTCTCAAGAAACCGAGAACCCAAGCATATCACACGGAGTTCAATAAAACGGCTTCATGTAGATTATATAGCAATCAGTACCAAGCAGTAAAATCTTGCTTTAGGTTTAGAAATTTATCGGTGCCAGACCGAATTAAATTTGTGAGAGAAAACAGTTATTGTGAAAACACCCCAAGATTTAGTGTCAAAGTAGTTTCTCGTGTGTTTATTGCCAAAAAGTTCATCATTCCTTACTGCATTTGCAGCCCAAACCCCAGCAATCAAAACCAAACCTCTAAACTCTAAATGCCCAAGACGGCACCCGCAAGAGAACGGAAAACGAGCAGCCTTAAATATCGAAAGCCCCGCAAGAGCCTCCTCCTCACAGCAGTCTCATGAAACAACTCAGGTTTCTACTCACTTTTCGAGTAACTAAGGAACCACCCTACTCCCTACGGCAATAGAACCAGTATACTTTGCTGGCGAATTTCATAAAATTTGTGCCCTAATAGACCACAAAAGACGTTTGTCTCATCGCGCATACAAAAACTTCTTGGTCTACCCACAAAAGATTCTCTGTACCAGATATCTGGTTGGTGAAATGGTTGCGAAGAATGTCAATAAAGTCTGCCAAATGACATTCTGTTCGGTGGACTTAACCCAAAAAATAGAACCACAAGCAATAGTTTTACCGCAACTTACTCATTTCTTACTCACAGTCAGAGTTTCTAGCATTGAGCTTAATGTTCAATACCATCGAAAATCGATGTGGTAATCGGTAACGATATAACCCCGAAAATCCTAACCGAAGGACTCCAACATAATGTCAGTGGAACATTACTCGCCCAAAATACAATATTCGAATGGATATTAAGCGGCCCAGTAGCTGAACGAGTATCAAAATTCAGTAGTCATGTCACAGAATGCACCGATGACACCCTAAATCAACTGTTGAGATGATTCTGGGAACAGGAAGAAGTGCACTAGACCCAGCAACGGTCTGCAGATGAAGAATACTGTGAAGCATTATATCGGTCAACCACAATCCGCGAAAGAGATGAACGATACAGGGTCAAACTGCCATTTAAAGCGGAATTTCCGGAAAATCTGGCGCCCGGACACTCGCTACCAGCAGCACAGCAGCAGTATATCAGCATCGAGCATACCCTCGAAAGAAAACCCGAATTAAGAGACAAACATTACGAAGTACTTAATGAATATTTAATCATGGATCACATGGAACCCGCCTCCCATCAAGAGATAGTTCAACAAGGGAAATATTTATCCTTTTATTTACCCCACCATGCTGTCATAAACCCCGACAGCAAAACCACGAAGGTGCGCGTCGGCTTATACGCATCAAAAATGTCCCACTCTGGAAACTCGTTGACCGAGGCCCCATACTACAAACTACGCTTGTTATACCTATATGGCGTCTATATCAGTTTGTTTTTAACGGCGATATTGCGAAAATGTATGTTGATGATATTTTGTCGGGCGGTCATGATATGCAGTCCATGATTTTTGTTGGAACGGTTTTCCGTCATCCCTTGTCAAGTTTGGTTTTGTGACAAACCGGTTTCGGCGTTCTGCCATTTTCAATGCCTAGTTTCGTTCTGGTCTGTGTCTATCCGCTGCGTTGTTTTTATAGTCCGTGGGTGCTGTGGCAGGTAATGTCAATCTATGTGTTCGTGGTAGGTAACGTTAATATGCATGTGGGTGTGCGCGGTTGTTATCTGTCCCAAGGGTTGCTTTTGTAGGTATGTAGGCATACCGCTTGTTAGCTAAGCGGTAGGTTGATGTAAGTAGAAATCGGTGATTTTTGCAGTTTGGTTCATATTTCGTTTTTGCTTGTTCATTGTTACGTGTTTGGTTGCTGTACCTGCTGGCTTGTGCTGTTTTTTGTAAACTAGTTTTAAGGGTTCAAATATTTCGTCAGAGATAGTGTTGGTTTGTTCGTTTATGATCCTGCCGTCAAATCTTTTTAACTTGTATATCTCCATGTTCTCAAGTACATTAAGCCGCCGGCCTTTTCCTTGTACGTGAAGTATTCGAGCCGTTGTTTTTATGTTAGCTGGGGTCAAGTTGTTCTCGAACATGTGGTGCGCGAAATTAGATTCTGGTACTATGGTGGGTTTTCGTGTTTTTTTGTTGTAGTCCCTGATATGCTCTCGGAATCTTGTGCTTATTTTTCTTCCTGTTTGTCCTATGTAGCTGTATTGACATTCACAAGTAAGCCTATACACTCCGTGTCTGTTGAATGGGTCATCAGAATTAGTGTCGGTTCTTAGTTTTTGTCCGATTGTTTAGGCGAGATGCCTAAAGTCTTAAAAAATGGGCCACCCTAATGTAACTTTAGCGCCCTTCCAATCACTCACACCAACCCACCCACCTGTGTGGGCATGCATGCATATTCGTGTTTTGTCAGCACACATATACATGCATGGGGGTGTGCATGTGTGGGTTCACCTCCCCTTAAAACCGGAGGATGATTTTCAAGTTCAACGGTTGTCCTCGATTGAAAAACCGTCTACTTTTCCAGAGACAGTCGACACGACCACATCACGGCCAGCCCAGGATTCTTCGCCCGCACCAAGGTAAACTAATTGTTCAACATTATAATTTATATAAATACACGGCCACCTTTTTATAACAAGAATTCTCGTTGTTTCTTGTTTATTTTCTTTTCGAGCACAAATTCGACCGCCGTGCTTTTGAGCCACCGCCGCTCCCAGTTAGCACCAAGCTCGAATTTACATGGTCCATCTCCCCGTCTAGAGACACCAGCATACAGTCCACAACAACAAAAATTGGAGAAATTATATTAAACAACTATAATTGGGTCAATACTAGAAGCTGCCACACAATAAAAGGAGAAACAACTCAATATTGTTCACGCACTGCCGCAATTACAAAAAACAAACAACTCTGCCATACACTCTGCCGCAATTACAAACAACAAACAACTCTGCCATACACTCTGCCACATACCACAACCAACAACACAAACTATATACAACAAATTCGGCCGATCACCACATCAAAGCACGTAAGTTGTATATTTCTTGCCACTTAGTTTTTTTTTGTGTGTTGCATACAATTGCATAAAAGTGCCGCCCGCGAGTGTAATCAAACGTAAGTGCGATTAGTGAATATTTAACAATAGTGATTTTTTTTTGGTTCAGTTAAGTGCTTTAGTTTTCTTTAAATTTTAAATTAAATTAAACGCTTAAAAATCCTTGTGACTATCCGGATTATCCCCCCACCAGTGGTAAGGTTTTTTGGACACAGCGCAAGGCAAGAGTTAACATAACCTCATTTTCACAATAAGTTCACTTAGCCTTTCGATCTTCAGTTTGGTTTTTGGTTTTTCCACTTTTTTTTTCGGTAATAAAGAGAACAGAATTTTAATCGAAGGCTAGTTTTATTATTTTCTTATAAAATTCACTATTTTTATAGCACTTTTCTTTGTTTTCACATTTCTTCATTTAATATTCACTTTCGCTCGTTTGATACACCGCGCACTTTATCTGCGTTTGTTGTGTAATTCTTTATTGCGGCAACACATACACACATTTATATATACATATTCCCCTTATACGTGTGGGTGGCGAGTAAGTCACAAAGATTTTGTTTACATTTTTTGCGATTGTAGCAAACAAATATTCGTCAGACAAATCGGCCAAGTCTGCAATATAATTCAAAAATTAACAATAAATAAAAATAATTGAATTAAATTATACATTAATTGAGTTTATTACAATTTTATTGAGGTGTTTTGATTTTCCTGGGTAAAATACTGCCTTTACCTTTTCTATTCAGCATCTTTCTTGTACGGTTGAGCATTTCAGCTTTATTTTTTCGGTTTTGTTTTGATTCTACAGATCCTCTAAGTCCAAAATATGGAAAGTTTCATTAGGCTGGCTGATTCGATTTTTGAATTCGAATCAGACTACAATGAATTAGAGGACTCAGTCCACAGCAAGTACACTCTTGGGCTTTAACAAGAGGACTTGAAAGCGATGTGGAGGAAAACCAGAACGGCTTATGACGACTTACTTAATTCAGATAAGTTAGAGGCCACTGGTATAGTTTCTGTCAAACAGAAATATAAGAGATCATATGCAGTATATTTACGCTGCATGTCAGACATGGCTACACGCCAAGCGACATACAACAAACCAGAAAATAAATCTGAAGAAAAGCCCGAATTTGAACACAGTATCCGCCTGCCTCCATGTGATACTGAAGTTTTCAAGGGCGATTATCTGTCATGGCCAACATTTCGTGACATGTTCACGGCTATATACATCTTAAATAAACGCCTAACACCAGTGGAGAAATTGTTCCATCTGAACAATAAGACACAAGGTGAGGCAAAAGATATCGTGAAAAAATGTCCGCTCACGAATGAGGGATTTGATACGGCCTGGAGAAATTTATGCGAGAGATACGAAAACAAACGTATCCTAGTAAACTCGCAACTCCAAATATTATTTAACTTGAGAAAGGTAGAGAGTGAATGTGGTAGCGCGATTAAAACCCTTCAGCGCGAAATAAATAATTGCCTTTCGTCCCTGCGAAGTCATAAAATTGACACTTCGAACTGAGACGCAATTATAACGTATTTGTGTTCGACGAAATTGCCGGAAAGTACGCTTGGTCTATGGGAGCAAAGCATAGACCACAAAGTGGAAATAGCCAATTTGGAAGATATGGACAAATTTTTGTCCAACCGCTTCCAGACACTCGAAACAGTGTCTGGGTTCATAGGGAGTTCTTCGAAAGTGCAAAAGCCGCAAAGTACGCGGATTGCCAACGAAACCCCTGCAAAAAGACTTGGTACATACCAAGCAAACGTGACTAAACTACTGTGCACAAAGTGCAAATCGAATGCCCACAGAATACGAAACTGTCCCCGTTTTCTCAAATTAACTCCGGTGGAGAGAATTAACTTTGTCAAATCCACCAAGGGCTGTTTGAATTGCCTATCCCCAGGACATACTGTGTCGAAGTGTACCAGTTCTTATGACTGCAACAAGTGCCACTCTCGACATAATACGCTCCTGCATGCGGAGTTTCTTCAGACGCAGGCAACCACCAGCCCTAATCAGTATCATGCTGATAATGCTGCCTCAACTTCAAAACAGGCACAAGAGAGACGGGAAGCTGAAAAATCTGTTTCGGCCATAAACAGAAACGTTAAATCCTGCCATGTGCATTCAAGCGCAGGTGTGCTGCTAGGGACAGCTCGAGTAAACATTCACCATAATGGTACAGACTTCCCAGCAAGAGCACTGATTGATTCTGGTTCGGAGTGCTCGTTTATGACAGAACGACTCAAACGCAGAATCAATTTACCGGCAAAAAGAATGCATGCTCAAGTTTCGGGCATCACTAATGCCGTCTCAGCTCAAGTCAAGGAGGCATCCAATATTGAACTCCGTTCACCAGTGGACCCTTGCTTCAGCTTAACAACATCTGTTCTAATTCTAGCCAAATTAACTGGGAATCTGCCATCCTGCCATATCGATGCTACGACTATGCAGGCTTTCCCAGACTTAGTCTTGGCAGATAAGCGATTCTACATCAACGAGGAAGTTGATATTATACTTGGCGGAGACGTATATCCGCAAATTATATTGAGTGGGCTGAAAAAGAATGTACTTAGTACACTTCTCGCCCAAGAAACGGTGTTCGGTTGGATATTAACCGGGCGCATAGAAGCACCGAATCCAACCAGAAATATCGTGAAAAAGTGTCCTTTTACAGCGAAGTTGCCTTGGACAAACAGCTTACAGCATTCTGGGAGTTGGAAAATCTGCCCAGAAACAAAACCCCAAACGCAGATGACAAGTACTGCGAAGATTTATATAGGGAAACTACAAGTCGTAGAGAGGATGGGAGATATGTCGTCTCTCTTCCATTCAGACAGGACTACCCAGATCAGATAAACATAGGAGGGTCTCTTAGGCGGGCGTGTTCACAATTTTTTAGAAATGAGACACGGTTAGCAAAGAACCCGGAATTAGGGAAAGAATATATAAGGGTCCTGTCTGAATACGAGACATTAGGGCATATGCGAAAAGTTACTGCCATTGTACCAGCCGATTCGGCGGACAATTACTTTTTGCTCCATCACGCCGTAGTAAAGGCGGAGAGTACCACCACTAAGGTACGCGTCGTATTCAATGCGTCGAGCCCAACGGCAAATGGCACAAGTTTGAACGACATTCTTTTGCCAGGCCTAGTACTACAATCAGATCTTCCAGTACTTATACTGCGATGGAGACTATATCGCTTCGTTTTCAATAGTGACATCGAAAAGATGTATAGGCAAATTTGGATGAGCGATGATCACGTCAAATTCCAACGGATTATTTACCGAACATCGCCTCAAGAACCCATAAGCCTTTACGAGCTGAAAACGGTCACTTTCGGGGTTAATTGTGCGCCTTATCTGGCAATTAGAACCCTTTTACAACTAGCAGATGAAGTAGAGAGTTCTCACCCTACAGCATCTAGCATATTAAGGGAAGGCATGTACGTAGATGACGTGCTAGCGGGGGGACACACACTCGCATCGGCCATTAACGCGAGGAATGAGATTCGACAAGTCTTACTCTCCGCGGGCTTCCCACTACGAAAATGGACTTCGAATGCTGAGGAAATTCTCAACGACATCCCAATATCGGATCGGCTGACCGAGGACTTTCTGGCATTCGAAGATACCAGCACCGTTAAGGCATTGGGCATAAGATGGAATGCCCATTCAGACATGTTTTACTTTAAAGCAGGGTCACTAGAAGAAAGTGAAAAGTTAACAAAGCGAGCGATTCTATCCGCCATCGCCAGACTCTTCGACCCTTTAGGATGGCTTGCACCAATGGTCATTTTGGCAAAAATTTTGATGCAGAATATCTGGTTAGAGGGCACCGATTGGGATGAACCAGTTTCGTCCAATACATTGGAACGATGGCAAAACTTCAGACATCAATACCACGAAATCGACAACATAAAGATACCACGATGGGTAAACTTTTCACCAGAAGATGATGTCGAAATACATGGATTCTGCGATGCTTCGGAAAAGGCATACGCTGCAGCTGTCTACATGCGAGTCAAAAGGAATGATGATATCTTCGTGAATCTACTCCTTGCCAAAACCAGAGTAGCACCAGTGAAGACCATCTCACTTCCGCGTTTGGAACTTTGCGGAGCAGTACTGTTAGCGGAAATGATGGAATCAATATTCCGAAACATCAAACTTGGACCAGTGAAACAGTATCTATGGACGGATTCCACCATCGTTTTGGCATGGATAAGGAAACCACCCTGTTCCTGGTCAACTTTCGTTGCACACAGGATTACAAAAATCATCGACCTAGTCGGCAGCAAGGACTGGCTTCATGTCAATTCGGAAACGAATCCAGCAGACTTAGGAAGCAGAGGACTACCGGCATCGGATTTGGTCAACAATTCTTTGTGGTGGCAGAGACCTTCTTGGCTACAAGAAGACAATTCCCAATGGCCAGTACAAGAAAAGGAGTATAGTACATCCGTGGAGGAAAAGAGAGCGCAGGCCTACGCAATATCAACGCAAAAAGAGATCGAGATTCTTGACCGGTTTTCGAATTTACCGAGGGCTTTGAGGGTACTATCATATATTATGAGATTCTTTCGAAGAACTCATCCCAAGACAAAAGCTCCCGTTCAGGAAAAATCGTGCCTAATCTCATCCGGTGAGATCAAGACCACGACGCAACTCTTGATTAAACTCTATCAGAAGCAACATTATAAGGAGGAATATGTAAACTTGAAGAAGGGACAGGTAATCGATAGGAAAAGCGAGATATTGCCACTCAACCCATTCATCGACAAAGATGATATTATTAGGGCGGGTGGTCGTCTTGGAGCGTCTCAAGACCTCGCTTATAACGAGCGCCACCCAATCATACTGCCATACAATTGTAGGTTGACGCGTCTGACTGTACAAATGATACATCAAATCTCCCTCCATGGGGAAAACCAGCTAATGCTCCGTCTCATCCGCACCCAATATTGGATTCCGAATGTCAAGAACATGATTAGGGCCACCATCCATAACTGTAAGGTCTGCACCATTTATAAAAAAAGAGCGCAAACCCAACTTATGGGTACCCTTCCTTGCGAACGCACTACGTTCACCCGCGCGTTTACCAATACCGGGGTGGACTTTGCCGGACCTTTCGACATTAAAAGTTACCGCGGTAGAGGATGTCGATTATCAAAGGGCTATGTTTGCCTCTTTGTTTGTTTCACGACTAAAGCGATCCATCTGGAAGCGACCAGTGATCTTAGCACCCCATCCTTTCTAGCAGCGTTTTCACGTTTTATCGCTAGACGAGGATGTCCGAGAAACATTTACTCCGACAATGGTACCAACTTTGTCGGCGCTTCACGATCTTTGAGATCTGAATTTAAAGCATTTATCTCGGAAGCCCGAGACAAGGCTATCTCCAAGTATAGCCATCAAGCCATGACATGGCATTTCATTCCGGCCGGGGCTCCACATATAGGGGGACTCTGGGAGGCGGGAGTGAAGAGCTTCAAAAGCCACTTCAAGAAGTTAGCCTCGCCTCATAAATTCACGCATGAGGAATTCCTTACGCTATTGTGCCGGATTGAGGCATGCCTCAACTCGCGGCCACTTAGTCCAGCCTCAAATTAGCCCGCGGACCTGGAACCCTTGGTCCCTGGGCACTTCCTGACTGGAAGTCATCTCCTGGCTCCGCCAGAACCCGAGGTGAATGAGAGCCCTGCCTCCATTATTAATAGGTGGCAGAAGCTCAAGGCTCTTCATCAAACCTTCTGCAGGCGATGGAAAGTGGAATACTTATCCGAACTTCAAAAACGAGTGAAGTGGAAGCATCCGAAACAAAAAATTAAGGTGGGGGATCTCGTTGTCATCAAAGAAGACAACTTGTCTCCCAATGAATGGAGGCTCGGCTGCGTTACCCACGTACACCCCGGCGAAGATAACCGAGTGCGTGTAGTGGACCTCATGACCGAGAAGACCGTTGGTTAAGCTGATTCTGCTCCCTATGGAGGGAATGGCTGGCGAGAGGCCCGGGGCCTCATCTTAACCATCCCCTTCCATCACCTCCCTGCCGTTTTAACCGCCCCTATCCCAAAATTTTCCACCCTTCACTCGCTACCCTTAACGAGGACACCAGAAAGCCTACCGCAGAAGGGCGATCCATTCTGCCACAGAAAACGCGATTGCACTCGATATCGAGGCCAAAGAAAACCTAACGCAGAAAGGCGGACCAATCTGCCACTGAAAATCTCTCCATCTGCCACGACAAGTTGGTAGCAGATGGTCCCACCCTCGTATACATATGTACATATGAAAAAATATATATTTTTGTCAACACCCAACAAGCAAAGTAAGCTGAGAAATAAATCTTTAAAGAGCTTCAATTGTAAAACGTTTGAAAATAAACGTTGTTTAAGGAAAACGACACGTCATTAAAAGGCTTATTAATTCAAACCTACAAAAAAGGATTTCTTAGAGTTTTTTTTTAACTTTATTCAAACCATATTTTTATATTATTTAGCTATTGCAAAAAATAAATCCTAACAGTCACCACATTCTCACTCTCTACTCAGGATTTATTTTTTGTTGTTTTGTGGGCAAAACAGTCTCGAGCCTTACCGAAAAAAGCGAAAATGTCGCTGTGTGCACGGCACTGACGCCACTTATGACGGCGACCATGCAAGTAAGAATAAATCTCTGCATGAGGGCCAGTGGCGAATCTAAATACAAGTTGATCAACGTAATCAACTTGCCGCTACCGTGCCGTGTGGGGAAAATACCCAATTCCCATGTACGGGTAATATGCGTTGTAATTCTAAAATTTCATCATAGATCAGAATCATGCCACATTATATGGCATTGATAAACCCCGAACGAGGTCGCTCGCCACCCACGTATATGGGCGTCCATGCAAACATACAAATATTCAAGGGGATATTTTTTTTTTTTTTTTCTTTTCTCTGCGTCGGAGACCGCTTGGACGTCAGAGTACAACGAAATCGCCGAGCCGAGATCGTAACCACGGCCGTTCCGACCGGCGCAGGGAGTATCGGACCCACTGCCGTTCCGACCCCTGCTATCCCACGAGCGGCGCAACTGCGAACGCTACATCGCGCGCCCACTGAAATAGCAGCAAACGTCGACTGGCCACTCTGCCGCGCCAGCGACAATCGCCGCACACCTACGGACGAGCGTAGACTTGCCTCCCAGCCGCGCCAGCTACGCATCAACACGCACTTCGACGGTAGACTGGCACTTCAGCCGCGCCAGCTACCACAGACTTCCAGCTTTTCTCGTTACAGAGAAAATAAAAAATATATATAATTTCCTGGCAAGAAATATACAGCGTTCTTATTTTCTAAAGTTTCTTCCTCCTATCTTTTAGCTCTAGGTGCGATACGATGGAGCCGCCAAACTTCAAACGGCATTTCGGAGGCATACGACTGGGACAGCGCCAGCCGGCACTCACTAGGATAGTTTAAGTCCTTAGCTTAAGAGGATGCGCGGTGGGAAATCCTGGGGCGGGGTAAGATGTTGCGTATCGCAAGGGGGCCGGCATGTTTAGGCGAGATGCCTAAAGTCTTAAAAAATGGGCCACCCTAAAGTAACTTTAGCGCCCTTCCAATCACTCACACCAACCCACCCACCTGTGTGGGCATGCATGCATATTCGTGTTTTGTCAGCACACATATACATGCATGGGGGTGTGCCTGTGTGGGTTCACCTCCCCTTAAAACCGGAGGATGATTTTCAGGTTCAACGGTTGTCCTCCATTGAAAAACCGTCTACTTTTCCAGAGACAGTCGACACGACCACATCACGGCCAGCCCAGGATTCTTCGCCCGCACCAAGGTAAACTAATTGTTCAACATTATAATTTATATAAATACACGGCCACCTTTTTATAACGAGAATTCTCGTTGTTTCTTGTTTATTTTCTTTTCGAGCACAAATTCGACCGCCGTGCTTTTGAGCCACCGCCGCTCCCAGTTAGCACCAAGCTCGAATTTACACCGACGTTGTTAGATGTTCTGAATGCTGTGTTGATGCTATATCTTTTAAGGAAGTTTGCTAATTTGTACGTTGTTTTTCCAGTGTATGTCATTGTCGTCCATTGGATTTTCCTCTACGTTTACTCTTTTTTTTTTTTGTGTTCCATGGCTACTTCTGAGTTTATCCACAAGTGCTTTCTTGTATCCATTATTTGCCGCTATGTTATATATTGTATTAAGCTCTCTCCAGTATGCTTCCTGTGTGAGCGGCGTTCTCTGAAGCCTATCCACTAAGTGCCTCAATGCTGCATTTTTGTGCTGTTGCTGATGGTTTGATGTAGAGTGTATTATGGTGTCCGTGGCAGTCGGTTTTCTATAAATGCCGTAGTTGAACCTATTTGTTATTTTGTCAATCCCTAAAGTTAGGTCCAGGTAGTTCATTATTCCATTTTTTTCTACTTCCATTGTGAACTCTATGTTGCTATGTTGCCTGTTCAGGAACTCTAGTATTTGCTCTTCGTTATCGTCATTTAGGATGCAGATGATGTCATCCACGTATCTAGCGTAGAATGCCACGCCTAACTTGGTTTTTAACTCCTGTATATATTTTCCTTCCAAGTTTTGCATGAATGTTTCCATGAAATTGGCCGATGTTGGGTTACCCATTCCTAGTCCGTTTGTCTGTCTATATATTTTGTTGTTGAACGGAAATAGTTTTGCCGCAGCGTTGTTCTTAGCGCGTTGGTAATTTGCGCAGTTTTTACCTTATCTTCAGTTTTGTCCAGTAGTGTTTTGTTGACTATATCCATTGTATCTGTTAGTGGTATTGACGGGTATAAGTCCTTTATGTCAAAGGATACGAGTTTACTGCTCCTTGTGAGTTTAACGGTCTCAAGTCTTTGTAGTAGTTCTATCGTATTGCTTATTGTGTATTCATGCCCCAGGTTCAGAGTGTCCTTTAAAATCGTTTTTAGATGTTTCGACAGTTTATAACCCGGCGCGGACTTAAAATTAATTATAGGTCTCATCGGCGTATCCTGCTTGTGGATTTTAGGTAACGCAATGAGTGGAGGAGCAGATGGATTCATTTGTGTTAGGGTATATGCCATCCTCTTGTCTATTATTTTGGTAGCATTTCTTATAACCTCTTTAACTTCGGTCTGGTATTTATCCGTGGGGTTATCCCTAATAATGCGGCATTTCATTCCCTCGATGAGCTTCTCTGTATTTGCTATATATTCATCCTTACTGATTAGCACCGTTGTGTTTCCTTTGTCTGCCTTCGTTGTGACGATGTTGTTATTTTTTAGCTTTCGCTGTAGCCGCAACAGCACAAAAATGCAGCATTGATGCACTTAGTGGATAGGCTTCAGAGAACGCCGCTCACACAGGAAGCATACTGGAGAGAGCTTAATACAATATGTAACATAGCGGCAAATAATGGATACAAGAAAGCACTTGTGGATAAACTCAGAAGTAGCCATGGAACACAAAAAAGAGTAAACGTAGAGGAAAATCCAATGGTTTGGACGGCAATGACATACACTGGAAAAGCGACGTACAAATTAGCAAAGTTCTTTAAAAGATATAACATCAACACAGCATTCAGAACATCTAACAACGTCGGACAAAAACTAAGAACCGACACTAATTCTGATGACCCATTCAACAGACACAGAGTGTATAGGCTTACTTGTGAATGTCAATACAGCTACATAGGACAAACAGGAAGAAAAATAAGCACAAGATTCCGAGAGCATATCAGGGACTACAACAAAAAAACACGAGAACCCACCATAATACCAGAATCTAATTTCGCGAACCACATGTTTGAGAACAACTGCACCCCAGCTAACATAAAAACAACGGCTCGATTACTTCACGTACAAGGAAAAGGCCGGCGGCTTAATGTACTTGAGAACATGGAGATATACAAGTTAAAAACATTTGACGGCAGGATCATAAACGAGCAAAACAACACTATCTCTGACGAAATATTTGAACCCTTAAAACTAGTTTACAAAAAACAGCACAAGCCAGCAGGTACAGCAACCAAACACGTAACAATGAACAAGTAAAAACGAAATATGAACCAAACTGCAAAAATCACCGATTTCTACCTACATCAACCTACCGCTTAGCTAACAAGCGGTATGTCTACATACCTACAAAAACAACCCTTGGGACAGATAACAATTCGGACGTATCAATAGCGCACACACACACACGCATATTAACGTTACCTACCACGAACACATAAATTGACATTACCTGCCACAGCACCCACGGACTATAAAAACAACGCAGCGGATAGACACAGACCAAAACGAAACTAGGCATTGAAAATGGCAGAACGCCGAAACCGGTTTGTCACAAAACCAAACTTGACAAGGGATGACGGAAAATCGTTCCAACAAAAATCATATGCAAAATTGTGAGATGTCCCTACTGAAAGATCCAACCACGCTGCCAGCAAACTGCGAGATAAACATCATGCCGCTTCAAGAGTACTGGACTCAGTTACAGTCACCAAACACCTGGCTATTCTCATTGGCAAGAGAGGAGCAGGCAACAGTAAATTGTAACGGGAGTATACAAGTCCTTCAATTGAGTCATCAGGGCATTGTTCGATTGGACACCGATTCAACACAACGAATGTCGATCTTTGGGGATATGGAACAATAAGCACGAAGGCTGAATTTGAAATACCACAGACCAACATTACCGAACATCTTCCACCTGTCAATCACATTGAACTTAAGGGTACTGTCAAACCCTTTAAAATCCCCGAAATACCGAAACTAAAAACAATTTGGGGATTTCCTCTGGATTTGGACTGGCATCACACTGCACACTATGGCATGAGCACGACGAATCTTCTTCTTCTAATGGGCGCAGGAATCGTCGTATTTTTCGCTTTACAGCGCATATGCAGCGCTGCAAGGTCCGCGTATCCAATTGGAGGATGCATATTTAGAGGTTTGATATTGGTAAGCATTTATTATTATGGATAAGGATGCATGCTTAACAGATATGTTTGTGTACTAAAACATCAGTGTCGACCTCCTGAGAACCGCTGAGAAGTTTCTTTATGTTTAAAAGGAAAATAATAAAAATAATAATAATAACCAAATATCGTTGAAAGCATTTAGTTTTGAAATCTGAACATTTCCACGGGGGCAGTATGTTCAGAGTTCTGAACAGCTTCCAACATCTGTAGATGCGCACATGTATGTGAACACAATAATATGTATTACGGCGAGACCGCTATCGCACTCTTGTGTTTGTCGTCTAGGACGATAACGATGGGACTCAAGTATGGCTATGAGTTAGATAAGACACACTTGAGTAAACAACACGGGTCGAATAGTGTAGTGATAGATTTCACATACATGTGACATCCACGTTGTTTGGTTTACTTAGGATTAAGATAGACATATGTATGTATAAACATATGTACATGCGTACTATGTACAATAGTTAAATTAAGGTGAATAGTTTAGTGATAGATTGTTGGGTTTACTTAGGATTAAGATATATGTATGTAGACGCATGTCTAGCGTACTACGTACAATAATTAGGTTAAGAAAAATTATAAATAAAGGCACTCCAGGAAACTGGAGTTGAGTTTTCTGCAAACAAGCAACCCGAGCGTGTCGTTAATAAACAATCAGAATGTTCGTGGCTTGCGATACTAAGTACTTTTTATACCTAGTAGTGCTTTGCACACAAGGTACTAGGTGGCGCAAAAGTAAGCTTCCGATGTTCAGCATATCGGTTGTGGCACGTGCAGTGTGTGCTGTTGCACCGTCTTGTTGGAACCACATGTTTTCCAATCCCAATTCATCAAGTTGCGGCAAAAAGAACTCGTTGATCATTGCTTTGTAGCGCTCACCATTCACAGTAACCGTTTGGCCCCGACCGATTATTGGTCAAATAAATAGTCAACAATATTCCGCGTTCTGGAGCAGTGTAGCGTAACATTGTTTATTAACGTGTATTTCGCATGTGTTTACTACACAAATGTCAAAACAGAACTGACTTTAGGGGCCAATCGCAAAATTTATAGCATTTTCTGATAGGAGGATTAGTTTTGCGCCACCCTGTACGAGTATATTAACTTTAGTCGCCAAACGGCAGTATGTAACGTCATAAACGGATCGGTATAGATATTCACCTATATATATCAAAATGTTCAGGACGAAAAGAGAAATTTATTAAGCCATGTCCGTCCGTCCGTCCGTCCGTCTGTGAACACGATAACTTGAGTAAATTTTGAGATATCTTAATGAAATTTTGTATGCAGGTTCCTTGGTACTCAGGAGCGCTAATTAAAATGGGCGAAATCGGATGATAGCCACGCCACTATATAAAAATATATAGAATATTTTCGAAAACACACAAAAAGTGATTACTCAGTACATAATACACCTATAAGGATACAATTTTGTGTATGCATTGAGATTGAGGCATAAAATATATTTTTCAAGAAATTTTTGAAAATAGCAGTTTATTGATCCAAATTTAGAAATGTTATTAATCATAAATAAAAAACCGTTCAAGATATTGAAACGAAATTCAACACACAGGTTTCCAGGTGTGCAAGAAATGTTCGAGGAAAAAAGGGGCGAAAGATTTTGGAGAGGATCGTAGATATATTAAATAGGCAATAACTTTGCTCAATATAGCTTTACATCATTTATATTTCCCTTTTGAAGTTCCCGTAAACCAAGAAATCCAAAAAATAAAAATTTTTGAAAATGGGCATGGCCCCGCCCCCTTTTATAGTGGATTATTCCAGAAAACTTTTTATGCCAGAACTCCGCCAAAAATTGATTTGTCGAAACGAAATTTGGTGTTAATGTTCAATATATAAAGGTTACTGTTTGTTGTAAAAATGGGCGAAATCGGTTAATGTACACGCCCAGTTTTGCAACATAGTTCTGAAAAATTTTTTTTTTTTAAGTTAAAAAGCGATACTTCTATAACAAAGCAAGCTATATCAATCAGATTTTGCACACTCAACTCTCCAAGCAGTAATGAACAACTTTTTGGTAAGATACCGCACATGCATCGACGAGCAGGGGGGGCATTTAAATTCCATTATTTTTAAAACTAATTAAGCTATATTTAATCAAATTTAATGAGCTTTAACATGAATAAAAGAAAAATGAATTCCATACACTGAAAAAAAAATTATTTGAGTTTCTTAATGTAGCAAAATTCATCAGCCACCCTGTATGTTTAAAAATATGCATGCACTCTTTTTCTTTTTTGTTGCATTAATCTGGCACCATGCATAAATATGTATGTGAAGCCGAAATAAAAGCGAAATTATGTAACATACATACATACGAAGTGAAATAACGCTACCGAGCTCTTTCGCGAATTCATCAAATGAATGGCTCACCACAGCTGTCGCTTAAAGCACGCTGACTTATTCGGTTGACAGCTAACAAACACACAAACGGATTTTTTTGCAAAAATTGCTGCTTTTGTTTAAACAATTTTGGTTAAATTAGAAAGAAATCAACTATTTTTTTTGATGCAGAACGAAAGTAAATATTTCAAAGTTTAACTTCAAGGAAGATTCATTCTAATCGGTTGATTAGGTTATGATGTATGGATGTGTAAACCAAAAATTTATGTTTTTTACCACATTTTGTCCGATTGCCACGCCCCCTTTATATGTTCCTTCACATTATATAAAAAAAAAGTCCATCTCACACAGCTAATATTTAAAATACGAAAAACCGCTTTCAAATCGGAGCATTCTGTGCGAAGCCAATTCCGTACATAGCTTTTTAGCGACTTTATTTTATAAGTAGTATATAGATATATATATATGTTGAATTAAAGTTGCTGGTCCGAAGAGGTACACCGCAAGTGGCCCGACGAAATAAAGATATTATATTTGTAACTTACTCAGTTGCTGGAGAAGATAACTTGAGGCTTGATTACAAGAAATATTGTCGGGAACCAGTTGTCGGTGATGAAAATGAAAGAGAAGCAGGGATGCATAAAAACACTTGCTTTTATGCAGTAACATCACAGGAAGGCAACTCCAATGAGTTTGTTGGAAGTGCTGGATGGCAACTCCAGTGTACTTTTTCGAAGTCACGCAAGGATGTATATGGTGTGGAAGTATAGGAGGGTTGCATGAGCGCAAGTCATGCGAATATCGGAAGTGAACGCAAGGAACTTATGATGCGTAATACTTAAAGGAATTTAAGTGAGCGCAAGTCACTTAAACATGCCGCCGCCGTTGCACTGGTGAAATTAAATTGCGAAGTGTTTGCAACCCTTTAATGGCTTGATCCGACTCGCTGCACAAGCGGGCATCCGATGGTCTTGAAGTGGTTTGTGGTGTAGGACGTGGAGTAGACCGCGGATTAGCTCATGGAGTAGACCGTTGATTTGTTCGTGGAGTAGACTGTGGAGTGGTTGGAGCTGGATCCTCTTCATCGTCAGATGATGGACGGTGTAAAAGCGTATGATACAACTGATGACAAATTTTGCATTTGGCGTCGGAGCGGCAATCCCTGACCCGGTTGTGCGTGCGGGCTAGGAAATTCGGGCAATATTCTTAAAATCGAACCTTCACTCTACGCTCCTCTACTCCCATTAGCTGGAATTCTTTACAGAACCTTAGTGCGTGATAACGAAAACACATAAGCCATTGATGCACATCCGGGTTGCGTGGAACTCTTTGCGGTCGCATGACATGTAGCCCGGACGGCGGAGTTGAACGATGGTCGCGGCTTCTGTAAAGAGGATAGGTCTTAATAAAAATAATGTTAATATTGTTCTTTAAGGTACTCATCTTTCCATATTTGGCTAAATTGATGATGCAATGTTTTAAGCTTTTCCCAACGATTTTGTAATGAAAGGTTGTCTATTTGTGGTTCGGGCGCTGCCAGCAAAGGGGCTCCTTGTAGAAAATGTCCTGGAGTTAAGGCTAGCAGCTCATCTGGATTGTCTGACATAGGTGAGTGCTCCGGAGTTCAGCAGTGTTTCTATGCGCGTTAACAAGGTAGAAAGTTCTTCGAAGGTAAAATGGTGGCTTCCAGCAATGCGTTTGAAATGTAGTTTGAAGCGTTTGACATCTGCCTCCCAACGTGCACCCATGTGCGGGGCGTTGGGAGGTAGGAAATGCCATTCGAAGCCGTGAAGAGAATACTTTGAAGCTATGTCTTCAGATGATCCTTTAAGGAATTCTTTGAAATCCTTTTGAAATGCCCTATTGGCGCCGACAAAGTGTTTGCCATTGTCGGAGGAGATACGTTTGGGTAGGCCACGTCTTCCCACGAAACGGGAAAAAGCGGCTTGAAAAGCTTTCGTGGAGAGATCCGAATATGGTTCCAGGTGGATAGCTTTGGTTGAAAAACATACGAAGTCGTAAACGTAGCCTTTGACTATTTATGATTTTCGAAGAGGGGATGATTTAAGATCGAAAGGACCTGCAAATTCCAGTCCGGTAAAAGTAAATGGTAATGAGAACTTGCAACGTTCTGGTGGTAGGGTTGCCATGATTTGGGATCTGGTGTTTTTTTTGAAGATTGTGCATGTTTTACGTTGCGTATGCAAACTTTGATTTTCGATTTTAATCGAGGAATGAAATATTCCTGTCTTACGGTCCTGATCATTAGCTGATGCTCAGCGTGCAAAATAAATTATGGAGGAATTGAAGAAAAAGGTAGCAAACCCTTGACGATTCAGGAAGGCTTATTGGATGTCTCTCATTATATGAGAGATCAGAGTTGGCCAAACGGCCGTTTACTCTGAGAAGGCCATTTGTATCGAGGAAGGGATTTAAAGACAAAAGCGGACTCTTTTTAGAAATCGATTCTTTGTTTGATAGTTTAAAATATTCTTTAGGATAACGCCTTTTTTGAGCAAGTTTAATAAAGCGCGTTTTAACAAAGTGACTTTCTGCCTGAGTGATAACTATCGATTGGTAATTGGTTAGCGGAGTGGACTGTATGGATTTGATTCGATGGATGAAACGAAAAACGTAGGATATCACTCCCAGTGCTTTTGGCCAAGACGAAAAGCGGCCTTAGATGTCAGGTTCCGCTTCCAAAGTATGTAGAGCCTCGACTTTTCGTTCTTCTTCAAGAATAACATTTTTCCGACAAGAAATAGGCCATTGCTCCGGGGGTTTAAGAAGTCAGTCTGGTCCGGTCCACCAAAGAGATTGCTGTACCAAATCCTGTGCTCTACACCCTCGAGTACCGAGATCTGCCGGGTTATGGTTAGTGGATACGTGTCGCCATTTACTGTTTCCAACATTTTGATTTCAGATGTACGATTCGCCACATATGTACACCTTTCATGTACATGGCGGTTTTTCGAGCCACGCAAGGACAATTGATGAATCGGATCATAAAAACGTCTCAAAATCTCCTAGAGGAAGTTGATGGGTTAGATTTTTGATGCATTTGGATAGTAGGACAGCACCAAACAATTCTAACCTTGGAACGCTCACTGTCTGCAAAGGCGCTACCTTTGTTTTTGCAAAAAGAAGTTGTGACGATACTTTACTGCCCGATTGAGCGCGAAGATAAATGACTGCACCGTATGCCTTCTCCGATGCGTCACAAAATCCGTGTACTTGGATCTTATGGTAAGGGGAAAACTCAGTCCAACGTGGTATTCGAATTGTTTCGATAGAACGAAGGTCAGTTACAAATTTAACCCATTTTTGCAGCGACAGTGGTTTAACGCATTCATCCCATTCAGTTCCTTCTAGCCATATCTGCTGCAATAATATCTGTCCCTGAATTAGAACCGGCGCGAGCCGCAGGGTGGTCGAAAAGTTTCGAAATAGCTGATAAAATTTGCCTCTTTGTGGCATTGGTCGGTGGTGGGGTTGGCTCAATTGTATATGAAAAGCAATCGTTTAATGCGCTCCAGCGAATACCGAGAGTTTTTGTCGAACTTGAGCAATCGAACTTCAAGAAATCAGAATCGAACAAATCTTCGGGTGGAATATGGCTAAGAAGTTCGTGGTGGTTCGCACTAATTTTCTTAAGTGGAAACACTGCGAAGATCAGACATTGGATTGTTTGGGTTTGTGCTTGGATGCAAGACGGAATGTCATGTCCCCCAGACAAGATGTCGTCTACATAAATTTATTAATCCTTCGAGTCAGAATGGCCAAGTATGGCGCACAGTTTACCCCGAAAGTTACCGTCTTCAGTGAAAAATCTGTAAGTTTTACTGCCTGGCCCCTACGCAAGACGATTCTTTGATATTGTTGAGCGTCCTCATGCAAGAGAATTTGGCGATACATCTTTTGTATATCTCCGTTGAAGATGTACTTGTACAGACGCCAATTCAGGATAACGAACATAAGATCTGCTTGCAGAGTTGGGCCTATGTGGAGGACATCGTTAAGAGATGTTCCAGATGAAGCTGGTTTTGAGGCATTAAATACCACTCGAACTTTGGTGGATGTACTATCTGGCTTAACCACGGAATGCTGCGGAAGGCAGTAGGAAAAATAGTTTCCATTATGGTGGATTTCTTCCGGAGGGATCGGTTTCATATGGTCAAGAGTCAGATATTCTTCTAGCACCCGATTGTATTCGATTTTGAGGATTGGATTTTTACCAAGCGTATGTTCCATTCGAATCGCCTGCTTCATCGCTTGCGACCGAGATGGACCTAGGGTGAGGTGGGTGGGAAATTGAGATTTGAACGGTAGACGCACTACGTATTGTCCATCGCTTTGGCGCTGAGTCGTTTTCTGGTAGACATCTTCGCAAGTGATTTCTTCAGCTGACAATGAATGCGATTCAGTTATTGCTTCTAGTTTCCAAAAGAGCTTTAATTGGTCGTTAAGATCCTCATTTCATGTGTGTGGAAACCAGAACATTCCGTTGAGGATAATGATCCACTTAAGTACCAGCCGAAAATGGTGTTTTGCGCAAAAAGACTACCAAGGACGTGATGTTTGACTCCTTGGAGAAGAATTTGTGGAATAAGGTCACTGCCTATAACTAGATCGATCTGGCCAGGGGTGTAAAAGAATGGATCGGCAAGATCTAGGTCCTTAATTTCCGACAAATTTGGTTTTGGTATTGTAAACGACGGTAGAAAACTTGTAAGTTGCTTTAGGACGATGGCGCTTGTATGGATACGGGTATTGTGGCGTTTGGATACCAGGATCAGTTGCCAGACGCGGTTCGCGTTTTCGACGAACTTTTCGCCCATTCCCGTAACATAAAAGTTTTCTTTGTAGGTAAGAAGTTGTAAGCGATTTTGTATCTTCTCTGATACGAACGTTTTTTGTGAGCCGTGTTCAATTAAGGCTCGTAACGTAAAGGTAGAACCCATGTGTTCGATTTGCACTTGGGCTGTTGGAAGTAGCGTTTTCTCATGATTCGCAGAGAAGTTCGCTTGAATATTAGAACCAGAGTTCTTGGAAGATGATGGAGACTGTCCTAAAATGCCGTCGGTGAGGTCAAAGATGGGATGTCTGGATTGCTGGGAGGATTCCGTATGCATAAGCTGGGTTGCATTTTTGGAGGGTGTGGTAGAGGTAGTTCTACTGGATGCCTTTGATTCGGGATTGTTTGTTACTGGTAGATGTAACATGTTTTTTTTTTGCAGTGCAGACATCGAAAGTTACTTGGGCAATTGGCGACAGAGTGATTGTATGCGAAGCAGTTGGTTCAATACCCGACATGTTTCACAAACTTGGTACGTTCGGAGACACTAAGTTTCCGAAATTCGGGGCCGGATTTCAAGGTATGGTTGTTGTTGCATAATTTGCAGGTAAACGCAAGTTTTTCTTCTGAATGATACGACTGTATCTTAGATGACGATTTTTGTGTAGGCGAGGTACGTGGCCTGCTGGTTTTGTACCCATGTAGTCGTTCGACCACTTCGTAACGACTAGTTAGAAACTGGTCGATTTGATCCCACTTTGGAAGTTCTTTCCTGGACTCTAGGGATTGCTCCCAGAGAGATAGGGATTCCTCAGGGAGCTTCGAGGAGCACAGGTAAATAAGGATTGGGTCCCAATCCAAGACAGAAATTTCCTGAGATTTGAGGATTACGAGGCAATCATTGATGGTATTCTGAATCTTTTGGATGCCTTCGCTGTTTTCCGAGGTGACTGGAGCGATATTGAAAAGCGTTTTCAGCTGTTTATCTATCAAGATTCTTTTATTTTCGAATCGAGCTCTTAACGTTTCCCAAGCTAAAGGAAAATTCTCATCACACAAGGTATATTGTTCGACAATAGCACCTGCTTTTCCTCGGGTCTTATTTCGAAGGTGGTATAGCTTTTGAGCGGGAGTCAATTTTGAGTGGTTGAGGTAGACGGCCGTGTACATATCACGAAAGGAAGGCCACTCCTCATAGCTACCGTAAAATACCTCGGTGTCGCAAGGAGGTACTTTAATGCAGGGTACAGAATTTGGGTTAAAAGCGTGGGACTGACGGGAGGTACCGCTTGCTTGGGCTGAATTGGTTTGATGAAGTTTAAGGTTGTCTAAAAGGTGTGATTTACAGATATAGAAGGAGTCGGTGCAAAGTTGAAATTTGTTATGGGCTTCTTCTTTGAAGTCCGCCGAAAGTACAGCTTCTTCCGCAACACAAACTTTCTCATAAGATATTCTCAACATATCCCACCGGAAGTAGAGATCTTGCAGTCTCACATCTAATAAGGAGTCCGTTTTATCGTATGGATCCTGCTTTTGAAAATTGGTACAAGACTTGACTACATTGTTCGAGTTGAATATAAATTTCGACATTATTGCAGTAGAGAGTGCCATAGTTGAAGCGCAAAAGAATACAAATTCCGGAAGCTATTTGGTGCGAACAAATATATACTTGTGCACGGCAAAGAGTTACTTGATAAGAAGAAGACGATTGGGTAGTACTATGAGCTTAAACCCTAGTTAAAACACTAAAGACGCAAGCCCAGTTAAACTGTTAAAGCTATAATCTGTAACTCCACTTAACTAATTGTACACTGTAGACGTTCGCAAGACACTGATAAGAAGAAGATATTCCCACGGATCCCCAAAAATATACATGTGATGTTAAATATATACGTATGATGTTAGATATAAACGTGGTTAAATGCAAATAAACATATGAATTCAGATATATAAAGCTTATATTAAAACTGCTTTATTAGCTGATTGACCCAAAAACAAACATTGATTCCGCTGTACTATCGGATTGACGCAAGCAATTTTCTCATAAAGGCCGTGTGCTAATCGAAAACATTTTACTCAGAAGAAAAATGAGGTGAACAAATTTTCTATGGTGTAAAAATATTTTCCATTTCGCTGTGCCAAATGAAATGGTAAATATTGACAGTTGTAAATTTTGACATCTGAAAAAATCACGTGCGAAAGCAAATAGTCTGTGAATAAATTTTAAATGTACGTATTTTTTCTGCCATTATATTTCGTGTCTTTTGCGTTAAATTATATTTTATAGTTTAATAACGTGTTGGCATATAAATTCATATGAAATAATATGATTGGCAATACCGAGGGCATATATGTGTACACGTTCGTAGTTGTCAAAAATTTACCTACGCCATGGGCTAGGGTAAATTCTGACGTTCATACTCACCGCGATAAATGTCAGAACGCAAACCAAAGTTGTTACGCAATTTTTTGTTTCTTAATTTAGCGTAAATTCATATACCGCAACGTTCATATGTCTGACCAAATGTATGTATGTATACACGAATTGGAACAAAATGCAAAGTGAAGAATCTTATACCAGAATGTGCAAAATTTATTTAGTTTAATAATATGTTAATCCGTTAACGAAAAATGTATTAAGAAAATTATATTATAATATGCAAGTAGCTTTACAGGTGGGTATACATACATAAATGTGTATGTTACTATTTGTGTGCATCTACACGAATTACTTTATGGCAAAACTGCCTAAGATGATATAAAGAAGACTGAAAATTACGAGAGAATTTATTGCTTAGTACTTTAAAAAGATGGTTTAGATATTTTAAAGTATTGAACTTATTGATGAAAGGAGAACTATTTTCTATAATGCTACTGCAAATAGCGTGAGGGTTTTGTGTTGCAGTTTTGCAACAAGTGGGTATATGTCTGTATGTATAAGTATACTGGCGAAATATGAAAATACACGAAAAATGATACCGAGGAATGGTTGGAATCGAATCGCGCACACGCGAATGGATCAAATTCGAATGAAGACAATGGTAGAGGTCGCACTTTACAAACAGTGTTGTGTTTTTTTTGTTGCATTGCCACTGGTCCAAAATTTGGCTCGCAAGGACCAATGTTTAAATCAATGATGAATTGCGAATGTTTACAAAGGAACACTTAACACTAACAATATTGATTTGTATTAACTAATGAATGAAGGAAATGATCATATATAACAATATACGTAGATGATTGTAAAATGATCATGAAAATTTCTAGTTTAATATGCTTTACAAAAGCGAATGAAAATTACATTTAATGCATTGAAATAGAGACGATGGAATTCAATGATGATTTAATAAAACTTGATATATATATATGTTGAATTAAAGTTGTTGGTCCGAAAAGGGTACACCGCAAGTGGCCCGACTAAATAAAGATATTATATTTGTAGCTTGCTCAATTGCAAACTTCCCGTGCTATGGTTGGTGGTACATATTTGCTCCTTGACGATGCGTAGATGATATGATAACTTGAGGCTTCATTACAAGAAATATTGTCGGGAATCACTTGCCGGCGAATAGTCCACTTGTCGGTGATGAAAATGAAAGAGAAGCAGGGATGCATAAAAACACTTGCTCTTATGCAGTAACATCACTGGAGGCCACTCCAGTGAGTTTGTTGGAAGTGCTGGATGGCAACTCCAGTGCTTTTTCGAAGTAGCGCAGGGATGTATATGGTGTGGAAGTATAGGAGGGTTGCATGAGCGCAAGTCATGCGAATATCGGAAGTGAACGGAAGGAACTTATGATCCGTAATACTTAAAGGAATTTAAGTGAGCGCAAGTCACTTAAACACACGTGTATTATGTACTGAGTAAACACTTTTTTTGTGTTTTCGAAAATATTCTATATATAAAAAGTGGGCGTGGCTATCATCCGATTTCGCCCATTTTAAATAGCACTCAGAGATGAGTGCCAAGGTACCCGCATACCGAATTTCATAAAGATATCTCAAACTTTACTCAAGTTCTCGTGTTCACAGACGGATGGACGGACGGACGGACTTGGCTTAATCAATTTCTTTTTTCGACCTGAACATTTTGATAAATATAAGCCAATATCTATCTCGATCCGTTTATACCGTTACGTACTGCCGTTAGGCGACTAAAGTTAATATACCTTGTGTGCGTGGCACTACTAGGTATAAAAAATTTGTGTCTTTCATAGGCGCCAAAGAACTCAACCGATCTTTATGAAATTTTCACAATATATACTTGGGTTCACTGGGTACGGTATAGACAATATATAGTTTGGAAGTGGGCGGAACCATGCCCCCAGGCTATATAAAGTTTCATTTCGTCATAACTGCGAACTTTTTTGGTCTAGATTAATGATATTTGGATAATTTTGGAAAAGTGGGTGGTGCCACGCCCACATATTTTGTGTTTTGTTAGGTTCAGGAGTTCGCTGGGCACGACACAGTCTATATATAGCTTTTGGAAAAGCCCCCAGGTTATATAAAGCTGCAGTTCGGTATAGTTAGGTGTTTATTTTGTTCAAGTTAATGACATTTTATATAGAGATGTGTTCTATGTATCAAAACGTCAAAACAACGTCTACCGGGTTTGCTATTTGTATTATATAAAAATAAGTCGCGTTTTCCTCCCGGACGCTATAACTCCAGAACGGCTGGACCGAGTTAAATGAAATTTGCACGTAGTTTTCGATTGAGCCCGATATGGTTTATGGCCAAAAAAAGTATAAGAATCCGGGAAGGTTTTGGAGATATTCCACAAAATGTGGACCAGGGTAACCCTATAACGGGTTCGTACGATATGATTATCAAATGAAAGGTGTTGACGAGTGCTTGAACATGGTATAGTTATTGGTCCTATATAAGACCCCGTATACGAGGTATTTCCCGAAATATGAACCAGGTGTGACCCCAGGCGGCTTTTCTACAAAATGGGTATTAAATAAAAGGTGTTGATGAGTATTTAAAAAACAGGTGATTTTCAAGACCCTATCCGACCTGTTTTCCCAGATATCGACCAAAATGTGGACCAGGTGTGACCCTAGAAGGTGTTTATACGATACGGGTATCGAATAAAAGGTGTTGATGAGAATTTAAAAAAGAGGTGCTTTTCAGAACCTTTTGCTACTCCGTTTACGAGATATCGCCAAAAACGTGGACCAGGGGTGACCCTGGTATAATATAAAAATAAGCGTGGTTTTCCTTCCTGACGCTATATCTCAAGAACGCACGAACCGATTTCAATGATTTTGCATTCGTTGGAAAAGTCTAGGGCGCCGTGAGGCTTATAGCAAACAAAATTCAGGAAAAATTTCAAAAGAAAAGCAGGAAAATAGGGGAAATCATTTTTTACATACAGCGCCATTAATTTTATGTGACATTTTATATTATACGCACGTTCTGTCAAACGCAAAATTAAAACCAGTATTGTGTGCACTGTGAAATTGAGGTTGAAGTTAATCGTTTCCTAACAGATCAATTGGAAACCATCAAAGCAATCACGCGTATTGTGCAAGTTAACACAGTAGAGGTATACCAGCATGAGGTGTAAATATTGTATGTATGCCTGTGTGTTATCCCAATAAGAAACCTACATAAATACCCATCAGTGGTTGTTGTAAGCAGGCATTGCATTTTATTGGCATACAAATTTACATGTACGAATATGTACGTTTTTACGGTGGTGGCTGACCGCCCGCACTAACCAATCAACTGCTGCTGTTATAATCCAACACTTTTCTTAAATACTTTTTCTCCACGCCGACGCTTCGAGTTAGGCGAAGTAAAATCGTGCGCTCGATGTACCTGAAAGGTTCGTCGCTAAAAAAGTACTTAAGCACGCATAACTTTAAGGTCAGACACGTGAATAATGATTGTATAAAAGTGGATAAAAAGTATTTAAGCAAAGTGTTGGATTATCACAGCAGCAGTTGATTGATTAGTGCGGGCGGTACAAACGTACATAAATGTAAATTTGTATGCCAATAATATTAAAAAAAAAGATCAAAAATTATGTATCTTTGGAAGTGGCATAAAAAAACTTGCAAATTTTTGTTAAAGGTGGTAAGTTGAATTGTGTAAATTATATGAATAGTGCATTTGAGGTTAAATTCACCAGTCTGTCCAAACTTGCAAATTTTTAGTCAAAAAGACCAAAAATTGTCGTATTTTGCAAAGAGATCAAAAATTAAATATCTTTGAAAGTGGCATAAAAAAAACTTGCAAATTTTTGTTTAAGGTGGTAAGTTGAATTGTGTACATCATATGGATAGTGCATTTGAGGTTAAATTCACCAGTCTGCCCAAACTTGCAAATTTTTAGTCGAAAAGCCAAAAAGATCAAAAATTATATATCTCTGGAAGTTTCATAAAAAAACTTGCAAATTTTTTTTTTACGGTGGTAAGTTGAATTGTAAATTCACCATCTGTCCATAGTCCAAAATGCCCAGAGGACGACGTGCGAACATCGGCCGCCGCGCAAGGCATGCAAGCCAGCAACACTTATATTCCCGGAACTTAAGTGAAGAGAGACCAAATATAATAAGAGAAAATGAGCGATTGAGACAACGTGTGAGCACACGAAGATCATTGGCATCATACAATCGCTTGGAATTCCAATATGATCCCACTACGAACTACAGTGATGATGAAAATTTAGATATTGGACCAATGACGACTGTATGCCGAAATTGCAATGCGTTAAAGTTGAAAAGAGAAACGGAGGGATTGTGATGCGCAAGTGGAAAAGTCAAATTGGAGCCATTACTTACACCACCACAGCCACTGAAAGCATTGTTCGATGGAAGTGATCCTGATTCCAACCATTTTCTTCAACACATCCTTGAATACAATAACTGCTTTCGCATGACTTCATTTGGAGCTAATATCATTCGAGAAGGCGGCTTCATGCCGACTTGCAAGGTAAAAGATACAACACACACAAACAATCACTCACACCAATCAATCACACCAACACAATCAATTGCAATAAATAAAACCTACACATACACCACACACTACACCATCACACGATCAGAAGTCACACCGTATTCTTCAACAAATGATTGTTTGCAGATACAAGGACAAATATATCATTTGCATGGTTCAATGGTGCCAACACCGCATCAATTTCTGCAAATATATTTCATTTCGTCGATGGTGGAGCAGCTGAATGTGCGGTGCAATATACAGGGAGCACAACAGTTAAAAAGACGAATTATTGAACAGTTGCAAGCATTTTTCCACGATAATAGCGCTGTGGTTAATATGTTCAAAACAGCATTGGAACGAATGCCATCGGATACGCACAAATTTGTCATAAGAGCGGATCGTACCCCAACAGGTGAACATGTGCGAAGATTCAATGCACCACCGTTGATGATGTTGCTGCAATTATTGTTGGCGATCAAACTAAATCACGAGACATTGTCGTGCAGCGAAGAAGCAATATCATGCATCGTGTAAACGAGACACATCGTTTGTACGATGCGTTGCAATATCCAATCCTTTATTGGCAAGGGAAAGACGGATACGACATCACGTTGAACATGGTCGATCCAATTACAGGTACAATATTAACACACTAATTATTGCTATTATTGGGTTCCATTAACAATCCATTTAATTTTGCATATTCAGGCGTATCAACGAACAAAAATCTAAGCGCAATGAATTACTATGCCTATCGTACTATGATTAGTACACATGAGGACAATCTCATCCTGACGTGCCGTCGCCTATTCCAGCAATTCGCTGTCGATATGTATGTCAAAGTCGAGACAGAACGTTTAGCGTTCATCCGATTCAATCAGCCAAAGCTACGATCTGAGGACTATATACACTTGCGTGATGCTATTCATTCAGATGGTAATGTTCAGAATATTGGACGTCGGACGATTCTCCCATCATCTTATATCGGAAGCCCATGCCACATGCACGAATACGCTCAAGACGCTATGACGTACGTGCGAAATTATGGAACTCCGTATTTATTTATTACGTTCACATGCAATCCGAAGTGGACGGAAATTGAACGTGCGTTGGACCTCGGCCAACAACCACAAGATCGCCATGAGTTTTCCAGCAAAAACTTAAGGTTATGATTGCTGTGCTTACTAAGTATCGAGTTTTTGGCGACACACGTTGTTATATGTACTCTGGGGAATGCCAGAAGCGTGGACTACCGCATGCTCATATCCTAATTTGGTTGCTGAACAAATTACAATCAAATGAAGTGGATGAAATCATATCAGCTGAAATTCCTGATCCCCATCTACACGACAATGTGACGACACAGATGGTGCATGGACCGTGCGGTGCATTAAATCCATTATCGCCTTGCATGGCGGACGGAAAGTGCACAAAACGATATCCGCGACCGTTAGTTGCTGAAACACACACAGGGAACGATGGATATCCAATTTATCGTCGGCGTAGATAATGGCCGAACTATCAAAGTTAAAGTTCAAAACCAAGAGATCGAAATCGGAAACGAATTCATTGTACCATATTGCCCGCTGCTATCACGAAATTTCAAAGCACATGTGAACGTTGAAAGTTGTCATTCGGCCAAATCAGTCAAATATTTGTGCAAGCACGTCACAAAAGGCAGCGACATGGCTGTCTTTGGTATTGCGTTGGAAAATGCGAATAACGAAATTAGCCACTTCCAAATGGGCAGATACGTCAGTACTAAGGAAGCAATGTGGCTATTATTGTCATTTCAAATTCATGACAGATATCCCACAGTTGTACATTTAGCAGTGCATTTGGAAAATGGACAAAGAGTTTACTTCACTGAGGCTAATGCGGCACAACGAGCTGAGAGACTAGCTTCTTTGCAATGTGTGGAGCAGATCCATTCGCAGCGACAATGATGTACGTTGACATTCCCAAGTATTACACTTGGAATCAATCAGCAAAGAAATTTCAACGTCGCAAACAAGGAACCCCAGTTTCAGGTTGGCCACAGGTGTTTTCCACTGATGCGCTAGGTCGCATGTGTACTGTTCATCCTACAAATTATGAATGTTTTTATTTGCGACTGCTATTGGTAAATGTATGTGGACCAAAATCATTTGCGCATTTGAAAACTGTGAATGGCCACCAATGCCAAACATATCGACAAGCATGTCAACTAGCCATTTGCTGGAGAACGATTCTGATTGGGATTTAACACTTGCGGATTCAGGTGTTTCATCAAATGCGTACCAAATACGAACACTGTTCACAATAATCATCACCACATGTTTCCCTTCACAACCAATTCAGTTATGGAACAAATACAAGGACGACATATGTGAAGATATCTTGCAGCGCTTGCGCATACAAACGAAAAATCCCGACATGCAAATAACCGATGAAATCCACAATCAAGGATTGATTCTGATTGAGGATCAATGCTTGAATATTGCAAACAAGCTACTGATTGAGGTAGGAATGATTGCGCCAAATCGATCGATGCACGATGGATTCAACCAAGAATTTCATCGAGAGCAGTAATACAATGGCGGCCGCCGTGGTGTGAAGGTAGTGTTGCCGGCCTACCACACCGAAGGTCCATGGTTCGAGCCCTGGTACAGGTAACATCAAAAGTGATTTGAAAAAAGTTTTTCAAAACGGGGTCGCCCCTCGGCAGTGGTTTGGCAAACACTCCGAGTGTATTTCTGCCATGACAGGCTTCTCAGCAAAAAATTCGTCTCCTTTGTAGATGCCGTTCGGAGTCGGCAAAAAACTGTAGGTCCCACCAATTTGTAGGGAAAATTCAAATCGGCACACCACAAATTGGAAGAGAAGCTTGGCGCAAAAATCTCTTAGGAGGTTTATGATGATATACCTATTGTATATCGCGCCATAGAGAGAGAGAGTAATACAATGTTGATACATTGCAGGAATTCGTTCGAAATAATGTGCCGTTGCTGAATGAACAGCAAAAACAAGTATACGAAACATTAATGCAAGCGGTGGACAATAATAGTGGTGGTCTATTCACCTTTGTGGAATAACGCAAAAACATTATATTTAACCACTAATATGAGAGTTCAACTTCAAAATGATCAAGGTGCTGCACAATTTTCAAAACAATTGTTAGCTGTTGGAAATGGCAAAGTCCCAGTTGATGCGACAACTGGATTAATTACTCTTATCAACGACTTTTGCCGATTTGTAGACTCCCAATCAGCTTTTTTTGAAAATGTTTTCCCAAACATTAGTGAGAATTATCAGAATTATGCTTGGTTAAGTCAACGAACAATTCTGTTCGCAAAGAATAATGATGTACACGCACTGAATTTCACCATTTAATCAAAAATCGCTAGCAATATGGTGACATTAAAATCCGTTGATTCCATATCAAATCCCGATGATGTAGTAAATTATCCAACGGAGTTTTTGAACTCTCTGGTGTTACCAGGATTTCCACCGCATAACTTGCAACTCAAAGTTGGGTCAGTTATTATAATATTGCGTAATTTGAATCCACCGCGACTTTGCAACGGTACTCGACTTGCGGTGAAAGAACGTATGCCGAATTTGATTGAGGCAACCATTATTAACGGAAAGTACGCGGGTGAAAATGTATGTATTCCTCGAATACCAATGATTCCGACTGATCTTCCTTTTTACTTCAAACGATTGCAATTTCCGGTTAACCTTGCGTTCGCAATGACAATCAACAAGTCGCAAGGCCAATCGCTTAGTGTTTGCGGGATAAATTTAGAAAATCATTGTTTTTCACATGGTCAGCATACGTTGAGTGTTCACGACTTGGGAAGCCATCCGCTTTGTTTGTGTTAACGTCAGACAAAAAAACAAAAAATGTGGTTTACCAAAGAGCACTTCAATGAGACGGATAATTTGCGGACACGTATAACGCTTCGATTTAGTATACGAGGTGTGTTCAAAAAGTATCGCGAATTTTGAATTTTCGCTGGTTACGTATATTCGAATTTCGATTTTTTTGTGGCGTTATGTTGGTACTCATGTCTCTCACTTATTCCGACAAGCTCGGCCATTTTAAATGTTCAGTTAATTGTTGACAGCTGCTTTGCTTGCACGTGTTTTGGATCGTCTTCGATTTTTACGCGAAATTCGTACCAAAATTGCTCAATTGAGACCAAAAACAGCATCGCATGAACATTGCTAATGAGATGTTAAACTCTGTCCGCTACGACCCAAATTTGCTCCAGAGGGTCATAACTGGTGACGAATCGTGGGTTTATGGTTATGACGTGGAAACCAAAGCTCAATCATCTCAATGGAAGCTGCCGCACGAACCAAGACCGAAAAAAGCGCGCCAAGTTCGGTCGAATGTGAAAGTTTTGCTGACAGTTTTCTTCGATTGCAGGGGCGTGGTGCATCATGAGTTCTTGCCACAGGGAAGACCGGTCAATAAGGAATATTACCTGCAAGTTATGCGCAATTTGCGCGAAGCAATCCGCCAGAAACGCCCGGATTTGTGGAAGAACAAAAATTGGCTTTTGCACCACGATAACGCCCCTGCTCACGCATCGTTGCTTGTGCGCGACTTTTTGGCTAAAAACAACACACTAATGATGTCGCAGCCACCGTATTCCCCAGATCTGGCCCCTGTGACTTTTTCTTGTTCCCTAAACTGAAGAGGCCCATGAAAGGACGACGTTACGCTTCTCTTGACGAGATAAAGAAGGCATCGAAGGAGGAGCTGAACAAGATACAAAAAAATGATTTTTTGAAGTGCTTCGAAGATTGGAAAAACCGTTGGCACAAGTGTATAATATCTCATGGGGATTACTTTGAAGGGGACAAAATAGATATTCATGAATAAATAAATAATTTTTGAAAAAACACAAAATTCGCGATACTTTTTGAACACACCTCGTATACTTTGGATTCACTTTAATTTTTTTACTTATAGAAATTCAACTAAATTACACTTCATTTTTGTAATCGAAATGAATTCATTACTGTTGTGAAATGAAATAAAATTATTCCTTTTCAAATATAAAACAAAAAAAAATTGTCTTCCTCTTTTAATCCCCAAACGAAATATTAAAAAAAAAAAAGAACCCATCTGATGGCGAAACGAAGTTCGCCGGGTATGCTAGTATATTATAAAATTACGAAAGCAAACAACGAATTTCAGTATTCTTTTGTAAAACTGAGAGACTAGTTTGCGTTCAAATAGACAGCATCTTGCTGATCATTTTAGTGAACTTTTCTCTTCTTGTTCTCATACTTACATACATTTAATGTTTCTGAAAGGTATGAAAATCAAAAAAGATAAATAACTTCGCTATTTGAGTGGGCTATTAACTACGTGCCCGAATATTTTGCCTGTGTGTTCCCGGATTTGGCTAATTTTTGGCAGGTGTATAATACATACTACTGAGAAGGAGCTGACCAATTTTCATTGAAATAGCAAGATTAATTTATAAGCCTTTACCTTTAAAATAGCAGAAATTTTATGCTGAAAAGTGGGCGACGCCACGCATACTTCTTCAAAATTTACAACAATTTTTTGCGGCCAAGTTTTTATTAAAAAGTTTATTATGTGTGCAAAATCTGATTGATATAACTGGCTTATTTGTAGAAATATCGCTTTTTAAATTTCACAAAAAAAATTTTCAGAACTATGTTAAAAAACTGGGAGTGGACATCAACCGATTTCGCCCATTTTTACAGCAAACAGTTACCTTTATATATAAAACATTATCACCAAATTTCGTTTCGAAAAATAAATTTCTGGCGGAGTTATGGCATAAAAAGTTTTGTGGAATAGTCCATTCCATTCCCATTTTCGAAAATATTATTTTTTGGATTTCTTAGTTTATGGAAACTTTAAAAGTGGAATATAAATGATGTAAAGCTATTTTACGCAAAGTTATTGCCTATTTAATATATCTACGATCCTCTTCAAAATCTTTCATATAAAAGTGGGCGTAGACCTTAACCGATCCCGCCCATTTTTTCCTGGAACATTCCTTGCATACCTGGAAACCTGCGTGATAAATTTCGTTCCGATATCTTGAACGGTGTTTGATTTACGATTAATAACATTTCCAAATTTGATTTAATCAAAAGTGGGCGGTGCCATCCCATTTTCAAAAATTTCTTGAATATTTTATGTTATGCCTCAATCTCAATGTATTGACCAAATTTTATCCTTAGAGGTGGATTATGTATTGAGTAATCACTTTTTTGTGTTTTCGAAAATATTGCATATATAAAAAGTGGGCGTGGCTATCTTCTGATTTCGCCCATTTCAAATAGCGCTCGCAGATGAGTGCCAAGGATACCGCATACCAAATTTCATTAAGATATCTCAAAATTTGCTCAAGTTATCGTGTTCACAGACGGACGGACGGACATGGCTAAATCAATTTCTCTTTTCGTCCTGAACATTTTGATATATATACGATAAGTCGATCCGTTTGTGCCGTTACGCACTGCCGTTAGGCGACTAAAGTTAATATACCTTGTGTGCGTAGCACTACTAGGTATAATAAATACAAAACGAAAATATGAGCTCAATACAAGGGAGTCATCGAATTTTATTTATTTATATATGCAAAATATTTAAATATTATCTTCTCTGCGTAAATTATGGTAAGATTTGCAGAAAAAATTAGTAGCTAAGATTTTAACTACTGATATATGTATATTTTACACTCTGAGTATTCAGCTTCTTCTGGACTGCTGATCCGCCGCACAGGAACACAAGGAAACATCTTTGTAAGCGCTTTGATAAGCAAGTGCACTATATTACCCAACCTTTGGATCTGCGAACGAATAGGCGGGCTCCAAATGACATCCACACGGAGTCGGTAGTTGTCTCTTCAAAGTATCGGCCTGTAATTACCTTTATCAACGAATTAAACCACAGATTTTATAATTATATCTAGTAGTGCTTTGCACACAAGGTATTGTAACTTTAGTCGCCTAACGGCAGTACGTACCGGCATAAACGGATCGAGATAGATATTGACTTATGTATATCAAAATGTTCAGGACGAAAAGAGAAACTGATTAAGCCATGTCCGTCCGTCCGTCTGTGAACACGATAACTTAAGCAAATTTTGAGATAACTTAATGAAGTTATGTATGCAGGTACCTTGGAACTATTTAAAATGGGCGAAATCGGATGAAAGCCACTTCCACTTTTTATATATATATAGAATATTTTCGAAAACACAAAAAAAGTGATTACTCAGTACATAATACACCTATGAGGATAAAATTTGGTGAGTGCATTGAGATTAAGGCAAAAAAAAATTTTTCAACAAATTTTTGAAAATGGGAGTGCCACCGCCCACTTTTGATTAAGTCAAATTTAGAAGTAATATTAATCGTAAATCAAACACCGTTCAAGATATCGGAACGAAATTTATCACGCAGGTTTCCAGGTGTGCAAGGAATGTTCCAGGAAGAAATGGGCGGGATCGGTTAAGGTCTACGCCCACTTTTCTATGAAATACTTTGAAGAGGATCGTAGATATATTAAATAGGCAATAACTTTGCGTAAAATAGCTTTACATCATTTATATTCCACTCTTAAAGTTTCCATAAACTAAGAAATCCAAAAACTAAACATTTTCGAAAATGGGCTTGGCCCCGCCCCTTTTATAGTGGACTATTCCACAAAACTTTTTATGCCATAACTCCGCCAAAAATTTATTTGTCGAAACGAAATCTGGTGATAATGTTAAATATATGTAGGAAAGGTAACTCGGTCTGGACAAATCTACTGATACGTACTATGTACTGAACATAATACTATACATAGGAGGTTATGAAATTGTTGAATAGAATTTTTAAGATTTTCATGAATATTGTCATTTTAATATCAAACCACATTGTAAAAACACACACATTGAATTTTATTAATAAATCTATCTAAAAGATATTACATACTTAAATATATGTACAGGGTGGCTGATGAATTTTGCTACATTAAGAAACTCAAATAATTTTTTTTCCAGTCTATGGAATTAATTTTTCTTTTATTCATGTTAAAGCTCATTAAATTTTATTAAATATAGCTTAATTAGTTTTAAAAATAATGGAATTTAAATGCCCCCCCTGCTCGTCGATGCATGTGCGGCATCTTACCAAAAAGTTGTTCATTACTGCTTGGAGAGTTGAGACAGGAATAGCCGCAATTGTTTCTCGAATGGATTGCCTTAGTTCATTCAAATTTGTTGGTTTTGCTTCGAAGACTTCCTGTTTGCAATAACCCCACAAGAAAAAGTCAGGTGCAGTAAGGTCAGGCGACCTGGGTGGCCAACGGAATGTGGAATTGTTTACAAGTCTTATTATGGTCCATCTGCTCGGAGGATTGCCGCCAAACGTGCGCCTATACTCTCTTTGAACCGAAACTACGGACTCCAGTGCGTGATAGCGGCGGACAATCCAAATTCTTGTTTCAGTGTCCCAGTTATCCATTTTTGTTAAACGTAAAAGTCAATCTGCAAAATAAAAAAAAAATTAACCAGATTCATTAAATAGAAAAAAAGTTATTTAAATTTTTTTTGGTAGCGGCTTTCATCAGCCACCCTGTACTTATCTAATTCTACATATAAATGGGGGCTCAACCGGGATGTTAAATTGATCCCAATGTGGGTTAAATTAATTCTGAGAAGAATCTGAAATACATATTACAAAACCGTCAAATTATTTAAAACTAATAAGGAAATAGATATTGAGGCATGGGAGAAGAAAGATGCTAAAATCAAAATTTATCTAAAGCGGAAATCTATGTATGTTTAAGACGAAGATATTGGCGATTAGAAAAAGACGTCGAAATAAAATAGACGACAGAGCAGACTCATTTTGCCGTGAAGCTAAAAAGGAGTGAAAGTGAAGGAACATTAAAGAGGAAAACAGAATTAAAAATTGGATGCGAAAAGAAAAGAAACTGAAAAAAGGTTTGAAGAAGAAAGCAGAATTAAAATAGGAATATTCCTACTTGTACATACTGTTAAAATGGATTTAGCTACTACAAGGTGGCGCAAAAGTAATACTCCTATCAGAAAATGCTATACATTTTGCGATTGGCCCCTAAAGTCAGTTCTGTTTTGACACTTGTGTAGTAAAGACATGCGAAATACACGTTAATAGACAATGTTACGCTACGCTGCTCCAGAACGCGGAATATTGCTGACTATTTATTTGACCAATAATCGGTCGGGGCCAAACGGTTACTGTGAATGGTGAGCGCTACAGAGCAATGATCAACGAGTTCTTTTTGCCGCAACTTGATGAATTGGGATTGGAAAACATGTGGTTCCAACAAGACGGTGCAACAGCACACACTGCACGTGCCACAACCGATATGTTGAACATCGGAAGCTTAGTTTTGCGCCACCTTGTATATTAGGTATGAACTGTGAGGCATTGAGAAGAACACTTACGGAACTTAATTTGGACACAACAGGTATAAAAACAACTTTACGAGATAGACTTATTCTACATTTCTGACTTGGTAATTCAAATGATGATGATCAAGTTTCGCATGCTTCGTTTTATGAAGATGCTGCTGTCGGAGGGCAACCTACCTCAAGGCGGCCCATGTTTACATTCAAAGATATTGAAGAGAGTTTTTCGCATTTTAATGGCACAGATTCGGTAGATATTAGGCATTGGGTGAACGAATTTGAAGATAATGCTTCCGCGGTTTGGTGGAATGATATTCAGAGATTTATTTATAGCAAACAATTGCTAAGGGGCGCTGCAAAACTGTATATTAGAAGTAGGAATGGGTTGACAAAATGGGCATCATTAAAAGAAGCGTTGATTGATGAGTTTGCTACGAAAATTTGTTCATCGGATATACATAAGAAGATGCGAAATAGAAAAAAAAGATATGGCGAGACATTGCGAGAATATCTTTATACGCTTATGGAAATTGGGAAACCTATAAGCTTAGATGAGGAAAGTATTATTAATTATTTTATAGAAGGTATACCCGATTCGAAAAATAACAAATTTTCATTGTATCAAGCTAAGACAATCTGCGAGCTGAAAGATTAAATAAAAATATATCAAAAAATGTGCGTTAAACCGTGTTTTTGAAATTCGTGGCAAAAATAAATGCCCGTTAGTCAAGTGCAACCGGATCAGGGCGGTATAAAGGATAAAAATTGTTTTAAGTGCGGGCAGTCACACATTTGGCTAAAGATTGTAAAAATAAACAATATAAGTGCTATAAATGTAATGAGATAGGTCATCGGTCATTTGAGTGTAAAAAATATACAAACTTTAAAAAGGAAGGTGGAAATATGATAGATGAAAGTTGTGGTTTGAAGTTTAAAACAATAAGAAAAGCTAATTTTGAATGTAGCGCTTGTGTATAATCAGATATGACGTATTATCGAAGATAAATTGTAATAATAATTTACAATACGAAAAACGTGTTTTACACGGTTTATGTCATAGTGAATTGGCTACTATTGGATATGTGATAATGAAGATATTGATTGATAATATTGAAGTAATGTTGAAAATGTATGTGGTAGATACGAACGCAATAGATTATCAAATCATTATTGGTAACATTATTCTAGAATTTGTTGATATTAAATTTAACCAGAAAGGAGTCGAATTTTTCAAGAAAAGCAATAATATGGAAATAAACGGGAGAATTAATAAATCAGAAGTAGTAGAAATTAAAGATGGTGCAATTGTGCAAGAAGAAATAGTTTGCAAAGATTTATTAAATGAATTTAGATGTCTTTGTGCAGAGTACAAATTTCAAGGATTTAATTGATGAATATATTTCTTGCAAGGAAGCAAAAAATGCAGTAGAAATGAAAATTATTTTAACTGATGACATTCCGGTTTTTCAAAGGCCTAGAAGAATGTCGTATGATAGCCAGCGCACTGTAGATAAACAAGTTTCAGATTGGTTGGATGAAAGGATTATTCAACCAAGCTCATCGAGCTATGCGTCACCGATAGTTTTAGTAAATAAAAAAGATGGAAGTAAACGTTTGTGCTGTGATTACCGCAAAATAAATTAAAAAATTGTCAAGGACAATTTTCCGATGACATTATTGATAGATTACAAGGAGCAAATGTTTTTTCGACTTTGGATTTAAAAGATGGAGTTTTTCACGTACCAATGGAGCCTGGTTCAAGAAAATATACATCTTTTGTAACAAGTAGTGGACAATATGAGTTTTTATTTGCACCTTTCGGTATCACAAATTCACCGGCTGCGTTTTGCCGATTTATTTCGGTAGTTTTTAAAAATCTTGTCAGTGACGGAACAGTAGCTATTTATATGGACGATCTAGTCATTCCCTCTAGAGATGAAAATGAAGGAATCGAAAAACTAAAGCGTGTTTTAGAGGTAGGAAGTAAACATGGCATACGTTTCAAGTGGAAAAAGTGTAGTTTTTTACAACGTAAAATACATTTTCTTGGATATATAAATCTTGATGGGACCATCAAGCCTTCGGAAGAAAAAACAAGTGCAATTAAAAATTATCTATTTCCTAGGAATAGAAAGGAGATTGAACGATTAGGGTTACCGAGTTATTTCAGGCGATTTGTAAGAAACTATGCTATGCTAGCAAAGCCTTTATCTGATTTATTGCGTAAGGATTCAGTTTTTAATATTGGGGATGAACAGGTATTATCTTTTCAACAGTTAAAGGAGGCATTGATGAAGGGCCAGTGCTTAGACTATGTAATCCTATGGCTGAAATGGAAGTATATACAGACCCGTCAAAGTATAGTTACGGGGCTGTACTGATGCAAAAGTCGTCGGATGATCAGAATTTTCATCCTGTCCAGTTTTTCAGCCGGAAAAATAGTCTGGCTGAAGAAAAGTATAGTGCTTATGAACTTGAGGTATTAGCAATAATAGAGGCATTAAAAAAGTGGAGAATCTATTTGCTAGGATGTAGATTCAAAATCATAACTGATTGTAATGCATTTGCAATGGCAATGCGTAAAGATGATATCCCTCCAAGAGTAGCAAGATGGGCAATGTTTTTACAAGAATTCGATCATCTAATCGAACATCGTTCTGGTTCACAAATGAAACATGTAGATGCACTTAGTCGAGTACATTGTTCAATTATTAAAGATTCACTGAGACATAGATTGAAGAAGGCGCAGGAAGAGGATAGTTGGACAAAAGCAGTTATACAAATTTTGGAAAATAACATACGAAGATTTTTATATGTTTCATGGTATTTTGTACAAAGAGGGAATGGAGGAGGAAGTAATTCAGTTAGGTCATAGGCAGGGTCATTTTTCTGCTCGGAAAACACAAGACTGTATTGAAAAGTTATATTTCATACCGAAATTAGCATCAAAAGTTGCAAAAATAGTTTCGTGCTGTATTGAATGCATTATGGTAAATGCGAAATTAGGTAAAAAAGAAGGTTTTTTGTCACAGATTGATAAGGATGAATACCCACTATGCACATTTCACATTGATCACGTAGGCCCGATGACGTCGACAAATAAAAATTATATTTATATACTGGTTATAGTGGATGGTTTTTCAAAATTTATTTTTCTTATATCCAACGAAGGATACAGGAGCGTTAGCAGTTGTTGAGAAATTAAAAAAGCAGGCATGCATATTTGGTAATCCGAAGAGGATTATTACGGATAGGGGTTCGGCTTTTACTTCTCATATGTTTAACGATTATTGCGAGAAAGAAAATATACAGCATTGTCTAATAACAACAGGTGTTCCACATGGGAATGGGCAAGTCGAAAGAATGTACCGCATTGTAGTACCCATTTTAGCAAAACTTTCTCTAGATCACCCAGAACAGTGGTATAGATATGTTGATCAGGTTCAACAGTTTGTTAACAAAACTCGTACAAGAAGCACGAAATACTCACCGTTTATAATTTTGGTCGGTATTGATATACGTAAAAACAACATGCCAGATTTACATGAATTTATGAAAGATGCAGTTTTAGATGACTTGGATTATGAAAGAAATGAAATTAAGAAACAAGCTAGAGAAAATTTAAATAAAATACAGCAGGAAAATCGTAAAAATTTTAATGCAAAACGTAAAAGTGCTGAATAGTATAAAAAAGATGATTTAGTTGCTATTAAACGAACTCAGTTCAGTAATGGTCTTAAATTAAAGGCAAAATACTTTGGTCCTTATAAAGTGTTGAGAAAGCTTAGCCACGAACGATATGAAGTAGAGAAAGTAGGGAAGCATGAGGGTCCTGGTTGTACGTCGACAGTTGCAGAATTCATGAAAAGATGGAGTTCAGCATTCGGGTCGAATGCCAATTCAGGACGGCCGAATGTAGGAAAGGTAACTCGGTCTGGACAAATCTACTGATACGTACTATGTACTGAACATTATAATAATATACATAGCAGGTTATGAAATTGTTGAATAGAGTTTTTAAAATTTTCATGAATATTGTCATTCTAATATCAAACCTCATTGTAAAAACACACACATTGAATTTTATTAATAAATCTATCTAAAAGATATTACATACTTAAATATATGTACTTATCTAATTCTACATATGTAAAGGTAACTGTTTGCTGTAGAAATGGGCGAAATCGTTAATTTCCACGCCCAGTTTTTTAACATAGTTCTGAAAAAATTTTTTGTAAAATTTAAAAAGCGATATTTCTACAACTAAGCAAGTTATATCAATCAGATTTTGCACACATAATAAGATTTTTAAGGAAAATTCGGCCGCAAAAAAATGTTGTGGCGCCGCCTATTTTGACAAATTATGTAGATATTGACCGAGTGACACATATATCCAAATTTCATTAATTTAGACCAAAAAAGTTCGGATTTATGACGAATTGAAACTTTATATAGCCCGGAGGCGTGGCTCCGCCTACTTTTCCAAAACTATATATTGTCTATGCTGTACCCAGTGAACCCAAAAATGTATTGTGAAAATGTCATAAAAATCGGTTGAGTTCTTAAAGACAGGAATCTTTGTACGTATACTGAAATGACCAGGAGGATAAGCTGACTCGATATAGCCATGCCCGTCTCTCGATACGTCTATCGCAAATTTTAACTGAGAGTATTAAAATAGACCTGCGTAAATTGGGATGCCGTAATAGATCACTACTAGGTATATAATATTCGGTTTCACCCGAACTTAGACTTCCTTACTTGTTTATATCTATTTTTGTTACGAACTGAAGGTATATTACTTCATTCGGCATAAACGAATCGAGATATATATTTATTAATGTATATCAGAACGTATAGGATGAAAAGTAAAATACCGGGCAAGTAGTTAATAACCCACTGCAAAAGCGAAGTTGTATATCTTTTTTGATCTTCATACCTGTCATGAACATGAAATGTTTGTACATATGAGAAGAAAAAGGGAAAGTTCCATCAAAAAGTATACTGAAATGATTTGTAGGATGAGCTGAGTCGATGTAGCCATGTCCGTCTCCCGATACGTCTATTTGTCTGTCCGTCTGTCTATTTGAACGCAAGTACGGACTGAAAGTATCAAAATAGACCTGCGTAAATTGGAATGCCAAAATAGATCACTACTTGTTTTTAATATTAATTTATTAAATTTAATCCAAACAAGCTCCAGAAGTTTTAAAGCTCAAATATTTTTAAATTTCTTTTTAATAACATCCTAAATTACACGCCGAGTTACAAACAAGAAAAACCAGCAGTCAGCTGTTCACTTGCGATCACCATGTTGTGATGTCGCCATGACCCATCGGAATTATTTCTTTTCAAATACATAAATATGAAGCAAAATGCACTTAGTGTTTCAAAAAATATCATAGTGTGCCTTTGTAAAATTATTGTATACTTTTCTGTCTGCTGCCGCCGTGGTGTGGAGGTAGTGTTGCCGGCCTACCACACCGAAGGTCCATGGTTCGAGCCCTGGTACAGGTAACATAACATCAAAAGTGATTTGAAAAAAAGGTTTTTCAAAACGGGGTCGCCCCTCGGCAGTGGTTTGGCAAACTCTCCGAGTGTATTTCTGCCATGACAGGCTTCTCAGCAAAAATTCGTCTCCTTTGTAGATGCCGTTCGGAGTCGGCAAAAAACTGTAGGTCCCACCAATTTGTAGGGAAAATTCAAATCGGCACACCACAAATTGGAAGAGAAGCTTGGCGCAAAAATCTCTTAGGACGTTTATGATGATATACCTGTTGTATATCGCGCCATAAAGAGAATAAATACATTAGCGTACAAAAAATTTATGAATTAACCTTTTTGAACTTATTTATTAATTCACATATCTTTAAGAAAACTCTAGAAAAGTCGTATACGAGGTGTGTTCAAAAAGTATCGCGAATTTTGTATTTTTTCAAAAATTATTTATTTATTCATGAATATCTATTTTGTCCCCTTCAAAGTAATCCCCATGAGATATTATACACTTGTGCCAACGGTTTTTCCAATCTTCGAAGCACTTCAAAAAATCATTTTTTTGTATCTTGTTCAGCTCCTTCTTCGATGCCGTCTTTATCTCGTCAAGAGAAGCGTAACGTCGTCCTTTCTTGGGCCTCTTCAGTTTAGGGAACAAGAAAAAGTCACAGGGGGCCAGATCTGGGGAATACGGTGGCTGCGGCATCATTAGTGTGTTGTTTTTGGCCAAAAAGTCGCGCACAAGCAACGATGCGTGAGCAGGGGCGTTATCGTGGTGCAAAAGCCAATTTTTGTTCTTCCACAAATCCGGGCGTTTCTAGCGGATTGCTTCGCGCAAATTGCGCATAACTTGCAGGTAATATTCCTTATTGACCGTTCTTCCCTGTGGCAAGAACTCATGATGGACCAAATTGGGTCGTCGCGGACAGAGTTTAACATCTCATTAGCAATGTTCATGCGATGCTGTTTTTGGTCACAATTGAACAATTTTGGTACGAATTTCGCGTAAAAATCGAAGACGATCCAAAACACGTGCAAGCAAAGCAGCTGTCAACAATTAACTGAACATTCAAAATGGCCGAGCTTGTCGGCATAAGTGAGAGACATGAGTACCAACATAACGCCACAAAAAATTCGAAATTCGAATATACGTAACCAGCGAAAATTCAAAATTCGCGATACTTTTTGAACACACCTCGTATGTACATTGAATATTTCTTTGATAAAATTACTGAAGGTGACGAAATGAGTGTTGTAGAGCTCATCTGAACTTCTTTTAAATTTTTTGCTTCTCTTTTGATCTATCGGGATAGGTATCAAGGCGGAGATATCATATCGCATGTAAGTGGAAATGTAAAAGAGACCCATCCTAAACAAAATGCACAGTTGGACGAATTGTATTTAATAGTCCAGCAATCAATATTTAATAGTCCACCTGCTGAAGATTTTTCATATGTTTTAGGACCATTACATTTTATTAGAGATTTTATGTTAATGTAATAATTCAATGTAGTAGTTATGTATTTTTTCCTTCTCTCTGTTAACAAGGCTGGCCAAGCTTTTAATTGTGCATTAGTTTGAGCTTTTTGGACACTGTCGCTTTGGTTTCCTGTTTTCGGTTTCAAACAGCTGTATCTGTGTGACTGTGTGATGAAAGTCTCTCAACATCGATCTCCGGTATTGCTAATTCATCTGGTATGTTATCGGCATATTCAAAAGAAGAAGTCTCCGAAAGGCGCTTACTCACCGACGTTTGCTTTCGTAATACTTAGGCCAAAGAGGTACTAGTAACCTCGCCATAGCGGCTGTCAAGTATTTGACGAAAAGCATTGACTACGCGAATCTAAATTTGTCAGATAAATAGAAAAGGAAGGTAAAAAAAATACCGATATCGAAAAAGTGGTGATAGCTAAGCTCGTGAATAATTCAAGTTAGTGATGCATCCTTTTTCGCAGTGCATAATCGGTTGAGCCGTTTTCGAGATAGTCTGGATATGCAAATATACAAATGTACGAACATAAAAATATGCAAATATACAATAATAGCTGGTTTGAGGTTATAAAATAACGTGTAGTGACTGTTAAGGCATCCCATTTTGCGCAGGTTTATCATTTTCCTTTAAAATAAAGGAGTTCCATTGACCGTACATTTGAAATTTCGTGATAACCCCTGTGGGGAACTCAGTAGCTAGTGAGGACAATTTATAGTTCAGAACTAGAGATAAAGTGGCTAATAAGAACTAGTTAGATAGTAACTAGATTTTGATGTATATTGGAACGATTTTTCGTCATCCCTTGTCAAATTTGGTTTTGAGACAAACCGGTTTCGGCGTTGTGCCATCATCAGTGTCGATTTCCTTTCTGTTCACTAGTTCGAAACCAGCAGTTGTGTAAGCATTAAAATTTAATAAAATTTAGATTTGTATTTAGAAAAATGGTTTGTTCTTGTACCGTTCTTTAAAGAAAGGTTAAAATTTGAAGTCATAAATAAAAAAAAAAATTTATCAGTTGGTAGGATTCGAACCGACGCGTCCCGCATCAGAATTGAGTCTTCTCCCCACTCACCTACGGCGCACGAATCAATAGCGTGAGAAAAGGTTACATATGTATGTATACATTATGACAGAATGGTTTAAAATGTAGGCTCAAATTATTCTTCTTCTTCTTAAAATGGTCATCTAACCGCCTGGGCGATTTTGACCGTCCACCATAGCTCCGTCCACCATAGCTCGCCAGTCGTTTCTTCGTTGCGCCAACTGGCGCCAATTGGAAACACCGCGGGACTGTAAATCGGTCTCCACTTGGTCCTTCCATCGGAGTGGTGGTATCCCTCTTCCTCTGCTTCCAGCGGCGGGTACCGATAATAATACTTTCTGGGCTGGAGCATCATCGCTCATTCGCACTACGTGGCCTAGCCAGCGAAGCCGCTGGGTTTTAATTCACTGAACTATGTCAGCGTCTGTGTAAAGTTCATACAGCTCATCATTAAATCTTCTTCTGTACTCGCCGTCGCCAACGCGTAGAGGTCCACAAATCTTTCGAAGAACCTTTCTCTCGAATACTCCCAGAGCCGCCTCATCACTTGTAGAGTGTTATTTTCGTTCGCCGAGAGAGGACTTTACTTTTCAATTACCTACTCAGTCCGAGGTAGCATTTGTTTGCAAGAGTAATTCTTCGCCGGATTTCTAGGCTAACATTATTGTTGGTGTTAATGCTGGTTCCCAGGTAAACGAAGTCCTTTACTATTTCGAAATTATTGCTGCCAACAGTAACTTGGTTGCCAAGGCGCGAATGCGCGGACTCTTTGCATGATGACAGAAGGTACTTCGTTTTGCCCTCGTTCACCACCAATCCCATTTTCTCCGCTTCTTTTTCTAATTTGGAGTAAGCAGAAGTTACGGCGCGGTTGTTAAGGCCAATGATATCAATATCGTCAGCATATGCCAACAGTTGCACGCTTTTTTAAAATATTGTTCCAGCGCGGTTAAGTTCTGCAGCTTGTATTATTTTCTCGAGCATTAAATTAAAGAACTCGCACGATAGTGGGTCACCCTGTCTGAAACCTAGTTTAGTTTCGAACGGCTCGGAGAGGCGCTTCCCAATTCTGACCGAGCTGGCGGTGTTGCTCAAGGTCATTTTGCATAGCCGTATAAGTTTTGCGGGGAAACCAAATTCAGACATAGCGGCATATAGGCAGCTCCTTTTCGTGCTATCGAAAGCGGCTTTAAAGTCAACAAAGAGATGATGTGTGTCGATTCTTTTTTCACGGTAAGTGAGAGACATGAGTACCAACATAACGCCACAAAAAATTCGAAATTCGAATATACGTAACCAGCGAAAATTCAAAATTCGCGATACTTTTTGAACACACCTCGTATGTACATTGAATATTTCTTTGATAAAATTACTGAAGGTGACGAAATGAGTGTTGTAGAGCTCATCTGAACTTCTTTTAAATTTTTTGCTTCTCTTTTGATCTATCGGGATAGGTATCAAGGCGGAGATATCATATCGCATGTAAGTGGAAATGTAAAAGAGACCCATCCTAAACAAAATGCACAGTTGGACGAATTGTATTTAATAGTCCAGCAATCAATATTTAATAGTCCACCTGCTGAAGATTTTACATATGTTTTAGGACCATCACATTTTATTAGAGATTTTATGTTAATGTAATAATTCAATGTAGTAGTTATGTATTTTTTCCTTCTCTCTGTTAACAAGGCTGGCCAAGCTTTTAATTGTGCATTAGTTTGAGCTTTTTGGACACTGTCGCTTTGGTTTCCTGTTTTCGGTTTCAAACAGCTGTATCTGTGTGACTGTGTGATGAAAGTCTCTCAACATCGATCTCCAGTATTGCTAATTCATCTGGTATGTTATCGGCATATTCAAAAGAAGAAGTCTCCGAAAGGCGCTTACTCACCGACGTTTGCTTTCGTAATACTTAGGCCAAAGAGGTACTAGTAACCTCGCCATAGCGGCTGTCAAGTATTTGACGAAAAGCATTGACTACGCGAATCTAAATTTGTCAGATAAATAGAAAAGGAAGGTAAAAAAAATACCGATATCGAAAAAGTGGTGATAGCTAAGCTCGTGAATAATTCAAGTTAGTGATGCATCCTTTTTCGCAGTGCATATAATCGGTTGAGCCGTTTTCGAGATAGTCTGGATATGCAAATATACAAATGTACGAACATAAAAATATGCAAATATACAATAATAGCTGGTTTGAGGTTATAAAATAACGAGTAGTGACTGTTAAGGCATCCCATTTTGCGCAGGTTTATCATTTTCCTTTAAAATAAAGGAGTTCCATTGGCCGTACATTTGAAATTTCGTGATAACCCCTGTGGGGAACTCAGTAGCTAGTGAGGACAATTTATAGTTCAGAACTAGAGATAAAGTGGCTAATAAGAACTAGTTAGATAGTAACTAGATTTTGATGTATATTGGAACGATTTTTCGTCATCCCTTGTCAAATTTGGTTTTGAGACAAACCGGATTCGGCGTTGTGCCATCATCAGTGTCGATTTCCTTTCTGTTCACTAGTTCGAAACCAGCAGTTGTGTAAGCATTAAAATTTAATAAAATTTAGATTTGTATTTAGAAAAATGGTTTGTTCTTGTACCGTTCTTTAAAGAAAGGTTAAAATTTGAAGTCATAAATAAAAAAAAAAATTTATCAGTTGGTAGGATTCGAACCGACGCGTCCCGCATCAGAATTGAGTGCTCTCCCCACTCACCTACGGCGCACGAATCAATAGCGTGAGAAAAGGTTACATATGTATGTATACATTATGACAGAATGGTTTAAAATGTAGGCTCAAATTATTCTTCTTCTTCTTAAAATGGTCATCTAACCGCCTGGGCGATTTTGACCGTCCAACATAGCTCGCCAGTCGTTTCTTCGTTGCGCCAACTGGCGCCAATTGGAAACACCGCGGGACTGTAAATCGGTCTCCACTTGGTCCTTCCATCGGAGTGGTGGTATCCCTCTTCCTCTGCTTCCAGCGGCGGGTACCGATAATAATACTTTCTGGGCTGGAGCATCTTCGCTCATTCGCACTACGTGGCCTAGCCAGCGAAGCCGCTGGGTTTTAATTCACTGAACTATGTCAGCGTCTGTGTAAAGTTCATACAGCTCATCATTAAATCTTCTTCTGTACTCGCCGTCGCCAACGCGTAGAGGTCCACAAATCTTTCGAAGAACCTTTCTCTCGAATACTCCCAGAGCCGCCTCATCACTTGTAGAGTGTTATTTTCGTTCGCCGAGAGAGGACTTTACTTTTCAATTACCTACTCAGTCCGAGGTAGCATTTGTTTGCAAGAGTAATTCTTCGTCGGATTTCTAGGCTAACATTATTGTTGGTGTTAATGCTGGTTCCCAGGTAAACGAAGTCCTTTACTATTTCGAAATTATTGCTGCCAACAGTAACTTGGTTGCCAAGGCGCGAATGCGCGGACTCTTTGCATGATGACAGAAGGTACTTCGTTTTGCCCTCGTTCACCACCAATCCCATTTTCTCCGCTTCTTTTTCTAATTTGGAGTAAGCAGAAGTTACGGCGCGGTTGTTAAGGCCAATGATATCAATATCGTCAGCATATGCCAACAGTTGCACGCTTTTTTAAAATATTGTTCTAGCGCGGTTAAGTTCTGCAGCTTGTATTATTTTCTCGAGCATTAAATTAAAGAACTCGCACGATAGTGGGTCACCCTGTCTGAAACCTAGTTTAGTTTCGAACGGCTCGGAGAGGCGCTTCCCAATTCTGACCGAGCTGGCGGTGTTGCTCAAGGTCATTTTGCATAGCCGTATAAGTTTTGCGGGGAAACCAAATTCAGACATAGCGGCATATAGGCAGCTGCTTTTCGTGCTATCGAAAGCGGCTTTAAAATCAACAAAGAGATGATGTGCGTCGATTCGTTTTTCACGGGTTTTTTCCAAGATTTGTGGCATTGTAAAAATCTGGTCTATTTTGGTTTTACTAGGTCTGAAGCCACACTGATAAGGCCTAATCAGTCTGTTCACATCAGGCTTCAGTCTTTCGCACAATACGCTTGATAGGACCTTATATGCGATATTCAAAAAGCTGATTCCGCGATAGTTGGCGCAGTTTGCAGGATCGCCCTTCTTGTGGATTGGGCAGAGAACACTTAGATTCCAATCTTTGCATGCATTTATCCGACCATATTCTGCATAGAAGCTGATGCATGCGCCTTACCAGCTCCTCGCCTCCGTGTTTGAATAGCTCAGCTGGCAAACCATCAGCTGCTTTATTCCAGCTCATTATAGTCGGGTTGTGGAACGTCAATTCCATCATCTTCTATTGTGGGCTCGGGTTCGGCATCTTCTCTGGTTTCTTGCTCAGTTTCTCCATTTAAAAGGACAGGGAAATGATCGCTCCATATTCTGAGTGCTCTCTGAACATCGGCCACCAGGTCGCCGTTCGCATTCTTACAGGAGTTTGCCCCGGGCTTAAAACCTTTTGTCATTCGCCGAATTTTTTGATAGACTTTTCGGGCATTATTCCCGTTGGCCACCATCTTAAGCTCTTTTATTTCATGCTTTTCTGCCTCTCTTTTTTTTGCCCGGGAAAGCCGCCTCACTTCCCTCTTCAATTTGCGGTAGTGTTCACACACACTCCTCGTTGCATTCGATCTCAGCGTTGCCTTGTAAGCTTCGTCCTTTCTTTTCGTTGCAGCACGGCACTCTTCATCATCATACCAGTTGTTTCTTCGCGTTCGCCGGAATACAATTACTTCTTCGGCTGCGGTACGAAGTGCTCCTGAGATATGATCCCACTGCTCATGCATTCCACTAGGTCAATTCCAGGTCGCAGAGCAGGTGTGAGAGGCGATCTGCGAAATAATTGCCGGTCTGTTGCGATTGCAGCTTTTCAACGTCCAGCTTTCCCTGCGTTTTTTGTTGCACCTGTTTTGTCGTACAGAAGCGGGTACGAATCTTGGCTGCTACTAGGTAGTGATCAGAGTCGATGTTAGGTCCTCTTATTGTGCGAACATCTAAAACGCTGGAAGCATGCCGTCCGTCTATCACAACGTGGTCGATCTGGTTGCGTGTTTTTCGACCGGGGGACAGCCATGTAGCCTGATGGATCTTCTTGTGCATAAACCTAGTGCAGGATATGACCATGTTTCGGGCACCGGCGGAGTCGATCAGCCTGAATCCATTTGGCGAAGTCTGATCGAAGAGACTGAACTTCCCGACAGTGGGGTCAAATACACCCTCCTTACCCACCCTGGATTTAAAATCGCCAAGCACGACTTTGATATCATGACGGGGGCAGCGCTCGTATGCTTCTTCCAGGCGCTCGTAGAATGCATCCTTTTCCACGTCGTCCTTCTCTTCATTCGGTGCATGAGCGCAGATAAACGATATGGTGAAAATTCGTACTTTTATGCGGATTGGAGCTAGACGCTCGTTTACGGGTGTGAACGGCAGTACTCGGTGACGGAGTCTCTCTCCCACCACAAATCCCACGCCGAATCTGCACTTGTCTTCATGCCCACTCCAGTAGATGTTGCAAGGTGTTTTGATCGTGTTTCCTCGCCCCGTCCATCGCATCTCTTGTATGGCGGCGATGTCAGCTTTTGATTTCCTCAGGACCTCAACCATCCGGGCAGCGGCACCTTCCCCATTAAGGGACCGGACATTCCAGGTACATGCCCTTATCTCATAATCCTTATTTCGTTTGCGGGTGTTGTCATCTAAAAAAGGGGTTCTCATATCCGAGGCTTTGTTGTTGAATTTCATTGGAACGTTATTTTATGTGGTGGGTCCCAAACCCAACGCACACCCCGTTTCACGGGAGGCTGAATTCTGTTACACGTTTGTATAGCGAGCCGCTTGGTCCAAGACAGACGCCCCCTTGCAGCAGCACCACATGGTGATCAGACGCTGCTGTTTGAACCCCCCAGCAAGCCCTTAAACCGATTATGTCGGAGTGTCCTTACCAGGTTGTCGCCTTCTCACGTTTAGCTCACCACCAAACGGGTGCTCGGTGGTTACCCAGAGGATACTTGGGCGCAAGGCCCGGAAGTAGTGAGCTGCTTGAACCGCATGCAAAAGAATCGCTCTGGCCATTTCCAGGTGAATGGCGATCAGAAACTTTCCCCACTTGCGTGGACTTCTGCACACGGCCCCATCCTCCCCTCCTCGCTCAAACTATTAGCCGTACATAAACTAACCGCAATAGTGTGGCGGTAGTGTTGCTGGATACACTATCACACCGAAGGTCCAAGGTTCAAGTCCTGGGAAAGGTAACATCAAAAGTGGTTTGAAAAAGTTTTTCAAAACGGGGATCGCGACCGTAGGCAGGCATTTGGCAAAAATTCTCCGATTGTAGCTCTACAAAGGAAGGCTTCACCAAATATTTTTTTTTTTAATTCTAAACTAACTGCATCCAAACTGCAGAATTTGGAAATAGTTCAGAACCAGGCAATATTAGCAATAAACGAAATACATCCCAACTATCGAATTTTTAACTAGTTCGGAACTGTCGAAAAGGTAATGCAGCGGGGGACAATTTCCACCGCCATGTTAAATTCGCCAGGTGATTACATGTGAAAGAGATTGAAGGCGAATTACTTGTGGTTCGAAACGCACTATCCATAAAATAAGCAAACCTAATTTGTTCGAGTTTTGCTAAGAATCCCATTAAGCGTGCCAAACTTTATTGACATCATCAAGACCGATTTTGCCCATTTTCACAGTAACACCCATGGATGAAACAGATAAGGTTTAGCCATCAAATGTATGAGAAAGAAGAAATTTTTCTGCGCGACGTATACGGTGTGTGGTCATCCATAAATAAATTTGAGAAAATTTTTTGTTAAAAATTCCAAACCTTTCAATTACCTACACCAATTTTCGATTTATTGTGGTTTAGAAGTAAAACTGAGTTAGAAAAACGTCTAAAATTTTTTTAGTTTCTTATCAATTATTTTTGAAAGCTTTTTCAAGTCATTGAGTTTTTCTCTAAACAGTTTTTTGTGCGCCGTAGCTCAGTATTTTTTATGTTTCTTTAATTGTTAAGACATTTCTTGTTTAAAATTGAAACTCTTTCCTTCACGCTCATTTTCTTGAAAACTAGCATAACTTAAACTCTAAACCAAATTTGGTTTAGACATATGCCATGTTTTTACATTGAATTCTTTGAGGAATTTCAAATAAAAAGTTTCAGTCCTCAAATTTCTGAAAACATAATTACTTTCGTGTGTAAAATTATGCAAATTTTGTTTTGGTTTATGAGAATAATAATTAGTTCAGAAATATTGACGCATTTTAATTTAAGTCTTTATATGCAAGTGTTTATGTAATTGATCATTGTTTACTCCTACTAGTTTGGCATCTTCTGTTGCGAATCGGAGTGGAAGGCAGTGGATGAAGGTAGTCGGTGTGAGTTTAATGAAGGAAATCGCGTTCAGAGTCGTTACAAAGTAAATATTACAACTAAAAACTTTAGTTTAAACAGAATATATTCATGGGTTCACTGGTTACAGCATATGCTATATATAGTTTTGGAAAAGTGGGCGGTGTCACACCCCCAGACTATATAAAAATTTCAATTCGTCATAACTCTAAATGTATTTGATCTAAATTTAGGATATTTGGATAAATGTATAATTTAGTCAAGATTTACATAAATGTGTTTTCTTTGTGCTTCATTAATGTGCACAGATTATTTTCGATGTCTCTGAAGTCTCACTGTAGGTTCAGGAGTTCGTTGGGTACGACACAGGCTGTATATAGTTTTAAAGCCTCCAGGTTATATAAGGCTGCAATTCGGTATAGCTAGGAACTTATTTGGTTCAATTAGTGATAGATATGTGTTCTATATATCAAAACGACCTTTTGGCGGTACCAAGACCAAGTAAAAAAGTTAAATCGCTATATCTTCAAAACTATGTACAGCAGAGGAAAGGGAGAAGAAGGTGAGTAGGAATAGAAAATTAGAGATGAAGAGGCGGTGGTAGAAGAAAATTAAGAGGGTAAAAAAACTAACGGGATATTGTGGTGGGGGAAGGCAAAAGTATAAAAAATTAAGACAGGAATAAATTACTAGAAAGCACCGAGTGGGTAGAGAAGAGAGTACAATTCGTTTAATAAAGGCAGGACAACGTCTGCCGGGTCTGCCAGTATTCAATAATTTGGGAGTTTTATGTCTGTTGAAGCCAAACCGCCTTCAATATTGGGGAACCCTCGTAGGCTTGCCACATCAACGCCAGCTACAAAGCTGAGTCGCTATGGGAAGAATACCGGTGCGCCACTCTTCGAAATTGACTTGCGACTCGAGGCGGTCTGTGATGGAAAACCAGTCTTTGTTCGACATCCATATCCATCACAGGCTACCCCCGTTCGTGCGCTCGCAGTTTAGCTACAACAACAATTCCAGCTTTAATCGATTTTACAAGGTAAATTCATCATAACCCTCCGCTTTGGATTATTTGCTACCATCTGTACATATACCCCTACTGGCATATATACAGCTTTTCTATTCAATAAAGAAACCTACTTTTCTTCTATTCAACCTTTTAATCATCGTTCTTTTTATTTCTGATTTTCATTGGAATTTCGTTGGTGAGTTGGAGCCGGCTTACTTATTCGGCTATCGTGCCGAACATTTGGTCCTCGAGCCGTCAACCACAATTAAAGGAGAACATAAAAGGAAATAAAATATCATCACGAAGACAAATATGTACATAGCACGGAGAACGAAGTCACATTCAAGAAATATACACAAACAACAAAATTCGACAACATCAAACATCAATAAATCACAGGTGCGTGCACAAATAATTAATTTATTTAATTGTTGAGCTAAGAGTGAAAGTGTAGTGAGTGTAAGTGAAAATTTACGTGGTGGTGTTTCCCTTTTTTCCGCTTTGCCTTTGAATACCTACGCGGTTCGTTTCAAGTAAATAATCTTGCGTTAATTTAATTTGAAAATTCGGTATACACGCATACTTGTGTAAATTTCCAGTCGCTCACTCTAATATTCCCGTCGGTTATTGAATTCGTGAAATTGAGAATTCACATTTCGATCAATTATTTCAATCGGAAATTATTGCGCCCTACAGGAAATATTTGTCACGGCACTTCAATTAATTCAAAAATATGCAATAATAACTTCTCGAGAAGTTTTGTGGTTTTTAAACTTTTCAAAGTCCACGCGCTTGGTGCTTTTGTCGTTTATTTACGTTCTTCGAACACACAATTTTGTTTTTTTTGTACAAAAACACGGCGCCAATTACCTTCATCAAACCAACTTGCATTATTCGCGGTTTTTTGCAAAATCAACTCGGTCGTTGTAAGTGGCAGTAAACACCCACATAAACATTAGCAATTTTTGCATACATATTTATTATACCTTGCTAGCGCTCGTATTTTATTTTTCTTCCCCTTTTGTGCGAACCTTCGTCTTAGCACTCGCTGCAGTCACCAACAGTGAGTCTCAATTTTTATACTGAGGCGCTAGCGATCTTATACAGGGTGTTTTTTTTACAGGTTTGTTTTTCGAATAGAGATAAAACTGGCATTTTGTGGTCAAATCTGGCAACTCTAATGTCATTTATGTTCAGTTTGGTTTGCCATTTCATCATGAACAGGTTGACAAAAGAACAACGCTTGCAAATCGTGCAAATTTATTTCGAAAATAATGGTTCAGTTCGCGAAGTTTACCGTGAGCTCCGTCCATTTTATGGTCGACATAATCGTCCATCAGAGCAATTAACTCGGTTAACCATGGATCGTTTTCGCACTACGTTTACTCTATGTGATAATACGCATCCGCAGAGACGTCGAACAGTGCGCACCGAAGAAACAATTGCCGCTGTAGAGCAAAGTGTTGAAGAGGACCCGAATGAATCGATTCGCCACCGTGCACAGCAATTGGAGCTTTGTCCATCAACTTTATGGAAGATTTTGCGCAAAGATCTTGGCTTGCGACCTTACAAGATCCAGCTTGTGCAAGAAGTAAAGCCGCGAGACCATGCAATGCGTCGTGATTTTGGTGTATGGGCCGAAAATGAGATTGATTTCGATGCTGATTTTCATCGCAAAATTTTGTTCAGTGATGAGGCTCATTTTTGGTTGAATGGCTACGTCAACAAGCAAAATTGCCGCATTTGGAGTGAAGGGAATCCACATGAGACCCTTGAAACGCCATTACATCCACAAAAACTGACTGTTTGGTGTGCTCTATGGGCTGGTGGAGTCATTGGGCCATACTTCTTCCGCAATAATGCTGGAGAGGCAGCTACCGTTAATGGAGACCGGTATAGAGCCATGATAACCGACTATTTTGTTCCCGAATTGGATGGCATGAATGTGGATGAGTTGTGGTTCCAACAAGACGGCGCTACATGCCACACAGCGCACGTCACAATCGATTTATTGAAGGAAACATTCGATGAGCGCATAATTTCGCGGAATGGACCTGTCAATTGGCCACCAAGGTCGTGTGATTTGACACCATTGGATTATTTTCTTTGGGGATATGTGAAGTCGCTCGTCTACACCAACAAACCAGAAACGTTAGGGGAATTGGAAGCCAACATTCGTGGCGTTATTGCCGACATACGGCCCCATATGCTCGAAAAAGTGGTTGAAAATTGGACCTGTAGAATTGGCTTTATTCGAGCCAGCCGCGGCGGCCACATGCCCGAAATCATATTTAAACATTAATGGCATAAAATTATCCTTCCAATAAAGCCAAATTGATGGACCTTAAAACGATTTTCTTGTGTTTTATTTCAATTCGAAGTTCTATACCCCTAAAAAAAACACCCTTTACTTACACACACACATAAGGTGCATTTTGATAAGTGACCCAGTAGGAAAATTTCACGCTGACCCTGTGAGAACTCATTACCTAAAAACTAACCACTATATATTCGATATGCTCAGGTCGCTTCAAAACGAACTCCCCTTTAAAATCGAAAAGATATTCTGCTGGACTGATTCTACCATTGTGTTAGCGTGGCTTAGAAAGCGCCCCACTTCTTGGACCACCTTTGTTGCTAATCGAGTGGCAAAAATCCAGGAAACAGTTGGTGCCAGACATTGGAGTCACGTCGAGTCAAAAGACAACCCGGCGGATCTCGGAAGCAGAGGAGCATACCCCCAGGATTTAAGGTCGAACGAGTTGTGGTGGTACGGCCCAGCATGGTTACGGAAAGAGGAGGAGCAGTGGCCATCTCTAGAGGACAAAACACAAGAGGTCTCTTTGGAAGTGCGGAATTTAAAAACCCATATAACGCTGCTGGCCAGCGACGTGGATCCCTTGGAGAGATTTTCGTCATTACCACGAGCATTGCGCGTTCTGGCCTACGTATTTCGATTTTTCAACAGAACTAACAAACACACCCGCAGCTTTCACTCGTACCAATCGTTAGATGTTTCAGGAGAAGAAATAGCTCAAATTCGCACCAGGCTTATAATTCTCGCGCAAATGAAACACTTCGATCAGGAACACCAAAGTTTAACCTTCAAATCACCCATCTCGCCGAAAAGTAAAATTCTTACCTTAAACCCATTTCTTGATAATCAGGGCGTAATGCGAGTCAATGGTCGACTGGCGAATTCGCTCATCTTGTCGTATAACGAGAAACACCCCATTCTATTGCCATTTAGTTGCGCCCTCGCAAAGTTGTTAGTTCGATTCATCCATGATATTTCGCTTAATGGAGGAAATCAACTGGTGCTGAGGCTGCTTCGCCAGCAGTATTGGATCCCCAAAGCAAAAAATCTTATAAGAACAATCATTCATAATTGTAAACCATGCGTCGTGCATAAAAAACAGGAACAAAGTCAAATGATGGCTGCTCTTCCGGAGGAGCGAACGATTCTCTCCAGACCCTTCGAAAATACAGGTGTGGACTTTGCCGGTCCATTTGACATCAAAAGCTTTTCCGGTAGATCTTGTAAAATAACAAAGGGATACGTGTGCATCTTCGTTTGCTTTTCTACGAAAGCTATTCATCTCGAAGCCACCAGTGACCTCTCGACCGAGACATTCCTCGGGGCATTCGCACGGTTTGTTTCGCGAAGAAGTTGTCCCAAATCCATATTTTCTGACAACGGTACAAATTTCGTAGGTGCATCGGCCGCATTGAAGAAGGAATTTCAAACTTTCCTCAACGCGTCCAAAGAGTCGGTATGCACCACCTATAGTCATCAGGAAGTATCATGGTATTTCATTCCAGCGGGCGCCCCACACATGGGAGGCTTATGGGAAGCGGGAGTAAAAAGTTTTAAGTTTCATTTTCGACGGGTTGCCGCTTCGCAGAAGTTCACCTTCGAAGAATTTCAAACCTTGCTTTGTCGAATCGAGGCATGTCTTAACTCTAGGCCAATATCTCCGAATTCGAATGAGGCATCCGACTGTGCAGCCCTTACGCCAGGTCACTTTCTCACTGGTGGACCCCTTCTCTCTCCCCCAGAGCCCATTATCGACGCGAATCCTACCTCGGTTATTAATCGCTGGCAAAAGCTTAAGGCTCTCAGTCAACAACATGCCCTTCGATGGATAGAAGAATATCTAAAAGAGTCACATCGCCGCTACAAATGGAAATTTCCCCAAAGGAATATCGCCGTCGACGACTTGGTCGTCGTGGGCCATGAAAATCTTCCGCCTCAGGAATGGCGCTTGGGCAGGGTTACACATATATATCAGGGCACAGATAAACGGGTTCGCGTAGCGGATATTCGCACCCAAAAGGGAATGATCACGCGCCCCATCGTAAAGCTCGTCGCTTTGCCAAATTAATCACCTTTTTAATTTTTTGTATCGCTTCTGTCTTATCACACCTGCAGATGCGCGTTATGGAGTTAGTCCAAGTCACACGTTCGCCCGTTGCCTCGTCACGTATGTCTCGGACATCACGGGAACACAAGCCACATAAATTTAATTGCCGCGTCTGCCGTCGCTCGCATCCGCTCCGTTATTGTAGGCAATTTCTTGATTCGAATTAGGAACGCCGGTTACGTCTTGTTGTCTTACATCGATATTGCTCGCGCTGCTTGGCGCACTCACATCAAACCAGGAACTGCCGAAGTCAGGGGACGTGTGAATATTGCCATCATAAGCATCATACGTTGCTCCATTCGCACGCCCGGTTGACTCCCCGTCATCAGCTGCCGCCTCTCTTAACTCAACTCTCCGGAACCGTCACCGTGTTGCCGACTGTTGCGCTCTACATACATTCTGGATCCCGAAAGGTCCTTGCCAGAGCGCTACTTGATCCTTGTTCGCAAACGAGTAAGATCGACGGGTCCTTGGTGAAACGCCTACGCCTTCAGACCGTGCCCGTTGCGAACATGGACATGTGCGAGATTCAGGTCAGTGCCTTCGGAGATCCCCATGTTCGTTTCGCGTTTGCAGCCCGGGTTGTGACAGAGATCGGTTTGAAAACGCCCGCTCGTCATCTCAGTCAAGCTACGCGAGATAAATTTGAAAATTTGAAGTTGGCCGACCCCGGCTTTTACACCTCCTCCGCCGTGGCCGTAATAATCGGAGGTGATGTACAACATAAATTGATGAGATCTGAAACTATTTCATATCCGGGCTTTCCTACAGCTCAAAATTCTATGTTCGGTTGGGTCCTTTCTGGCCCGTGTGCTCTTTAATGCACCACACCCCCTACTGGGTAACCGTTCCTACTACAGATGTACTTACCTCTACAGTACCACGACCCCTTCCAAATTAAGAATTATGAATTTTTGAAGTATTGCAAATATAAAATAAAATATATTTAAAATGAAACCAAAGCTCAACAATTAACATTTGTGCACGCATTCTAGTTTTAAGCGCTATACATATGTATATATAAATGAATTTCTTATTGTTTACTAAGTAACACTGATGCGCGCGTCCATTTCGAATGGTTGCAATTCCTACATATTGCAAGGCCGGCGGCAATGTTGAAGCCAAACCGCCTTCAATATTGGGGAACCCTCGTAGGCTTGCCACATCAACGCCAGCTACAAAGCTGAGTCGCTATGGGAAGAATACCGGTGCGCCACTCTTCGAAATTGACTTGCGACTCGAGGCGGTCTGTGATGGAAAACCAGTCTTTGTTCGACATCCATATCCATCACAGGCTACCCCCGTTCGTGCGCTCGCAGTTTAGCTACAACAACAATTCCAGCTTTAATCGATTTTACAAGGTAAATTCATCATAACCCTCCGCTTTGGATTATTTGCTCCCATCTGTACATATACCCCTACTGGCATATATACAGCTTTTCTATTCAATAAAGAAACCTACTTTTCTTCTATTCAACCTTTTAATCATCGTTCTTTTTATTTCTGATTTTCATTGGAATTTCGTTGGTGAGTTGGAACCGGCTTACTTATTCGGCTATCGTGCCGAACAATGTCTTTAAGCTCAATATGGCAGTACCTAAATTGGTTTGTTTTAATATTGAATACAACGTACTCTTTATCGTTTGTGTGCGTGTGCAGATTCGTAGTAGGTTGCGCTACCCTGCAAACAACGGAAATACTCCGATCCATAACCCAAAGAATACTCCTTATGGAATAACAGAGTACTCCAACACTTATCCCCATTCATATTCCATATCTTTGCTTTTGAATTCTCCATGGAGTACCTACCTTTTAAAATGCTCCTAAAGGATTGCTCCATGGAATATACAACACCCAAGCGAGAAAGGAAGTAGGTGGCCCTCAAAACTGTTGCAGTACTCTGATACTCCATCGTTTTTTACAGAGTACTAGATGCATATACTAGATATGTGAAGGTGCATAAAAAATTTGTTATGATGTGTTTTACTTAAATAAATACAAACTTATATACTCGTACATATTTTCTTGAAGAAATAGTTCAAATAAACGAATATGCACAGTGTAAGCATAAATTGATAGGGCCAATATAAGTCAGCTTTGTTATTCAAAGCTTGGCGGCACAATTGTTGGTTTAATCTTTATAATTGGTTCATGGTAAACACCGTTATAAAATTAATGTTTGCACCAAATTTGTTACGCAATATCAATTTTTCATCCAGTTTTGGTAGGTGGAATACTCCACTATGGAAGTAAAATAGAGTTCACATAAAGTTATTTTTCGTCGAGATATTGAGATATAAAAGTGGAACCGTTAATTATTTCCCGAACATTCTTTGTTATAAGAGTAATCTGTGTACCGCATTCTCATTGTTATGATATCATCAACGGTTTTTATACCTATTAGTGCTTTGCACACAAGGTATATTAACTTTAGTCGCCTAACGGCAGTACGTAATGGCATAAACTGATCGAATAGATATTGACTTATACATGCCAAAATGTTCAGGACGGAAAGAGAAATTGATTAAGCCATGTCCATCTGTCCGTCCGTCTGTGAACACGATAACTTGAGTAAATTTTGAGATATCCTAATGAAATTTGGTACGCAGGTTCCTTGGCACTCATCTCCGAGCGATATTAAAAATTGGCGATATCGGATGATAGCCACGCCCACTTTTTATATATAGAATATTTTCGAAAACACAAACAAAGTGATTACTCAGTACATAATATACAGGGTGGCTAATGAAAGCCGCTACCAAAAAAAAATTAAATAACTTTTTTTCTATTTAATGAATCTGGTAAATTTTTTTTTTATTTTGCAGATTGACTTTTACATTTAACAAAAATGGATAACTGGGACACTGAAACAAGAATTTGGATTGTCCGCCGCTATCACGCACTGGAGTCCGTAGTTTCGGTTCAAAGAGAGTATAGGCGCACGTTTGGCGGCAATCCTCCGAGCAGATGGACCATAATAAGACTTGTAAACAATTTTGCCGAGCATGGGACAGTCAACAGAAGACCTTACTATCGAAACCCTTCAGTTCGAACGGAGGAAACAATCGCTGCTGTAGCTGCTGCCATACAAAACAATCCACGTGTTTCGACAAGAAGCTTATCTGCTCAAATGGGTGTAAGCAGACAGTCATTACAGTCAATTATGCACAAAGATTTGGACTTATTCCCATATAAAATTCAAATGGCCAACAAACTGAATGCTGCAGACTCGCCGATTCGCTTGGAATTTTGCCAGAAGATGCTTCAAATGGTGGAAGAGGATGGAAACATGTTGAACTGTCTTTTCATGTCTGACGAGGCCCATTTCGATTTAAACGGCAACATAAACAAACAAAATTGTCGAATATGGAGTGCTTCCAACCCACAGATACTCCATGAGACGGAATTGCATCCACTTCCTGTCACAGTGTGGTGTGCAGTTTCATCACGCTGCATTGTCGGGCCCTACTTCTACGAAGAAAACGGTCACACCGTTACGGTTACTGGAGACCGTTACTTGAGCATGTTGAGAGATTTTCTATCCAGAATTACGCCGAATGAGAATTTCTTTCAACTCTATGTGGTTTCAGCAAGATGGTGCAGCTCCTCATATAGCCCAACCTGTTATGACAGAATTGCGACGAAAATTTCGCAATAAGCTGACCACCCAGGTCGCCTGACCTTACTGCACCTGACTTTTTCTTGTGGGGTTATTGCAAACAGGAATTCTTCAAAGCAAAACCAACAAATTTGAATGAACTAAGGCAATCCATTCGAGAAACAATTGCGGCTATTCCTGTCTCAACTCTCCAAGCAGTAATGAACAACTTTTTGGTAAGATGCCGCACATGCATCGACGAGCAGGGGGGGCATTTAAATTCCATTATTTTTAAAACTAATTAAGCTATATTTAATAAAATTTAATGAGCTTTAACATGAATAAAAGAAAAATGAATTCCATACACTGAAAAAAAAATTATTTGAGTTTCTTAATGTAGCAAAATTCATCAGCCACCTATAGAGATACAATTTTGTGTAGACATTGAGGTTGAAGCATTAGTTAATTTGGGTAGTACTCACGGTTGCTTGGGATCCTTGGGCTTGGGGTTGGTGATGGGAGCTCCTGATCCTTCTTTTGATGTGCACACACTGCTTATGGCGTAGGTGGTGGTTTATATGGTGTTGTACGATATACAAGGTTGGGAATGGGTTTGGCAAAAACTTCGCTTTTGGTTAAGTTATTCCAATTATTTTATGTACTTTTCCAATTGGAAGAGTAGAAGTATATTTTTTGCTTTTCCTTTTAAAATACTTTTATAGTTAACTTTGTACAGATTTTCTTCTGATTGTAACTAAACGGAGTTATTTCAATGGCGTTTGAGAAACCTTCACAAAAAATTAATCACCTTTGCTTTTTATTTCTTTCTATATTTTATTTTATTTTTGGAATTTGACACCCTTTTTTTGTATTGCAATTAAGCACACTTTTTTAGCGCAACGACGTTGGTTGGATGGTTTTTATTTATTTTTGCAGGAAAAAATATATATTTTGGTTGGCATGCAAAAGAGCCGGTGTGAAACAAAAACAATACAATATGTAAAGTAGGAAAAATTGATGGCCGACCAGCTATCAGCAGTGTGGCGAATTGGTGTGCTGTGATTTACGCGTGGTTGCCACACGTCCCAAATCGTTCCCATTTTAACACTTAAATCTAAAGGTGAGTTCATAAGTTGTGATGAGTAAATATATTGTAATAATAATAAAATATAATGTAATCCATACGTTATAATGATATTATCTACAATTCATGGAAAATATGTATAAAGAGTATTATTTTATGTACAATTCATGCAATATGGGTATGATGAATATTATGGTTTTGGGATTGGGACGTGTGGCTACCGATGTCGCGTAAACATTCTGCCTCCCCTAGGCGAACTAAGCGCCTAGTGTATGCTGCAACTCCTGCAAGGCCCGAACTGCTTCCTGAATAAGGATCCGCCCCACCTTATTTTTATACGTGGCTGTGCGTAAGCCGGTTGCGGTGCACCGGATGGTGCGATCCCCGACGCTGGTTGGTCGTGATGGTTGACGTTTATTAGTGCTAACGATAGTATAAGCTTTGTGGACTGTATTAAGTTAGGGAGATGGGAGTGGGCACTGAGGGCCCTCGTCACTCTCAGATGACGGTAGAAAGCACAGTTTCGTGAGAGGTCTTGTGAGAATTCCGTTCTGGGTGCGGACGTCTACGACACGAACGTGTCCGTCTCGTCCTGGGTGTAGGCTTTCTAATCGACCTAGTCGCCACTCGGTGGGAGGTAAGTTGTCTTCTTTAATGATGACTAGTTCGTCAATTTTCGGGGGAGTTTGAGCATTTTTCCAACGGTAACGATTTTGAAGGCCGGTGAGGTAATCAGTTTTCCAGCGTTTGCTGAACTGATGATGCAGAACCTTCAGTCGTTCCCACCTATTTATCAGAGAGAGATTTTCGTGATTCGGTTCGGGAAGCGAGAGCATTGTTGCTCCTCGAAGAGAATGACCTGGCGTGAGGGCGGTGAGGTCATTCAGGTCCTGAGAAAGCTGGGAGATGGGACGAGAGTTAAGTACGGCTTCTATTCGAATTAATAAAGTAGAGAATTCCTCGAAGGTAAAGCTGTGGGTTCCGGCGACTTTTTAGAATGCGTTTTAAAGCGATTGACAGCGGGTTCCCATAATCCGCCCATGTGAGGTGCGCCGGGGGGTATGAACTTCCAGTTGATTCCTTGGGGGCCGTACTTCTCTACGATATCCGTCGATACTTCTTTCAGGAACGATACGAATTCCAGTTCGGTAGCACGCTTGGCGCCGATGAATGTTTTGCCGTTGTCGCTCATCATCTGGGTCGGGTATCCTCGGCGTCCTACAAATCGGTCGAAGGCGGCAAGAAAAGCCTTGCTGGTGAGGTCTGAGCATAATTCCAGGTGGACCGCTTTGGTGGTAAAACAGACAAAGACGGCCACGTAGCCCTTTACGAGGGTTTGAGATCGAAGCATGGATGCTTTCAATTGAAATGGGCCAGCGAAATCCACACCAGTCGTGGTAAAGGGTGGAGCGAATCTACAACGTTCGGGGGGCAAGGCTGCCATAATTTGTGATCGCGTTTGTTGTTTGTGAGTGGTGCAGACTTTGCACTGGAATATGCATTTTTTGATCAGTGGTTTGAGACGGGAAATGTAAAATTCTTGCCTTAAGATTTGCTGCATGAGACGAGCTTCCGCATGTAGGAGCATTTCGTGAAGGAGTACAGAGCCGAGACTTTTCGGGTAGGATAATGGGATGACGCTCATTGTCAGTGAGGGTTGCATGGGCTAGTCGACCATTCACTTGGAGGACTCCGCTCTTGTCTAGGAAGGGATTGAGTACGAGTAGGGAGCTCCGTTTTCCAATGGGGTTTGAGTCTTCTAGACATGATCTTTCAAGAACGTAGTATCGAGTTTGGGCCATTAAGATCAGACGATGTTTCGATATTTTGAGATCGGCATGAGTTAGAGAGGGGTCGGCTGGGACATTAATACCGTTCACCGCGTCTTTTTAGCCGACGCACAAATTTGAGAACGTAAGCTATTACACGTAAGCCACGGGGGTAGGAAGAGAACCGATCTTAGAGATCCTCCGTCTCTTCCGTAGCATGTAGGGCTTCTACTTTACGTGACTCTGGGGGGTTGATGTTGCGAACCGTTGGTTGAGGCCAATCTTCGGGGGGTTTGGAAAGCCACTCTGGACCATTTCACCAGAGGGCAGAATTGGAAAGATCGACTGGCGTACAACCTCGGGTTCCCAGATCTGCGGGGTTATCTTTACTTCGCACGTGTCGCCAAGGGACATTACCTACGAGGTCTATGATCTGGGCTGTTCGATTGGAGACATAGGTCTTCCATGAGTGAGGTGGCTTTTCGAGCCAGGCTAACACGATCTCGGAATCCGACCACATGGTCAACTTTCTTCCAGTGAGACCGAGATGGGGTTGCACTACTGCGACTAGTTTGGCTAGTAAGAGACCTCCGCATAGTTCCAGGCGTGGCAGACTTATAGTTTTGAGAGGAGCCACTTTGACTTTGGACAGGAGGAGATGAGAGTAAACTTGAGTGCCGAAAGTAGTTCGCACATAGAGTGTTGCGCAATAAGCCTTTTCAGAGGCGTCGCAAAAACCATGGAGCTCGACCAGATGCTCAGGGGCGAAGTTAATCCATCGGGGTATTTGTATATTTGAGATTGACTGCAGATTTCTTGAGAATTGCGTCTATTTTACGAGACGTATCGGTTTGACCAGTTCATCCCAATCAGTCCCGTCTAACCACAATTCCTGCATCAGGATTTTTGCCTGTATCATGACTGGCGTCAGCCACCCTGCGGGGTCGAAAAGTTTTGCGATTGAGTAGAGTATTTGCCGCTTGGTGGCTGCTGTTGAGGCTGGGTCTGAATCCACAGTATATGAGAACGTGTCCGAGAGGGCATTCCATTGAATTCCTAGGGGTTTGGCGGTACTACTTTTCTCAAACTCGAGGAAGTCGATTTCAAGTAAGTCCGCCTTGGGAATTTGTTTGAGTGTGTCCGGATGGTTTGCCGTGATCTTTTTTAAAGGGAAGCCGGCTGAGTTGAGAACATCAATAGTCTCTTTTAGGGATTGCTCGGCTGAGGGAAGATCATGACTGCCTAATAAAATATCGTCAACATACGTCTCGGACTTTAATATTGGGGCTGCGCGTGGATGGGAGTCGGCTATATCTTTCGACAGCTCGTGTAGCGTGCGAATAGCCAGGAAGGGAGCGCAATTCACCCCAAAGGTGACCGTTTTCAACTTAAAGTCCTTTATTTTACTGTCTTCGGGAGTTCGGAATATTATCCGTTGGTAGTCTCTGTCATCGGGGTGTAAGAGTATCTGGCGGTACATTTTTTCTACATCGCCATTAAACACATATTTATATGTCCGCGATTTTAACAACATAAGTCGGAGATCGGGTTGGAGGGTTGGTCCTGTACATAACACATCGTTAAGGGAGTGACCGGAACCTGACTTCTTGGAAGCATTGAATACAACTCAGACTTTTGTTGCCTTTTTGTCTGGCCTGACGACGGCATGGTGAGGGAGATAGAAAGAGCAGTATTTTCCTTGGGATTCCACTTCATTTGGACTGCATTCTTCCACGTGGCCGAGGAACAGGTATTCTTCTAGTACCTCGTCATACTGCTGTTTGAGATCGCCCTTTTTTGAGAGACTGCGTTCCATTCCATGAAACTGTCGTAGGGCTGCAGTACGGGATTGGCCTAGGTCGATATCGTTCGGGAATGATGATTTAAATGGGAGGCGAACCATATATCGACCGTCATCCATTCGAATGGTTGTGCTTTGATAGAGCTCTTCGCACATTTGATCTTCGGGGGTTTCCACTCGAGTTCTGGGTATCTCCTCGATTTCCCAGAATTGTCTGAGCTGTTCATTGAGATGAATATTTGTGATTTCCCATGCTTGTGAGGAATGTGCTCCAACTTTTTCGGGTGTTTGGCCGCTTATGATCCATCCAAATATTGTATTTTGGGCTAGCAGGCTGGGAGAAATCTTTTCTATGCCATTTAGCATTATTTGTGGGATAAGATCACTACCCAATAGCAGATCGATTTGGGATGGGTTCATGGGAGTTCTGGTCTGCTAATTTGAGATGGAACCATTTGCGCCTTTGGCTGTCATTCAGCCTGAACGTTAGGAGCTGCCTAGTGAGCCGGGGAAGCACTATTGCCTGGGCCTTTATTCTCACCTTATTGTCATTTGAGACTAGGGTCAACGAGCACAGCTTGTTGGATGTTTGTACCACTCCGCCTCCCATACCCGATATTTCAAACAGGGAGTGGGTATAGGGAAGCCCGAGTTTGGTCTGAGCTTTGGCGGATGTGAAGCTTCTTTCGGAACCTTGGTCCACTAAGGCTCTAAGCTTGAATAGATCCCCTCTATGTTCTACCAAGACTATTGCTGTAGGGAGTATGATTTGGTTATCATTATCAGCATGGAACGATTGTACTTGGGAACTGTTGGGCTTAGAGGGTTCTCCTTCCTGGGGTGCCGCCTGGCTGACGTCCTGAAACCTGTGATTGCTGGTTTCTATTATGGCTACCTGGGATCGTGTCCTTTGGATTCCGGAACTGGTGCTGGGGGTTGCTGTGTCGTGAAGGGTGGTGTTATGCCGGCCTTGGCAGTGCATGCACGTTCTCGTGCTTTGGCAGTCTTTTAGCACATGGGTTTGAGCTAAACAATTTTCGCAAATACTATTTTCTCTTACGAATTTTTTACGCTCGGAGATTGGCAACCTTTTATACCGCAAACAGCTTTGTAGGGTGTGGGTGGATTGTTTGCATAATTTGCAGGTATAAAATCGTTGGTGTTCTATGGCATGAGATTTTGTTTGCGTGAGGGAGTTGTTGCCGTGGTTTTGGGGTTGATCCTGCCTGAACTGGGGATTGTTTCAACTGGGGTGAGGCCTTGAGAAGTTTGTGGAGGGTGGATTATATCTGGGTTTGGCAGGTCGCCATTGACCAAAGCTTTCCACTATCTCGTAGCGAGTGGCCAGAAACTGGTTCATTTGGGCCCAGTTCGGCAGGTCTCTTCTGGAGCTTAATGATTGCTCCCACAGGGCAACTGTATTCTCTGGAAGTTTCGAGGTTACCAGATATATTAATATGGGATCCCAACTGGAGGTCTCGACTTGTTGTGTCGCTAGAATTTGGAGACAGTTGTTTACTGAGGATTGTAACCTCTGGATCTCATCGCTATTTTCCGATTGAATCGCTTTTAGATTCATGAGAACTCGGATTTGGTTGTCGACCAGGACTCTTTTATTTTCGTAGCGCGACTGGAGAGCTTCCCATGCTAGGGCAAAATTGTCGTCGCTTAACGGAAATTGTTCCACTATTTGACCTGCCTTTCCTTTAGTCTTATGTCTGAGGTGATACAGTTTCTGGGCACTGGAGAGTTTCGAGTGGTTGATATAGACCGCCGTGAACATGTCTCGGAAGGACGGCCATTGATCATACCCTCCATAAAAAATGTCTGTATCACATGGGGAGACTTTCAGGTTCATATGGGAGGACTCTTGGGGGGGGGGGGGGGGTTGGGGTTGCTCTTTAGGCGCGGGGTTACTCAATGCTATGAGTTGGAGTTGGTCGCCTATTTGAGCTTTGGTGTCCTCATATGCGATAAGGCAGGCTCGGTATTTACCGAAAGCGGCGGACTTAAAGTCCTTGGGGAGGTCCCGGTCGTCTGTCTCTACTATTAGATCATAGGCGCTCTGTACTCTTGACCAAAAAACGTCTATATTTTTGTCTTTTAATTTTAGGGCTGCCTCGGTATTATCTTGGATTGGGGTTGAGCGGAACCGAGTGCAGTAATCCGTAAAAATATTCGTTTCGGAAATAAATTTATTTTCGGCAACGGTAGTCATTTTGAAAAATGATTTACTGAATTTTACGGTGGCAATTTTGGGGATTGTTTGTAGAGACTGTTGCGTTTATTTACGAAAAAAAGTTTGATGGGGGATGTAGCAGTCTTGTACCATTGTTCAGGGGATATATCACCGTATGCTGTTTATTAATATGTGGCAAAGTATTTATTACAGGGAGCAGTGGATTGTTGGAATATCTTAATTTAATTAATTAATTTTATGGGATTTGCGCAATATATAATTTGGTTTTTTGCTCTATTTGGCTTTGCCACGGAATTTTTACTTGTTAAAGCTTAGATACTTGATTTTTAATCTAACTGTGAGAAATTTATTGATTATTTTTTGTTGGGTGAAATTGGCGATAACGCCCACTGTCTTCTGGTTATATATTTATTTTTGTACCGCAAGGAATTTTAGTGTTTATTTTAACAATGTATTTGTGAGAATTTTCGCCGTAAAAAATTTGGGTTCACCGGTATTGAATTTGGCGGGAGAAAGTTGTTTTTGGCGGGAGCCAACAAATTAAAATTATGGGGATTATAATATTATGTATTATAATAATGTATGGGCCGGGGCTGGTTTCTTCAATGGCGAAGAAGGACCATTAGTTAATTTGGGTAGTACTCACGGTTGCTTGGGATCCTTGGGCTTGGGGTTGGTGATGGGAGCTCCTGATCCTTCTTTTGATGTGCACACACTGCTTATGGCGTAGGTGGTGGTTTATATGGTGTTGTACGATATACAAGGTTGGGAATGACGGGGTTTGGCAAAAACTTCGCTTTTGGTTAAGTTATTCCAATTATTTTATGTACTTTTCCAATTGGAAGAGTAGAAGTATATTTTTTGCTTTTCCTTTTAAAATACTTTTATAGTTAACTTTGTACAGATTTTCCTCTGATTGTAACTAAACGGAGTTATTTCAATGGCGTTTGAGAAACCTTCACAAAAAATTAATCACCTTTGCTTTTTATTTCTTTCTATATTTTATTTTATTTGTGGAATTTTACACCTTTTTTTTGTATTGCAATTAAGCACACTTTTTTAGCGCAACGACGTTGGTTGGATGGTTTTTATTTATTTTTGCAAGAAAAAATATATATTTTGGTTGGCATGCAAAAGAGCCGGTGTGAAAAAAAAACAATACAATATGTAAAGTAGGAAAAATTGATGGCCGACCAGCTATCAGCTGTGCGGCGAATTGGTGTGGGGTGATTTACGCGTGGTTGCCACACGTCCTAAATCGTTCCCATTTTAACACTTAAATCTAAAGGTGAGTTCATAAGTTGTGATGAGTAAATATAATGTAATAATAATAAAATATAATGTAATCCATGCGTTATAATGATATTATCTACAATTCATGGAAAATATGTATAACGAGTATTATTTTATGTACAATTCATGCAGTATGGGTATAATGAATATTATGGTTTTGGGATTGGGACGTGTGGCTACCGATGTCGCGTAAACAGCATAAAATAATTTTTTCAAGAAATTTTTGAAAAGTCAAATTTGGAAATGTTATTAATCATAAATCAAACACCGTTCAAGATATTGAAACGAAATTTATCACGCGGTTTCCAGATGTGCAAGAAATGTTCGAGGAAAAAATGGACGGAATCGGTTAATGTGCACGCCCAGTTTTTTAGCATAGTTCCAAAAATTTTTTTGTAAAATTTAAAAAGCGATATTTCTACAACCAAGCAAGTTATATCAATCAGATTTTGGCCACATAACAAGCTTCAATTTTGAAAAGTAGGTAGGCCGCCCACTTTTAAATATAAAATGTCTGCTATTTTCAAAGGCATTCGCTTATAATTCAATCTTGATATTTCAATGAAAATTATTCAGCTGCTTTTCAGTAGTATATATTAGACTCCTGCCAAAAATTAGCCAAATCGGGAAACACACAAGCAAAATATTCGGGCACGTAGTTAATAGCCCACTGTAAAAGGGACGTTATATACCTTTTTTGATTTTCATACCTTTAATGAACATGAAATATTTGTAAGTATGAGAAGAAGAAGATAAAAGTTCACTAAAATTATCAGCACGATGAGCAGAGTCGATTTAGCCATGCTCATCTTTCCGTCCGTCTGCCTATGTCAACGCAAACTAGTCTCTCAGTTTTACAAAAGAATGCTGAAATTGGTCGTTTGCTTTCGCCATTTTATAATCCACTAGCAAACCCGGTAGACGTTGTTTTGACATTTTGATACATAGAACACATCTCTATATAAAATGTCATTAACTTGAACCAAACAAACTCCTAGCTATACCGAACTGCAGCTTTATATTACCTGGGGGCTTTTCCAAAAGCTATATACAGACTGTGTCGTGCCCAGCGAACTCCTGAACCTATCGTGAAAGCTCAAGAGCAGAAACCAAACACAAAATATGTGGGCATGACATCGGCCAATTTTGAAAAATTATGTAGATATTGACTAAGTGACACATATATCCAAATATCATTAATTTAGACCAAAACAGATCGGATTTATGACGAATTGAAACTTTATATAGCCTGGGGGCATGGTTCCGCCCACTTTTCCAAAACTATATACTGCCTATCCTGTACCCAGTGAGCCCAAGTATATATTGTGAAAATTTCATAAAGATCGATGGAGTACTTTGGCGCCTATAAAATACACACATTTTTTATATCTATTGTGTCCCACATACTCGTATTATCTTATGTTACACAATACGCCAATATACGAGGTGTGTTCAAAAAGTATCGCGAATTTTGAATTTTCGCTGGTTACGTATATTCGAATTTCGAATTTTTTTGTGGCGTTATGTTGGTACTCATGTCTCTCACTTATGCCGACAAGCTCGGCCATTTTGAATGTTCACTTAATTGTTGACAGCTGCTTTGCTTGCACGTGTTTTGTATCGTCTTCGATTTTTACCTATTTTTTTACCAAAATTGCTCAATTGTGACCAAAAACAGCATCGCATGAACATTGCTAATGAGATGTTAAACTCTGTCCGCGACGACCCAAATTTGCTCCAGAGGGTCATAACTGGTGACGAATCGTGGGTTTATGGTTATGACGTGGAAACCAAAGCTCAGTCATCTCAATGGAAGCTGCCGCACGAACCAAGACCGAAAAAAGCGCGCCAAGTTCGGTCGAATGTGAAAGTTTTGCTGACAGTTTTCTTCGATTGCAGGGGCGTGGTGCATCATGAGTTCTTGCCACAGGGAAGAACGGTCAATAACGAATATTACCTGCAAGTTATGCGCAATTTGCGCGATGCAATCCGCCAGAAACGCCCGGATTTGTGGAAGAACAAAAATTGGCTTTTGCACCACGATAACGCCCCTGCTCACGCATCGTTGCTTGTGCGCGACTTTTTAGCCAAAAACAACACACTAATGATGCCGCAGCCACCGTATTCCCCAGATCTGGCCCCTGTGACTTTTTCTTGTTCTCTAAACTGAAGAGGCCCATGAAAGGACGACGTTACGCTTCTCTTGACGAGATAAAGACGGCATCGAAGGAGGAGCTGAACAAGATACAAAAAAATGATTTTTTGAAGTGCTTCGAAGATTGGAAAAACCGTTGGCACAAGTGTATAATATCGCATGGGGATTACTTTGAAGGGGACAAAATAGATATTCATGAATAAATAAATAATTTTTGAAAAAACACAAAATTCGCGATACTTTTTGAACACACCTCGTAGAGTCACTTTTCATAAGTGGCAGTTCATGACAGGTTAAATATATGTATTAGTTTTTAGATGAGAAATAAAGTGAAGAAATAGAAACCGCGTGCTTTTCCTTGATGTCCATCCTGACTAGAATTCCAGATCTAACAAGTGGCGACGAGAAAATCAGGCCAGCGACAAATTGTACCAAAAATGGATGCTAGCCAATTTCAGGGAATATTAGATGCATTTAGTAAAGCACAACGAGAATTAATTCAAATACGACATCGCAGCAAACACAACAACAAAATGTGCCGCCATTACAGTTGCTTCTCCCGCCTTTCGAAAACTTCGACAGCAAAAAAGAAAACTTCATACTTTATAGGCAGAGATTTGAAAACTATTTAGTTATGAAAAGAGTTTTCAATAACAAAACATTGTGCCACCAAATGCTCATCAATTCTATCGATTCGACACACTTCAAACTCTTAGTTTCACTGATTGCTCCTAAAAAAGTGGGCGAAATCGAGTATGAAGAATTAGTCAAGAAACTCGAAATACATCTATGCCGAAAGAAAAATACTCTTGTAAGTCAACATCGATTTCTATCTACATACCAGGGTGAAGAACAAACCATTGCTGAATATATAACAGTGCTACATCAAGTTACAAGCGACTGCGAATTTACATCAGCTTGTGCATGTAAGTCTGATATTTCAAACATATTCCTACGAGCGCAATTTATTCGGGGACTCAGGGACAACGCAATTAGAGAACAACTGTTGCAATCCGAAAAAGCTGAATTTAGCAAAATAGTTGGGAAAGCGTTGTCATTAGAAGCTTCAAAAATCGATAGCCGCGAGCTTGATAACAAGAGTACCTATAGTAGCAATGACGTCAATAAAATTCGCTCCACATCTACAAACCATCGTAGAAGTCGTTAAAGAAGAACAACATCACCTAAATCCACTGCGCGCTCGAAATCCAAAATCGACTTCAAGTTCATAAGTTGTGATGAGTAAATATAATGTAATAATAATAAAATATAATGTAATCCATGCGTTATAATGATATTATCTACAATTCATGGAAAATATGTATAACGAGTATTATTTTATGTACAATTCATGCAGTATGGGTATAATGAATATTATGGTTTTGGGATTGGGACGTGTGGCTACCGATGTCGCGTAAACAGCATAAAATAATTTTTTCAAGAAATTTTTGAAAAGTCAAATTTGGAAATGTTATTAATCATAAATCAAACACCGTTCAAGATATTGAAACGAAATTTATCACGCGGTTTCCAGATGTGCAAGAAATGTTCGAGGAAAAAATGGACGGAATCGGTTAATGTGCACGCCCAGTTTTTTAGCATAGTTCCAAAAATTTTTTTGTAAAATTTAAAAAGCGATATTTCTACAACCAAGCAAGTTATATCAATCAGATTTTGGCCACATAACAAGCTTCAATTTTGAAAAGTAGGTAGGCCGCCCACTTTTAAATATAAAATAAAATAAAATGTCTGCTATTTTCAAAGGCATTCGCTTATAATTCAATCTTGATATTTCAATGAAAATTATTCAGCTGCTTTTCAGTAGTATATATTAGACTCCTGCCAAAAATTAGCCAAATCGGGAAACACACAAGCAAAATATTCGGGCACGTAGTTAATAGCCCACTGTAAAAGGGACGTTATATACCTTTTTTGATTTTCATACCTTTAATGAACATGAAATATTTGTAAGTATGAGAAGAAGAAGATAAAAGTTCACTAAAATTATCAGCACGATGAGCAGAGTCGATTTAGCCATGCTCATCTTTCCGTCCGTCTGCCTATGTCAACGCAAACTAGTCTCTCAGTTTTACAAAAGAATGCTGAAATTGGTCGTTTGCTTTCGCCATTTTATAATCCACTAGCAAACCCGGTAGACGTTGTTTTGACATTTTGATACATAGAACACATCTCTATATAAAATGTCATTAACTTGAACCAAACAAACTCCTAGCTATACCGAACTGCAGCTTTATATTACCTGGGGGCTTTTCCAAAAGCTATATACAGACTGTGTCGTGCCCAGCGAACTCCTGAACCTATCGTGAAAGCTCAAGAGCAGAAACCAAACACAAAATATGTGGGCATGACATCGGCCAATTTTGAAAAATTATGTAGATATTGACTAAGTGACACATATATCCAAATATCATTAATTTAGACCAAAACAGATCGGATTTATGACGAATTGAAACTTTATATAGCCTGGGGGCATGGTTCCGCCCACTTTTCCAAAACTATATACTGCCTATCCTGTACCCAGTGAGCCCAAGTATATATTGTGAAAATTTCATAAAGATCGATGGAGTACTTTGGCGCCTATAAAATACACACATTTTTTATATCTATTGTGTCCCACATACTCGTATTATCTTATGTTACACAATACGCCAATATACGAGGTGTGTTCAAAAAGTATCGCGAATTTTGAATTTTCGCTGGTTACGTATATTCGAATTTCGAATTTTTTTGTGGCGTTATGTTGGTACTCATGTCTCTCACTTATGCCGACAAGCTCGGCCATTTTGAATGTTCACTTAATTGTTGACAGCTGCTTTGCTTGCACGTGTTTTGTATCGTCTTCGATTTTTACCTATTTTTTTACCAAAATTGCTCAATTGTGACCAAAAACAGCATCGCATGAACATTGCTAATGAGATGTTAAACTCTGTCCGCGACGACCCAAATTTGCTCCAGAGGGTCATAACTGGTGACGAATCGTGGGTTTATGGTTATGACGTGGAAACCAAAGCTCAGTCATCTCAATGGAAGCTGCCGCACGAACCAAGACCGAAAAAAGCGCGCCAAGTTCGGTCGAATGTGAAAGTTTTGCTGACAGTTTTCTTCGATTGCAGGGGCGTGGTGCATCATGAGTTCTTGCCACAGGGAAGAACGGTCAATAACGAATATTACCTGCAAGTTATGCGCAATTTGCGCGAAGCAATCCGCCAGAAACGCCCGGATTTGTGGAAGAACAAAAATTGGCTTTTGCACCACGATAACGCCCCTGCTCACGCATCGTTGCTTGTGCGCGACTTTTTAGCCAAAAACAACACACTAATGATGCCGCAGCCACCGTATTCCCCAGATCTGGCCCCTGTGACTTTTTCTTGTTCTCTAAACTGAAGAGGCCCATGAAAGGACGACGTTACGCTTCTCTTGACGAGATAAAGACGGCATCGAAGGAGGAGCTGAACAAGATACAAAAAAATGATTTTTTGAAGTGCTTCGAAGATTGGAAAAACCGTTGGCACAAGTGTATAATATCGCATGGGGATTACTTTGAAGGGGACAAAATAGATATTCATGAATAAATAAATAATTTTTGAAAAAACACAAAATTCGCGATACTTTTTGAACACACCTCGTAGAGTCACTTTTCATAAGTGGCAGTTCATGACAGGTTAAATATATGTATTAGTTTTTAGATGAGAAATAAAGTGAAGAAATAGAAACCGCGTGCTTTTCCTTGATGTCCATCCTGACTAGAATTCCAGATCTAACAAGTGGCGACGAGAAAATCAGGCCAGCGACAAATTGTACCAAAAATGGATGCTAGCCAATTTCAGGGAATATTAGATGCATTTAGTAAAGCACAACGAGAATTAATTCAAATACGACATCGCAGCAAACACAACAACAAAATGTGCCGCCATTACAGTTGCTTCTCCCGCCTTTCGAAAACTTCGACAGCAAAAAAGAAAACTTCATACTTTATAGGCAGAGATTTGAAAACTATTTAGTTATGAAAAGAGTTTTCAATAACAAAACATTGTGCCACCAAATGCTCATCAATTCTATCGATTCGACACACTTCAAACTCTTAGTTTCACTGATTGCTCCTAAAAAAGTGGGCGAAATCGAGTATGAAGAATTAGTCAAGAAACTCGAAATACATCTATGCCGAAAGAAAAATACTCTTGTAAGTCAACATCGATTTCTATCTACATACCAGGGTGAAGAACAAACCATTGCTGAATATATAACAGTGCTACATCAAGTTACAAGCGACTGCGAATTTACATCAGCTTGTGCATGTAAGTCTGATATTTCAAACATATTCCTACGAGCGCAATTTATTCGGGGACTCAGGGACAACGCAATTAGAGAACAACTGTTGCAATCCGAAAAAGCTGAATTTAGCAAAATAGTTGGGAAAGCGTTGTCATTAGAAGCTTCAAAAATCGATAGCCGCGAGCTTGATAACAAGAGTACCTATAGTAGCAATGACGTCAATAAAATTCGCTCCACATCTACAAACCATCGTAGAAGTCGTTAAAGAAGAACAACATCACCTAAATCCACTGCGCGCTCGAAATCCAAAATCGACTTCAAAAAATTAGGAATTGACCACCTGTGCATCCGATGTGGAAGAGACAATCATAAATCAAACGATTGTCGCACTAATCCGAAGAACTTGAAATGCAAATCGTGTGGGAAGTCAGGCCACGTAAAGCAAGTTTGCATAAAAACATTAGTAAATTCGTCAAACAATAAACCAGTTTCGAAGGATGATGAAAATGATAAGTCGATACATCAAATTTACGGCATAAATCAAATAATCGACATTCACCATAACCAGCATTTCGGCAATGATATGGAAAAGTATTACGTAGACGTGGAAATATACGGACACCGCCAAAAATTTGAAGTCGACCCGGGTGTTGGATTCACGTTAATACCACGAAATAAATTCAGACGTCTCGATATCAGTACTAAACTACAACCTTCAAACATCGCTTTTAGATCGTACACCAAAAATATAGTAATCCCTGACGTCAAAATCAAAGTTTTAGTCAAATACAATAACCAGTGTTCAGAGGAAGAGATGTACGTTGTACCAGATGACAATGACGCTCTACTAGGCCGAACGTGGATACGACATTTGAATATCAATCTCCAGCAAGTCGACAAACAGCAAGTAAGTAACATCCATGCAATCGATGATTTTACTCCAATCGAGGAAATCATAAATAATTTTCAAGACGTATTCACCGAAAAAGTTGGGTGTGTACCAAACTTCGAAGTAACTCTGGAGCTTCGAAAGAATGCTAAACCGGTATTTTTCAAAGAGAGGGAAGTTCCGTATGCACTTCGCGAACGAGTAGAAAAAGAGTTACAAGAACTAGAGACCTGTGGAATAATCTCTAAGTGCGAACTAAGTGATTGGGGGTCACCATTAGTCACCGTCCCCAAACCTGACGGGGGTGGAAGGCTGTGTGTCGACTACAAACAAGGAGTAAATCCACAGTTAGTATCGTCAAATTACCCAATTCGCCGAATTGACGAAATACTACATACCCTCAAAGGATCGAAATATTTTTGTCGACTCGATCTTTTTAAAGCTTATTTACACCTTCGAGTGTGCCCGGAGTCGAGTGTAATACAGACAATATCAACACATAGGGGTACCTTCAGAGTAAATCGATTGTCGTTTGGTATTAAAACCGCCCCATCAGAAATTAATCGAATTATCGAGCTAATACTATGCGGCCTCAAAAAAACAATGTCATATTTCGATGACATAATTATACACGGAGCTACAAAAAAACATTGTGAGGAAAACCTTATTAACTGCCTTCAACGGTTAAAAAAGTACAATCTGCACCTAAACAAGAATAAATGTTCTTTTTTTAAAACACGCGTGGAATACCTTGGCTTTGTTATTCAATTCAACGAAATTTCGAAATCCCCATCAAAAGTCCAAGCAATCACTGAAATGCCACGTCCAGCTTCTGCCGACGAAGTCAGAAGATTCTTAGGCATGGTGACGTACTACTCCCGATTTGTTCCAAATTTGTCGTCCATAACATACCCCTTACGTCAACTACTACAAAAAAAACATAAAGTTTTATTGGTATTCTAACTGCAATGCAGCTTTTTCAAAATTTAGATCTATCATTTCCAGCGAAAAGGTCTTAACACCTTTCGATCCAGAATTGCCAGTTATTGTTGCCTGCGATGCAAGTCCCACAGGAATCGCTGGGATAATATCACACGAAATCGGCGACATAGAACGTCCGATCGCGTACGCATCAAGGTCGTTAACACCGGCTGCACAAAATTATAGCCAACCAGATCGCGAAGCACTAGCGATTGTGTTCTCCGTAAACCATTTTTTTATGAACCTGTATGGAAGGAAGTTCCAACTGGTAACTGATAATAAGCCATTAACACGTTTATTTCACCATAGTAGCAAACTTCCGTCTATGACATCAGCAAGATTGTTGAGGTATGCTGAATTTCTATCCAGCTTCAACTACGAAGTTGTGTATAAGAAAGGTTCAGAACACGTAAATGTCGATTGCCTTTCCAAGGCAACAAAAGCCGGGGGGATACTAAGCACAGACAAACTTATCAACGAAGAGGTAAATGAGTTATGCTACTTATCAATTTTCGAAATTTCAAATTAATACATTAATGCTGAAACACTAGCACAGGAAACAACAAAAGACCCTGATCTCTCCAAAATTTTATCTAATTTACTTAATACAAATGAAAACGAAAACTATTATACTCTTTGCAACGGTATTATATTCAAAGGCCAGAGAATTTTGATTCCCAAGAACATACAGGCTCATATTTTACGAGAACTCCATCGTACACATCCAGGCATTACGAAAATGAAGCAACTCGCAAGGAGATACTGCTACTGGAAGGGAATTGATCGCGATATTGAGAATGGTAAGATCGTCTGAAGCGTGCGCTCAGGTTCAATCAAAGCCCGCAAAAGTTCAACTCCATCTTTGGGAGGAACCGACCGGAAATTGGGAAAGGATACATATTGACTATGCCGGCCCTTTCCAGAACCACCACTTTCTAATAGTTGTCGATGCAAATTCGAAATGGATTGAGTTTCGAGCCGTTTGGAATTCACCAACCACACAAATAACCTTAACCCTTCTCACAGATATTTTTTCCACGCACGGATTTCCGTCAGTATTAGTATCCGACAATGCCACTATTTTTACTAGTGAACCCTTTAAAGCATACTGCAAGGGAAATGGTATTTTTCAAAAATTCACTGCTCCAGGGCACCCAAGTACCAACGGACTGGCTGAAAGAAATGTACAGACGCTGAAAAATAAATTGAAAGCCATGACGTACGCACCAGTATCTATACAATCAAAACTAAACGAAATTTCACAAATATATAGAGCAACACCACTTATATGTGGAAAAAGTCCAGCAGAACTGTATTTAAACAGACGCATTCGTATCAGATTGGACGCACTCAAACGTACCGGCAAAATTAAGTCAAACTTGAAAACTCCAGGCGTTCGTACAATAAGCGTGGGAGAAAGAGTACAAACATTACACACAATGAATAATAAAACCGTATGGAAAATGGGAATTTTCCTACGTATGTATGGCCAGCTGCATTATTTAGTAAAACTCGATGACGGATACGCATTAAAGCGCCATATCGACCAACTCAAAGTAACTAACGTCGGGAAACGAAAAGTTAGATTCGACCCAAAAATTTATGTAAACGACTCCACGAGGGACAGTGGAAACCAACACGACGTCAACCCCACAATATTACCAAGCCGATACAATATGCAGCCATCAGCACTAATAAACTACCCGAATGTCGAACCACCAACATGCCAAATCAATGCCGAACCGCAATTACCGCCAAACCAAGGAAGCCGAGACGGGACTGAAATGGAAAAACCTATTACACAAGTTCCAGAAGCTGAAAATCCTCAACAAAGTCAAGAACCAAGCATACGCAGATCACAACGTGTGCGCAAGGAACCAACGCATCTACAAGATTTTATAGCTGATTAATATATTAATAATTAATTGTAAAAAATTTCAAAACACAAATATCAGAGAAAATGAAATTAATTTAAGCATATTAAGCGTGGGAGACTGTTGTGTCCCACATATTATCTTATGTTACACAATACGCCAATATGGCATCACTTTTCATAAGTGACAGTTCATGACAGGTTAAATATATGTATTAGTTTTTAGATGAGAAATAAAGTGAAGAAATAGAAACCGCGTGCTTTTCCTTGATGTCCATCCTGACTAGAATTCCAGATCTAACAGCACACAAGGTATATTACTTTATTCGGCATAAACGAATCGAGATATATATCTATTAACACAATGAATTTCGCTTCTGGCATCTGTGCTTAAACCAAACCTGCCATGCAAATATAACTGCAATAAACTGACAAATGTATTAATATCTACATATACATATTTACCTATACATAGTAGCTTTAAAGTAAGTAAATATTTATATATGGCTTCATTTATTATTTAATTATTCCCAGAACAGCATTCTAATATTATGGAAATAATAAAGAACAATTATTCAAACCCACTAACCGAATTCTATTCTATTCTATGGCGCGATATACAACAGGTATATCATCATAAACCTCCTAAGAGATTTTTGCGCCAAGCTTCTCTTCCAATTTGTGGTGTGCCGATTTGAATTTTCCCTACAAATTGGTGGGACCTACAGTTTTTTTGCCGACTCCGAACGGCATCTACAAAGGAGACGAATTTTTGCTGAGAAGCCTGTCATGGCAGAAATACACTCGGAGAGTTTGCCAAACCACTGCCGAGGGGCGACCCCGTTTTGAAAAACTTTTTTCAAATCACTTTTGATGTTACCAGTACCAGGACTCGAACCATGGACCTTCGGTGTGGTAGGCCGGCAACACTACCTTCACACCACGGCGGCCACTAACCGAATAAATGCCAACTATTCGAATTAAAGGTATTCGGTATACATGAAAATTTTTAAATCCAATGAAAATTTTTTTAGTAGGTCATGATAAAACCTTAAAAATCAAAGTCGAAAAAAGTCAAAACAATGAAATTTCGCAGGCTTCCTAATTTATTTTTTTGGGTATGCGTAGTGGAACTTTTTTTTCCTGAGCCCAAAACCTATCGAAAAATCGATGGCGCGATATCGGTTAACTTTCGTCCATACAAATCGACCCACCCTAATGCGCATAGGTACAAGCGATGAAAATATTGAATTTCGCTTTCTAAGTCTCTTGCAGTTCAATACAACTATTCGAATACCACTATTCGAATAATACTATTCGAATAAACGAATAAATAATTCGAATAAATGTTATTCGAATTTTTTGAAACCAATATTTTTATTCGCTTATTCCAATAGTATTTATTCGAATATTATTCGAAAATAATCCCATGCCTAGTCTATCTATTCTTTTTATATACCCAAAATCAAATTTGTATTTATATAATATTTCTGCACTCAAATTAAATTGTTGCTTTTGACTTTGAAAGCATAAAATAATAAAGACATGCAAATAGTTTACTGATCTATAATAGTTGAAAATGTTAGTTAGTCGTGTAATGTCTATAGTGATAAACACACATCAAATAATAGTGAAATAAAATTAATACAACGTTTATAAAAAATGCTTATTAATCGCAAAAACACTGCTGTTTGAGGCATTGTGGAGTTATTGGTTTCGTTTGAATCAATTTTTTCTTCAACCTCAGTTTGAAAGTCTGATAATAAGAAATCTATATCAATGATTATTTCTTGTTCGAATGAAATAGGTATTTGTTTTTGAATGTTAAATCTTGCTAGTGATGACACCAATTTGATATATTTGATACGCTTGCCTTTGGTGATCGCTAGTAAGGCTATTGTTTACTTTTTTTTGTTAGTTTACCAATTCTGATATAAATGTTCTTATTAATGCATTTATAAGATTTTTCTATCTAGTAATGATCTTTGGATCTCGTCCCAATTCTCCAATGAAGGAAGGTAAAAAAAAACTCAATACTTAAATCTTTTCTAGTTTGTCAGCACGGTTCTGGTATCTTCCCTTAAAAAATCTATTATGTGCTGAATATATTTTTATAAATAAACTCAGACAAGTGCAAATTGTCAGAATCAGAAGCATTACTTTAATGAAGTCTAGTGCTTCGGTATGGTCAATTACCTTAATTTTGGATTGTTCTCCACCCATATTGTTTTTACTGTAAACTGATTATACCTTTTCCTTTTTTTCGACATCATTCGTGCAGTTTCTTCTATTCTTGTTGTAGGATTTATTTCTTCTTCTAAAGTTGGTTCCCTAATCATTTCCATTGTTTTCCAAAACTGGTGCAAAATTTTAAATTCCTTTCTTCCACTACATTCTCGGACCAACTGATTGGATTTTTCTACTTGGGCATTTTGCGTATAAGGCAAAAAAAATTTAAGCATAAATGTTTTTCTTTTCTTTTATTAAAATACTTTGACTTTAAGTCTTTCTAATTTCTTTTATTTTTTTTTTCAACTTTCGTTTTACTTCCTTATTAGTTGTAAAAAAAATATTTTCCGTATGTCTTTTCTCTTATTGTATTTCTTGCCTGCCCTTTTTCGTTTGAATTTTACTGGTTTGGGAACTTTTGGTTCCTCAACCTTGCAATTTTTACTCTGCCTACGCCTGTCTGGTATTTTCTGGAGGAGTGACTTTTTCTTGTATAAAAAGCTTTTCCCACTTATTAAAAATTTTGTCCACTTCCTACTGAGATACATATGTACCAACAATAAAATGGAAACAAATTTACCAAATTATTTTTTTTTTTCAATTGTATTAGTAATTAGAATGTGTATATAAATTATCGGCAGAAACTTTAAGCTTTTGCCATTTCCCAGGCCAGAAGGTTTTGTTAGTACTTAAAGATAAATTCCCGCAAGCGTCCGCTGTTCCTGTAATGCCAGTGGTGTTTATGCCGTCGGGTGTCCACTACCTGTTCTTGTAATGCCAGTAGTTTTTCTAATAATAATAATAAGCCCAACGGATTACCCACTATCCCGCCCAACCGAGACGAGGGGCGCATCCGCATAACGCGCGGATCAAATTTGCCGAGCGTTTGAAAGGCGGAGGTTTGTTAAGTGTCGGGTTCTCAAACTGCTCAGCTACAGAAAAATTTTCATCAGCTGAGTAAGGTTTTCGCACAAACACTGATAAGGTTCGTGCAATCGAAAATTAGTCCTGCATTGCTTCAGAGGAGTAGGTATGCAATGTCTTGCAGCTCGGGACGGTATATTTAAGTTAACTTCGTTTAAAAGAAATGGACTTGAAATATATCAGTTTAATAGTTTGACCATAAATATTAGGCCTAGCATTTTCGTACGACTTGCAAGGGTTGGGAGATCCATAAGTTTTAACCGACTAGTATAAGGTGGAAGGCTATGCAACGAATCCCATTAAAGATTTCTCAGGGCAAAAAGTAGGAATTGTTTTTGAATTGATTCTAGCTTATCTACATTAACTTGATAACGCGAATTTTATACAATCGAGCCATATGCTAATATCGGCCTAACTAATATACAAGGTGGCGCAAAAGTAAGCTTCCGATGTTCAGCATATCGGTTGTGGCACGTGCAGAGTGTGCTGTTGCACCGTCTTGTTGGAGCCACATGTTTTCCAATCCCAATTCATGAAGTTGCGGCAAAAAGAACTCGTTGATCATTGCTCTGTAGCGCTCACTATTCACAGTAACCGTTTGGCCCCGACCGATTATTGGTCAAATAAATAGTCAGCAATATTCCGCGTTCTGGAGCAGTGTAGCGTAACATTGTTTAATAACGTGTATTTCGCATGTGTTTACTACACAAATGTCAAAACAGAACTGACTTTAGGGGCCAATCGCAAGGATAGGAGGATTACTTTTGCGCCACCCTGTAGTAAAAAGAGCCTTAGAAACATAAGGGCCGCTAAATTCTTTTGACCACCTTTTTAGAAAAGCTAATACACCTCTAGACTTGTTGACAATAGCCTCAATATGAGGAATGAAACTAAGTTTGCAGCTCATCGTCACACCCAAGTCGACAAAAATATTTACATGTTCAACACGTGAAAAACATATGAACTTACATTTAGCAAGATTAAGCGGCATATAGTTTACTTTACACCAAGTACCTAAGTAGTCCAAATCCATTTGAACAAAATAACGTTCTTGAAGCATATGACTTAAATAGTTTTAAGTCGTCAGTATACATTAAGATTTTTGAATGTTTTATTGTAATACAGTTATCGCTTATAAAAATCAAGAACATAACCGAGCCCAGATCACTGCCCCGAGGAACACCAGAGGATACAACAACGGAATTCTTAAATATAACTGTTTGCGTTCTGCCAGATAGATAGGAGGAGATCCAACGTGCCAGATCAGGTTGAAAGCCAACAAGATCCTACTAAATCCTACAGGATTTAGTACACTTTGACTACAGGCAAAAGTAATTTGCCGTTATTGTCAGGGCAAGATCGCCACATAATAACGTCAGTTATCGAGTGATTCTTTCAGACCTGTGCGCAGGAATTTACCCCCATACATTTATATTCCAAATTCCATTCCAACTGATACTCCTTACAGCCTTAGATAAGGTTCAAATTTTTTAGGGGGCATATGTATTCAAATTGCTATTTACGTTCGTGCATTCACTTGTATGTGTAAAGCGGTTTTAATTTGCCTTATTACTTATAACTGAACCGCAATGCGGCATTTTCTCTCCCTTTCACACACATAAAAAACGAATTAAAAGCTTGTAATTACTACATAATAGCTATACTTATTTAATACATATGTAAATACACCTTTCTGTTTGTTGTTGATACCGCAATGCGTATTTAACCGGTTCGTTGTTGCGCGTATTCTATCATGTTATTAAAATGTTTGATAATTCTTTGCCGCACACTTCATTATCATTCGTTGACCAGAGAAAACTAGTGAGGCACACACTACGGTAAGCTGAATATTATTAAATTATTTATATTATTATTTAATAATTCGCATTATTATTTATTTATTTCTTACAGCTAAATTTTAGCCTAGCTTATACCTATTTACAATATATAATTATCTAGACTAGATTATAAATTCTAACCTAGTTTAAATCTATGGACTGCGGTATAGTGCTGTGACCGACCTCCAAATCATTTGGAACAATGATGGTAATATTTGTCTGCGGAATACAGGCCATGTACGCTTATAAAGCGCGAAGGCAACATCTGGACGGCGGTGTACTGATTCAATCGAGTGACGCGTCTCAATATGAGCTCCGGCAACTTTTCGTATGCGTGTGCAATAGGATATGCTGGCGCTGCATTGCAGAAACTTGGCACGTATGCCTTGTTATTTATGTTTTCGATGCCTGCCAATCTAGCACTAAATTGGCAGTGTTTTGCAATACTTATACAATTCTCTTTTAAATTTATTTCCATTACATGATTTAACATTATTTGGAAGCTCATTATAAAGTTTTAGTCCTTTATAATACAAATTACATTTGTCTGCTTCAGTTCTATATGCAGGTAGATTGAAATCACTTTTGCTTGGGGTATTTACAGAATGCCTATCTTTTACATAGTTTATGCTACTCTTCAAATAGTCAGGTAAGTTACCTTCTATTTGTAGATCTGACTATCTCGCATTGTGAAAAATATTGTAGGACAATAGATGAAATGGGGCTCGATTATGGATCTGTAAACCAAAACCTTGTATCTTTTACTCAAGTATTTGCAGGTTCTTTGCAAGAAATAAATCTTTTTTGCTATTTTACCAACTGTATAGTCTACGTTCTCATTGAAATTAAGTTTCTCATCTATTTGTACTCCCAAGTATTTGATTGTATTAACATTATCGATTTCTTCGTGGTTGATGTTTAGGTTTTGCAACTCCCTATCTTGGAAATTCCGCCTGGCTATAACCATATACTTAGTTTTGCTGACATTCATTTTTAGTCTGTTAACGCATAACCAGTCGTAGACTCGGTTTAGGTCTTCTTGCAGTTTGATATATATTTCAGTAATATTTTCAATAGTGTATCATCAGCGAACAGTTTTATATCACAATGCTTTATAGAACTAGTTATATCAAATATAAAAATGTTGCACAAACAATATGGATGCCAGCACTGAACCTTGCGTACGCCAACAGGCACCCCTCTTTTATCTGATAAGGAAGATTCAATTTTAGTTCTTTGATATCTATTCGTAATAAAGTTTTCAAACCATTTAAGCTCAATACCTGTTACGCCTGTATTTTCCAACTTTTTTAGTAGCAGATTTTGGTCAATCGTCTCAAATGCTCGTTTTAAATCCAAAAACACCGCTTTTATAATTTTGTTCCTGCTCAAGTCTTCTTTCCAGTTTGCTATAACCAAGTTTAAAGCACTTTCACAAGAGTGTTTCTTTCTATAGCCAGATTGCTGTGATATAACAATTTCTTTATCCTCTGAATACTTTACAAGCTGATTCTTTACCACGGTTTCTAAAATTTTTTCATCACACTGTAACGTATTGATTGGGCTAATCTTCTCAGCTAGCACCTTCTGTAATGGGACAACAATAGAAGATTTCCATACGTCAGGGAATACTCCTGTAGTACGGCTTTTATTAACTATTCGAGTGAAAAAAAATCCAGTATAGGTTATAGAGTCCTTACCGACTCTAGTTTTTTTCCTCCAATTTTATTTTTGAACCTACTAACTATTTCGAATATCTCATTTGTGGAAATGTTTTGACACGTAAAAACATGGGCACTATTTCTTACCAAAGTACTCGTAGAACGAACGGGAATAAGAGGAATATTATGGTTTATTTCCACTATGCTGTCAATAAAGTAGTTATTTAATGACTGCGCTATTTCATATTCCTTATTATACAGTTGGTCGTTTATTAATATTTTGTTAATAATATTATTTTCATTACCATAGATATGCAGCTTTTAAAGTGTTCCCACATAGCTTTGCTATCATCAACATTAGATGTAATTTTAAATTCCATGTATTTCGATTTCTTTATGTTAATGAGCCATTTATACTGCCGCTTTGTGCTATTGTATTCATTCCAATCCCCAGTTATTTAAAATGTATGCTTGTTTAAGATTGCTAATTCGTGGTCGGACCACTTGTTCATAAGGTTAATACAGACTTCTTTAGAGTATGTCAGGGCGGTAATTGCGTTTGTTAGTGTATTATTCAGCAATGTTATCTTATCTTCGATGTTCAGGCTGTCGAAGTCAGTATAATTGAACAAGAATTTATGCTTTTCCTAGCCCGCATTTGGAATTTTTTATCCAATTTGATTTTAAACTGTATAGTCTCGTGATCTGAGATTTGATACTCTACCAATCTTGCACATGAAACTGATCTGCTGTTAGAAAATAACAGATCGATCATTGTTTCACTGTCAGAAATCAATTTTTTGTTCCATAGAGAACGACTGAAATAAACCAACTAGCTGTCTTTAATTTAGTGTATGTGTAGTTATTATAAAGATTAATATTAAAATCGCCTATGAGTATCGTATTATCTTCAGATACGCAGTTCATATTTAAAATATCATGTAAGTACATTATAAAGTCTGAGCCACTCGAACTCGGCGAATGATATATTAAGGCTATTTTGGGAACAATGTTTTTAATTTTCAATATAATACACCAGGTATTTTTATTTAATGCTTTATTATAACTTGCTTTGTATTCCATTGAGTCGTTTACGTATATAAGAACACCGCCTGTGTGTCTACTGTGTGAGTTACATCGTATAAGATTGTAAGTTTGTATTTGTAATTCTTGATCAGTTATTTCCTCAATCGAACACGTCTCCGAACAAAGGACCAAGTCTGGTTTTTGTACTTCTATCAGACGTTCCAGCTCACATTTGTTTGCAACAATACTATTAATATTTAAATATATACAACTTAGTTCGTTAGCCTTTCGTTGCTAGACTCTTGTTTTATTTTTTGACTGCGTATGTGACATTGATAACCCTTTTTTGGACCAACTCTTTACAGTCAACACATTTTGTTATATTTGAGCTACACTCCTTGCTATTATGGGGTCCAGCACATTTACCACACGCTGCTTTATTTGTGCAATCACTGGCTTTGTGCTTATATCCCATGCATTTAAAACATCTCACGACGCACAGTGGCGCCTCTGCCATTAAAGCATGGTTTACCAGGTAGAGCCGCTCAAAGTTGACAAATTTCCAACATTGGGAAAAATTTGAAAAATTTCTGCTTTGGCTTTGAGAGTAAATAAGGCGGCCGGTTGTCACTTTCTTGTATAGCAATTAAAGATAATTTAATTTAGGATTGAAACAAAAAATTGTTTTTTTTTTTTGTTAAAAGTTGGCGGATATACCTGTTTTTCGAAATGCCTATTTTTAGGCCCTTTTTAAAACTTTGATGGAAAAAAAATTTTAAAATATGTGATCCGTCAAATTACCAGTAGTTATTTGTAAAATATTCAGTTACCTAAATTCATAAAGTCTACCTGCGTCCAGCTGCAACTTCACTTTTTACATCAAATAAATATGCGCCTGAGCATACCTTTTTTTAGTTACGAATTGTATACCTGAAATTCATTTTAATAATTTGAGTAGGTATATAAAGCTATCCATCATACAATGCACATTATCATTCGTCTTTTGGCGATTAAGGAACTTGGTATTCTGTTTACTTAAATAAAGTGAATAGTATTTTTAAATATAGTTCACAGTTTAATATTTAGTCAGATACACTCGAAGCCAATTCTAATATGTATCTAGAAAACTCGAAACTATTTGCGGTGTTTAAATCTACAAAGTCAAGACGGCACTTCGTTGAGGCTATCATGAGAGAATTAGCGAGTGAAACAAGCATTAAAAAAAAGGAAGGCCTGGAAGAAAAAATTGGTTTACAATACATTATGATAGAAAAAAAATGGAAGGACGTCTATCGTAACAATTTAAAATTTCTAAGTAAGCATGAAAAGTGGTTAGCTGACAAAACTTTTTTGGACAAAGAAACGCCTAGCACGTCAACCAATCCAACTAGAGGGAGACCAACGAAACCCATAGAAGAGTGTTCTACCTACACAAGGAAAAGGAAGCTGTCTGATACCACAAAAGCTATGGTCACGACTCATCTTTCAGAAGCACTGGCAATTAAATATAAAAAAGAAGAAGAAAACGTGAGGTCTCATATAACAGAAGCAGTTGCGGTAGCAAGTCCAGTGCGACTGATGAGGATCAAAATCAGCATTCCCACACCACCAAATGCGCTACCTAGAAAATACAAAAAAATTACTCAAGCCAAGAAAGAAGCAGTTCCTCTAAGTCCCAAAATAACCGAAGTATCAGCTGAAATTGAGCTACACAACCTAATGGATCAAACGTTTACACGACTCCTTCAAAGTTTTACTGAAGAAAAGTTGAAATCACAGCCAAAGGAGCTAGCATTGATAACTAAGTGGGGCTGTCATGCATCATCAGGGCAAAGCGCATATAAACAAAGAATAAATGTAGACGATGAAACAATTGCAGATAGTAATATGTTTATGGGTGCTATTGTTCCATTACGACTAAAAGATGAAGCTTCAGAATATTGGAAAAATCCACCTCCGTCATCAACTATATTGTGCCGCCCGATATTATTTAAATACGAGGAGGAGTCTTCGGAACTCATAAAAGCTACAGTGAGTGATATAAGAAATCAAATTGCCAAATTAGAACCAACAACAATTGAAATTGAAGAAGGGGAATGTATAAAGCATGATTTTCTTCTAACAATGGTCGATGGAAAAGTTTTGAACTTAATAACAAATACGACATCTACAATGAAATGTCCAGTTTCATGTCCAGGGCCAAAAGGACTTTGAAAATCTTGACCTGTCGAACTAAATTATAAGATGTATGGAATTTGTTTTGAAGCTGGCTTATACACTACCATAACAAGGAGAAGTTTTCGACGACAATAAAACATGTAAGGAGAAACAAAACAGGAGAAAAAATATAATTCAGGATGCATTCTATAAAGAGATTGGCCTTAGAGTTGACTATCCAAAGTATGGATACGGAAATACAAATGATGGTAACTCCTCAAGAAGATTTTTTGAAAACGATGAAGTGACTGCTCGCATAACAGGAGTTGATAGAGATATTGTGAAAAGATTGGGAGTAATTTTAAACATTTTAAACTGCCATGAACCAGTTAATGGACCCAAATTTGGAGAATATGCATCTAAAACTACAGAGTTGCTGCATCAAAAGTATCCTGAGAAAAAACTTACCCCAACGGTACATACAATTTTAGCACATCGAAAAGAGTTAATATAGTACCAGTGCTTACCATTAGGAGAATTGTCTGAAGAAGATCAAGAATCTAAGAACAAGGACTACAAAAGATATAGATGTATGAACACCTGCAAAGTATCACGAGGTAGACAAAACGAAGACCTTTTCAACATGTTAGCTATCTCTTCTGATCCAGTCATATCATCTATGTGGTATGTAAGAACACAAAAAGATCTTACAGATGCGTATAGCTCAGAAATGGGTGCTTTGTTAGATATATGTTCCAGTGACGATGACTATGTTAGGATAAAATAAGTTTCTAACATCTTATCACAACAATGAAAAAGAGATTTACTAATCAAGTTTGTTACTTTATTGAAACATAAGATATCTGTACAAGTTAATTTTTTATTTCAAATAAAAGAATTAATTAATTTAGTAATTTATAAATACATACTTTTCGTTTTTGCGTTTCTCTAAAGTTTATCAAATTTATTTTAAAGCTTAGGCACTTCGCCTTCAAACGAGTATTAAATTTGTATAGAAATCAAGTTTGGTACAAATTGGTAAAGCTGTTACTAAGATCAAACTTTTTAGCATAAATGGGCAGTGCCACTGCCCTTTTCCAAAATTCGTTGGTTGTTTAGTCTTTAGCCCAAATAAAATTTTATTGAACCACTTTCAATAACTTTTAGTTATAAATAAAATACATATTTGGCTTGTAAATTGAAAAAAAAAGATGTAAAATTTACGATGAATTTTGAAGCACCTTGTTATTGTGGCACCAAAAACGGATTTGAGTTTTATAAGAGTATTGCCATTTAAAACAAACAATGCGTCTATCGATTTTGGTAGTTATTGATTACGTGACTACTTAGATACAACTTTTTGTCATAAGTGGGCAGTGCCACGCTATCTTATCAAAATCATTAGTTTACCTTATTTAATGCTTGAATACGTCATTATAAGACAAATCTCATCTCTTCAAAACAAATTCCATACATCTTATCCTAGCATACAAAGGAGATATTCCATACTCATAATTTAGTTCGTCAGTTATTGAATCATCAAGATTTTCAAAGTCCTTTTGGCGGCACAATATAGTTGATGACGGACGTGGATTTTTCCATAATTCTGAAGCTTCATCTTTTAGTCGTAATGGAGCAATAGAAGCCATAAACATATTACTATCTGTAATTGTTTCATCGTCTACATTTATTCTTTGTATATGTATATGCGTTTTGTCCTGATGATCCATCACAGCCCCACTTAGTTATCAATGCTAGCTCCTTTGGAAGTGATTTCAACTTTTCTTCAGTAAAACTTTAAAGGAGTCGTGTAGACGTATGATCCATTAGGTTTTGTAGCTCAATTTCAGCTGATACTTCGGCTATTTTGGGACTTAGAGGAACTGCTTCTTTATTGGCTTGAGTAATTTTTTTGTATCCAGGTAAAATATCATTACGTTGCAATAATGACTTACGCAATATAATATATTTTTTCTTCGTTAAACCGAGATCTATAAACAGCACCAATGCTTCTTCGGGAGTGTATTTCCTAGGTAGCGAGTTATGCATGCTCCTCCTACCCTAAGCAGCTCATCACTGCACTCACTAAATATACTCATTCTCAGATTATAAGCACTCAACCTTGCACTCAATTAAAGTAAAATAAAACTATCGCTCGGAGAATGTCAAGTAGTTAGAAGTTAAGTTAGTCTTCGATCGATATACCATAATGATCAGTCGTGCAAAAATTATATATGAAAATATATAAAACCCAAAAAAACCGAGTTAATCTTGAAAACGTTTTATTTCTGATATTAAATCAGAAACCGGAAACTTAAATGGCGACGAGGATAAAAACAGAAAAAAAGCATTAAAAAATTATAAATTTATAAAATAAAGTTTGACGTGTCGAAACCGTGTATGTACGTAATATATATAGATACATGTTATATGTGCTAAAAAGAAGAAATAGAAATACATTTTTATAAATCACGAAACTTTGTTTTCCAAAAATATTAAAGATAATGCCTCAGTAAATTATGATGTACACAATTCTGTGAACCAAAAAATTACAAATAAGTTTCATGATATAGAAGTTGTAAAGGCTAATTGTAATTGTGAAGTCCTCCATAATGCTGCTAGAAATTCAATGAAGATTTTGTGTTTTTATGTTGAAAACTTAATTTTCAAGGTTTATGCCGAGTTTCGAACATTGAACTTGAAACGTTTTTTGAAGATTTGAAATTGAGTATAGAAAAATTATTCGGCACAGACCGACCAGATGGCCAACTTTGTATAAATTTGTTGATCGTTTAATACAATCGTGGCCCGCCATATCGATGTATTTCAAAGACAGTGGGGAATCTAAATGTCATAAGGTTATATGACAGTTCATAAAAGGCAGCCAATATGACGATGTCGGAAACTTATTTTCAAAACTTACCCTGACAGAGGCAATATTAGCACCTGAGGTTTCTCACGGGTACGCCAGCCGAACTACATTCTTTTCTTGTAAGCGTTGAATCTAAAATACAAGATCGGCAAGTAGAGCCATTTTATTGTGGAACTTAAGATTCAGATCCGGACCTGTTCAAGAATGTTTGTAATGAAGTATATAAAAAGACAATGAAATATAATGATTTTGAAAATTCGGTGTTCAAGCTGTTTAGCAGATTTGACTTAACCAATGTGGTTACATACGACGACACGCTCAAGGCAGTAGAGGTATTTTGCTAAAAGAATATTAATGGAGATTGGCTATACGATGATCTTAGCAACTTAAAAGAAAAACATTCCCCATTCATTTAATCAATATATGTATCAGTAATCCGAGTCTATTTAATAACTTCGTTAGTTTCGATTTTAATGTTTAGCCATTTTCGAAACTCAAATCTCCGGTTTTGGTATTGTTTCAAGTTGGCAGCTCCATGTATGTATCACAATAATGGTATGCCCCTAACCAAGTTTCGTTATTCTAGGTGAACGTTTCTAAAGTTACTAACACTCGGAGTTTGAAAATTTGTTATTCTATGTGCCCGGGGCCACGCCCACTTTTCAAAATTTTGAGGACAAATTATTAATGTAATGATAAAGTCAGTTTTAATTTCATAATTTTATTATACACTTTTGCTACATACTCACGGCTGTTATATATTCGTTGTGCGAATTTTTGAAGGATGAAGTTGTATTTTTGGGTTTTTTAATATCTTCCAATGTATTAAGAACAAACCAAGCCAAAGTTGATGCAATAAATCAATTTCCTACCCCCATGTCCGGATTTTATAGGCGCTTCATAAAGGACTATGCAAACCCCGGCAAGCCCCTACCGGCGCTTCTCAGGGGGGAAGAGGGACGTATGTCGAAAAATAAAATAATACATCTGTACAGTAAAGTAATCGACGCTTTCAACAAGCTAAAGTGTTCTTTGACATCACAAGATGTTATGCTAACCTACCCAGATTTCTGAAAGGAGTTTCACTTGACGACAGATGTGCCAAGCCATGCCATAGGTGCGGGTTTGGCACAAGACGGAAACCGATCATGTTCATATCCCGAACGCTCAGTAAAGGTGAGGAGCACTATGCAACAAATGAGAAAGATATGCCTTCCATCATTTGGGCTCTGAAATCATTGAGAAACTTTTTGTATGGCTCCGCTAAGGTCATGATTACGGACCACCAGCTGCTGACACCCGCTCTGAGTAATAAAAACACAAACAGCAAACTTAAAAGGTGGAAGGCTGCACTGGAAGAGTACAACTATGAGTTGAAATTCAAAACCGGTTTCACAGATAAGGTTGCAGATGTCTGGTCCAGGCCACCGGAAAACTCCCAAATTCATCACAAAAGCTAATACAATTCACCGAAGCTCCAGTAAGTTCTTTCACGAAGCTCAAATTATTCACCCGACGCACAGTGGCGCCTCTGCCGTTAAAGCATGGCAAAAATCAAAAAAATCATGAAAGCGTTCGCTAAATCTAATACATGTTTCTAATAGAGAATTTTCCAGGGATCAAGAATATTCAACTGTTTTTGACAGAAAATTATAGTTTACCAGGTATAGCAGCTCAAAGTTGACCAGTTTTCAACATTGGGAAAAATGTGAAATTTTTCTTCTTTTTCGTTGTATTTAAAATGGTTTTGTGAGTAAATAAGGCGGCCGGTTGTCGTTTCCTTGTATAGCAATTAAAGATAATTTAATTTAGGATTGAAAAATTGTTTTTTTTTTGTTAAAAGTTGGGGGATATACCTGTTTTTCGAAATTAATATTTTTAGGCCCTTTTTAAAACTTTGATAGAAAAAAAATGTTAAAATATGTGCCCTGTCAAATTAACAGTAGTTATTTCTGAAATATTGAGTTACCTAAATTCATAAAGTCTACCTGCGTCCAGCTGCAACTTCACTTTTTACATCAAATAAATATGCGCCTGAGCATACCTTTTTTTAGTTACGAATTGTATACCTGAAATTCATTTTAATAATTTGAGTAGGTATATAAAGCTATCCATCATACAATGCACATTATCATTCGTCTTTTGAAGATTAAGTAACTTAGTATTCTGTTTACTTAAATAAAGTGAATAGTATTTTTAAATATAGTTCACAGTTTAATATTTAGTCAGATACACTCGAAGCCAATTCTAATATGTATCTAGAAAACTCGAAACTATTTGCGGTGTTTAAATCTGCAAAGTCAAGACGGGACTTCGTTGAGGCTATTATGAGAGAATTAGCGAGTGAAACAAGCATTAAAGAAAAGGAAGGCCTGGAAGAAAAAATTGGTTTACAATACATTATGATAGAAAAAAAATGGAAGGACGTCTATCGTAACAATTCAAAATTTCTAAGTAAGCATGAAAAGTGGCTAGCTGACAAAACTTTTTTGGACGAAGAAACACCACCATCCAACTAGAGGGAGACCAACAAAACCCATAGAAGAGTGTTCTACCTACACAAGGAAAAGGAAGCTGTCTGATACCACAAAAGCTATGGCCACGACTCATCTTTCAGACGCACTTAAATATAAAAAAGACGAAGAAAACGTGAAGTTTCATATAATAGAAGCAGTTCCGGTAGCAAGTCCAGTGCGACTGATGAGGATCAAAAACAGCATTCCCACACCACCAAATGCGCTACCTAGGAATCAGGAAAAAATATATTATATTGTGTAAGTCATTATTGCAACGTTATGCCGATATTTTTGGACTAAGAAACGCCTAGCACGTCAACCAATCCAACTAGAGGGACTTAAATATAAAAAAGACGAAGAAAACGTGAAGTTTCATATAACAGAAGCAGTTGCGGTAGCAAGTCCAGTGCGACTGATGAGGATCAAAAACAGCATTCCCACACCACCAAATGCGCTACCTAGGAACGAGGAAAAAATATATTATATTGTGTAAGTCATTATTGCAACGTTATGGCGATATTTTACCTGGAGACAAAAAAATTACTCAAGCCAAGAAAGAAGCAGTTCCTCTAAGTCCCAAAATAACCGAAGTATCAGCTAAAATTGAGCTACAAAACCTAATGGATCATACGTCTACACGACTCCTTCAAAGTTTTACTGAAGAAAAGTTGAAATCACTGCGAAAGGAGCGAGCGTTGATAACTAAATGGGTCTGTGATGGATCATCAGGACAAAACGCATATAAACAAAGAATAAATGTAGACGATGAAGCAATTACCAATAGTAATATGTTTATGGGTGCTATTGTTCCATTACGACTAAAAGATGAAGCTTTAGAATATTGGAAAAATCCACCTCCGTCATCAACTATATTGTGCCGCCCGATATTATTTAAATACGAGAAGGAGTCTTCGGAACTCATAAAAGCTACAGTGAGTGATATAAGAAATCAAATTGCCAAATTAGAACCAACAATAATTGAAATTGACATCTACAATGAAATGTCCAATTTGAAAGAAGAGCCAAAAGGACTTTGAAAATCTTGATGATTCAATAACTGACGAACTAAATTATGAGTATGGAATATCTCCTTTGTATGCTAGGATAAGATGTATGGAATTTGTTTTGAAGCTGGCTTATGCACTACCGCAACAAGGAGAAGTTTTCGACGACAATACAACATGTAAGGAGAAACAAAACAGGAGAAAAAAAATAATTCAGGATGCATTCTATAAAGAGATTGGCCTTAGAGTTGACTGTCCAAAGTATGGATACGGAAATACAAATGATGGTAACTCCTCAAGAAGATATTTTGAAAACGATGAAGTGACTGCTCGCATAACAGGAGTTGATAGAGATATTGTGAAAGGATTGGGAGTAATTATAAATATTTTAAACTGCCATGAACCAGTAATGGACCCAAATTTGGAGAATATGCATCTAAAACTACAGAGTTGCTGCATCAAAAGTATCCTGAGAAGAAACTTACCCCAACGGTACATATAATTTTAGCACATTGAAAAATATTTAATAGAGTACCAGTGCTTACCATTAGGAGAATTTTCTGAAGAAGCTCAATAATCTAAGGACAAGGACTACAAAAGATATAGATGTATGAACACCTGCAAAGTATCACGAGGTAGACAAAACGAAGACCTTTTCAACATGTTAGCTATCTCTTCTGATCTAGTCATATCATCTATGAGGTATGTAAGAACACAAAAAGATCTTACAGATGCGTATAGATCAGAAATGGTTGCTTTGTTAGATATATGTTCCAGTGACGATGACTATGTTAAGATAAAATAAGTTTCTCACTTCTTATCACAACAATGAAAAAGAGATTTACTAATCAATTTTGTTACTTTAATGAAAAATAAGATATCTATGCACAAGTTAATTTTTTATTTCAAATAAAAGAATTAATTAATTTAGTAATTTACAAATACATACTTTTCGTTATTGCATTTCTCTAAAGTTTATCAAATTTATTTTATAGCTTAGGCACTTCGCCCTCAAACGAGTATTAAATTTTTATAGAAATCAATACGTCTATCGAGTTTGGTACAAATTGGTAAAGCGGCTACTAAGATCAAACTTTTTAGAATAAATGGGCAGTGCCACTGCCCTTTTCCAAAATTCGTTGGCTGTTTAATCTTTGTCTCAAATAAAATTTCATTGAACCACTTTCAATAACTTTTAGTTATTAATAAAATACATATTTGGCTTGTAAATTAAAAAAAAAGAATCATGTAAAATTTTACGATGAATTTTGAAGCACCTTGTTATTGTGGCACCAAAAACGGACATTTGAGTTTTATAAGAGTATAGCCATTTAAAAGAAACAATACGTCTATCGATTTTGGTAGTTATTGATTACGTGACTATTTAGATACAACTTTTTGTCATAAGTGGGCAGTGCCACGCTATCCTATCAAAATCATTAGTTTATCTTATTTAATGCTTAAATTCGTCATTATAAGGCAAATCTCATTTTATTTCCTGTATCTGTGACATTCTAAGCGTTCACACAGTAAAATTTCAAATAACTAGCTTTCATTTGCATTTGCATCTTCATTGGTTCAAAAGTTATGGTTTTTGCAAAGAAAAAACTAAAAAGGCGCCACTGTGCGACGCTCGAATGCTTGTATGCGATACTTTATGTTTAACTTCTTCTGTTGCAAAACATTTTCGAATGTTACTGCATCTGTCTCAACTAAGGCAATGTAACTAACTTGTCTACGATTGGAATTCTCATACATCTTTAGAACTTTGAAATCTTTTCCGGTACATGAGTCGTTTTGCTTTGTTAAACACTCTACAAGGCGTTCATTACTAATTTTATCGGTAATGCCCATTGTTGAATTATACAAGGTTTGCCAGTCTTTGACAGATCAGACTTGAAACTCCCTTATTGTCACCTAGCATAGTTGCATTTACGAATTGTACAAAAAAGGGAAATAATAGTTCCCCTTTGGGATAAAAGAAATAGAATAGAAAGGAATGTAGTTTTTAATTGAAATATATTTTAAACAAATATGATATTTTAAAACACATGCTTTATCAAATTCTATCTCTATGGCGCGATATACAACAGGTATATCATCATAAACCTCCTAAGAGATTTTTGCGCCAAGCTTCTCTTCCAATTTGTGGTGTGCCGATTTGAATTTTTCACTACAAATTGGTGGGACCTACAGTTTTTTGCCGACTCCGAACGGAATCTACAAAGGAGACGAATTTTTGCTGAGAAGCCTGTCATGGCAGAAATACACTCGGAGAGTTTGCCAAACCACTGCCGAGGGGCGACCCCGTTTTGAAAAACTTTTTTTTCAAATCACTTTTGATGTTGCCTGTACCAGGGCTCGAACCATGAACCTATAGGAAATAAATTGCATTAAAGATTATTGAATGGCAAATGGTCTTAAAATTTAACTTATGAGTAAAATTTTTGTGTTTTGGGAAGCATTTTAAAACCACTTTATTTTCTGTAAAACTTGGTTCTGTACAGTAAAAGTTTGTCATATATCTTAAGTTATACGAGATTAACTCCAAGTGCGATCGAATTTCGGCGACTTTTCATAGGTATTCCTAAGAAGGATTTCAAATTTTGCAATATACCATTTCCAGCCTTTTAATGGCTGTGTAAAATTCCACTAGATGGTTTCGTTACACAGTCCAAGTTTTATCTTAAGTCGGTCATATTTTTATTATAACAAAGCAGCGGTTGAGGGAGGGAATTCACCCCCTATCGCGATATCTCTTACAGCCGACTCTAATCGCCCAAACGGATAGCAAAAAAAAGAAGAACAAAAATTTGTAAGGTGGCGTATTTATAGATATGCCCACCTATACGTATCAGTGACTAAGGTTCCAGCTTACAAAGGGGGAGGACACATTATCCGTTTCGCATCTCCTAAAGCGGTTGATACTAGCAATATATGCCTGCTTTATGGAGTTCTTTTAAAAAGTTTGAGTGGTTACGGAGATATATGTATGATATGAAGGTGTTGGTTTGTATGGAAGGTGTCGTGCCCTCTTTCTAATATTTGCCGATTTTCGGTACAACTATGATATAAGCTTTATAACCACTGCTACCGAATTTTATTGATATTACGGATATATACGATATGAAAGTCTGGGTTTGTCATTTCACAGCTTAACTTATATTGATGTTGTGCATCTTACTGTCAAAGATTATTACTCTGACTTTATTGCTCTTGGAGATATTAACATTTTTACATTTTAAGCTATATGTTGTATGACACGCCTCTTTATATAAGAGAAATCACCTATGCACCATCGGTGCATGGTTCATTAAAATCGTTCAAATGGTTCAGCCAAAAAAGGAGTTGAAAGCTTTTATTGTGGCGTATTTATATCAGTATTTTTAGACAGCAAAACGACATTTTATTGATGTTTTTTTTTCAATACCAACGAAACAAAATTATAGTCTAATCATTTTTGATAACTATTAAAACAAAATATTTCGTTTTGGTATTTGGCAAAACGAAAAGGCTTTCCAATATTTTTTTTTATATAATCAAAAACCCAATTTTTTTTTTTTTTTATTTCGTTGTGCACCCCTGATTTATATATCAATTAATTCATGTTTACATAATAAATACATTGCTAATATTTATTGTAAACCTACTTGGGTGTGTTTAGAACCTTTATATTCGAAAATATGCTTGTACTCGTACTGCATTGAAGTGATTTTGAAGTTAGTATGCCAATCAGATGACGTTTTCTGTGTAAAATAAGGCGAATCGAGAACGAAGATAAGTAATAATATTATTAAATACAGCATAAGTTTAGATTTGTACTAAGTGAATAATATTATTTGGTTAATGCTAGGACGTTGGCGAATGTAGTCGTACTGGGCTTCAAACTCAGACAAATATTGCTGAAAACGACGCATGCAAGCCACAAACGGGATTATCACTGGCTACTACAGTTTTCTCTTTGAAAAATTATCTCAGTTCCTATGATATTCGATGGTTTGTTCAAAATTGGATTGCAAAAGAAGATTTGGAGTCCCCCTGACGGCTACAGTTTTCCTGCATCGGGCCCTAGAAGTTTGAAGTTTCAACGCTCTTGGCTAGCGTATTCGGCAATAGAAGAATAGAGTAGAAAGAATACATTGAGAGGAGTCGGTAATCAAAATCTGGGCCAGTTAGTTACCACCCCATTAAAAAACTGGAAAAAAGCAGTGGAAACTTTCGAAAGCACAGTTCATTAGAATACCACAAAAAATATCTGTTGCTATGGTCTTTGAAAGTGGGAATCGAAGAAGAAAATGCTTTACCCATTGATTTGCAACTGTCGAAACAAAAATTAAACTTTCTGAATGAAAGCAAGCTACGCATGATTCCAATTATTGAAACAGTTATCCTATGTGGCTGACAAGGACCTGCTCTCAGAGGTTCCAATGATACGGGAAGAATTTCTGAAGACGAACCGTTGACAAATGATGGAAACATAAGACCTCTCTTAAGATATGGAGCCAAACCGATGAGCAGGTGAAAAAACACCTGTGTCCAGAATGTCACCACCTCATCATGAGATGACACGCCGCACATTGCAGGAGTAGAACCAAGTTCAATTTTCATTCGCTACTTGGATAAATGCGGCGAAAAGTTCATCAATCAGGAATATTTTTTGTGTTTTATTCCTATTACCGATTTCACTGGAAAGGGAATAGGAACTGCTTACCTTGATTTCCTAAAATCTTCCGGACTGGGTTGCAGGTATTTCATCGGGCAAGGATATGACGGTGCGTGAGCGGTTAGCGGAGAGTTCCAAGGGGCTCAAGCTGGTGTCAGAAAAACTTATCCACTCGCGCTCTACTCCCATTGTGCTGTTCATAGCTTCAATTTGGCGGTAAGCTCTCCGTGCAATATAACAGGAATCAAAAATTGTCTGGGAGTTCTAGAGAATATCCATTCCTTCTTCATTTATCCGAAACGCCAAAATGCCCTTCAGGATGCGATAAGTGAAAATAAACATCTATCGGAAACTCGAGTGAAGAAATTGAAAACATTGTGCAAACCAGATGGGTAGAACCGCGTGGGTCCGTCGCAACATATCTCCATTTTCAACCAGTATTAACTCGCGCTCTTGAAGTCATTTCCACCAACTGAAAATATCCAACGACTTCGTCTGGAGCTTATCCATGCATATTTTGAACTCGGTGCACTCTCTCATATTGTCTCTGAGTCGAGTAATTTAAGGAGAAAATAAAGATCTGGGAGAGGCTATCAAATTGGCTGATGCTGCGAAACAAATTTTGATGGAAATAAGAGAAAACGCTAAGGGGAAGTTCAGACAAATTTTCAAAACCGTGGGCGAAATTAGCGGGCAATATAAAATTGAATTGCGAAAGCCAAGGATTGCGTCGAAAGAGACCCAACGTTCTAACGTACAAACTGATTCAGTTGAAGATTGTTTCCGTATAACAATCTACATACCGTACATTGATTAGTTTCTGACACAATTGCAAGATCGATTCTTAAATCACCGCAATATTTTATCAAATTTCGCTTGCCTTTTTCCCAACTAAATGAAAATTTTCAATCATACTGTTCATTTTTGCACGACGATTCCCGTGAGATCTTGTTACAGGCCCCTTCTTCCTCTGCGCCTAAGATGGGTTTGCAATGCTTGTTTGGTACGAGAGGTGGCATTATTACAGAAGCTACAGCCTGGGGAAGGTTTTAAGCACTCATACCAAACCAAGCCATCCTCTGTCAGCTTAGGGGGACTAAAGAGAACAATAGTTTGCACACGTACAAAACCTACCAGAAAGCATGAGACCCACAACCTACACCTGGAAAACCAATACTTGGCAGCACGCATAGAAGGTGAACGGCTGCCCTTAACCCACCCTACCATGGCTCTAAGGTATTAATAGAGCCCCAATCAGACCAAAGATATTAAATTATAGATCCATTTACAAATTTTATTTAGACTTCAACTCATTATTAATCATACTTATATTGAAATTAGCTTGAAAACAAGTTTTACTATATCTAAGCTACTTAGTAAATTCTTTACAAGTTTTCTTTGGGGGTATTGTGATCAGCTGACCAAAACTAGCCTACCTCAACAATTATTTATTTTAAGAATTTACTTATATGGTCAACGACCTTGCCGCTCTCGAAGAATTGGAGCATTCAAAAAATAAAGAACTAGAAAAGATATAAAACACAAATCTAACTCTTTTGGCTTTGCAAATCAGAGCTCTCAAAAATGCATTCGCAAAAAAAATTATTAATACAAAAAAAAGCAAAGAGGAGATGCCTTCATGTATATGTATGAATTTATGTGGAAAATTAGCGCAAGAACCAATTCATTAATATAATTTAGCTTTAAACATTTTATCCAAACAAAATTTTTCTTATGAACTTAGTTCGTAAAGCACTGGGACTTTTTGACGTCCGCCACTGCACATATGAAAAGCTCTTTGGAAAAAAAAGCAAAAAATATAAGAGATTATGAAATGGAATTCAGAGGATCCCAAACTTTGTAAAGACCAGATTTTGACTTTGGTGTTAGTTTGGTTGAGGGTGAGAAAATATGAAAGAACACAAAAATGTTAACTGATAACGTATTGTGGAACTAGGCCAGCTTTGGAAGCTTATCACATGGTAATCTACATATGTCGATATGTAGGCATGTACGTGGCAAAACTATTACTACTCTATGCAAAAAACAAATTTTCAAACTTTAAATCTTTTAGGTAACTATGACAAAGGTAAGTATTAAGGTAAGTTAAACTCCATATTTAAAGGGGGCTAAAATGTATCTAAAGTACTAAGTTAAAATTTCATTTTTTTTCTTTTTGGTTAAGCCTAGGTAAGTATGTTGTATATCTACATATACACAGATAGAAGAAAAAAAAGCAAATTAATTTACCTTGTAATTTTACATTTGACTTCTTTTTCTGGTTATGACTCTTGGGTTGAATCCATCTTTTTCTTTCTATGTCAGTTTCTAGCGATCCCGAATAGCTAGAATTTAATGATAAAGTGGAAACCCACCTTTTCCACTTGCTTATTAACATTCTAACCTTTTTTATATTAAAAAAAATTTAATTTAGAATTTAGAGCATTTCCTACCGATTCTATTTTATTTGATAGTAGGGAATGTGAGCTGTTAGTTACTAGTGGGAAGTGAGTTGGGTATTAATCAACCTACACCCGCGACACACTTTAACTTTCTAGTTAATATGCAAACTTGATTTATGAACCTCACTTCCACACTTACGATATACTCGGTCCGATGTTTCTTCAGGAAAAGAACGATTTTAGGGCCGGATATAAGCTCAATACCCATATGGTAGTAATTGACATATAGATTATCGATAATTTTCGTATCGAAAATCATATGTTAGAACTGATGATTGAAGGATGTTAAGCTTAAAAGAGTGTTGGAAACTACAGGGTTTTATGGATGAAAATTTAAAAGAAAGCAAAAGTAGAAAAATTCTAAAAATAAGGGAAAACTGTATTTATGTGATGGTGAATAATGTGCATGCATATACCCACGGTACAATCTGGGTAAACGAAGAACAACCTTGGCGGAAGCTCATTGCCGGAAAGGAAATAAAAAACTTACTTGAAGTACTCGATATTTGTAATGAAGATCCGTTTCCAAATGTTAACCAAATGCTTCCCGTTATGGTAGTTTGGCCTGTGACAACATCGACGAATGAACGATCCTTCTCAACTTTGCGACGATTAAAAACGTATTTGAGATCAACAATGTCTGAAGATCGTCTGAACGGCTTAGCCTCACTCAATGTACATGGAGATGTCAAAATCGATCCGCAAATAATTTTGAAGGAGTTTTTTCAGTACCTCGAAGAGTTGATTTATTAAATAATTGTAACTAAATATGACTTTTGACAATAAAATTTCCGTACTCCGAAAATAAATTGCTTATCTTTTTTCATTGATTACATAACTTGAGTTTATACCCCACCTCTCGAATTCTCAGCTATTTATACAAAATATTCTTATAACAATTATATGTATTTCTTACTTACATCAATCCATATTTACTCTAATTCTTATATACGAGTACTATGTATACGTACATATGCATGTGCAATCAGTATGCGCGAACATACATACATACGAGTATATATTGGGCTCAGCATAACAGAAATTGAAATATTAAACGTCTGCATATTATTTGGGCGTTATTTGTTTACATTAACATCCAAATAATTTCAATGCTTTTCGACGCATATACAAATTTATTTATGTAGGTATGTTACCAAATGAGTTGAATGTACTATCGGCACATGTCACACTTCTGATATACTACACTCAGCACGCAACCGCCTTTGATTGCTCCGCACATAAAATAATCGCTCAGTATCAATTTTAGCATACATATCCAAGATAAGCTGACTAAATAGTCCTCGAAATCTTTGCAAGTACACAAAATGGTTTGCTTTTATCTGTAGCATATATAATTTAAACTGTGACTACAATTTAAAAAATTTTAAAGAAATGAAAAATGTGCTCTCGAAGAGTTTTTGGAAACTAAAATATTGGCATTTAAATTATCAAAATCGGTTTAGTATATGGGAAATTAATAAACTTTGACAAAAAAAAAAGGACAAAAATTGTTGAACTGCCGATATAATTATTTTTCTATCCAAAATCAAATATACACAATGTGTGTATTACACATTTCTTTGTATTGTCCATAGTCACCAAAGAATACCATCATTGATTAAAAATACATTTTTACAAGTTTTAATGGGCCGTTTCAGAAATTCTGAGCCACATCCATAATCTTACATACTCGTATTTCAAAGTAGATACATTTATAAAACTTATAAAATTCGTTAACGTTTATGCGTTTTGTACATTTTGTCATTTGGAACGTAATATATTTCGTTCTAGTTTCGTTTTCACACGATTGTATGACTCCTTCTAATTTTCACTATTCGCTAAATCGTGGAAGAAGCCCCTGAAAAAAGAATCGATTTTAGAGCCGCCTTTGAAACCGCGGAAAGTAGTTACCTATATGCCGGTATGTCTAAATTAGTTTCCCTGCAAAACTTACACTGCTATGCAAAATGACGCTGAGCATCCTCAACAGCTCAGTTAGAATCGGGAAGGACCTCTCCCAGCCGTTCGAAACTAAATTTGGTTTCAGACAGGGTGGCACGCTATCGAGCGATTTATTCAATTTAATCCTCGACGGCCGTGGAGTGGCGGAAGTGTTGCCGGCCTACAACACCGAAGGTCCAACGTTCCAGGCCTGGGAACCAATTCTGGTTTTGCGTTAACGTGAAGTGAAAACAAGTAAGTTCGGGTGGAACCGAACATTATATACCTAGTAGTGATCTATTACGGCATACAAATTTACGCAGGTCTATTTTAATACTTTTCAGTTCGTATTATAAAGCCAGCTGATTATTTTCTATAAAAACACTTCTGCTATGATTTTTGGGGGGTGAATTAATTTTAAACAAGTAAGGAAAGGGCTTTCTTCGACTGTGCCGAAGACTTTATACCTTTTATGAATACGCATGACGGTTCTAAGTGTCCGATCCTTACCCACAATTAGTACAAACTCTGCAAAACTGTTAATTTAAAGATATATAGCCCAAACCCCATTAATCGACCGAAACCGATTGTATGAGCTTTATGTTATGTAGGTCCGATATGGGTAATTTTTACTACAAATATTAAATATATAACATGTACCAAACATGCAAAATTTTACGTTCCTAGCTTTTTAATTGCAAAGTATATAGCCCAAAACCTATTTATCGAAACTATCGATTGTATGGGAGCTATGCGTTGTATTGCTCCGATCTTGATTCCGACGAATGATTAATCTCATGCAAAATCGCGCCTCCATACCAAATTTCATAAAGATATCTCAAAAACGGAGGGACTAGTTTGCTTAAATTTTCATAATTGGTTTCGTCGAGGGTGTTGAATAATTCCTTCCATACAACGCATGAAAAAAAACGTCATTTTGTATGGATGGAAATTTTGTCTAATAAAGATTCTAGAAATTGTGGGAAATTTGAGGGAGTTCTAATTTGCACATTATTATAGGAAAATTGATTGGGCTACTGCATACTAAAAACCTTTCTAAAAATTCTATGTATCTTATAGCGTAAAACCATTTTCGATTATGTTGTTCGACGAAAAGAGAAGTTCTACAAGGCTTGCATTTTTAGCTAAAATTTTAAACTTTTTTGGGCTACATTCGGTTCAAAATTTAAACTATGCTGGTTTGCGAAAAAATGCCCGAGAAGAAATAAAAAAAATATATATATATAAAATTGTATCAGTTGGCAGGACTCGAATCGACACTACCCGCACAGAGTCGAGTGCTCTACCTATTGAGCCACCGCGCACATATGAATGTTGTGCGAAAAGTATACATGTGTACTGTGTATACGAGTGTTATTTTGTAAAAGTCTTTTGCAGTTAAGTTTTAAATCTAAACCAAAAGAAGCCGAAAGAAATTAAAAGAGTGTGGAGGTAATTGAATGGTTTGAAATTTACTACAAAAAAGTGTATAAATATTTCCCTAAAACTAAGCTATGGTAAATTCCTTTTGAAAAATATTTTTTTTGTAATTTTGAAACGTTTGTAGTTTCATTAGTTATCTCCTTTAATGTGACCAAACGGCAGCTTTTGCGTACCTGTCTTACCTGAGTGCCACCAAAGCTACCTTGGCCGGGCTTGGTTCCCCATTTCATATCATTCATTTAAATGTTTCCAAAACATATTGGTAGTCCATGGTATTACCTTATGGTGGTACTTTCTTGCGATGGGGCGTCCTCTGGACACTTTACGTGATGCTGGTGATTCCGGAACCATGTTCTCCCCCTTGCAGCCACGGGATATATCCTGATACTATTTCTTGCTACTTGCACGAGTTGGTGGGATGGATGTCTATGCCTTTGACACAAATCACCCTTTTGTATATACCCATGTATAAACATAGTTCCAAAAATTTATTAGAAAACAAGTAAGGAAGTCTAAGTTCGGGTGGAACCGAACATTATATACCTAGTAGTAATCTATTATGGCATCCCAATTTACGCAGGTCTATTTGAATACTTTCAGTTCGTACTTGCGTTCAAACGGACAGACAGATAGGCGTATCGAGAGACGGACATAGCTACATCGACTCAGCTCATCCTCCTGATCATTTAAGTATACTTTTCGATAGGACTATTTCTTTTTCTTCTTATACGTACAAACATTCCATGTTCATGAAAGGTATGAAAACCAAAAAAGATATACAACTTCGCTTTTGCAGTGGGGTATCAACTACTTGCCCGGATATTTCACTTTTCATCCTGAAAGTTTCGATATGCATTAATAAATATATATCTCGATTCGTTTATGCCGAATGAAGTAATTTACCTTGTGTGCGTAACAAAAATAGATATAAAAAGTGTGTGTCTTTTATAGCCGCCAAGGTACTCCATCGATCTTTATGAAATTTTCACAATATATACTTGGGTTCACTGGGTAGAAGATAGATAATTTATAGTTTTGCAAAAGTGGGCGAAGCCATGCCCCCAGGCTATATAAAGTTTCGTCATAACTCCGAACTTTTTTGGTCTAAATTAATGATATTTGGATATATGTGTCACTTAGTCAATATCTACATAACTTTGGAAAAGTGCCACACCCACATATTTTGTGTTTTGTTTTTGCTCTTGAACTTTAACGATGGGTTCAGGAGTTCGCTGGGCATGACTCAGTCTGTATAAAGCTTTTGGAAAAGCCCCCAGGTTATATAAAGCTGCAGTTCGGTATAGTTAGGAGTTTATTTGGTTCAAGTTAATGAGATTTTATATATAGATGTGTTCTATGTATCAAAACGTCAAAACAACGTCTACCGAGTTTGCTAGTATATTACAAAACGGCCAAAGCAAACCACGAATTTCAGCATTCTTTTTTAAAACTGAGAGAATAGTTTGCGTTCAAATAGACAGACAGACAGACGGACGGAGAGACGGGCATGGCTAAATCGACTCCGCTCGTCGTGCTGATAATTTTAGTGAAATTTTCTCTTTTTCTTCTCATATGTACATACATTTAATGTTTATGAAAGGTATGAAAATCATTGAATCGCGCAAATCAGTTCATAACAGCATGCCGAACTGACCAGTTGATGTGCATACAACAGCTGAAGTAATGTGTGTATGTGTATTTGAATTATCCCTGTTTATATGTATACTTTTATACGTATCTGTGAAAAACTAGTGTTAAATCAATATTATATTTTTGTTGTAGTCCCTGATGATGATTTCCGTCGGAAATCGAAATATATTGGAAAAAAACTAAAACAACGTGTTTTTTAATACAGCTGACCTAGATCCAGCTTCAACAATAAATGATTATATATAGTCAAAAAGGTCGCAAAAAGTCTAAAATTTGTCAAAAAATATATATAACTTCGCTATTGCAGTGGGCTATTAACTACGTGCCCCAATATTTTGCTTGTGTGTTTGTCGATTTGGCTAATTTTTGGCAGGAGTCTAATACATACTACGGAGAAGGAGCTGACCAATTTTCATTGAAATATCAAGATTGAATTATCAGCGATTGCCTTTGAAAAGGTATGAATATCAAAAAAGATATAGAAATTCGCTTTTGCAGTGGGGTATTAACTACTTGCCCGGATATTTTACTTTTCATCCTGAATGGTTTGATATACATATTTATTATGAACAACTGCGACAATGGTGCTTCGCTGGAGCGGCCGTGGCTCGAAAGCACCGCGGTCGAATTGTGGTTTTGAATAGGAAAAGAAATAAGAAAACGAGAATCCTCGTTATAATAAATATGGCCGTTTATTTTGTAAAAAATTACAATTAGAAATTATTTTACCTTTATGAATATTTTGCTGCGATGGGAAATCCTGGGGTGCCCGTGATGTGCCTGTGTCGACTGTCGCTGAAAAAGTAGACGGTTTTCCAATCGAAGACAACCGTTGAACCTGAAAATTAACCTCCGCTTTTAAGGGGAGGTGAACCCACACATGCACACCCCCATGCATGTATATGTGTGCTGACAAAACACGAATATGCATGCATGCCCACACAGGTGGGGGGTTGGTGTTAGTGATTGGAAGGGCGCTAAAGTTACATTAGGGTGGCACATTTTTTAGGAATTTAGGCATCTTGCCTAAGCAATTATATATCTCGATTCGTTTATGCCGAATGAAGTAATGTACCTTCTGTGCGTATCAAAAATAGATTTAAAAAGTTATGTCTTTTATAGGCGCCAAAGTACACAACCGTTCTTTATGAAATTTTCACAATATATACCTGGGTTCACTGGGTACAGCATAGATAATATATAGTTTTAGAAAAGTAGGCGGAGCCACGCCCCTGGCTATATAAAGTTTCAATTCGTCATAACTCCGAACTTTTTGGTCTAAATTAATGAAATTTGGATATATGTGTCACTTAGTCAAAATCTATATAATTTTTCAACAGTAGGTGATGCCACGCCCACATATTTTGTGTTTTGCTTTGCTCTTGAACTTTCACGATAGGTTCAGGAGTTCGCTGGGCACGACACAGTCTGTATATGGCTTTTCGAAAAGCCCCAGGTAATATAAAGCTGCAGTTCGGTATGGTTCAAGTTAATGACATTTTATATATAGATGTGTTCTATGTATCAAAATGTCAAAACAACGTCTACCGGGTTTGCTAGTGGATTATAAAATGGCGGAAGCAAACAACGAATTTCAGCATTCTTTTGTAAAACTAAGAGACTAGTTTGCGTTCAAATAGGAAGACGGACGGTAAGATGGGCATGGCTAAATCGACTCCGCTCATCGTGCTGATAATTTTAGTGAACTTTTATCTTCTTCTTCTCATACTTACAAACATTTTATGTTCATTAAAGGTATGAAAATCAAAAAAGGTATATAACGTCCCTATTACAGTGGGCTATTAACTACGTGCCCGAATATTTTGCTTGTGGGTTGAGAAGCAGCTGACCACTTTTCATTGAAATATCAAGATTGAATTATAAGCGATTGCCTTTGAAAATAGCAGACATTTTATTTTATTTTATATTTAAAAGTGGGCGGCGCCACGACTACTTTTCAAAATTGACAAAATTTTGATGCGGCCGGGTTTTCTTAAAAAGCTTATGTGTGCAAAGTCTGATTGATATAACTTCCTTAGTTGTAGAAATATCGCTTTTTAAATTTTCCAAAAAAAATTTTCAGAACTATGCTAAAAAACTTCGCTTCGACAAATCAATTTTTTGCGGAATTATGGCATAAAAAGTTGTGTGAAATAGTCCACTATAAAAGGGGAGGGGCCACGCCCATTTTCCAAAATTTTAAGTTTTTGGATTTCTTTGTTTACGAAAACTTTAAAAATGAAATATAAATGATGTAAAGCTATTTTACGCAAAGTTATTGGCTATTTAATATATCTACGATCTCTTCAAAATCTTTCATATGAAAGTGGGCGTAGACCTTAACCGACCCCGAACATTCCTTGCATACCTGGAAACGTGCGTGCTGAATTTCGTTTCGATTTATGATTAATATTATTTCTAAATTTGACTTAATCAAAAATGGGCGGTGCCACTCCCATTTTCAAAAATTTCTTACAAAATTTATTTCATGCCTCAATCTCAATGTATTCACCAAATTTTATCCTTATGGGTGTATTATGTATACTTTTGTGTGTTTTCGAAAATATTCTATATATAAGTGGACGTGGCTATCTCCCATTTTAAATAGCGCTCGGAGATGAGTGCCAAGGAACCCGCATACCAAATTTCATTAAGATATCTCAAAATTTGATCAAGTTATCGTGTTCACAGACGGACGGACGGACGGGCGGACATGGCTTAACCAATTTCTCTTTTCGTCCTGAACATTTTGATATATATATGTCAATATCTATATCGATCCGTTTATGCACTTACGTACTGCCGTTAGGCGACTAAAGTTAATATACCTTGTGTGCTAGGTATAATAAGGTGCTATGCTTACTGCTGTACTGAGAGAATAAACTAAAAATTCGGAGAGGTGTGTTCGCAAAAAAAAAACTAGTAAGGTGCTGATGGCACACGGTGAAGAAAAAAACAATTATAAAAAAAATCATGATTTCCGCCCGCATGAGAACTGGCGGCCATTCGGGATCGCTGCTTATTCGACGCGGCGGTCTCACTTCGGGGGTTTTGTGGGGAAGATGTTGCCACACGTACACGATCATTACAAATAAGAAATATTAAAGGTAAGTGAATTTATAATTTACTAGAGGGCCTTCAGGCTTTGTCCTGCCCAGATAGTTACCTGAATGGATCTAAAAATATTGGCTTTTCCTATCCCTATCATTATCTCTATCACTACCCCTATCCCCATTCAAATTCCTATCCCTATAGGGGTAACTATTTCACACACACACAATTCCACTGCACCAGAGATCGATCCATTATTAAGCTTTTCTAACAAAAAAAAAATAAAAATTATAACAATTCGCACCATACAAAATGTATGGGAAAATATAATTTTTTTTTCATAAATTTTTTGGAAGTTTTATTGGGTATTCTCTTTTCTTTTATACATATAGATGAGTGATGAAATATAATACAATAAATGGTTTTCTATGAAAGTTAATTACAATTCTTGAATGATATAAACATAATGACTGTTTTGGATTGGGACGTGTGCATAACTATGTATCGTAAACATTCTGCCTCCCCTAGGCGTTGGTGACATCCGGTGTACCAATAAAGACACGTGTGCCCTCAGACCGACAGCTTTCGGTTGAGGTGCACTTGTTGGTATGGTGGGAATGCGCCTGACAATTAGTACAATACTGATGTGCCCTAACGATTAAGAAGCGTTGTTGCGGCTGCATACCCGTAAACACAGCGCACATCAGGAACGCTTCTTGTCTAGTAAGGTGTTAAGTACCAACAGGGAACTTCCTTTACTTATGGGTTTTGGGATCTGTAGGCAAACTCTTTCAAAAGTGGAGTGTCGAGTCTGGGTCATTATGACCAGACGATATTTCGATCGTTTGAGAGGCCTGAGTTAACGAGGGTCGGCTGGGTCTTTAATAGCTCGAGGGTAGGAAGAAACCCGATCTAAGATATCCTCAGTTTTTTCCGCAGCATGTAGTGCTCCTACTCGGCGAGGGTTTGATGCTTTGACTGTTGGTTCAATATTCGGGGGGTTTGAAAGCCACTTCGGACCATCCCACCAGAGTGAAGAGTTGGCGAGATCGTTTATAGTACAGCCTCCCATATCCGCGGGATTGTCTTTACTTCGCACGTGTCGCCAAGGGACAGTAGCTACGAGGTCCATGATCTGGGCAGTTCGGTTGGAAACGTCTTCCCATGAGTGAGCTGGCTTTTCGAGCCAAGCTAACACGATTTGGAAGTCAGACTGCTAGTCAACTGTTTTCTGGTAAGGCCGAGATGGAGCCACTTTACGTTAGGGCACTAAGAGATGAGAGAAAACTTGGGTGCCGACAGCAATCCGTACATACAGGTTGCCACAATAAGCCTTTTCAGAGGCTTCACAAAAACCATGGAGCTCAAGCTGGTGGTCAGGGGCGAAGATACTCCATCGTGGTATTTGAATGGCTGAGATAGTCTGAAGATTTCTGCCAAATTGCGTCAATTTTACGAGACGTATTGCTCATCCCTATCAGTCCCATCCAACCATAATTATTGCATTAATGTTTGTGCCTGGATCATGATAGGCGTCAGACAAAACGCGGGGTCGAAAAGTTTTGCCATCGAGAAGAGGATTTCTTGGTTTCTAGCAAATCCGCCTTAGAAATATCTTTAAGGATGTCAGGATGGTCGGTTGGGAAGTTGTTGGTTGGGAAGGATCTTTCCGAGCCGTTTAAAACTAAACGAGGTTTCAGATAGGGTGATCCCCTATCTTGCGATATTTTTAATTTGATGCTGGAGAACATAACCGCTTTGCAGGACATAACCGTTGGAACAATATTTTACAAAAGCGTGAAATTGTTGGCGTATGCCGACGACATTGATCTCATTGGCTTTAAAAAACGCAAACTAACTTATGCGTTCTCCAAACTAGGAAAAGAGGCGAAAAATTGGTTTGGTGGTAAACGAGGTCAAAACGAAGTACCTTCTGTCGTAATGCATTCGCGCATCGGCAACCACGCCACTGTTGGCAGCAATAATTTCGAAATAGTAAAGGACTTCATTTAACGGGAACCAGCATTAACATAAAAAATAATTTTAGGCTAGAAATCCGACGAAGAATCACTCTTGCAAACAAGTGGTACTTCGGACTGAGCAGACAATTAAGAAGTGAAGTCCTTTCTCTAAGAACTAAAATAAAACTTTACAAGACACTTCAGCATCTAATGAGGTCGCTCTGGGACAGAAAGGTTATTTCAAAGATTTACAGACCCTTACGCTTTGCATACGGTGAGTACCGAAGAAGATTTAACGACGAGGTGTATGAGCTATATGCAGACACCGACATACTCCAAAAAAATAAAAGCCAGCGACTTCATTGGCTAGGCCATGTTGTGCGAATGAGTGAAGATGCTCCGGCACGGAAGGTATTCTTATCGGAACCTGTCGGTAACATAGAAAAAGTGAGACCATCACTCCCATGGGAGGGCCAAGTGGAGACCGATTTACCATCCCGTGGTGTTTCCAATGGGTGTTAGGTGGCAGAAAGAAAATTTTTCGAAAAATTGCCACATCAAACTTCTTCTACGACTCATATTGAAATTTTTAATAATATTCATATATCAATATGGCAAGCAAATTTCTTTTTTTTTGACGCAACATTCATTGAAAAATCGGTTAATAGTATTCGAGTTTCAACAAAAGTCGAATAATCGAAGCGAAGCAAATAGTCGAGTAGTCGTTGTTAAGCGACTATTCGAATACCACAAACCGATTAATAACCGTGGAAACGGTTAAAACCGACTAGACGAATAACCGAATATTCGACTAAGTCAACTTTTTGTAAGAGCCCTATTCTAGCCTCGGGAATGGATGAATAATATTTATTGATACCGCCGGTTGCAGTACTAAAGGTTTATGTCTTCCAAGGGTATAGCGCCAAATTTAGTGCTTTACAATTCCAATTAGTGGTTTGTTTAAGTGGCTGCGGTGGACCGCGGTGAACTCCACTAAATTCTGTAGACAAACTAGCTTCCTCACGACACCTTACTTATTTCAAAGGTTACACCAAATGTTCCCTTTATTCTGATCAAGATAAACTTAGTATTAAACCTCGCCTTTAGAAGGTTTTGCTTTTATTTTGCAAATATTTCCGTATGAAACTTTAATAATATAGCGGACAAAAAAAAAGTACTGCATAATTTATATTTGGAAACTTCACAATTTACACAATATACGAACTTTTTCCTTTATGAGGATCCTCCCCACGTTATTTTTGTAGGTGGCGGTGTGTAAGCCAGTTGCAGAGCGCGACCATTAGCCCTGGGAGGCTGCGGTGGATGACGGCGACGATGAGTTGCGAAGGCTCGACGGTGAGGCTCCTGATGGCGTGGTGGCGGAGGTACTTCCTCTACAGCTGGTGTGAGCTTCGCTACCTCACAACTGTCGGTGGAGGTGCACTGGTTGGTGCGGTGGGAAAGCGCTAGTTATAGGCATGAGAGGAAGCTTAATTTTAGGGAGTGCCTAAGTGGTTGCGTGATAATTTACGCTAGCACAAGCATATTGGATACAGTAAGTTCTGGGAATGGGAATGGGGGCTGAGGGCCCGCGTCACTCACAGATGATGTCAGAAAGCATAGTTTAATGAGAGGTCTTGTCAGATTACCATTTTTTGTGCGGACGTCTACAACACGAATGTGTCCGTCTCGTCAGGGGTATTGGCTTTCCAATCAATCTAGTCGGTACTCGGTGGAGGTAAGTTGTCTTCTTTAATGATGACTAGATCGCCAATTTTCGGGAGAGCTTGGGCGTTTTGCCATCGGTAACGCTTTTGTAGGTCGGTGAGGTAATCAGTTTTCCAGCGTTTGCTGAATGAAGAACTTTCAGTCGTTCCCACCTGTTTATCATAGAGATATTTGCGTGATTCGGTTCGCGAAGCGAGAGCATTGGTGCACCTCGAAGAAAATGACCTGGAGTGAGGGCGGTGAGGTCATTCGTGTCCTGAGACAACTGGGAGATAAGACGAGATGTGATTACGGCCTCTATTCGTATCAATAAAGTAGAGAACTCCTTGAACGTGAAGCTGTGAGTGATAATATGCTCATGTAAGGTGCACCGGGGGGATAAACTTCCAATTGATACCTTGGGGGGCATACTTATGGACGATGTCGGTAGCACAAGTAGGACAATTTGGTAGCACGCTTGGCACCGATAAATTTTTCGCCATTATCGGTCATCATCTGAGCATAATGTTAGGTGAACCGCCTTGGTCGTAAAACAGACAAAGACGGCCACGTAGCCCTTTACGAAGGTTGAAGATCGGAGCATCGATGCCTTTATCTGGATCAGGAAAGTGTAGTATACACCAGTCGGGGTGATGAGGGGAGCAAACATACATCGATCGAGGGGCAAGGCTCCCATTCGTTATGAGCGCGTTTGTTGTTTGTGGGTGGTGCAGACCTTGCATTGAAATGTGCTTTTTTTATAAGTGGTTTGAGCCAGGAAATGTAAAATTCGTGCTTTATGATTTGAGGTGAGCTTCCGCATGTAAGAGGAGTTCCTGAAGGAAACGTATGTATAGAGTACAGAGCCACAACTTTTTTTTTCTTTTTCAATTCAATTCATTTATTAAGTCAATGGCAAACGCCTTACTGACTAGATTTACAGATTCCTTAAACTTAAAACTAATGAAATATTAAATCAATGGCGGATTATCTCGGTAGTAAGATTCAATATCTGCCTTGAAATGGGACTTTGATATTGCGAAATCGAGATCAATAATTCTACAGATGAGATTTAGCTCGTTGAGCCCTCTAATAAGTGGGTCAAATTTGAGATAATTCGTTCTCAGAATACCAATATAAAAAATATTAGTAGAGCGTAGAGCTCTATTGGGGATATTAAAACATATCTGTCCAAGAAGAGCTGAACAATCAATGGCACCGGAAATTCTTCTTTCTTTAAATGGTCATCTAACCGCTTGGGCGATTTTGACCGTCCAACATAGCTCGCCAGTCGTTTCTTCGTTGCGCCAACTGGCGCCCATTGGAAACACTGCGGGATCGAAAATCGGTCTCCACTTGGTCCTTCCATCGGAGTGGTGGTCTCCCTCTTCCTCTGCTTCCACCGGCGGGTGCCGCTAAGAATACCTTCTGGGCTGGAGCATCTTCGCTCATTCGCACTACGTGGCCTAGCCAGCGAAGCCGCTGTGTTTTAATTCGCTGAACTATGTCGGCGTCTGCGTAAAGTTCATACAGCTCATCATTAAATCTTCTTCGGTACTCGCCGTCGCCAACGCGTAGAGGTCCACAAATCTTTCGAAGAACCTTTCTCTCGAATACTCCCAGAGCCGCCTCATCAGATGTTGTTAGTGTCCACGCTTCTGCACTATATAGCAGGACGGGTGCGATCAGTGACTTATAGAGTGTTATTTTCGTCCGTCGAGAGAGGACTTTAGTTTTCAATTGCCTACTCAGTCCGAAGTAGCATTTGTTTGCAAGAGTGATTCTTCGTCGGATTTCTAGGCTAACATTATTGTTGGTATTAATGCTGGTTCCCAGGTAAACGAAGTCCTTTACTATTTCGAAATTATTGCTGCCAACAGTGGCTTGGTTGCCAAGGCGCGAATGCGCTGACTCTTTGCATGATGACAGAAGGTACTTCGTTTTGCCCTCGTTCACCACCAATCCCATTTTCTCCGCTTATTTTTCTAATTTGGAGTAAGCAGAAGTTACGGCGCGGTTGTTAAGGCCAATGATATCAATATCGTCAGCATATGCCAACAGTTGCACGCTTTTATAAAATATTGTTCCAGTGCGGTTAAGTTCTGCAGCTTGTATTATTTTCTCCAGCATTAAATTAAAGAAATCGCATGATAGGGGGTCACCCTGTCTGAAACCTCGTTTAGTTTCGAACGGCTCGGCGAGGTACTTCCCAATTCTGACCGAGCTGGCGGTGTTGCTCAAGGTCATTTTGCATAGCCGTATAAGTTTTGCGGGGAAACCAAATTCAGACATAGCGGCATATAGGCAGCTCCTTTTCGTGCTATCGAAAGCGGCTTTAAAATCAACAAAGAGATGATGCGTGTCGATTCTTTTTTCACGGGTTTTTTCCAAGATTTGGCGTATTGTAAAAATCTGGTCGATGGTAGATTTACCAGGTCTGACGCCACACTGATAAGGTCCAATCAGTCTGTTCACATCAGGTTTCAGTCTTTCGCACAATACGCTTGATAGGACCTTATATGCGATATTCAAAAGGCTGATTCCGCGATAGTTGGCGCAGTTTGCAGGATCGCCCTTCTTGTGGATTGGGCAGAGAGCACTTAGACTCCAATCTTCAGGCATGCATTCATCTGACCAAATTCTGCATAGAAGCTGATGCATGCGCCTGACCAGCTCCTCGCCTCCGTGTTTGAATAGCTCAGCAGGCAAACCATCAGCGCCAGCTGCTTTATTGTTTTTCAATCGGGATATTGCTATTCGCACCTCAATATAGTCGGGTTGTGGAACGTCAATTCCATCATCTTCGATTGTGGGCTCGGGTTCGGCATCTTCTCTGGTTTCTTGCTCAGTTTCTCCATTTAAAAGGGCAGAGAAGTGATCCCTCCATATTCTGAGTGCTCTCTGAACATCGGTCACCAGGTCGCCGTTCTCATTCTTACAGGAGTTTGCCCCGGGTTTGAAACCTTCTGTCATTCGCCGAATTTTTTGATAGAATTTTCGGGCATTATTCCCGTTGGCCAGCATCTCAAGCTCCTTTATTTCACGCTTTTCTGCCTCTCTTTTTTTCGCCCGGAAAAGCCGCCTCGCTTCCCTCTTCAACTCGCGGTAGTGTTCACACACACTCCTCGTTGCATTCGATCTCAGCGTTGCCTTGTAGGCTTCGTCCTTTCTCCGCGGCCCTCTTCATCATCATACCAGTTGTTTCTTCGCGTTCGCCGGAATCCAATTACTTCTTCGGCTGAGGTACGGAGTGCTCCTGAGATATGATCCCACTGCTCATGCATTCCACTAGGTTGAATTGTGCTCTCGGAGAGCAGGTGTGAGAGACGATCTGCGAAATAATTGGCGGTCTGTTGCGATTGCAGCTTTTCGACGTCCAGCTTTCCCTGCGTTTTTTGTTGCACCTGTTTTGTCGTACAGAGGCGGGTACGAATCTTGGCTGCTACTAGGTAGTGATCAGAGTCGATGTTAGGTCCTCTTATTGTGCGAACATCTAAAACGCTGGAAGCATGCCGTCCGTCTATCACAACGTGGTCGATCTGGTTGCGTGTTTTTCGATCGGGGGACAGCCATGTAGCCTGATGGATCTTCTTGTGCATAAACCTAGTGCTGGATACGACCATGTTTCGGGCACCGGCGAAGTCGATCAGCCTGAATCCATTTGGCGAAGTCTGATCGTGGAGACTGAACTTCCCGACAGTGGGGCCAAATACACCCTCCTTACCCACCCTGGCGTTAAAGTCGCCAAGCACGACTTTGATATCATGACGGGGGCAGCGCTCGTATGCTTTTTCCAGGCGCTCGTAGAATGCATACTTTTCCACGTCGTCTTTCTCTTCCGTCGGTGCATGAGCGCAGATAAACGATATGGTGAAAAATCGCACTTTTATGCGGATTGCAGCGAGACGCTCGTTCACGGGTGTGAACGAAAGTACTCGGTGACGGAGTCTCTCTCCCACCACAAATCCCACGCCGAATCTGCGCTTGTCTTCATGCCCACTCCAGTAGATGTTGCAAGGTGTTTTGATCGTGTTTCCTCGCCCCGTCCATCGCATCTCTTGTATGGCGGTGATGTCAGCTTTTGCTTTCCTCAGGACCTCAACCAGCCGGGCAGCGGCACCTTCCCCATTAAGGGACCGGACATTCCAGGTACATGCCCTTATCTCATAATCCTTATTTCGTTTGCGGGTGTTGTCATCTAAAAAAGGGGTTCTCAGATCCGAGGCTTTGTTGTTGAATTTCATTGGAACGTTGTTTTATGTGGTGGATCCCAAACCTAACGCACAACCCGTTTCACGGGAGGTTGAATTCTATTACACGTTTGTATAGCGAGCCGCTTGATCCAAGACAGACGCCCGCTTGCAGCCGCACCACCTGGTGATCAGACGCTGCTGTTTGAACCCCCCAGCAAGCCCTTAAACCGATTATGTCGGAGTGGCCTTACCAGGTTGTCGCCTTCTCACGTTTAGCTCACCACCAAACGGGTGTTCGATGGTTACCCAGAGGATACTTGGGCGCAAAGCCCGGAAGTAGTGAGCTGCTTGAACCGCATGCAAAAGAATCGCTCTGGCCATTCCCAGGTGAATGGCGATCAGAAACTTTCCCCACTTGCGTGGACTTCTGCACACGGCCCCACCCTCCAAGATTTTGAACAGCTCGCCTAATATCGAGCGGCTGAACATTAATTAGCATACACCTTGCAGGATAGGGTGGCAGAGGACTAATAAAATTGAGAGGTTGAACAGCAAATCGTGTGAATTTACGTTGAACTCTTTCAATTCTAACAGAGTGTGTTTTATACATGGGATTCCATATAACTGAGCCATACTCTAATTTTGATCGCACTAAAGAATTAAACAAAATTTTCCTAGTATAGGGGTCTTGGAAATCCTTCGCATAGCGTCGAAGAAAGGCCAAGTTAGAATATGCTTTCGGTATAATATGGTTGCCATGGTTAACAAAAGTGAAGGAAGAGTCAAAAATTACTCCTAAATCACGAAATTCTCGAACCGATGCAAGAGCTACATTAGAAACCAAATATGTAGACGCACGCGCATTCATAGACTTGGAGAACGTTATGTGGCAGCACTTACTAGCATTGAGGCACAATTTATTTTGAATGGCCCAAGCGTTAAGTGGATTCAGATCCTCCTGCAAGAGCAGGGCGTCCGATTCAGAAGAGATCCTGCTGAACAGTTTTAAATCATCTGCATACAATAGATAGTTTGTATGCTTTAGGTGCAAGCCAACATCATTGATGAAAATTATAAATGAGATGGGACCAAGAATACTACCTTGTGGCACACCCGAGGTTTTCGGGTAGAATAATGGAGTGACGCTCATTAAAAATTCGTGCGAGATGTTTACTTGGAGCGGCCGTATCTTAAAAGCACCGCGGTCGCATTTGTGCTCGAAAAAGAAATAAACAAAAACAAGAATTCTCGTTATAATAAATTGGCCGTGTATTTGGTGAAAAATATATAATTGCACACAAAAGTAATTTTACCTTGATGATAATTGCTGAACGTGGGTTGAAAATCCTGGGGGCTGATGTGACTGCGTCGATGTTCGCTGAAAAAGTAGAACGTTGTCAAGTCGAAGACAACCTTTGACCCGAAAAATTATCCTCCGGTTTTAAGGGGAGGTGAACCCACACATGCACACCCACTTGCATGAATATGTGTGCTGACAAAACACGTATATGCATGCATGCACACACAGGTGGGTGGCTTGGTGTGGTTGATTGGAAGGGCGCGAAAATGATATTAGGGTGGCGCACTTTTTTGGGAATTTAGGCATCTCGCCAAAACACTCATTATAATTAAGGGGTTGAATGAGCTAGTCAACCATTCACGCGGAGGACTCCGCTCCGAGAGTGCATACCATTGAATTCCGCGACTTTAATAACATAAGCCGGAGATCAGACTGGAGGGTGGATCCGGTGACTAAAACATCGTTAAGGGAGTGACCGGAACGTTACTTTTTGAAAGCATTAAACACTACTCGGACTTTTGTTGCCTCTTTGTCTGGCCCTACGACCGCAGGGTGAGGATAATAGAATTAACGGTATTTGCCCAAGGATTCCACTTCATTGAGACTGCATTTTTCCATGTGGCCGATAGACATGTATTCTTTCAGCACCTGTTTCAGATCGGCCTTTTTCAGAGAGTGCGTTCCATGCCATGGAACTGTCGTAGGGCTACAATTCGGGATTGTCCTAGGTCGATATTGGAATATAGGTTTAAATGGCAGCCGATATCGACTATCATCCATTCGAGTGGTTGTGCTTCGATAAAAGTCTTCGCACATTTGATCTTTAGGGGGTTTACTCGGGTTCTGTGTATCTCTTCGATTTTCCAGAACTGTTAATTTAGATGGACATTCATTACCTCCCACGCTTGGGAGGAGTGCGGGGATTTTGCCACTTATAATCCAACCAAATATTGCGTTTTGGGCTAACGGATGATATCACTATCTAATAGCAGATCGATTTGTAATGGGTTCCGGGAATTATAGCCTTAGTGTTGGAAGTTGCCTAGTTAGGCGGGGTAGCACTATTGCCTGGGCCTTTATTTACACCTTTTTATCGTTTGAGATTAAGGTCAGTGAGAACAGCTTATTGGAGTTTTGCACCACTCTGCCTCCCATGCCCGATATTTCAAATAGGGAGTAAGTATAGGGAAGCCCCAGTTTGGTCTGAGCTTTGGCGGTATGAAGCTTCGTTCGAAAAGGTCCCCACTATGTTCTACCAAGACGATTGCTGTGGGATGTACGATGTTGATGATAATTTTCAGAGTGGAACGATTCTACTTGTGATGCGTTGGGGCATTAGAGGGTTCTCATTCCTGGGGTGGAGCCTGGCTGATATCCTGCAACCTCAATTTGTAGGCGTAAATCTTTTATGTGTTCTATCGCATGAGTTATTTCTGTGGTTATGGAAGGGGCCTTGCTAAACTCAAGCCTCAGTTGACTTGGAAGGGGCCTGGATAAGTTTGTGAAGGGTGGATTGTATCGGTGTATAGTTAGTCGGTACTGATCCACCCTTTCCACTATCTCATTCCGAGTAGTCAAAAGCTGGTTAATTTGGGACAGTTTGGGAGGTCTTTTCTTGAGCTTAAAGACCACTCCCACAGCGCAATTCTATTTTCTGGAAGTTTTGAGGTCACCGATGTATTAAGACGAGTTCACAACTTGTTGTTTCGACTTGTAGGATTGGTAATATCTGGAGACAGTTATTTACGAATGCTTGTAGCCTCTGTATTCCATCACTATTTTTCCGATTGAATCGCATTTAGAGTAATGAGAATTCGGATTCGGTTGTCGACCTCTACTCTTTTATTCCCATACCACGAGTTGAGGGGCTTCCCATACCAGGGAAAAATTGTTGTCGCTCAAAAGGAATTGTCTCACTATTTGCCGCATGTCACGCGAAAGGGGGGCATTGATCTTACCCACCATTAAATATTTTAGTATCACACAGGGGAACTTTGAGGTTCATATTGGAGAACTCTTAGGGTGGTTGGGCTTATCTTTTATTTACAAAAATATTTTGAGAGGCGATTTAGCACCACTGCTCAGCGGTGATACTCGCCGTATACTTTTTCCTATGCGCTGTAACCACTTTGCTTATATATGTAAGTGTGGGTATAAGTGTATGAGGTTTGTTCTGTCGCAGGCTGAGGTCAATCTGTCCAAGGAGAGCAGAGGTCTTACAAACCCCACGAAATAATAACACAATATATGTGTATCAATATGGAATACACATACACGGCCCAAAGGCCTTGGGGGAGCAGCCGCTTTCTGTTACTGGAGAGTGAGACGGCGAGAGAGCGGTGAAGAGGTTGCGGGCGGACTAGTTGAGAGTGGACGGCATTGAGTACACCCTCCTACAGCTGTCGGTCTGGCGGAGTAATGCCGAGAGGACAGCATTAACAGATAACAGCAACAGTTGTTTAGCAGCTGAACTGTGGTATAGAGCGGCATAACAATAGTAGGGCAACAGCTGAGCGGCGGTACGATAAGGCGGATTCGGTACAGCTGGAACGCGACCGAGCGTTGGGTAGAGCGGTGGAAGGCCGTTGGACCGGAAGGCTACTGCTTTCCGTACCACCCTACCAAAAAGAACAGGCCCCGCTAGAGTGATGGCCCCTCGCTGGACACCTCCGTTACCCGTTTATACTCGCACACTATCTTTGTAGGTATCAGGAGAGGGGGCGCCGGAGTACCAGCTATACGCCATGTCCCATAGCCAGAGCCAGAGCTAAGTGGAGCGCCAGTACGGCGCCGAAGCAGCACGACTGTTCCACTTAGCTAGTCATCGGAACGAAAAGGCGACCTAAAGCGAATGATTTTCAATTTGCAAAATAAAAATATAGGGACGGTTATAAAACGGTTGAGAATTACACCACTTGCCATGGTGTGTTATTTTTCTGGATATGAATTTGTGTATGAATTTGTATTGGTTGCAGTGGATCGCCATGCCGTTGTTGCTGTTGAGCAGCTTGTGTTTGTGGCGCTCAGTTATGGTGTGCTTTTAGGCGTTAGTGGAGTTAGAGTGGGGGTCGTATTATTGTAATGCCTTGTCACAGTCCCCCTCCCACTATGGGTGAAGGAAAGCTGCGGTAAGTAGTGCGTCCGCCAGGCGTAGTCTAGGTGTTGTGTTCCATTTTTCCGGCCTAGCCGGTATGTATGCGTATACGAGTATATCATCTTTATTAATAATACTTTTTTTTTTGGCAAAATGTGTACAAAGTAATTTTAACTTATGTATAGTTGTAAAATTTTTCTTGCAATTAGTAAATTAAAAAAATTTAAAATTATTTGTTGTGAGGTATTTTTGGGACTTGTTTGTTTTATTTTTACTTTTTGTTTGTTTGTGTACACAATATAATAATAGGAATTACAAACAATAAATGGAAAAGAGAAAAAATTTCACTATAATACTTTAATTAACGTTTTTGCTCGGCATCCGGTATTAGTTCATGAATTTTATTTTGATTATTGGTGACAGTTGCTTTTTCACCCGCACTCACTTGCCCTTCCACATGTAGGTTCACCTTTTACTTTCTTTTTTTGTCGGCAGTCTTAACTTAAGCTTGCCGAAAAAATCATCTGGGATCTGATTTCTTAGCTTATTGTTGTGTTCTATTTGGCTGGTTTCATCTTCTGTCTTGTTTCCTGGTATCTCTGGATTTGTGGCAAATATTTTACCCTGGATTGGTGGGCCGTAAAAAACTTGTATCCGCTGTATTTGTGGCTTGTTTTGGGGCCACAAGGCCACAAGGTTGGGTCAATCCGGTCACAGCGTGCTCCACACCTTATTGGGTTTAACAAAAATGACGACAAAAAGTGTGAATAAGGCATAGTCAGCGACCGTCCAAAGTATCAAACTCCGCTTCAAGCAAAATCGTGCCTGCTCGGTTTCGCGAAATATCTCGCTGTAACCTTATGATGCTTCGTGAAAGGATGAATTTTACCATACAAAATTTTTAGTTTCTGTGGTATTTCTATTATTGACGTTTAAAAAAATTGTAAAGCTATGACTAAATTAAATAATTTATTCATATTTCAGACACGAGTCGAACGGCTGTAGATGTTATGCAACTACCTTAAGGATTTTTCGCGCTGAGCTCGAATATGTGGTCAAAAAGCTGCTGACCATGCCTCATTCACACTTTTTGTCGTCATTTTTGTTGAACCTATTTAGGCCAGGAGCATGCTGTGCGGTGGTGCTGGCTGGTATATGGTGCGAACAATGTTGTTTTTTTTTTTCATTTGGTTTTTTGTTTGTTACTTCGTGCGTGATTTATTTCAAGTCTGCAAGTCACATTTTCTTGTGATAACACTTGGAAATTATTAAAAGTTCCATGGTTTGTGGTTCGGTGTGGATTAGCTTTACCGTATTTGCTGATACTTATTTGCCTACTACGTATGGACCGGAAAATTTTGGGGCCAGTTTTTTGCGAAGTTGGCTATGGTGGTTGAGTGGGTGGTCTCGTCTCAAGACCTTTTCACCTACTTTTGGTTTCGGTAAGATTGCGGCCGAAATTTATTTCTGCTACGGATGCTTGCGTCGAATGGTGCTGTTCCGTGTTCATCGCAAACCCTATTTGTGGAATTTCCGCTATCATTCTTTTTATGACCCGATTTACTCGTTCTGTAGGATTTTCGTCCGGTGCATATGCGGCGATGAGTTTCTGCTCAATTCCGTGGTTGTTTAGCAATGTTGTTAGCGCTTTGCCACGAAATGCTTCCCGTTATCGGTAAGTAAGATTTTAGGGCAGCCAAATCGGTAGCTTATTCGTTCTTGTAGTGCCTTTGTCGCGGTTGCTGTTGTCGCCTGACGTCCTGGGACTAGCTTAGTCCACTTGAAGAGTTTATCCACTAAGACGACGAGGCTCCAATGTCCAATGGTCCAATGAAGTTTGCGGTGATGATTTCCCTAGGCCTTGAACATGGTGGCCATTAATCCCACCGGGCGTTTCTGCTCGTCGCGGTATATCCCGGGCTAGTAATAATTTTGTTGGGCTCGCTTAAGGCTTTTCTTTGCGCCTACATGCATAATCGTGTACTTCTTGTAGGACATCTCTTCGTCGGCTGGCCGGGATGCACAGTTTCCACTGCGGAGAACGTGAAAGCTGACTCTTTGGCGAGATATGACGGAAAGGACGGTTCTCGACAAGCTGGTAGTCCGAACGAGCGTGGGGTTGTTCCTTCACTTGTTGCGTTTTCTTCTCGTACCAGTCGCTTGTGCCGGCGTCCATTGTATGTCAGATTCGGTGTACAGTAGGGGGCATCGAGAGAGTGCGTAGGCTATCACGTTTTGTGCTCTTTTGCAGGTATTCTATATCAAAGTATATTGTTGTAGCTCTAGTGCCCATCTCGCTAGGCGTTCTGATGGGTTGTGCAGGGAATGGAACCACTTCTGCGAATGATGGTCGGTGATAACCATGAAGTGGTATCCCTTCAGGTATCATTTCATCTTACGAATACCCCATAGTACGGCTAGGCACTCTTGTTCGGTGCCCGGGTATCGTTTCTCTAGCGGGCGCTCGTTTTTGGAGTGACATTGGTACAGTACGGCGCCCAGTCCTTCTCCACCGGCGTCTGTTTTCAGGATGAATGGTCGGGTGAAGTGTGGACAGCATAGTTGTAGTGCATTGGTGAGATTTTCCTTTAGGGCTGTAAACACGTGTTCCTGTGGCGTATCCCACTCCCAGGCCTGGTTCTTTTTCAGTAGTTGCTTCAGCGGTGGTGCGAGCGTGAAGAATTGAGCGACAATGCGGCGATCCCACGATGCGAGATCAAGGTTTGCGGTGCCGGCATCCCCCGTACTGCAGATACCTTACTGGAGTCGGTGTGAATTCCCTTGGAGCGGATGATGTGCCCCAGGTAGTGTAGTTTTGGCTGGACAAAGGTACACTTGTCAAAACTCGCCTGCATTTTGTGTATTTGGAGTCGCTCAAAAACTTGCTGTATGTTTGCCATGTGCTCACTAAACGTGCCTCCTAAAACAATGATGTCGTCCAAGTAAGCAAATAATTTTGGTTGGAGCTCCGATTCCAGTATATTGTCGCGTTGAAACATTGCTGGAGCAAAGTGAAGGCCAAAGGGCATTACTTTCCATTGAAACAAATCTCTTTCTGCTATGGTGAATGCCAATAACCGTTTTTCAAGTCTATGGCAGAGATCAGTTTGGCTTCCTTTAGTTGGTCAAGGATAGCTCCTATCAGGTATGCATCAGGTTCACTGGCAGCATTGGGTTGGTGATAATCTATACACATCCTCCATGTTCCTTGCTTTTTACGGATCAGCACAATCGGCGAGCTGTATGCGCTTCTTGAGGGTTCAATTCTTCCTGCGGCCAATAGTTCGTTGACTTCCTCATCCGTGACATATTGCAGAGTTGGATTACGGGAGTAGGATCGTTATTTCAGCGGTCGGTTGTGCTTTAGTGTAATCACATGTTCGGCAGTGGTACTTGGGCCGGTGATTTCAGTAAAACGCTTTTTATGGTACGCTAAAATATTTTCCAGTTTAGCATGTCGGTTGCTCTGCCGTTGTAAAACATCCTTGCAGGGTCAGAATTCAAACTGTAGACGGATGTTTGGGCAGCCAGTTTTATGCTCCGTTTGCTGAGTTATGGTTGGATCTTATCGTCTACCAGATGCTTCTTTATTGATTCATCCACGTATGACAGGGTGGGGCCAGTATCCAATAGCGCTCATGCCCTCCATGGTAGCTTTAATGTAAAAACCGCCGTTTCCTAGCGCTTTGTCATGTGAATTGAGTTTCCGTGCAGGTTCTTTCATTGAAGTTCGGTGCTCGGCGGATTTACTTGGCTCCGGTTCTGTCTCTTATGCGGAAGTTTTCTGGTTGTGCTGCTGGTGGCAGCCTTGATGCTGGATTGGATTGGATAGAAACATTTTCGTACCTCTTCTCAAAAGTCGGCCCACTTTTGTATTTGTTGTTTGCGGATACGGTACCATTGGAGTGCTTTTCCGTGCAATAGTTCGGGGAGGGCTGGGAGGAGTCGGTCTCCGGAGATGTGGTAGCATTTATCTAGTTCCCCGAGTCTCGCCAATAATTCATGAAGCGGGATCCACTTTGTTGGTGGTTTTGCCGGTTTCCCCATTTCCAAATCTTACGATTGCGCTTTGCTCGCACGTACGCTATCAGAGCGCGGCGGAGGTCGGCGACGGTGTAGCTGCTTAGACTCCACAATCTGCCTCTCCTTACTAAATAGATAAATCGAGTTGAGAGAGTCGGTGTTGAGCGTAGTTATACTCTGGCTGGGGTGTGTGTTAGATGTTGTTGGTTGTGTGTTCGATCAGCCCGAATCGGCAGTATTGGTGATAGCTGTTGTTTTCGCATAGTCATTTGCGGAACGGGTCGCTGCTCAAGCGCCATTTATGAGGTGGGTTTTTTCGAAGGAAGAGGTATAGCTCAGTCCCACAAATCCCCACTAAATAATAACAAGATATACATATGTTATCAAGATCGAACACACACACACAAACGGCCTAAAGGCATTGGGGTAGCGGCAGCTTTCCGTTACTGGAGAGTGAGAGGGCAAGAGAGTGGTGAAAAGGTGCGAGCGAACTAGTTGAGAGCGGACGGTATTGAGTGTTCCGTCCTGCGGTTATCGATCTGACGAAGTAATCCAGAGAGGACAGCGGTAACAGATAACAGCAACATTTGTTAAGCAGCTGAGCTGTGGTATAGAGCGGCGTAGCAAAATTTTGGCAATAGCTAAGCGGTGTTACGATAAGGCCGATTCGGCACAGCTGGAAAGTGACTGCAGTTGGGCTTCACCGATAGCAGACGTTGAGCGGTGGAAGGGGTACCAGTGGCGGAGCAGCGACCGTGGCGGGTGGTTACCTGAGGCAGCTATCCGTAGGTATTCCTCCAGGATACTGGCCCTGTGGCGGGACATCACCGCCTCCATAAGCGCACGCTATATAGGTGGGTGAATGGAGGGCAGAGTTGTACCAGCTAAGACCTCGTAGGCCGATGATAGAACTAAAGGGAGGTGCACCCTAAAGGCGCAGGGCTATTACCCCTTGCCCACCCAACCAAAAAGAAGATACCCCATTAGAGTGCTGGCCCCTCGCTGGACACCTTTGTTTCTCGCTCATATTCGCTCACTATCTTTGTAGGTGTCAGGAGAAGGGAGCGCCGGTGTACCGGCTTTAGTTGAGGGTGGCATGATGGTACTTACTAGCGATGGGGCGTCCCCTGGACACTCTACCTGATGCTGATGACTCCAGAACAAAGTTCTCCTCCTGGATGGCTATGCGTTTAACTCCAAACCCTTATTCTCTATAGTTGTGAAAACATTGCACAAGAAGATGAATCTCAAAAATTTTGGGATAGCATTTTTATGCAATTATCGCAAAGGTTTTAAATATACTAAAAGTGCACTCGAGCTGCAATTGATAAACGTGATGCCCAACTAAATATGAAATATTGAATGTTTCGTCATTTAATATTTTATGAACATAATAGTAAATAAAATCAAACAAACTTTCTGGAAAATTAGTTTGAATTAAACATCAGTGCAGTAAGCACCTAAGCAAAATCAATGTAATTTAAACAAGTAAGAAAAACGCTGTCTTTGGCTGTGCCGAATGCTTTGATCCTTACTGGCAATAAGTAAAAACTCTGCAAAATCGTATAGTCTTATCCTGTTAATTTAAAGATACATAGCCGAAACCCTATTTATCGGAACAACCGATTGTATGGGAGCTGTACGTTATGTAGGGCCGATCTGGCTGGTTTTCATTTGTCATATTATGTATATAATGTACGAGTATATAATGTGTACGAAACCTGCAAAATTTTACATTCCTAACTTTTTAATTGCAAGAGTTAAAGGATGAAAACCCGTTTAGCGGAACAATCTATTGTATGGGAGCTATGCGTTGTATTGGTCCGATCTTGTTGACAAATGATTAATATATTACAAAATATACGAAATTTCATCGAGATATCTCTAAAACTGAGGGACTACTTAGGATTCAAACAGAGAGATAGACAGACGGACATGGCTATATCGACTCAGCTCATCGCGATCATTTCGGTATACCTCTTCTCATACTTACAAACATCGGCCTAAGGTTATAATACCATTTCATGTTCATTACTTATTACTTTTAAAAATTTTAAACAGGAAATAATTATTCAAAAAGAAAAAAAATCCATTTATTTAGAAAAATCCAAAAAATGGCAAAATAAAATGTGTACAGCTGGCATCAGATGAAGCTAGTTCGTAGTCATTTTCAATCAAAACCACCATATCTGTTACCAGAAAAAAAGGCAATTTCCATTAAATTCTATCCCTGGTCATTACAAATAAGAAATATTAAAGGTAGGCATGGCATAATCATAAAGGTAGCAGTACCATAGTTGGCAGTTTGATTTTTCTTTTTCGCTTATAATCTAAATTGAAAGGCTGGGAGTAAAAAGTGAACATATTTTTCACGTAAGGGAAACTTATAAAATGTTTAGCAAAATAGCGTACAAAAAAAAAAAATTCAGTAAAAGGTAGACATAGCGTTTTTTCCATTAAAAGGGAGAAATATTTTTTTTTTTTCAGCAAAACGGAGACATATCGTTTTGTTTAATAATAAGGAAACATATCAGATTCTTTAATTCAAGGGGACATATTATTATATTAGAAGAGTCTGGATGCCCGTGCATATTAAAACTAAATGGACACGGGGTTTTCGCTGATTGCGCTTTCAATATTATTAAAAACTTAATTATTTGGGCTTGAGTTAAAGTAAGTAACAACTTAATCTATCTCTCTCTCTCTCTATGGCGCGATATACAACAGGTATGTATATCATCATAAACCTCCTAAGAGATTTTTGCGCCAAGCTTCTCTTCCAATTTGTGGTGTGCCGATTTGAATTTTCCCTACAAATTGGTGGGACCTACAGTTTTTTGCCGACTCCGAACGGCATCTACAAAGGAGACGAATTTTTGCTGAGAAGCCTGTCATGGCAGAAATACACTCGGAGAGTTTGCCAAACCACTGCCGAGGGGCGACCCCGTTTTGATGTTACCTGTACCAGGGCTCGAACCATGGACCTTCGGTGTGGTAGGCCGGCAACACTACCTTCACACCACGGCGGCCGTCAACTTAATCTATCTAAATATATCTATAAAATCAAGTCGCTAAAAAGCTATGTACGGAATTGGCTTCGCACAGAATGCTCCGATTTGAAAACGGTTTTTTGCATTTTAAAGCTTAGCTGTGTGAGATGGACTTTTTTTATATAATGTGAAGGAATATATAAAGGGGGCGTGGCAATCGGACAAAATGTGGTAAAAAACATAAATTTTTGGTTTACACAGCCATACATCATAACCTAATCAACCGATTAGAATGAATCTTAGTTGAAGTTAAACTTTGAAATATTTACTTTCGTTCTTCATCAAAAAAAATAGTTGATTTCTTTCTAATTTTCCAAAAAAATCCGTTTGTGTGTTTGTTCGCTGTCAACCGAAAAAGTCAGCGTGGTTTAAGCGACAGCTGTGGTGAGCCATTCGTTTGATGAATTCGCGAAAGAGCTCGGTAGCGTTACTTCACTTCGGAAGTATGTATGTATGTAATGTTAATTATAGAGTTGTTTTAAACATTATCAACCTCTGTGAAACAAGGTGCGGGTTGCTAGTATATAATATGACAGCCCTTCCACAGATCATTTAAAAAAGCTTTAATCTACAATAAGTATTTTATGACTAAAAATGGGATATTCTTGCATGTGAGAAATATGTGTTCCAAAAGAAAGTTGTTTTAAACCCATTATGAATTAGAGACTTTGCAAGATGGTTCTTCAAAACCGTGGTTATATATTTGTTGGAAGGCTTTCATATTATACATTAAGTCGTTCATACTTACTTTAATTCAAGCCCAATAATAAAGTGTTTAATAATATTGAAAGCGCAATCAGCGAAAACCACCCGTGTGCACTTAGTTTTAATATGCACGGGCATCCAAACTCTCCTAATATAATAATATTTCCCCTTGAATTGAAGAATCTGATATGTCTCCTTATTATTAAACAAAACGATATGTCTCCGTTTTGCTGAAAAAACAAAAATTGTTCTTCCTTTTAATGGAAAAAACGGTATGTCTACCTTCTACTGAACTTTTTTTGTACGCTTTCTTACTAAACATTTTATAAGTTTCCCTTTTACTTTTTACTCCCGGCCTTTCAATTAATAAACACTGTTTACAGAACAATGTTTGTTTAAGTTTCATCAAACGAAAGTTTGTTTACTTTTTGTTTTTGAGAAATAATTTTTTTAAAACAATTTATTCAAATTTAATGATGAGCTGTATGAACTTTACGCAGACGCCGACATAGTTCAGCGAATTAAACCACAGCGGCTTCGCTGGCTAGGCCACGTAGTGCGAATGAGCGAAGATGCTCCAGCCCAGAAGGTATTCTTATCGGCACCCGCCGGTGGAAGCAGAGGAAGAGGGAGACCACCACTCCGATGGAAGGACCAAGTGGAGACCGATTTGCGATCCCGTTGTGTTTCCAATTGGCGCCAGTTGGCGCAACGAAGTACAACTGGCGAGCTATGTTGGACGGTCAAAATCGTCCAGGCGGTTAGATGACCATTTAAAGAAGAAGAAAGATTCAAATTTAAGCGCTTCAAGTGAGTTTTTTTATATCATATAATTAATTTTAAATTTTCATTTTCGTACTACCGACTGTTTTGTGTTAGTTATTTCAACTTTGTTTGGTTTCGGGTTTACAGTCCAATATATCAGAAAAACGCCTTTTTTTATTTTTTCGCCAACGTTTCGACCTTTTATTTGTGGTCTTCTCCAGGGCCTAGTGACATAAAACATAAAACTTGGTATATAATTCCTTGGATTGCAACTAAGGGTTAATTAATAATAAGTACGTACATATACAAACAAAAGTACATATAAGGCAAATTATTATAAATACAGTATTCGTACTCAAAATTACTGTGTTCTTCTTTGTCTTGTTGTTTTGGATAAAATTTGTGTTTTCTGCATCGTACTAGGTGCAGAAGTAGTCATTAATAAGTATTTAATTAATAGGGTTTGGAAATTTACAATTTAAATTTGAATTATAAAAAGGCAAGGAATAAACACACAATATGATTGCAACAGCAAGCTACATATATACGTATCTGACGTTTGTGATGTTTTTTGTCAGCTGGTTCATGCTTGATAGACTGTGTGGGACAGCTGTTGATTGTTGACATCGTTAGAAAATACACGTGTAGATGTCGCTTATGTTCTTTGCTTCTATGCTCCTTTTATTTACACAGCGGATAAGAATGTTTTATGTTGATTTTTGACAGGAGCACGCAAGGCACATGTGCAGAGAAATCATAAGCAAGGAAGTAAGAGCCCAGGAAGCACAAAAAGGAAATAAGGAGCTGGAAATATTGAAAAGGCTACAACGAAAGCTAAAGAATAACAACATCGTCACAACAAACGCAGACAAAGGAAACACAACGGTGCTAATCAGTAAGGATGAATATATAGCAAAGACAGAGAAGCTTATCGAGGAAATGAAATGCCGCATTATTAGGGATAACCCCACGGATAAATACCAGACCGAAGTTAAAGAGGTTATAAAAAATGCTACCAAAATAATAGACGAGAGGATGGCATATACCCTAACACAAATGAATCCATCTGCTCCTCCACTCATTGCGTTACCTAAAATCCACAAGCAGGATACGCCGATGAGACCTATAATTAATTTTAAGTCCGCGCCGGGTTATAAACTGTCGAAACATCTAAAAACGATTTTAAAGGACACTCTGAACCTGGGGCATGAATACACAATAAGCAATACGATAGAACTACTACAAAGACTTGAGACCGTTAAACTCACAAGGAGCAGTAAACACGTATCCTTTGACATAAAGGACTTATACCCGTCAATACCACTAACAGATACAATGGATATAGTCAACAAAACTGAAGATAGGGTAAAAACTGCGCAAATTACCAACGCGCTAAGAACAACGCTGCGGCAAAACTATTTCCGTTCAACAACAAAATATATAGACAGACAAACGGACTAGGAATGGGTAACCCAACATCGGCCATTCTCATGGAAACATTCATGCAAAACTTGGAAGGAAAATATATACAGGAGTTAAAAACCAAGTTAGGCGTGGCATTCTACGCTAGATACGTGGATGACATCATCTGCATCCGAAATGACGATAACGAAGAGCAAATACTAGAGTTCCTGAACAGGCAACATAGCAACATAGAGTTCACAATGGAAGTAGAAAAAAATGGAATAATGAACTACCTGGACCTAACTATAGGGATTTACAAAATAACAAATAGGTTCAACTACGGCATTTATAGAAAACCGACTGCCATGGACACCATAATACACTCTACATCAAACCATCCGCAACAGCACAAAAATGCAGCATTGAGGCACTTAGTGGATAGGCTTCAGAGAATGCCGCTCACACAGGAAGCATACTGGAGAGAGCTTAATACAATATTAAACATAGCGGCAAATAATGGATACAAGAAAGCACTTGTGGATAAACTCAGAAGTAGCCATGGAACACAAAAAAAAAAAAGAGTAAACGTAGAGGAAACTCCAATGGTTTGGACGACAATGACATACACTGGAAAAACAACGTACAAATTACCAAACTTCTTTAAAAGATATAGCATCAACACAGCATTCAGAACATCTAACAACGTCGGACAAAAACTAAGAACCGACACTAATTCTGATGACCCATTCAACAGACACGGAGTGTATAGGCTTACTTGTGAATGTCAATACAGCTACATAGGACAAACAGGAAGAAAAATAAGCACAAGATTCCGAGAGCATATCAGGGACTACAACAAAAAAACACGAAAACCCACCATACTACCAGAATCTAATTTCGCGAACCACATGTTCGAGAACAACTGCACCCCAGCTAACATAAAAACAACGGCTCGAATACTTCACGTACAAGGAAAAGGCCGGCGGCTTAATGTACTTGAGAACAGGATCATAAACGAACAAACCAACACTATCTCTGACGAAATATTTGAACCCTTAAAACTAGTTTACAAAAAACAGCACAAGCCAGCAGGTACAGCAACCAAACACGTAACAATGAACAAGCAAAAACGAAATATGAACCAAACTGCAAAAATCACCGATTTCTACCTACCTCAACCTACCGCTTAGCTAACAAGAGGTATGCCTACATACCTACAAAAGCAACCCTTGGGACAGATAACAATTCGGACGTATCAATACCGCGCACACCCACATGCATATTAACGTTACCTACCACGAACACATAGATTGACATTACCTGCCACAGCACCCACGGACTATAAAAACAACGCAGCGGATAGACACAGACCAGAACGAAGCTAGGCATTGAAAATGGCAGAACGCCGAAACCGGTTTGTCACAAAACCAAACTTGACAAGGGATGACGGAAAATCGTTCCAACAAAAATCAGCTTACTATTCTGTCGGAAGATCAACACAACAAAATAAATCAATGTTTTATATCACTAGGCCCTGAAGAAGACCACAAATAAAAGGTCGAAACGTTGGCGAAAAAATAAAAAAAGGCGTTTTTCTGATTTATTGGACTGTAAACCCGAAACCAAACAAAGTTGAAATTAATTTTAAATAGTTAACTACAGATTATGCAGCAAAAAGCAAGGAATAAACTTGTTCATGAAAAAATCAGCGAAATGCCTATGTTTTTTCTTTTTGGAGTTTATTTTTCTCTTTAGAAATTTATTTAGTCAGAACATACTCGTATGTAAATGAAAAAATGAATTTAACTTAGTAATAGAAAAGAAATTAAAAAATATTATTAGAAATTAGCGTTTTTACAACCCTTTTAAAACCAAGGCATCACTGTGATGCATTTGCATGTCGTAAACATAGTTGTGTGGGTTTTTTATTCAACCGTTTTAAAAAATAAAGGTATCACTGTGACACAATTGCAGATCGTAAAATTGCTTCGGTTGTTTTTTTTAAGCCACCACAAGACACAGCAGGTAGAATTGAAATTACCGTTTCATTCTTATTACCTCGTATCGTAGATCATATATATAATGCAACAGTTTTTGTGAATGCATTAAGTCGTTGTAAAGAACTCAAAGTGTGAAGTGCTAATTTCAGATAAAAAAATATTTCCAAAAAAAAAATAAGTGAAGTGACGATTCCAAATCAAAAAGTTTACAATGAATCCACCATCCTCTACACCGCAAGATGAAACAACTACATCAACAACTATCGAAACCCAAATGAGTCATATACCCAAGCATGATGTTACTGTTTTTGGTGTGTCTACTGATTTAACTGATCTTAATTTACCAACCCATCTGGATATCTTGAGATATTATTTTTACTTCAGCGAACATGCTAAAACAGAACAAAAAAAGTTTTCCCATAAATCATTCACTATTCAAGTACAAGATAAGTTGATTGGAATTTGGGAAAAACTTGGTATGAAAATAATGCTGAAAAAATGTGTATTTAGTAAATTGAATAAATTGCTTGACAAGTATTAAGAGCAAATCAAGAGAAGAAACAACACCCAACAATTTACAGAGTATGTAAAATCTCTGGAAACAATTTTTTACATTGGAACATGTTAATGCGATTTGAAGGCAGCTGCATGTGCATGCACGATCAACATAATCAGAGAAGACTAACAATGGATGCATTTATGATGGAAACTGAAGATCAAGGAGCAACGTCTATGTCATCAATGCCAACATAGCAAAATCACGATGATTCAACAGACGCACCGCCACCGCTTCAAGAAGATATGGATAGAAGCAAAAGTTCACAATACACAGAGAGATACGATTGTTTTAACTTTGCCTTGGTATGTGACAGATTTGGTGTGCCTGACAGAGTAGCATCAGCATTGGGAACCGCTCTTTTGTAAGATTTTAAAATTAAAGATAAGCATGGGAAACCTCTCATCATGGATAAATCGAAAGGTCGCAGAGAAAAAGAGAAATGCAGACAAGAAGTGCTTCGCAAACGGTTAGATGATACCAATTTGTTAGCGTTTCATTCGATGGCAGAAAAGATGATACTTTAACGATAGATAAAATTAATGAGAAGTATCATACTAGGATGGTAAAAGAACCTCATCTTCTTATTTTGAGAGAACCCAATTCTGAATTGATTGGTTACGTAAGACTGGAACATGAAACCGCTGAATACAAAACAACCAAATTAAATGGTTTTTTCAACGATAAAAATATATCACTGGATGCATTAATTGGAATATGCACTGACGGTGAGGTAGCAAACACTGGCCCACACGGTGGAATTATACGACGATTCGAATTGCTGTTAAAAAGACCATTGCATTGATGTATATTGGAACGATTTTTCGTCATCCCTTGTCAAATTTGGTTTTGAGACAAACCGGTGTCGGCGTTGCGCCATCATCAGTGTCGATTTTCGTTCTGATCTGTTGTGGTAGTTTGTCTTGTATTTATAGTAGGTAGCAGGTAACGTCAGCATGGGTGTCTGTTTGTGTACGTGTGTGCATGTGTTGTGTGTGTACCTTCAGAAACGGGGGTGGTTTGCATCGATCGGTTTTTTTGTGGTTGACTGAGGCAGGTAAAAGTTGGTGATTTTTGTTGTTTGACCTTTTTTGCTTGTTTGTTGTTTTTGATCTTTTGCTGTTTTGTGCTTATTTGTCGGTGCGTGTGTGTTTGTTGTACCTGAGTGGTTGCTTTGTTTTTTGTAAACCAATTTTAAAGGTTCGAATATTGTGTCGGAAACAGTGTTTGTCTGTTCGTTATTATTCTACCGTCGAATGTTTTTTGTTTGTAGATTTCCATGTTTTCGAGTACGTTCAGACGTCTGACTTTTGCTTGTACATGTAGGACCTTGACTGTTTTTTTGATGTTTCCGGGGGGGCATTTATTCTCCGCCATGTGATTGCGAATCATTGCGCATTGGTATTCAAAGCAAGTAAGTTGTATATTTGTTGCCGCTTATATTATTTCGTGTTGCAAACAATTTGTTTAAAAGTGCCGCCCGCGAGTGTAATCAAACATATGTGCGTTAAGTGAATATCTAATATTAGTGATTATTTAGTTCAGTAAACTGCTTTATTTTTCTTTCATTTTTAAATTAAATTAAACGTTTCAAAATCCTCCACTATCTGGATTATATATATACGAGGTGTGTTCAAAAAGTATCGCGAAATTTGTGTTTTTTCAAAAATTATTTATTTTTTCATGAATATCTATTTTGTCCCCTTCAAAGTAATCCCCATGAGATATTATACACTTGTGCCAACGGTTTTTCCAATCTTCGAAGCACTTCAAAAAATCATTTTTTTGTATCTTGTTCAGCTCCTCCTTCGATGCCGTCTTTATATCGTCAAGAGAAGCGTAACGTCGTCCTTTCATGGGCCTCTTCAGTTTAGGGAACAAGAAAAAGTTACAGGGGGCCAGATCTGGGGAATACGGTGGCTGCGGCATCATTAGTGTGTTGTTTTTGGCCAAAAAGTCGCGCACAAGCAACGATGCGTGAGCAGGGGCGTTATCGTGGTGCAAAAGCCAATTTTTGTTCTTCTTTGCACATCTTCTCGGCCTTCTGAGAACACTTTGTACCACCGATAAACGTTGCTTCGGTCCAAGGTAGCTTCTCCGTATGCCACAGTCAACATTCGGAATGCATTCGCGCACTTAATTTCGTTTTTCACACAAAATTTGATACAGGTTCTTTGATCCATTTTTTTGAATAGGTAAAAATCGAAGACGATCCAAAACACGTGCAAGCAAAGTAGCTGTCAACAATTAACTGAACATTCAAAATGGCCGAGCTTGTCGGGATAAGTGAGAGACATGAGTACCAACATAACGCTACAAAAAATTCGAAATTCGAATATACGTAACCAGCGAAAATTCAAAATTCGCGATACTTTTTTAAAAAAACACCTCGTATTTGGAAGTTTATTGTTCCCATAGTTACAAAAGCACTGCTCTTTTCTCCACAGCTGCAGATTGCTTGCCAAACCAGGAATTTACTAGAAATATTTCACTGCCTTTTTGACTTAAACTTTTCGTCCACACTCTCGCGCGAGTCTGCTGTGGAAAACTCATGGCCTGGAAGCTGCGAAAAGTCGGCTAAAACATACGTCTCGTCGTCCATGATGCAGCAATTGAATTTCTCAGAGAAACAAATTTTTAGTTTTTTTGCGCGATTTTTTGCTCCCACATTCTTCACAGAGCTTCTGTCTGGAACTTTTTGAACCCTGAACATTTTGAGATCAGCTTCCTTTTTTGCTTTACGGACAAAATACCAGGAACATCCCATCTTCTGCGCTAGTTTCCTGTCTGAAATATTAGGGTTCTTCTGAAAAACGGTGATGATCTTCTTTTTCATGTTTTGGTCACTGATGCCCCTTTTCTACCCGAACCTGGCTTACGGGTAATATTTAACGCTAGCCTTGCCCCATACTGGCCAAAACCATTAGCAGCAAGAGTCTGTAATAATGTTGCTAAGCCTTTGCATTTGATGTGTACAGCCACCATGTTGCCGAAAGACTTGCCAACCATGAAAGGCTAAAATTCTGCTAACAGCAGACCAACATTACAGACAACCCACGAATTACTTACATGTATGGAACTAAACGATTGATCGTGTGATTGTGTGAGTGTATAAAAGAAAATACGGGAATGCCGAAAGAAAGTTTTGTGTGTGTGAGTGAAAATTTTCCACTTGGTAGCCAGTTACCCTGCCACGGCGATAAGTCAACTGGCCAAGTTTGCTTTTAAAGTAAAGGGTAAAGTGTGGTAAAGTGCAAAGTCATTTCAGTAAAAATTAAATAAAGGTTAAATCTATAATGTAAAAAGTGTGAAGTGCGCGATTTAAGCCCCGATAGTCCGCGACAGTCAAACTATTATGCGGAGTGATAAAAGTCGTCGGGTATAGGCCCAAAGGTCTTATCCTGAGCATTTAAGGAGGAGGTAAGTAAGTCTACGCTAATTCCAGTATTTTTCTCCTGGCATGCCCACTGAGATCTTGGCTTGTAATAGCCAGGTCCGTAAGCAAGCCAAATAGAAAGTTGTATGCGCATGGATAAAGATTCGTATAAACCAAGATATGTGTATACGGGGATCCATGGGCATGCAAACACAAAATCTACTTATATTTCTCCCTCGATACCTTTCTTGATGTGTTCTGTGACTTAAGCATCTCTGCATTGTTTTGTTTTTTTAGTTTACCACGCCACTTAAAGCTGCCACAGAGACTGGCGTCGCAACGCCAAGCACAGCTAACAAAGCACTAGCCACACTCACACAAACACATACATTGGAGCACGGCCAGACAGCCACCACCAACCCTATGCTATATGGTTAATTTATCAACAATAACACAACAATAACACGGCAACAACAACCCGTCGGAGCAGCTTAAATTAAGTATCTTTAGAATTTGATTGTGGTTAGCCTATCTCTGTTTTTTTTTTATTTTTGTGCGTTGGAATTTGTCTAAGTTTTTTTGGTTAAAATTTGCAAATTGTTGAGTTTGTTTTTTTGAAATTTTAGTTTAAATTAAATCTTTAGATTTTGTTTTACTCGCTGTTATGAGGAAATTGTAGCGAGAAGTGAATATTATAAACTTTTGCATAGTCAAAAAACAAAAAGATGGATCAAGAAGACACACGTTTTTGTTCGGGAGTAACTTCATTTATTTGAGTTTAGGGGCTTATTAGGCATTTTTGTTGGGGTCACCATTACCTTTTCTTTACTAAATAGCTGGCTTATCCAGCGAGTTTTCCTTCACACACACTTCAGTAGTTAATATTTTTCTTTCTTCTTTCACATTTTCCTTTTTAAGTCCATCCGCGTATACATATGTACTTAAAACTTCCTTCGCAGTAAGGAAATTTTCCTTAAAATTAAATTGTTATTTTTTTTAAATTTTTTTTTACGTTTGACTTCACTGATCCGGTGAATTTGTTGCAAGCTAGGGGCAGATCGTTTTTCAAAAAAAAATAAAATTATAATAATAAAAAAAAAATACAGAAAAGAAGGAAGAACAGAAGGGAAGCACACAATTCGTCCATCACCTCGCGAACACAAGGCTGGTCATTTGGCCACTATTGTGTTTAATAGAGCAATCAGCTTTTGAAGCCAGATCACAAGCGAGTGATCTTGCCGCCCGTAGATAAATGTATGTATGTAGGTATCTAGGGAGCATGTTTTTTTGAGTTTTTTTTGCTTTTAAATTTTATTTCAGCACAGTTCCCAACATCGGTGCCTTTGAAGAGCAACCAGGTGAGTGATTGATCTGCGTATTCCATAGTATATATGCTGTGGGTGTTTATATATGTAAGTGCATTGGCGCTCAGCTCACAAACCGTCCCAGCGATCAAAGCTGAATTGAGAAAACCAAAACCGCGAAAGAATGTGCATACATAAACACACACCTACATACCTATAAACAATTACAAATCCATTTTGCGCGACTCTTTCTGTTTCCTTTTTTTTGGTTTTTCTTATTTCTTTTATCTAACAAAACAAAATTTTTTTGCGAGAGTAAGTTTGCAGGGAGTAAATAACCAACCATTAAGAATTTAAAGCACATAATTAGAAGCGGCCGCCGTGGTGTGGAGGTAGTGTTGCCGGCCTACCACACCGAAGGTCCATGGTTCGAGCCCTGGTACAGGTAACATCAAAAGTGATTTGAAAAAAGTTTTTCAAAACGGGGTCGCCCCTCGGCAGTGGTTTGGCAAACTCTCCGAGTGTATTTCTGCCATGACAGGCTTCTCAGAAAAAATTCGTCTCCTTTGTAGATGCCGTTCGGAGTCGGCAAAAAACTGTAGGTCCCACCAATTTGTAGGGAAAATTCAAATCGGCACACCACAAATTGGAAGAGAAGCTTGGCGCAAAAATCTCTTAGGAGGTTTATGATGATATACCTGTTGTATATCGCGCCATAAAAAAAAAAAAAAAAAAAAAAATTGAGAGCTAGGTCAGTGACCCGATCAGCTGTTCATCTGAACATAGTAACTTATACGTTAGGGCGTATTACAAATTATCCAATTGTTTGGTCGTGGTAACAGTACTAGAATTAGTTACATGAAGATTGATGTTAGGATTTAAATTTTCTTTTAGTTTAGGATTCCATATTTTTTGCAATTTTTTGGTATATATATTAGATATCAATATTTTTTTTTGTAAGTGAGAATCTTCTTTTGTCCACGTATTTAAACGATAGATTAAGGTTTGCTTTGAATTATAACTATTAATTACATTTGAATTTTTCTTTGGTTTTTGTAAAATTAAGTAATAGGATTAGGCGAAATAGATTAAGAAATGAACTTTTGAATTTTATTGTAAATAAACTGTAATAGAATATGATGAGTTCAAAATATGAGTTTAATTGCAAAATAGCAAGGCTAGGCTTTTTTTGTTTTGGTGTTAGTGCTGCGCTTGCGCGTGTCAAGTAAGAGAGGGTAAATATCAGGGAAATGGACTGATCAACGGACGGACCGACTAAGTCAGGGTAGGGGGCCCTGTAAGGGAATCAGGAGTCAGCACAGGGCCCATGGTTTCGTGCATGTTGCCCGAGAGCGGATGGGAAAGACTCCACCTGCCAGGATAGGCCTCATCTTTTCTCTTCGTCTTCCTCTATACCCCCTTTCTTTTTCCATTTCCATGTGCAGGTATGAACCTCCTTTTTGTTCATGTGACTGCAGGTGAGGGTGATGGGAAACACTCCGTCCAACAAGACGAGATAGCTTGGGATGCAAGCATACCTGCTTGCCATCACACCTCACCAAAGACGCAAGTGGTCACGTAACAATGGCGCCCAACGATAATAGCCCTATTACATGTTCTATCAATTACCACATTTTTTTTCTTTGTTCCCACAATTAATTTTTCTTACTTTTCCATATCAAGTATTATTATGATCCTATTCCCACCGGAAATAGGCCAACTAGCTTTCCATTCACTTACAACAATTCTTTCGTAGTAGCTATCTTTTTCTTCCCTCTTTTCCTGATTGCGTACTTTAGATACCTTTAAGAGAACTTATTCCAAACTTTAATTTCCTTCTCGTGACTTAGTACAGAGACCGTCATGGTGGCAGCGCTGCTGCGGCGAATCGCGGCACCTAGTGTCGTCATGACAAAAGAGTAGGAGACAGTGGAGTGACCATGCCATGGTTCCTTTCTGGGATTTTTGAATCTGATTAGGTGGTACCTGGTATGGTGCCCTGCTAGGAGACGGACATACGTTAGAGGTCGTCTCGAACTGTTCAAGCTACCTTACCGGTGGTCCAGCATTACCGGTAAGTGAGGTCTACAGTGAGTTGCCATGACAGGAGTAGGGAAGTGTGGTATCCACATTTGTAAATTCGTTTTCGAGCGTGTCGTGCCACACTACAGAGGACAGCGTGAGGACTGACAACGACTTTGGAAGATACGGACTTAGTGCCCGCACCCAATCTAAGCCAAGGCAGCACCAAATACATCAAACAAGCGATATATTTTCTTTATTTAAATTTCTTCTTGTCCTATTGCAAAACTGGTATTTTATAATTTGATACCGACACAGATTATAGCACAACCACATACATTTTTATACACTAAGGTCTTATTACATTTTCAAGATCGGCGAATAAATACTTTTTGCTTAAAGTTTAAACTGTGTTGGAAATTATCAGTTTTTCTAGTTATAAATCGAAAATTTAGAATAACGTTTCGCAATTTTTGTGAGATACAAGAATTTTTTTTTTACTTTTTCTTAGCAATAAGTTTTCAAATTTGTTTTTATTTTGAATCATTTGAGTTACCTAGAAGTATGTATACCTAATTTTTGCTTTTTCGGAATTGGTTATATATGTCCTACATCATTTGAGATACATTTTATTTTGAATTATACTTTTTATTTCTAATTTTTTTTGGAAGTTTCCTTTTGTTTTTTTTTTACCATATATAACTCTCTTTAAACATATTTAATTATAAGTTGTACGTGTACACTCAATACAGCGGCTATAAAATGCAGACATATCTATACATATACAAACTACATTGATTCATTTCCTTTTTTTTCACTGAATTATTTTTTTTGATTGCTATACTTAAGTTCCCTTCAAAGTAATCCCCATGAGATATTATACACTTGTGCCAACGGTTTTTCCAATCTTCGAAGCACTTCAAAAAATCATTTTTTTGTATCTTGTTCAGCTCCTCCTTCGATGCCGTCTTTATATCGTCAAGAGAAGCGTAACGTCGTCCTTTCATGGGCCTCTTCAGTTTAGGGAACAAGAAAAAGTTACAGGGGGCCAGATCTGGGGAATACGGTGGCTGCGGCATCATTAGTGTGTTGTTTTTGGCCAAAAAGTCGCGCACAAGCAACGATGCGTGAGCAGGGGCGTTATCGTGGTGCAAAAGCCAATTTTGTTTCTTCTTTGCACATCTTCTCGGCCTTCTGAGAACATTTTGTACCACCGATAAACGTTGCTTCGGTCCAAGGTAGCTTCTCCGTATGCCACAGTCAACATTCGGAATGCATTCGCGCACTTAATTTCGTTTTTCACACAAAATTTGATACAGGTTCTTTGATCCATTTTTTTGAATAGGTAAAAATCGAAGACGATCCAAAACACGTGCAAGCAAAGCAGCTGTCAACAATTAACTGAACATGCAAAATGGCCGAGCTTGTCGGCATAAGTGAGAGGCATGAGTACCAACATAACGCCACAAAAAATTCGAAATTCGAATATACGTAACCAGCGAAAATTCAAAATTCGCGATACTTTTTTAAAAAAAACACCTCGTATTTGGAAGTTTATTGTTCCCATAGTTACAAAAGCACTGCTCTTTTCTCCACAGCTGCAGATTGCTTGCCAAACCAGGAATTTACTAGAAATATTTCACTGCCTTTTTGACTTAAGCTTTTCGTCCACACTCTCGCGCGAGTCTGCTGTGGAAAACTCATGGCCTGGAAGCTGCGAAAAGTCGGCTAAAACATACGTCTCGTCGTCCATGATGCAGCAATTGAATTTCTCAGAGAAACAAATTTTTAGTTTTTTTGCGCGATTTTTTGCTCCCACATTCTTCACAGAGCTTCTGTCTGGAACTTTTTGAACCTTGAACATTTTGAGATCAGCTTCCTTTTTTGCTTTACGGACAAAATACCAGGAACATCCCATCTTCTGCGCTAGTTTCCTGTCTGAAATATTAGGGTTCTTCTGAAAAACGGTGATGATCTTCTTTTTCATGTTTTGGTCACTGATGCCCCTTTTCTACCCGAACCTGGCTTACGGGTAATATTTAACGCTAGCCTTGCCCCATACTGGCCAAAACCATTAGCAGCAAGAGTCTGTAATAATGTTGCTAAGCCTTTGCATTTGATGTGTACAGCCACCATGTTGCCGAAAGACTTGCCAACCATGAAAGGCTAAAATTCTGCTAACAGCAGACCAACATTACAGACAACCCACGAATTACTTACATGTATGGAACTAAACGATTGATCGTGTGATTGTGTGAGTGTATAAAAGAAAATACGGGAATGCCGAAAGAAAGTTTTGTGTGTGTGAGTGAAAATTTTCCACTTGGTAGCCAGTTACCCTGCCACGGCGATAAGTCAACTGGCCAAGTTTGCTTTTAAAGTAAAGGGTAAAGTGTGGTAAAGTGCAAAGTCATTTCAGTAAAAATTAAATAAAGGTTAAATCTATAATGTAAAAAGTGTGAAGTGCGCGATTTAAGCCCCGATAGTCCGCGACAGTCAAACTATTATGCGGAGTGATAAAAGTCGTCGGGTATAGGCCCAAAGGTCTTATCCTGAGCATTTAAGGAGGAGGTAAGTAAGTCTACGCTAATTCCAGTATTTTTCTCCTGGCATGCCCACTGAGATCTTGGCTTGTAATAGCCAGGTCCGTAAGCAAGCCAAATAGAAAGTTGTATGCGCATGGATAAAGATTCGTATAAACCAAGATATGTGTATACGGGGATCCATGGGCATGCAAGCACAAAATCTACTTATATTTCTCCCTCGATACCTTTCTTGATGTGTTCTGTGACTTAAGCATCTCTGCATTGTTTTGTTTTTTTAGTTTACCACGCCACAGAGACTGGCGTCGCAACGCCAAGCACAGCTAACAAAGCACTAGCCACACTCACACAAACACATACATTGGAGCACGGCCAGACAGCCACCACCAACCCTATGCTATATGGTTAATTTATCAACAATAACACAACAATAACACGGCAACAACAACCCGTCGGAGCAGCTTAAATTAAGTATCTTTAGAATTTGATTGTGGTTAGCCTATCTCTGTTTTTTTTTTATTTTTGTGTGTTGGAATTTGTCTAAGTTTTTTTGGTTAAAATTTGCAAATTTTTGAGTTTGTTTTTTTGAAATTTTAGTTTAAATTAAATCTTTGATTTTGTTTTACTCGCTGTTATGAGGAAATTGTAGCGAGAAGTGAATATTATAAACTTTTGCATAGTCAAAAAACAAAAAGATGGATTGTAAATTCGAGCGTTGTGCTAACTGGGAGCGGCGGTGGCTCAAAAGCACGGCGGTCGAATTTGTGCTCGAAATAGAAAAGAAAAAAAGAAACGAGAATTCTCGTTATAAAAAATGTGGCCGTATATTTGTAAAAAATATAATTTTGAACAATTATTTTACCTTAATTATTGATGCGGGCGAAGAATCCTGGGCCGTGATGTGGTCGTGTCGACTGTCTCTGGAAAAGTAGACGGTTTTTCGATCGAGGACAACCGTTGAACCTGAAAATCATCCTCCGGTTTTAAGGGGAGGTGAACCCACACATGCACACCGCCATGCATGTATATGTGTGCTGACGAAACACGAATATGCATGCATGCCCACACAGGTGGGTGGGTTGGTGTGAGTGATTGGAAGGGCGCTAAAGTTACATTAGGGTGGCCCATTTTTTGAGACTTTAGGCATCTCGCCTAAACATGCCGGCCCCCTTGCGATACGCAACATCTTACCCCGCCCCAGGATTTTCCACCGCGCCTCCTCTTAAGCTAAGGACTTAAACTATCCTAGTGAGTGCCGGCTGGCGCTGTCCCAGTCGTATGCCTCCGAAATGCCGTTTGAAGTTTGGCGGCTCCATCGTATCGCACCTAGAGCTAAAAGATAGGAGGAAGAAACTTTAGAAAATAAGAACGCTGTATATTTCTTGCCAGGAAATTATATATATTATTTATTTTTTCTGTAACGAGAAAAGCTGGAAGTCTGTGGTAGCTGGCGCGGCTGAAGTGCCAGTCTACCGTCGAAGTGCGCGTTGATGCGTAGCTGGCGCGGCTGGGAGGCAAGTCTACGCTCGTCCGTAGGTGTGCGGCGATTGTCGCTGGCGCGGCAGAGTGGCCAGTCGACGTTAGCTACTATTTCAGTGGGCGCGCGATGTAGCGTTCGCAGTTGCGCCGCTCGTGGGATAGCAGGGGTCGGAACGGCAGTGGGTCCGATACTCCCTGCGCCGGTCGGAACGGCCGTGGTTCCGATCTCGGCTCGGCGATTTCGTTGTACTCTGACGTCCAAGCGGTCTCCGACGCAGAGAAAAGAAACAAAAAAAAAAAAATCCCCTTGAATATTTGTATGGACGCCCGTATGCGTGGGTGGCGAGCGACCTCGTTCGGAGTTTATAAATGCCATATAATGTGGCATTATTCTAATCTACGGTGAAATTTTATAATTACAATGCATATGATTCGTACATGGGAACTGGTTATTTTTTCCCACACGGCACGGTAGCGACAAGTTGAGTACGTTGATCGCCTTGTATTCCGATTCGCCACTGGCCCTCATGCAGAGATTTATTCTTACTTGCATGGTCGCCGTCATAAGTGGCGTCAGTGCCGTGCACACAGCGGCATTTTCGCTTTTTTCGGTACTTGGTTTCGGTACCGAACTGGGTAGAGAGTGCGAATGTGGTGACTGTTAGGGTTTATTTTTTGTTGTTTTGTGGGCAAAACAGTCCTGCCCCCTCCGAGAACAACAAAACAAACAAAACCCCGAGAAAAAATGGATAACAAAAAAACAAACCAAAAAAATTTTCGTAGTTCGAAAAAAGCAATTTTCCAAATTTTTGTTTGAAAATTTATTATTTATAGGTTATTTCCTATTTTACTAGAAGCGGGATCTTCGCCGATCAGGTACGAACGTAGATTTCGTTACCCTATTGATCCCGCAGTGAATGGTACCGATTTTGGCAGATCGGGATTTCGGTACCCGGTGACCAAAATAGCGCATCACTAACGTGATGGTAAAATTATGCATATATACATATATACATATGCTAGCAAATTTTTTGCGAGTAAATGAGCGCTCGCATGGCGTGATGGTTTGTATTTGCACACATACATATATGTGCGTACTCACGCCTTGCAAAGTCGTGAAAAAGAAACAAAGAAATTTCATTGAATTGGAACAATTCATAATTTTCTTGTTTCCGGCACGCGTGGGTCAGCAGCTCTGCAAGGTAAGTAAAAATTGTAAATTTTAATGAAAAATTGCATTTTATTGAAAAATTGTATTAAACCTAATTTTTTCTTTTCTTTTCAGGTGTACCAAGGACCAATAGAGATGCGGCTGTGGAAGATCGCCTGGCCGGCGCATGGGCATAAGTGCATCATAGCTGGTAAGAATATATTAGCGCTGCCCGAAATTGTGTATCGATTCGGTAGCAGCGCAAATTACTTAGGAACCAAAAAATGTGTGAACATATATGTCCATATAGTTAGTATGCAAATATTAATTGTTTTATTTCTTTTACTTTTTGCAGGTGATCAATAGTAACAGCCCTTGAATTGTGCCCTGTTTTGCGCGTTGGTCGCAAAAATGATCGTGGTTTCTAGGTTATTTCCAATATATTTATAGTTGATTCGGACAAAATTCAAAATTTATACTGAATATATTAGTATAAGACAGCGGGTAAGCTCCCAATATCCCAACTAGCAATGTCAGATGATCAAGACATATAGCTCCGTATTTGCATATAACTCCGTATTTGCATATAACTCCGTATTTGCAGCCGTATCTTTGGGTATTCCAACGGGTGTTCTGCTTAAATTCAAAATAGTGCGCTCAAATCAATCGTACATATTCCCCATACACCTGAGTGTATTTTAGAAACGAAACGCGTTTAGCAAAGCCAAAGCGCTGTTTCCGCAGATAAACCAGGTGAAAGCTATCAAGCACGTATCGCACCCAATCATTTGAATGTTTTCATAAATCTAGCACAATTGATTGCGCGCAATCGTACTCGTCTCGAAGAGGCGGATTTATTGTATCGCCAAGCGATTAGCATGCGCGCCGATTATGTACCAGCATATATCAATCGTGGGGACATTTTAATGAAGTTGAATCACAAGTTACCTGAATCGCACATCACAAGCACAAGAAGTATACGAAAAGGCATTGCTATACGATAGTGAGAATGCTGATATCTATTACCATTTGGGTGTAGTATTTTGAGAACAAGGGAAAAGTGCGCTATTCAATTTAGCGTTACTGCTAGCCGATTCGAATCGGCCGTTGGACGCAGTGCCGTACCTGAATCAGCTAATACGTCATCATCCCGAAAATATTAAAGGTTTAATACTGCTCGGTGATATTTATATAAATCACATCAAAGATTTAGATGTAGCTGAGCAATGCTATCGTAGTATAGTACGATATGAGCCGCACAATATACAGGGTTTACATAATTTGTGTGTGGTGTTTGTTGAACGTAAACGCTTGGCGCGTGCAAATGCATGTCTACGTTATGCGCACCATTTGGCACCAAAAGAGGATTACATTCTCCGCCATTGGGAAATTGTACAGCAACGCTTAGAAAAGTTAAACAAGTTACCTGAAACGTCGCAAGAGCGACAAGTCGCCTATGTCGATCATAAGCCTGATGAGTTTAAACTGATAGCGGCTAGGGCACAACAGGAAGAAAAACCGCATCAAAAGCAAAACCAGCATCAACGGTAGAGGTGCAAGCGGTACATCACCATATATGATATAGTATACTGCCCTGAGTAAGTTGAAAAAGGATATATTTTTTTTAAAAACCGAAAATAGAGTTACAAGGGAGCCGACCGAACTAATTCAAATAAGACAAAAACATTCGTGTTTCACAAACTCACCTTTTATAAATCAAACTCAAAATCAAAAATTTTTATAGCTCCTGTGCATTTCAGCAGTGAGTAACTACCCTATATTTCAATAACTTTTCTCCATAATTGAAAGATAAAAGTTGCGATTTGGGTGATTTTAAAGGTACTCCTTTTGCAGTTTCTCTTCTCAGTAAAGACAAAGTCATCAACACTAACCGTGGTATTTCCGTCTTGGTCCACTAGGTTTGATTGGGTGCAGTAAATATTAGTTAGTTCGATATCTAGCAGGTATAGGTTCGGGCTTACGTGTGTGTAAGGCGCGTTTTCATCCAGGGAAGTTAACCGAACATGACACTTGTCTGATGATGAGGAAAATGTAGCAAATCAAGTTTTTCTATAACTGAGTATTGTTGATGAGATGTGAACTCATTTGACAGTGTATTTATTATATTGATAAAGAATGCATTCTTTTTAGAATAATTGTTTCTTTGATTACCATACTTTTTATTATTCCGGACGGCGGAATAAAAACCAATTATTAATTGTTCCAGGAAAGGAATAATTTTGGGTTTCTTGCGCTTTTTTGGTTACTGCATTATCTCCTTCCACATGGCTTTGCAGAAGGTGTAGTCTCATTTGCCTTTAGTGGTTCTTGTAGCTGATTCGGCATGGCATCATCATTTGTTGGTTTGTGTTATAAAGGGGTACACCCTGGTCTGTGATTACAACAACCACATGAAATCAGAAGATTTCCAACTTTGATTTGAAATATCTCTTCACTGAGGCAAAAACGTGAAAGTCCGCTTTCGGATTATTGCTACCGGGGTAAAAACGCGTCTTTTAATACCTTTCCCGATAATTTCGGACGTGTTTTAGTCGTTGTCTCCTCAAGGTTACAATTGCCAAAATTCACTTCACGTTCGCCATCTCTTGGTTTACCAACGATTTTGTCGGTTATTTATTCATTTCAAAGTATATGTTTTGCCTTTTATATGGATGTCTATACCTCTTGAAACATCCTAATGTCTGTCCTATTTTCAGGTCCGTGAACAAGTGCGGTATGGCGGTGACGGTGAACGGTAAGCCTCCAGCGCGCCACTAGACAATATGGGATTAGAGCTGTATTCGCGATTCCCAGGATAGGGGTGAGAAATTGCATATGTATATTTAAAAAACCAAACAAAAATATATGTATATGTATACGAGGGTGGGACCATCTGCTACCAACTTGTCGTGGCAGATGGATAGCTTTTCAGTGGCAGATTGGTCCGCCTTTCTGCGTTAGGTTTTCTTTGGCCTCGATATCGAGTGCAATCGCGTTTTCTGTGGCAGAATGGATCGCCCTTCTGCGGTAGGCTTTCTGGTGTCCTCGTTAAGGGTAGCGAGTGAAGGGTGGAATTTTGGGAAAGGGGAGGTCAAAACGGTTGGGAGGTGATGGAAGGGGATGGTTAAGATGAGGCCCCCGGCCTATCGCCAGCCATTCCCTCCATAGGGAGCAGAATCAATTTGACCAACGGTCTTCTGATCTGCCCCTTCTCGGTCATGAGGTCCACTACACGCACTCGGTTATCTTCGCCGGGGTGTACGTGGGTAACTCGGCCGAGCCTCCATTCATTGGGAGACAAGTTGTCCTCTTTGATGACAACGAGATCCCCCACCTTAATATTTTGTTTCGGATGCTTCCACTTCACTCGTTTGTGAAGTTCGGATAAGTATTCCACCTTCCATCGCCTGCAGAAGGTTTGATGAAGAGCCTTGAGCTTCTGCCACCGATTAATAATGGAGGCAGGGCTCTCATTCACCTCGGGTTCTGGCGGAGCCAGGAGATGACTTCCAGTCAGGAAGTGCCCGGGGGTCAAGGGTTCCAGATCCGCGGGCTCATTTGAGGCTGGACTAAGGGGCCGCGAGTTGAGGCATGCCTCAATCCGGCACAATAGCGTATGGAATTCCTCATGCGTGAATTTATGAGGCGAGGCTAACTTCTTGAAGTGGCTTTTGAAGCTCTTCACTCCCGCCTCCCAGAGTCCCCCCATATGTGGAGCCCCGGCCGGAATGAAATGCCATGTCATGGCTTGATGGCTATATTTGGAGATAGCCTTGTCTCGGGCTTCCGAGATAAATGCTTTAAATTCAGATCTCAAAGATCGTGAAGCGCCGACAAAGTTGGTACCATTGTCGGAGTAAATGTTTCTCGGACATCCTCGTCTAGCGATAAAACGTGAAAACGCTGCTAGAAAGGATGGGGTGCTAAGATCGCTGGTCGCTTCCAGATGGATCGCTTTAGTCGTGAAACAAACAAAGAGGCAAACATAGCCCTTTGATAATCGACATCCTCTACCGCGGTAACTCTTAATGTCGAAAGGCCCGGCAAAGTCCACCCCGGTATTGGTAAACGCGCGGGTGAACGTAGTGCGTTCGCAAGGAAGGGTACCCATAAGTTGGGTTTGCGCTCTTTTTCTATAAATGGTGCAGACCTTACAGTTGTGGATGGTGGCCCTAATCATGTTCTTGACATTCGGAATCCAATATTGGGTGCGGATGAGACGGAGCATCAGTTGGTTTTCCCCATGGAGGGAGATTTGATGTATCATTTGTACAGTCAGACGCGTCAACCTACAATTGTATGGCAGTATGATTGGGTGGCGCTCGTTATAGGCGAGGTCTTGAGACGCTCCAAGACGACCACCCGCCCTAATAATATCATCTTTGTCGATGAATGGGTTGAGTGGCAATATCTCGCTTTTCCTATCGATTACCTGTCCCTTCTTCAAGTTTACATATTCCGCATTATAATGTTGCTTCTGATAGAGTTTAATCAAGAGTTGCGTCGTGGTCTTGATCTCATCGGATGAGATTAGGCACGATTTTTCTTGAAAGGAAGCTTTTGTCTTGGGATGAGTTCTTCGAAAGAATCTCATAACATATGATAGTACCCTCAAAGCCCTCGGTAAATTCGAAAACCGGTCAAGAATCTCGATCTCTTTTTGCGTTGATATTGCGTAGGCCTGCGCTCTCTTTTCCTCCACGGATGTATTATACTCCTTTTCTTGTACTGGCCATTGGGAATTGTCTTCTTGTAGCCAAGAAGGTCCCTGCCACCACAAAGAATTGTTGACCAAATCCGATGCCGGTAGTCCTCTGCTTCCTAAGTCTGCTGGATTCGTTTCCGAGTTGACATGAAGCCAGTCCTTGCTGCCGACTAGGTCGATGATTTTTGTAATCCTGTGTGCGACGAATGTTGACCAGGAACAGGGTGGTTTCCTTATCCATGCCAAAACGATGGTGGAATCCGTCCATAGATACTGTTTCACTGGTCCAAGTTTGATGTTTCGGAATATTGATTCCATCATTTCCGCTAACAGTACTGCTCCGCAAAGTTCCAAACGCGGAAGTGAGATGGTCTTCACTGGTGCTACTCTGGTTTTGGCCAGAAGTAGATTGACGAAGATATCATCATTCCTTTTGACTCGCATGTAGACAGCTGCAGCGTATGCCTTTTCCGAAGCATCGCAGAATCCATGTATTTCGACATCATCTTCTGGTGAAAAGTTTACCCATCGTGGTATCTTTATGTTGTCGATTTCGTGGTATTGATGTCTGAAGTTTTGCCATCGTTCCAATGTATTGGACGAAACTGGTTCATCCCAATCGGTGCCCTCTAACCAGATGTTCTGCATCAAAATTTTTGCCACAATGACCATTGGTCGAAGAGTCTGGCGATGGCGGATAGAATCGCTCGCTTTGTCAACTTTTCACTTTCTTCTAGTGACCCTGCTTTAAAGTAAAACAGGTCTGAATGGGCATTCCATCTTATGCCCAATGCCTTAACGGTGCTGGTATCTTCGAATGCCAGAAAGTCCTCGGTCAGCCGATCCGATATTGGGATGTCGTTGAGAATTTCCTCAGTATTCGAAGTCCATTTTCGTAGTGGGAAGCCCGCGGAGAGTAAGACTTGTCGAATCTCATTCCTCGCGTTAATGGCCGATGCGAGTGTGTGTCCCCCCGCTAGTACGTCATCTACGTACATGCCTTCCCTTAATATGCTAGATGCTGTAGGGTGAGAACTCTCTACTTCATCTGCTAGTTGTAAAAGGGTTCTAATTGCCAGATAAGGCGCACAATTAACCCCGAAAGTGACCGTTTTCAGCTCGTAAAGGCTTATGGGTTCTTGAGGCGATGTTCGGTAAATAATCCGTTGGAATTTGACGTGATCATCGCTCATCCAAATTTGCCTATACATCTTTTCGATGTCACTATTGAAAACGAAGCGATATAGTCTCCATCGCAGTATAAGTACTGGAAGATCTGATTGTAGTACTGGGCCTGGCAAGAGAATGTCGTTCAAACTTGTGCCATTTGCCGTTGGGCTCGACGCATTGAATACGACGCGTACCTTAGTGGTGGTACTCTCCGCCTTTACTACGGCGTGATGGGGCAAAAAGTAATTGTCCGCCGAATCGGCTGGTACAATGGCAGTAACTTTTCGCATATGCCCTAATGTCTCATATTCAGACAGGACCCTTATATATTCTTTCCCTAATTCCGGGTTCTTTGCTAACCGTGTCTCATTTCTAAAAAATTGTGAACACGCCCGCCTAAGAGACCCTCCTATGTTTATCTGATCTGTGTAGTCCTGTCTGAATGGAAGAGAGACGACATATCTTCCATCCTCTCTACGACTCGTAGTTTCTCTATATAAATCTTCGCAGTACTTGTCATCAAAGGGTTTTCCACAACGGAAATGAGGAAGCCAATCCCGTGCAATGCCTCAGAGCCAACAGTGCTCGCCCCCAATTAATACATAAAAGGTGTAAAGGTGCCCCACACCCCCCGTTCTATATAGAACAAACAACTCAAATAAGAATACAAATAAAATAATTTACTATTCCCAAAATATCGCCCCTATGCAATATGTGCAAGGGGGGTTTTTCACAACGAAAATGAGGAAGCCAATCCCGCGCAATGCCTCAGAGCCAACAGTGCTCGCTTTTAAAAAAAAAAAAAAAAAAAAAAAAAAAAATCCCCTTGAATATTTGTATGGACGCCCGTATGCGTGGGTGGCGAGCGACCTCGTTCGGAGTTTATAAATGCCATATAATGTGGCATTATTCTAATCTACGGTGAAATTTTATAATTACAATGCATATGATTCGTACATGGGAACTGGTTATTTTTTCCCACACGGCACGGTAGCGACAAGTTGAGTACGTTGATCGCCTTGTATTCCGATTCGCCACTGGCCCTCATGCAGAGATTTATTCTTACTGGCATGGTCGCCGTCATAAGTGGCGTCAGTGCCGTGCACACAGCGGCATTTTCGCTTTTTTCGGTACTTGGTTTCGGTACCGAACTGGGTAGAGAGTGCGAATGTGGTGACTGTTAGGGTTTATTTTTTGTTGTTTTGTGGGCAAAACAGTCCTGCCCCCTCCGAGAACAACAAAACAAACAAAACCCCGAGAAAAAATGGATAACAAAAAAACAAACCAAAAAAATTTTCGTAGTTCGAAAAAAGCAATTTTCCAAATTTTTGTTTGAAAATTTATTATTTATAGGTTATTTCCTATTTTACTAGAAGCGGGATCTTCGCTGATCAGGTACGAACGTAGATTTCGTTACCCTATTGATCCCGCAGTGAATGGTACCGATTTTGGCAGATCGGGATTTCGGTACCCGGTGACCAAAATAGCGCATCACTAACGTGATGGTAAAATTATGCATATATACATATATACACATGCTAGCAAATTTTTTGCGAGTAAATGAGCGCTCGCATGGCGTGATGGTTTGTATTTGCACACATACATATATGTGCGTACTCACGCCTTGCAAAGTCGTGAAAAAGAAACAAAGAAAATTCATTGAATTGGAACAATTCATAATTTTCTTGTTTCCGGCACGCGTGGGTCAGCAGCTCTGCAAGGTAAGTAAAAATTGTAAATTTTAATGAAAAATTGCATTTTATTGAAAAATTGTATTAAACCTAATTTTTTCTTTTCTTTTCAGGTGTACCAAGGACCAATAGAGATGCGGCTGTGGAAGATCGCCTGGCCGGCGCATGGGCATAAGTGCATCATAGCTGGTAAGTATATATTAGCGCTGCCCGAAATTGTGTATCGATTCGGTAGCAGCGCAAATTACTTAGGAACCAAAAAATGTGTGAACATATATGTCCATATAGTTAGTATGCAAATATTAATTGTTTTATTTCTTTTACTTTTTGCAGGTGATCAATAGTAACAGCCCTTGAATTGTGCCCTGTTTTGCGCGTTGGTCGCAAAAATGATCGTGGTTTCTAGGTTATTTCCAATATATTTATAGTTGATTCGGACAAAATTCAAAATTTATACTGAATATATTAGTATAAGACAGCGGGTAAGCTCCCAATATCCCAACTAGCAATGTCAGATGATCAAGACATATAGCTCCGTATTTGCATATAACTCCGTATTTGCATATAACTCCGTATTTGCAGCCGTATCTTTGGGTATTCCAACGGGTGTTCTGCTTAAATTCAAAATAGTGCGCTCAAATCAATCGTACATATTCCCCATACACCTGAGTGTATTTTAGAAACGAAACGCGTTTAGCAAAGCCAAAGCGCTGTTTCCGCAGATAAACCAGGTGAAAGCTATCAAGCACGTATCGCACCCAATCATTTGAATGTTTTCATAAATCTAGCACAATTGATTGCGCGCAATCGTACTCGTCTCGAAGAGGCGGATTTATTGTATCGCCAAGCGATTAGCATGCGCGCCGATTATGTACCAGCATATATCAATCGTGGGGACATTTTAATGAAGTTGAATCACAAGTTACCTGAATCGCACATCACAAGCACAAGAAGTATACGAAAAGGCATTGCTATACGATAGTGAGAATGCTGATATCTATTACCATTTGGGTGTAGTATTTTGAGAACAAGGGAAAAGTGCGCTATTCAATTTAGCGTTACTGCTAGCCGATTCGAATCGGCCGTTGGACGCAGTGCCGTACCTGAATCAGCTAATACGTCATCATCCCGAAAATATTAAAGGTTTAATACTGCTCGGTGATATTTATATAAATCACATCAAAGATTTAGATGTAGCTGAGCAATGCTATCGTAGTATAGTACGATATGAGCCGCACAATATACAGGGTTTACATAATTTGTGTGTGGTGTTTGTTGAACGTAAACGCTTGGCGCGTGCAAATGCATGTCTACGTTATGCGCACCATTTGGCACCAAAAGAGGATTACATTCTCCGCCATTGGGAAATTGTACAGCAACGCTTAGAAAAGTTAAACAAGTTACCTGAAACGTCGCAAGAGCGACAAGTCGCCTATGTCGATCATAAGCCTGATGAGTTTAAACTGATAGCGGCTAGGGCACAACAGGAAGAAAAACCGCATCAAAAGCAAAACCAGCATCAACGGTAGAGGTGCAAGCGGTACATCACCATATATGATATAGTATACTGCCCTGAGTAAGTTGAAAAAGGATATATTTTTTTTAAAAACCGAAAATAGAGTTACAAGGGAGCCGACCGAACTAATTCAAATAAGACAAAAACATTCGTGTTTCACAAACTCACCTTTTATAAATCAAACTCAAAATCAAAAATTTTTATAGCTCCTGTGCATTTCAGCAGTGAGTAACTACCCTATATTTCAATAACTTTTCTCCATAATTGAAAGATAAAAGTTGCGATTTGGGTGATTTTAAAGGTACTCCTTTTGCAGTTTCTCTTCTCAGTAAAGACAAAGTCATCAACACTAACCGTGGTATTTCCGTCTTGGTCCACTAGGTTTGATTGGGTGCAGTAAATATTAGTTAGTTCGATATCTAGCAGGTATAGGTTCGGGCTTACGTGTGTGTAAGGCGCGTTTTCATCCAGGGAAGTTAACCGAACATGACACTTGTCTGATGATGAGGAAAATGTAGCAAATCAAGTTTTTCTATAACTGAGTATTGTTGATGAGATGTGAACTCATTTGACAGTGTATTTATTATATTGATAAAGAATGCATTCTTTTTAGAATAATTGTTTCTTTGATTACCATACTTTTTATTATTCCGGACGGCGGAATAAAAACCAATTATTAATTGTTCCAGGAAAGGAATAATTTTGGGTTTCTTGCGCTTTTTTGGTTACTGCATTATCTCCTTCCACATGGCTTTGCAGAAGGTGTAGTCTCATTTGCCTTTAGTGGTTCTTGTAGCTGATTCGGCATGGCATCGACATTTGTTGGTTTGTGTTATAAAGGGGTACACCCTGGTCTGTGATTACAACAACCACATGAAATCAGAAGATTTCCAACTTTGATTTGAAATATCTCTTCACTGAGGCAAAAACGTGAAAGTTCGCTTTCGGATTATTGCTACCGGGGTCAAAACGCGTCTTTTAATACCTTTCCCGATAATTTCGGACGTGTTTTAGTCGTTGTCTCCTCAAGGTTACAATTGCCAAAATTCACTTCACGTTCGCCATCTCTTGGTTTACCAACGATTTTGTCGGTTATTTATTCATTTCAAAGTATATGTTTTGCCTTTTATATGGATGTCTATACCTCTTGAAACATCCTAATGTCTGTCCTATTTTCAGGTCCGTGAACAAGTGCGGTATGGCGGTGACGGTGAACGGTAAGCCTCCAGCGCGCCACTAGACAATATGGGATTAGAGCTGTATTCGCGATTCCCAGGATAGGGGTGAGAAATTGCATATGTATATTTAAAAAACCAAACAAAAATATATGTATATGTATACGAGGGTGGGACCATCTGCTACCAACTTGTCGTGGCAGATGGATAGCTTTTCAGTGGCAGATTGGTCCGCCTTTCTGCGTTAGGTTTTCTTTGGCCTCGATATCGAGTGCAATCGCGTTTTCTGTGGCAGAATGGATCGCCCTTCTGCGGTAGGCTTTCTGGTGTCCTCGTTAAGGGTAGCGAGTGAAGGGTGGAATTTTGGGAAAGGGGAGGTCAAACCGGTTGGGAGGTGATGGAAGGGGATGGTTAAGATGAGGCCCCCGGCCTATCGCCAGCCATTCCCTCCATAGGGAGCAGAATCAATTTGACCAACGGTCTTCTGATCTGCCCCTTCTCGGTCATGAGGTCCACTACACGCACTCGGTTATCTTCGCCGGGGTGTACGTGGGTAACTCGGCCGAGCCTCCATTCATTGGGAGACAAGTTGTCCTCTTTGATGACAACGAGATCCCCCACCTTAATATTTTGTTTCGGATGCTTCCACTTCACTCGTTTGTGAAGTTCGGATAAGTATTCCACCTTCCATCGCCTGCAGAAGGTTTGATGAAGAGCCTTGAGCTTCTGCCACCGATTAATAATGGAGGCAGGGCTCTCATTCACCTCGGGTTCTGGCGGAGCCAGGAGATGACTTCCAGTCAGGAAGTGCCCGGGGGTCAAGGGTTCCAGATCCGCGGGCTCATTTGAGGCTGGACTAAGGGGCCGCGAGTTGAGGCATGCCTCAATCCGGCACAATAGCGTATGGAATTCCTCATGCGTGAATTTATGAGGCGAGGCTAACTTCTTGAAGTGGCTTTTGAAGCTCTTCACTCCCGCCTCCCAGAGTCCCCCCATATGTGGAGCCCCGGCCGGAATGAAATGCCATGTCATGGCTTGATGGCTATATTTGGAGATAGCCTTGTCTCGGGCTTCCGAGATAAATGCTTTAAATTCAGATCTCAAAGATCGTGAAGCGCCGACAAAGTTGGTACCATTGTCGGAGTAAATGTTTCTCGGACATCCTCGTCTAGCGATAAAACGTGAAAACGCTGCTAGAAAGGATGGGGTGCTAAGATCGCTGGTCGCTTCCAGATGGATCGCTTTAGTCGTGAAACAAACAAAGAGGCAAACATAGCCCTTTGATAATCGACATCCTCTACCGCGGTAACTCTTAATGTCGAAAGGCCCGGCAAAGTCCACCCCGGTATTGGTAAACGCGCGGGTGAACGTAGTGCGTTCGCAAGGAAGGGTACCCATAAGTTGGGTTTGCGCTCTTTTTCTATAAATGGTGCAGACCTTACAGTTGTGGATGGTGGCCCTAATCATGTTCTTGACATTCGGAATCCAATATTGGGTGCGGATGAGACGGAGCATCAGTTGGTTTTCCCCATGGAGGGAGATTTGATGTATCATTTGTACAGTCAGACGCGTCAACCTACAATTGTATGGCAGTATGATTGGGTGGCGCTCGTTATAGGCGAGGTCTTGAGACGCTCCAAGACGACCACCCGCCCTAATAATATCATCTTTGTCGATGAATGGGTTGAGTGGCAATATCTCGCTTTTCCTATCGATTACCTGTCCCTTCTTCAAGTTTACATATTCCGCATTATAATGTTGCTTCTGATAGAGTTTAATCAAGAGTTGCGTCGTGGTCTTGATCTCATCGGATGAGATTAGGCACGATTTTTCTTGAAAGGAAGCTTTTGTCTTGGGATGAGTTCTTCGAAAGAATCTCATAACATATGATAGTACCCTCAAAGCCCTCGGTAAATTCGAAAACCGGTCAAGAATCTCGATCTCTTTTTGCGTTGATATTGCGTAGGCCTGCGCTCTCTTTTCCTCCACGGATGTATTATACTCCTTTTCTTGTACTGGCCATTGGGAATTGTCTTCTTGTAGCCAAGAAGGTCCCTGCCACCACAAAGAATTGTTGACCAAATCCGATGCCGGTAGTCCTCTGCTTCCTAAGTCTGCTGGATTCGTTTCCGAGTTGACATGAAGCCAGTCCTTGCTGCCGACTAGGTCGATGATTTTTGTAATCCTGTGTGCGACGAATGTTGACCAGGAACAGGGTGGTTTCCTTATCCATGCCAAAACGATGGTGGAATCCGTCCATAGATACTGTTTCACTGGTCCAAGTTTGATGTTTCGGAATATTGATTCCATCATTTCCGCTAACAGTACTGCTCCGCAAAGTTCCAAACGCGGAAGTGAGATGGTCTTCACTGGTGCTATTCTGGTTTTGGCCAGAAGTAGATTGACGAAGATATCATCATTCCTTTTGACTCGCATGTAGACAGCTGCAGCGTATGCCTTTTCCGAAGCATCGCAGAATCCATGTATTTCGACATCATCTTCTGGTGAAAAGTTTACCCATCGTGGTATCTTTATGTTGTCGATTTCGTGGTATTGATGTCTGAAGTTTTGCCATCGTTCCAATGTATTGGACGAAACTGGTTCATCCCAATCGGTGCCCTCTAACCAGATGTTCTGCATCAAAATTTTTGCCACAATGACCATTGGTGCAAGCCATCCTAAAGGGTCGAAGAGTCTGGCGATGGCGGATAGAATCGCTCGCTTTGTCAACTTTTCACTTTCTTCTAGTGACCCTGCTTTAAAGTAAAACAGGTCTGAATGGGCATTCCATCTTATGCCCAATGCCTTAACGGTGCTGGTATCTTCGAATGCCAGAAAGTCCTCGGTCAGCCGATCCGATATTGGGATGTCGTTGAGAATTTCCTCAGTATTCGAAGTCCATTTTCGTAGTGGGAAGCCCGCGGAGAGTAAGACTTGTCGAATCTCATTCCTCGCGTTAATGGCCGATGCGAGTGTGTGTCCCCCCGCTAGTACGTCATCTACGTACATGCCTTCCCTTAATATGCTAGATGCTGTAGGGTGAGAACTCTCTACTTCATCTGCTAGTTGTAAAAGGGTTCTAATTGCCAGATAAGGCGCACAATTAACCCCGAAAGTGACCGTTTTCAGCTCGTAAAGGCTTATAGGTTCTTGAGGCGATGTTCGGTAAATAATCCGTTGGAATTTGACGTGATCATCGCTCATCCAAATTTGCCTATACATCTTTTCGATGTCACTATTGAAAACGAAGCGATATAGTCTCCATCGCAGTATAAGTACTGGAAGATCTGATTGTAGTACTGGGCCTGGCAAGAGAATGTCGTTCAAACTTGTGCCATTTGCCGTTGGGCTCGACGCATTGAATACGACGCGTACCTTAGTGGTGGTACTCTCCGCCTTTACTACGGCGTGATGGGGCAAAAAGTAATTGTCCGCCGAATCGGCTGGTACAATGGCAGTAACTTTTCGCATATGCCCTAATGTCTCGTATTCAGACAGGACCCTTATATATTCTTTCCCTAATTCCGGGTTCTTTGCTAACCGTGTCTCATTTCTAAAAAATTGTGAACACGCCCGCCTAAGAGACCCTCCTATGTTTATCTGATCTGGGTAGTCCTGTCTGAATGGAAGAGAGACGACATATCTTCCATCCTCTCTACGACTCGTAGTTTCTCTATATAAATCTTCGCAGTACTTGTCATCTGCGTTTGGGCTTTTGTTTCTTGGAAGATTTTCCAACTCCCAGAATGCGGTCAGCTGTTTGTCCAAAGCAACTTCGCTGTAAAAGGACACTATATTTCTGGTTGGATTCGGTGCTTCTATGCGCCCGGTTAATATCCAACCGAACACCGTTTCTTGGGCGAGAAGTGTACTAAGTACATTCTTTTTCAGCCCACTCAATATAATTTGCGGATATACGTCTCCGCCAAGTATAATATCAACTTCCTCGTTGATGTAGAATCGCTTATCTGCCAAGACTAAGTCTGGGAAAGCCTGCATAGTCATAGCATCGATATGGCAGGATGGCAGATTCCCAGTTAGTTTGGCTAGAATTAGAACTGATGTTGTTAAGCTGAAGCAAGGGTCCACTGGTGAACGGAGTTCAATATTGGAGGCCTCCTTGACTTGAGCGGACACGGCATTAGTGATGCCCGAAACTTGAGCATGCATCCTTTTTGCCGGTAAATTGATTCTGCGTTTGAGTCGTTCTGTCATAAACGAGCACTCTGAACCAGAATCAATCAGTGCTCTTGCTGGGAAGTCTGTACCATTATGATGAATGGTTACTCGAGCTGTCCCTAGCAGCACACCTGCACTTGAATGAACATGGCAGGATTTAACATTTCGGTTTATGGCCGAAACAGATTTTTCCGCTTCCCGTCTCTCTTGTGCCTGTTTTGAAGTTGAGGCAGCATTATCAGCATGATACTGATTAGGGCTGGTGGTTGCCTGCGTCTGGAGAGACTCCGCATGCAGGAGCGTATTATGTCGAGAGTGGCACTTGTTGCAGTCATAAGAACTGGTGCACTTCGACACAGTATGTCCTGGGGATAGGCAATTCAAACAGCCCTTGGTGGATTTGACAAAGTTAATTCTCTCCACCGGAGTTAATTTGAGAAAACGGGGACAGTTTCGTAATCTGTGGGCATTCGATTTGCACTTTGTGCACAGTAGTTTAGTCACGTTTGCTTGGTATGTACCAAGTCTTTTTGCAGGGGTTTCGTTGGCAATCCGCGTGCTTTGCGGCTTTTGCACTTTCGAAGAACTCCCTATGAACCCAGACACTGTTTCGAGTGTCTGGAAGCGGTTGGACAAAAATTTGTCCATATCCTCCCACTTGGATATTTCCACTTTGTGGTCTATGCTTTGCTCCCATAGACCAAGCGTACTTTCCGGCAATTTCGTCGAACACAAATACGTTATAATTGCGTCCCAGTTCGACGTGTCAATTTTATGACTTCGCAGGGACGAAAGGCAATTATTTATTTCGCGCTGAAGTGTTTTAATCGCGCTACCACATTCACTCTCTACCTTTTTCAAGTTGAATAAAATTTGGAGTTGCGAGTTTACTAAGATACGTTTGTTTTCGTATCTCTCGCATAAATTTCTCCAGGCCGTATCAAATCCCTCATTCGTGAGTGGACATTTTTTCACGATATCTTTTGCCTCACCTTGTGTCTTATTGTTCAGATGGAACAATTTCTCCACTGGTGTTAGGCGTTTATTTAAGATGTATATAGCCGTGAACATGTCACGAAATGTTGGCCATGACAGATAATCGCCCTTGAAAACTTCAGTATCACATGGAGGCAGGCGGATACTATGTTCAAATTCGGGCTTTTCTTCAGATTTATTTTCTGTTTTGTTGTATGTCGCTTGGCGTGTAGCCATATCTGACATGCAGCGTAAATATACTGCATATGATCTCTTATACTTCTGTTTGACAGAAACTATACCAGTGGCCTCTAACTTATCTGAATTAAGTAAGTCGTCATAAGCCGTTCTGGTTTTTCTCCACATTGCCTTCAAGTCCTCTTGTTGAAGCCCAAGAGTGTACTTGCTGTGGACTGAATCCTCTAATTCATTGTAGTCTGATTCGAATTCAAAAATCGAATCAGCCAGCCTAATGAAACTTTCCATATTTTGGACTTAGAGGATCTGTAGAATCAAAAACAAAACCGAAAAAAGAAAGCTGAAGGTACGATGAAATGCTCAACCGTACAAGAAAAATGCTGAATAGAAAAGGTAAAGGCAGTATTTTACCCAGGAAAAACAAACCAACCTCAATAAAATTGTAGTAAACTCAATTAATGTATAATTTAATTCAATTATTTTTATTTATTGTTAATTTTTGAATTATATTGCAGACTTGGCCGATTTGTCTGACGAATAATAATAATAATAATATTTGTTTGCTACAAACGCAAAAATGTAAACAGAATCTTTGTGACTTACTCGCCACCCACACGTATAAGGGGAATATGTATATATAAATGTGTGTATGTGTTGCCGCAATAAAGAAATACACAACAAACACAGATAAAGTGCGCGGTGTATCAAACGAGCGAAAGTGAATATTAAATGAAGAAATGTGAAAACAAAGAAAAGTGCTATACAAATAGTGAATTTTATCAGAAAATAATAACTAGCCTTCGATTAAAATTTTGCTCTGTAATTACGGAAAAAAAAACAAGTGGAAAAACCAAAAAAAACAAACTGAAGATCGAAAGGCTAAGTGAACTTATTTGTGAAAATGAGGTTATGTTACCTCTTGCCTTGCGCTGTGTCCAAAAAACCTTACCACTGGTGGGGGGATAATCCGGATAGACACAAGGATTTTTAAGCGTTTAATTTAATTTAAAATTTAAAGAAAACTAAAGCACTTAACTGAACCAAAAAAAATCACTATTATTAAATATTCACTAAACGCACTTACGTTTGATTACACTCGCGGGCGGCACTTTTATACAATTGTATGCAACACACAAAAAAAACTAAGTGGCAAGAAATATACAACTTACGTGCTTTGATGTGGTGATCGGCCGAATTTGTTGTATAAAGTTGATGTTGTTTGTTGTGGTATGTGGCAGAGTGTATGGCAGAGTTGTTCGCTTTTTGTAATTGCGCAGAGTGTGTGGCAGAGTTGTGTGTAATTTGTGATTGCGGCAGAGTGTGAACAATATTGAGTATTTTCTCCTTTATTGTGTGGCAGCTTCTGGTAATACAAATTAGATTCTTGATTAATACTCCAATTGTTGTTGTTGTGGACTGTATGCTGGTGTCTCTTGCCGGCTCGAAGGACCATGTAAATTCGAGCGTTGTGCTAACTGGGAGCGGCGGTGGCTCAAAAGCACGGCGGTCGAATTTGTGCTCGAAATAGAAAAGAAAAAAAGAAACGAGAATTCTCGTTATAAAAAATGTGGCCGTATATTTGTAAAAAATATAATTTTGAACAATTATTTTACCTTAATTATTGATGCGGGCGAAGAATCCTGGGCCGTGATGTGGTCGTGTCGACTGTCTCTGGAAAAGTAGACGGTTTTTCGATCGAGGACAACCGTTGAACCTGAAAATCATCCTCCGGTTTTAAGGGGAGGTGAACCCACACATGCACACCCCCATGCATGTATATGTGTGCTGACGAAACACGAATATGCATGCATGCCCACACAGGTGGGTGGGTTGGTGTGAGTGATTGGAAGGGCGCTAAAGTTACATTAGGGTGGCCCATTTTTTGAGACTTTAGGCATCTCGCCTAAACATGGATCAAGAAGACACACGTTTTTGTTCGGGAGTAACTTCATTTATTTGAGTTTAGGGGCTTGTTAGGCATTTTTGTTGGCGTCACCATTACCTTTTCTTTACTAAATAGCTGGCTTATCCAGCGAGTTTTCCTTCACACACACTTCAGTAGTTAATATTTTTCTTTCTTCTTTCACATTTTCCTTTTTAAGTCCATCCGCGTATACATATGTACTTAAAACTTCCTTCGCAGTAAGGAAATTTTCCTTAAAATTAAATTGTTATTTTTTTTAAATTTTTTTTTTTTACGTTTGACTTCACTGATCCGGTGAATTTGTTGCAAGCTAGGGGCAGATCGTTTTTCAAAAAAAAATAAAATTATAATAATAAAAAAAAAATACAGAAAAGAAGGAAGAACAGAAGGGAAGCACACAATTCGTCCATCACCGCGCGAACACAAGGCTGGTCATTTGGCCACTATTGTGTTTAATAGAGCAATCAGCTTTTGAAGCCAGATCACAAGCGAGTGATCTTGCCGCCCGTAGATAAATGTATGTATGTAGGTATCTAGGGAGCATGTTTTTTTGAGTTTTTTTTGCTTTTAAATTTTATTTCAGCACAGTTCCCAACATCGGTGCCTTTGAAGATCAGCCAGGTGAGTGATTGATCTGCGTATTCCATAGTATATATGCTGTGGGTGTTTATATATGTAAGTGCATTGGCGCTCAGCTCACAAACCGTCCCAGCGATCAAAGCTGAATTGAGAAAACCAAAACCGCGAAAGAATGTGCATACATAAACACACACCTACATACCTATAAACAATTACAAATCCATTTTGCGCGACTCTTTCTGTTTTCCTTTTTTTTGGTTTTTCTTATTTCTTTTATCTAACAAAACAAAATTTTTTTGCGAGAGTAAGTTTGCAGGGAGTAAATAACCAACCATTAAGAATTTAAAGCACATAATTAGAAGCTAGGTCAGTGACCCGATCAGCTGTTCATCTGAACATAGTAACTTATACGTTAGGGCGTATTACAAATTATCCAATTGTTTGGTCGTGGTAACAGTACTAGAATTAGTTACATGAAGATTAGTGTTAGGATTTAAATTTTCTTTTAGTTTAGGATTCCATATTTTTTGCAATTTTTTGGTATATATATTAGATATCAATATTTTTTTTGTAAGTGAGAATCTTCTTTTGTCCACGTATTTAAACGATAGATTAAGGTTTGCTTTGAATTATAACTATTAATTACATTTGAATTTTTCTTTGGTTTTTGTAAAATTAAGTAATAGGATTAGGCGAAATAGATTAAGAAATGAACTTTTGAATTTTATTGTAAATAAACTGTAATCGAATATGATGAGTTCAAAATATGAGTTTAATTGCAAAATAGCAAGGCTAGGCTTTTTTTGTTTTGGTGTTAGTGCTGCGCTTGCGCGTGTCAAGTAAGTGAGGGTAAATATCAGGGAAATGGACTGATCAACGGACGGACCGACTAAGTCAGGGTAGGGGGCCCTGTAAGGGAATCAGGAGTCAGCACAGGGCCCATGGTTTCGTGCATGTTGCCCGAGAGCGGGTGGGAAAGACTCCACCTGCCAGGACAGGCCTCATATTTTCTCTTCGTCTTCCTCTATACCCCCTTTCTTTTTCCATGTGCAGGTATGAACCTCCTTTTTGTTCATGTGACTGCAGGTGAGGGTGATGGGAAACACTCCGTCCAACAAGACGAGATAGCTTGGGATGCAAGCATACCTGCTTGCCATCACACCTCACCAAAGACGCAAGTGGTCACGTAACAATGGCGCCCAACGATAATAGCCCTATTACATGTTCTATCAATTACCACATTTTTTTTCTTTGTTCCCACAATTAATTTTTCTTACTTTTCCATATCAAGTATTATTATGATCCTATTCCCACCGGAAATAGGCCAACTAGCTTTCCATTCACTTACAACAATTCTTTCGTAGTAGCTATCTTTTTCTTCCCTCTTTTCCTGATTGCGTACTTTAGATACCTTTAAGAGAACTTATTCCAAACTTTAATTTCCTTCTCGTGACTTAGTACAGAGACCGTCATGGTGGCAGCGCTGCTGCGGCGAATCGCGGCACCTAGTGTCGTCATGACAAAAGAGTAGGAGACAGTGGAGTGACCATGCCATGGTTCCTTTCTGGGATTTTTGAATCTGATTAGGTGGTACCTGGTATGGTCCCCTGCTAGGAGACGGACATACGTTAGAGGTCGTCTCGAACTGTTCAAGCTACCTTACCGGTGGTCCAGCATTACCGGTAAGTGAGGTCTACAGTGAGTTGCCATGACAGGAATTGGGAAGTGTGGTATCCACATTTGTAAATTCGTTTTCGAGCGTGTCGTGCCACACTACAGAGGACAGCGTGAGGACTGACAACGACTTTGGAAGATACGGACTTAGTGCCCGCACCCAATCTAAGCCAAGGCAGCACCAAATACATCAAACAAGCGATATATTTTCTTTATTTAAATTTCTTCTTGTCCTATTGCAAAACTGGTATTTTATAATTTGATACCGACACAGATTATAGCACAACCACATACATTTTTATACACTAAGGTCTTATTACATTTTCAAGATCGGCGAATAAATACTTTTTGCTTAAAGTTTAAACTGTGTTGGAAATTATCAGTTTTTCTAGTTATAAATCGAAAATTTAGAATAACGTTTCGCAATTTTTGTGAGATACAAGAATTTTTTTTTTACTTTTTCTTAGCAATAAGTTTTCAAATTTGTTTTTATTTTGAATTATTTGAATTACCTAGAAGTATGTATACCTAATTTTTGCTTTTTCGGAATTGGTTATATATGTCCTACATCATTTGAGATACATTTTATTTTGAATTATACTTTTTATTTCTAATTTTTTTTGGAAGTTTCCTTTTGTTTTTTTTTTACCATATATAACTCTCTTTAAACATATTTAATTATAAGTTGTACGTGTACACTCAATACAGCGGCTATAAAATGCAGACATATCTATACATATACAAACTACATTGATTCATTTCCTTTTTTTTTCACTGAATTATTTTTTTTGATTGCTATACTTAAGTTCCCTTCAAAGTAATCCCCATGAGATATTATACACTTGTGCCAACGGTTTTTCCAATCTTCGAAGCACTTCAAAAAATCATTTTTTTGGTATCTTGTTCAGCTCCTCCTTCGATGCCGTCTTTATATCGTCAAGAGAAGCGTAACGTCGTCCTTTCATGGGCCTCTTCAGTTTAGGGAACAAGAAAAAGTTACAGGGGGCCAGATCTGGGGAATACGGTGGCTGCGGCATCATTAGTGTGTTGTTTTTGGCCAAAAAGTCGCGCACAAGCAACGATGCGTGAGCAGGGGCGTTATCGTGGTGCAAAAGCCAATTTTGTTTCTTCTTTGCACATCTTCTCGGCCTTCTGAGAACATTTTGTACCACCGATAAACGTTGCTTCGGTCCAAGGTAGCTTCTCCGTATGCCACAGTCAACATTCGGAATGCATTCGCGCATTTAATTTCGTTTTTCACACAAAATTTGATACAGGTTCTTTGATCCATTTTTTTGAATAGGTAAAAATCGAAGACGATCCAAAACACGTGCAAGCAAAGCAGCTGTCAACAATTAACTGAACATGCAAAATGGCCGAGCTTGTCGGCATAAGTGAGAGGCATGAGTACCAACATAACGCCACAAAAAATTCGAAATTCGAATATACGTAACCAGCGAAAATTCAAAATTCGCGATACTTTTTTAAAAAAAACACCTCGTATTTGGAAGTTTATTGTTCCCATAGTTACAAAAGCACTGCTCTTTTCTCCACAGCTGCAGATTGCTTGCCAAACCAGGAATTTACTAGAAATATTTCACTGCCTTTTTGACTTAAGCTTTTCGTCCACACTCTCGCGCGAGTCTGCTGTGGAAAACTCATGGCCTGGAAGCTGCGAAAAGTCGGCTAAAACATACGTCTCGTCGTCCATGATGCAGCAATTGAATTTCTCAGAGAAACAAATTTTTAGTTTTTTTGCGCGATTTTTTGCTCCCACATTCTTCACAGAGCTTCTGTCTGGAACTTTTTGAACCTTGAACATTTTGAGATCAGCTTCCTTTTTTGCTTTACGGACAAAATACCAGGAACATCCCATCTTCTGCGCTAGTTTCCTGTCTGAAATATTAGGGTTCTTCTGAAAAACGGTGATGATCTTCTTTTTCATGTTTTGGTCACTGATGCCCCTTTTCTACCCGAACCTGGCTTACGGGTAATATTTAACGCTAGCCTTGCCCCATACTGGCCAAAACCATTAGCAGCAAGAGTCTGTAATAATGTTGCTAAGCCTTTGCATTTGATGTGTACAGCCACCATGTTGCCGAAAGACTTGCCAACCATGAAAGGCTAAAATTCTGCTAACAGCAGACCAACATTACAGACAACCCACGAATTACTTACATGTATGGAACTAAACGATTGATCGTGTGATTGTGTGAGTGTATAAAAGAAAATACGGGAATGCCGAAAGAAAGTTTTGTGTGTGTGAGTGAAAATTTTCCACTTGGTAGCCAGTTACCCTGCCACGGCGATAAGTCAACTGGCCAAGTTTGCTTTTAAAGTAAAGGGTAAAGTGTGGTAAAGTGCAAAGTCATTTCAGTAAAAATTAAATAAAGGTTAAATCTATAATGTAAAAAGTGTGAAGTGCGCGATTTAAGCCCCGATAGTCCGCGACAGTCAAACTATTATGCGGAGTGATAAAAGTCGTCGGGTATAGGCCCAAAGGTCTTATCCTGAGCATTTAAGGAGGAGGTAAGTAAGTCTACGCTAATTCCAGTATTTTTCTCCTGGCATGCCCACTGAGATCTTGGCTTGTAATAGCCAGGTCCGTAAGCAAGCCAAATAGAAAGTTGTATGCGCATGGATAAAGATTCGTATAAACCAAGATATGTGTATACGGGGATCCATGGGCATGCAAACACAAAATCTACTTATATTTCTCCCTCGATACCTTTCTTGATGTGTTCTGTGACTTAAGCATCTCTGCATTGTTTTGTTTTTTTAGTTTACCACGCCACAGAGACTGGCGTCGCAACGCCAAGCACAGCTAACAAAGCACTAGCCACACTCACACAAACACATACATTGGAGCACGGCCAGACAGCCACCACCAACCCTATGCTATATGGTTAATTTATCAACAATAACACAACAATAACACGGCAACAACAACCCGTCGGAGCAGCTTAAATTAAGTATCTTTAGAATTTGATTGTGGTTAGCCTATCTCTGTTTTTTTTTTATTTTTGTGTGTTGGAATTTGTCTAAGTTTTTTTGGTTAAAATTTGCAAATTGTTGAGTTTGTTTTTTTTGAAATTTTAGTTTAAATTAAATCTTTGATTTTGTTTTACTCGCTGTTATGAGGAAATTGTAGCGAGAAGTGAATATTATAAACTTTTGCATAGTCAAAAAACAAAAAGATGGATCAAGAAGACACACGTTTTTGTTCGGGAGTAACTTCATTTATTTGAGTTTAGGGGCTTATTAGGCATTTTTGTTGGGGTCACCATTACCTTTTCTTTACTAAATAGCTGGCTTATCCAGCGAGTTTTCCTTCACACACACTTCAGTAGTTAATATTTTTCTTTCTTCTTTCACATTTTCCTTTTTAAGTCCATCCGCGTATACATATGTACTTAAAACTTCCTTCGCAGTAAGGAAATTTTCCTTAAAATTAAATTGTTATTTTTTTTTAATTTTTTTTTTACGTTTGACTTCACTGATCCGGTGAATTTGTTGCAAGCTAGGGGCAGATCGTTTTTCAAAAAAAATAAAATTATAATAATAAAAAAAAATACAGAAAAGAAGGAAGAACAGAAGGGAAGCACACAATTCGTCCATCACCGCGCGAACACAAGGCTGGTCATTTGGCCACTATTGTGTTTAATAGAGCAATCAGCTTTTGAAGCCAGGTCACAAGCGAGTGATCTTGCCGCCCGTAGATAAATGTATGTATGTAGGTATCTAGGGAGCATGTTTTTTTGAGTTTTTTTTGCTTTTAAATTTTATTTCAGCACAGTTCCCAACATCGGTGCCTTTGAAGAGCAACCAGGTGAGTGATTAATCTGCGTATTCCATAGTATATATGCTGTGGGTGTTTATATATGTAAGTGCATTGGCGCTCAGCTCACAAACCGTCCCAGCGATCAAAGCTGAATTGAGAAAACCAAAACCGCGAAAGAATGTGCATACATAAACACACACCTACATACCTATAAACAATTACAAATCCATTTTGCGCGACTCTTTCTGTTTTCCTTTTTTTTGGTTTTTCTTATTTCTTTTATCTAACAAAACAAATTTTTTTGCGAGAGTAAGTTTGCAGTGAGTAAATAACCAACCATTAAGAATTTAAAGCACATAATTAGAAGGTAGGTCAGTGACCCGATCAGCTGTTCATCTGAACATAGTAACTTATACGTTAGGGCGTATTACAAATTATCCAATTGTTTGGTCGTGGTAACAGTACTAGAATTAGTTACATGAAGATTAGTGTTAGGATTTAAATTTTCTTTAAGTTTAGGATTCCATATTTTTTGCAATTTTTTGGTATATATATTAGATATCAATATTTTTTTTTGTAAGTGAGAATCTTCTTTAGTCCACGTATTTAAACGATAGATTAAGGTTTGCTTTGAATTATAACTATTAATTACATTTGAATTTTTCTTTGGTTTTTGTAAAATTAAGTAATAGGATTAGGCGAAATAGATTAAGAAATGAACTTTTGAATTTTATTGTAAATAAACTGTAATAGAATATGATGAGTTCAAAATATGAGTTTAATTGCAAAATAGCAAGGCTAGGCTTTTTTTGTTTTGGTGTTAGTGCTGCGCTTGCGCGTGTCAAGTAAGTGAGGGTAAATATCAGGGAAATGGACTGATCAACGGACGGACCGACTAAGTCAGGGTAGGGGGCCCTGTAAGGGAATCAGGAGTCAGCACAGGGCCTATGGTTTCGTGCATGTTGCCCGAGAGCGGGTGGGAAAGACTCCACCTGCCAGGACATGCTTCATATTTTCTCTTCGTCTTCCTCTATACCCCCTTTCTTTTTCCATTTCCATGTGCAGGTATGAACCTCCTTTTTGTTCATGTGACGAGATAGCTTGGGATGCAAGCATACCTGCTTGCCATCACACCTCACCAAAGACGCAAGTGGTCACGTAACATCGGCGCCCAACGATAATAGCCTTATTACATGTTCTATCAATTACCACATTTTTTTTCTTTGTTCCCACAACTAATTTTTCTTACTTTTTCATATCAAGTATTATTATGATCCTATTCCCACCAGAAATAGGCCAACTAGCTTTCCATTCACTTACAACAATTCTTTCGTAGTAGCTATCTTTTTCTTCCCTCTTTTCCTGATTGCGTACTTTAGATACCTTTAAGAGAACTTATTCCAAACTTTAATTTCCTTCTCGTGACTTAGTACAGAGACCGTCATGGTGGCAGCGCTGCTGCGGCGAATCGCGGCACCTAGTGTCGTCATGACAAAAGAGTAGGAGACAGTGGAGTGACCATGCCATGGTTCCTTTCTGGGATTTTTGAATCTGATTAGGTGGTACCTGGTATGGTCCCCTGCTAGGAGACGGACATACGTTAGAGGTCGTCTCGAACTGTTCAAGCTATCTTACCGGTGGTCCAGCATTACCGGTAAGTGAGGTCTACAGTGAGTTGCCATGACAGGAGTAGGGAAGTGTGGTATCCACATTTGTAAATTCGTTTTCGAGCGTGTCGTGCCACACTACAGAGGACAGCGTGAGGACTGACAACGACTTTGGAAGATACGGACTTAGTGCCCGCACCCAATCTAAGCCAAGGCAGCACCAAATACATCAAACAAGCGATATATTTTCTTTATTTAAATTTCTTCTTGTCCTATTGCAAAACTGGTATTTTATAATTTGATACCGACACAGATTATAGCACAACCACATACATTTTTATACACTAAGGTCTTATTACATTTTCAAGATCGGCGAATAAATACTTTTTGCTTAAAGTTTAAACTGTGTTGGAAATTATCAGTTTTTCTAGTTATAAATCGAAAATTTAGAATAACGTTTCGCAATTTTTGTGAGATGCAAGAATTTTTTTTTTACTTTTTCTTAGCAATAAGTTTTCAAATTTGTTTTTATTTTGAATTATTTGAATTACCTAGAAGTATGTATACCTAATTTTTGCTTTTTCGGAATTGGTTATATATGTCCTACATCATTTGAGATACATTTTATTTTGAATTATACTTTTTATTTCTAATTTTTTTTGGAAGTTTTCTTTTGTTTTTTTTTACCATATATAACTCTCTTTAAACATATTAAATTATAAGTTGTACGTGTACACTCAATACAGCGGCTATAAAATGCAGACATATCTATACATATACAAACTACATTGATTCATTTCCTTTTTTTTTTCACTGAATTATTTTTTTTGATTGCTATACTTAAGTTCGTGTTTTGGGGGTTCTTGGTTAGTCCTTTCAGTACAGTGAATGTCTGATAAAGACAAGGATAAGGAGATTAGGGTATCAGGTGGATTGGGAGTTCTAGCTAAGGATAGGCCACTCTCTCGTAGCGTTACGAGAGCGCTAGAAAATCAAATAGTAGGGTCTGTTTTTAATCAAATAGATACTGGGATTCCGAGGCCGGTTGACTTTGTTCCGACCGACGATTTCAATAGGTGTACGTTCCGGATTTTCGCGTCCCTTGACCCTAACCGTATACAGAGGGTCACGTTCGCCAGCGGATTGTCTTTCGACGTATTAAACCATAGTTTGAGTTTATCCCACAAGGTCGATCTCGTGTGTCAGATGCCCAAAACCACGGATTTGGGTGCAGGAGGAGGTGAGATTCCGGCGGTGAAGGCAACACCGGCTACTGCGAATCCCAGCGTGGTAAATGCATCCTGCCAACACCATGTCAAATGTCGAGCGAACGATGGCGATGATGGCACAGCAGCAAGACATGGTGGGGCAAATGGCGGATGAAGTGAGGGCTATAAAAACTAACGTAGGGAACCTTAGTGGTCTCGTAGCGGAGATGGAAACATGCGTTTATCCGCTGGGAAATCGCTCTGCCTTGGCATCCACTCCGGAACCCCGGACTGGTGATGGTGGACGAGTTAATGTTGCAGCTGCCAACCGAGGTTCAGACGGACATCGCGACGCATGTTACTCGAACGGTGAACCAAGGTGGAAAAAACTAGATTTAGAGAAATGGCATATAAAATTCGATGGTACAAACAAGGGAATGAGCGTCGAAAGTTTCATCTTTCGGGTGGAAAGAATGCGGGAACAACACAACATCTCCTACTTCCAGCTTTTCACGGACTTTCATTGTCTGGTTTTCGGTGGGGCCTTGAAGTGGTATTGGCAGGTACTCGAGGATTATTTAGACGATAACGATTTTGGGTACTTCGGTTTGAAAGCCCAGATGCTGAGCCACTTCAAGTCTGCTGAGTCCGACTATGAAATAATCCGTGAAATGATGGAGAGGAAGCAGCAGCCCAATGAAACTGTCGACGATTTCTACGGGGAGATCCACGATGTGACGTTCCGCTTGCGAACGAGGCTCCCTGAGAAGGAATATGTCGGTATAATTAAGGGTAAATTCAAACCATACCTGGCCAATTTCACCTTCGCCCTAAAAATGGACTCTTTGGCGGAGCTCAAGGCTGCGTGTAAGAGAGCGGAAAAATTGATTAAGGAAAATAAGAGTAGAAGTAGAGCCATCAACGAGCTAGATTTTGGCCAGACAGAGATAGGAAATAGGAAAATAGAGGCCTTCAACCGGAAACCCCAACCACAAACCCATGTTCAACACCAAACCCCATTGAATCCCAATATCATGGTCCATCTGTTAGTACACCTGTGCCTAAGTCCTCCATGAATTCCTTTTGTGCATCCCCGTTCCACTTGATGTTGTGTTTTTCGTGTGGCATGCCGGTGGATCACTACGTGAAAAACCCGGCAGACGCACAAAAACCAAATAAATGTTCGTCGTCGTTTCACAATATGGTTTGTTTCGCTTGTGGTAGTGACTCGTCCTTTTGCGTGTTTAAGCCCGGTAAGGGAAACCTAAAACTGGCGGAGATAGCCGGGAGCTCCAGCCCAGAGACAGGCAACTCGGCCATCCAGCAGTGAACATTTTGCAGAAAAAAGAGAGATGATTGGAAATATGAAAGACTGTAGATATAAGTGGGAAACAGCAAATGAAAAGTTTACACCAACGTAAGGTGGAATACGAGGAAGCTAGGCGTAGGATATTTTATGATGCAATGGTTGAAATTAAAGGTAGAAAATTTAAAAATATAGAGAAGATGAGAGAGAAGAAAAAGTATTTTAAAAGATTGAGGAGCAAAATAATTTCCATAATAGTTACAGTAAGGGGAGACAATAGGTTTTTTTCCAAAACAGAAATAGGAGGTCAGGAGGTTTTAGCTCTCTTGGACTCAGGGGCGAGTGCCAGCTGCCTAGGAAAAGACTCAGCGGTACTCCTGCGTGGTTAAGAGGACCTGATTATGCCAATCAAGGGACAGAATATCCGGACCGCAAATGGGGAAGAAACCGCCGTGGTAGGTGTAATTAAGCTACCAGTCTCGTGGGATAATGTCATTAAGCAGTTAGAATTTCTAATAGTACCCGATGAGAAGTTTATTTCGGTACTGATTTTTGGCAAGCTTTTGGTATGAGTGTTGAGAGTAAGGGTGTGAATAGTAATGTCAATAGGGCCAGTGTGGCGGAGCTCGTTCCCGGTGAGGGTGACCTATCGTTCGACGCGTTACGCCATGTACTAACCACCGAACAAAGCAATATGTTGGAGCGCGTAAAGTCCCGATTTCGGTCCTTCGCTGTATAAGGGTTAGGCCAGACGGACAAGGAAGAGCACGTTGTCGAGGTTGTCGACGAGAATCTGCCAGTAAAGCAGCGCCACTACCCTATTTCACATGACATCCAGAAGCTTATCTACGCAGAGTTGGACCGTATGCTGAGTATGGGAGTTATTGAGGAATCCAAAAGCAGCTGGAACTCACCAGTGTCACTCGTGATCAAGGGTACCAAAAATCGCCTTTGCCTACACGCCCGCAAAGTGAACGAAAGGACGATCAAGGATGCGTACCCCTTACCCCACACCGACGGCATCCTAAGCCGGCTGCACAATACACGATTTATCTCCGCAATTGACCTAAAGGACGCTTTCTGGCACATTCCCCTCGAGAAAAGGTCCCGCGAAAAGATTTCCTTCACTGTCCCAGGCCGACCCCTATATCATTTTACTGTTATGCCTTTCGCGTTATGCAATGCAGCTCAAAGAATGTGTCGTCTTATGGACAAGGTCATTCCGGCCGCTTTACGTGAGTGTGTATTTGTTTATCTCGACGATTTGTTAAGTTGCTCCGAAGATTTTTCGTCCCATAGGTGTTTATTGGGAAAGGTCGATCGGTGTCTTCGCGAGGCTATGTTAACGATAAACGTAGAAAAAAGTAAATTTTGTTATAAGGAGGTGCGATATCTAGGATACGTGGTCGGGGATGGCTGCATTAGGACAGACGCCAATAAGGTGGCAGCTGTGAGAGACTTTCCTGTACCTAAGACCCCGAAACAACTACGACTGTTCCTGCGCATGTCGGGCTGGTACCGACGTTTCATACAAGACTATGCGACTATTGCAGCTTCGCTGCACGACTGCCTCAAAAAGGACAAAGTTAAAAAGTTCACGATGACGGACGAAGCCATGGAGTTCTTTGCGAAACTGAAACAAAGTTTGATTTCAGCACCAGTGCTATCGCACCCGGACTTCAATAGACGTTTCTACATCCAATGCGATGCATCGACTGACGTAGTGGGGGGGGGGGGGGTTTGTTTCAGCTAGACGATGACCAAAATGAACAACCAATCGCTTACGTTTCAGCCAAATTAAACAAGGCACAGAAGAATTATAGTATAACCGAGTTGGAGTGCTATGCAGCTGTAGTTAGTGTGAAGCGTTTTCGACCGTATGTGAAGGGAACCCCGTTCACAATCATCACGGATCATGCCAGCCTCAAATGACTCATGAACTAGAAAGATCTTTCTGGCAGATTGGCAAAATGGAGTTTAAAACTGCAAGCTTATGATTTCAACATTGAGAGGTGCGCAGAACGTGGTTCCTGAAACACTGTCAAGAATGTATATGGACGAAATACTGACGAACGACCGTGCAATAGACATATGCTTGGAATAACCGTGTTTTGAGTCGGAGGAGTATATGGAGCTAAAGAAGACGGTGACCGAAAACAAAGAAAAGCTCCCCGACCTATGTCTATCGGACGGGTACGTGTACAAACGGACGCAATTAGACAGGGGAGATGAGCTGCTAGCGGACCAGACCTGGAAGCTATGGGTTCCGTCGGAGTTGCGACCGGGGTTAGTATAGTCGTCGCACAGTTCACCATCTGCTGGACATGGCGGTATACATAAAACGCTATCCCGACTACGTGAGAAGTATTATTGGCCGGGCATGGTATCAGATGTAGTTGCACATGTCAAAAAATGGCACCAAGCACATAAAGTCGGCATTTTATTCGCCTCAGAGTAACGCTGCCGAGAGGGTTAATCGATCCGTGTTGCAGATTATAAGATCCTTTATAAAGGAAAACCAGAAAAGCTGGGATAAACATGTTAGCGATGCCGCATTTGCCCTTCGCAGCGTTGCACATTCGGCCGTTAACATGTCGCCATACTATGCCACTTTTGGTATGTCTATGATACAGCATGCTGCATCATATGAGCTATACCGAAAGTTGGGTGCACTGAAAGATGTTGATGGCCAAATAGATGTGACCTGCCATAAGTTAAAACTATTAAGAAATAAAATAATGAAAGAGCTGAAGTTAGCCCATGAAAGAAGCAAAAAAATATATAAAACTAGAAGTAAGGATGTTAAATTTCAATTAGGACAATTGGTATATCGCCGAAATTTCAAACAGAGCTCCCAAATCGGGAATTACAATGCCAAGTTAGCCCCTAAGCAAGTAAAATGCACAATTCTGAGTGTCATAGGAAACTCTATGTACGAACTTGGCGATAGTAAAGGAAAAAAAAGCGGCATATACCACGCTAAGGACATTTTTGCAAAATAGATACATGCTTTATGTAGCACAAGTCAGCGTGTATAATATGTTTTTTTTAGGTTTAGGTTAATCACTTTTACGTATATTTGTGCAGATTTTAGGATGCTTATTGACGCAGGTGATGCCTAGGTATTCGTTTGGACGTAGATATTTAAAAAGGTTTTTTTTTGACGTACGTAATTATACTTGGTTTATCTGACGCATTGATGATATATACACGTAACTATTTATTCATAATTTTTTTGTTTTTTTATTTTATTTATACACTTGTGTAACTATTTTTGTATTTGGACTTGTAGACCTGTGATATTTTTATTTTATTTAGATTTAATATAGCTTCTGTGATATAGACTTAGTAGAAGTAGCCCAGTGAATTAGTATGTAGAGTATGCAGGTATGCAAGTTTCAAAGGCCTCTTTGTGACCAAACCACTACACCTTATCACAGGTTATGAATAATATATACATAACGAGTATTTTTTGCGTCCACACAAATAAAAAGATTCATTGCATGTAATTTTAATTTATCAGTTTTATCTTACCTTAGTTACTTTTGCGGCCGCCGTGGTGTGAAGGTAGTGTTGCCGGCCTACCACACCGAAGGTCCATGGTTCGAGCCCTGGTACAGGTAACATCAAAAGTGATTTGAAAAAAGTTTTTCAAAACGGGGTCGCCCCTCGGCAGTGGTTTGGCAAACTCTCCGAGTGTATTTCTGCCATGACAGGCTTCTCAGCAAAAAATTCGTCTCCTTTGTAGATGCCGTTCGGAGTCGGCAAAAAACTGTAGGTCCCACCAATTTGTAGGGAAAATTCAAATCGGCACACCACAAATTGGAAGAGAAGTTTGGCGCAAAAATCTCTTAGGAGGTTTATGATGATATACCTGTTGTATATCGCGCCATAGAGAGAGTTACTTTCGCGGCTAAACAACATGGAATCCTACGCACCCCTGTTTGTAATCAGCACTTCAGGAGATCAAAGAATTGTAATTGGCAGCTTTACAGTATTAATACCTGGGCAACCGAGCTTTGCTCGGCATTTTCATAGGTTGCCATACAATTTAACTTCTTTAGATAATCATCAGTAATGATATTCTGGGTTTGTATGAATAGTTTTACTTACCAGCAGTGAAGCGTTCTAAAGATATATCTTGATAATAAAAATATGTCTGAAATTTTTTATTAGTAACAAAGTTTGAATACACATAATTACTCCTTGGTGGCTGCTCAGACAAATTTTCGACAAGTCTTTACAAGATTCCTTGCTGAATTGTATGGTTAGCAGCTGTCGATTGTTATCAAATAATTGAGAAAGATTAGGATCACATGGGTATATTTGTGGGTTAGCGCTCCATATATCGGTCAACATTCAGTGATTTCTTCTTTATTTTTAATGATAGAACTATGCAAAACTTTTTATATTCAATACATATGAAATCTATTGCAACACTTCCTTCCATACCATGTTCCAAGTACGTTTCTTTTTTCCGGAGACATTACTTTAAATGTATTTGGTCACTTAACTCTGGAAACGCCACATATAACATCGGTGAATTCAGCTCCACTCCGACAAACTCAAAAGTTTATCTCTGATCTTTATGCGCAGTCATGGCAAATGTTGGCCTTACTGGAAGTTGCACCTTAGCGACTCCGTGGATGAGTGCGATTCTCGGTATACGAACTTCTTTGCCGGATTTTTCTTGTCGAACAAAAGTGGCAACCCTGCTTAGAAATGTTTTTTTTTTTTCAATACGCAGGAAAATACCTTTCGTTTGATACCCATATTGGCATATTTCATTTCTTTAAAAAAAATGTGATGGGTAGCAACTCCGTAAAAACTCCTATAAGGCCACTCCTAGACAGGAATTCTTAGAATGTGTTACCCTATGTACATACCAAATTTCATCCAAACGGATATTCGAATATACAAATATATAGGAATAGCTCTTTCAAAGTTCAAAGATATAATAAGCTCAAATGGCAACAATAAGTGGCAATCCTACTTAGAAATGTATCTTTTCTTTTCAAATCGCAGGAAAAAACCTTTCTTTTGATTGACATATTTTATTTCATATAAAATAAAATTCAGATAGGTGGCAACCCCAAAAAAGAACATATATGGCAACACCAACGTAAAAATTCTTAGAATGTGGTACACTTTCTACATACCAAATTTCATCGAAATCGGTTAAGCGGTTTTCGAGAAAGTTGTTAAGAAGTTACCCTAAACAAAAAATGTATATAAAAACCTCAATACGTGGCAACCCCACTTAGAAGTATTTTTTTAAAATACGAATGAAAATATCTTTTGTATGATATCCATATTGGCATATTTTATTTTGCATAAAAAAAATTTAGATAGGTGGCAACCCAAAAAAAAATTACCTATGTGGCAACACGAACTTAAAAATTCTTAGAGTGTGGTACACTTTCTACATACCAAATTTCATCGAAATGGGTTGAGCGGTTTTCGAGATTGTTGTTAAGTAGTTACCCTAAACAAAAAATGTATATAAAAACCGCAGTAAGTGGCAGCCCCACTTCGAAATATTTTTTTTAATTACGAATAAAAATTTCTATATAAAAAAAATGTATATAGGTGGGAACCCCAAAAAAATAAACTATGTGGCAACACCAACGTAAAAATTCTTAGAATGATATAGTCTGGATATACAAATATATAAATATACAAATATACAAGACTAGCTCTTTTAAAGTAATAAGATTATGTTGTTTGTTTTGCAGAAAAAGAGTTACCCTGTTGGGTTTTCTCAGCCCTCTATCTCAACTTGGTTATTCACTTCATAAAATAATTTTATATGAATTAACAGAAATACACTATCTATAAAAGTATCCTTTTTGCAAAGCGCCAAGTTACTTAGGCCAAGAGCTGCAATTTAGAGGGCAACGCGAGGGTTAAATTTTTTCAAGGAAGGAACATGTTCCGCTATAAATTTCATATCGTTTAGGATCATTTCAATTTATTTGAGATTTTATGTTAATTTGAATATTTTCACACATTTAAATCTTGTATAATAATTCAATGTAGTTTTGTATTTTCTCCTTCTCTCTGTTCACAAGACTGGTCAAGCTTTTAATTGTGCATTAGTTTAAGCTTTTTCGATAATTTCGCTTTGGTTTCCTGTTTTCGGTTTCAAACAGCTGTCTCTGTGTGACTATGTGATGAAAGTCTCTCAACATCGATCTCCGGTATTGTTAATTCATCTGGTATGTTATCGGCATATTCAATAGAAGAAGTCTCCGAAAGGCGCTTACTCACCGATGTTTGCTTGCGTAATACTTCGGCCAAAGAGGTACTAGTAACCTCGCCATAGCGGCCGTCAAGTCCTTGACGAAAAGCATTGACTACGCGAATCTAAGTGTGTCAGATAAATAGAAAAGGAAGATGAAACAAAATGACAATATAGAAAAAGTGGTGATGGCTAAGATTATGGATAATTCAAGTTAGTGATTCATCCTTTTTAGGAGTGCATCTATATATATAAGTGGAAGGTAGATATTCATTATGATAAAACAATAGCGTCAGTATCAGTGTTGCCATTTTAGCTGTTTTCAAGCTAGATCTAGCTTTTTTTTTTAACTGTTTTTAGCTGTGGGAAATATGTCATTCAACTCATGAGCAATTCTAATATATATGCTAATTTAGCGGATGATGCAGAAAATTGTGATATTGACATATTTTAAAACGTATTTATTATATAGTATCTCACATCACTACCTTTTATATTATACATAACTAGTTATTTTGCATTGTATGCCATGAAAGTATACTTCCCTTTAAATATGTGCCGCACTTGATAATGCGGCATTCAGATATAGTACTTCACCGCCGACGTATCCGTCATACGTCAACATTTAGAGCAAACACTCGCATTCTACTTAGCCGTCATTTCTTTCAACGTATCGCCGTATTGTATCTGCTTGGCGCATAACTTAATGGGACTTTTTACCGAATTATATAGTTATCTGTAATTTAAATTTTACTCGTTGCACCTTATATACGAGGTGTGTTCAAAAAGTATCGGGAATTTTGTGTTTTTTCAAAAGTTATTTATTTATTCATGAATATCTATTTTGTCCCCTTCAAAGTAATCCCCATGAGATATTATACACTTGTGCCAACGGTTTTTCCAATCTTCGAAGCACTTCAAAAAATCATTTTTTTGTATCTTGTTCAGCTCCTCCTTCGATGCCGTCTTTATCTTGTCAAGAGAAGCGTAACCTCGTCCTTTCATGGGCCTCTTCAGTTTAGGGAACAAGAAAAAGTCACAGGGGGCCAGATCTGGGGAATACGGTGGCTGCGGCATCATTAGTGTGTTGTTTTTGGCCAAAAAGTCGCGCACAAGCAACGATGCGTGAGCAGGGGCGTTATCGTGGTGCAAAAGCCAATTTTTGTTCTTCCACAAATCCGGGCGTTTCTGGCGGATTTCTTCGCGCAAATTGCGCATAACTTGCAGGTAATATTCCTTATTGACCGTTCTTCCCTGTGGCAAGAACTCATGATGCACCACGCCCCTGCAATCGAAGAAAATTGTCAGCAAAACTTTCACATTCGACTTGGCGCGCTTTTTTCGGTCTTGGTTCGTGCGGCAGCTTCCATTGAGATGATTGAGCTTTGGTTTCCACGTCATAACCATAAACCCACGATTCGTCACCAGTTATGACCCTCTGGAGCAAATTTGGGTCGTCGCGGACAGAGTTTAACATCTCATTAGCAATGTTCATGCGATGCTGTTTTTGGTCACAATTGAGCAATTTTGGTACGAATTTCGCGTAAAAATCGAAGACGATCCAAAACACGTGCAAGCAAAGCAGCTGTCAACAATTACCTGAACATTCAAAATGGCCGAGCTTGTCGGCATAAGTGAGAGACATGAGTACCAACATAACGCCACAAAAAATTCGAAATTCGAATATACGTAACCAGCGAAAATTTAAAATTCGCGATACTTTTTGAACACACCTCGTATAAATAGCAACTAATTTATATAGTAAATAGAAATATTAGCCTTAGCTTGACGTAATTTTAAAAAATACAGATTTGAATTGTTCATTATAATTCCAATGCTCGAAAGTGTATATTCTTATGAAAAGATATGTAAAAGAAACTTTTTTATTTTTATGAAATTGGAGTACAAACAACCTTATTTTTTTGTATAAAATATTACCTTTTTACATACTTTTAAATAAAAAAACGAATAAAACATGTGAATGATGACTTCCTTTTTTTTAGCTGTGTTTTTCAGCCTTAATACATTTTTTTTTATCGTTTTTTTAGAATCTAGCTGGATTGCTGAAAAAATTCTGGCAACACTGAAGAAGGCATAGAAATGCCAATTGTATGAAGGGAAAAGTAATAAACAGTTATTGTTAATTCAAAAAAGGTTATAATTATAATAATAAGTAGTAGTGACTGTTAAGGTATCCCAATTTGAGCAGGTCTATCGTTTTACTTTAAAATAAAGAAGGAGTTCTATTTTGCAGTAGTAATAAGTGTTTGACCGTATATCGAGTCCTAACAGCCATTTTAGTGTTACAAACAAAAATAAAATTTTACAGAAGGTATTTTAGGTTACTAATATAAAAAATATTAAAGCAAAATGTTACTTACATCGTAATTGCCTTTGTTTTTTTTTTTAATGATACATATTAGAGTTATAATATTATGTGAGATGGCTTAAAATAAACAGAATTATCGATGTCTGTGAAAATACGGATTTTCAAAATTTTGTTGGTTACACTTAAATAGCGGTTAGTGCTCGATATTTTGGAATATCGTGGTAAAATTACGAGTAATCGGTACCTCGACTACCTCAAGTACGTTGAGCTCATTTCATGAATACTTCAAATTTCGCTATATAAATTTTTCTCGAGTTGTGGTACGTTTTGTGGAATACTCCACTTTGAAAAGTTACTGGCTTTTTCACTATCGAAGTAAAATAGGGTTGACATAAAGTTATTTTTCGCCGTATATTTTTCTTCCGAACATTCTTTGTTATAAGAGTAATCGAATTATCAATGTTATAATATCTTCAACGGTTTTTTATTTATGGTTAATAATATTTGCAAAATTAAAATAAAATCAAAAGTAGGGGGTGCTACATATATTTTCAAAAGTTACCCACATCTATTGGATGCTTTAATTTTAATGCACATACCGAATTTGGTTGTTATATGTATATTATGAGCAGAATAATCACTTCTTTGTATTTTCCAAATTATTCGATACATAACAATTGGGAGTGACTACCGTCCGTTTTAGCCCATTTAAAAAAGCGATGGCGATGATATCCAAGTTATCCTAGTCCCAGACGGGCGGACGGACATTTCTTATCAACTTCTTTCTTTCTCCTGACCACATTGATATATTCGTTTATTAAGGAATTTATGCACTAGATCTTTACTTTTTCCATAACGTTGTTTTTGTACAGGGATTGACAATAATTATACCTATAAAGAACATTATAACTTTGGCCCGATGCTTGTAAGTATGAGAAGAATAAGACGTAGACCCACCACTAAGTATACCTAAATAATCAGGGCGATGAGCTGCCCGTCTGTGTGTTTGAACGCAAACTAGTCTCTTTGTTTCGGAGATATCTCGCTGAAATTTGCTATAGGGCTGCGATTTGGTAATATATTAACCATTCGTCGGAACCAACAAGATCGGACCAATAAAACTCATAGCTCCAATACCATCGATTGTTCCGATAAACGGGTTTTAGCCTATAACTATAAATTATACAGATTTGCGTATAGCTCCCTGTATGGTTTACTTTAATTTACTGTGAGAATTTATACTTTACTATTATATACTTTACATTGAAAATTTATTAATTTTCAAAACGAAAATTTTTGATAATTGGATTTCACAATTGCATTCAATAAACATAACTCCAAAAATAGAAATTTTTGAATACCTACAAACATATATTTTATTATTTATTCTATTTTATAAAGGCTTACATAATAATAGAAATTATTATACAAACTAAAAATAACGCAGCGCTATCGGTTTTTGAGATTTTTCATTTGAAATTGATGATTGATGATTTCGGTATTCTGTAAGAGAAAATCACAAAAAGTTCACCAAATTGTGAAAACACACTTGCATACATCTTAAGTACAGCATTTGACAAATCCCATTCACATATCGCGATAGCCCAGGTAGTAAGTGTCTCGCGTACAACGTGTGAGACGCAGGTTCGAACCAAGGATCGCGGACAGTTTATAATTTTTAGGTTTTATTTAATTTTTTGTTTATTAAATATAATTTTTTTAAATATTATAATAAATATTTGTCAACGAATAAAATACGCACAAAATAAAAATTGTGGGTTTTATTTAAATTGACCTTTAGCTCAACAAAATCATCAAATATTCTAGAAATCAACAAGGCTATTAATTTTTCATCAAATATATTATAATAAATATTATAATAATATTATTTTTTTAAGTCTATAAGCGGTTTTACACAAATCAAATTTTTTTTAAATGTGAGATGTGAGACAGCTCACAGAAAATCAAATTGTATCAAAATTGAAATTGACCACAAAATGTCTCTATTAGTGACTAGATACTGCTTACAGAATTCACCTATTAATTAGAAACGAAAACATGTCACACAAAGAAAATTCATTTAGTGTTAAAATGTGAAATGAAACTAAATGATTTTAATTTTTTAACAAAATTTAAAGTTTAACAAATTTTATTATATTTGATGAAAACTAAAATATTTTACAAAAAGAGAAAAATAAATGAAATTAATATTAAAATTGGAAAACGATTGTCGTCGAAACGTTAGTGAAAAATATTTATAATATTCTATAAATAGAACGAAATATATTTAACTAAAATCGATTATCTTCGCCTATCTTAATGTAATTAGAAAATCAGTGGCGTAGATAGCTCTGGGTCATGAGGGGACTGTAAATTGTTCGATCAAGATAAAAATTTTACAATCTAAAACTACCTTCAAACAAGAATTTTATTTCGCGAATGTCCTTACAAATTCGTTTTTTTGTTATAAGTTACAACTCAAAATAACGGATGTTATTGATAACAAATGCCAGATCTGTTAGATATCTCGTCGATTACTTCGGTAGCTGTGATTCCAATATCACGATGCATTGTTAGAGCAGCTAATGCATTCAACCTATCCTTGAAAAAATAAAGAGATGGACGTCAATATTTTGTTTTAGGATACTTGAATGTAAGTACTTTTTTAAACATCCTGATTAAATTGCCCAACGTCCACTCACCCAAAGTTCATCCCCACGTAGCGCCACGTGGGCCCCACGTGTGAGTGTTTTTAATGTACAGGGTGGCTGATGAATTTTGCTACATTAAGAAACTCAAATAATTTTTTTTTCAGCGTATGGAATTCATTCTTCTTTTATTCATGTTAAAGCTCAATCAATTTTATTAAATATAGCTTAATTAGTTTTAAAAATAATGGAATTTAAATGCCGCCCCTGCTCGTCGATGCATGTGCGGCATCTTACCAAAAAGTTGTTCATTACTGCTTGGAGAGTTGAGACAGGAATAGCCGCAATTGTTTCTCGAATGGATTTCCTTAGTTCATTCAAATTTGTTGGTTTTGCTTTGAAGACTTCCTGTTTGCAATAACCCCACAAGAAAAAGTCAGGTGCAGTAAGGTCAGGCGACCTGGGTGGCCAACGGAATGTGGAGTTTCTGGATATCAGCTTATTGGGAAATTTTCGTCGCAATTCTGTCATAACAGGTTGGGCTATATGAGGAGCTGCACCATCTTACTGAAACCACACAGAGTTGAAAGAAATTCTCATTCGGATAGAAAAACTCTCTCAACATGCTCAAGTAACGGTCTCCAGTAACCGTAACGGTGTGACCGTTTTCTTCGAAGAAGTAGGGCCCGACAATGCAGCGTGATGAAACTGCACACCACACTGTGACAGGAAGTGGATGCAATTCCGTCTCATGGAGTATCTGTGGGTTGGAAGCACTCCATATTCGACAATTTTGTTTGTTTATGTTGCCGTTTAAATCGAAATGGGCCTCGTCAGACATGAAAAGACAGTTCAACATGTTTCCATCCTCTTCCACCATTTGAAGCATCTTCTGGCAAAATTCCAAGCGAATCGGCAAGTCTGCAGCATTCAGTTTGTTGGCCATTTGAATTTTATATGGGAATAAGTCCAAATCTTTGTGCATAATTGACTGTAATGACTGTCTGCCTACACCCATTTGAGCAGATAAGCTTCTTGTCGAAACACGTGGATTGTTTTGTATGGCAGCAGCTACAGCAGCGATTGTTTCCTCCGTTCGAACTAGGTCTTCTGTTGACTGCCCCATGCTCGGCAAAATTGTTTACAAGTCTTATTATGGTCCATCTGCTCGGAGGATTGCCGCCAAACGTGCGCCTATACTCTCTTTGAACCGAAACTACGGACTCCAGTGCGTGATAGCGGCGGACAATCCAAATTCTTGTTTCAGTGTCCCAGTTATCCATTTTTGTTAAATGTAAAAGTCAATCTGCAAAATAAAATAAAAATTAACCAGATTGAACAAAGTCGAAAAACAGCTCTTAAAATAGTCAACCAAAACACTTGAGTGGTTTTAGTTTTGCAAATAATAAATTAGTATTCTATTCTTACAATTTTAGTAAAAATAATCTTGAGAAACACAGCAAAGCACGTTAGTGAAGTTGGCATACGAAGGTTCACAAAAATCAAAAACAAACTGTTCTGGGTAGCTTTCAAAAAGTGTTGGAGTTCCTGAAAAGAAAAGAGAACGTTCTGCAAAATTAATCCCAAAAAATAGGATTTTATAATTTTGTATGCTAAGTTCACGCAACATACTATATACCGAAAAACTAACTTTTTGAAACTGTTCTGGGTCGCATTGAAAAAGTTCTGGAGTTCCTGAAAAGAAGAAAAAAAAGTTCGGCAAATTTGGACAAAAACTTTTTTTTTATATTGACAAAAAAAATTAAAATTTCTAAAAATGTTCAAAAAACCGGAATTTTCAAAGTGTTCTGGGTAGTATTCAAAAAGTTCTGGAGTTCCTGAAAAGAAGAAAAAAAGTTCTGCAAATATTGGTCCTAAACATTTGTTTTAAAATTGACCAAAAAACTGAAAGTTTCTAAAATGTTAAAAACCCCAGAATTTCAAAACTGTTCTGGGCAGCATTCAAAAAGTTCTAGAGTTCCTGAAAAGAAGAAAAACAAGTTCTTGCAAATTTGGACCTACATTTTTTTTTATTGACCAAAAAACTTAAAATTTCTAAAATGTTCAAAAAGCCGGAATTTTAAAACTATTCTGGGTAGCATTCAAAAAGTTCTGGAGTTCCTAAAAAGAGGAGAAAAAGTTTTCATCATTTGACCTAAAAAGTGTTTTTTTAAATGGACCCAAAAACTGAAAATTTAGAAAAAGGTATAAAATGGCGTAATTCAATAATAAAAGCAGCTACTATGATAAAATTTGCTAGATTTATTAATTTGGTTGTCCCATTGACGACTTTATAAAATTTTTCTCAGTCAAGAAAATTTCAAATTCGACTGTTAATAGCTTCAGAAAGGTGTAAGATAGAATTACGAAACTTCATACGAGGTATACTATAGATATGTAGAGTACGCCTAGGGAAACTAAACAAAATCGGTGGACACCCACAACCACCTTTGGACCAAATTTTTCTAAAAAAGAAGTAGGAAACCTGAACATGCCATATCTCCTTCACTGATGCAGATAGAATGCTAGAATTTCGTAGTTACAATGACCTGATGATCTTATTAATAATTTTTTTAAATTTTGGAAAATGGGCCTACATATAAATGAACAAAATATCAAACTTCAGCTATTATAAACTTCAGAACCATGTTAAATAAAATTACATAACATGATACGATATATTTATAGCCTATGCTGTAACCAGTGAATCCAGGAATCTACTGTGAAAATTTCATAAAGATCGGTTGAGTACCTTGAACGCCTATGCAAGATTAACATTGTATATAGCCTGGGGGTGTATACTGTAACCAGTGAACGCAATAATCTACTGTGACAATTTCATAAAGCTCGGTTAAGTACTTTGGACGCAAGACACACATTAATTTTTATACCCAGCGTGTATTAGTACACAGGGTATTAAGTTTTGGTACATACAACGGTGGTTGGTAACGGTACAAAATAATGGAGTTAGATGTATAGTTCCATATATCAAAGTTCTTAGAATGAACAGAGGAATCCATTAAGACATGTCCGTCCGTTTTTTTTTGCTTTTTTTGAATTTTGGAAAATGGGCGTGGCACCGCCCACACATAAATGAACAAAATGTCAAATTTCAACTATAATTAACTTCAGAACCGTGTTAAATAAAATTACGAAACATGATACGAGGTATACTATCTACGCTTTTCAAAATTATATATAGCCTATGCTGTAACCAGTGAATCCAAGAATCTTCTGTGAAAATTTCATAAAGATCGGTTGAGTACCTTGGACGCCGACAGAACTTTTTTTTCTTTTCAGGAACTCCAGAGCTTTCCGATTGCTCCCCAGACCACTTTTGAAATTCCCGTTTTTGAACATTTTAGAGTATTTAAATTTTTGGGTCAATTTAAAAAACACTTTTTTAGGTCAAATTTTGCAGAACTTTTTTTCTTCTTGGCAGGAACTGCAGGACTTTTGGAATGCTACCCAGAACAGTTTTCAAATTTTGGTTTTTTGAACATTTTTAGAAATTGTCAGTTTTTTGGTCAATTAAAAAAAAATGTTTGGGACCAAATTTGCAGAAATTTTTTTCTTCTTTTCAGGAACTCCAGAGCTTTTTGAATGCTACCGAGAACAATTTTAAAATCCCGGTTATTTGAACATTTTTAGAAATTCTCAGTTCTTGGTGCTTTTTAAAAAACTTTTGAAGTTTTCGTTTGCAGAACTTTTTTTTTTCTTTTCAGGAGCTCTAGAACTTTTTGAATGCTACCCAGAACAGTTTCTGTTTTTTTTTTGTGAACCTTTGTATGCCAACTTCACAGACGTCAGAAAAGTGTATTGAAGTAATTGAGTTTCAGTAGTTGCTAGTTGTTCAAAAATTATAAATTTTTTTCCCGAGACTTAATTTCTTACAATTTCGTAGGTTTCTCGACAGTGCGAATACGAATGCGTTACCTTCTTTATCCATTAGATTTTGTTAGGTATGATTATGATGACTTGAGCACGCTGGCATCTAGAGCGGCTGAGATGTCAACTCGCATTGCTACCCTGGAGGAGAATATGCGTAAGGTAGGATGTGACATTATTAGCCTACAACAACAGCTGGACAATCCTACCCCACAAAAAATCATGCCCGACTTCAGTGTTGATATTGTTGCTTTTGGTGTGCCGTATGCAGAGGGTGAGAACCTCAAGTTTATATACAGTCAATTATGTTTGTCGATAGATTTCTTATCACCTCAAGTGCGTGATATATTCCGTACACGGCCCTCTCCTACAAGTCTCAACAGTGCAATCATAATCAAATTTCACTTTCCGATTGATCGCACCCGCACACTCCGTGCTTTTACTGAGTATCGTAGAAGAACCAAATCTAGCATCTCACTCTGGGCACTCGGGATTGAAGGCAACTGGCACATTTTTGAGAGTCTCTCGAAAGAGAATCGACAATTGCTTCAAGACGCCATCAAGTTGCGAAGAGATGGAAAGCTTGCATCCGTGCATACGTTTCGTGGGTGTGTGCATGTCAAAAAAGAGAAGGGGAAAGACAGCGTATCAACGAAAATTACAAACCAAGATTAGTTGACGCAGTTTTTATAAATGTGTGTTCTATTTGTTAGTGTTAAGCTTATTCTTCGTTTTTATTTTTGTTTTTATTTTAATTGTTATTTTTATTGTTATTTTTGTAAAGTTAGCACATCTTAGTTTCTTCTCTTCTCTTTTTTCCTTAAATTTTTACTTTGTTGTCTTGAGGTTGCTTTTGTTTAATTTCATAGCACTATGTAATGCTTGTTAACAACAACAACAGCACAACATATAGCGTTGATGAGTGTAGCCCGGCGATGATAAATATTTTGTGCAACCAGCAGGAAGGCCTAAAAATGGTTCACTTCAACGCGCGGAGTCTTAATAATGAAAAAATGGACATGGTGAGAAGGGTGTTTGAGTTTTCAGCTGTCGACGTTATATGTGTATCTGAAACATGGTTTAGACATGATGTCAGTGATGCGCACTTCGACATAAACAACTTTAAATTATTTAGACCTGATAGGATAAGCAGAAAAGGTGGTGGGGTTGCCATATATGTTAAAAATCACAAAATTTATTGCCCAGTCAACAGGGAATACCGTAGAATATTTGCTTATTGAGTTGTCCGCCCGTTCGTCCAGAACCCTGTTGTACTGTGTATATAATCCCAATAAATTTAGTAGTTTGTGTGACTTTTTCGGTTACTTGTCCTCTGTTTCTACTGCCTATGACAATATTATCATTTGTGGTGACTTTAATATTAATTTGCTACGCTCAGATAGTTACAGTTCTCGCTTAGTAGAAGATGTGTGTGGTGTTGGTTTGTCTTTTGTGAATTTATCTGTACCCACAAGGTACGGAAATAATTGTTGTCCAAGCCTACTTGATTATTTCATCGTATCCGGCATTTCCATTGTCTTAAAATTTGACCAAATATCGCTTATATCTGATCATGACTTGATTTTCTGCACACTTGACATCCTACTCGACAATGGAAATGAGTTTGTCAATGCCTACAGTTTTTTAGACTATCGATCCTTAAATGTAAATAGCCTCTTCAGGGACCTTGCAGACATAAATTGGTCCACCAGCTGGGGCCTCAGCTCGGTAAATGAAAAACGTTTGTTTCTTAATAGATCTATTCTCCAGCTGCTGAGTGTACATGTGCCAATGAAAACTGTTATGAACAGATCGTCCTCTTGCCCCTGGTTCAACAATAGAGCTCGAATGGCGATTAAGAAACGAAGCAAAGCTTATTTGAAATGGAAAAGGGTCCAAAATGAAACGAACTGGAGTATTTTTAAATTGATACGAAATGAAACCACGCAAATTATAAGGCAGGAAAAGCATAAATATTTCGGTAAAAGGCTTTGTCCGTCCCTACCTAATAATGTCTTGTGGCGTAACCTGAGAACCTTGCGTGTTCGTGTTCGTGATAATCCCGTGTGTACCATTAACCCTGATAACTTAAATGAAGCCTTTGTTAACTGTTCCCCCTCCCCATCTCCCTGTCCACGAGCTCCTGCGCCCACAGTCTATTGTGAAACCATCCCACTAGGTCAGTTGTTTCAGTTTCGTGCTGTTTCTGAAATAGACATTGTGAGAAATGTATACAAAGTGCGATCCAATGCCATAGGTGAGGATGGCATCCCCATTAAATCTATAAAAACCATCCTGTTATATATATTGCCCACCCTCACGCACATCATAAACCATAGTTTCACAACCTCTTGCTTCCCTAAGGCATGGAAAGTCGCCACTGTGCTCCCTGTAGCCAAAAACAGATCGCCTGCTAGCCCTACTGACTTTCGACCGATCAGCATTTTGCCTGCTTTGTCAAAAGTAGCTGAGTCTATTCTTTTCTTTAAATTGTCATCTAACCGCCTGGGCGATTTTGACCGTCCAACATGCTCGCCACATATCCGAGGCTTTGTTGTTGAATTTCATTGGAACGTTGTTTTACGTGGTGGGTCCCAAACCCAACGCACAACCCGTTTCACGGGAGGTTGAATTCTATTACACGTTTGTATAGCGAGCCGCTTGATCCAAGACAGACGCCCGCTTGCAGCCGCACCACCTGGTGATCAGACGCTGCTGTTTGAACCCCCCCAGCAAGCCCTTAAACCGATTATGTCGGAGTGGCCTTACCAGGTTGTCGCCTTCTCACGTTTAGCTCACCAGAGGATACTTGGGCGCAAAGCCCGGAAGTAGTGAGCTGCTTGAACCGCATGCAAAAGAATCGCTCTGGCCATTCCCAGGTGAATGGCGATCAGAAACTTTCCCCACTTGCGTGGACTTCTGCACACGGCCCCACCCTCCAGCTGAGTCTATTATGTCTGAGAAAATTTACTGCCATGTCAATGAATACAATCTCTTATCGCGTTTCCAGTCAGGGTTTGGGGCCAAACACAGCTGCTCAACAGCCATGGTTAAAATGCTTGATGACGTTTGACTTGATTTTGATAAAAAGTACTTAACATTGCTTTGCCTGCTGGATTTCTCGAAGGCCTTTGATTCGGTTGACCATGACCTGCTTTGCTTTAAATTAGAAAAGTTATTTGGCTTTGGAGTTACCTCACCGGCAAGTCCCAGCGTGGGAAGGTTGAAAATGAACTATCTGCTATTCGCCCACTGTTATGTGGTGTACCCCAGGGCTCTATTCTGGGAACACTACTAATTAGTGTTTTTGTTAATGATGTACTCTGCAAATGTAAATATGCTAGCATTCATGCTTATGCGGATGAGATCCAGCTTTATTTATCCAGTCCTCTTGATCAAACAATTAATATGGCAGCCAACTTTAACGAGGATTTATCCTCTATCAATTCCTGGGCGTCACAAAATGGCCTACGTCTCAACGTCGATAAGTGTTATCTATTTGTAAGAAGCGCCTTGATGCCGCAGCTGTCCCCCCTTTGTATATTGGAGATCGCGCTATTAAATTTGTCTCGAAGATAACCAATTTAGGTTTTGTCATAAATAGTGATCTTACGTGTGCAGACCATATAAGTGCCACTGTTGGAAAGGTATATTATAGTTTACGGAGTCTGCGAATGTCTGCCCAATTTACTCCGGTTGGCATAAGACGAAAGCTCGCCATACAGTTAATCATGCCCATCATTCTCTATGCAGAGCTGGTGTATAGCAAGCTGGACTCTCAGTCTGCGCATAAACTGGATGTGGCTTTCAACCACGTCACGCGCTATGTGTTCGGGCTAAATAGATTTGAACATATCTCATCGTGGAGGACTAGGTTACTAGGCTGTGAACTTTCTGAGTATTTTAAAGCTAGAAACTGCACCTTTCTCTGCCACGTCATAAAGGATAAACAACCGAGTTACCTGTATGAAAAACTAACATTTCCTAGGTCAGTTCGCTCATCTGACTTGATAGTGCCGCAATACCACTTCCTCTTTTCTACTAGGCTATTCTTTATCAATGCTATACGTTTATGGAACTCGATTCCTGCCACTGTTCGTAGGAACCTGAACAAAAGCAACACTATGACAGTTCTAATAGATTATTTTGGTAACACTTACCCTTAAGCTAACTACTTTTAAGCCTGTATGTGTACTGGGTTTTTGACATTTTTGCTATTATTTCCTACTGCTGTACTAAAAAAGAATCTATATTTCTTATTGTACTAATGCTTTATAATAATAAATGAAATGAAATGAAAATCAGTGTTGCCGCTTCGGTTATTTTTAACCAAAATTGGTAATGTTTTTCACTTGAAAACGTTTTTGGTAGTTAGGTGTTTTTTTATGTTTGGTAGTTTTTTCCGATGCATATGTATCTTTTTATTCCTCGCAATTCGGTAAGTAAGAAAAAGTATGCTCGCCAGGCAAGCGAGAATTTCAAGCTCGTGAAGATAACGACTTAAAATTTATCTCGCAAGCTTTCACTACACTGTATGATGTAAAGCCAAGAAATAGATAAGTAAGTTTAAAGGTATTTGTAAATACATACTTTCTTTTAAATTTTGTTTATACATTTACATAGATTTGTGAAGCGTATGAAACAAAGGGATGTTGAACCCAACAGAACTGAATATGCAAGTTCCAGGTGTTTACGCGACATCGGTAGCCACACGTCCGAATCCCAAAAACATAATATTCATTATACACATATTGCATGAATTGTACATAAACTAATATTCGCTATATGTTTTCCATGAATTGTAAATAATTTCATTATAACACATGTATTATATCACATCCTATTATTCCTACCTTATAATTAATCACCTCAGAGAATGAACTCACCTTTAGGTTTAAGTATTAAAATTGGAACAATTTGGGAGGTGTGGAAACCACGCGCAAAACAGCCCACAACAATTCGCTGCATGACCGACATCTGTCATGTAGACGGCCATCATTTTTATTGTTATTTTTTGCACCGGCTTTTATATTCGTGTTTTTCCACCGGCTTTTATTGCATATCACAAGAGAAGAAATCGAGCTGCTGGGAACAGTTGCTACGTGATATACGACCGACGACCAGGAAACACCACCCTATTTCAACCGCGTGCAGGTTCCATCGAAGATCGGCCCGAAAACCATCCTTGATAATCGTGAGTACCTTAACTTGGCATCAAGTTAAACACCAGGTAAGGCGTCTGCCACAGCACAAAGTTTCTTCACTATCTATCCATCAATACTTTAGAATATAAAAGTGGGAATTCAGTAATAACTACATTTATTTATAATATTTTTTTTTCTACATTTAGTGGCGAGTCTGATGGGCAATGTAGCCAGAAACCCAAAAGAAAATTCCGTCAAGAGTGGGCTGCTACTTTTTCTTGGTGGGAAGAACGAAATGGAAAAGCATATTGCACTGCATGCGATAAATCGAAAAGAAAAAAAATCATATTCAGAATACTGAAAAGAACAGAAATCAGGTACAAATAGAATCATTTATGTCCGAAGAAAGGCAGAGCATTAAAAGAAGCGTCCAGCAGGCTGAACTAATTTTAGGAATATTGTGTATCACACACAACTTGCCGTTCCTGCTAATGGACCATTTGCTGCTTTTGTTGTTTGCATGTTGCCCCGATTCCCAAATCGCAAAGGCATTAAAATGTGGCAGAACCAAGTCGACGCAAATTGCGTCCGTGTTAGGAAACAAGGCGTGTGACAAAATTTATTCAGTTTTAAGGAGTACTCGTTGATCGTGGATGAAACTACGGATATTTCCACATCAAATCTTATGGTTTTAATTGCAAGGTATGCTGACAACACTACTCGCTTAATACAATATCGTTTTATGGGAATCCTCCAGCTTGAAAAGGTAGATGCATCGTCCATCTACAAAACCATAAAAGATTTTTTTTTCTGGAGTAAATATTCCTTTGAGAAACCTGATAGGGCTTGCTACGGGCGGTGCCAGTGTTATCGCATAATGTATAAACGGCCTAGAATCGAAGTTCAAGAGCGAGTTCGACATATTCTCCATAAAATGTTTTGTTATTCATTACATTTGTGCGCATTATACGCCTGCAAAAATCTGCCATCTGATGTTTAGGGTCTTTGCAAAAATATTTATTCCTTTTTTCCCATAGTCCGAAAAGAATTCATGAACTAAAAAAGTTTCAAGATTTCATTTGTAATGCAACATAAAATTTATTTTGAGGTCAATCTGGTCTCGGTGCTGATATAGCTGAAATTATGAATAATAAAAATAAAATATGTCTTAGGTTTTTATCATATGTATTAAAACTAATTCCTCTTTAAATGGTCATCTAACTGCCTGGGCGATTTTGACCGTCCAACATAGCTCGCCAGTCGTTTCTTCGTTGCGCCAACTGGCGCCAATTGGAAACACCGCGGGATCGCAAATCGGTCTTCACTTGGTCCTTCCATCGGAGTGGTGGTCTCCCTCTTCCTCTGCTTCCACCGGCGGGTGCTGATAAGAATACCTTCTGGGCTGGAGCATCATCGCTCATTCGCACTACGTGGCCTAGCCAGCGAAGCCGCTGTGTTTTAATTCGCTGAACTATGTCGGCGTCTGCGTAAGGTTCATACAGCTTATCATTAAATCTTCTTCGGGACTCGCCGTCGCCAACGCGTAGAGGGCCACAAATATTCATTTTTTCATTTTTTTTTTTTAATTTCATTTATTAATCATTTTCTTAATGCTATGTACATACTTAAAATTTCCATATTGTACCTAACACATTAACTATAACATAGCTTAAGAAAGGTAGATGGCATTTATTATTTTAATAATTAAAATAGTACTAATGCCATTTTCAAAAGATGATATACTGTTTTTTTGTGTGGGATGTACATTAAATATTATCATAAAATACTAAACTTACTAATACACTAAAAAATTTATTAAAAAGAACTTCAGGTAAAATAATTTTGTACATTAAATATTTTTATAAAACATTAAAGTTACTAATACACTGAAAAATTTATTAAAAAGAACTTCAGGTAAAACAATTTTTATAATATTTTTTATAATATCGCCCTCAGCAGCGATTCCAGTTCATAATGATTATGTCCAAGCAGATACAGTTTAACTGATTTTTGAAAGAAATTAAGATTTCTAATAACCTGTACAGTGGTAGGTAGGGAGGTGAAGAATTTGCGCGACGTGTAGATATAAAAGCTTCTAAAGTGTGACGTTCTAGAATACGGAATTTGTACAGTTGGAAGTATATTCCTACGTAAGTTATAGACTTCTGAGGGAAAGCTCTCCAAGTAACCTGAACGAGTAAAGAAGATACTCAAGACTTTATATAAATACAAGTGACGGCACGGTAGTATATCCAGTAGGGTTAGGCTTATTTATGAAATTGATCCGATTTCAAGTCTTACAGCCTAAAAATGTTCGTATTGATACAGTATAAGAAAGTGGAAAGTTTCAGCCTGATCAGACCTTGTTTAGAGGTGGCGACTTGAGCTGAAACCTCTGTATTAAGGCGTTTAATAAAATGCATTTTTTCACGGCATCCACTGCAAACACAAACAAGTAAGGAAGTCTAAGTTCGGGAAAACCGAACATTAAATACCCAGCGGTAGTTTCCATGTGATTTTCGAAATATTCCGTATCGAAAGTGGGCGTGGTCGGGAAGCGATTTCGTCCAATTTCATCAGGTATACTCCTTATAATGCTAGTATACCTTGTGCCGAATTTCATGATTCTACCGTAATCAATTTTAAAGTTACGACCAGTCTAACTGTCACAAATTCTTCCCTTGTTCCGGTGCCACGCCCACTTTAAAAAACTTATTAAAAAATCATTTTAGAATGACCAGGGGGATTCACCTATAAAATTATATCATTTTAGCCATTGCAGCTACCGAGAGAAGCCTTCTTGACTCTTCAATTATTTTTACTCTACCGGTGTTTAAAACATCACGGTATTACATTTTCTTTCCATGGCTGTGTGTCCTGGCAGAGGTTTCTTGCAAGGAAGGTGAAGCCAAATGCAAATTTGCCAGTGTAAACGGGTTCGAAATGACTCATTCAAATTGGGCAAATTTGGTGCAGTGTAAATGTAGTATAAATTAAAACGGTAAACTCTTTCAAAGTAAATTTGCAACTTTCGGGACGCAGAATAAATAAACGTTTTTCTGCAGTTGAGACGAATTTGTGGACGTTAATACATCGCTTTTTTTTGTGTACTAAGCTAAAAAAAATATGGCGAATTTACGATCAACTGACGAAATTTTTTTACTTGGACATCCGTGTTCTCAAATTCTCGGAAGCAAATTACCATCGATTAAGCAAGTGTTGTGTGTTTTTTTTTACAATCACAATAAAGTTCGTTTAACAATACATGAAAGTGCAGTGCTTGTCATAAAAGAAGTGTCAGTATTTTGGTCGAAAGCACGAATTCCTATTCGTAAAGAGTACAATTGTGTTTCGAAAGTCAAAAAATTAGTTACAAAATGGAAAGGTCTTCTCAAAAATAAAAATAAATCCAAAGAGATTTTCAGAGAACAAGAGGCCGCTTTTGTAGCGAATTTAAACGGTCTGTTTGATATCGCCCATGCAAATGCTATGACGATGATGACAATTGAAGAGGACAAGGCATTTCTTGAAATGCAACGCAAGGACGGGTAATTTAGCTGGATCAGATTTAAAGTTAGCTAAGAAGGAGCAAAGGAAGACGCAACGTGATTCGGAAAATCATGTCCGAAAACAAAGGGAGATTGAGCGCGTTGCTACCCAGGTATCATACAATGATGAAGGTAAAATTAGGTGTCACGTGTGTCATGTATTATTTTTTATGTATTAATTATTCTTTCCTCTAGAGTCCGACGCACCCTCTGTGGGTACTGTTAGTGATTCTTCGATGCACATTCCGGAACCTGAAAAAAAATTACAACCAGCACAAAGAGGGCGAAAGAATTTCTTAACCCCTCGCGTATTATCTTCATTGGATAAATGGCGAATCACGAACAATGCTGCCATGCATTTAGTATCCGTAATATTGGAAGCATTGGACCATGATATAAGAGAATTTGCATTTAATGCAAGAACATTACAGCGACTTAGAGAAGAAAATCGAGCAACTGCCGCTGAATCTGCCAAAAAAGGCTGCCTTAACTTGGTAATACATTTTTCTAAATCTGTTTTAAGTAGGTCAGATTTTATAATTAATATTATAATGCAAATGAGTGGATTCTTTAAATAAATAAGCAAAGATTATTTAAATTTCAATCCCACCCACACTTTTTATTACTTTCAGATGTCAGCAGTGGTGCACTGGGACGGTAAAATGCTCCCAGAATTGACGGGACATAACTTGGTAGAGCGCTTACCAATCATTATTACACATATGGACGGCGAACAGCTCATAGGTGTACCTAAGCTAAGTTCTTCAACTGGAATGGAAATCTCTAAAACAGTTTTTGACGCACTGAATGAATGGCAACTCTCTAATAAAATTGTAGCGGCTTGCTTTGATACAACTGCTTCCAATTCGGGAAGATTAAATGGCGCTGCAGTTTTATTAGAAGGTCTGTTACAGCGCAGCTTGCTTTATCTTCCATGCAGACATCACATCGCCGAAATATTTTTGCGAGCCGCATTCGAGTCTGTCGCTGAAGCTACATCAAGTCCAAATGTCCCCCTCTTTGCAAGATTTAAAGAGTCTTGGAGCGAAATTGACCAGAGTAACTTCAAGTTTGGAGTAGCGAATGATTACATAGCGATGCATTTAAATGATGAAAGAAAATAATTAATTACTGTCATGCCGAATTGACAAGGGACCATACTCGTACTGATTACGTAGAACTGTTGGAGTTAACTTTACTTTTTTTGGGAAATATTCCGGAATATCACCATTTTCGATCTCCTGGACCAACCAATGCATCATGCACGTTGGATGTCCAAGGCTATCTATACCTTAACAATATATTTGTTTTGATATGAATTCAAATTGACAAGCAAAGAAGAAAAATATTTGCGTGACGTATCTGTTTTTATTGTAAGGTTTTATGTAAAATATTATCTCGACTTTCAATTCATTCGTGAAATATACTTTAATAAGGAAATAGATGAGAAAATTTCTACTGCTGTGCTCAAAAAAGCCTGCAACCATTTATGGTATATAGCGGATGAAAACATAGCTCTTTTCTTGTTCGACGATAATGTTTCCTATGCTGAGAAGCGAAAAATGGCAAAGAGAGTATTAGAGCTTGGTCTTGATGGCAATAAAAATGACAATTCACTTAAGCGTATAAGCCTGAAAGAGAAAGATCTGCCATCGTTCGTTACAAAGAAGTTGTGTGACTTCATTACGTGTAACACCATTAAATTTTTCGACCGTTTCAACATATCAACATCATTTTTGACCAATGATCCTTCTGAATGGAATGATAGCGATGAATTTAAGGACGCTTTGGAAATAATCGGCAAACTAAAAGTGGTTAATGACTCGGCAGAGCGCGGCGTAAAACTCATGCAAGACTATAACCAAAAACTTACAAAAAAAGAGCATGAACTTCAAAATTTATTACAAGTTGTAAAAGAATATCAAAAAAAATTTCCTTTAAATTCAAAAAAAGCGCTAACAAGCTAATCATTTATATTAACTTTTATTCAATTTGTATACACGAATATTTAATTTACTTGAATACTGTTTTGTACCAAAAATAAAATATTAATTTTTTTTTTATACCATAGAAGGAGTGGATGACACACACTATATATCAAAATAAAAATAATTTGTTGGATTTATGAAACTAATATCGAAGTAATCTATATTTAAATTTAGTTGTATATTTAAATATTTTAAACAAAAGAACTATTCATAAGATACATATTTTTTTGAGCACGAAAAAAAATTTGTCTTTGCTAAGAATGCATATATATATGTATATAACTTTAAGCTCTTGTCGCCACCTCTAAACCTTTATGGATTTACTTAAAATTTCACATATTTGTATATCACAGTAAAACGAACATTTTTAGCCCATAAGACTATCATTTACGCAACTTTTTTTCCCTCCATACAAATAAGCCGAACCCTAATATCCAGTCTCCTAAAAAGCGGCATAAAATGAGATCTATAGTTTGCACTACAGATACGTCTAATAATTCCCTTTTGGTTCGTTACAACTGGTGACAGTTTATTTGCCGAGGCGCCACCCCAGCAACTGATACCATATTGAAGTTTAGATTGGAAAATACCGTAGTAAACAGTTTTTAAAGTGGATACAGTGCAACACTTTTTGAGACGATAGAACTGCCTAGTAGTATAGAGAAAGTACTGTTTCAATGTATGGATGTGCGCAGACCAATTCACACGATTGTCTATTATTATACCAAGATATTTAAAATTCTCAACAACATCAACCCTTAAGCTTTGAAGATTGAATATTGCAATCGAAAGAAGTTAACGCAACATTCTGAGTGCACTCCATTTGACGTAAGTTATAACGAAGGCATCCTTCGGCATGAAATATAATATCACAGCTAGAAAGTTCTTTGGCAACATGGCTAAAATACATAAGTTTCGTTTTATTACTAACAAGTAGTTTGTGTGAAGCAAACCAAGCTCTCAGCAAATGCAAATCAAAGTTAATGTCACATATTAATTCAAGTTCACTAGTTGTACTATACGCGATGGCCAAATCATCTGCAAACGCAGAAAAGTTAATAGCCTTGTTGATAAAGTAATAGTTGAAAGTTGTTGAAGGCCAATTTTAAATAAAAACTAGAGTAAATCCATATTTTGTGAACACTTGTAATTTTTGTCGATATTTCGACTACAGTCTGAAGTCATCATCAAGACTATGGAGTATAAAGCAATAATTAAGTAGACACGTACATACACATATCAAGAAGATTTGTGTTGGAACGATTTTCCGTCATCCCTTGTCAAGTTTGGTTTTGTGACAAACCGGTTTCGGCGTTCTGCCATTTTCAATGCCTAGTTTCGTTCTGGTCTGTGTCTATCCGCTGCGTTGTTTTTATAGTCCATGGGTGCTGTGGCAGGTAATGTCAATCTATGTGTTCGTGGTAGGTAACGTTAATATACGTGTGTGTGTGCGCGGTTTTTAACTTAAATATATACAGGAGTTAAAAACCAAGTTAGGCGTGGCATTCTACGCTAGATACGTGGATGACATCATCTGCATCCTAAATGACGATAACGAAGAGCAAATACTGCAGTTCCTCAACAGGCAACATAGCAACATAGAGTTCACAATGGAAGTAGAAAAAGATGGAATAATGAACTACCTGGACCAAACTATAGGGATTGACAAAATAACAAATAGGTTCAACTACGGCATTTATAGAAAACCGACTGCCACGGACACCATTATACACTCTACATCAAACCATCCGCAACAGCACAAAAATGCAGCATTGAGGCACTTAGTGGATAGGCTTCAGAGAACGCCGCTCACACAGGAAGCATACTGGAGAGAGCTTAATACAATATATAACATAGCGGCAAATAATGGATACAAGAAAGCACTTGTGGATAAACTCAGAAGTAGCCATGGAACACAAAAAAGAGTAAACGTAGAGGAAAATCCAATGGTTTGGACGGCAATGACATACACTGGAAAAGCGACGTACAAATTAGCAAAGTTCTTTAAAAGATATAACATCAACACAGCATTCACAACATCTAACAACGTCGGACAAAAACTAAGAACCGACACTAATTCTGATGACCCATTCAACAGACACGGAGTGTATAGGCTTACTTGTGAATGTCAATACAGCTACATAGGACAAACAGGAAGAAAAATAAGCACAAGATTCCGAGAGCATATCAGGGACTACAACAAAAAAACACGAAAACCCACCATAATACCAGAATCTAATTTCGCGAACCACATGTTTGAGAACAACTGCACCCCAGCTAACATAAAAACAACGGCTCGAATACTTCACGTACAAGGAAAAGGCCGGCGGCTTAATGTACTTGAGAACATGGAGATATACAAGTTAAAAACATTTGACGGCAGGATCATAAACGAACAAACCAACACTATCTCTGACGAAATATTTGAACCCTTAAAACTAGTTTACAAAAAACAGCACAAGCCAGCAACCAAACACGTAACAATGAACAAGCAAAAACGAAATATGAACCAAACTGCAAAAATCACCGATTTCTACCTACATCAACCTACCTCTTAGCTAACAAGCGGTATGTCTACATACCTACAAAAACAACCCTTGGGACAGATAACAATTCGGACGTATCAATGCCGCGCACACACACACGCATATTAACGTTACCTACCACGAACACATAGATTGACATTACCTGCCACAGCACCCACGGACTATAAAAACAACGCAGCGGATAGACACAGACCAGAACGAAACTAGGCATTGAAAATGGCAGAACGCCGAAACCGGTTTGTCACAAAACCAAACTTGACAAGGGATGACGGAAAATCGTTCCAACAAAAATCAGCTTACTACCCTGTCGGAAGATCAACACAACAAAATAAATCATATCAAGAAGACTTACTGGTTTGACAGTGGTCGATCGACTAAATTTTACATCGCACAAAATAGTTAAAAAGGTGTCGAAGAGAGAAACCATAATGAAATTTAAACAATTTCGAAGTAAGGTAAGAGTAAATAATTTAAAAACCCCGCAATTATAAACAAAAAAAATTACAATAATAAAACACCTGTGACAAGAACAAGCAAGGAAGGATAAGTTCGATAAGTTCGGGTGGAACGGAACATTATACACCTAGTAGTGATCTACGAGGTGGCGCAAAAGTAATCCTCCTATCAGAAAATGCTATAAATTTTGCGATTGGCCCCTAAAGTCAGTTCTTTTTTGACATTTGTGTAGTAAACACATGCGAAATACACGTTATTGAACAATGTTACGCTACACTGCTCCAGAACGCGGAATATTGCTGACTATTTATTTGACCAATAATCGGTCGGTGAAAAACGGTTACTGCGCAAAAGTAATCCTCCTATCAGAAAATGCTATAAATTTTGCAATTGGCCCCTAAAGTCAGTTCTGTTTTGACATTTGTGTAGTAAACACATGCGAAATACACGTTAATAAACAATGTCACGCTACACTGCTCCAGAACGCGGAATATTGCTGACTATTTATTTGACCAATAATCGGTCGGGGCCAAACGGTTACTGTGAATGGTGAGCGCTACAGAGCAATGATCAACGAGTTCTTTTTGCCGCAACTTGATGAATTGGGATTGGAAAACATGTGGTTCCAACAAGACGGTGCAACAGCACACACTGCACGTGCCACAAGTAATCGCAAATAGAAGAATTTGTGTGCTGAAAAGTGGGCGGCGCCACGCCTACTTCCCCAAAATCCACAAAATAATTTTCTATAGTTTATATTTTTCGACTTTCTTCATTCCCGGACACTTTAAAATTTAAATGATATAAAGTTATTTTACGCAAAGTTATTGCCTATTAAATATATCTATGATCCTTTTCAAAATCTTTCGTATAAATTTGATTTGTGTGATGAGTGTATTATGTATTTTTTGTATTTCAAAAACATTCTATATATGAAAAGTGGGCGTGGCTATCATCAGATTTCGCCCATTTTAAACAGCGCTCGGAGATGAGTGCCAATGAACCTGCATACCAATCTTCATTGAGTTATCTCAAAACTTACTCCAGTTATCGTGTTGAAAGACGGACATGGCTAAATCAACTTCTCTTTTCCTCCTGAACATTTTGATATGTGTAAGTCAATATCTGCCCCGATCCGTTTATGCTGTTACATACTACCGCTAGCCGAATCAAGTTAATATACCTTGTGTGCGTAGCGCCACTAGGTATAAATACATACATATCTTGTTGTTCGAATGAATGCATGCATGTGAAATAGAATTATGCTGACGATGCGTCTGGAGTATTGCAGTAGCATACGTAGTAACCGCTAGTACTAACCATGGCCTTGAATTTGGGTGTTAGGTTGACGTGCGCCGTGAGAATTTAATTGTGCTGACGTAGCGACACGTGTATTGGTAAGGCGTGGGAGCGTCGCAGCGAGCGCGACTAATGCGTGTTAACTCTTCCCCTCTAAAGAGATCCGAGTGTGGACAGGTGTCCTTCTTTCTTCGTCCCTGAAGATCCGTCTGTAGTATGGACAATCTTAATTTAGGAAGTGCTGTCCGTTTTGTTATCTTCCTCCAAACTATCCAAATGAGATTTAATAGCAAAAACAAGCCCAGAGTTTCCGAAGTCGTGAACCAATTGGTCTTGTCCTTTAAGTATCTCAGGAGTTTAACATTTGCCAATAGTCATTTCGTGGACAATATTAAGGTTGACGGCGAGGTTTTTATTGGTTATAGTAGATAGCACGGGTGGGAGTATTTGATCGCCTGAGCTGCTCATGCTCCAGTATGTTTTATCATCAATTCGCATAGTTTTGTTGTCCAATTGAAGAATATAAGAGCCGTTCAAATAGTTGGGGGTATCCCTTGGCCATACTGTGTCATTGAAGTTGTCCAATAAAATGGTGTCCTCTTTGATTACTTCATTCGTTGAGTCGTTGCAGCTTACGTAGAGGCAACTGGTCTCGCCACCTATGCGCAGTCGCGGCAGACAATCCCCTTAACGTAGTAGGTCCAATGCATCGTGCTTGCATACCGTTGCACTTGTCAGGTGAATGCACTTATCCTTGATGTCATCTGTTTCCTTCTTGTTGATCAGAACTTGGCTGTACCTTGAGTCCAGCCGATGACTATTTTTTATAATTGCTTGAGTGATAAGATTGTTGAATTTCGTTTGGTCCACCTTTGGCATGGACAAGGTATAAACTAGCAAGCTACCATTAGTGTAAATTGATGGTTAACCGTATTCGATTTCGCTCAATTCGTTGATTTTCTCTTTGTTTAGCAAGTTTCTGTTAACCACTCCAGCCTTGGCCATTTGACAGGCTTAAACAAACTCATTGACATCATCCTTCAGGATCATTACCTTGTGCAGGATTTCCTCTGATAGTTTCCTAGCGTGGTCATGTCCCAGGATGCCGTCTGTGACGGTTGCAATGCCGTTGACCGCCGGGTGACTTCGGCTTCCAGATGACTGGCGATTTCTTCATAGCGGGCTAGGTTGATCACATGAATTATCTTGAAGTATCCGTCGACTATCCAACCATACGCAGCTCGTACGGTTACCACAGGCGAGTGCAGATCGAATGCGACATATGCTTGTGCGGATGCACAGAGGCAGAAGCTAGGAGTCAAGGTACAAATATCCCTGTAACTAATATACATAGTTACATTTACATTTCCATGAACTTAATGTTATTTATCGGATTTTATATCAAGAACAATATTTAATCAGAAAATCTACATCTCATCTTAATGCTATCCTACGATTTTTCGGATATTATCTTGAAGCTGAAGATTTAAATGTGTAAAATTTATGTAACATTTCAAGTATTATGACTTGTATCTAATTTAATTGTCATCTCTTTCCTAAATTCTAGTGCTATAACTAGTGAGCGGAGTTCGGGTCGCTTCGGATTCGACAGGAATGTATGAGGACTCGGAGTGATGTTAAGTGGAATTTACTGACAATTAGCTTTTCAGTTAATATTAGTTTATTAAAGAGCATTAGTAAGTTAATAGGATTTTGCTAGATTAAGTATAGTTTAATTGTTAGTATTAGGTTTTTATGATTTACCGTTTCTTGCGAATTAGTGAGTTAGTTCTTTAGTTTAGTTTGTAAGTATTAGGATTTTTCCTTTTTTTTCGAGGAATATTTGCCCTTTTTTATTTTTTATTTTTTTGTATTTTAGTGAACGCCTTTATGCGTTTTATATAATGCTGCTTTATGCGGGTTTATTTACCAGCCCAATGGCTGTAAGATTGTTTTTATATTTTGGGCAGTGCGTACACTGTATTTCAAATAAAATGTTTAGTTTTACATTGGAATATAGGCGATTTCTCAGCTGACGGAAGGGTCGTGGTGGTCCCTTTTAACCACAAGCGTTGATGATTGCAAATGGCCTACTCATGGCACGAGCGCTTCACGTCGATTAAAGCAAAGACCTTATGGTGGAATTGAACCACACCGATCATCGTCATTCGAACCAACGAGCTATTTGGAATTGATCCAACAACTGACTGGAGTGGCTACCCAAAGCCCTTGGAGCAAATGATCAAAGCATAACATTGGCCTTATGACCAATGTTATCTTAGACGTTTTTACGTCAGTCTTGTGGAATTTTTTCCCACTTTCAGTAACAAGAGTTACGTTTCAGTTTCTTCCTTGAATAGTGGCTTTTTGTTATCCTTTATCTGTTTATTTGCAATAAATAATTTGTCTGCTGCACTGAAGGTGAGTGGAGTGGAGGCTATTTTCCACCGATCGATAAATTCACCTTTAGCTAGTGAGAGGTTAAATATATGATTTAGTGGTTCGCAAAAAGACACACTGCATTTCTTTAAAATGAATGACGAAATCCCGTCTATATCGATTTTCATTGATGTTTTTAGGGCAAATATGCCCTTAATTATGTCTTTTTGCGTTACCAGCATGGATCCGAAATCGACCGTTTGTTCAACGTCACCACAGAAATTTCTACTCGATTGACTCGATACAAAACTTGATTTGAAGAAATCCTCGAAAAGTTTCACGGAGTCCAAAGGGCATTCTGAGGCAACACCGCAATACGACATACAAGTTGGAATATTTGAACAACCTTTTTTCCACCGAATGTACTATTTCCAGAAGGCCTTAGGATTTTCTTGAACTCTTCTTCTTTTTTACACTGAAATAAAAGCAACTAAAGGCTGAAGTGAAATAAAGGAAAAGAGACTCAAGTGACAATACAAATTCTTCAAACTGTAAAGAAGTTCAACAAATAACTATAAAATGAAAAACCCTGCATTATAAAGAGTGAAAAGAGGCGGATAGCCGAACCACTATTAAACAAGAAACCCCGTGCTAATGCTAAGCCTCTACGTGATAGGGTGTATGTAGAATCTCTAAAATAATATTTATTATTTTCTTTCAGGACAATAAAGGCCTTACAGGTCACCTTCACCAATTTAACGCACCCCTGGAACTGGCGAACAGCGGCGATAGGCGAGTATCTGCCTTAGACAATCTGCGATCCCGGATCGCCCTTTTAGAAGGAGCTAGCCAACCATCTGTACCGGTAGTACCAGAAGCAGAACCGCGAGCTCCTGCAACGGAGGCGGATCTTAAGAACGTTTCAAGATTACCTGATTGCATAAAGGAACTGCAATCCTTTGACATCAACCCCGTCCAATATATTTCATGGGTGTACTCTGTTGAGAGCATCCTGTCCGACTTTGAAGTAGTAAAAAGCAAACCAAAATGAATGAAAATAAATCTGATGTTGCTTTGATATCGAACAACATATTCGACACCAATTGGTGTGCAAGGACGCCAATTGGTGTGCAAGGAGTGCTTATCACTCTATTACGCGGAAAAACGCGATATCCGCTCTTTGGAGTACCAACTCCATCAACTAACCCAAAAAGATTTACGGCTTGATGAATTTTACGCTGCTGTGAATCACCAATTCTCGCTGATTATAAATAAAACCAAAACGGAGATATACTCTGCGGAGACGACAAGAGTCCTCATAGATACCTACAGGAACCGCGTTTTGTATGTTTTCATCCGCGGTCTGAAAGGGAAGCTGGCTAAAATGCTCCTCATACATCGTCCCAAAACCCTACCTTAGGCATATTCCGCATGCCTCGAAATTCAACACACGAATTTCGGAAACTACAGTCTCACAGCGCACGCCACAACAATCGCGTTGTTGGGCCAATTAATGCGATACCAGATCGCATGCATGGTTTCGGTGCCACCAGGGCACCACAAAGGACAACATCGCGTCCCCAGGAGCGTAGATTCCCTTTCGAAAAACAAAGCTCAACTCAACAGAGACTCCCAAAGCTAGACAAACCAACTTCTTCGCAACCACCAATTGATAAGATGGACGTGGACCAGTCCATCCAAAGTAGGTGCGTAAATTACATGAACCGGCCACACCCCCTCAAGAGGGAACCCGAACCAGAAGCTGAACTACTCCTAACTGCAGAGGAAGAGGATTTTTTACCGAACGGCCATCTAGCGTACCATATATAGAGTACAAACTTCCCGATGGCCGCACGCTGGACTTCCTGGTCGATACGGGTGCAAATAAGAATTTTATTAGGTCAACTGTAGCCAAACAGGGCTGTCCTGTGCGGAAATCATTTAGCGTTCGATCAGCGGGGGGTTTATATAAATGAAAAGATAATACTGACATTTTTTACAGATATAGGCATTAATTCCATAACGTTTTTTATCCTTCCTGGTCTTGAAACATTTGATGGCATTATTGGCGACAATACCCTTAAGGATATCGGAGCAGTAGTAGACAGGAAGAACAATATTTTAAAATTTGAGGAATATAAAATACCTCTTAAGGCACGAATATCCAGCGAAGTAAATTATACAATGTCTAAGGACCTTCCCCTAAAAGCGAAAAGAAGGGTAGGCGAAATAATTGAAAAATATGGCGAATTATTCCAACCAATTAATGGAAACGAATTGGTAGACATCGACATCCGACCCAATTTACAGCAAAAGTTATTCTTATCCTGCGTGCATAAAATAGATTGGTACCAGTGCTCTCACGGTTACTGGAACGATTAAAAGCTTAGGGATAGTTATCAATTCCAAACTGAATCCTTGTGACCATGTGAATAAGGTCGTGAGTAGTGTGTATGCTGTTTTACGCCGCCTTTGGATCTCTGCCTCTTTTACGCCGCAAGAGACCAGACAAAAATTATCCAAGCAACTTATTTTACGGCTTATTACGTACCCCGAAGTTGTATGCAGTAAACTTGACTCAATTTCGTCGCATAAAATTAATGTTGCCTTTAATAGCGTAACTCGTTATGTTTATGGCCTTAAAAAGTTTGATCATATCTCTTTATGGAGGAATTCGATTTTGGGATGTAGCCTTGAAAATTATCTAGCAGCAAGAAACTGCATATTTTTGTATAAGCTGATTGAGTTTCGATCTCCTCAGTACCTCTACGATAAGCTTACCACGACCAGGTCGCGACGACATCAAATTCTGATTGTTCCTAGGTACACCTACTTATCATCCTCAAGATTATTTTTCATTAATGCTGTGAGGCTATGGAATTCCATACCGCAGCCTATTAAGGCAGTGCTGAATAGAGGAAACTACAAGGTAGTAATACATGATTACTTTAAAAGCATATAAAATACAAGTGACGTTGCGATATTCTCATTTTCTTTTCTTTTTATTGCGCCTTAACTTCAATCTTTTCTACTACTTTTCTGATACTATTTTATTAAGTAATTACTCACTAGTTATGTAAGAATTTATGTAAGTGTATACTTTTTATATAATGCGTCTGATGCACTTTAAAAAGACACTGTCTTAGATGTGCAATGCCTGTTTCTCTAAAATAAATGAGAGGAGGTCGACAGACAGGTGAACGAACTACTTCAGGAAGGTGTTATCCTGCCACAAAAAAGCCCTACAACTCCCCGATATGGGTGGTTCCAAAAAACCTAAACCTGATGGCGAGAAACAATACCGCATGGTCATCGATTACAAGAGATTGAATGCCGTCACGATCTCTGAAACCTACCCAATTCCTGCCATAAATGCAACTTTGTGCAGCTTAGGCCAATCTAAATTATACCACTATTAATCTGACATCTGGTTTCCAACAGATACCCATGAAAGAACCTGCCATCCCTAAAACTGCGTTCTCGACGATGAATGGGAAATACGAATTTTTGTGGCTTCCCTTTTGGTTGAAAAACGCCCCGGTAATCTTCCAACGAATGATCGACAATGTCCTCAAGCAATCTATTGGCAAAATTTGCTATGTGCACATCGACGACGTCATTGTGTTTGGAAAGGACATGGAAGACCATCTACAAACCATAGAAAAAGTAGTTTCAAGATTGCGCGAGGTTTACCTAAGGGTTAACTTGAAGAAGACGTGTTTACTCTCAACTGAAGTTGAATTCCTCGGGTATATTATTACACCCGAAGGTGTTCGCCCTGACCCAAAAAAGGTCGAGGCGATGAATTCATTTTGTTACCATGTAATTTGAAGGATTTGAAAAGTTTCCTAGGAGTAACATCGTATTATCGAAAATTCATTTGCGACTATGCAAAAATAGCCCAGCCGCGGACGAATGTAACGCGTGGCGAAAATTCACAAATTAAGGCTAATGCATCAAGAAAGGTACCTATAACACTCAATAGTGCAACTTTGCGAGCCTTCAAGGATTTGAAGAGGATGCTCACTTCTGCTGATGTCCTCGCTTTTAAACCTTTTAATTTAAGAACCGAATCCTCAAACTATGTGATGCTATCTTTTCCCAGGTGGACATATGTAGGTAAGGGAAACCAATAGCACATGAAAAGGAGATGCTCGCGATCGTGTGGGCTCTTGATAATTTAAGAACATATTTGTATGGGGCGAAGAAAATCAAAATATACACTGGCCATTAACCTTTTCTCTGAGTTGTCGCAACTACAACGCCAAGTTGAAGCGCTGGAAATCTCGCTTTGAGGAATATAATTGCGAAATTGTCTACAAACCAGGTAAATAAAATTAGTCGCTGCCGCCCATTCTCGACTCAAAACTGAGTGTAACATATTGACTGATTCTGCTATCGCTCAGCCTCCTTCTGTCTCAGGACAGGACACTCATGCAAATGCTTTAAATAAAAGGTGACTCTGCAACAATGCATTCTGCTGATCGGGACAGTTCGGATCTAATTCCATATGTAGAGGCCCCACTTAACGTGTTTAGAAACCAAATAATTTTCAGGGATGGGAATCGCCCTCAATGCCTCGAACATCCCCATCTAGGTTATAATAGACATTACGTCTCATTTCCCGAATCCGACAATGCTTCATTGGTTTATATTTTGAGGGGATGTCTCAATCCTAATGTGATAAACGCAGTAAAAATTCCCGAAAGATTCCTTGCCTCTTTACAGGACGTTTATGTTAATCACTTTCAAAGGTATCGAATCAGGATAATACAAAGAGTTGTAGAAGATGTTACGGTACCTGATAGGATTTACGAGATAATCGAGAGGGAACACAAGCGAGCCCATAGAAACCCGCGTGAGAATAGGGTGCAGACTCTCGAGCAATACTACTTCCCGGCAATGGCAAGGAAAATAAGGGAATATTCCAAACAATGCGACATCTGCAAACTTAATAAATACGATAGGCATCCATCGAAACCCTTCCTTCCGCCCACACCGATTCCGAGCTATTCCTGCGAGCTCCTTCATATAGACATATTTGAAATTGAAGGACAAAAATACCTTAGCGCAATAGATAAATTTTCAAAATTCGCTGAGCTGTTTGCAATAAAAAACAAGTCTTCAATACACATCCGAAGAAAGCTTACTGATCTCCTGCACTACTTTTCCGCCTTGTCTTGAACTATGTCCGTTCACTAAATATTGAAGTTTTCCAAACTCCCACACAACGAAGTGAATGCAACGGGCAGGTTGAGCGCTTGCACTCAACCTTGATTGAAATATACCGCTGCATTTCTGTAGAATTTGGTAGATTGGCTCCGAAGGAATGCGTCTCGATAGGAGTGGACCGGTACAACAATGCCGTTCACTCTGTTATTAAGCGAAAGTCAGCAGACGTATTCCTTAACAGGACTTCTAGGATCAACTACCAGGGTTTGGTGGGCTTCAGAAAGAAAACGTATGATGACGTTAAAGCCTTACTGGAAGGAGAGCAGGGGTCAGGAACGCAAGGTTGACCAATAAATGTTCTGCGCCACGCACCTTCAGTGCAGAAGACAAATTATTTATTGCAAATAAACAGATAAAGGCTAACAAAAAGCCACTGTTCAAGGAAGAAACTGTTGCTGAAAACAGAAACGTAACAATTGTTACTGAAAGTGGGAAAAAATTCCACAAGACTGACGTAAAAAACGTCTAAGATAACATTGGTCATAAGGCCAATGTTATGCGTAGATCATTTGGTCCAAGGGCTTTGGGTGCAAATCATTTTGTAGCCAATCTAGTCAGTTGTTGATTCAATTCCAAATCAATCGCTCATGCCATGAGTAGGCCATTTGCAATCATCAACGCTTGTGGTTAAAAGGGATCAGCTGAGAAATTGCCTATATTCCAATGCAAAACTAAAAATTTTATTTGAAATACAGTGTATGCACTGCCCAAAATATAAGAACAATCTTAAAGCCATTTGGTTGGTAAAGAAACCCGCATAAAGCGGCAATATATAAGACGCATAAAGGCGTTCACAAAAAAAAATAAAAATAAATAAGTAAAAAAAAGAGGAAACATTCCTCGAAAAAAGAAGAAAATACTAATACTAACAAACTGAACTGAAAAACTAACTCACTAATTGGGAACAAAAAAACAGTAAATCACAAAACCAAATACTAACAAGTTAAACTATACTTAATCTAACTCACTAATGCTTTCTAATAAACTAATAATAACTGAAAAGCTAACTGTCCGTAAATTCCACTTAACATCACTCCGGGTCCTCATACATTCCCGTCGAACTCGGAGCGACCCGAACTCCACTCACTAGTTATATCACTAGCATTTAGGAAAGATACGAGTCATAATACTTGAATAGCATTTAGATGAGATGTAAATTTTCTGATTAAATATTTTTGTTGATATAAAATCCGACAAATAGCATTACGTTCATGGAATATTAATTTTGAAATGTAAATTTTGCACTACGTATATTAGTTATAAGAATATTTGTACCTGAATATAAGAATATTTGAATCTGCCTCTGTGCGTCCGCACAACCATGTGTCGTATTCGATCTGCACTCGCCTGTGGTAACCGTAGGAGGTTCGTATGGCTGCATAGTCAACGGCTACTTCAAGATAATTCATGTGATCAACCTAGCCCGCTATGAAGAAATCGCAAGTCGTCTGGAAGCCGAAGTCACCCGACTGAATGAAACCAATGATATCACCGATGTCCTTGCCTATAACTTAGAGAAGGTTCAAATTCATCTTAATGAGCTAAAACGGCCAAAACACAAAAGAAGTAAGCGTGCAATTAATTGGATAGGATCGTCTTGGAAATGGATTTCCGGTTCTCCCGACGCATCCGGTTGGGATGACGTACCTCGATCACAGGATTCGCTAGTACTAAACAACAACCAACAGTACGAGGTAAACAATAAGATATTTAAGAAAACTCATGAGTTATTCCAGGTGGCCAACGGCATTTTCACCGTCACAAACGGCATCCTGGGACATGACCACGTAGAGGAAATCCTGCACAAGGTAATGATCCTGAAGGATGATGTCAATGAGTTTGTTTAAGCCTGGCTGGAGTGGTTAACAGAATCCTGCTAAACAAAGAGGAAATCAACGAATTGAGCGAAATCGAAGTCCTTACATATGATAACGTCATCGAATACGGTGAATCATCAATCTACACGAATGGTACCTTGCTACTTTATGTTTTGTCCTTGCCAAAGGTGGACCAAACGAGATCCAACAATCTTATCACTCGAGCAATTACAAACAGTGGTCATCGGCTGGATTTAAGGTACATCCAAGCTCTAATCAACCAGAAGGAAACATATGGCATCAAAGATAAGTGCATTCACCTAACAAGTGCAAAGGTATGCAAGAAGGATGCATTGAACCTACTACGTTAAGAGGACTGTCTGCCGCGACTGCGCATAGGTGGCGAGACCTGTTGCCGCTACGTAAGCTGCAACAACTCAACGATTGAAGTCATCAAAGAGGACACCATTCTATTGGACAACTTCAATGACACAGTATGGTCAACTGATACCCCCAGCTATTTGAACGGCTCTTATATTCTTCAATTGGCCAACGAAACTATGCGAATTGATGATAAAACCTACTGGAGCATGAGCAGCTCAGGCGATCAAATGCTCCCACCGGTGCTATCTACTATAACCAATAAAAACCTCGCCGTCAACCTTAATCTTGTCCACGGGATGACTATTGGCATATGTTAAACTCCTGAGATACCTAAAGGACAAGACTAGTTGGTTTACAGCTTCGGAAACTCTGGGTTGTTTTTTGCTATTAAATAGTTTGGATAGTTTGGACGAAGCTAACAAAAAAGACAGCACTTCCTAAATAAAGATTGCCCATACTACAGACGCCTCTTTAGGGACGAAGAAAGAAGGGCACCTGTCAACACTCGGATCTCTTTAGAGGGGGAAGAGTTAACACGCATCAGTCGCGCTCGCTGCGACGCTCCCACTTCTGACCAATACACGTGCCGCTAAGTCAGCACAATTACATTCTCACGGCGCACAACAACCTAACACCCAAATTCAAGGCCATGGTCAGTACCAGCGGTTAATACGTATGCTACTGCATTTCTCCAGACGCATCGTCAGCATAATTCTATTTCATATGCTTGTGAAATAGAACCTACACATAACGCAACTGTCTGAACTAACGGGCGAACTTATTCACAGACAACGGGCTGTCAATAATTATGCAACAGGTACGCCGCTGCTGGACATCGACTATAAAGGGAAGCAGCTACCACGCAGCAGGCAGTTCGGGACGTGGTTCAGTAGCTTTAAGTTTAGAATAAAGTTCAATTTAATAAAACCTAATTGTGAAACACCAAATTTATAGTGTAGTGTTTAAATAACTAACCTTGTAAGGATATCTGGGCGTGTTGGCCCAACAAAATAAATTTTTTTAAGAAAAAGACCTTCAGTCCTTTAAGTTGTCTGTATATAGAATTAGAATTATTCAAATCGTAATCAACATTTTCATAAAAACGATTACTGTAATTATAATTATAAAAACTTTACGACTACGATCACTGTAATCGTAATCATAAAATTACGATTAGAGTAATTGTAATCCTTACATTTTGTAGGATTAAAATTATAGTAATCGTAATCGGAAATTTTATGATTACGACTACAGCAATCGCAATCGTAAAGTTTTTATAATTACAAGTACAGTAATCGTAATCATGAAAATTTTGGATTCCTACGAAATTTCGTTATACTAGCGTAAACGGTGCTTAAGTTATTAACAGTCTATCTCTATGGCGCGATATACAACAGGTATATCATCATAAACCTCCTAAGAGATTTTTGCGCCAAGCTTCTCTTCCAATTTGTGGTGTGCCGATTTGAATTTCCCCTACAAATTGGTAGGACCTACAGTTTTTTGCCGACTCCGAACGGCATCTACAAAGGAGACGAATTTTTGCTGAGAAGCCTGTTATGGCAGAAATACACTCGGAGAGTTTGCCAAACCACTGCCGAGGGGCGACCCCGTTTTGAAAAACTTTTTTCAAATCAATTTTTATGTTACCTGTACCAGGGCTCGAACCATGGACCTTCGGTGTGGTAGGCCGGCAACACTACCTTCACACCACGGCGGCCGCTACACTTAACAGTCAAAGTTTGAAAATTTCATCACTCCAAAAATTTTATAAAAACGTCAATGGGACAACCAAATTAATAAATTTACCCAATATCATCAGTGGAGCTGCTTTTATTATTGAATTAATCCATTTTATACCTTTTGCGAAATTTTCGATGTCGAAAAAAGGAAAAAACTTACACATGTTATATTCCGGTCACGATATGACCGTACCTGTGTTTTGCATAGATGTCAGTATAAAAGTTTATAATTTTAATAGAAGTTTTTAAAATTCATTAGTTTTATTGATTATTAAGCTGTTATATATACATATTTAAATACATTAGATTCATTTTTTTAATTTGAATGCTCCAAACAATAGGTTTTTGAAACCGTAACCGTTGAACGATGTTGTGGACACACAGGTTTTTTGCAAGCCGTGCAGCTTTCGTACGTTTTGCGACGAACTGAGCTAGGACAAACTGCACAGGTGGCTCGCTGACTAGGTTTTCTTTTTTTCGGAACAGTTCCTGCCGACGTGCTTGGTTGCTCTGCGTCCGCTCTCATATTGCGTACAATATCTGCTGACGGTTGAGTTCTTGGTAGCGTTTTTCTGCGTTCAATTTCCCCATGAACAAGGTCTAAGCCAAGATTTTCGAGGAAAAGTCTACGTTTATATGTTTTTGCAGCATTCCACGAAGGATTAATTTCTGTCCATAATACATAGGTATTCAACGCTGAGATATCCACGATGTTTGCAAAAATTGCTACAGGCCAACGATTAGTTTGTCTCTTGCAGGTACGAGGTGTGTTCAAAAAGTATCGCGAATTTTGTGTTTTTTTCAAAAATTATTTATTTATTCATGAATATCTATTTTGTCCCCTTCAAAGTAATCCCCATGAAATATTATACACTTGTGCCAACGGGTTTTCCAATCTTCGAAGCACTTCAAAAAATCATTTTTTTGTATCTTGTTCAGCTCCTCCTTCGATGCCGTCTTTATCTCGTCAAGAGAAGCGTAACGTCGTCCTTTCATGGGCCTCTTCAGTTTAGGGAACAAGAAAAAGTCACAGGGGGCCAGATCTGGGGAATACGGTGGCTGCGGCATCATTAGTGTGTTGTTTTTGGCCAAAAAGTCTCGCACAAGCAACGATGCGTGAGCAGGGGCGTTATCGTGGTGCAAAAGCCAATTTTTGTTCTTCCACAAATCCGGGCGTTTCTGGCGCGTTGCTTCGCGCAAATTGCGCATAACTTGCAGGTAATATTCCTTATTGACCGTTCTTCCCTGTGGCAAGAACTCATGATGCACCACGCCCCTGCAATCGAAGAAAACTGTCAGCAAAACTTTCACATTCGACCGAACTTGGCGCGCTTTTTCCGGTCTTGGTTCGTGCGGCAGCTTCCATTGAGATGATTGAGCTTTGGTTTCCACGTCATAACCATAAACCCACGATTCGTCACCAGTTATGACCCTCTGGAGCAAATTTGGGTCGTCGCGGACAGAGTTTAACATCTCATTAGCAATGTTCATGCGATGCTGTTTTTGGTCACAATTGAGCAATTTTGGTAAAAAAATAGGTAAAAATCGAAGACGATCCAAAACACGTGCAAGCAAAGCAGCTGTCAACAATTAACTGAACATTCAAAATGGCCGAGCTTGTCGGCATAAGTGAGAGACATGAGTACCAACATAACGAAATAAAAAATTCGAAATTCGAATATACGTAACCAGCGAAAATTCAAAATTCGCGATACTTTTTGAACACACCTCGTATATGTTTCTACAAGTTGATCAATTGTATCCACTCCTGATTTTGTAGAGTTGTAGAAATTGATGATATCTGGCAACTTTTCTGGATGGTTTTCCATGACGCTTTGATCATGGTGCAAGGTGCTTTAAACAGTAACCATCTTATATTTTTTGGGTATGTATTGAACAAGGGTAACTGAGCCATTGAAGAAATGTCGACTGCTTAGCACTGGTAGAATCCTTAACTCCACTTTAGTACCACAAACCGGTAAAAATCGTTTTTTACTCCTTACGGTGCCCACCAACGTAAGTCTTTTCTTCAATAACTCCAGTGCCAAATCTCTCTCTCTATGGCGCGATATACAACAGGTATATCATCATAAACCTCCTAAGAGATTTTTGCGCCAAGCTTCTCTTCCAATTTGTGGTGTGCCGATTTGAATTTTCCCTACAAATTGGTGGGACCTACAGTTTTTTGCCGACTCCGAACGGCATCAACAAAGGAGACGAATTTTTTTGCTGAGAAGCCTGTCATGGCAGTGCCAAATCCCTAGTAGTAAAAAACTTGTCGGTTGTAATATTCCGCCCTTCATACCCACTAACGAGATCCAACACAACGCGCTGGCCTTGGTTCCGTTCCGGTGGAGCGGAAGCTGACTCCTTCCCTAAATAAATTTGGAAATTAAGGCAAAATTTTGTACGCACATCCGCAGCTACCCATGCTTTCATTCCATATTTGCTTGGTTTACTTGGCATGTAAACTAAAAAGGGGCATCTGCCCCTAAAAGGAATTAAACGCTCATCTACTGTAATATTTTCGTATAGAACAAAAAGTAGCGGTAAATTAGCCACCCACTTCTCATACAAATCGCGAATCGGAGCAAGTTTATCGTTCATTCATTGAGCCCTTCGATTATATCTGTCATCGAACCTCAAAACACGATTGATCTCAAGAAACCTGCCAAGTGACATTGTTGCACGGAATAATGGTCGGCCGTGCACTTCATCCCAGAGGCTTCGAATACTTTCTCCGTGTGAACGATATACTCCTGTAAAAAAATTCATTTGTGTTTTTGTTTTAGCCATAAATACGGAAAATTATATTGATTTAACTACCTGCTAAAATTAAAATTCCCAAATATGCATCGAGTTCTATCTCATCTATTTTTTTATATCTTGCTCCAATTTTTTTTTCGCCCTCTATATTGCTGAATTGTATTATAATTTGCTTTAGTTGGAACGTGAAGCATTGATCGAATGATTCCTTGATATTAGAAATACGATGTACTGAATATGCAGTAACTCCCTGTCTTCCGTGGATTATATTTTCTATTCTGGCCCTGCCACTATTGTGCCCAACTGGTTCTATTGACCACTCAATAGCTCTTTCCTTGCAATAATACATAGGAACACTGCTTTCATTTTCCAACGCAGGTACTATTTCTTCATCGTTATCAGAATCTAAATATTCGTCAGAAGATCCTTCTGATTCACATTGTTCCACTATATAATCTTCATCCCCATCTTCACTACACTCATCAAAATCCTCATCATTGTCAATGATCTTCTCTATTTGGCTTTGAGTCAGACAATTTGGCCTCTAAACCAAATTTTCATAAATAAACACACCAATAATAATTAAATATTATAATAAAAATACTTACAGCTTGGAATGTTTCCATTTTTATAAGAATTTAACAAGTACAAGCTTTTGCAGCAAAAACTCAACCACAAAAAAGGCGCGAAATATACACTTTATATGTTAAACAGCTGATGGTCACCGAATGACCCGAAGGTGCGCGCACGTAAGTTTTGATGTTACCACCTGTTTATTAAATCAAAATCATTTTTTTTATGCTTTTTTTATTGGATTTATGTCAGTACACAAAGTCATGAAAGGAAATTGTGAAATGTTGTTAATATTAGCAGATATGATAAAATTCAACAAAAAAAGGTCATGAAATGACCGGAATGTAACAGAAGGGTTAATGGATTTCTCTGTTCATTCCAAGAACTTCGATATATGGAACTCCATATCTATCTCTATTATTTTGTACCGTTACAAACCACCGTTATATGACCAAAACTATAATACCCCATGTACTAGTACACGCTGGGTATAGAAATAAATGTGTGTATGTGTGTCTTGCGTCCAAAGTACTGAACCGATCTTTATGAAATTTTCACAGTAGATTCTTGGGTTCACTAGTTATAGCCAAGGCGGTGTATAATTTTATAAAAGTGGGCGGTACCACGCCCCAAGCTATAATAAATTTTAATCTTGTATAGGCGTCCAACCGATCTTTATGAAATTTTCACAGTAGATTCTTGGATTCACTTGTTACAGAATAGGCTATATATGAGTTATAGTATACCTCGTATCACGTTTCGTAATTTTATTTAACACGGTTCTGAAGCTAATTATAGCTGAAATTTGACACTTTTTCATTTATATGTACGCGGTGCCACGTCCATTTTCCAAAATAAATAAACTTTGGTCCAAAAGTGGGCATGGTGGTCCACTGCTTTTGCTTATTTTTCGTGGGCGTACTCTAGAGGTTTCGTAGTTCTATCTTACACCGTTCTGAAGTTATTAACAGTCGAATTTGAAATTTTCTTGACTCATAAGTGGGCGGTGCCAAGCCCATTTTCCAAAATTTTTCAAACGTCATGTAAAGAATAAGAAAATTGAGGTAACTGCAAAATTATATCATTCTACCTGTGTCAGTCAATGAGATATGGGCAGATCAGTATTTCTACCTCCTTTCCATTAAACTTATATTTTTTTTTTAAGTTAAAGTTATTTTTGAAGTTAAAAATTACTCAAAAAGTGCCTACAAAAAAACTGATGTTTATTGCAACTAAATGCAACAAATTGGACACTGTGGTTAAATAAAATATACACTAAAAATAAGTTAGCATACCTGAGCTACTGAAATCCATCACTATTGCTTTAAAAAGTGATACAGAAAAACTAAGTTCCGTGATGGACGAGTATGTTCCTAAGCCCTTCCGATGACACAGTTTTAAAAAAAAGTTCATTAATGTTGTCTGAAAAGTCATTTCGACCCTAATTTTAGAACTACATATCGCAACTTTTCGAAATCGATTTTTGGCCGCATAAATAACTTATGTGGGTTGTTAGTTTGATTACATATTCTTTGTTAAAATACTTTTCATGTATTAATAAACATTGGAAAGAAATTAATTTTGGTCCTATTAACCCTGTTTTCTTATATTCATATTCGCAAAGCATTCGCCGAAATTTTGCGAATGCGAATCTTGAAGAACTTGCAAATATTCGGAAATGCGAATATTCCTTGCATCACTGATAGAAGAATAGTTCGCTTAAAGTTATAAGTTGCAAAAAGGGCTTTGCACCGCCCATTAATAACTTTGAACATACCATACAGACCTACTGAAATTGATTGGCCCACGCCCACTTTTGAATAAACGTTTATTGAAAAGGAGGTGGAAAGAAGGAAATACAATAGCCCATTGACCGACGCAGGTAACAGCTCTAAAATTTCGTGGCTACATTTACCTGTTCCTCTTGGTCACCGCCCACAAATTCGACTGCTAATAACTACAGAACTGGGAAAGTATGGATAGTGACAACACACAAAATAGCCAGCTGACCATTGAACAACAAACGAATATGTCACGGAAAAGCTTAATTTCTAGTGTCGTCGAAAATTTCGTTCATTTGAACTTTAATGCTGGAGAAATTAAGACAAGCCGCAGAACTTCACCGCTCAGGAAAAATCTTTTAGGAGAGTGTGCAATTGTTGGCGTATGCCGATGACATTGACATCATAAGCTCAAATAACCGCGCCGTAAGTTCTGCCTACTCCAAATTGGAGAAAGAAGTGACAACAGTACGTTTGGAGGTACCTTGTGTCATCATTCAAAGATTCAGCGCATTCGCCCATTGGCACCCCCGCCACTGTTGGCAGACATAAGTTTGAATTAGTAAAGGACTTCGTTTAACTGGGAACCAGCATTGACACCAACAAAAATGTCAGCTTAGAAATCCAGCGAATAATTATCCTTGACAATAAATGTTACTTTGGACTGAGTAGGCAATCGAGACGCAAAGTTCTCTCTCGGCGAACAAAAACCATGCTCTACAAGTCTCACATAATACCTTTCCTGCAATATGGAGCAGAAGCATGGACGATGACACCCGCAGATGAGTCGACCCTTTGAGTATTCCAGAGAAAGGTTCTTCGAGGGGTTTATGGGCCTCTACGCGATGCCGACGGTGTTTACCGAAGAAGATTTAATTATGTTCTCTATGCAGACATCGGCATTGTCCATGACTTCTTTGGATTGGCCATGTATTTTGCGTTTCTAATTGGCGTCAGCTGGCAAAGGATAAAGTCATGTTGCACGCTTTTTTGGAAGGTCAAAATCGTTTAGACAGTTAAACAAAGAGCTATTAAGGTCTGTTGACATATATATGTATGTATGCATGTAAATCCTGCAGCACAGCTGAAGACAGCGCTGTCCTTACTTGTTATGGGTGGAATAATTAAATCTTCAATTATTTATGTATAAGATCAGACACTTCAGAGAAAGAGGTATGTTCCTCTAAATTTTTAAACCGAAATTCCTCATAGGTAAGGATATATGACGCTTCGAGTTTTATCATAAGCAATACCAATGAAAGTTTGTAAAAATCAAGATAATGATTATGGCTAAGGAAAAGGGTAAAAATTGAGAGGCAATTATTATTCTTGAGTAAAAACTATTAAAATCAAACATAATAATTATCCGCGAACAAAAATATTTAAATCCATATAGAATTATTATTTATGATTTAAATTATTAAAATCAAAATTTAATTATTACTGAATATGTAAAAAATAAAACTATAAATAATTAGGCAATTCCCAAGGTATCTTATTGTCTTATTTAGGATTTCTTTCAATACAACTCTAGTGCAATTGAGTTGTATGTGGTATTCATACACATCAAGTTGAATTTATATGAAAACGTAAAATAGCACACTTGATATGCATAGCATGGTCAATTGTATTGTGCTATTCTAATTTAATATGAAAAAGAAAACAAAGAAAATATGATCGTTTTAAAATCATGGCCATACGACGAATATGAGACCTTGTGAATGGCTTCAATAATTAATCCTTGATGACTAAGATTGAACAATAATAATTAAATACTAAATAATATTACTTAACTTAGTATATATTACCGTCACTGCATATTTTAAACGAGAAACATGAAAATACGGTTTTGTTGCCCATCAAGTTCTATAACAATAATTCCCGTCTTATAACCCACCATCCCCCCCAACCGACACGAGGGGCGCAACCGCATAACGCACAGCTTTTTTTTATGTATATATATTGCAGAGTCGTTTAAAGCCAGGGGTTTTTTAAGTGTCGAGATCACGGTTGCCGTTTGCCTAAAATTTTGCGTACCAAACTTCATACCAAACCGAAGAAAACGTACCATAACAATACGCTAGGCAAACAATATAACATTTATTAAAACAATTTTCAGCAGTTCATCTGCTGACATAAATCTACACAGAAACGGGGGTTAATATACATATGTGTATGTATAAACATAAAAAAACTAAAACATATAACATTTTATTCTTTTAAATATACCCTACAATGAGTAAAAGTAAATAAATAAATTAAAATGTCCACAATTCGATTAATTCTTCTTCTTCTTTAAATGGACATTTAACCGCCTGGGCGATTTTGACAGTCCAACATAGCTCGCCAGTCGTTTCTTCGTGGCGCCAATTGGAAACACCGCGGGATCGCAAATCAGTCTCCACTTGGACCTTCCATCGGAGTGGTGGTCTCCCTCTTCCCCCGCTTCTACCGGCGGGTGCCGATAAGAATAGCTTCTGGGCTGGAGCATATTCGCTCATTCGCACTACGTGGCCTAGCCAGCGAAGCCGCTGTGTTTTAATTCGCTGAACTATGTCGGCGTCTGCGTAAAGTTCATTCAGCTCATCATTAAATATTCTTCGGTACTCGCCGTCGCCAACGCGTAGAGGTCCAAAAATCTTTCGAAGAACCTTTCTTTCGAATACTCCCAGAGCCACCTCATCAGATGTTGTTAGGGTCCACGCTTCTGCACCATAAAGCAGCACGGGTCCGATGAGTGACTAGTAGAATGTTATTTTCGTTCGTCGAGAGAGGACTTTACTTTTCAATTGCCTACTCAGTCCGAAGTAGCATTTGTTTGCAAGAGTAATTCTTCGTCGGATTTCTAGGCTAACCTTATTGTTGGTGTTAATGCTGGTTCCCAGGTAAACGAAGTCCTTTACTATTTCGAAATTATTGCTGCCAACAGTGGCTTGGTTGCCAAGGCGCGAATGCGCTGAGTCTTTGCATGATGACAGAAGGTACTTCGTTTTGGCCTCGTTCACCACCAATCCCATTTTCTCCGCTTCTTTTTCTAATTTAGAGTAAGCAGAAGTTATGGCGCGGTTGTTAAGGCCAATGATATCAATATCGTCAGCATATGCCAACAGTTGCACGCTTTTATAAAATATTGTTCCAGCGCGGTTAAGTTCTGCAGCTTGTATTATTTTCTCCAGCATTAAATTAAAGAAATCGCACGATAGGGGGTCACCCTGTCTGAAACCTCGTTTAGTTTCGAACGGCTCGGAGAGGTGCTTCCCAATTCTGACCGAGCTGGCGGTGTTGCTCAAGGTCATTTTGCATAGCCGTATAAGTTTTGCGGGGAAACCAAATTCAGACATAGCGGCATATAGGCAGCTCCTTTTCGTGCTATCGAAAGCTGCTTTAAAATCAATAAAGGGATGATGTGTGTCGATTCTTTTCTCACGGGTTTTTCCAAGATTTGGCGCATTGTAAAAATCTGATCGATGGTAGAAGCCTGATAAGTCTGAAGCCACACTGATAAGGTCCAATCAGTCTGTTCACATCAAGCTTCAGCCTTTCAAAAAAAAAACGCTTGATAGGACCTTATATGCGATACTCAAAAGGCTGATTCCGCGACAGTTGGTGCAGTTTGCAGGATCGCCCTTCTTGTGGATTGGGCAGAGAACACGTAGGTTCCAATCTTCAGGCATGCATTCATCAAACCATATTCTGCATAGAAGCTGATGCATGCACCTTACCAGCTCCTCGCCTCTGTGTTTGAATAGCTCAGCAGGCAAACCATCAGCATCTCAAGCTCGCTTCCCTCTTCAACTCGCGGTAGTGTTCACACACACTCCTCGTTGCATGCGATCTCAGCGTTGCCTTGTAGGCTTCGTCCTTTCTTTTCGTAGAAGCGCGGCACTCTTCATTATAATACCAGTTGTTCCTTCGCGTTCGCCGGAATCCAATTACTTCTTCGGCTGCGGTACGGAGTGCTCCTGAGATATGATCCCACTGGTCATGCATTCCACTAGGTTGAATTGTGCTCTCGGAGAGCAGGTGTGAGAGGCGATCTGCGAAATAATTGGCGGTCTGTTGCGATTGCAGCTTTTCGACGTCCAGCTTTCCCTGCGTTTTTTGTTGCACCTGTTTTGTCGTACAGAGGCGGGTACGAATCTTGGCTGCTACTTGGTAGTGATCAGAGTAGATGTTAGGTCCTCGTGTTGTGCGTACATCAAAAACGCTGGAATCATGCCGTCCGTCTATCACAACGTGGTCGATCTGGTTGCGTGTTTTTCGAACGGGGGACAGCCATGTAGCCTGATGGATCTTCTTGCGCATACACCTAGTGCTGGATATGACCATGTTTCGGGCACCGGCGGAGTCGATCAGCCTGAATCCATTTGGCGAAGTCTGATCGTGGAAACTGAAGTTCCCGACAGTGGGGCCAAATACACCCTCCTTACCCACCCTGGCGTTAAAGTCGCCAAGCACGGATTTGATATCATGACAGGGGCAGCGCTCGTATGCTTCTTCCAGGCCCTCGTAGAATGCATCCTTTTCCACGTCGTCCTTCTCTTCCGTCGGTGCATGTCGTTCTAGGGTGTGAACGACAGTACTCGGTGACGGAGTCTCTCTCCCACCACAAATCCCACGCCGAATCCGCTCTTGTCTTCATGCCCAATCCAGTAGATGTTGCAAGGTGTTTTGATCGTGTTTCCTCGCCCCGTCCATCGCATCTCTTGTATGGCGGTGATGTCAGCTTTTGCTTTCCTCAGGACCTCAACCAACCGGGCAGCGGCACCTCCTCCATTAAGGGACCGGACATTCCAGGTACATGCCCTTATCTCGTAATCCTTATTTCGTTTGCGGGTGTTGTCATCTAAAAAAGGGGTTCTCATATCCGAGGCTTTGTTGTTGAATTTCATTGGAACGTTGTTTTATGTGGTGGGTCCCAAACCCAACGCACAACCCGTTTCGGGGGAGGTTAAATTCAATTACACGTTTGTATAGCGAGCCGCTTGATCCAAGACAGACGCCCGCTTGCAGCCGCACCACATGGTGATCAGACGCTGCTGTTTGAACCCCCAGCAAGCCCTTAAACCGATTATGTCGGAGTGGCCTTACCAGGTTGTCGCCTTCTCAAACGGGTTGTCGCCTTCTCAAACGGGTGTTCGGTGGTTACCCAGAGGATACTTGGGCGCAAAGCCCGGAAGTAGTGAGCTGCTTGAACCTCATGCAAAAGAATCGCTCTGGCCATTCCCAGGTGAATGGCGATCAAAAACTTCCCCACTTGCGTGGACTTCTGCACACGGCCCCATCCTTCAAACGAAAGCAATATTTAAACCCAAAAATCTCCTTTCAATTGATTTTTACTATATAAAACATCAGCAAAATCAAATAATAAAACAAGCCTTTTAATTTGTGAAGCAACCCGAAGAAAAAGCGCAACAGAATATTTTTGAATAACACTACTCGACAAAAAAAATATCCAAAAATAAAAAAAGCCTTTCCTAAAGTGAAATTTTCTCCTGATTCCGAATATGACTTCCATTTTCCTGTGCCAGATCTAGTTTTCGAGATATCGGCGAAAATATGAAAATTCCCATTTTTGCAGAACACTACTTCATATAGGTACGGCAAAAATTTGTATTCTTCATTTTTTAGTTTTAAACTGTTGAATTATGCATTATACTAATTCCCATAAAAATTTCTTGCCTTCACCTCCCTTAAGTATCTTCAGTAGTTTGGCCACTGTGCAAAAAAAAACGTACAAAAAATGTTGAAAACAAAAACCAAATTTTTTACAAAATTGCAGATTTAACCACTATAAAATCGAAAAAATTCTATTGACGAAAAAAAATTAACACTCATATGTTGTAGGTAATTTAATAACGAAAATTTAAAGCATACCACTACAACAATCGGACGTGCCCTTGAGACTATAGCCCCGTTAACTTGCAAGCGTCTAACCTACAATTTTTTATAGAGACAATTTTTATTCAAACTACGTTTTTATTTTTTTATAACGTTTTATTATAGACAAATGTTTGCACGTTAAACTGTATTCAATTGAGTAATATGAGTATAAATAAGCAATTCAGTAAAAAAAAACAACGACAACAACATAAAATACATACATATCTACATCTAAAAAAAGTCAAATTGAGCGATTTTACCGTGGTGGTCAATACTGAGGGACGTGGGTACTTTTAACTGTTTTATTTTGTTTTGTTGTTTTTCCGACAGGGTGAATGATTGATGTATATTGGAACGATTTTTCGTCATCCCTTGTCAAATTTGGTTTTGAGACAAACCGGTTTCGGCGTTGTGCCATCATCAGTGTCGATTTTCGTTCTGATCTGTTGTGGTCGTTTGTCTTGTATTTATAGTAGGTAGCAGGTAACGTCATCATGGGTGTCTGTTTGTATACGTGTGTGCATGTGTTGTGTGTGTACATTCAGAAACGGGGGTGGTTTGCATCGATCGGTTTTTTTGTGCCTGACTGAGGCAGGTAAAAGTTGGTGATTTTTGTTGTTTGACCTTTTTTGCTTGTTTGTTGTTTTTGATCTTTTGCTGTTTTGTGCTTATTTGTCGGTGCGTGTGTGTTTGTTGTACCTGAGTGGTTGCTTTGTTTTTTGTAAACCAATTTTAAAGGTTCGAATATTGTGTCGGAAACAGTGTTTGTCTGTTCGTTTATTATTCTACCGTGGAATGTTTCTTGTTTGTAGATTTCCATGTTTTCGAGTACGTTCAGACGTCTGCCTTTTGCTTGTACATGTAGGACCTTGACTGTTTTTTTGATGTTTCCGGGGGGGCATTTATTCTCCGCCATGTGATTCGCAAAGTTGAACTCTGGTATGATGGTTGGATTCCGTATCTTTTTGTTGTAATCTCTAATGAGTTCTCTGAACCTCGTTCTTACTTGTCGTCCGGTTTGTCCTATGTAACTGTGCTGGCATTCACAAGTGAGCTTGTATACACCATGGCTGCTAAATGGATCTTCTGAGTTAGTTTTGGTTCTTAGCTTCCGTCCTAAATTGTTCGATGTTTTGAACGCTGTGTTGATGTTGTATTTTCTAAGGAAATTTGCTAATTTATATGTTGCCCTTCCAGTATATGTCATTGTCGTCCAGGTTTGTGTACTTTCTTCTCCATTGTTTCTTTTTTGTTCTCTAAGGTCTCTCCTGAGTTTATCTACTAGTGCTTTTTTATATCCGTTGTTTGTAGCGATGTTATATATTATTCCAAGCTCTCTTCTATATGCTTCTTGTGGAAGAGGTGTTCTTTCCAATCTTTGTACTAAGTGCCTTAGGGCTGCATTTTTTTGTTGTTGTGGGTGGTTAGAGGTATTATGTATTATTGTGTCGGTGGCCGTTGGTTTCTTATATATGTTGTAGTTGAATTTATTGCTAGCTTTGTCAATACTTATTGTGAGGTCCAGATAATTGATTGCTCCGTCTTTTTCGGTTTCCATTGTGAATTTTATGTTCCCGTGCTGCTTGTTGAGGTACTCCAGTACTTGCTCTTCGTTGTTGGTAGTTAAAACGCATATGATATCATCCACGTACCTTGCGTAAAATAACACTCCTAATTTGGAATTTAATTCCTGTATATACTCTTTTTCCAGGTTTTACATAAACGCTTCCATAAGAATAGCCGATGTTGGGTTTCCCATCGCAAGTCCGCTTGTTTGTCTGTATATTTTATTGTTGAATTGAAAATAGTTTTGACGTAGTGTGGTTCTTACCGTGTTCGTGATTTGCGTACTTTTCACTTTATCTTTTGTTTTAACTACCCATTTATAATTTTCTGGGTTTGTCTCCCGTATTATTGTCCAGCAATAATCTCCCATCATTTCTTCATTCCAGAAACCATGGTAACGCTTTTCAAAAATCATGAGGTCTTGGTGAAACCTTTCACCCTGTCCATCACTTTCAGCACCTAGGTTTGCGGGAAAATGATCCAAATGTGAATGCAAAAAATGCATTTTGAGGGGCATGTTGCATTTCATAGCACTGTAGTTTTTCAACAAGAACTTGACCATTACTTTATAGTTGGGATTTTTGTTGTTGCCAAGAAATCCACTAACGACTTGCTTAAAGCTGTCCCGAGCCGCTGCTTCTATTGATGATAAATGATTCGCAAAATTTTCGTCTTTCAGCAACTTTCTAATTTGCGGACCAACAAATATACCTTCTTTAAATTTGGGTTGAGTTCTTTTTATGGAAAAATTTTGTTAGGTACTGGAAGGATGGCGCGCCCTTATTTAAAGCCTTTGCGAAATTTTTCATTAATCCTAATTTCATGTGAAGTGCTGGCAAAATAACTCGATCGGGATTTACTAAAGGCGGGTTTGCGATATTGAAGGCACCTGGTTTGTACTTAGCTCTTGGTAGCCACTTTTCCTGAATAGAATGGGTAAGGTATGGTCATGTAGTTTTGGTTTTTTAGCTGATGCCACATTGGGATAACTTATTAATTTCCTCTTTCTTCTCGTTTTACCTTTAAGGTCTATCATGCAAAAATAGCACTGGTCGTGGTTAAAGGGTTCAGTCCACATCATTGGAACGCCAAACTTCATGTTATGACCTCTACCCGATACCCATCTCATTAAAGTTAATCTAGCCATCCTATGTTGTAGGTAATTTAAATACGAAAATTTTAAGCATACCAGTACAACAATCGGACGTGCCGTTGAGACTATAGCGCCGTTAACTTGCAAGCGTCTATCCTAAAATTTTAGCATTACTTTGATAAAATTGGCGAGACATTTCATTTGGTCACTCTACCTTAGGGTCTAATAAATTTAAACAGACATCAAGTATTTAATTGTCACTACTGTGTGTTGTAAATTTTGTTTTACAAATTGTAGTGCAAATTTATACATACTATATCGGTAGATGTGTTTACGAAATGGCTTGTTGCAAAAGAGGTTTTAGATGTAAAAATAATCCGGAGTTTTGCTTAATTTGCGGACATTATATTTTCGGAAACTCAGCTCGGAAAATAACTAATTCTGTCAAAGATGCATACTTTCATTATTTCGGTTCCCGTGTAAATCGAATCCTTGTATGGAAAGGAATCCTTGTGTGGAAAGTAAGTTGTATCCCAATTTCATTCAAATATCTAAATTTTTTGTCTTTTACACAGACGGGCGGACAGGCCACCCACTTTTGTTTAAGTCAAATTTAGAAATAATATTAATCATAAATCAAAAACCATAAATACAAGATATGTTCCGGGAAAAAATGGGCGGAATAGGATCATAGATATATTTAATAGGCAAAAACTTTGCGTAAAATAGCTTTATATCATTTCTATTTCACTTTCAAAGTGTCCGTGAACGAAGAGAGTCGAGAAATATAAATTTTGGAAAATGGGCGTGGCCCGCCCCTTTTTTAGTGGATTATTCCACAAAACTTTTTATGCCATAACTCCGGAAAAAGTTAGTTTGTGGAAACGAAATTTTGAGAAAGTGTTGAATATATAAACGTAACTCTTTGTTGTAAAAATGGGCGAAATCGGTTAATGTCCACGCCCAGTTTATTAACATAGTTGTAAAACATTTTTTTGTAAAATTTAAAACGCGTTATTTCTATAACTATGCAAGCTATATCAACAAGAACTTCCACACATAATAAGCTTTTTAAGCAAAACTAGGCGTAGCGTCGCCCACTTTTCAGCAAGAAAGTTCTGCTATTTTCAAAGGCGATTTCTTGTAACTTTAACTAGATATTTCAATGAATATTGGCCAGCTGCTTCTAAATCGGGTAACACACAAGCAAAATATCCGGGCAAGTAGTTCGTTACCCACTGCACTAGGGAAGTTATATATCTTTTTTGACTTTTATACCTTTCATGAACATGAAATGTTTGTAAATATGAGAAGAAGAAGAGATAGATTCATCAAAAAATATACTGAAATCATCACAATGATGACCTGAGTACATTTGGCCATGTCCGTCTGTCCGTCTGTGTATTGAACGAAAATTTGTGAAACATAAAATGTGCGTGTATAGGTACGAGGTGTGTTCAAAAAGTATCGCGAATTTTGAATTTTCCCTGGTTACGTATATTCGAATTTTGAATTTTTTGTGGCGTTATGTTGGTACTCATGTCTCTCACTTATGCCGACAAGCTTGGCCATTTTGAATGTTCAGTTAATTGTTGACAGCTGCTTTGCTTGCACGTGTTTTGGATCGTGTTCGATTTTTACATATTTTTTTACCAAAATTGCTCAATTGTGACCAAAAACAGCATCGCATGAACATTGCTAATGAGATGTTAAACTCTGTCCGCGACGACCCAAATTTGCTCCAGAGGGTCATAACTGGTGACGAATCGTGGGTTTATGGTTATGACGTGGAAACCAAAGCTCAATCATCTCAATGGAAGCTGCCGCACGAACCAAGACCGAAAAAAGCGCGCCAAGTTCGGTCGAATGTGAAAGTTTTGCTGACAGTTTTCTTCGATTGCAGGGGCGTGGTGCATCATGAGTTCTTGCCACAGGCAAGAACGGTCAATAAGGAATATTACCTGCAAGTTATGCGCAATTTGCGCGAAGCAATCCGCCAGAAACGCCCGGATTTGTGGAAGAACAAAAATTGGCTTTTGCACCACGATAACGCCCCTGCTCACGCATCGTTGCTTGTGCGCGACGTTTTGGCCAAAAACAACACACTAGTGATGCCGCAGCCACCGTATTCCCCAGATCTGGCCCCCTGTGACTTTTTCTTGTTCCCTAAACTGAAGAGGCCCATGAAAGGACGACGTTACGCTTCTCTTGACGAGATAAAGACGGCATCGGAGGAGGAGCTGAACAAGATACAAAAAAATGATTTTTTGAAGTGCTTCGAAGATTGGAAAAACCGTTGGCACAAGTGTATAATATCTCATGGGGATTACTTTGAAGGGGACAAAATAGATATTCATGAATAAATAAATAATTTTTGAAAAAACACAAAATTCGCGATACTTTTTGAACACACCTCGTACTTTGAAAAATTGAGGGCTTGCAGTAGTTGGTAGGGAAGCTATTTATATACAAATAAATTAATTTACTACTCATAACAGAATTGATTTTATAGAAAATAGTCTGCTAGCTTTACATATAATACGAACTGAAAAGTATTAAAATATTCTTCTTCAAATGGTCATCTAACCGCCTGGGCGATTTTGACAGTCCAACATAGCTCGCCAGTCGTTTCTTCGTTATGCCAACTGGCGCCAATTGGAAACACCGCGGGATCGAAAATCGGTCTCCACTTGGTCCTTCCATCGGAGTGGTGGTCTCCCTCTTTCTCTGCTTCCACCGGCGGGTGCCGATAAGAATACCTTCTGGGCTGGAGCATCTTCGCTCATTCGCACTACGTGGCCTAGCCAGCGAAGCCGCTGGGTTTTAATTCGCTGAACTATGTCAGCGTCTGTGTAAAGTTCATACAGCTCATCATTAAATCTTCTTCTGTGCCCGTCGCCAACGCGTAGAGGTCCACAAATCTTTCGAAGAACCTTTCTCTCGAATACTCCCAGGGCCGCCTCATCAGATGTTGTTAGTGTCCACGCTTCTGCACTATATAGCAGGACGGGTGCGATCAGTGACTTATAGAGTGTTACTTTCGTCCGTCGAGAGAGGGCTTTACTTTTCAATTGCCTACTCAGTCCGAAGTAGCATTTGTTTGCAAGAGTAATTTTTCGTCGGATTTCTAAGCTAACATTATTGTTGGTGTTAATGCTGGTTCCCAGGTAAACGAAGTCCTTTACTATTTCGAAATTTTTGCTGCCAACAGTGGCTTGGTTGCCAAGGCGCGAATGCGCTGACTCTTTGCATGATGACAGAAGGTACTTCGTTTTGTCCTCGTTCACCACCAATCCCATTTTCTCCGCTTCCTTTTCTAATTTGGAGTAAGCAGAAGTTACGGGCAGTTGCTAAGGCCAAGGATATCAATATCGTCAGCATATGCCAACAGTTGCACACTCTTATAAAATATTATTCCAGCGCGGTTAAGTTCTGCAGCTTGTATTATTTTCTCCAGCATTAAATTAAAGAAATCGCACGATAGGGGGTCACCCTGTCTGAAACCTCGTTTAGCTTCGAACGGCTCGGAGAGGTGCTTCCCAATTCTGACCGAGCTGGCGGTGTTGCTCTAGGTCATTTTGTATAGCCGTATAAGTTTTGCGGGGAAACCAAATTCAGACATAGCGGCATATAGGCAGCTCCTTTTCGTGCTATCGAAAGTGGCTTTACGATCAACAAAAAGATGATGGGTGTCTTGAGCAACACCGCCAGCTCGGTCAGAATTGGGAAGCACCTCTCCGAGCCGTTCGAAACTAAACGAGCTTTCAGACAGGGTGAGCCCCTATCATGCGATTTCTTTAATTTAATGCTGGAGAAAATAATACAAGCTGCAGAACTTAACCGCGCTGGAACAATATTTTATAAAAGGGTGCAACTGTTGGCATATGCTGACGATATTGATATCATTGGCCTTAACAACCGCGCCGTAACTACTGCTTACTCCAGATTAGAAAAAGAAGCGGAGAAAATGGGAGTGGTGGTGAACGAGGGCAAAACGAAGTACCTTCTATCATCATGCAAAGAGTCAGCGCATTCGCGCCTTGGCAACCAAGCCACTGTTGGCAGCAATAATTTCGAAATAGTAAAGGACTTCGTTTACCTGGGAACCAGCATTAACACCAACAATAAGGTTAGCCTAGAAATCCGACGAAGAATTACTCTTGCAAACAAATGCTACTTCGGACTGAGTAGGCAATTGAAAAGTAAAGCCCTCTCTCGACGGACGAAAGTAACACTCTATAAGTCACTGATCGCACCCGTCCTGCTATATAGTGCAGAAGCGTGGACACTAACAACATCTGATGAGGCGGCCCTGGGAGTATTCGAGAGAAAGGTTCTTCGAAAGATTTGTGGACCTCTACGCGTTGGCGACGGGCACAGAAGAAGATTTAATGATGAGCTGTATGAACTTTACACAGACGCTGACATAGTTCAGCGAATTAAAACCCAGCGGCTTCGCTGGCTAGGCCATGTAGTGCGAATGAAGCTATTCTTATCGGCACCCGCCGGTGGAAGCAGAGGAAGAGGGAGACCACCACTCCGATGGAAGGACCAAGTGGAGACTGATTTGCGATCCCGCGGTGTTTCCAATTGGCGCCACGAAGAAACGACTGGCGAGCTATGTTGGACTGTCAAAATCGCCCAGGCGGTTAGATGTCCATTTAAAGAAGAAGAAGAAGAAATAATCGAATTGTGGACATTTTAATTTATTTATTTACTTTTACTCATTGTAGGGTATATTTAAAAGAATAAAATGTTATATGTTTTAGTTTTTTTATGTTTATACATACACATATGTATATTAACCCCCGTTTCTGTGTAGATTTATGTCAGCAGATGAACTGCTGAAAATTGTTTTAATAAATGTTATATTGTTTGCCTAGCGTATTGTTATGGTACGTTTTCTTCGGTTTGGTATGAATTTTGGTACGCAAAATTTTAGGCAAACGGCAACCGTGATCTCGACACTTAAAAAACCCCTGGCTTTAAACGACTCTGCAATATATATACATAAAAAAAAGCTGTGCGTTATGCGGTTGCGCCCCTCATGTCGGTTGGCCGGGAGGGTGGGTTATAAGTTGGGAATTATTATTATAGAACCTGATGGGCTACAAAACCGTATTTTCATGTTTCTCGTTTAAAATATGCAGTGACGGTAATATATACTAAGTTAAGTAATATTATTATTATAGTATTTAATTATTATTGTTCAATCTTAGTCATCAAGGATTAATTATTGAGGCCATTCACAAGGTCTCATATTCGTCGCATGGCCATGATTTTAAAGCGATCATATTTTCTTTGTTTTCTTTTTCATATTAAATTAGAATAGCACAATACAATTGACCAGGCTATGTATATAAAGTGTGCTATTTTACGTTTTCATATAAATTCAACTTGATGTGTATGAATACCACATACTACTCAATTGCACTAGAGTTGTATTGAAAGAAATCCTAAATAAGACAATAAGATACCTTGGGAATTGCCTAATTATTTATAGTTTTATTTCTTACATATTCAGTAATAATTAAATTTTGATTTTAATAATTTAAATCATAAATAATAATTCTATATGGATTTAAATATTTTTGTTCGCGGATAATTATTATGTTTGATTTTAATAGTTTTTACTCAAGAATAATAATTGCCTCTCAATTTTTACCCTTTTCCTTAGCCATAATCATTATCTTGATTTTTACAAACTTTCATTGGTATTGCTTATGATAAAACTCGAAGCGTCATATATCCTTACCTATGAGGAATTTCGGTTTAAAAATTCAGAGGAACATACCTCTTTCTCTGAAGTGTCTGATCTTATACATAAATAATTGAAGATTTAATTATTCCACCCATAACAAGTAAGGACAGCGCTGTCTTCAGCTGTGCTGAAGGATTTACATGCATACATACATATATAGGCCAACAGACCTTAATAGCTCTTTGTTTAACTGTCTAAACGATTTTGACCTTCCAAAAAAGCGTGCAACATGACTTTATCCTTTGCCAGCTGACGCCAATTAGAAACGCAAAATACATGGCCAATCCAAAGAAGTCATGGACAATGCCGATGTCTGCATAGAGAACATAATTAAATCTTCTTCGGTAAACACCGTCGGCATCGCGTAGAGGCCCATAAACCCCTCGAAGAACCTTCCTCTGGAATACTCAAAGTGTCGACTCATCTGCGAGTGTCATCGTCCATGCTTCTGCTCCATATTGCAGGAAAGGTATTATGTGAGACTTGTAGAGCATGGTTTTTGTTCGCCGAGAGAGAACTTTGCGTCTCGATTGCCTACTCAGTCCAAAGTAACATTTATTGTCAAGGATAATTATTCGCTGGATTTCTAAGCTGACATTTTTGTTGGTGTCAATGCTGGTTCCCAGTTAAACGAAGTCCTTTACTAATTCAAACTTATGTCTGCCAACAGTGGCGGGGGTGCCAATGGGCGAATGCGCTGAATCTTTGAATGATGACACAAGGTACCTCCAAACGCACTGTTGTCACTTCTTTCTCCAATTTGGAGTAGGCAGAACTTACGGCGCGGTTATTTGAGCTTATGATGTCAATGTCATCGGCATACGCCAGCAATTGCACACTCTCCTAAAAGATTTTTCCTGAGCGGTGAAGTTCTGCGGCTTGTCTTAATTTCTCCAGCATTAAAGTTTAAATGAACGAAATTTTCGACGACACTAGAAATTAAGCTTTTCCGTGACATATTCGTTTGTTGTTCAATGGTCAGCTGGCTATTTTGTGTGTTGTCACTATCCATACTTTCCCAGTTCTGTAGTTATTAGCAGTCGAATTTGTGGGCGGTGACCAAGAGGAACAGGTAAATGTAGCCACGAAATTTTAGAACTGTTACCTGCGTCGGTCAATGGGCTATTGTATTTCCTTCTTTCCACCTCCTTTTCAATAAACGTTTATTCAAAAGTGGGTGTGGGCCAATCAATTTCAGTAGGTCTGTATGGTATGTTCAAAGTTATTAATGGGCGGTGCAAAGCCCCTTTTGCAACTTATAACTTTAAGCGAACTATTCTTCTATCAGTGATGCAAGGAATATTCGCATTTCCGAATATTTGCAAGTTTTTCAAGATTCGCATTCTTTGCTTTGCGAATATGCATATAAGAAAACAGGGTTAATAGGACCAAAATTAATTTCTTTCCAATGTATGAAAAAGTATTTTAACAAAGAATATGTAATCAAACTAACAACCCACATAAGTTATTTATGCGACCAAAAATCGATTTCGAAAAGTTGCGATATGTAGTTCTAAAAGGAGGGTCGAAATGACTTTTCAGACAACATTAATGAACTTTTTTTTAAAACTGTGTCATCGGAAGGGCTTAGGAACATACTCGTCCATCACGGAACTTATTTTTTCTGTATCACTTTTTAAAGCAATAGTGATGGATTTCAGTAGCTCAGGTATGCTAACTTATTTTAAGTGTATATTTTATTTAACCACAGTGTCCAATTTGTTGCTTTTAGTTGCAATAAACATCAGTTTTTTTGTAGGCACTTTTTGAGTAATTTTTAACTTCAAAAGCAGATTTGTTATATATTTCCGCCGTATTATTTCTATTAATGACCGAAATAAAATTGAGCTGCTACTAGCTGCAAATTTCAAAATTTGGACGATATAAAAATGCATTTTTTCGAAAATTCCGTTTTCAATTTACAGTTTTACGCGATCATCAGCGCAAAATATTTCCTATATTAAATTATAACTTCCGTCAGGCCAACAGCCGAAAATATTATGAAAATCCTACGCATCGGTAATATTATCTTCATACACTCAAAGTTAATCTACGTAAATTGGCGATGCCTTCTGAACGTGTTACATCTGCTGATGGGTACGCACCTATAGAAGGATTCAGGGGGCATTATGTTTGCGGTTTATGTTGGCCTCCCTTGTTGGAATACTTCTCCGCTTCCGCGAACGTCCCTATGCCCTTGCGCCAACAGAATCAATGCGTGCAGCAATTTCTGTAGCGATATAAGGATCGTTCAAACTAAAGTTGGATTTTTTAGTTCAATGAAGTGATTAGGTCACATCTAGTTCGTTCAATCCATTGAACTAGTTCATTCGGAGCTTGGTACGTTCACCTTATTGAGCTATAGTTCACCAATTGAACTAGTTCAATAGTTCAATATGAAACTTTGAATTAACTCTCTACTAAATAATTACACATGCATGCATGTAAGCAAGGCTTTTGTTTAGAAGAAAAGCTACTGTTCTTTTGCACAAAGTTTAAACAAATTTTATTAAAAGCTTTTAATTTTAAATAAAAATAAATGCATATGTTTAAATTTTTTAAATAATATTAAATGAAAATCATTGATTATATAATAAATAACTTACACATTAATTTATGTATATTGTATGACAAAACATATAATAATTTATAAGTTTAGGTTTTGATATCATGTTTAACATTGTTGTTGGAACTTTTATTTAAATAAAGCAATAAAGTTTTTAAATCTATTGAATCGCTCACAAGTTACTGTGCAAGAAAATTAAACTTGATGCATTCTTTGAAGTTAACAGCGTTCTTCGCTCAGTTATTACTTGACCAGACGCAGAAAAAATGCGCCCGCAAGTAACGGACGTAGCTACAACGCAACAAATTGTTAAAAAATATCGGCATGGATAAGGACATAAACTCTTATGCTCATTCCACAATTTTAAGGGATCTTTTTGCGGTCTAAAAAGCTTTCAGCGATATATCTTTCTATTTCCCCGTTCTCAGTCCCTGTGTAGTATGTCAAAAATACAGCATGCGCCGAAAGTACGTTCAACTCATTCGGTAACATATTCACATAAACATATTTGTATACGAGTATACGTCAAAAATGCATTGAACTTATTTGGTCACTAATGTCTACAAATGGGTACTAAATAATATGCTGATGCTGGTGGCGTCCGCCTCAGATTCTATACTGTTCTACGGTGCAGAAGTCTGGGCGGACGCAATGAAATTTGGGAAGTATCGGGCCGCTATTACCGCAGTCCAACGTAGAGGGGCCCTGAGAATCGCCTCAGCATACCGCACGGTCTCCGCAGATGCTGTTCTGGTCATCGCGGGGACTATACCGATATATCTCCTCGCTTGTCCGTTGTTTGTAGCGATGTTATATATTATTCCAAGCTCTCTTCTATATGCTTCTTGTGGAAGAGGTGTTCTTTCCAATCTTTGTACTAAGTGCCTTAGGGCTGCATTTTTTTGTTGTTGTGGGTGGTTAGAGGTATTATGTATTATTGTGTCGGTGGCCGTTGGTTTCTTATATATGTTGTAGTTGAATTTATTGCTAGCTTTATCAATACTTATTGTGAGGTCCAGATAATTGATTGCTCCGTCTTTTTCGGTTTCCATTGTGAATTTTATGTTCCCGTGCTGCTTGTTGAGGTACTCCAGTACTTGCTCTTCGTTGTTGGTAGTTAAAACGCATATGATATCATCCACGTACCTTGCGTAAAATAACACTCCTAATTTGGAATTTAATTCCTGTATATACTCTTTTTCCAGGTTTTACATAAACGCTTCCATAAGAATAGCCGATGTTGGGTTTCCCATCGCAAGTCCGCTTGTTTGTCTGTATATTTTATTGTTGAATTGAAAATAGTTTTGACGTAGTGTGGTTCTTACCGTGTTCGTGATTTGCGTACTTTTCACTTTATCTTTTGTTTTAACTACCCATTTATAATTTTCTGGGTTTGTCTCCCGTATTATTGTCCAGCAATAATCTCCCATCATTTCTTCATTCCAGAAACCATGGTAACGCTTTTCAAAAATCATGAGGTCTTGGTGAAACCTTTCACCCTGTCCATCACTTTCAGCACCTAGGTTTGCGGGAAAATGATCCAAATGTGAATGCAAAAAATGCATTTTGAGGGGCATGTTGCATTTCATAGCACTGTAGTTTTTCAACAAGAACTTGACCATTTCTTTATAGTTGGGATTTTTGTTGTTGCCAAGAAATCCACTAACGACTTGCTTAAAGCTGTCCCGAGCCGCTGCTTCTATTGATGATAAATGATTCGCAAAATTTTCGTCTTTCAGCAACTTTCTAATTTGCGGACCAACAAATATACCTTCTTTAAATTTGGGTTGAGTTCTTTTTATGGAAAAATTTTGTTAGGTACTGGAAGGATGGCGCGCCCTTATTTAAAGCCTTTGCGAAATTTTTCATTAATCCTAATTTCATGTGAAGTGCTGGCAAAATAACTCGATCGGGATTTACTAAAGGCGGGTTTGCGATATTGAAGGCACCTGGTTTGTACTTAGCTCTTGGTAGCCACTTTTCCTGAATAGAATGGGTAAGGTATGGTCATGTAGTTTTGGTTTTTTAGCTGATGCCACATTGGGATAACTTATTAATTTCCTCTTTTTTCTCGTTTTACCTTTAAGGTCTATCATGCAAAAATAGCACTGGTCGTGGTTAAAGGGTTCAGTCCACATCATTGGAACGCCAAACTTCATGTTATGACCTCTACCCGATACCCATCTCATTAAAGTTAATCTAGCCATCCTATGTTGTAGGTAATTTAAATACGAAAATTTTAAGCATACCAGTACAACAATCGGACGTGCCGTTGAGACTATAGCGCCGTTAACTTGCAAGCGTCTATCCTAAAATTTTAGCATTACTTTGATAAAATTGGCGAGACATTTCATTTGGTCACTCTACCTTAGGGTCTAATAAATTTAAACAGACATCAAGTATTTAATTGTCACTACTGTGTGTTGTAAATTTTGTTTTACAAATTGTAGTGCAAATTTATACATACTATATCGGTAGATGTGTTTACGAAATGGCTTGTTGCAAAAGAGGTTTTAAATGTAAAAATAATCCGGAGTTTTGCTTAATTTGCGGACATTATATTTTCGGAAACTCAGCTCGGAAAATAACTAATTCTGTCAAAGATGCATACTTTCATTATTTCGGTTCCCGTGTAAATCGAATCCTTGTATGGAAAGGAATCCTTGTGTGGAAAGTAAGTTGTATCCCAATTTCATTCAAATATCTAAATTTTTTGTCTTTTACACAGACGGGCGGACAGGCCACCCACTTTTGTTTAAGTCAAATTTAGAAATAATATTAATCATAAATCAAAAACCATAAATACAAGATATGTTCCGGGAAAAAATGGGCGGAATAGGATCATAGATATATTTAATAGGCAAAAACTTTGCGTAAAATAGCTTTATATCATTTCTATTTCACTTTCAAAGTGTCCGTGAACGAAGAGAGTCGAGAAATATAAATTTTGGAAAATGGGCGTGGCCCGCCCCTTTTTTAGTGGATTATTCCACAAAACTTTTTATGCCATAACTCCGGAAAAAGTTAGTTTGTGGAAACGAAATTTTGAGAAAGTGTTGAATATATAAACGTAACTCTTTGTTGTAAAAATGGGCGAAATCGGTTAATGTCCACGCCCAGTTTATTAACATAGTTGTAAAACATTTTTTTGTAAAATTTAAAACGCGTTATTTCTATAACTATGCAAGCTATATCAACAAGAACTTCCACACATAATAAGCTTTTTAAGCAAAACTAGGCGTAGCGTCGCCCACTTTTCAGCAAGAAAGTTCTGCTATTTTCAAAGGCGATTTCTTGTAACTTTAACTAGATATTTCAATGAATATTGGCCAGCTGCTTCTAAATCGGGTAACACACAAGCAAAATATCCGGGCAAGTAGTTCGTTACCCACTGCACTAGGGAAGTTATATATCTTTTTTGACTTTTATACCTTTCATGAACATGAAATGTTTGTAAATATGAGAAGAAGAAGAGATAGATTCATCAAAAAATATACTGAAATCATCACAATGATGACCTGAGTACATTTGGCCATGTCCGTCTGTCCGTCTGTGTATTGAACGAAAATTTGTGAAACATAAAATGTGCGTGTATAGGTACGAGGTGTGTTCAAAAAGTATCGCGAATTTTGAATTTTCCCTGGTTACGTATATTCGAATTTTGAATTTTTTGTGGCGTTATGTTGGTACTCATGTCTCTCACTTATGCCGACAAGCTTGGCCATTTTGAATGTTCAGTTAATTGTTGACAGCTGCTTTGCTTGCACGTGTTTTGGATCGTGTTCGATTTTTACATATTTTTTTACCAAAATTGCTCAATTGTGACCAAAAACAGCATCGCATGAACATTGCTAATGAGATGTTAAACTCTGTCCGCGACGACCCAAATTTGCTCCAGAGGGTCATAACTGGTGACGAATCGTGGGTTTATGGTTATGACGTGGAAACCAAAGCTCAATCATCTCAATGGAAGCTGCCGCACGAACCAAGACCGAAAAAAGCGCGCCAAGTTCGGTCGAATGTGAAAGTTTTGCTGACAGTTTTCTTCGATTGCAGGGGCGTGGTGCATCATGAGTTCTTGCCACAAGCAAGAACGGTCAATAAGGAATATTACCTGCAAGTTATGCGCAATTTGCGCGAAGCAATCCGCCAGAAACGCCCGGATTTGTGGAAGAACAAAAATTGGCTTTTGCACCACGATAACGCCCCTGCTCACGCATCGTTGCTTGTGCGCGACGTTTTGGCCAAAAACAACACACTAGTGATGCCGCAGCCACCGTATTCCCCAGATCTGGCCCCCTGTGACTTTTTCTTGTTCCCTAAACTGAAGAGGCCCATGAAAGGACGACGTTACGCTTCTCTTGACGAGATAAAGACGGCATCGGAGGAGGAGCTGAACAAGATACAAAAAAATGATTTTTTGAAGTGCTTCGAAGATTGGAAAAACCGTTGGCACAAGTGTATAATATCTCATGGGGATTACTTTGAAGGGGACAAAATAGATATTCATGAATAAATAAATAATTTTTGAAAAAACACAAAATTCGCGATACTTTTTGAACACACCTCGTACTTTGAAAAATTGAGGGCTTGCAGTAGTTGGTAGGGAAGCTATTTATATACAAATAAATTAATTTACTACTCATAACAGAATTGATTTTATAGAAAATAGTCTGCTAGCTTTACATATAATACGAACTGAAAAGTATTAAAATATTCTTCTTCAAATGGTCATCTAACCGCCTGGGCGATTTTGACAGTCCAACATAGCTCGCCAGTCGTTTCTTCGTTATGCCAACTGGCGCCAATTGGAAACACCGCGGGATCGAAAATCGGTCTCCACTTGGTCCTTCCATCGGAGTGGTGGTCTCCCTCTTTCTCTGCTTCCACCGGCGGGTGCCGATAAGAATACCTTCTGGGCTGGAGCATCTTCGCTCATTCGCACTACGTGGCCTAGCCAGCGAAGCCGCTGGGTTTTAATTCGCTGAACTATGTCAGCGTCTGTGTAAAGTTCATACAGCTCATCATTAAATCTTCTTCTGTGCCCGTCGCCAACGCGTAGAGGTCCACAAATCTTTCGAAGAACCTTTCTCTCGAATACTCCCAGGGCCGCCTCATCAGATGTTGTTAGTGTCCACGCTTCTGCACTATATAGCAGGACGGGTGCGATCAGTGACTTATAGAGTGTTACTTTCGTCCGTCGAGAGAGGGCTTTACTTTTCAATTGCCTACTCAGTCCGAAGTAGCATTTGTTTGCAAGAGTAATTTTTCGTCGGATTTCTAAGCTAACATTATTGTTGGTGTTAATGCTGGTTCCCAGGTAAACGAAGTCCTTTACTATTTCGAAATTTTTGCTGCCAACAGTGGCTTGGTTGCCAAGGCGCGAATGCGCTGACTCTTTGCATGATGACAGAAGGTACTTCGTTTTGTCCTCGTTCACCACCAATCCCATTTTCTCCGCTTCCTTTTCTAATTTGGAGTAAGCAGAAGTTACGGGCAGTTGCTAAGGCCAAGGATATCAATATCGTCAGCATATGCCAACAGTTGCACACTCTTATAAAATATTATTCCAGCGCGGTTAAGTTCTGCAGCTTGTATTATTTTCTCCAGCATTAAATTAAAGAAATCGCACGATAGGGGGTCACCCCGTCTGAAACCTCGTTTAGCTTCGAACGGCTCGGAGAGGTGCTTCCCAATTCTGACCGAGCTGGCGGTGTTGCTCTAGGTCATTTTGTATAGCCGTATAAGTTTTGCGGGGAAACCAAATTCAGACATAGCGGCATATAGGCAGCTCCTTTTCGTGCTATCGAAAGTGGCTTTACGATCAACAAAAAGATGATGGGTGTCTTGAGCAACACCGCCAGCTCGGTCAGAATTGGGAAGCACCTCTCCGAGCCGTTCGAAACTAAACGAGCTTTCAGACAGGGTGAGCCCCTATCATGCGATTTCTTTAATTTAATGCTGGAGAAAATAATACAAGCTGCAGAACTTAACCGCGCTGGAACAATATTTTATAAAAGGGTGCAACTGTTGGCATATGCTGACGATATTGATATCATTGGCCTTAACAACCGCGCCGTAACTACTGCTTACTCCAGATTAGAAAAAGAAGCGGAGAAAATGGGAGTGGTGGTGAACGAGGGCAAAACGAAGTACCTTCTGTCATCATGCAAAGAGTCAGCGCATTCGCGCCTTGGCAACCAAGCCACTGTTGGCAGCAATAATTTCGAAATAGTAAAGGACTTCGTTTACCTGGGAACCAGCATTAACACCAACAATAAGGTTAGCCTAGAAATCCGACGAAGAATTACTCTTGCAAACAAATGCTACTTCGGACTGAGTAGGCAATTGAAAAGTAAAGTCCTCTCGCGACGAACGAAAATAACATTCTACTAGTCACTCATCGGACCCGTCCTGCTTTATGGTGCAGAAGCGTGGACACTAACAACATCTGATGAGGTGGCTCTGGGAGTATTCCAGAGAAAGATTTTCGAAAGATTTGGGGACCTCTACGCGTTGGCGACGGCGAGTACCGAAGAGGATTTAGTGATGAGCTGTATGAACTTTACGCAGACGCCGACATAGTTCAGCGAATTAAAACACAGCGGCTTTGCTGGCTAGGCCATGTAGTGCGAATGAAGCTATTCTTATCGGCACCCGCCGGTGGAAGCAGAGGAAGAGGGAGACCACCACTCCGATGGAAGGACCAAGTGGAGACTGATTTGCGATCCCGCGGTGTTTCCAATTGGCGCCACGAAGAAACGACTGGCGAGCTATGTTGGACTGTCAAAATCGCCCAGGCGGTTAGATGTCCATTTAAAGAAGAAGAAGAAGAAATAATCGAATTGTGGACAGTTTAATTTATTTATTTACTTTTACTCATTGTAGGGTATATTTAAAAGAATAAAATGTTATATGTTTTAGTTTTTTTATGTTTATACATACACATATGTATATTAACCCCCGTTTCTGTGTAGATTTATGTCAGCAGATGAACTGCTGAAAATTGTTTTAATAAATGTTATATTGTTTGCCTAGCGTATTGTTATGGTACGTTTTCTTCGGTTTGGTATGAATTTTGGTACGCAAAATTTTAGGCAAACGGCAACCGTGATCTCGACACTTAAAAAACCCCTGGCTTTAAACGACTCTGCAATATATATACATAAAAAAAAGATGTGCGTTATGCGGTTGCGCCCCTCATGTCGGTTGGCCGGGAGGGTGGGTTATAAGTTGGGAATTATTATTATAGAACCTGATGGGCTACAAAACCGTATTTTCATGTTTCTCGTTTAAAATATGCAGTGACGGTAATATATACTAAGTTAAGTAATATTATTATTATAGTATTTAATTATTATTGTTCAATCTTAGTCATCAAGGATTAATTATTGAGGCCATTCACAAGGTCTCATATTCGTCGCATGGCCATGATTTTAAAGCGATCATATTTTCTTTGTTTTCTTTTTCATATTAAATTAGAATAGCACAATACAATTGACCAGGCTATGTATATAAAGTGTGCTATTTTACGTTTTCATATAAATTCAACTTGATGTGTATGAATACCACATACAACTCAATTGCACTAGAGTTGTATTGAAAGAAATCCTAAATAAGACAATAAGATACCTTGGGAATTGCCTAATTATTTATAGTTTTATTTCTTACATATTCAGTAATAATTAAATTTTGATTTTAATAATTTAAATCATAAATAATAATTCTATATGGATTTAAATATTTTTGTTCGCGGATAATTATTATGTTTGATTTTAATAGTTTTTACTCAAGAATAATAATTGCCTCTCAATTTTTACCCTTTTCCTTAGCGATAATCATTATCTTGATTTTTACAAACTTTCATTGGTATTGCTTATGATAAAACTCGAAGCGTCATATATCCTTACCTATGAGGAATTTCGGTTTAAAAATTTAGAGGAACATACCTCTTTCTCTGAAGTGTCTGATCTTATACATAAATAATTGAAGATTTAATTATTCCACCCATAACAAGTAAGGACAGCGCTGTCTTCAGCTGTGCTGAAGGATTTACATGCATACATACATATATAGGCCAACAGACCTTAATAGCTCTTTGTTTAACTGTCTAAACGATTTTGACCTTCCAAAAAAGCGTGCAACATGACTTTATCCTTTGCCAGCTGACGCCAATTAGAAACGCAAAATACATGGCCAATCCAAAGAAGTCATGGACAATGCCGATGTCTGCATAGAAAACATAATTAAATCTTCTTCGGTAAACACCGTCGGCATCGCGTAGAGGCCCATAAACCCCTCGAAGAACCTTCCTCTGGAATACTCAAAGTGTCGACTCATCTGCGGGTGTCATCGTCCATGCTTCTGCTCCATATTGCAGGAAAGGTATTATGTGAGACTTGTAGAGCATGGTTTTTGTTCGCCGAGAGAGAACTTTGCGTCTCGATTGCCTACTCAGTCCAAAGTAACATTTATTGTCAAGGATAATTATTCGCTGGATTTCTAAGCTGACATTTTTGTTGGTGTCAATGCTGGTTCCCAGTTAAACGAAGTCCTTTACTAATTCAAACTTATGTCTGCCAACAGTGGCGGGGGTGCCAATGGGCGAATGCGCTGAATCTTTGAATGATGCCACAAGGTACCTCCAAACGCACTGTTGTCACTTCTTTCTCCAATTTGGAGTAGGCAGAACTTACGGCGCGGTTATTTGAGCTTATGATGTCAATGTCATCGGCATACGCCAGCAATTGCACACTCTCCTAAAAGATTTTTCCTGAGCGGTGAAGTTCTGCGGCTTGTCTTAATTTCTCCAGCATTAAAGTTTAAATGAACGAAATTTTCGACGACACTAGAAATTAAGCTTTTCCGTGACATATTCGTTTGTTGTTCAATGGTCAGCTGGCTATTTTGTGTGTTGTCACTATCCATACTTTCCCAGTTCTGTAGTTATTAGCAGTCGAATTTGTGGGCGGTGACCAAGAGGAACAGGTAAATGTAGCCACGAAATTTTAGAACTGTTACCTGCGTCGGGCAATGGGCTATTGTATTTCCTTCTTTCCACCTCCTTTTCAATAAACGTTTATTCAAAAGTGGGTGTGGGCCAATCAATTTCAGTAGGTCTGTATGGTATGTTCAAAGTTATTAATGGGCGGTGCAAAGCCCCTTTTGCAACTTATAACTTTAAGCGAACTATTCTTCTATCAGTGATGCAAGGAATATTCGCATTTCCGAATATTTGCAAGTTTTTCAAGATTCGCATTCGCAAAATTTCGGCGAATGCTTTGCGAATATGCATATAAGAAAACAGGGTTAATAGGACCAAAATTAATTTCTTTCCAATGTATGAAAAAGTATTTTAACAAAGAATATGTAATCAAACTAACAACCCACATAAGTTATTTATGCGACCAAAAATCGATTTCGAAAAGTTGCGATATGTAGTTCTAAAAGGAGGGTCGAAATGACTTTTCAGACAACATTAATGAACTTTTTTTTAAAACTGTGTCATCGGAAGGGCTTAGGAACATACTCGTCCATCACGGAACTTATTTTTTCTGTATCACTTTTTAAAGCAATAGTGATGGATTTCAGTAGCTCAGGTATGCTAACTTATTTTAAGTGTATATTTTATTTAACCACAGTGTCCAATTTGTTGCTTTTAGTTGCAATAAACATCAGTTTTTTTGTAGGCACTTTTTGAGTAATTTTTAACTTCAAAAGCAGATTTGTTATATATTTCCGCCGTATTATTTCTATTAATGACCGAAATAAAATTGAGCTGCTACTAGCTGCAAATTTAAAAATTTGGACGATATAAAAATGCATTTTTTCGAAAATTCCGTTTTCAATTTACAGTTTTACGCGATCATCAGCGCAAAATATTTCCTATATTAAATTATAACTTCCGTCAGGCCAACAGCCGAAAATATTATGAAAATCCTACGCATCGGTAATATTATCTTCATACACTCAAAGTTAATCTACGTAAATTGGCGATGCCTTCTGAACGTGTTACATCTGCTGATGGGTACGCACCTATAGAAGGATTCAGGGGGCATTATGTTTGCGGTTTATGTTGGCCTCCCTTGTTGGAATACTTCTCCGCTTCCGCGAACGTCCCTATGCCCTTGCGCCAACAGAATCAATGCGTGCAGCAATTTCTGTAGCGATATAAGGATCGTTCAAACTAAAGTTGGATTTTTTAGTTCAATGAAGTGATTAGGTCACATCTAGTTCGTTCAATCCATTGAACTAGTTCATTCGGAGCTTGGTACGTTCACCTTATTGAGCTATAGTTCACCAATTGAACTAGTTCAATAGTTCAATATGAAACTTTGAATTAACTCTCTACTAAATAATTACACATGCATGCATGTAAGCAAGGCTTTTGTTTAGAAGAAAAGCTACTGTTCTTTTGCACAAAGTTTAAACAAATTTTATTAAAAGCTTTTAATTTTAAATAAAAATAAATGCATATGTTTAAATTTTTTAAATAATATTAAATGAAAATCATTGATTATATAATAAATAACTTACACATTAATTTATGTATATTGTATGACAAAACATATAATAATTTATAAGTTTAGGTTTTGATATCATGTTTAACATTGTTGTTGGAACTTTTATTTAAATAAAGCAATAAAGTTTTTAAATCTATTGAATCGCTCACAAGTTACTGTGCAAGAAAATTAAACTTGATGCATTCTTTGAAGTTAACAGCGTTCTTCGCTCAGTTATTACTTGACCAGACGCAGAAAAAATGCGCCCGCAAGTAACGGACGTAGCTACAACGCAACAAATTGTTAAAAAATATCGGCATGGATAAGGACATAAACTCTTATGCTCATTCCACAATTTTAAGGGATCTTTTTGCGGTCTAAAAAGCTTTCAGCGATATATCTTTCTATTTCCCCGTTCTCAGTCCCTGTGTAGTATGTCAAAAATACAGCATGCGCCGAAAGTACGTTCAACTCATTCGGTAACATATTCACATAAACATATTTGTATACGAGTATACGTCAAAAATGCATTGAACTTATTTGGTCACTAATGTCTACAAATGGGTACTAAATAATATGCTGATGCTGGTGGCGTCCGCCTCAGATTCTATACTGTTCTACGGTGCAGAAGTCTGGGCGGACGCAATGAAATTTGGGAAGTATCGGGCCGCTATTACCGCAGTCCAACGTAGAGGGGCCCTGAGAATCGCCTCAGCATACCGCACGGTCTCCGCAGATGCTGTTCTGGTCATCGCGGGGACTATACCGATATATCTCCTCGCTGAGGAAAGAAAAATGACTTACGACACTCGTGCAGAGGTACGTAGAGACGTTGCTGCAACGCAGGCGCGGGGTGATTCGATCCGGCCGTGGCAACTACATGGAGCAGCAGTGCTGCTGGAAGGTGGGCCAGGGTATTATTCCCCGAACTAGAACCATTAGCGGCCGCCGTGGTGTGAAGGTAGTGTTGCCGGCCTACCACACCGAAGGTCCATGGTTCGAGCCCTGGTACAGGTAACATCAAAAGTGATTTGAAAAAAGTTTTTCAAAAACGGGGTCGCCCCTCGGCAGTGGTTTGGCAAACTCTCCGAGTGTATTTCTGCCATGACAGGCTTCTCAGCAAAAATTCGTCTCCTTTGTAGATGCCGTTCGGAGTCGGCAAAAAACTGTAGGTCCCACCAATTTGTAGGGAAAATTCAAATCGGCACACCACAAATTGGAAGAGAAGCTTGGCGCAAAAATCTCTTAGGAGGTTTATGATGATATACCTGTTGTATATCGCGCCATAGAGAGAGAGAGAGAGAACCATGGCTGAACCGACCTCATGGAGAAGTCGACTTCTACCTGACCCAGTTCTTAATCGGACACGGTTATTTCCGTGAATATCTCCATAGAATGGGCAAAGTTCAAACCCCGAACTGCACCTACTGCGGAGCCATAGACGACGTACGGCACACCTTCTTCGAATGCGAGCAATTCGCAGAAGAAAGAAGGCGGGTGGAAGAGACAATTGGCGAACTTTCTCCGGGCAGTGTCATTCGCAAGATGACCTGCGAAAACGTTAGATGGGATATAGTCAGACGATACGCGAGGAATGTCCTCCTAGCGAAACGGGAAGACGGTTGTCTAGCCAGTTAGCGTGAGAGGACCCATTGAGCTCACGTAACGCGCTTCCTTATCTGAAGTAATGCTAAGCGCGGTCCCAGGTAAGGAAGAACGCGCGGGCCGTGGGAGGTTAGGTTTTAGTGCGGTATACTTCAAGATAAGAAGGAGTGACACACTCGGAGAGTTCCGCTAGAGCATCTAGTAGCGAGGGCTTAAACCCGGTTAGTGCATAAAGCATTTCCTCCTCCCACGAACACAAAAAAAAAAAAAATATGCTGATGCTGAGTATTTCAATATGCTAAGGCGTACACAAATCTATGTATGTTAGTGCATAATTAACGATTTAAGTTTTCGGTTTCTGATTTAATATAAGAAATAAAACATTTTTTAATTAAGTCGGTTTTTTAGATTTTAATATATTTTCAAATATATTCATATAATATTTTTGCACGACTTATCGTTATGGTATATTGATCGAAGACTAACTTAACTTCTAACTATTTGACATTCTCTGAGCGATAGTTTTATTTTACTTTAATTGAGCGTACGGTTGAGTGCTTACAATCTGAAAATGAGTGTATTTAGTGAGTGCAGTAATGAGCTGCTTAGGGTAGGAGGAGCATGCATAACTAATGCATATGCATGTGTACCTATGTCTAGTATGTAAGAATTAGAGTAAATATGTATTTAAGTAAATAAGAAATACATAAGAATATTTTGTATAAATAACTGAGTAATTTTCAATAAAGGATCAATTCGCTTTCCTACCTTCAATGGCCATGCCTTGACTCCAGCGGCAAAACACTTTTGCCTTTTGCCATAGCCGCAGGAAACCAGTATCCTGCCTTACGAACTTTAAGCAGCAAACTGCCTTCTATAGCAGCAGTCTGCCTTAATCCAAAGCGGCAGGATAGCCTTAGAGGCAATCGGCCTTTAAAGCGGCAGTCTGAATTTGTCTTGTTGCTTTTTGTGGAGTATTTGCTGCACTTTTGCTTTTCCAAATTAAAACTACGCTATAAAAACGTCCACAAGTTATCAATTCAGGTTGAGCGGCTGCATCACGTTATCGGTACCAAGTCAGTATCAATCAAGGCTGGAAGGGCCCAGGTCACACGCCAACAATCCTGGCGGTAAACACCCGGGGGCATAAACGCCACTGGCATTACAAGAAAAGCGGACGCTTACAGGAATTTATCTTTAGGTACTAACAAAATATTTTGGTAACCTAATGGCTGCCTAGGAAGCAGAAAAAACTTTAAGTTTCTGCCGATAACTCATAACAAAATTCTAAGTACTAACACAATTGAAAAAAATACTTATTTTGTAAATTATTTAGTTTCTATAATATTGTTTCAATGGTATTTCAGGAGGAAGTGGATGAAATTTTTAAAAAGTAGGAAAAACTTTTTATAGAAAAAAATTCCCTCCTCCAGAGGATAATAGACAGGACCCCTTGCCGATAACGATAGAAGAATATCGACGTAGGCAATTGAAGTTTAAGATAGAACAACGAAACTTGATACAAGGTATACTGTAAACATCTAGAGTACGCCCACGAAAAATAAGCAAAATTCGTGGACGACCAGGCCCACTTTCGGACCAAAGTTTTCTAAAAGAGGGATAGGAAACCGGAACATGCTATATCTCCTTCACTGTAAGGCTGTGTAAGGCTGCACGGCTTCACGAAATTGCGCTGATACCGCTGTTGCCGTCACTTGGGCTGATACCTTTATTTGGCATACCGTAACGCCATGACGTCAGCAGAGCCAGAAACACTAAACTACTACAAAACACTGTTATACTGAAGTGGCGCTACTGGCGCCATTAAGTTAAAGTGTTGCCAATTGCTGTTTTGTAAGTCTATTGTATCTAGCGCAGCCGCCACCATTGAGTTTATGTTTTGCTCTAGTCTCCCTGCACTGTAGTAGCTCCACTTGCGCCATTGACTTAAAGGTGTTTCTGGCGCTGCTGACGTCATGGCGTTACGATATCCCAAATAAAGGTATCAGCGCCAGTGACGCCAACAAGGCGCTACTACCAAAGCGCTACTAAAAATGTTGAGAGGTATACCCAAAGGTGCGTTTCGATTTCAGGAATCAGAATCCGAGTGCGGAAAATTAAGATTTGAAACAAATTAAAAGTCATTACTTCTAAACGGGTAAAAAAGTTACACTCCGCCTTCGGATTCTTTATCCAGGGATGGATACGTAAGTGTAGATACTCTATCGGCCGTTTTCGTTCATTGCTCGGTGGTGTCTCCTAAACTAAATTATTGCCGGAGCAAACAATTTTTGCTCATTATGTTTGAACGGATAAAAAAGTAAGACTCCGCCTTCGGATTCTTTATAATGACATGAATACGTGTCTTTAGATGCCCCATCGGCTGATATCGGCTATGGCGTTGGCTTCATGGTATCAACGCCAAACAATTGGCGCCGCGACCCAGCCTTACTTCACTGATGCAGATAGAATGCAAAAATTTCGTAGTTACAATAACCTAATAATCTTAGTGATGTTTTTTTTTTAATTTTGGAAAATGGGCGTGGTACCGCCCACTTATGAGTCAAGCAAGTTTCAAATTCGACTGTTAATAACTTCAGAACGGTGTAAGATAGAATTACGAAACTTGATACCAGGTATACTATAAACCTCTAGAGTACGCCCACGAAAAATAAGCAAAAGCAGTGGACCACCACGCCCACTTTTGGACCAAAGTTTTATTTATTTTGGAAAATGGGCGTGGCACCGCCTACATATGAAATGAAAAAGTGTAAAATTTCAGCTATGATTAGCTTCAGAACCGTGTTAAATAAAATTACGAAACATGATACGAGGTATACTATCTACGGTTTTCAAAATCATATATAGCCTATTCTGTAACAAGTGAATCCAAGAATCTACTGTGAAAATTGCATAAAGATCGGTTGGACGCCTATACAAGATTAAAATTTATTATAGCCTGGGGCGTGGTACCGCCCACTTTTATAAAATTATATACAGCCTTGGCTATAACTAGTGAACCCAAGAATCTACTGTGAAAATTTCATAAAGATCGGTTTAGTACTTTGGACGCAAAACACACAGACACACATTTATTTTTATACCCAGCGTGTACTAGTACATGGGGTATTATAGTTTTGGTCATATAACGGTGGTTTGTAACGGTACAAAATAATAGAGATAGATATGGAGTTCCATATATCAAAGTTCTTGGAATGAACAGAGAAATCCATTAAGACATGTCCGTCCGTTCGTCCGTGGACACGATTACTTAAGTAAAAACTTAGATATTTGAATGAAATTTGGCACACGGTTTGCGTTCCAACTAAGGTAGGTTGCTATTTGAAATGGGCGAAATCGAACCATAACCACGGCCCTTTTTTCGACATCGAAAATTTCGAAAAGGTATAAAATGGATGAATTCAATAATAAAAGCAGCTCCACTGATGATATTGGCTAAATTTATTAATTTGGTTGTCCCATTGACGTTTTTATAAAATTTTTGGAGTGATGAAATTTTGAAACTTTGACTGTTAATAACTTAAGCACCGTTTACGCTAGTATAACGAAATTTCTTAGGAATCCAAAATTTTCATGATTACGATTACTGTACTTGTAATTATAAAAACCTTACGATTACGATTACTGTAATCGTAATCGTAAATTTTATGATACTATAATTAGTACTATAATTTTAATCCTAAAAAATGTAAGGCTTGCAATTACTCTAATCGTAATTTTATGATTACGATTACAGTAATCGTCAAAACTTAAAGCTACTGAACCTCGTCCCGAACTGCCTGCTCTGTGGTAGCTGCTTCCCTTTATAGTCGATGTCCAGCAGCGGCGTACCTGTTGCATAATTATTGACAGCCCGTTGTCTGTGAATAAGTTCGCCCGTTAGTTCCCACAGTTGCGTTATGTGTAGGTTCTATTTCACAAGCATATGAAATAGAATTATGCTGACGATGCGTCTGGAGAAATGCAGTAGCATACGTATTAACCGCTGGTACTAACCATGGCCTTGAATTTGGGTGTTAGGTTGCCGTGCGCCGTGAGAATGTAATTGTGCTGACTTAGCGGCACGTGTATTGGTCAGCCGTGGGAGCGTCGCAGCAAGCGCGACAGATGCGTGTTAACTCTTCCCCCTCTAAAGAGATCCGAGTGTGGACAGGTGCCTTTCTTTCTTCGTCCCTGAAGATCCGTCTGTAGTATGGACAATCTTAATTTAGGAAGTGCTGTCCCTTTTGTTGGCTTCCCCCAAACTATCCAAATGAGATTCGATAGCAAAAACAATCCCAGAGTTTCCGAAGCTGTAAACCAACTAGTCTTGTCCTTTAGGTATTTCAGGAGTTTAACATATGCCAATAGTCATTTCGTGGACAATATTAAGGTTGACGGCGAGGTTTTTATTGGTTATAGTAGATAGCACCGGTGGGAGTATTTGATCGCCTGAGCTGCTCATGCTCCAGTAGGTTTTACCATCAGTTCGCATAGTTTCGTTGTCCAATTGAAGAATATAAGAGCCGTTCAAATAGTTGGGGGTATCACCTGACCATACTGTGTCATTGAAGTTGTCCAACAGAATGATGTCCTCTTTGATGACTTCAATCGTTGAGTCGTTGCAGCTTACGTAGCGGAAACTGGTCTCGCCACCTTTGAGCAGTCGCGGCAGACAATCCTCTTAACGTAGTAGGTCCAATGCATCCTTCTTGCATACCTTTGCACTTGTTAGGTGAATGCACTTATCCTTGATGCCACATGTTTCCTTCTGGTTGATTAGAGCCTGGCTGTACCTTAAATCCAGCCAATGACCATTTTTTGTAATTGCTCGAGTGATAAGATTGTTGAATCTCGTTTGGTCCACCTTTGGCAAGGACAAAACATAAAGTAGCAAGGTACCATTCGTGTAGATCGATGGTTCACCGTATTCGATGACTTTATCATATGGAAGAACTTCGATTTCGCTCAATTCGTTGATTTCCTCTTTGTTTAGCAGGTTTCTGTTAACCACTCCAGCCTTGGCCATTTGACAGGCTTAAACAAACTCATTGACATCATCCTTCAGGATCATTACCTTGTGCAGGATTTCCTCTACGTGGTCATGTCCCAGGATGCCGTTTGTGACGGTGAAAATGCCGTTGGCCACCTGGAATAACTCATGAGTTTTCTTAAATATTTTATTGTTTACCTCGTACTGTTGGTTGTTGTTTAGTACTAGCGAATCCTGTGATCGAAGTACGTCATCCCAATATGATGCGACGGCAGAACCGGAAATCCATTTCCAAGCCGATCCTATCCAACTAATTGCACGCTTACTTCTTTTGTGTTTTGGCCCTTTTAGCTCAATGAGTTGAATTTGGACCTTCTCTAAGTTATAGGCAAGGACATCCGTGATATCATTGGTTTCATTCAGTCGGGTGACTTCGGCTTCCAGGCGGCTTGCGATTTCTTCATAGCGGGCTAGGTTGATCACATGAATTATCTTGAAGTATCCGTTGACTATCCAGCCATACGCAGCTCGTACGGTTACCACAGGTGAGTGCAGATCGAATACGACATATGCTTGTGCGGACGCACAGAGGCAGATCCTAGGAGTCAAGGTACAAGTACCCGGAGTGATGTTAAGTGGAATTTACGGACAGTTAGCTTTTCAGTTATTATTAGTTTATTAGAAAGCATTAGTAAGTTAGATTAAGTATAGTTTAACTTGTTAGTATTTGGTTCTTTGATTTACCGCTTTTTTGTTCCAAATTAGTGAGTTAGTTTTTCAGTTCAGTTTGTTAGTATTAGTATTTTCTTCTTTTTTAGAGGAATGTTTCCCCTTTTTTTACTTTTTTATTTACCAGCCCAATGGCCTTAAGATTGTTCTTATATTTTGGGCAGTGCATACACTGTATTTCAAATACAATTTTTAGTTTTACATTGGAATATAGGCGATTTCTCAGCTGACGGAAGGGTCGTGGTGATCCTTTTTAACCACAAGCGTTGATAATTGCCAATGGCCTACTCATGGCAACGAGCGCTTCACGTCGATTAAAGCAAAGACCTTATGGTGGAATTGAACCACATCGATCATCGTTATTCGAACCAACCAGCTATTTGGAATTGAACCAACTTATGGCCAATGTTGTATTAGACGTTTTTTACGTCAGTATTGTGGAATTTTTTCCCACTTTCAGTAACAATAGTTACGTTTCTGTTTTCAGCAACAGTTTCTTCCTTGAATAGTGGCTTTTGGTTAGCCTTTATCTGTTTATTTGCAATAAATAATTTGTCTTCTGTACTGAAGGTGCGCGGGGCAGAACATTTATTGGTCAACCTTGCGTACCTGACCATTGCTCCACTTCCAGTAAGGCTTTAACGTCATCATACGTTTTCTCTCTGAAGTCCACCAAACCCTGGTAGTAGACCCTAGAAGCCCTGTTAAGGAATACGTCTGCTGGCTTTCCCTTAATAAAAGAGTGAACGGTATTGTTGTACCGGTCCACTGCATTCCTTCGGAGCCAATCTACCAAATTCTACAGAAATGCAGCGGTATATTTCAATCAAGGTTGAGTGCAAGCGCTCAACCTGCCCGTTGCATTCACTTCGTTGTGTGGGAGTTTGGAAAACTTCAATATTTAGTGAACGGACATAGTTCAAGACAAGGCGGAAAAGTAGTGCAGGAGATCAGTAAGCTTTCTTCGGATGTGTATGGAAGACTTGTTTTTTATTGCAAACAGCTCAGCGAATTTTGAAAATTTATCTATTGCGCTAAGGTATTTTTGTCCTTCAATTTCAAATATGTCTATATGAAGGATCTCGCAGGAATAGCTCAGAATCGGTGTGGGCGGAAGGAAGGGTTTCGATGGATGCCTATCGTATTAAGTTTGCAGATGTCGCATTGTTTGGAATATTCCTTTATTTTCCTTGCCATTGCCGGGAAGTAGTATTGCTCGAGAATCTGCACCCTATTCTCACGCGGGTTTCTATGGGCTCGCTTGTGTTCCCTCTCGATTATCTCGTAAATCCTATCAGGTACCGTAACATCTTCTACAACTCTTTGTATTATCCTGATTCGATACCTTTGAAAGTGATTAACATAAACGTCCTGTAAAGAGGCAAGGAATCTTTGGGGAATTTTTACTGCGTTTATCACATTAGGATTGAGACATACCCTCAAAATATAAACCAATGAAGCATTGTCGGATTCGGGAAATGAGACGTAATGTCTATTATAACCTAGATGGGGATGTTCGAGGCATTGAGGGCGATTCCCATCCCTGAAAATTATTTGGTTTCTAAACACGTTAAGTGGGGCCTCTACATGTGGAATTAGATCCGAACTGTCCCGATCAGCAGAATGCATTGTTGCAGAGTCACCTTTTATTTAAAGCATTTGCATGAGTGTCCTGTCCTGAGACAGAAGGAGGCTGAGCGATAGCAGAATCAGTCAATATATTACACTCAGTTTTGAGTCGAGAATGGGCGGCAGCGACTTATTTTATTTACCTGGTTTGTAGACAATTTCGCAATTATATTCCTCAAAGCGAGATTTCCAGCGCTTCAACTTGGCGTTGTAGTTGCGACAACTCAGGGAAAAGGTTAATGGCCAGTGTATATTTTGATTTTCTTCGCCCCATACAAATATGTTCTTAAATTATCAAGAGCCCACACGATCGCGAGCATCTCCTTTTCATGTGCTATTTGTTTCCCTTACCTACATATGTCCACCTGGGAAAAAATAGCACCAATCACATAGTTTGAGGATTCGGTTCTCAAATTAAAAGGTTTAAAAGCGAGTGAGCATCCTCTTCAAATCCTTGAAGGCTCGCAAAGTTGCACTATTGAGTGTTATAGGTACCTTTCTTGATGCATTAGCCTTAATTTGTGAATTTTCGCCACGCGTTACATTCGTCCGCGGCTGGGCTATTTTTGCATAGTCGCAAATGAATTTTCGATAATATGATGTTATTCCTAGGAAACTTTTCAAATCCTTCAAATTACATGGTAACAAAATGAATTCATCGCCTCGACCTTTTTTGGGTCAGGGCGAACACCTTCGGGTGTGATAATATACCCGAGGAATTCAACTTCAGTTGAGAGTAAACACGTCTTCTTCAAGTTAACCCTTAGGTAAACCTCGCGCAATCTTGAAAATACTTTTTCTATGTTTTGTTTGTCGATCATTCGTTGGAAGATTACCGGGGCGTTTTTCAACCCAAAGGGAAGCCACAAAAATTCGTATTTCCCATTCATCGTCGAGAACGCAGTTTTAGGGATGGCAGGTTCTTTCATGGGTATCTGGTGGAAACCAGATGTCAGATTAATAGTGGTATATTATTTAGATTGGCCTAAGCTGCACAAAGTTGCATTTATGGCAGGAATTGGGTAGGTTTCAGAGATCGTGACGGCATTCAATCTCTTGTAATCGATGACCATGCGGTATTGTTTCTCGCCATCAGGTTTAGGTTTTTTTGGAACCACCCATATCGGGGAGTTGTAGGGCTTTTTTGTGGCAGGATAACACCTTCCTCAAGTAGTTCGTTCACCTGTCTGTCGACCTCCTCTCTCATTTATTTTAGAGAAACAGGCATTGCACATCTAAGACAGTGTCTTTTTAAAGTGCATCAGACGCATTATATAAAAAGTATACACTTACATAAATTCTTACATAACTAGTGAGTAATTACTTAATAAAATAGTATCAGAAAAGTAGTAGAAAAGATTGAAGTTAAGGCGCAATAAAAAGAAAAGAAAAGGAGAATATCGCAACGTCACTTGTATTTTATATGCTTTTAAAGTAATCATGTATTACTACCTTGTAGTTTCCTCTATTCAGCACTGCCTTAATAGGCTGCGGTATGGAATTCCATAGCCTCACAGCATTAATGAAAAATAATCTTGAGGATGATAAGTAGGTGTACCTAGGAACAATCAGAATTTGATGTCGTCGCGACCTGGTCATGGTAAGCTTATCGTAGAGGTACTGAGGAGATCGAAACTCAATCAGCTTATACAAAAATATGCAGTTTCTTGCTGCTAGATAATTTTCAAGGCTACATCCCAAAATCGAATTCCTCCATAAAGAGATATGATCAAACTTTTTAAGGCCATAAACATAACGAGTTACACTATTAAAGGCAACATTAATTTTATGCGACGAAATTGAGTCAAGTTTACTGCATACAACTTCGGGGTACGTAATAAGCGGTAAAATAAGTTGCTTGGATAATTTTTGTCTGGTCTCTTGCGGCGTAAAAGAGGCAGAGATCCAAAGGCGGCGTAAAACAGCATACACACTACTCACGACCTTATTCACATGGTCACAAGGATTCAGTTTGGAATTGATAACTATCCCTAAGCTCTTAATCTTTTCAGTAACCGTGAGAGCACTGGTACCAATATATTTTATGCACGCAGGATAAGAATAACTTTTGCTGTAAATTGGGTCGAATGTCGATGTCTACCAATTCGTTTACATTAATTGGTTGGAATAATTCGCCATATTTTTCAATTATTTCGCCTACCCTTCTTTTCGCTTTTAGAGGAAGGTCCTTAGACATTGTATAATTTACTTCGCTGGATATTCGTGCCTTAAGAGGTATTTTATATTCCTCAAATTTTAAAATATTGTTCTTCCTGTCTACTACTGCTCCGATATCCTTAAGGGTATTGTCGCCAATAATACCATCAAATGTTTCAAGACCAGGAAGGACAAAAAACGTAATGGAATTAATGCCTATATCTGTAAAAAATGTCAGTGTTTCTTTTCATATATATAAACCCCCCGCTGATCGAACGCTAAATGATTTCCGCACAGGACAGCCCTGTTTGGCTACAGTTGGCCTAATAAAATTCTTATTTGCACCCGTATCGACCAGGAAGTCCAGCGTGTGGCCATCGGGAAGTTTGTACTCTATATATGGTACGCTAGATGGCCGTTCGGTAAAAAATCCTCTTCCTCTGCAGTTAGGAGTAGTTCAGCTTCTGGTTCGGGTTCCCTCTTGAAGGGGTGTGGCCGGTTCATGTAATTTACGCACCTACTTTGGATGGACTGGTCCACGTCCATCTTATCAATTGGTGGTTGCGAAGAAGTTGGTTTGTCTAGCTTTGGGAGTCTCTGTTGAGTTGAGCTTTGGTTTTCGAAAGGGAATCTACGCTCCTGGGGACGCGATGTTGTCCTTTGTGGTGCCCTGGTGGCACCGAAACCATGCATGCGATCTGGTATCGCATTAATTGGCCCAACAACGCGATTGTTGTGGCGTGCGCTGTGAGACTGTAGTTTCCGAAATTCGTGTGTTGAATTTCGAGGCATGCGGAATATGCCTCAGATAGGGTTTTGGGACGATTTATGAGGAGCATTTTAGCCAGCTTCCCGTTCAGACGGCGGATGAAAACATACAAAGCGCGGTTCCTGTAGGTATCTATGAGGACTCTTGTCGTCTCCGCAGAGTATGTCTCCGTTTTGATTTTATTTAGAATCAGCGAGAATTGGTGATTCACAGCAGCGTAAAATTAATCAAATTGTGAATCTTTTTGGGTTAGTTGATGGAGTTGGTACTCCAAAGTGCGGATATCGCGTTTATCCGCGTAATGGAGTGATAGGCACTCCTTAATTGCACACCAATTGGTGTCGAATATGTTGTTCGATAACAGAGCGGCATCAGCTTTAGTATAGCACGGTATATTGGTTTGTTTTTTATTCCTTCAAAGTCGGACAGGATGCTCTCAACAGAGCACACCCATGAAATATATTGGACGGGGTTGCTGTCAAAGGATTGCAGTTCCTTTATGCAATCAGGTAATCTTGAAACGTTCTTAAGATCCGCCTCCGTTGCAGGAGCTCGCGGTTCTGCTACCGGTACTACCGGTTGGCTAGCTCCTTCTAAAAGGGCGAGCCGGGATCGCAGATTGTCTAGGGCAGATACTCGCCTATCGACGCTGTTCACCAGTTCCAGGAGTGCGTTAACCGCACCCGTTAAATTGGTGAATTTGACCTGTAAGGCCTTCAATGTCCTGCAAGAAAATAATAAGAGTTATTTAAGAAATTCTACATACACCCCTATCACGTATAGGCTTAGCATTAGCACGGGGTTTCTTGTTTAATAGTGGTTCGGCTATCCGCCTCTTTTCACTGTTTATAATGCAGGATTTTTCATTTTATAGTTATTTGTTCAACTTCTTTACAGTTTGAAGAATTTGTATTGTTACTTGAGGCTCTTTTCCTTTATTTCACATCAGCCTTTTTGCTGCTTTTATTTCAGTGTAAAAAAGAAGAACAGTTGAAACAGGAAAATCCTAAGGCCTTCTGGAAATATATTCGTTCGAAAAAAGGTTGTTCAAATATTCCGACATGTATGTCGTATTGCGGTGCTGCCTCAGAATGCCCTTTGGACTCCGTGAACCTTTTCGCGGATTTCTTCAAATCAAATTTTGTATTGAGTCAATCGGGTAGAAATTTCTGTGGTGACGTTGAACAAACGGTCGATTTCGGATCCATGCTGGTTACGGAACAAGACATAATTAAAAACATCAATGAAAATCGATATAGACGGGATTTCGTCATTCATTTTAAAGAAATGCAGTGTGTCTTTTTGCGAACCACTAAATCATATACGAGTATTTAACCTCTCACTAGCTAAAGGTGAATTTATCGATCGGTGGAAAATAGCCTCCATTGCTCCTATTTTTAAATCGGGTAATAAAAATGATGTAGCTAACTACAGACCCATTTCTAAACTTTCGACATGCTCGAAACTCTTTGAGAAAGTAATTTAATCGAAGCTGTCTTTTGCAATAAAGGGATACATAGACGAGTGCCAACATGGTTAAGTGGTCGCTTCACAGTTACCAACCTTGCCTCTTTTTCTCAATCTTGCATTTCGTCATTTAAAAATGGTCATCAAGTAGACGTTGTATATACTGACTTCGCAAAGGCTTTTGATACTGTTACTCACAGCATTTTATTGCGTAAGCTTAAGTTAATTGGTTTCCATTCTACTTTTCTATGCTGGATTGGATCATATCTCTCCAATAGAATTTTGTTTGTTGAAATTGAGAATGTCAAGTCATATTCATTTGTAGCCACGTCCGGAGTACCTCAGGAAAGTATACTTGGACCTATTTTATTTCTTCTCTTTACCAATGATATTACGCAAACGTCAAGCTGTGTAGTTGTTTATATTTTTCTCTGTGATTATCTTTAATAAATTAATAATATCTTTTATATTCTAAAGTTAAAATTAAAGTTAATAGAGATAAATATCTAATTGTGCTTCACTACTTGGTGTGAATAGTGTTAAAAAGTTTTGATAGTGATTCATTATTATAAATTCATTTTGTTGAATTTGTGTGTGCCGAGTTCTTTGCATATTTTATTTGTTGCTATTGAAAGGCTTTATTTCATATTGCAATTGTTGTTGTGCTCTGACTTGCTTTTCTTATTTCTTTTTCGTTACAGCTGTTTTGCGTGGTTTGTTGAACGTCAGATACAGTGTGTTTAAAACTGTTCGCTCAGTACTGTGTCATTTAAACTATCAGGGTTGCTTTTCTTTAATCCGCTAAATTTTTTTTCTTAACTTATAATTTTTATTATAAATTTATATAAGTATTTATATGAAAATGTCGTGCATGATAGCAAACTGCCAGTTAAAAAGCGAGTCCGAACGCTTTGTAGCTTGCTGGCTGTGTGATGGACTTGTCCACGCCAAGTGCACTGGGTTAACCGGTAGAATAGCTGACCTGCTTAACGAAGGAAAAGGCCTGCGCTGGTCTTGTTCCAAATGCCGGTCGACGGAAGTTGATCTGTGTAAAATCTTTAGGCATATCAGAAACGGTTTTTCTGAAATAAGCAAAGATTTTTCATTGCTGACTGAAAAGTTCCAAAAATATGAAAATATTTTCAAAACCTTGGAAACTTTGGAGAATTCGCCTCATTTGGAATGCCCTGATCATCGCGAAAACAAGCGCAGGCGTACGGATGATCGGCCTACTACCTCAACAGTCCCGAACTTGCCTCAACCCCTTGAACTTATAGATTTGGCTTCTCCAGTTCCTAGTACGGTTGTCCGAGCAACGTCGAAGAACGCCCCTTCAAAAATGTCCACTAGGAAAAACCAGGAAATTCCAACTATTTCAATGGAGTCTGAACCAATCGTTGGTAAGCTGGTTGTGGTTCCTCGCAAAAAATCTATTTTTGTGTCTAGGTTCCATCCAGACACTACCGAGGATGATTTGTTGTACCATATTTCTTCTAAAGTTAAAGATCAAAGCGTAACTGTTAGAAAATTTAATTTCACATATCAAAGAAGTATGTCTTCGTTTAAGATTGATGTATCTGGGAAAGATTTCGATACTCTTTTGGACAGCTCTTTTTGGCCTCCCGGGGCTCTTGTGCGAGAGTTTGAATACAGACCGAATAGGAATGTTCAAAATGTAGCGAAAATTTCTCGTAATAACGTTGAGTCAAAAAACTGAGCACTAAATCCGTGAATATCTTTTATCAAAATGTCAGAGGTCTAAATACCAAATTAACTGATCTCTTTTTGAAATCTTTTCATTGTAATTATAACGTAATTGCTTTTACCGAAACTTGGCTAAAACCTCATGTTTTCAATTCAGAGTTTTTATGTAATGAATATCAAGTATATAGAAATGATCGCTTGAACAGAGTCGGGGGTGGTGTTCTACTTGCCGTTCATTCCTCCATCCCTTCAGAAGAGGTTAATATTCCTAACATCGATTTCATTGAGTTCAAATGCATCCGCCTTCAACTAGACAACGTCTCTATGTACTTATATGTTTGCTACATCCCTCCAGCATCAGATTTTTCAGTCTACATGCAACATGTCTCTCTGCTCAAAACTGTTAACCTTATGACTAAAGCTTCAGATTCAATTATTGTTTTGGGTGATTTTAACTTACCTCATATATCGTGGAACATATCTGATGGTAACATTATTCCAAATCCGTCCAAACTGGGGTTCAATGACTTTTTAGATGGAATTTCCGATCTTTGCCTTAATCAAATAAATGTTACCGCTAACAAGTTTGGGAAAGTCTTAGATTTAGTGTATGTTAATGATATAAACCAATTTTCTGTAAATCGTTGTGATCCGTTGGTTTTACCAGAAGACCTTTACCACCCTTCTATGGAAATAGTCTACGAAACCATAAGTAATGGCCAAGGCACTCAATGCTACTCATGTAGTAGCTTTGATTATAACTTTTCCAAAGCAAACTACAAGAAATTAAATAAAGAACTGTCTAAATTAACTTGGCCTGAATTTGGTTGTGATATCGATCTAAACGTCTCACATTTCAATCACACTATTTTCTGCCTATTTGAGAAGTTTATTCCTAAACGTAAAGTAACTTATGATCATCCTACGCAAGCTTGGTTTACTAAAGAGCTTAAGGCTCTTAAAAATAGGAAAACGCGATCATTTAATTTATATAAGAAATCCGGATTAAATAAACATTACCTACTGTATTCCATTCTACGTCAGAAGTACATAGATTTAAATAAGAAGTGCTATAAAGCTTATATCTCTAAAACGAAAAGAGACATTATTCTCAATCCTAAGTCATTTTATGGTTTCGTAAATTCTAAACGTAAAGTATCAGGGTTTCCCTCAGCCATGAAATATCAAGACATTATATCTAGCGATAATCAATGTATCGCAAATTTTTTTGCTCAATTTTTCACTTCTAACTATTCTGCTGTCACCAATTCAAACTTTCAAAACTATCCCTATAAGCTACACGGGACAAATTCAATTAATTCACCAATTATATGCGCCAAAGATGTTCTAATTTACCTTAAAACCTTAAAAGAATCTTTTAAATATGGTCCTGATAGGATTCCTACATGTTTCTTGAAAAAGTGTGCGAACCATATTTACCAACCCCTTACCAATTTGTTCAATCTATCACTAAAGTGTGGTGTTTTTCCAACTGCGTGGAAAGAATCGTTTCTTCTGCCGCTGCATAAAAGCGGGAGTAGGTCTTCTATAGAGAACTATCGTGGCATCGCAAAGCTTTCTGCCATCCCAAAATTGTTTGAAGCTATTGTTACAAATCAACTTACGGGTCCGATCTCTACTTTGATAGCTGACTGCCAACACGGGTTCAGTAAGGGAAAGTCCACAGTTACGAATTTACTTGAGTTTACCAGTCATGTCTCAAATGGCTTTAGAAAAAATCTGCAAACCGACGTTATTTATACGGATTTCAGCAAAGCTTTTGACAAAGTGTGTCACTCATTACTTATTCATAAACTCGATCAGTTGGGCTTCCAGCCGGGTCTCAATCGCTGGATCTCTTCTTACCTTAGTGACAGGACACAAAGAGTAATGTTCAAAAATTTAGTATCCGATGTCATTTATGTCTCTTCGGGGGTTCCTCAAGGAAGCCATCTTGGCCCGATTCTGTTCTTGTTGTTTATAAATGATATTTCTACAATAATAAAATTTTCAAAAATGTTAATGTATGCCGACGACGTAAAGCTTTTCATGTCATTCGCGTCATTTGAAGATAGAAATAAGCTACAATCAGATCTAGATGCACTAGTTACTTGGTGCGATTTAAATTATATGCCACTTAACCTTAAAAAATGTAAACACATGGGTTTTTCGCGTGGAATTTCTCAGCCGGCTTCCTATACAATTAAAAATTATAGTCTTGAGCAAGTGTATGATTTTGTTGACCTGGGGGTTACTATGGACTATAAACTCAGTTTCAACCGCCATATTAATACAACAGTCAATAAGGCTAGAGGTGTCCTAGCATTCGTTAAACGATGGTCTAAAGAATTTAGCGACCCTTATGTAACTAAAGCCCTCTTCGCTACATTAGTCAGACCGATACTTGAATATGGTTCTATAATTTGGAACCCGCGTTACCAGGTTCATGTAGATCGCCTTGAATCAGTTCAAAAACAATTTTTACTATTTGCCTTAAGAGATTTTCATTGGGATCCCTCGTACAATCTGCCACCCTATACGAATCGTTTAAAACTCATTAATCTACACACACTTTCTAGTCGGAGGGAAATGCTTGGAATTATTTTTATGATTAAATTGCTAAATGGTTCACTATCCAGCCCATTTCTTCTAAGTGAAGTGAACTTCAATGTACCGTCTCGTCCTTCAAGGCATTTTAAACCTCTAGTCTTAAAACAGTGCCGAACCAATTTTCAGTTAAATGAGCCTTTTCGCTGTTTGTGTCAAGATTATAACTCTCTTTCTGGTAGATTTGATATTTCAGACTCGCTTTTCAGCATAAAAAAATCAATCCTTTCTGTCCTAAATTCATAGCTACTAATTGTTTTTTATTCTTTGACTTCTATTTTAACTTTTAACAATAATTTTATTCTGTTAACTAGTTATTTCTTAATGTATAATCTATCCTATATCTACTTTACTTAGCTGATGAGGTTTTCTCTGTAGCTGAGCAGTTTTAGATCTCGACGATTAACAAACCAAAGCCTTTCAACGACTCGGCACGAACGAATAATCCGCGCGTTATGCGGATGCGCCCCTCGCGCCGGTCGGGCGGGATATGGTGGGTAATCCGTTGGGAATTATTATTATTATTATTATTATTATTATATAGGATCCTGCTTTAAAAACGCACAATACTTGCTCTATGCAGATGACCTAAAAGTTTTTAGATCGATTGGGAGCATGCCAGATATATCTCTCTTACAAGTTGATTTAAATAGTTTAACTAATTGGATTGTTATAAATAACTTACGCCTTAATATCAAAAAATGCTTTCATATGACGCTTTCGAAAAACGTCAACACGTTTAATTCTACGTATACCCTTTTTGACCATAACCATTCAACTGTCAGTGAATTTGTTGATATTGGCGTAATGTTTGCCTCTAGTTTTTCTTTTACAAATCACGTCAGCTTTATTATTCCGAAGGCATTTTCCAATCTCGCTTTTTTGCGGCGATTTGAAAATTGGATTTGGTTTCCACGCAAAACTTATACGGCTATGAAAAAGGACCTTGAGCAACACTGCCAGCTCGGTCAGAATTGGAAAACACCTCTCCAAACCGTTCGAAACTAAACGAGCTTTCAGACAGGGTGACCCCTATAGTGCGATTTCTTTAATTTAATGCTGGAGAAAATAATACAAGCTGTAGAACTTAACCGCGCTGGAACAATATTTTATAAAAGCATGCAACTGTTGGCATATGCTGTCGCTATTGATATCATTGGCCTTAACAACCGCGCTGTAACTTCTGCTTACTCCAAATTAGAAAAAGATGCGGAGAAAATGGGATTGGTGGTGAACGAGGGCAAAACGAAGTACCTTCTGTCATCATGCAAAGAGTCAGCGCATTCGCGCCTTGGCAACCAAGCCACTGTTGGCAGCAATAATTTCGAAATAGTAAAGGAATTCGTTTACCTGGGAACCAGCATTAACACCAACAATAATGTTAGCATAGAAATCCGACGAAGATTTACTCTTGCAAACAAATGCTATTTCGGACTGAGTAGGCAATTGAAAAGTTCGTTCTCTCGACGAACGAAAATAACACTCTATGAGTCACTGATCGCACCCGTCCTGCTATATAGTGCAGAAGCGTGGACACTAACAACATCTGATGAGGCGGCTTTGGGAGTATTCGAGAGAAAGGTTCTTCGAAAGATTTGTGGACCTCTACGCGTTGGCGACAGCTAGTACCGAAGAGGATTTAATGATGAGCTGTATGAACTTTACGCAGACGCCGACATAGTTCAGCGAATTGAAACACAGCGGCTTTGCTGGCTAGGCCACGTAGTGCGAATGAGCGAAGATGCTCCAGCCCAGAAGCTATTCTTATCGGCACCCGCCGGTGGAAGCGGAGGAAGAGGGAGACCACCACTCCGATGGAAGGACCAAGTGGAGACCGATTGCGATCCCGCGGTGTTTCCAATTGGCGCCCGGACGGTTAGATGACCATTTAAAGAAGAAGATGGCAGAGACTTCAAAGATCCATACACAAGGAAAGCTTATATAATTCTTTAGTACGTTCGAAATTGGAATCTATAGTTTGGAATCCGATTTACCCTGTCCACTCTCAAAGACTGGAAAGAGTACAAAAGAGTTTCATTTGATTTGCTCTCCAACCGCTTCACTTCGCTGAACCGCTACCATGCACGGTGTGCCCTCATAAGCCTTAAGTCGCTTTCGTCTAGACGTTCCATCCAATCTTTGATGTTTGTATGGGATTTAATACGTGGCCTGGTTGACTGCCCGGAACTGCTGGCACAAGTAGGCTTCTATGTACCAAGTAGAACTCTCCGTGCGCATTATCCGTTTCACGTTAATCTAATTAGAGCAAATTACAATTATGATCCTATTTCTAGGGCTATCGGTGAATTTAACAAAATTTTTCGTAGTCGTGATCTTGATTTCGCACTCCCGAGATCGTGTTATAGTGCTAAATTCTATTCATATTATGTATAATTCCAATTTTAAAATGTATCTACGCTTAAGATTCTGATTTGTACATGCTAGTCTGTAAGATTAATGCAATTCATAGACTCAAATAAACTGAATTGAATTGAAATAAAAAATTTTGGAGTTTGTCAAGGGCTCTTTTATTTTTTTCCACTGATTTTTTATACACCGCTCCGAGCCCCTGCTCGGGCGCCACTTAAAGGACTGCAGGTCCTTTTCTTAAAAAAATGTATTTTGTTAGGCCAACACGCCCAGATATCCTGACAAGGTTAGTTATTTAAACACAACACTATTAGTTTGGTGTTTCACAATTAGGTTTTATTAAATTGAACTTTAGTCTAAACTTAAAGCTACTGAATCGCGTCCCGAACTCGACTGCCTGCTCCGTGGTATCTGCTTCCCTTAATAGTCGATGTCCAGCAGCGGCGTACCTGTTGCATAATTATTGACAGCCCGTTGTGTGTGAATAAGTTCGCTCGTTAGTTCCCACAGTTGCGTTATGTGTAGTTTCTATATCACAAGCATATAAAATAGAATTATGCTGACGATGAGTCTGAACAAATGCAGTAGCATACGTATTAACCGCTGGTACTAACCATGCCCTTGAATTTGGGTGTTAGGTTGCCGTGCGCCGTGAGAATGTAATTGTGCTGACTTAGCGGCACGTGTATTGGTCAGCCGTGGGAGCGTCGCAGCAGCGCGACTCATGCGAGTAATATTAGTTCTGAGTTGAATATAACTCTTAGCAGTTATATTCCAACACGTAATAAAGACTATACTTTCGTTTTATTTCAATAAATTGTTGTACGGTAAAGGAATCTGCGTTATTTAACTTTGCAGTTATATACTCGACTAGATATTTTATAATCATATGTATGTACATAAGACAGTACGTTATTTTGTTAGAAAGAAAAAAAATTCTGGAGAAAAGATATACGAACCGCACATGCATACATACATTAAAATAACATATTTTCACGTTATATGCAAATATATGTTCAAAAAGGTATGAAATTATAGATTATTTACAATGGATTCACCGAGCACAATACCATTTGCAGATGAATGCGATTTTTCTTCGTACGATTCTGCGAAGGACCCGGAATATTCTTGCGAAATTGTGTCGAAAAAGGCAAAACTAGATTTGGTTGATAATAATATAGAAACACGCCTAAACAGTTTCGGGACGAAATTTCTTTTCACAGAGAGTTTTTATGCAAATATCCTACACGTAAGTGCATGCAACGAAAAAAACTGTACCCACAACACATAAATCTGTAACCTCAACCGAAATACTTTGTTGCCTTTAATTACCAAGAAAAGTGTCTACCACCGAAATAGTTATCGTTGTATTTTTTTAAGTTCTTTTCTTTTTTTTTCTTTATGGCGCGATATACAACAGGTATATCATCATAAACCTCCTAAGAGATTTTTGCGCCAAGCTTCTCTTCCAATTTGTGGTGTGCCGATTTGAATTTTCCTACAAATTGGTGGGACCTACAGTTTTTTGCCGACTCCGAACGGCATCTACAAAGGAGACGAATTTTTGCTGAGAAGCCTGTCATGGCAGAAATACACTCGGAGAGTTTGCCAAACCACTGCCGAGGGGCGACCCCGTTTTGAAAAACTTTTTTCAAATCACTTTTGATGTTATCTGTACCAGGGCTCGAACCATGGACCTTCGGTGTGGTAGGCCGGCAGCACTACCTCCACACCACGGCGGCCGCCACCCTGTAGTAATAATTATAACGATAACGTTTGCTTAGGTGCAGATGTTGCTTTGAATTTTGACTTTTTGTTATAACAAGAAAGTATTCAATCAGAATGAATAAAAAAATTCAAAAATTATGTCTACGTTATAAAAAATGCCTAAAATATGAAGCCCTCGGACGGGCACCCATAGATTTGTTTATAGATTTGAAATACTACCTAAATTTGTTGCAAAAGAAAAACGTAGTCTTGAAAGTAACTCTATTTAGTCCAGCAATGATTCCGAACTAACCACCTCTATTACTAACATAAGTAAATGTGTTTCCTCTCACTATTAACAGTGACGGTATTAGTAATCGGTCAATACTACGATGCCAGTACTTGGGTAAACTTTGGCATCGTGGTAATCGTCAGCAGTTTTACTTATTAACATACTAATAAAATATGGAATTATGCATTAAAGAATGGTACTAATTCGCCGGGTAAATTAATAACAACCGCTGAGTGTACAACGTGCGGTGCAAAAATATCAGGATCCAATGGCGTGTCCTCAAGTTTCGTGACTCACTTACGGAGAAAGCGTCCCAATGTGTATCATAATTATACAAAGCAAAATCCTCAAAAACGTAGTTCTAATAACACACCAAGCAAACAGGAAAAATTCAAGGAACAATTAGTAACATTTATTATTGATACATCATCGACTTTATCGATTGTAGAACGAAAATCGTTCATCGACTTATTTAATGGAACAGGTATAAAAGTAATATGCACTACCGCTGATATTTGGGCAGCCAGGCGTAAAAGATTTTTCGGGTGCACATGTCATTGGCTTGATAACTGCTCCAAAAGAAAGTCCGTAGCTTTGGCATGCCGGAGATTTACTGGCGTTCACTCTGCGGACAAGATAGCGTCAATGTTGGCCGACATAAACAGTGATTTTAATTTAAACAGCTCGAATATTATCTGCACCATCGCCGACAATGGTTCCAATTTCGTAAAAGCATTTAAGTACTTCGGTGAACAGGCTTTTATGGATGATGGTGAGGAAAGCACTATCGAAGACCTGGACTTTGAAGAAGACCTGCCACAGTTTGAGGACGCTTCTTCATTTTCGCCGAAACACACACGGTGTGCAAGTCAGACACTAAATTTTATAGCCAGCAAAGACTACCTAACGTCCCTACAGCAAAGGATTTATATCCGACTCATATTCAGGTAATAAACTAAGAAATTATATTAGTTAATAATTATACATATTGAATAGCAACGATAATCATAGAAAACTAAACCCATTAAGAGCCAATGCGACATTTGCGTCACAGTGGCTTTAAGGTGGCTACATTAAATAAAGTTGTTTCAGTTTAGGGATTTTAATAACATTCGACCTGAATGGGTTAGTGCAAAGAGGTTAAAAGTCTTATTGCAGTTCTAAAGCAAAAGCTCCATAAATGTTGTCATATTTTTATCGCAAACCAAATTTCAAGCTTTTTATTTGAAAACTAGCAGATCCAGTAGATTTTATTCGGCCTATTTATTTTATTGGACTCTGATTAAATCGAACTATCACAGAATATGGAAGGACAAAATTATGATTCAAGCAAACGGAGTCAACCTACCGTTTGGCTTAGCTTCAATAGTTTTAGTAGAGTTCCCAAATAGTTCACTAGTTATAAAAGCGAAAAGGTAAAGCAAGCTTGCATTGGGGTTATACATTTTTAATTTAAAACATGATCTTTAAATACTTAAATGACTGCAATTGCTTAAAGGCCTTCAAAAATGCAGCAGTCTATGGAGAAAAAATACAAGGCCGAAGTCTTCGGAAATAATAGAAACAATTATTGGGTGCTCTCTTGTCATTCCTGCCGTAACACAATAGAACTCGTTACTTGACGCGGTGTGTCGTATTTTATGAAAGAAGTCTTCAGGCCTTATGTAAAGCACTGGAGATTTAAAAATTTTCGTCCAGTGATCTAACTTACCTTAAAGATTTTCGCAAATTAATGACCCCGATTAGTGAAACTTTGAAATTTTTGCAAGGCGAAAAACATCTTTCCTACGGTTGCCTCATACCATCCTTGGTGTCTTTAAGCGTAAAACTGAAGAAATTAGCCCAAGAAAAAAATAATTGTCTTAAAGGCGTCGCTGAAGGTAAAAGAGCGGTTCATCTCTTTATTTATCCTGACACCAGTTTCAGAATATGCGATTACAGCTATAGTGTTGTCTCCCGACATTAAACTGAGATGGTTCAACACTTGGAATAAAGGGGAACCCAAGCATAATGAACAAGACATTTACAACTTGGTAATAAGACTTGTCGAAACTAACAGTGGTTGATACTGACAGTTGCAATATACTTGAATCTGACACAAACAATGGCTTTTATGAATTTGATAGTAAGCTTGCGAAAACACACCAAGCAGTTATTTTCATATTTGTTTTTTTTTTAATATTGCATGCAGATGAAATTGAATCCCAGATTGAAAATAATACAACGATGAATCTTTCCACTCGAGCCGACTTGCGCAACAGTTCTTTCAATATTTAAATGATCCAGGATCTGGGGGCGACAATGGGAAAATGTACCTCTATTAAAAAGAGCTTCTTTGCACTACAATACGCCGTTAACATCATCTGCTCCAGTAGAGCGGCTCTTTTCTTTTGCTGGAGTTGTAAACAATCCACGCCGCCATGCTCTATCGGACACTAATTTCGAAAGATTATATGTTAATATAAATATAAATATTAATATGTTAATATAATAGATTTATATTGGAACGAATTTTCGTCATCCCTTGTCAATTTTGGTTTTGTTACAAACCGGTTTCGGCGACCCGCCATCTTCAGTGCTTGATTTCGTTCTGATCTGTGTCTGTAATGCGTACAGCTCAAAATTTGTTATAATGACCATTTGAAACTAACAAATTATTCAGTTGTTTTTAGATCTGAATCATTTAATTATAACTTATGTAATTAAAAAGTGCTTCCTCCAATTAGATGGAACTTCAGGTAAAAATTTTTATCAATATCGAAATTCAACGTATTATATTAGTTGATTTGGTTTTGTGTTTTTCCGATAGGGTGGATACTGGATTTATATTGGAACGAATTTTCGTCATCCCTTGTCAATTTTGGTTTTGAAACAAACCGGTTTCGGCGACCCGCCATCTTCAGTGCTTGATTTCGTTCTGATCTGTGTCTATCCGTTGTCATGTATTTATAGTCTGGATGCTGTATCAGGTAGTGTTAGTATTCGTGTATATGAGTCGTGTCTTACGAACGTATCCGAACGGGTACCTGCAATGAGGGTTGTTTTTAACGCTCGCTTATTAGTTGTGGTGACAACGGATAGACACAGATCAGAACGAAATCAAGCACTGAAGATGGCGGGTCGCCGAAACCGGTTTGTAACAAAACCAAAATTGACAAGGGATGACGAAAATTCGTTCCAATATAAATCTATTATATTAACATATTACAATAAATCAACGCAAATTCTTAGCCTAGGATAATTTTGAATTTTTTGATGTATTTTTATACAATATTTGCTTTAAGCAAGACTAATCTTTCGAAATTACTGTCCGATAGAGCATGGCGGCGTGGATTGTTTACAACTCCAGCAAAAGAAAAGAGCCGCTCTACTGGAGCAGATGATGTTAACGGCGTATTGTAGTGCAAAGAAGCTCTTTTTAATAGAGGTACATTTTCCCATTGTCGCCCCCAGATCCTGGATCATTTAAATATTGAAAGAACTGTTGCGCAATTCGGCTCGAGTGGAAAGATTCATCGTTGTATTATTTTCAATCTGGGATTCAATTTCATCTGCATGCAATATTAAAAAAAAAACAAATATGAAAATAACTGCTTGGTGTGTTTTCGCAAGCTTACTATCAAATTCATAAAAGCCATTGTTTGTGTCAGATTCAAGTATATTGCAACTGTCAGTATCAACCACTGTTAGTTTCGACAAGTCTTATTACCAAGTTGTAAATGTCTTGTTCATTATGCTTGGGTTCCCCTTTATTCCAAGTGTTGAACCATCTCAGTTTAATGTCGGGAGACAACACTATAGCTGTAATCGCATATTCTGAAACTGGTGTCAGGATAAATAAAGAGATGAACCGCTCTTTTACCTTCAGCGACGCCTTTAAGACAATTATTTTTTTCTTGGGCTAATTTCTTCAGTTTTACGCTTAAAGACACCAAGGATGGTATGGGGCAACCGTAGGAAAGATGTTTTTCGCCTTGCAAAAATTTCAAAGTTTCACTAATCGGGGTCATTAATTTGCGAAAATCTTTAAGGTAAGTTAGATCACTGGACGAAAATTTTTAAATCTCCAGTGCTTTACATAAGGCCTGAAGACTTCTTTCATAAAATACGACACACCGCGTCAAGTAACGAGTTCTATTGTGTTACGGCAGGAATGACAAGAGAGCACCCAATAATTGTTTCTATTATTTCCGAAGACTTCGGCCTTGTATTTTTTCTCCATAGACTGCTGCATTTTTGAAGACCTTTAAGCAATTGCAGTCTTTAAGTATTTAAAGATCATGTTTTAAATTAAAAATGTATAACCCCAATGCAAGCTTGCTTTACCTTTTCGCTTTTATAACTAGTGAACTATTTGGGAACTCTACTAAAACTATTGAAGCTAAGCCAAACGGTAGGTTGACTCCGTTTGCTTGAATCATAATTTTGTCCTTCCATATTCTGTGATAGTTCGATTTAATTAGAGTCCAATAAAATAAATAGGCCGAATAAAATCTACTGGATCTGCTAGTTTTCAAATAAAAAGCTTGAAATTTGGTTTGCGATAAAAATATGACAACATTTATGGAGCTTTTGCTTTAGAACTGCAATAAGACTTTTAACCTCTTTGCACTCAACCCATTCAGGTCGAATGTTATTAAAATCCCTAAACTGAAACAACTTTATTTAATGTAGTCACCTTAAAGCCACTGTGACGCAAATGTCGCATTGGCTCTTAATGGGTTGAGTTTTCTATGATTATCGTTGCTATTCAATATGTATAATATGTATAATTATTAACTAATATAATTTCTTAGTTTATTACCTGAATATGAGTCGGATATAAATAAAATTTAGTGTCTGACTTGCACACCGTGTGTGTTTCGGCGAAAATGAAGAAGCGTCCTCAAACTGTGGCAGTTCTTCATCAAAGTCCAGGTCTTCGATAGTGCTTTCCTCACCATCATCCATAAAAGCCTGTTCACCGAAGTACTTAAATGCTTTTACGAAATTGGAACCATTGTCGGCGATGGTGCAGATAATATTCGAGCTGTTTAAATTAAAATCACTGTTTATGTCGGCCAACATTGACGCTATCTTGTCCGCAGAGTGAACGCCAGTAAATCTCCGGCATGCCAAAGCTACGGACTTTCTTTTGGAGCAGTTATCAAGCCAATGACATGTGCACCCGAAAAATCTTTTACGCCTGGCTGCCCAAATATCAGCGGTAGTGCATATTACTTTTATACCTGTTCCATTAAATAAGTCGATGAACGATTTTCGTTCTACAATCGATAAAGTCGATGATGTATCAATAATAAATGTTACTAATTGTTCCTTGAATTTTTCCTGTTTGCTTGGTGTGTTATTAGAACTACGTTTTTGAGGATTTTGCTTTGTATAATTATGATACACATTGGGACGCTTTCTCCGTAAGTGAGTCACGAAACTTGAGGACACGCCATTGGATCCTGATATTTTTGCACCGCACGTTGTACACTCAGCGGTTGTTATTAATTTACCCGGCGAATTAGTACCATTCTTTAATGCATAATTCCATATTTTATTAGTATGTTAATAAGTAAAACTGCTGACGATTACCACGATGCCAAAGTTTACCCAAGTACTGGCATCGTAGTATTGACCGATTACTAATACCGTCACTGTTAATAGTGAGAGGAAACACATTTACTTATGTTAGTAATAGAGGTGGTTAGTTCGGAATCATTGCTGGACTAAATAGAGTTACTTTCAAGACTACGTTTTTCTTTTGCAACAAATTTAGGTAGTATTTCAAATCTATAAACAAATCTATGGGTGCCCGTCCGAGGGCTTCATATTTTAGGCATTTTTTATAACGTAGACATAATTTTTGAATTTTTTTATTCATTCTGATTGAATACTTTCTTGTTATAACAAAAAGTCAAAATTCAAAGCAACATCTGCACCTAAGCAAACGTTATCGTTATAATTATTACTACAGGGTGGCGGCCGCCGTGGTGTGGAGGTAGTGCTGCCGGCCTACCACACCGAAGGTCCATGGTTCGAGCCCTGGTACAGATAACATCAAAAGTGATTTGAAAAAAGATTTTCAAAACGGGGTCGCCCCTCGGCAGTGGTTTGGCAAACTCTCCGAGTGTATTTCTGACATGACAGGCTTCTCAGCAAAAATTCGTCTCCTTTGTAGATGCCGTTCGGAGTCGGCAAAAAACTGTAGGTCCCACCAATTTGTAGGGAAAATTCAAATCGGCACACCACAAATTGGAAGAGAAGCTTGGCGCAAAAATCTCTTAGGAGGTTTATGATGATATACCTGTTGTATATCGCGCCATAAAGAAAAAAAAAGAAAAGAACTTAAAAAAATACAACGATAACTATTTCGGTGGTAGACACTTTTCTTGGTAATTAAAGGCAACAAAGTATTTCGGTTGAGGTTACAGATTTATGTGTTGTGGGTACAGTTTTTTTCGTTGCATGCACTTACGTGTAGGATATTTGCATAAAAACTCTCTGTGAAAAGAAATTTCGTCCCGAAACTGTTTAGGCGTGTTTCTATATTATTATCAACCAAATCTAGTTTTGCCTTTTTCGACACAATTTCGCAAGAATATTCCGGGTCCTTCGCAGAATCGTACGAAGAAAAATCGCATTCATCTGCAAATGGTATTGTGCTCGGTGAATCCATTGTAAATAATCTATAATTTCATACCTTTTTGAACATATATTTGCATATAACGTGAAAATATGTTATTTTAATGTATGTATGCATGTGCGGTTCGTATATCTTTTCTCCAGAATTTTTTTTCTTTCTAACAAAATAACGTACTGTCTTATGTACATACATATGATTATAAAATATCTAGTCGAGTATATAACTGCAAAGTTAAATAACGCAGATTCCTTTACCGTACAACAATTTATTGAAATAAAACGAAAGTATAGTCTTTATTACGTGTTGGAATATAACTGCTAAGAGTTATATTCAACTCAGAACTAATATTACTCGCATGAGTCGCGCTGCTGCGACGCTCCCACGGCTGACCAATACACGTGCCGCTAAGTCAGCACAATTACATTCTCACGGCGCACGGCAACCTAACACCCAAATTCAAGGGCATGGTTAGTACCAGCGGTTAATACGTATGCTACTGCATTTGTTCAGACTCATCGTCAGCATAATTCTATTTTATATGCTTGTGATATAGAAACTACACATAACGCAACTGTGGGAACTAACGAGCGAACTTATTCACACACAACGGGCTGTCAATAATTATGCAACAGGTACGCCGCTGCTGGACATCGACTATTAAGGGAAGCAGATACCACGGAGCAGGCAGTCGAGTTCGGGACGCGATTCAGTAGCTTTAAGTTTAGACTAAAGTTCAATTTAATAAAACCTAATTGTGAAACACCAAACTAATAGTGTTGTGTTTAAATAACTAACCTTGTCAGGATATCTGGGCGTGTTGGCCTAACAAAATACATTTTTTTAAGAAAAGGACCTGCAGTCCTTTAAGTGGCGCCCGAGCAGGGGCTCGGAGCGGTGTATAAAAAATCAGTGGAACAAAATATAAAAGAGCCCTTGACAAACTCCAAAATTTTTTATTTCAATTCAATTCAGTTTATTTGAGTCTATGAATTGCATTAATCTTACAGACTAGCATGTACAAATCAGAATCTTAATCTTAATCTTAATACATAATATGAATAGAATTTAGCACTATAACACGATCTCGGGAGTGCGAAATCAAGATCACGACTACGAAAAATTTTGTTAAATTCACCGATAGCCCTAGAAATAGGATCATAATTGTAATTTGCTCTAATTAGATTAACGTGAAACGGATAATGCGCACGGAGAGTTCTACTTGGTACATAGAAGCCTACTTGTGCCAGCAGTTCCGGGCAGTCAACCAGGCCACGTATTAAATCCCATACAAACATCAAAGATTGGATGGAACGTCTAGACGAAAGCGACTTAAGGCTTATGAGGGCACACCGTGCATGGTAGCGGTTCAGCGAAGTGAAGCGGTTGGAGAGCAAATCAAATGAAACTCTTTTGTACTCTTTCCAGTCTTTGAGAGTGGACAGGGTAAATCGGATTCCAAACTATAGATTCCAATTTCGAACGTACTAAAGAATTATATAAGCTTTCCTTGTGTATGGATCTTTGAAGTCTCTGCCATCTTCTTCTTTAAATGGTCATCTAACCGTCCGGGCGCCAATTGGAAACACCGCGGGATCGCAATCGGTCTCCACTTGGTCCTTCCATCGGAGTGGTGGTCTCCCTCTTCCTCCGCTTCCACCGGCGGGTGCCGATAAGAATAGCTTCTGGGCTGGAGCATCTTCGCTCATTCGCACTACGTGGCCTAGCCAGCAAAGCCGCTGTGTTTCAATTCGCTGAACTATGTCGGCGTCTGCGTAAAGTTCATACAGCTCATCATTAAATCCTCTTCGGTACTAGCTGTCGCCAACGCGTAGAGGTCCACAAATCTTTCGAAGAACCTTTCTCTCGAATACTCCCAAAGCCGCCTCATCAGATGTTGTTAGTGTCCACGCTTCTGCACTATATAGCAGGACGGGTGCGATCAGTGACTCATAGAGTGTTATTTTCGTTCATCGAGAGAACGAACTTTTCAATTGCCTACTCAGTCCGAAATAGCATTTGTTTGCAAGAGTAAATCTTCGTCGGATTTCTATGCTAACATTATTGTTGGTGTTAATGCTGGTTCCCAGGTAAACGAATTCCTTTACTATTTCGAAATTATTGCTGCCAACAGTGGCTTGGTTGCCAAGGCGCGAATGCGCTGACTCTTTGCATGATGACAGAAGGTACTTCGTTTTGCCCTCGTTCACCACCAATCCCATTTTCTCCGCATCTTTTTCTAATTTGGAGTAAGCAGAAGTTACAGCGCGGTTGTTAAGGCCAATGATATCAATAGCGACAGCATATGCCAACAGTTGCATGCTTTTATAAAATATTGTTCCAGCGCGGTTAAGTTCTACAGCTTGTATTATTTTCTCCAGCAGTAAATTAAAGAAATCGCACTATAGGGGTCACCCTGTCTGAAAGCTCGTTTAGTTTCGAACGGTTTGGAGAGGTGTTTTCCAATTCTGACCGAGCTGGCAGTGTTGCTCAAGGTCCTTTTTCATAGCCGTATAAGTTTTGCGTGGAAACCAAATCCAATTTTCAAATCGCCGCAAAAAAGCGAGATTGGAAAATGCCTTCGGAATAATAAAGCTGACGTGATTTGTAAAAGAAAAACTAGAGGCAAACATTACGCCAATATCAACAAATTCACTGACAGTTGAATGGTTATGGTCAAAAAGGGTATACGTAGAATTAAACGTGTTGACGTTTTTCGAAAGCGTCATATGAAAGCATTTTTTGATATTAAGGCGTAAGTTATTTATAACAATCCAATTAGTTAAACTATTTAAATCAACTTGTAAGAGAGATATATCTGGCATGCTCCCAATCGATCTAAAAACTTTTAGGTCATCTGCATAGAGCAAGTATTGTGCGTTTTTAAAGCAGGATCCTATATCATTGGTAAAGAGAAGAAATAAAATAGGTCCAAGTATACTTTCCTGAGGTACTCCGGACGTGGCTACAAATGAATATGACTTGACATTCTCAATTTCAACAAACGAAATTCTATTGGAGAGATATGATCCAATCCAGCATAGAAAAGTAGAATGGAAACCAATTAACTTAAGCTTACGCAATAAAATGCTGTGAGTAACAGTATCAAAAGCCTTTGCGAAGTCAGTATATACAACGTCTACTTGATGACCATTTTTAAATGACGAAATGCAAGATTGAGAAAAAGAGGCAAGGTTGGTAACTGTGAAGCGACCACTTAAAAAACCATGTTGGCACTCGTCTATGTATCCCTTTATTGCAAAAGACAGCTTCGATTAAATTACTTTCTCAAAGAGTTTCGAGCATGTCGAAAGTTTAGAAATGGGTCTGTAGTTAGCTACATCATTTTTATTACCCGATTTAAAAATAGGAGCAATGGAGGCTATTTTCCACCGATCGATAAATTCACCTTTAGCTAGTGAGAGGTTAAATACTCGTATATGATTTAGTGGTTCGCAAAAAGACACACTGCATTTCTTTAAAATGAATGACGAAATCCCGTCTATATCGATTTTCATTGATGTTTTTAATTATGTCTTGTTCCGTAACCAGCATGGATCCGAAATCGACCGTTTGTTCAACGTCACCACAGAAATTTCTACCCGATTGACTCAATACAAAATTTGATTTGAAGAAATCCGCGAAAAGGTTCACGGAGTCCAAAGGGCATTCTGAGGCAGCACCGCAATACGACATACAAGTCGGAATATTTGAACAACCTTTTTTCGAACGAATATATTTCCAGAAGGCCTTAGGATTTTCCTGTTTCAACTGTTCTTCTTTTTTACACTGAAATAAAAGCAGCAAAAAGGCTGATGTGAAATAAAGGAAAAGAGCCTCAAGTAACAATACAAATTCTTCAAACTGTAAAGAAGTTGAACAAATAACTATAAAATGAAAAATCCTGCATTATAAACAGTGAAAAGAGGCGGATAGCCGAACCACTATTAAACAAGAAACCCCGTGCTAATGCTAAGCCTATACGTGATAGGGGTGTATGTAGAATTTCTTAAATAACTCTTATTATTTTCTTGCAGGACATTGAAGGCCTTACAGGTCAAATTCACCAATTTAACGGGTGCGGTTAACGCACTCCTGGAACTGGTGAACAGCGTCGATAGGCGAGTATCTGCCCTAGACAATCTGCGATCCCGGCTCGCCCTTTTAGAAGGAGCTAGCCAACCGGTAGTACCGGTAGCAGAACCGCGAGCTCCTGCAACGGAGGCGGATCTTAAGAACGTTTCAAGATTACCTGATTGCATAAAGGAACTGCAATCCTTTGACAGCAACCCCGTCCAATATATTTCATGGGTGTGCTCTGTTGAGAGCATCCTGTCCGACTTTGAAGTAGTAAAAAACAAACCAATATACCGTGCTATACTAAAGCTGATGCCGCTCTGTTATCGAACAACATATTCGACACCAATTGGTGTGCAATTAAGGAGTGCCTATCACTCCATTACGCGGATAAACGCGATATCCGCACTTTGGAGTACCAACTCCATCAACTAACCCAAAAAGATTCACAATTTGATGAATTTTACGCTGCTGTGAATCACCAATTCTCGCTGATTCTAAATAAAATCAAAACGGAGACATACTCTGCGGAGACGACAAGAGTCCTCATAGATACCTACAGGAACCGCGCTTTGTATGTTTTCATCCGCCGTCTGAACGGGAAGCTGGCTAAAATGCTCCTCATAAATCGTCCCAAAACCCTATCTGAGGCATATTCCGCATGCCTCGAAATTCAACACACGAATTTCGGAAACTACAGTCTCACAGCGCACGCCACAACAATCGCGTTGTTGGGCCAATTAATGCGATACCAGATCGCATGCATGGTTTCGGTGCCACCAGGGCACCACAAAGGACAACATCGCGTCCCCAGGAGCGTAGATTCCCCTTCGAAAACCAAAGCTCAACTCAACAGAGACTCCCAAAGCTAGACAAACCAACTTCTTCGCAACCACCAATTGATAAGATGGACGTGGACCAGTCCATCCAAAGTAGGTGCGTAAATTACATGAACCGGCCACACCCCTTCAAGAGGGAACCCGAACCAGTAGCTGAACTACTCCTAACTGCAGAGGAAGAGGATTTTTTACCGAACGGCCATCTAGCGTACCATATATAGAGTACAAACTTCCCGATGGCCACACGCTGGACTTCCTGGTCGATACGGGTGCAAATAAGAATTTTATTAGGCCAACTGTAGCCAAACAGGGCTGTCCTGTGCGGAAATCATTTAGCGTTCGATCAGCGGGGGGTTTATATATATGAAAAGAAACACTGACATTTTTTACAGATATAGGCATTAATTCCATAACGTTTTTTGTCCTTCCTGGTCTTGAAACATTTGATGGTATTATTGGCGACAATACCCTTAAGGATATCGGAGCAGTAGTAGACAGGAAGAACAATATTTTAAAATTTGAGGAATATAAAATACCTCTTAAGGCACGAATATCCAGCGAAGTAAATTATACAATGTCTAAGGACCTTCCTCTAAAAGCGAAAAGAAGGGTAGGCGAAATAATTGAAAAATATGGCGAATTATTCCAACCAATTAATGGAAACGAATTGGTAGACATCGACATTCGACCCAATTTACAGCAAAAGTTATTCTTATCCTGCGTGCATAAAATATATTGGTACCAGTGCTCTCACGGTTACTGAAAAGATTAAGAGCTTAGGGATAGTTATCAATTCCAAACTGAATCCTTGTGACCATGTGAATAAGGTCGTGAGTAGTGTGTATGCTGTTTTACGCCGCCTTTGGATCTCTGCCTCTTTTACGCCGCAAGAGACCAGACAAAAATTATCCAAGCAACTTATTTTACCGCTTATTACGTACCCCGAAGTTGTATGCAGTAAACTTGACTCAATTTCGTCGCATAAAATTAATGTTGCCTTTAATAGTGTAACTCGTTATGTTTATGGCCTTAAAAAGTTTGATCATATCTCTTTATGGAGGAATTCGATTTTGGGATGTAGCCTTGAAAATTATCTAGCAGCAAGAAACTGCATATTTTTGTATAAGCTGATTGAGTTTCGATCTCCTCAGTACCTCTACGATAAGCTTACCATGACCAGGTCGCGACGACATCAAATTCTGATTGTTCCTAGGTACACCTACTTATCATCCTCAAGATTATTTTTCATTAATGCTGTGAGGCTATGGAATTCCATACCGCAGCCTATTAAGGCAGTGCTGAATAGAGGAAACTACAAGGTAGTAATACATGATTACTTTAAAAGCATATAAAATACAAGTGACGTTGCGATATTCTCCTTTTCTTTTCTTTTTATTGCGCCTTAACTTCAATCTTTTCTACTACTTTTCTGATACTATTTTATTAAGTAATTACTCACTAGTTATGTAAGAATTTATGTAAGTGTATACTTTTTATATAATGCGTCTGATGCACTTTAAAAAGACACTGTCTTAGATGTGCAATGCCTGTTTCTCTAAAATAAATGAGAGAGGAGGTCGACAGACAGGTGAACGAACTACTTGAGGAAGGTGTTATCCTGCCACAAAAAAGCCCTACAACTCCCCGATATGGGTGGTTCCAAAAAAACCTAAACCTGATGGCGAGAAACAATACCGCATGGTCATCGATTACAAGAGATTGAATGCCGTCACGATCTCTGAAACCTACCCAATTCCTGCCATAAATGCAACTTTGTGCAGCTTAGGCCAATCTAAATAATATACCACTATTAATCTGACATCTGGTTTCCACCAGATACCCATGAAAGAACCTGCCATCCCTAAAACTGCGTTCTCGACGATGAATGGGAAATACGAATTTTTGTGGCTTCCCTTTGGGTTGAAAAACGCCCCGGTAATCTTCCAACGAATGATCGACAAACAAAACATAGAAAAAGTATTTTCAAGATTGCGCGAGGTTTACCTAAGGGTTAACTTGAAGAAGACGTGTTTACTCTCAACTGAAGTTGAATTCCTCGGGTATATTATTACACCCGAAGGTGTTCGCCCTGACCCAAAAAAGGTCGAGGCGATGAATTCATTTTGTTACTATGCAAAAATAGCCCAGCCGCGGACGAATGTAACGCGTGGCGAAAATTCACAAATTAAGGCTAATGCATCAAGAAAGGTACCTATAACACTCAATAGTGCAACTTTGCGAGCCTTCAAGGATTTGAAGAGGATGCTCACTTCTGCTGATGTCCTCGCTTTTAAACCTTTTAATTTGAGAACCGAATCCTCAAACTATGTGATTGGTGCTATTTTTTCCCAGGTGGACATATGTAGGTAAGGGAAACCAATAGCACATGAAAAGGATATGCTCGCGATCGTGTGGGCTCTTGATAATTTAAGAACATATTTGTATGGGGCGAAGAAAATCAAAATATACACTGGCCATTAACCTTTTCCCTGAGTTGTCGCAACTACAACGCCAAGTTGAAGCGCTGGAAATCTCGCTTTGAGGAATATAATTGCGAAATTGTCTACAAACCAGGTAAATAAAATAAGTCGCTGCCGCCCATTCTCGACTCAAAACTGAGTGTAACATATTGACTGATTCTGCTATCGCTCAGCCTCCTTCTGTCTCAGGACAGGACACTCATGCAAATGCTTTAAATAAAAGGTGACTCTGCAACAATGCATTCTGCTGATCGGGACAGTTCGGATCTAATTCCACATGTAAGGCCCCACTTAACGTGTTTAGAAACCAAATAATTTTCAGGGATGGGAATCGCCCTCAATGCCTCGAACATCCCCATCTAGGTTATAATAGACATTACGTCTCATTTCCCGAATCCGACAATGCTTCATTGGTTTATATTTTGAGGGTATGTCTCAATCCTAATGTGATAAACACAGTAAAAATTCCCCAAAGATTCCTTGCCTCTTTACAGGACGTTTATGTTAATCACTTTCAAAGGTATCGAATCAGGATAATACAAAGAGTTGTAGAAGATGTTACGGTACCTGATAGGATTTACGAGATAATCGAGAGGGAACACAAGCGAGCCCATAGAAACTCGCGTGAGAATAGGGTGCAGATTCTCGAGCAATACTACTTCCCGGCAATGGCAAGGAAAATAAAGGAATATTCCAAACAATGCGACATCTGCAAACTTAATACGATAGGCATCCATCGAAACCCTTCCTTCCGCCCACACCGATTCCGAGCTATTCCTGCGAGATCCTTCATATAGACATATTTGAAATTGAAGGACAAAAATACCTTAGCGCAATAGATAAATTTTCAAAATTCGCTGAGCTGTTTGCAATAAAAAACAAGTCTTCCATACACATCCGAAGAAAGCTTACTTATCTCCTGCACTACTTTTCCGCCTTGTCTTGAACTATGTCCGTTCACTAAATATTGAAGTTTTCCAAACTCCCACACAACGAAGTGAATGCAACGGGCAGGTTGAGCGCTTGCACTCAACCTTGATTGAAATATACCGCTGCATTTCTGTAGAATTTGGTAGATTGGCTCCGAAGGAATGCAGTGGACCGGTACAACAATACCGTTCACTCTTTTATTAAGGGAAAGCCAGCAGACGTATTCCTTAACAGGACTTCTAGGGTCTACTACCAGGGTTTGGTGGACTTCAGAGAGAAAACGTATGATGACGTTAAAGCCTTACTGGAAGTGGAGCAATGGTCAGGAACGCAAGGTTGACCAATAAATGTTCTGCCCCACGCACCTTCAGTACAGAAGACAAATTATTTATTGCAAATAAACAGATAAAGGCTAACCAAAAGCCACTATTCAAGGAAGAAACTGTTGCTGAAAACAGAAACGTAACTATTGTTACTGAAAGTGGGAAAAAATTCCACAATACTGACGTAAAAAACGTCTAATACAACATTGGCCATAAGGCCAATGTTATGCTTAGATCATTTGGTCCAAGTACTTTGGGTGCAAATCATTTTGTAGCCAATTCAGTCAGTTGTTGGTTCAATTCCAAATAGCTGGTTGGTTCGAATAACGATGATCGATGTGGTTCAATTCCACCATAAGGTCTTTGCTTTAATCGACGTGAAGCGCTCGTTGCCATGAGTAGGCCATTGGCAATTATCAACGCTTGTGGTTAAAAAGGATCACCACGACCCTTCCGTCAGCTGAGAAATCGCCTATATTCCAATGTAAAACTAAAAATTGTATTTGAAATACAGTGTATGCACTGCCCAAAATATAAGAGCAATCTTAAGGCCATTGGGCTGGTAAATAAAAAAGTAAAAAAAGGGAAAACATTCCTCTAAAAAAGAAGAAAATACTAATACTAACAAACTGAACTGAAAAACTAACTCACTAATTTGGAACAAAAAAGCGGTAAATCAAAGAACCAAATACTAACAAGTTAAACTATACTTAATCTAACTTACTAATGCTTTCTAATAAACTAATAATAACTGAAAAGCTAACTGTCCGTAAATTCCACTTAACATCACTCCGGGTACTTGTACCTTGACTCCCAGGATCTGCCTCTGTGCGTCCGCACAAGCATATGTCGTATTCGATCTGCACTCACCTGTGGTAACCGTACGAGCTGCGTATGGCTGGATAGTCAACGGATACTTCAAGATAATTCATGTGATCAACCTAGCCAGCTATGAAGAAATCGCAAGCCGCCTGGAAGCCGAAGTCACCCGACTGAATGAAACCAATGATATCACGGATGTCCTTGCCTATAACTTAGAGAAGGTCCAAATTCAACACATTGAGCTAAAAGGGCCAAAACACAAAAGAAGTAAGCGTGCAATTAGTTGGATAGGATCGGCTTGGAAATGGACAAAAAATGGTCATTGGCTGGATTTAAGGTACAGCCAGGCTCTAATCAACCAGAAGGAAACATGTGGCATCAAGGATAAGTGCATTCACCTAACAAGTGCAAAGGTATGCAAGAAGGATGCATTGGACCTACTACGTTAAGAGGATTGTCTGCCGCGACTGCTCAAAGGTGGCGAGACCAGTTGCCGCTACGTAAGCTGCAACGACTCAACGATTGAAGTCATCAAAGAGGACATCATTCTGTTGGACAACTTCAATGACACAGTATGGTCAGGTGATACCCCCAACTATTTGAACGGCTCTTATATTCTTCAATTGGACAACGAAACTATGCGAACTGATGGTAAAACCTACTGGAGCATGAGCAGCTCAGGCGATCAAATACTCCCACCGGTGCTATCTACTATAACCAATAAAAACCTCGCCGTCAACCTTAATATTGTCCACGAAATGACTATTGGCATATGTTAAACTCCTGAGATACCTAAAGGACAAGACTAGTTGGTTTACAGCTTCGGAAACTCTGGGATTGTTTTTGCTATCGAATCTCATTTGGATAGTTTGGGGGAAGCCAACAAAAGGGACAGCACTTCCTAAATTAAGATTGTCCATACTACAGACGGATCTTCAGGGACGAAGAAAGAAAGGCACCTGTCCACACTCGGATCTCTTTAGAGGGGGAAGAGTTAACACGCATCTGTCGCGCTTGCTGCGACGCTCCCACGGCTGACCAATACACGTGCCGCTAAGTCAGCACAATTACATTCTCACGGCGCACGGCAACCTAACACCCAAATTCAAGGCCATGGTTAGTACCAGCGGTTAATACGTATGCTACTGCATTTCTCCAGACGCATCGTCAGCATAATTCTATTTCATATGCTTGTGAAATAGAACCTACACATAACGCAACTGTGGGAACTAACGGGCGAACTTATTCACAGACAACGGGCTGTCAATAATTATGCAACAGGTACGCCGCTGCTGGACATCGACTATAAAGGGAAGCAGCTACCACGGAGCAGGCAGTTCGGGACGAGGTTCAGTAGCTTTAAGTTTTGACGATTACTGTAATCGTAATCATAAAATTACGATTAGAGTAATTGCAAGCCTTACATTTTTTAGGATTAAAATTATAGTAATCGTAATCGTAAATTTTATGATTACGATTACAGTAATCGTAATCGTAAGGTTTTTATAATTACAAGTACAGTAATCGTAATCATGAAAATTTTGGATTCCTAAGAAATTTCGTTATACTAGCGTAAACGGTGCTTAAGTTATTAACAGTCAAAGTTTCAAAATTTCATCACTCCAAAAATTTTATAAAAACGTCAATGGGACAACCAAATTAATAAATTTAGCCAATATCATCAGTGGAGCTGCTTTTATTATTGAATTCATCCATTTTATACCTTTTCGAAATTTTCGATGTCGAAAAAAGGGCCGTGGTTATGGTTCGATTTCGCCCATTTCAAATAGCAACCTACCTTAGTTGGAACGCAAACCGTGTGCCAAATTTCATTCAAATATCTAAGTTTTTACTTAAGTAATCGTGTCCACGGACGAACGGACGGACATGTCTTAATGGATTTCTCTGTTCATTCCAAGAACTTTGATATATGGAACTCCATATCTATCTCTATTATTTTGTACCGTTACAAACCACCGTTATATGACCAAAACTATAATACCCCATGTACTAGTACACGCTGGGTATAAAAATAAATGTGTGTCTGTGTGTTTTGCGTCCAAAGTACTAAACCGATCTTTATGAAATTTTCACAGTAGATTCTTGGGTTCACTAGTTATAGCCAAGGCTGTATATAATTTTATAAAAGTGGGCGGTACCACGCCCCAGGCTATAATAAATTTTAATCTTGTATAGGCGTCCAACCGATCTTTATGCAATTTTCACAGTAGATTCTTGGATTCACTTGTTACAGAATAGGCTATATATGATTTTGAAAACCGTAGATAGTATACCTCGTATCATGTTTCGTAATTTTATTTAACACGGTTCTGAAGCTAATCATAGCTGAAATTTTACACTTTTTCATTTCATATGTAGGCGGTGCCACGCCCATTTTCCAAAATAAATAAAACTTTGGTCCAAAAGTGGGCGTGGTGGTCCACTGCTTTTGCTTATTTTTCGTGGGCGTACTCTAGAGGTTTATAGTATACCTGGTATCAAGTTTCGTAATTCTATCTTACACCGTTCTGAAGTTATTAACAGTCGAATTTGAAACTTGCTTGACTCATAAGTGGGCGGTACCACGCCCATTTTCCAAAATTAAAAAAAAAACATCACTAAGATTATTAGGTTATTGTAACTACGAAATTTTTGCATTCTATCTGCATCAGTGAAGTAAGGCTGGGTCGCGGCGCCAATTGTTTGGCGTTGATACCATGAAGCCAACGCCATAGCCGATATCAGCCGATGGGGCATCTAAAGACACGTATTCATGTCATTATAAAGAATCCGAAGGCGGAGTCTTACTTTTTTATCCGTTCAAACATAATGAGCAAAAATTGTTTGCTCCGGCAATAATTTAGTTTAGGAGACACCACCGAGCAATGAACGAAAACGGCCGATAGAGTATCTACACTTACGTATCCATCCCTGGATAAAGAATCCGAAGGCGGAGTGTAACTTTTTTACCCGTTTAGAAGTAATGACTTTTAATTTGTTTCAAATCTTAATTTTCCGCACTCGGATTGTGATTCCTGAAATCGAAACGCGCCTTTGGGTATACCTCTCAACATTTTTAGTAGCGCTTTGGTAGTAGCGCCTTGTTGGCGTCACTGGCGCTGATACCTTTATTTGGGATATCGTAACGCCATGACGTCAGCAGCGCCAGAAACACCTTTAAGTCAATGGCGCAAGTGGAGCTACTACAGTGCAGGGAGACTAGAGCAAAACATAAACTCAATGGTGGCGGCTGCGCTAGATACAATAGACTTACAAAACAGCAATTGGCAACACTTTAACTTAATGGCGCCAGTAGCGCCACTTCAGTATAACAGTGTTTTGTAGTAGTTTAGTGTTTCTGGCTCTGCTGACGTCATGGCGTTACGGTATGCCAAATAAAGGTATCAGCCCAAGTGACGGCAACAGCGGTATCAGCGCAATTTCCTGAAGCCGTGCAGCCTTACACAGCCTTACAGTGAAGGAGATATAGCATGTTCCGGTTTCCTATCCCTCTTTTAGAAAACTTTGGTCCGAAAGTGGGCCTGGTCGTCCACGAATTTTGCTTATTTTTCGTGGGCGTACTCTAGATGTTTATAGTATACCTTGTATCAAGTTTCGTTGTTCTATCTTAAACTTCAATTGCCTACGTCGATATTCTTCTATCGTTATCGGCAAGGGGTCCTGTCTATTATCCTCTGGAGGAGGGAATTTTTTTCTATAAGAAGTTTTTCCTACTTTTTAAAAATTTCATCCACTTCCTCCTGAAATACCATTGAAACAATATTATAGAAACTAAATAATTTACAAAATAAGTATTTTTTTCAATCGTGTTAGTACTTAGAATTTTGTTATGAGTTATCGGCAGAAACTTAAAGTTTTTTCTGCTTCCTAGGCAGCCATTAGGTTACCAAAATATTTTGTTAGTACCTAAAGATAAATTCCTGTAAGCGTCCGCTTTTCTTGTAATGCCAGTGGCGTTTATGCCCCCGGGTGTTTACCGCCAGGATTGTTGGCGTGTGACCTGGGCCCTTCCAGCCTTGATTAATACTGACTTGGTACCGATAACGTGATGCAGCCGCTCAACCTGAATTGATAACTTGTGGACGTTTTTATAGCGTAGTTTTAATTTGGAAAAGCAAAAGTGCAGCAAATACTCCACAAAAAGCAACAAGACAAATTCAGACTGCCGCTTTAAAGGCCGGTTGCCTCTAAGGCTATCCTGCCGCTTTGGATTAAGGCAGACTGCTGCTATAGAAGGCAGTTTGCTGCTTAAAGTTCGTAAGGCAGGATACTGGTTTCCTGCGGCTATGGCAAAAGGCAAAAGTGTTTTGCCGCTGGAGTCAAGGCATGGCCATTGAAGGTAGGAAAGCGAATTGATCCTTTATTGAAAATTACTCAGTTATTTATACAAAATATTCTTATGTATTTCTTATTTACTTAAATACATATTTACTCTAATTCTTACATACTAGACATAGGTACACATGCATATGCATTAGTTTTGCATGCTCCTCCTACCCTAAGCAGCTCATTACTGCACTCACTAAATACACTCATTTTCAGATTGTAAGCACTCAACCGTACGCTCAATTAAAGTAAAATAAAACTATCGCTCAGAGAATGTCAAATAGTTAGAAGTTAAGTTAGTCTTCGATCAATATACCATAACGATAAGTCGTGCAAAAATATTATATGAATATATTTGAAAATATATTAAAATCTAAAAAACCGACTTAATTAAAAAATGTTTTATTTCTTATATTAAATCAGAAACCGAAAACTTAAATCGTTAATTATGCACTAACATACATAGATTTGTGTACGCCTTAGCATATTGAAATACTCAGCATCAGCATATTTTTTTTTTTTTTTTTTGTGTTCGTGGGAGGAGGAAATGCTTTATGCACTAACCGGGTTTAAGCCCTCGTTACTAGATGCTCTAGCGGAACTCTCCGAGTGTGTCACTCCTTCTTATCTTGAAGTATACCGCACTAAAACCTAACCTCCCACGGCCCGCGCGTTCTTCCTTACCTGGGACCGCGCTTAGCATTACTTCAGATAAGGAAGCGCGTTACGTGAGCTCTATGGCTCCTCTCACGCTAACTGGCTAGACAACCGTCTTCCCGTTTCGCTAGGAGGACATTCCTCGCGTATCGTCTGACTATATCCCATCTAACGTTTTCGCAGGTCATCTTGCGAATGACACTGCCCGGAGAAAGTTCGCCAATTGTCTCTTCCACCCGCCTTCTTTCTTCTGCGAATTGCTCGCATTCGAAGAAGGTGTGCCGTACGTCGTCTATGGCTCCGCAGTAGGTGCAGTTCGGGGTTTGAACTTTGCCCATTCTATGGAGATATTCACGGAAATAACCGTGTCCGATTAAGAACTGGGTCAGGTAGAAGTCGACTTCTCCATGAGGTCGGTTCAGCCATGGTTCTCTGTCTCTCTCTCTATGGCGCGATATACAACAGGTATATCATCATAAACCTCCTAAGAGATTTTTGCGCCAAGCTTCTCTTCCAATTTGTGGTGTGCCGATTTGAATTTTCCCTACAAATTGGTGGGACCTACAGTTTTTTGCCGACTCCGAACGGCATCTACAAAGGAGACGAATTTTTGCTGAGAAGCCTGTCATGGCAGAAATACACTCGGAGAGTTTGCCAAACCACTGCCGAGGGGCGACCCCGTTTTTGAAAAACTTTTTTCAAATCACTTTTGATGTTACCTGTACCAGGGCTCGAACCATGGACCTTCGGTGTGGTAGGCCGGCAACACTACCTTCACACCACGGCGGCCGCTAATGGTTCTAGTTCGGGGAATAATACCCTGGCCCACCTTCCAGCAGCACTGCTGCTCCATGTAGTTGCCACGGCCGGATCGAATCACCCCGCGCCTGCGTTGCAGCAACGTCTCTACGTACCTCTGCACGAGTGTCGTAAGTCATTTTTCTTTCCTCAGCGAGGAGATATATCGGTATAGTCCCCGCGATGACCAGAACAGCATCTGCGGAGACCGTGCGGTATGCTGATGCGATTCTCAGGGCCCCTCTACGTTGGACTGCGGTAATGGCAGCCCGATACTTCCCAAATTTCATTGCGTCCGCCCAGACTTCTGCACCGTAGAACAGTATAGAATCTGAGGCGGACGCCACCAGCATCAGCATATTATTTAGTACCCATTTGTAGACATTAGTGACCAAATAAGTTCAATGCATTTTTGACGTATACTCGTATACAAATATGTTTATGTGAATATGTTACCGAATGAGTTGAACGTACTTTCGGCGCATGCTGTATTTTTGACATACTACACAGGGACTGAGAACGGGGAAATAGAAAGATATATCGCTGAAAGCTTTTTAGACCGCAAAAAGATCCCTTAAAATTGTGGAATGAGCATAAGAGTTTATGTCCTTATCCATGCCGATATTTTTTAACAATTTGTTGCGTTGTAGCTACGTCCGTTACTTGCGGGCGCATTTTTTCTGCGTCTGGTCAAGTAATAACTGAGCGAAGAACGCTGTTAACTTCAAAGAATGCATCAAGTTTAATTTTCTTGCACAGTAACTTGTGAGCGATTCAATAGATTTAAAAACTTTATTGCTTTATTTAAATAAAAGTTCCAACAACAATGTTAAACATGATATCAAAACCTAAACTTATAAATTATTATATGTTTTGTCATACAATATACATAAATTAATGTGTAAGTTATTTATTATATAATCAATGATTTTCATTTAATATTATTTAAAAAATTTAAACATATGCATTTATTTTTATTTAAAATTAAAAGCTTTTAATAAAATTTGTTTAAACTTTGTGCAAAATAACAGTAGCTTTTCTTCTAAACAAAAGCCTTGCTTACATGCATGAATGTGTAATTATTTAGTAGAGAGTTAATTCAAAGTTTCATATTGAACTATTGAACTAGTTCAATTGGTGAACTATAGCTCAATAAGGTGAACGTACCAAGCTCCGAATGAACTAGTTCAATGGATTGAACGAACTAGATGTGACCTAATCACTTCATTGAACTAAAAAATCCAACTTTAGTTTGAACGATCCTTATATCGCTACAGAAATTGCTGCACGCATTGATTCTGTTGGCGCAAGGGCATAGGGACGTTCGCGGAAGCGGAGAAGTATTCCAACAAGGGAGGCCAACATAAACCGCAAACATAATGCCCCCTGAATCCTTCTATAGGTGCGTACCCATCAGCAGATGTAACACGTTCAGAAGGCATCGCCAATTTACGTAGATTAACTTTGAGTGTATGAAGATAATATTACCGATGCGTAGGATTTTCATAATATTTTCGGCTGTTGGCCTGACGGAAGTTATAATTTAATATAGGAAATATTTTGCGCTGATGATCGCGTAAAACTGTAAATTGAAAACGGAATTTTCGAAAAAATGCATTTTTATATCGTCCAAATTTTTAAATTTGCAGCTAGTAGCAGCTCAATTTTATTTCGGTCATTAATAGAAATAATACGGCGGAAATATATAACAAATCTGCTTTTGAAGTTAAAAATTACTCAAAAAGTGCCTACAAAAAAACTGATGTTTATTGCAACTAAAAGCAACAAATTGGACACTGTGGTTAAATAAAATATACACTTAAAATAAGTTAGCATACCTGAGCTACTGAAATCCATCACTATTGCTTTAAAAAGTGATACAGAAAAAATAAGTTCCGTGATGGACGAGTATGTTCCTAAGCCCTTCCGATGACACAGTTTTAAAAAAAAGTTCATTAATGTTGTCTGAAAAGTCATTTCGACCCTCCTTTTAGAACTACATATCGCAACTTTTCGAAATCGATTTTTGGTCGCATAAATAACTTATGTGGGTTGTTAGTTTGATTACATATTCTTTGTTAAAATACTTTTTCATACATTGGAAAGAAATTAATTTTGGTCCTATTAACCCTGTTTTCTTATATGCATATTCGCAAAGCATTCGCCGAAATTTTGCGAATGCGAATCTTGAAAAACTTGCAAATATTCGGAAATGCGAATATTCCTTGCATCACTGATAGAAGAATAGTTCGCTTAAAGTTATAAGTTGCAAAAGGGGCTTTGCACCGCCCATTAATAACTTTGAACATACCATACAGACCTACTGAAATTGATTGGCCCACACCCACTTTTGAATAAACGTTTATTGAAAAGGAGGTGGAAAGAAGGAAATACAATAGCCCATTGACCGACGCAGGTAACAGTTCTAAAATTTCGTGGCTACATTTACCTGTTCCTCTTGGTCACCGCCCACAAATTCGACTGCTAATAACTACAGAACTGGGAAAGTATGGATAGTGACAACACACAAAATAGCCAGCTGACCATTGAACAACAAACGAATATGTCACGGAAAAGCTTAATTTCTAGTGTCGTCGAAAATTTCGTTCATTTAAACTTTAATGCTGGAGAAATTAAGACAAGCCGCAGAACTTCACCGCTCAGGAAAAATCTTTTAGGAGAGTGTGCAATTGCTGGCGTATGCCGATGACATTGACATCATAAGCTCAAATAACCGCGCCGTAAGTTCTGCCTACTCCAAATTGGAGAAAGAAGTGACAACAGTGCGTTTGGAGGTACCTTGTGTCATCATTCAAAGATTCAGCGCATTCGCCCATTGGCACCCCCGCCACTGTTGGCAGACATAAGTTTGAATTAGTAAAGGACTTCGTTTAACTGGGAACCAGCATTGACACCAACAAAAATGTCAGCTTAGAAATCCAGCGAATAATTATCCTTGACAATAAATGTTACTTTGGACTGAGTAGGCAATCGAGACGCAAAGTTCTCTCTCGGCGAACAAAAACCATGCTCTACAAGTCTCACATAATACCTTTCCTGCAATATGGAGCAGAAGCATGGACGATGACACCCGCAGATGAGTCGACACTTTGAGTATTCCAGAGGAAGGTTCTTCGAGGGGTTTATGGGCCTCTACGCGATGCCGACGGTGTTTACCGAAGAAGATTTAATTATGTTCTCTATGCAGACATCGGCATTGTCCATGACTTCTTTGGATTGGCCATGTATTTTGCGTTTCTAATTGGCGTCAGCTGGCAAAGGATAAAGTCATGTTGCACGCTTTTTTGGAAGGTCAAAATCGTTTAGACAGTTAAACAAAGAGCTATTAAGGTCTGTTGGCCTATATATGTATGTATGCATGTAAATCCTTCAGCACAGCTGAAGACAGCGCTGTCCTTACTTGTTATGGGTGGAATAATTAAATCTTCAATTATTTATGTATAAGATCAGACACTTCAGAGAAAGAGGTATGTTCCTCTAAATTTTTAAACCGAAATTCCTCATAGGTAAGGATATATGACGCTTCGAGTTTTATCATAAGCAATACCAATGAAAGTTTGTAAAAATCAAGATAATGAGTATGGCTAAGGAAAAGGGTAAAAATTGAGAGGCAATTATTATTCTTGAGTAAAAACTATTAAAATCAAACATAATAATTATCCGCGAACAAAAATATTTAAATCCATATAGAATTATTATTTATGATTTAAATTATTAAAATCAAAATTTAATTATTACTGAATATGTAAGAAATAAAACTATAAATAATTAGGCAATTCCCAAGGTATCTTATTGTCTTATTTAGGATTTCTTTCAATACAACTCTAGTGCAATTGAGTTGTATGTGGTATTCATACACATCAAGTTGAATTTATATGAAAACGTAAAATAGCACACTTTATATACATAGCCTGGTCAATTGTATTGTGCTATTCTAATTTAATATGAAAAAGAAAACAAAGAAAATATGGTCGCTTTAAAATCATGGCCATGCGACGAATATGAGACCTTGTGAATGGCCTCAATAATTAATCCTTGATGACTAAGATTGAACAATAATAATTAAATACTATAATAATAATATTACTTAACTTAGTATATATTACCGTCACTGCATATTTTAAACGAGAAACATGGGGTATTATAGTTTTGGTCATATAACGGTGGATTGTAACGGAACAAAATAATAGAGATAGATATGGAGTTCCATACATCAAAGTTCTTAGAATGAACAGAGAAATCCATTAAGACATGCCCGTCCGTCCATCTGTGGACACGATAACTTGAGAAAAAATTGAGATATTTGAATAAAGTTTGGCACACAGGTTGCTTTCCGGCCAAGGTAGGTTGCTATTTGAAATGGGCCAAATCCCCCCTCTTTTCGACATCGAAAATTTCGAAAAACGTATAAAATGGATTAGTGTAGTATTACATTAAATACGCCGGATTCTTATGCACATACAAATATCGACCGCACACAAAGCCAAGCTATTGTGACCCACATTAATCCCAATGAACTCAGGGGGAGTTTAACATCTAATATACACGCCGACACACAAGGCGCAGATCTGGTTACATTTGTCAATTGCATTACTCAAGCCGCCGCATTGACCAACTGACGTGTCGATCAGCATAACTGAAATAAGTAGTAAGCAAATACGCTGACTTTGTATACCATGTAAACACTTGTAGTTTGTAAGTATTAGTGTAAATTAGTGTAAGAAATTTTGTATACAAGAAAAGAATTTCCAATAAAGGGGCAGTTCTTGTCACACGGTTAACCTAAGCGAAAATTTGCTAAACTAGCAAAACGCTACGAGAACGAAACAGAGTAGACGAAATATTATTCAATCATTCTCTTGCAATTATTTAAAGATAAAGAGCCAGTTTTTGGCTCTCAGCATGTAAACTTGAATTTAATAAATACGCTGCCTACACTGAACACTAAACAGGAGAAAAATTTAGATGCTACAACTGGTGAGGCCACTACGTCACTTTATGCGGATATCTACCTGCTTTTCACTGAACCGCTATATACGGCTGGTAAACAATTGGACTTATCTGGTGGCAAGTCCGTCGAGTACCTAATGGGCTTCACAAATAAAGGCATAAAAAGGGTGGAATAATAAAGGCAGCCCGACTGGCGTCATAATGCAAAAAAAGTGTGGAAAAATTTGATGACATTAAACCCCAACACTCAACAAGACTGGCAGCAGGAATAGCAGCTATTAATTTTAAAATATAAGTATATTAGAATAAATTGAGCACGCCTCACGGCCGCTAAACCAGGAGCAAAATTGATTTGGTTTTGTGTTTTTCCGACAGGGTGGATACTGGATTTATATTGGAACGAATTTTCGTCATCCCTTGTCAATTTTGGTTTTGTAACAAACCGGTTTCGGCGAACCGCCATCTTCAGTGCTCGATTTCGTTCTGATCTGTGTCTATCCGTTGTCATGTATTTATAGTCTGGATGCTGTATCAGGCAGTGTTAGTATTCGTGTATATGAGTCGTGTGTTACGAACGTATCCGAACGGGTACCTGCAATGAGGGTTGTTTTTAACGCTCGTTTATTAGTTGTGGCGTTATATCGAATAATTAGTTTGAGGCTGTTAGGTCAGGTAATGTTAAGTGTATACTTAAGGGTGGGTTTTGACGCTCGTTAGTCATGTAGAAGTCATTAGTTCTGGTTTTAGATCAGGTAATTAGTTTGAGGATGTTAGGTTAGGTAATGTTAAGTGTATGTTTAAGGTAGTCATGTAGTAGAAGTCAGTGATTTTTGTTTACTGATTTGTTTTGTGTGTGTGCTCGTTTATTGTTACTCGGTTTGTTATTGTACCTGCGGTGTTGTTTGGTCCTCTGTAAATTAGTTTTAGCGGTTCAAATATTGCGTCCGAAATGGTGTTTGTTTGTTCGTTAATTACTATCCCGTCAAATGTCTTAAGTTTGTATATTTCCATGTTTTCTAGCACATTTAAGTGCCGCCCTTTTCTTTGTACGTGAAGTATTCTGGCTGTGTTTTTGATGTTGGTCGGGGTGCATTTGTTTTTGAACATGTGATTTGCATAGTTTGACTCTGTTGTGATAGTGGGTTTCCTTGTTTTTCTGTGGTAGTCCCTGATGTGCTCCCGGAATCGTGTACACTTATTTTTCTTCCTGTTTGCCCTATGTAGCTGTGCTGGCATTCGCAGGTAAGCTTGTATATTCCTTGTTTCCTGAATGGTTCTTCCGAGTTAGTGTTGGTTCTTAGTTTTTGTCCTAAGTTGTTCGTTCTTCTGAACGCTGTGTTGATATCGTGTTTCTTGAAGAAGTTTGCCAATTTGTGTGTCGTTTTTCCAGTGTATGTCATTGTATTCCAGATCTTGGATTTTTCTTCTGCGTTGTGTCTTTTTTGTGATCCATGGTTCCTTCGGAGTTTGTCTATTAGGCATTTTTTGTATCCGTTGCTCGTGGCTATGCTGTATATGGTGGTTAGTTCTTTCTTGTATGATTCCTGAGTGAGAAGTGTTCTTTGAAGTCTGTCCACTAGGTGCCTTAATGCCGCATTTTTGTACTGTTGAGGATGGTTTGACGTAGCAAGAATTATGGTGTCTGTAGTTGTTGGTTTCCTGTAGATGTCGTATTTAAACTTCTTTGTAATTCTGTCAATTCTTATTGTTAGGTCCAGGTAGTTCAGTTCTTCTTCTTTCTCGGTCTCCATAGTAAATTTTATGTTTTCATGTTGTCTGTTTAGGAATTCTAGTATTCGTTCTTCATTGTTATTGTTTAGTATGCATATGATGTCGTCGACGTACTTGCGTAAAATGTCACTTCTAGTTCGTTTTTTAGTTCTTGCATATATTTTGTTTCCAAGTTCTGTATGAATGCCTCCATGAGAATTGATGAAGTTGGGTTTCCCATTCCTAGTCCGTTTGTTTGCCTATATATTTTATTGTTGAACTTGAAGTAGTTTTGCTGTAAAGTTGTTCTTAGTGTGTTTGTGATTTGTGCTGTTCTGATCATATCTTTGGTTTTGTCTCGTAGTGTTTTGTTTACTATGTCTAATGTCTCTGGAACCGGTATGGAGGGATATAAGTCTTTTATGTCAAATGAGACGATTGTGCTGTTCTCTGTGAGTTGTATGTTCATGGTCGAGTTCAAGCGTGTCATTCAGTATCGTCTTTATATATTTTGAAAGTTTATAACCCGGCGTTGATTTGAAATTTATTATTGGTCGCATTGGCGTGTCCTGCTTATGAATTTTTGGTAGCGCTATTAGTGGGGGAGCTGATGGGTTCATTTGTGTCAGAGTATGTCCCGTCCTATCGTCTATTATTTTTGTGGCATTCTTAATGGCCCTTTTGGTCTCCATCTGGTATTTATCGGTGGGATCCTCGCTGATTGTGCGGCATTTCATTTCTTTAATTAAGTTTTCGGTTTTCGTTATGTATTCGTCCTTGTCCATGAGTACTGTTGTGTTTCCTTTGTCGGCCTTTGTTGTCACCACGTTGTTCCTTTTTAGTTTTTGTTGAAGCCTCTTCATTATAATCTCCTCTTTATTCGTGTTTCGATGTTCCTGCTGTTTTATGTCCTTATTGATGATCTCCCTACACATGTGTCTTGCGTGTTCTTGTTCTTCGTAGGGGAGGAGCGATACTGCAACCTCTGCATCCACTATCGCTTGCTCCGTTTTTCTAGCCTTGTTGTTGTCTACTACGTTGTGTTTTAATCCCTTCTCCAGAAGTTTCGTTTCTTCGTTGTTGATGTCCACTGTGGTCAGGTTCACGAGCCTATCGTGAAATGTATGTGTTTGTTGGCCGTTATGCTTGTGTCTTCCTGATAGTTTGTCTAATTTCTTGTTCAATGTCCTGTATTTTTGTTGGTGCTCGTTCTTTACTTCAGCTTCTATCCGGTCCAAGCAGTCCATCAATATAGTTGTTGGTATTAATTCAGCTAGTTGTAAGTGGATTGCCAATATTTCCGCAATTGTCTTGTCCTTTTTAGCATATAGGTTACGTATTTCATTCCGTAGAAAGCCCTTTTCCGCTCTCTTAACCGTTCTCCTGCTAGCTGGTGTGTTTAATTTTATCTGGATCCGGGCGTATTTGGGTGTGACGTTCAAGGACAGACATTGTCTGTTGAACCAGATGTTTGCTTTTGTCGTATGTATTTTGGATAGACGTCGTTTGTACCTTATTAATATTGAACCAGATGTTTGCTTTTGTCGTATGTATTTTGGATAGACGTCGTTTGTACCTTATTAATATTATGTTTGGGTTTATGTTGAAAGCCTGACAGGCGCTAATTGAGTTGATTTCGTTTTGTGTTTTTCCGACAGGGTGGACGAAAATTCCATCAGTGGTGGATACTGGATTTATATTGGAACGAATTTTCGTCCACCCTGTCGGAAAAACACAAAACCAAATCAACTCAATTAGCGGCTGTCAGGCTTTCAACATAAACCCAACACCCTTTCAACATAATCACACCGAAACTTTTAGGCTAATAAATCTAACAACAAATACGGTTGATAGATTAAAATTAAAAGGAAAAATAAACATGTTACAAAGTAAATAATAATAGGAATAGCAGGATACGAAAGAGGTCAGGAAAATTCTGCAGAAAAAAAATTACGAAAATAAACTGGTTAGATACGAACCACACCCTAATATAGAAAATAAGGAAGAACTTTCAGACAAATAGTTAACTATTTGTGCAGGCGTAACTTTTAATTGTCGCAATTGCAATTTTAATCAAAAACCATATAAAAAATAAATTGAGACAATTGAATAATGTACAACACCGCGTCTAAGCAAAAACTTTATATACCAAGAAATGAATCAACGGCAGGAAACATACAACACGTTATATGAAGAAAAAGCAAAAGCCAGTAAGTCGTACAAATGCATAAATAAAAGTACTCCTATTACAACAGAGACAATAGTAAAGCATTTGAACATAGTTTTAGAAGCTCAAAATAGCATAGGACAGGTGATTAAATCAGTAAATAACATATTTACCAAAGAGAAGCTTACCAATTTTTGGCCGCCGTACGAGATAAATTAGTATCTTCTTGAGCTAGATACAATAAAGAATTAACAATACCAACCACAGTAGAGGAAAAAATTCAGATAGATTTCAATTTACTTTTATCAGAACGTGCTCAGAGCCCGACTCCATCACCTTCCTTGAGCCAGACTCCATTAGTGGTAGAAAATAAACCACTAAACATCCCAACCATAAACGTCACAATGGTACAAACGGTAGTTGAATTTATTAAAACTGCTTCATCAGTGCTACCAGAGTTTGATGGTAAACCGGAGAACTTACTCAGTTTCCTAGACGCCCTTCATATACTTGATCAAATCAGACATGATCCCGAAGCCTTAGCGATAACAATGATAAAAACCAAGCTAAAAGGCACGGCAAGAAACTTTATCAGTAACGAAAGCACAATAGAACAGATAAAAACAAAATTAAAAACTGCAATTAAGGGTGGATCAGTAGAAGTTTTAACTGCTAAACTCCTGAACATCCAACAACGCAGTAAAACTGCTAATCAATACACAGCGGAAATTGAAAAAAATTACCAGGTTACAACACCAATAACAAAAACATATTCATACCGCACCAACAATTATCTGAAGGCATTTTCAGAGCAAACACAATTACAAATAAGAATCAGACTTCCGTTAGAATTATCAACACAACACATAAAAACACAACTATTCAAAATTACAAGATTAATACTGAAAATCTAGACGACTACACACTAGTTGAAACAACCACACACAATAAAAATGGCAACGATATAGAAAAATTAAAAAGATTAACCAAAAACTTTCCAAATTTGTCAGCTAACAACATTATGCACAGAATTCATAGACATATTTGCACTAGAAACAGAACCAATTTCCTCTAATAATTTTTACAAACAAAAATTATACATGAAGGATGACACTCCCGTTTACATAAAAAATTATGGATTGCCTCAAACGCAAAAAGGAGAAATAAGCAAACAGGTAAATAAGTTAATCAAAGATGACATAATAAAACCCTCCATATCAGAATATAATAGCCCAATCTTACTAAAATCACTCCCATGGAAAACAGAAAAAAGATGGAGATTAGTGGTTAACTACAGACAGGTAAATAAAAAATTAGCAGCATACAAATTCCCAATTCCAAGAATTGACGATATTTTAGATCAACTTGGAAGAGCAAAATATTTTTCATGCCTGGACCTTATGCCAGGTTTTCATCAAATCGAATTACACCCAGACTCCAGGGATATAACCTCATTCACAGCCGAAAACGGCACATATAGATTAAAAAGACTACCCTACGGATTTAAATTCATTCCAAAGAATGATGACACTAGCATTCGCAGGCCTCAAACCATCTCAAGCATTTCTCTACATGGCTGATTTAGTTGTATTAGGTTATTCTGAAAACCATATGCTAAAAAACTTAAGAGACGTGTTCTCCACTTGTAGAGAATACAACCTAAAATTACATCTAGACAAATGTCTATTTTTCAGCCAAGAAGTAACATATTTAGGACATAAATGTACAAACAAGGGAATATTACCCGACACAAGCAAATTCGAAACAGTCCAAAATTACCCAACACCAAAAACAGCCGATGAAGTTAAGAGATTCCTAGCTTTCTGGAACTATTACAGAAGATTCATACCGAATTTTGCAGCACATTCCAGAAAATTAACTAGGTTTTGCAAAAAGAATGTTTCCTTCGAATAAACAAAAACTCGTCAAAAAGCTTCTGTCTACTTAAAGGAATCATTAATTAGTCCAAACCTTTTGCAATAACCAGATTTCGATAAAGAATTCTCCATAACAACAGACGCTAGTGGGGCAGTCCTTAGCCAAGAACATGACGGCAAACAGTTACCAATTGCTTACGCTTCTAGGTCATAACCTTCATCAGACCATATGTCTATGGCAGAAAATTTCTAGTTAAAACCGACCACCGTCCTATAACATACCTATTCTCAATGAAGAGTCCTCCATCTAAGCTAACACGAGTAAGACTCGCTTTAGAGGAGTATGATTTTGAAGTGGAGTATATACCCGGAAAGGAAAATCACATTGCGGATGCATTATCCCGCGCAACAATTACAAACTTAACAGATATGTCAGTGGAAGTAAGTAAAATACTAAAAATAACAACAAGATCAGCAGCAAAAAATACCAGCAGTAATATTGAAAATAAAGAAAGTCACAAAGATAACCCCAAAATATACGAAGCGCTAAATAAATTTGAAGTAAAAAGACATGTCGAGCTCGTTTTCAATCCTCCGAAATTATATTTCAAGAAAGAAAAGAAAATTTTTAGCGATTTGGATACAAGCAACCTAATTGTTGAGGATAAGATTGACTTAGGACAACTCTTTACCAGGCTTGAAAGAGAAGCCGGCAATTTAGGACTTGTGAAAATACAGTTGTCCTTAGGGGACAAATTGTTTAAAAGGAATTATACTGCAGTAGGCAAATGAAATGGGTAACAAAGTTCTCAAAAATGTAACAATCGCTCTAACCCCAGAGGTTATGCATGTGACAAATTCCGGGAAAATTAAAGAAATTCTGCTCAAATATCATGACGATCGTAGTAGTGGTGGCCACCCAGGAATAAATCGAATGACAGGTAAAATCAAGCAGAAATATAGTTGGCTAAATATGAAAAACGACATAAGAAAATACGTAAAGAAATGCATCCACTGTAAGAAAAATAAAACGAATAAGCATATAAAGGAGCTAATTACAATAACGGAGACACCTCCGAAGGCATTCGATATTGTACAAATCGATACAGGCGGACCATTACCGAAGTCGATGAATGGAAACGAATATCCAGTTACCATTATATGCGATCTAACCAAATACTTGGCAGCGATCCCAGTCCCAAGCAACCACGCAACAACAGTCGCTAAAGCCGTGTTCGTGATTTATGGACACATGAAAACAATCATGACGGATATGGGCACAGAATACAAAAATAACTTATTCAAAGATTTGTGTAAACTGTTAAAAATTGAACATAAAACTTCAACACCGTATCATCATTCAATGAATATACATATACGTGCATACATATCCAGTGACAAAGATGAATGGGATGAATACCTCATGTATTTCGTGTATTGTTACAATACGACGCCATCAACCACACATAAGTATTGTCCCTTTGAACTAATATTTGCAAAAGATCCACCGAACTACGGATTTCTATAAGAAAATAAAAGCAGCCCTTTGTACAATCACGAAGCTTACGACAAAGAATTTATTCTATATTTTACAGACTTTAAATAGTACAGCACAGAGCTAGGAAACTAGTCCAAGAGGCTAAAGAAAAACAAACAACAAATTATGATAAAAGTAGCTATAGTAAGGAAATAAACATAGGAGATTTAGTGTTAGTTAGAGAAGAGGCCTCCCATAAATTAGAAAATAGATATAACGGTCACTATAACGTTAAAAGTATTGATAAGAATAGTAATTTTATTTTAATACCACATAGCATAGGAATTAGCAATAAAAACAACAAAAATAAAGAAATTATAATTCATAAGAATAGACTTAAAACAGTATAACACCAATAGTAATAACAAAAAAAAACAACCAAACAATACAATAAGCACCCCAGTTTACTCATTTTGATAAACAGGCACACGAGCCAAAGAAAACAAAATACAACATATCATGTTCAAAATACAAAAAGAAAAAAAAAGTCAGCACAATAAAGACGCATTTGAAACAAATGTAAACAGATAAAAAACACCAAAACAAACTCTTTATGCAATAATTGCAATAGGAGCCGAAAACCTTAAGTGGGTCATTAAGTCTTTCTAAGGAGGAAGGTGTAGTATTACATTAAATATGCCGCGTTCTTATGCACATAAAAACATCGACCGCACACAAAACCAAGCTATTGTGACCCACATAAATCCCAATGAACTCAGCGGGAGTTTAACATGTAATATACACGCCGACACACAAGGCGCAGATCTGGTTACATTTGTCAATTGCATTCCTCAAGCCGCCGCATTGACCAACTGAAGGGTCGATCAGCATAACTGATCGACAGCGTCGCTTTGCCAATGTCGCTGTCCAAATAACTAGGAAGCAAATACGCTGACTTTGCATACCATGTAAACACTTGTAGTTTGTAAGAATTAATGTAAATTAGTGTAAGAAATTTTGTATAAAAGAAAAGAATTTCCAATAAAGGGGCAATTCTAGTCACATGCTTAACCTCAGCGTTTCAATCATTCTACATTAGTTCAATAATAAAAGCAGATCCAAGGATGATATTTGCTAGATTTATTAATTTGGTTGTCCCATTGACGTTTTTATAAAACTTTTAGAGTGATGAAATTTTCAAACTTTGACTGTTAATAACTTCAGAACTACTATAACGAAATTTCGTAGGAACGAAATTTCGTAGGAATCCAAAATTTTCATGATTACGGTTACTGTACTTGTAATTATAAAAACTTTACGATTACGATTACTGTAATCGTAATCATAAAATTTACGATTGCGATCGCTGTAATTTTAATCCTAAAAAATGTAAGGATTACAATTACTGTAATCGTAATAGTTAATTTTATGATTTCCATTACAGTAATCGGAGTCGTAAAGTTTTTATAATTACGGCGGCCGCCGTGGTGTGAAGGTAGTGTTGCCGGCCTACCACACCGAAGGTCCATGGTTCGAGCCCTGGTACAGGTAACATCAAAAGTGATTTGAAAAAAAAAAGTTTTTCAAAACGGGGTCGCCCCTCGGCAGTGGTTTGGCAAACTCTCCGAGTGTATTGCCATGACAGGCTTCTTAGCAAAAATTCGTCTCCTTTGTAGATGCCGTTCGGAGTCGGCAAAAAACTGTAGGTCCCACCAATTTGTAGGGAAAACTCAAATCGGCACACCACAAATTGGAAGAGAAGCTTGGCGCAAAAATCTCTTAGGAGGTTTATGATGATATACCTGTTGTATATCGCGCCATAGAGAGAGAATTACAGTAATCGTAATTATGAAAATGTTGATTACGATATGAATAATTATAATTCTATATACATACATATATATGTACATATAAATATTAATAGTAATATTAGTTCTGATTGCTAGGAGATATATTCTAATACGTAATAAAGACTAGACCTTCGTTTTATTTCAATAAATTGTTGTACGGTAAAGGAATCTACGTTATTTAACTTTGCATTTATACGATGCATTTATCGTATACTCGACTAGATATTTTCTTATCATATGTATGTACATAAGACAGTACAGATATGTTTGTCTGTAAAAGACGTTACTTTGCTAGAAAGAAAAAAATTTCTGAAGAAAAGATATACGAACCGCACATGCATACATACACTCAGGTAAAGTAACATATTTTCACGTTATATGCTAATATATGTTCAAAAAGGTATGAAATTATAGATTATTTACAATGGATTCACCGAGCACAATACCATCTGAATATGGATGCGATTTTTCTTCGTACGATTCTGCGAGGACCCGGAATATTCTTGCGAAATTGTGTCGAAGAAGGCAAAACTAGATTTGGTTAATAATAATAAAGAAACATAACTAGCTTCGGGACGAAATTTTTTTTCACAGAGAGTTTTTATGCAAATATCCTGCACGTAAGTGCATGCAACGAAAAAAACTGTTGCCACAACACATAAATCTGTAACCTCAACCGAAAAACTTTGTTGCCTTTAATTACCAAGAAAAGTGTCTACCACCGAAATAGTTATCGTTGTCTTTTTTTTAAGTTCACCCTGTAGTAATAATTATAACGATTACGTTTGCTTAGGTGCAGATGTTGTTTTGAATTTTGACTTTTTGTTATAACAAGAAAGTATTCAATCACAATGAATAAAATCATTCAAAAATTATGTCTACGTTATAAAAAATGCATAAAATATGAAGCCCTCGGACGGGCACCCATAGATTTGTTTATAGATTTGAAATACTACCTAAATTTGTTGCAAAAGAAAAACGTAGTCTTGAAAGTAACTCTATTTGGTCCAGCAATGATCCCGAACTAACCACCTCTTTTACTAACATAAGTAAATGTGTTTCCTCAAAGAACAAAAATCTATAAGAATAGAGAACACGCTACACGATTTTCAGCGAGTGAGCTCCAGAAGAACATATTTCAGGAGTTTACCACATGTCTCACACTATTTTTCTTACCTATAAAACTTCACCAAACATATTTGAATTCGCTTTGTGTATATGAGTTCGTGGCGAAAACGAATGATGACGATCTAACATAATGTAAACAAACAGTCGTGGATGAATTGATCTTAGGTGATTGACATGCTTTCTTGTTTACACGTATGCAGGTCAAAGGAATATCGATTTTGAATCTACGATAGTGCGTTTGACATCTCATTTGTTCGCAATTCCAATTTCTATAAAAAATTGAAATGCATTCCTCTTGCATGCCTCTTGCTTATGAGATATCAATAGTGTAGGGTTATATACTTGCGTTATATATTACTTTATTAATATTTAAAATTGTTTTTGGTTCACTGTTGTTAAATGTTTATTATCAAAATGAAAATATTATTATTCAATTTTTGTTGTTTCAAAAATAAAGAGATTATTTTATTAGAAATAAATATATATATATCAATAATTGTTTATACTGATATATATTGGCGATCTTGAGAACCTTCCATATTATAACTTCTGATAGTACCAGTTTTATATCTGCAATATAATCTTCCGATCCAGTGAATTCAACAAAATTGTTATCATCGGCAATCCACGCTAATACTTTGTAGTTTGCAACATAATATATAAAAATGTGTTATTCACCTGCATTTTGTGTGCATAATAGTATTAATATATGCAATTTTATGGTCATTCAACTAATCTCTTTGTGGTATAGTGCAAGCTCTTAATTAAAAAATGTATAAAATCAATGGTTGGTACATATATACGTTTGTCAGTTATAAAATTGGTTGTGGAATTAGCAGCTAAAAGAAGAAAGTAAATTTTCAATTAATATTATCAACACTGCAGCTACGGTTCTAATTAGATTACCAGGTGAACTAGTTGTTTCCAATAATAATGGTAATGAAGTAAATACGATTGAAATTCTTTCTAAATTAAGAAAATATTTTTCACATGTTAGATCAAAGGTCCTACATCACAACACTGAGTATTCTTTCACTCCTAAAAATTTTGATTCTTGTGAATATGTATTGGTTAAAGTTATTCACAAGTCGAACTTACAATCACCTTATGATGGTCCGTTTAAAGTTATTTCTAAACATGATAAAGTATTCAAAATTCAACATGGAAATACTATTAAAACAATTTCAAAAGATTTACTTAAACCTGCAAACATAATTACAGATACAGTACTTAACACTAACTCATCAACACTTTCAAAACAACAAAAAGAAAATACCATTTAACATAAATTAATTGATCGTTTCACTGGAGGGGAGTATATGTAGGGTTATATACTTGCGTTATATATTAATTTATTAATTTTTAAAATTGTTTTTGGTTCACTGTTGTTAAATGTTTATTATCAAAATGAAAATATTATTATTAAATTTTTGTTCTTCCAAAGATAAAGAGATTATTTTATTAGAAATAAATATATATGTATCAATAATTATTTATACTGCTATAAATAGCACAAACAATTTACATACATATGTACACATTTATAAAAAAGTATGCATACAAACATATGTCGCCTGCCAAAAAGTTCATCTGAAGATAAGAAGCTGTGTGCGCATATTTTATGGTCGCCTGTTGCGCCGGATTTATTTGTAGGAACATAATGTCGTTGATATAATTTGCAAAATTTGTCGGTCTTGTGATATTTCTTCTGGCATACTTCCGTCCTTCAGCAGATAAAGGTGATGTGTCGCAAAATTTACTTTTCGGGACGATTGTGTCTAAAGATTTAAATTTTCATGCAAATGTGTGGCCATTTGAACCTTTATCGAATGTCCGTGTTCAAACACAGATACAAATTGACGTCAAGGAGTTGCTTTTTTGCTTTTTGTGGGAGAGAGAGCGACGATGGAAGGGGATGGGTACCGTTCGTCTCAATTATGTTATGTTGGCCGCAGATTAATTTTGACATTTTCCTTCATACCTCTTTTTACATTCGCATGCACACATATTAATAAACGACGATTTTCAAAGTTTATTTCCAAGAAAATAATACAATTATATTAATTTGAGCGAAAACACATTTTTTCATTCAAAATATTCATATAACGCAGTAAAAAAATTCTTAGTACATATGTATGTATTGCGAGAATGTCAGTACAAAACATAATCAACCAAAGCAATTACTTTCCGTGTTTGAACAACATGGGAAACACTTGAGCAAGACCAAAAGAGAATTGCCGATAAAAGCAACTCCGAGTTTCTCTGTTTGAACACGGACAATATATACTTCATTTATTTTCAAGAAAACCACAGAAATCTTGTATGCAAACAAAATATCTACATATATTCCATGAATAAAACTGTGAAAATTAAAAAATACGACATATTACCTTCATCCCCGCAAGCATTCAATTATATATGTAGAATGATTTCTTCCATTCGGGGCATTTCCAAAATCAGTAATTTTTTTTTTTACCATTATGGAAAAGAACATATTTTATAAAAGAAAGTGGTTTGTTTTCTTAATGAAGGGGGCTTATTTGGTACTTATAATAGAATTTAATTCTCAATAAAGGTATTCGATTAATCAATCGTAATATACCATTCTAAGCCAATTGATTGAAGAACTATCCAACATTTAATTCAATTTAGATTCGGATCGGTATCGCCCCAAACGAGCCGAACTTCGGATCAATTCCTATATTAATATTTTTCAACATTTTTTGTGCATTCTATGGTTAACGGATTCTAGTATGTAATGATAGAAGGAATAATCTGAAACTTCCTAAAAGAAGTTGTTTTCGTCACTTACCGTGGTGTTGGGATGTCCCTCAAATTTCTCCTGAACAAATTTACAAATACACTTAAAGGATGCTGTTCATATATGTACCGAAGAGCATGTGTATATTAAATAGACCGTACCATATTCAGTGTTTTTGGTTTTGAAAGCCGACACCGACAAGATTTGCATCAAATAGTTATTATTATTTTTTTTAAATAGTGTTAACTGAAAGTTAACAAACTGTGCTTCTCCCCACACTGTAGGAGTCAATCTACTGCAAAGAACTCATTCCACAGTCACCACCAAAACTAAAAAGCTTTTTGATATAAATATAAACAAATTTGTTAATTTATCAATTGCACAGTTTAGGGCAAAAAATCGGTATGAATCGCTTGACGTTAATATAAGAACTGGTCAACATTTTCTTTCCCTTTCCTTTCCATAAACTTCATGTAGCAAGACCCTACTTATGGCATACATTGAACTTATATGTCAAAGTAAAAGTCTGAAGTTAAAGTTCTATGCAAATCCGCCCTTTAAAAAACATATTAAAAGTAGCTTTTACGCAGATAGAAAAAGTATCATACATTTCACACGACAAATAAAACCAAATTATTTTCAGGTTGGGTCTATTGTTTGTGGTAAAGCGTCATTCTAGCAAACCAAGAAATATCAAATTATTTGTCGTAAATTGAAATTCTTCCAAAGGGCGACTGGACACGCGCTAATTTTTATGAGCGCCTGGTGCATGAGATTTAGGACATCTGCGACTCCTTGCCTCGCAAGCGTCCCCTTGGTCTACTTGCCCAGATTGTATGAAAAATATGTGAAACCTGGCAATAAATTTCGGTGAACATAATATTCATGCCAAAAAATCTGCAGAACAAATTGACGATGTTCTGTGAAATTTGGCAATGACGCTTTCTGCATTGGCCTAAGTATTTGAGAAAATATTAAAATCAAGTTGATCGAATTGTCAATGTTAGAGATATGTTGCAACGTTGCTCTTATTTTCAATTAATTTTTGGGCTTGACTTCATAAAATGCGTCTATGAATGGAATTGTGGAATGTTTATAAAAAATATAGGTTTGGTTTGAGTGCGTTAAAAAGAATACTTCTAGGTCCTTTCTTCCTATTTCGCTTACTCTCATAGTGCGAAAAACTTCGCTTCTTTGTTTACTTTTTGAGAATCAAAAATAATTTCAGGCGCTTTATCACAAGCTTAGTAGTAACATCGTTGAAATATACGCATGAGTTATATGAACATGAATGTGTATGCCCCTTTTTTGACAGATAATTCTGCAATAAATCCTATTTTTATTCTATATTTCAAGGTATTTAATAATATTCTTGCTGTTAGAAAAGTTGTCATTTCGATTAACCCAGATAACCCTAAAAGTTATGCAGTAGAAATTTTTCGACTTTTTCCCTTCCACACTTCTTAAAACACATGTAAAAACGTATTTATATGCTTTAAACAAAAATTAATAAACGATTTTTATGTTTTTTGAGGGGTCCTATATATAGTAAAATAAAATTTTTTCATTGAAATTCGCCATCGAAAATTAAAAATAGTTCATGCCAGTGAATGTATTCGATAACACACTTATTGTACTCTGCTTTTCCAATATAAAACATTAACAAACTTTTAATTTTAGCCTCCTTAAATTAACTTACCTCTGAAAGCGTATGTTATAATTTTGCATTTTCCAAATTTCACAAACTTCAAAATCAAATATCTCACACTTCTATAGCAAAAGAGCAAATGCCAACTATTAATGCAGTTGCGCAATCTCTGCTGCGCATAACAGCGCATTCCCGTTATTTGTTAACGTCCGCGCATGTGCGTTATAATACATAAACTTGCCGTCCTATATATAGGACATTAAGGTTATCTGGGTTAAAACCACTTTTATATGCATTCATTTTGCTAATTTACGTGTTTACAATTGGCGCGCATTCAGTTCGCCGCACAATTTTTCTCATACGAAGGTACGGTGAACTCCTGAAACGTGCGCTTTCAGATTTATGTTAATTATACAAAGCAAACTCCTCAAAAACGTAGTTTTAATTACACACCAAGCAAACAGGAAAAATTCAAGGAACAATTAGTAACATTTATTATTGATACATCATCGACTTTATCGATTGTAGAACGAAAATCTTTCATCGACTTATTTAATGGAACAGGTATAAAAGTAATATGCAACATTGATGACAGAAATAGAAAAAAGATATGAATCTGTTAGGCTAAAGAATAAAAAGAAATTCAATATGTGGGTAGAGTTTGCACTACCGCTGATATTTGGTCAGCCAGGCGTAAAAGATTTTTCGGGTGTACATGTCATTGGCTTGATAACAGCTCCAAAAGAAAGTCCGTAGCTTTGGCCGGAGATTTACTGGCGTTCACTCTGCGGACAAGATAGCGTCAATGTTGGCCGACATAAACAGTGATTTTAATTTAAACAGCTCGAATATTATCTGCACCATCACCGATAATGGTTCCAATTTCGTAAAAGCATTTAAGGACTTCGGTGTACAGGCTTTTATGGATGATGGTGAGGAAAGCACTATCGAAGACCCGGACTTTGAAGAAGAAATGCCACAGTTTTAGGACGCTTCTTCATTTTTGCTGAAACACACACGGTGTGCAAGTCACACACTTAATTTGTTAGCCAGCAAATACTACCTTAAGATCCTTACAGGAAAGGATTTATATCAGACTCATATTCAGGTAATAAACTAAGAAATTATATTAGTGAATAATAACACATATTACACATACTGAATAGCAACGATAACCATAGAAATAGTCACCTACCCAAACTCAACCCATTAAGGGCCAATGCGACATATGCGTCACAAAGTTGGCTAAATAAAGTTATTTTAAATTGAATTCTTCCGATCGGTTCTTTATTTGTGATGCGATTTGTTAAGCTTTTCCGATCTAACCTACTGTGGTGCAAATAAAACTAGTTTGTTTCACCCCACAGCCGACGTTTCGCCAATTTTCCTTGGCTTCTTCAAGGGCGATTCTATATATTTGGAAAATACAATAATTTAAAACGGAACAATATGAATTACAAAAACCAAGAAACATTACTACATATAACATTGAACAAAATATTAAAAAAAAGAACTTTATAACTTACATTTAAAAGGTGGTTCGAAGTAGAAACTAATTACAGCTTAGTTGTAAAATAATTGATACCATCTTATGTGGTAAGCTTGTCCAACTAAATATAAACAAAAATGAGGAGCTCATAAACATAAAAGATAAGCAGCCGCAATATCATCTGTGTCCTCTTTCTTGTGTATTGTTTTGTCCCTGTTTTGCATGATTCAATGAATAACCAGAAGGAAAACCAGCAAGCTCCAATTCAACAGTAAATAACTATAAGAAAAAAGTATGTATATTTAACTTACAACAGCTACATACCTTCCAGAAGAACTCTGATTAACTCAATTTCCAAAAGGGTCAATCTGACTATAATGTTACAATTAACACTTCACAAATAATAGATTTAAAATCAGAGACATAACAGTTATAAGTTTTATCGCATAAACGTTGCTTCATAAAAATTATTCGATGCCGAAAAAAATGTATTATGGAAATAAGATTTATACGTTGATGTTTTTTTCGATTTTTGGGGATAAGAGTTATTTGCCAAGGAGGATGGGGTCGTGTGCAGAAGTCCACGCAAGTGGGGAAAGTTTCTGATCGCCATTCACCTGGAAATGGCCAGAGCGATTCTTTTGCATGCGGTTCAAGCAGCTCACTACTTCCGGGCTTTGCGCCCAAGTATCCTCTGGGTAACCACCGAACACCCGTTTGGTGGTGAGCTAAACGTGAGAAGGCGACAACCTGGTAAGGCCACTCCTACATAATCGGTTTAAGGGCTTGCTCGGGTTTTCAAACAGCAGCGTCTGATCACCATGTGGTGCGGCTGCAAGAGGGCGTCTGTCTTGGATCAAGCGGCTCGCTATACAAACGTGTAATAGAATTCAACCTCCCGTGAAACGGGTTGTGCGTTGGGTTTGGGACCCACCACATAAAACAACGTTCCAATGAAATTCAACAACAAAGCCTCGGATATGAGAACCCTTTTTTAGATGACAACACCCGCAAACGAAATAAGGATAATGAGATAAGGGCATGTACCTGGAATGTCCGGTCCCTTAATGGGGAAGGTGCCGCTGCCCGGCTGGTTGAGGTCCTGAGGAAAGCAAAAGCTGACATCACCGCCATACAAGAGATGCGATGGACGGGGCGAGGAAACACGATCAGAACACCTTGCAACATCTACTGGAGTGGGCATGAAGACAAGCGCAGATTCGGCGTGGGATTTGTGGTGGGAGAGAGACTTCGTCACCGAGTACTGTCGTTCACACCCGTGAACGAGCATCTCGCTGCAATCCGCATAAAAGTACGATTTTTCACCATATCGTTTATCTGCGCTCATGCACCGACGGAAGAGAAGGACGACGTGGAAAAGGATGCATTTTACGAGCGCCTGGAAGAAGCATACGAGCGCTGCCCCTGTCATGATATCAAATCCGTGCTTGGCGACTTTAACGCCAGGGTGGGTAAGGAGGGTGTATTTGGCCCCACTGTCGGGAACTTCAGTTTCCACGATCAGACTTCGCCAAATGGATTCAGGCTGATCGACTCCGCGGGTGCCCGAAACATGGTCATATCCAGCACTAGGTGTATGCGCAAGAAGATCCATCAGGCTACATGGCTGTCCCCCGTTCGAAAAACACGCAACCAGATCGACCACGTTGTGATAGACGGACGGCATGCTTCCAGCGTTTTATATGTTCGCACAATACGAGGACCTAACATCGACTCTGATCACTACCTAGTAGCAGCCAAGACTCGTACCCGCCTCTGTACGACAAAACAGGTGCAACAAAAAACGCAGGGAAAGCTGGACGTCGAAAAGCTGCAATCGCAACAGACCGCCAATTATTTCGCAGATCGCCTCTCACACCTGCTCTCCGAGAGCACAATTCAACCTAGTGGAATGCATGAGCAGTGGGATCATATCTCAGGAGCACTCCGTACCGCAGCCGAAGAAGTAATTGGATTCCGGCGAACTCGAAGAAACAACTGTTATGATGAAGAAGAGTGCCGCGCTGCACCGAAAAGAAAGGACGAAGCCTGCAAGGCAACGCTGAGATCGAATGCAACGAGGAGTGTGTGTGAACACTACCGCGAGTTGAAGAGGGAAGCGAGGCGGATTTTCCGGGCGAAAAAAAGAGAGGCAGAAAAGCGTGAAATAAAGGAGCTTGAGATGCTGGCCAACGGGAATAATGCCCGAAAATTCTATCAAAAAATTCGGCAAATGACAGAAGGTTTTAAACCCGGGGCAAACTCCTGTAAGAATGAGACCGGCGACCTGGTGGCCGATGTTCAGAGAGCACTCAGAATATGGAGGGATCACTTCTCTGCCCTTTTAAATGGAAAAACTGAGCAAGAAACCAGAGAAGATGCCGAACCCGAGCCCACAATCGAAGATGATGGAATAGACGTTCCACAACCCGACTATAATGAGGTGCGAATAGCAATACCCCGATTGAAAAACAATAAAGCAGCTGGCGCTGATGGTTTGCCTGCTGAGCTATTCAAACACGGATGAGAGGAGCTGGTAAGGCGCATGCATCAGCTTCTATGCAGAATATGGTCGGATGAATGCATGCCTGAAGATTGGAATCTAAGTGTTCTCTGCCCAATCCACAAGAAGGGCGATCCTGCAAACTGCGCCAACTATCGCGGAATCAGCCTTTTAAATATCGCATATAAGGTATTGCGTATTGTGCGAAAGACTGAAGCCTGATGTGAACAGACTGATTGGACCTTATCAGTGTGGCTTCAGACCTGGTAAATCTACCATCGACCAGATTTTTACAATACGCCAAATCTTGGAAAAAACCCGTGAAAAGAGAATCGACACACATCATCTCTTTGTTGATTTTAAAGCCGCTTTCGATAGCACGAAAATATATGCCGCTATGTCTGAATTTGGTTTCCCCGCAAAACTTATACGGCTATGCAAAATGACCTTGAGCAACACCGCCAGCTCGGTCAGAATTGGGAAGTACCTCTCCGAGCCGTTCGAAACTAAACGAGGTTTCAGACAGTGTGACCCCCTATCGTGCGATTTCTTTAATTTAATGCTGGAGAAAATAATACAAGCTGCAGAACTTAACCACGCTGGAACAATATTTTATAAAAGCGTGCAACTCTTGGCATATGCTGACGATATTGATATCATTGGCCTTAACAACCGCGCCGTAACTTCTGCTTATTCCAAATTAGTAAAAAAGAAGCGGGGAAAATGGGATTGGTGGTGAACGAGGGCAAAACGAAGTACCTTCTGTCATCATGCAAAGAGTCAGCGCATTCGCGCCTTGGCAACCAAGCCACTGTTGGCAGCAATAATTTCGAAATAGTAAAGGACTTCGTTTACCTGGGAACCAGCATTAATACCAACAATAATGTTAGCCTAGAAATCCGACGAAGAATCACTCTTGCAAACAAATGCTACTTCGGACTGAGTAGGCAATTGAAAAGTAAAGTCCTCTCTCGACGAACGAAAATAACACTCTACAAGTCACTCATCGCACCCGTCCTGCTATATGGTGCAGAAGCGTGGACATTAACAACATCTGATGAGGCGGCTCTGGGAGTATTCGAGAGAAAGGTTCTTCGAAAGATTTCTGGACCTCTACGCGTTGCCGACGGCAAGTACCGAAGAAGATTTAATGATGAGCTGTATGAACTTTACGCAGACGCCGACATAGTTCAGCGAATTAAAACACAGCGGCTTCGCTGGCTAGGCCACGTAGTGCGAATGAGCGAAGATGCTCCAGCCCAGAAGGTATTCTTATCGGCACCCGCCGGTGGAAGCAGAGGAAGAGGGAGACCACCACTCCAATGGAAGGACCAAGTGGAGACCGATTTGCGATCCCGCGGTGTTTCCAATTGGCGCCAGTTGGCGCAACGAAGAAACGACTGGCGAGCTATGTTGGACGGTCAAAATCGCCCAGGCGGTTAGATGACCATTTAAAGAAAGAAGAAGTTATTTGCCAAAGTTTATTATATTTTTGGAAATAATAGTTATTCGTCAACGTTTATTTTTTACGTTGCTTGATAACTGTTATGGATGAGAAATAGTTTTTTTCGGTGCCAAAAAATTTGAATTAGAAATAAATTTTTGTATTTGTTTCATTTTAGTTTTTCGATGACATGCAGTTCATTTTTTTTTCAGCAACTATTATATCCCATCGTTTATGTTTTCGTTATCTTATAACCGCTGTTAATTCACATTTTACTTTAAATGGGCAGTCCACCGCCAAGTCGATTTTGGCGGTCCAACACATGTAGCTCTCCAGTATTGTCCACTTGGTCTTCCGATTAATAAGAATACCTTCGTAGGATGTTTGTTTATTCGCACAGCATGGCCTAGCCAGCGAAGAAGAAGTGATCCCTCCATAATCTAAGCACTTTACCACCAGGTCGCCATTCTCAATTTTCAAGAGTTCGCTCCGGTTTTAAGTCCTTCAGCAATTTACCCGAAGAAATCCCCTCGCTCCCCTGTTGAAGTTGCGGTAGTGTTCACACACACTACCCCGCCAAAACCGGAAATAATCCGTTTCATCAGCCAAAGAATACTCCCTAAGGAGTATCAGAGTACTCCAAAACTTATTCTCATTCATATAAAAAGGTGGTACAGTTCACATAGCGATTTCCGGTGATTGGATCACCTAGTCCATCTCGGAGTACTCCAATTCTTTGCTTTTCAATACTCCATGGAGCAGCTACACGAGACTACAAAATACTCCCAAAGGACTACTCCATAGAGTATTCCACACCAAAGCGAGTTAGAGGGTAGGTGGTCCTCAAAAGTACACATACTCCCTCTCTCTTTGGTGGCATATAGTAATCTTTTGGCAATATTTTGAAAGTACTGTCACGTAGGTGCTCCTTAGACTACACAGAAGCAAAGCAAAGGGTATTCCAAAATGGATTAGGTGATCCAATCACCGGACTTCGCAAAGGAAATTGGACCATTTTTTTTATATGAATCAGGATAAGTATTAGCTATAATGTGGTAATCTTCATATAGAACATAACACAGAGCTCCATTAACTTTTTTCTAGCCTTCTAAGCGGCTACAAGTTGGCAAAGTCAGCCTTAGGCTAAACCCGGAGAAAACGGATCGACTACTCTTCACGAGGAAGTGCAAGCCACCTACCTTCAAACTTCCTAAATTAAATAGCTAGCGGCTATCCTTATCTACTAGCACTAGGTATCTGGGACTAATGATTGATTGTAAATTTAATTGGAAATCATGCCTCGAGTAGCGGGTGGGGAAGGCCTGCTTTGCTTTCTACGCCTGAAAATCAATGTTTGATAAAAAATGGGGTCTCAGGTTTAGGGTGGTGCTATGGATGGTGCGGCTTGTGCTGACCTACAGATCAATAGTGTGGTGGGAAACTCTTCCGAAGAACTACAATCTCATCAGGCCACAGAAGGTTCAGTGCGCCGCGTGTGTTGGTGCCAAAGGGGCTTTGCGCACTTTCATTGGATCCTATTTTGAACCTGCTTTCAATCGACTTACAGATATTGTGTACATCGGCACAAACCGAACTGAGACTCGGGGATTCGGGTGCTGGAAGCATAGTGTATGTGTGTATACAGCAACGAATTCCCCGTGCTTTCACCTGGTATAATTTCGCCATGGGTGACGCAAACAATTTGCAGCGAGAGAGCGCATTTTGACATCTCATTGAAAGAGAGAGTTGCAAGTTTCTGCTGGGGGAATTTCACTCAGTGAAAAACAGCTGATTGTGACATAGGAAAGCAACCACAAACATTTTTTAATTTGAACTGTTAACCAATCAAAAAAGCAACAGCTGTTTTGCTTGCATGTTTTTACTGACTCCTGTTGTGCGAAAACTTTTTACTTTTGGCGTTTCGAGAGAGTTTTATGTCATTCTAACTTTACTGACAGTTCTTTCCAAGTGTTTGCAAGTTTTGTCACCGAACACATGTACATGTACTATGTGCAGAGTACATTGATATATTTGACTACAAACAGAACCAATTTTTACAAACAAAAACTTTATATAAAAGATGACAATCCAGTTCAGAAGCGTACGAAAATAAAATAAATAAACAATTAAATAATACACTAATCCAAGATGACATTACAGAACCTTCGGTATCAAAATACAATAGCCCTATTCTATTAGTAACTAAAAAGTCACTAACAGGCAAATCAGATAAAAGATGGAGATTAGTTATTGACTATGAAAAGTAAACAAAAAACTAACAGCAGACAAATTCCCATTACCAAGAATAGATGACATTTTAGATCAACTAGGAATAGCAAAATATATTAGACTTTATGTCCTGTTTTCATCAAATAGAGAGTCCAGAGACATAACGTTGTTTACAACAGATAAGGGCACATACCGTTTTAAAATATTAGCATATTTCCTCAAAGTAACACCAAATTCGTTCCAAAGAATGATGACTTTGGCATTTGCAGGTCTACAACCGTCACCAGCATTTTTGATCAAGTAGTATTAGGTTGCTCCGAAAAGTACATGATAAAAAATATAAGAGACGTATACGCAACCTGTAGAAAATAAAATTTTAAATTACACCCCGACTAATGTCGATTTTTCGGTCCAGAAGTTACCTATCTTCGACATATATGTACAAACAAAGGAATTTTACCAGACCCAAGTAAATTCGAAAAGTTTTCAACATTATCCAACTCCCAAGAATGCCCACGAAGCAAAAAGATTCATTGCATTCTGCAGTTATTATAAAAGATTTATGCCAAATTTTGCAGAATACTCCAGAATACTGACAAGATTTTGCAAAAAGAACGTCGTTTTTAATTGGACAGAAGAATGAGAAAAATCATTGAACTATTTAAAAGAAGCATTAATTAACCGAAATATCCTACAGGATCCCGACTTTAGTAAATAATTTTGCATCACGAAAGGAGCTAGTGGCTATGCTTGCGGTGCAGTACTAAGCCAAGAATATGAGGGAAAACAATTACCTACGCCTCAAGATCATTCACAAAATGTTAAATAAATAGAGCACCAATTGATAAATAATTGGCTGCAATACATTGGGCCATGCGTTTATTACTTATTTTAGACCACACGTTTATGGCAGAAAATTCCTAGTTAAAACAGACCATCGAACCTTTATATATATTTTCTCAATGAGAAACCCTTCTTCAAAATAAATCAGAATAAGATTAGATTTGGAAGAATGAGACTTTGGAGTGGAGTATATAGCTGAAAAAGAAAATTGCGTAGCAGACACTTTATGTTATTAAAAGCGTATAAAATAATAAAAGTAACGAGCTCCGGAGGTTATGCAAGTGACAGACAAGGAAACAATTAAAAAGGTTGTTTAAAAGTATTACGATGACCCGATGGTGGCCACCCAGGAATCAATCGCATGACTAATAAAATAAAACAAAAACATTACTGGAAAAATATGAAAAATTACATAACACATTATATCAATAAATGCATTAATCGCAATAAATTAAAATAGATTTAAATTTAAAAGCGCCCACGGAAGCGTTCGATACAGTGCAAATTGGCAAAGTTGGACCATTTCGAAACTCGCTAAATGGAAATGAGTATGCTGTTACTATAATATGCGATTTAACGAAATATCTGATAGCAATCCCAATTCAGGGCAAGCATGCAATAACAGTAGCTAAAGCCATATTTGAAAACTTTATTCTAATTTATGGATATAAGAAAACGGTTATAACATGTATGGGAACTAAATATAAAAATACCGTTTTTGGACAATTATATAAACTTCTAAAACTTTAACACAAAACTTCCACACCCTATCTTCATCAAACGTTAGACACTGATGAACGTAGAAATACGAGTAGAACATTCAATGAATATGTTAGATCATACATATCCGTTGACGTACCTCAAATATTTTTCGTATTTTTATACTACAACACCATTGACAGGTAATGGTTGTTGTCCATTTGAATTGGTTTTTGGAAAATCGGCATTGACTTACGAATTTTTACAAGAACATACAGTTCGCCCATTGTACAATCATGACGTTTATGACAAAGAAGTTAATTATAAATTACAAATACCATAGCAAAGAGATAATAGGTTAGTAACGCAGTCTAAGGAAAAAAAATTTATTATGATAAAAATATACATTATAAGGAAATAAACATAGGAGATGAAACAGGGCATAACTTAGATAATAAATATAAAATACCCTATAAAGTAGAAAATATGGATTATAATAATTATACTTTAAGCAGTAAAAAAAAGAAAATCAGTAATAAAAATAAGCAGTAAAAATAAGAATATCATAGTACATAAAAATAGGCTTAAATTGTTAGAAAAAGTACATCTCATTTTTCTTCAGCACAAACAAAACCTTGATTGGTTTAAATATGTAATAAAAATATTCTGAATCAAAAAATAAACAAATATAAGATGTCAACAAAAATCAATTACCCAAATGTTTAAAATACAGAGTTACAACATGCGACGAAAGTACGTTCAACTAATTCGGTAACATATTCACATAAATATATTTGTATATGCGTCAAAAATGCATTGAACTTATTTGGTCACTAATGTGAAGAAATCGCGTCTAAATCATATGCTGACGCTGAGTATTTCAATCATACTGCACTTTCCGTTATGCTAAGGCATACACATTAGACTTGGTCGATTTATTAACCGATATCGCGCCATCGATTTTTCGATAGGTTTTGGGCTCAGGAAAAAAAGTTCCCTACGCATACCCAAAAAAATAGGTTTCAAGCCTGTAAAATTTTATTTTTTGACTTTTTTCGACTTTGAATTTTAAGGTTTTTTTCATGAACTACTAAAAAAATTTTCGATTGATTTTAAAATTTTCGTACACCCTGTCCGACCCAAAAATATTTTTTGAAAAAAAAATATATTTTGGGTTTTTGGGGAGTATTTTGGTCAAAAAATTTACCCTTTCGCCATTTTAAGGGTTTTTTCAGGATACATGCAAAAATGTTTTCGATGTAAACGAACTTGTCTCATATTTCCTGTCCCACTTAAAATTTTGCGCTAAAAACGTTGGCGATAACAATTTTTTGAAAAAAAAAATTATTTTCGGGTTTTGTAAAAGTCGATTTTTCGACCAAAACAAGTCCCAAAACCCAAAAATGTTTTTGCATGCGAAGCATAGTACAAATATAGTTTCCGCTATTAAATATATCCAAATATGCATATATATAGCCTAAAACGAAACAGGTAACTCCACAGCATAGGTCCGAAATTCAAAGACATTTTATACCTGTTCTATATGATATACATACCTGAATTTAATGAATCATTATTTCATGCTAAGTCGTAGGATACGTACCGGAAACATCAACCTTTTTAAATTCATATTACCTCAAAATTCAAGTGTCTTTTTCGCAATGAACCAGCCAAATTATGCACGTTATACAATAATTTATAGTGACAAATTAAATAAAGTGCATCACATCCGTGTAACGTATTTGCAGTTACAAAGTGGATCAATGTGAATTAAATGCACAGACAAACCATTCTGTCGACAGCCCATAGACTTGACGCTAGAACAAACCATCAATGCAGATGCTGCGAATAAATTAACAGGAATCAGGCACACCACTAATTCGATAAAGGCTCGTCAGCGATGGTCTAAAAGCCCCAGCTCTAAACTTATTACACACGTTATGGAGGAAACCGACTAGCGACCTGATCAAGACATCACAGCTGATCTTGAGCAGAGCAGAATAAATAGACATTCATTGCAGCTGGAGAAATGTATTAATCATATAAAACAAAATATGAACCCGTTTTCCAAAGACATAGATACAAGTTTCAAAAGACCAAGCAGTTACACCGGACATAGAACATTTTTTGCTAAATGTGGAGACACTCGGGAATGAACAACCGAAGCTGTTTACACTGGAATGTTCTGTAGATCAAGAAAGATTAAAGAAAGTTATCAAGAGAAAGAAGGTTCTGAATTTTGCCACCGTTGTACCGAAGCAAAATATGTCTGTTGCTGGAAGATCAGTCGCAATTCAAATGCAGCGTGATTTATTTGGGAACTTATTTTCCTCCTCGTTGGAAACAACTCTCAATATCGACAAAGTTTTGGCACTTCCTCTAATACCAGTCCCATTGGATTTGTGTCACATAGACGGAACGATTTGTAAAACCGATAAATCGGCTTTGTTGAAGATGCTTCAGAAGGAGATCGACTGCTAACCACCCAAACAATGCGAGGTAATCATTTATGAAGGTTTTTTCATCATGCATTCCATCAGAGACGTGCCATTATCATTCAATAAAATTTCGCAAAAGCTGATGCAAGGCTTTACCACCAATAGTGCAAAAACTGTGATTGCATTCGACCGGTGCATATTTCCATCTATAAAGAAAAACCAACATTCGTTAAGAAATAGAGTCAGGGGACAACATTTTCAAATAAATTGACCTGATCAAATACGTCCATCAAATTTCTCGGATGCATTAAAAGACATTTATTTCAAAGAAGCGTTGATTGAATTCCGCATTGAAGATTGGTCAAATGATCATATGGCACCATGGATCGGAGTAAAAACAATTATCGTCAATTACCTCGAATGTTATAAATATGAGTTTAGTCAAGGTAAAGTGCAAGAACATTAGAGCCATCGTTCTGAAGAAGCGGATACCAAAACTATTTTTCATGTTTGTCGCTTGAGTTCTGATACTCCAGTTACAATACGCTGCTCTAAAACAGATATTTTAATCATTATGCTGGGAAATATGAATTTCATCGAGAAGAATGTTCAAATCTCGATGCATGTTGGAACCGGAAGTAATCAAAATTGGGTCCGAATTTAAGTTGTGCATTACCAGGATTTAATGCTTTAACGGGCTGTGATTTTATTTCAGCTTTTTACCGTAAAGGCAAAAAAAAACGTTTGACGTTCTTCGTAAGTCTGCAACATACATCGAAGCATTCACCGATATTTCAAAAATTCCGAATTGTAACCTTGATCAATTGTTTGCAACAATGGAAAGCTATGTGTGCAGATTATACAGGTGGCGCAAAAGTAATCCTCCTATCAGAAAATGCTATAAATTTTGCGATTGGCCCCTAAAGTCAGTTCTGTTTTGACATTTGTCATGCGAAATACACGTTAATAAACAATGTTACGCTAAACTGCTCCGGAACGCGGAGTATTGCTGACTATTTATTTGACCAATAATCGGTCGGGGCCAAACGGTTACTGTGAATGGTGAGCGCTACAGAGCAATGATAAACGAGTTCTTTTTGCCGCAACTTGATGAATTGGGATTGGAAAACATGTGGTTCCAACAAGACGGTGCAACAGCACACACTGCACGTGCCACAACCGATATGCTGAACATCGGAAGCTTACTTTTGCGCCACCTGTTATTACAGGAGTGGAAGATATTAGCATTGCTCGTGTTGTATCGTTTACATATCTCAATTTGGAAAAAAGGGTAGATGGTTCGTTATTTTCGCCTTGTAAAGCTGAACCGCAGCAACATTTTTCACGTTCGGCAAACAACGCTCATCTTTGGAGCCATGTTCATCTACCCGAGCCTACATATTTATTGCCCACTGCGTATGGATGGGAGGAAAGCCAAGATACTTATTTGTTTAAATGGTTGGTGGGTGATCAATTGCCACCATCCCTGAAGGTATAAACACAACAAACACTTAACGTTAAAACACATAATTTCGATAATTGATTAATATTTTTACAGACGAGAATGAAACCGAAACGGATGGAGTGTGCAACATCACAATTGACGACGCAGATGATAGCGATGGTTCTGATGAAGACAAGAGTTTATAAAATTATCCATTCGAATATATAGGATAATATTTTAAAGTTCATTACATAAATAATATTAACAATAAATTAATAAAAATATGATTTACTGCATTCGGATATTCTATACGAATATTAATTACATGGTGTAATATTACAACTCAGCTTACATGAATCTTGGGTAAATAGTAAAAACCTCATTTGAAATTAATAAATATTATTGGGCATTGGGGGAAAAGTCGTCAGTCAGCCGGTATAAAATTCCGCGCGTCGTATAATTGCATGAGCGGGCTCATACAATTTTGCCCTGACTGACGGTCTTACCCCACTTGACAGGCAGGTGACCGTCAATATTATATTTCTATACATGTTTGAAATCATGTGTAAAAATTTCAATCGTGTCATCCCCTCTCTGCCGCACGGCTGATGGTTGGTTTCTGTTGCTAATCAACACTGATATTGCATGTAAACAATTTCAACCGAGATAAAATAATTTTAAACAACTTTTTTCCCACGAGTTGCGCAGCCTCCCACGCGCCCACCCACCGCTACTAGACTGACTGAGGTCGGTTTCGTCATTTGGAATGTCACTACAACGTACAGTATTAAACTCAGCCGAGATAAAATTCTTCGAAAGAAAAGCCGCTGCCTCACCGTATAATAGTATTTTGCGCAAATATTCAATTAAAACACACTGAATTCAAGTACAAGGTGGCGCAAAAGTAAGCTTCCGATGTTCAGCATATCGGTTGTGGCACGTGCAGTGTGTGCTGTTGCACCGTCTTGTTGGAACCACATGTTTTCCAATCCCAATTCATCAAGTTGCGGCAAAAAGAACTCGTTGATCATTGCTCTGTAGCGCTCACCATTCACAGTAACCGTTTGGCCCCGACCGATTATTGGTCAAATAAATAGTCAGCAATATTCCGCGTTCTGGAGCAGTGTAGTGTAACATTGTTTATTAACGTGTATTTCGCATGTGTTTACTACACAAATGTCAAAACAGAACTGACTTTAGGGGCCAATCGCAAAATTTATAGCATTTTCTGATAAGAGGATTACTTTTCCGCAGTAACCGTTTTTCACCGACCGATTATTGGTCAAATAAATAGTCAGCAATATTCCGCGTTCTGGAGCAGTGTAGCGTAACATTGTTTATTAACGTGTATTTCGCATGTGTTTACTACACAAATGTCAAAACAGAACTGACTTTAGGGACCAATCGCAAAATTTATAGCATTTTCTGATAGGAGGATTACTTTATTAACACACAGGTAAAGTGGTGAATTACCTACCATCGATTTGACAGCGTCCACTTGCATTCGCTGTTGGACCTTCTTATTGCTCTACGTTCTTTGGTACTTCTTTTTTTAAGCTTTTTTAATACTGTTCTGTGAGAATTTTGTTGCTGTCAAAGTACTTTGAACTAATAAATTTGCAAAAACAAACATACATAGATGCATGTGCTATTTCTAAGGTTCTCTTAATAAGTGGATTGGTTGAATTTTCGACTGACTGGAATAAGCATATGTTCGTTGCGTAATTACATTTGGTGCACTAATATGGTGCATTTCTACTATTTTGTATATTTTAAACCGTTCTGGAACTGCCAAATTTGTTCATGAGATATACATGATTGAGTGTAACCTCTTTTTTATAACTTTCATGAACATAAAATGGTAATATAACTTTGTTCCGATGTTTGTAAGTATGAGAAGAAGAAGAGATAGACCACCAATAAATGTCGATTTAGCCATGTCCGTCTGTCTGTCTGTTTGAATGCAAACTAGTCCCTCATTTTTTAAGATATCTCTATGAAATTTGGTATGGGTTTAGAGTATTTATTACATATGTAATGTGTGCAGTAAAAATGATCAAGATTGGACCAATATATCGTATAGCCCCATACAACACATTGTGTATCTTTAAATTAACAAGGTAAGACCATTCAATTATGCAGAGTTTGTACTTATTGTAAGTAAGGATCGGAGACTTAAAAATGTGTTTATGAAAGATGTAAAGCGTGCGGCACAGCCGAAAACAGCGTTTTCCTTACTTTTTTTTTAATAACGGTAAATCGTATATATCTCAAAAACGAATCAAAAATAACCTCGATTTTCGGAATCTGTATCTGACTGTACATAACCCATTGTAATATTTCTTGAAAATATTTTATTCTATCTGGAATCTTTGAAAGAATAATTTAAATGTGGGCCGGATATGACCAAAGCATGTTTTCACAAAAACTGTGGTAACTACATTTACCAACCTCTAACTGGTCTGTTTAATCTGTCTTTAAAAAAAAGCGTCTTCCCAGCTGCTTGAAAAGAATCTTTCCTTACGTCACTTAATAGGAGTGGTAGTAGGTCTTCTATAGATAACTATGGTGACATAGAAAAGCTTTCGGCTATTAGTGTGGGCCACCGCACATGGCCTCACGGTACTCGCGCCTCACAGGCGAAAATAAATTTGGAAAAGTATGGAAAATTTAAAAGCACATGACACAAGGATTTTTTTATAATGAATACATTCATTCTCAACTTAAAGATATTCCACTCTTCGGTGGCATAAAGTTATGTTAATGAAATAAGCAATAATTCGGATAAACTACTTGCATTATATTATAAAATCAATTAATTAGAAATCCCATATCTGTCGTTTCTGATAGCTCGTTTTTTTTTAGGGCCGCCTTCATAAAAGCCGGCTAACACTAATCGACGATTAATATGACAGCCAACCGAACGATTTACGTCAATTAAACTCCGGTTAACGTTAACCGGCCATTGTGAAAACGGCCCTTAGTTTAGCCACATTAGTTGGCATTAAGCTGCTATTGCGGGGAGTCCCCTCTCAAAGACGGGACTTCCCCTTTTTAAAAAGCATTGTATATCAAAACAAGTGTAATATGGTGTCTCTAAAATTTGAAGGCATTTCAATATGGAGTTTTACAGGCACTTCAGTATGGCGGTGCATCCGGTGCAAAGTGAACTCCTATCTTTATCGAATGAAAGAAAGAGACGCAGGATGAGACCAAAATAGAATTTTAAAAAACAGGTGACTCGGGCTGATTCTTTTTTTGACGTCTATGTCTTAGATACCACACTTGTCTTGATACACTACACAATCGCATGCAGACTCAGTCTCGCTCTTGTTTCTTTAAAATTAATAATTGCGTCACATATTTTTAAACGATAGCTCGTGTTTAATAAGTAAAAATAGGTAAGAAAACATTACGTGACTTAAAGTTGCGGTTATTATTTGTTTTGTATATTCTATTTGTTGCGCTAGAAGTCGCTTTCTTTTACGGATACAATATTAATCATGTAAGCACCAAGAGAGATAGAGATGAAGGGAGAAAATGGGAATCTGGTTCGGCAAAAAGAAAAAGAAAAGTGGAAAGAGCTGTATCAAACCAGGTTTTAAGTTAAGGTATGATGAAATTTCTCAGTCGAACTGAGTCTGGTAGTACAGAATCAATTGAATCGCTTGCTTCGACTTCTCAACAACATGTATCTGTATTCGATACTCCAGATGCAACGACTATTGATACCAAACGACGTGATTCGGAAACAGAAATAGCTTGGCAATCAAAATGCTGAAATTCCTGTGTTGACTTTATGTAATGTAAGTCACAATCAAGAAGAAATGATTGAAAAAAGTTCTCCAACTGTTACCAGAGATGCCTTTGATGTAGTGAAGCAACCAGTTGCCAGTTTTGACGCGGGATTGTGGACGTTTCCCATGACGGCTGCTCAGCGTCGTGATATAGTTCAAAGCGGTCCCACACAGCAGTTTAATCACAGTGATGAATGTTATCATCAAGATGATGATCATAGGCACTTTTCCAATTTTCATTTCTCAAGAAAACTAAATAAGGGTGAAACTCAGCGTCGGCGCTGGTTGGTTTATTCAAGGTCTAAAAATAAAGTTTTCTGTTTTCCATGCAGACTTTTTAGCAATTCACGAACTCAACTGGTAGAGAAAGGGTGTTGTGATTGGAAACACTTGAGTGATATTTTACGCAGGCATGAGAATATGACCTATATGTTCCAATGGATAACATAAGAGAAGGGAGAAAAGCACGAAAAAACATTAGACCAAGGAAACGAAAGGCGAATTCTTGAATCTCAAAGGCATTAGCACAAATTGTTTGAGAGATTAATTCATATCATAAATTTCTTAGCCTCCCATAATTTGGCATTTAGAGGTACAGAAAAACTCTCAAAACTGACGAAAACACTAAGAATTCTGGCAACTTCATAGACTTATTTAAATTAATATCTAAATATGATCCTACGTTACAAGAATACATAAATCGCATTAATAATAAACAACTTGCACACCATTATCTAAGCCACGATATTTAAAGTGAATTGATTTTATTAATGTGAAATACAGTTACCAGTGAAGTGATTGTTTGGATAAAAGAGGCAAAATATTATTATATTTTACTCGACTGCACTAGAGACTATAGTAGAGTTGAACAAATGTCGGTTATCTTAAGATATTTTAATACATCAACTGGAACTATAGAAGAAAACTTTATCGGATTTCTTGCTGTCACTGAAAGGACTGGAGAATATTTGACTAATGCAATGCTGGGAGAGCTAGAAAAAAATGGCTTAGATATTCAGAACTGTCCCGGCCAAGGATACAACAACGGTGCTAATATGGTAGGCATAAATAGTGGAGTTAAAACTCGAATTTTAAATTTAAATCCAAGGGCATTTTTCACACCTGGCGGTTGTCATAGCTTGAATCTGTTAGTAGACGCAGCTAATTCTTCGGTGGCAGCAAAAACATTTTTTGGTTTTATCCTGTTTTCAAGTTCCAGCAAACGCTGGAAATAATCAAAGAGAAATTAAAACTTACTATGAAGCCTTTATCAAACACAAGTCGGGAAAGCAGAATCCAGCCGGTGAAGGCAGTATTATTGCCATTTGATGATGTTGTGGAATGTATAAAAAACTTACAACGCCAAACGGAACAATCGGACACTCAGTGATTGCGAATCCGTTTTAAACGAAATGTTCAGTTTGGAATGTATCGTGTCTTTACATATATGGTATGAGTTATTAAAGCGTGCCAATACCATAAGCAAATTATGGCAATCTACACAAGTCCATTTTAAGTATTAAAAAAAATTCTAAAAGAGCGAATACCCCAAAACTGTGAAGATTTACACACAGTTCTGCAAGTAGGTGAGAGCAGTGACTTCCAACCGTATGAGTTGTACAGGGTGGCGCAAAAGTCATCCTCCTATCAGAAAATGCTATAAATTTTGCGATCGGCCCCTAAAGTCAGTTCTGTTTTGATATTTGTGTAGTAAACACATGCGAAATACACGTTAATAAACAATGTTACGCTACACTGCTCCAGAACGCGGAATATTGCTGACTATTTATTTGACCAATAATCGGTCGGGGCCAAACGGTTACTGTGAATGGTGAGCGCTACAGAGCAATGATCAACGAGTTCTTTTTGCCGCAACTTGATGAATTGGGACTGGAAAACATGTGGTTCCAACAAGACGGTGCAACAGCACACACTGCACGTGCCACAACCGATATGCTGAACATCGGGAGCTTACTTTTGCGCCACCTTGTATGAGGAGTTACAAAATATTATCCCAAATTTACCCAACTCTACTAAAGACGTGAAACATCTGCTCCAATACATCATAGAGAACAATTTGAAAGAAATTTACCCAAATGTGAATTTTGTTAACAATATCTGTAAGTACTGCTTCCGCTGAAAGGAGCTTTTCAAAATTGAAACTAATTAAAAGACTTTCCTCAAAAATAAACTAGAAGAAGCTGACTTTGAAACCATAATAGAAAGACAAAACTACTTTTCTCAACAAGCAGTCAAAAATGCGGAACAAAGTCATGAAAAGAAACTACAAACACAAATCTCCAAAAATACAGAAAAATTCGGCATCCGGTTTAACGAAAACTGGTTTATAAACAAAACCAATATTGAGGTTCCACACGAAAGCCAATGGTTACTTTCGCTCGGCAGTAAATTCGCACTACCCATCACCAAAAACAATTTTTCTCCAATACATGTTATCGCGGAACTAGAGCAATGTGTACAACAAATCGAAGACGGCAGAAAGAAAGATGCTACAAGAAGCAACATAGCAACAAAAATTAGTAATTATCACAGAAAACTAAACAACGGCCCTAAAGATAAACTAATAATAAATACGTTTGAAAATACGAAGAAATTTTTAAAAGAATATAAAGATAATGTAATTCTAACTCAGGCGGATAAAGGAAATAAGACGGTCTTAATGAACAAAAGGGAATACGAGCAGAAAATGATGGAACTACTACGCGACGGAAAAACATATAAAGTAATTAAGAAGGATCCAACACAGCAACTAATGAGGAAAAATAATGCCATAGTCAACGAGTTATCAAAACAAAACAAAATTAATATACTGGAAAAAATACAACTGTCCAGCGTCGCAGCGGTTGCACCGAGGTTATACGGTCTGCCGAAAATACACAAGGAAAATATGCTACCAAGACCAATCTCATCCTCTTCGAATGTACCTTGCTACAAATTATCCAAATATATAGGAGCTATATTGAAAAATTTAATCTCTGATGAATATAATATTAAAAATGCATTTCAATTAAAAGACCGATTAAAAAACATACATGTAGAAGATGACGAGATATTAGTATCGTTCGATGTAGTATCGTTATTTACAAATATCCCATAACACCTAGCCATACAAACAATAATGAAGCAATGGGCACAGTTAGAAAAGCACACAACAATACTAAAACAGCAATTTCAGCACATTTTAAATTTCTGCCTACGCGAAAACAACTATTTTACATACAACTCAAAGTTTTATCAACAAACTTACGGGACGCCCATGGGAAATCCGCTATCTCCAACCATCGCGGACATAGTTCTCGACAAAATACTTGACGACAGCATAGCTGAATTAAAGGATAAGGACATATACATCAAATACATCAACAAGTATGTAGATGATGTATTCGCAATCATTAAATCTAAAGACGTGGATCACATCTTAAAAATATTAAATGGACAACACGCAAGCATTAATTTCACCACGGAGAAAGAAAAAGACAACAAAATAGCTTTTCTGGACGTAGAAGTAAGCAAGAAAAATAATCATCTTTTAATAAATTGGTATGCCAAATCAATCACATCGGCACGGTTGATTAATGATCATTCGAATCATCCGTGGAAGCAAAAGATCAATGCGGTAACAAGCCTAATAAGAAAGGTAGCCGTACTTAGCCATGAAGAATTCATGAAGGGAAACAAGAACAAGTTAAAGAACATTTTATTTAAAAATAGCCATCCGCATAAACTAATAGATCAATTAATTGAAAATACAATCAACAAAATTCACAGAGAGGACAACAACGCACCGGCGGATATTTCTAATAACAAAAAATACATAGGCGTACCCTACATACCGGGTCTAACTAATAATCAAACACTGCGTCGATTAATTGAGAACGAAAACACCAAGTACGCTCACAGACCAAATACTACCCTCCGTAAAATTTTTAGCAAAACAAAAGATCCGATTGATAAAGAACAACAAATAACGTAGTTTATCAAATTAAATGCAATGGTCGTGAAGACAGCGTGTGGAAAATATTATATTGGTACTACGAAACGGCAGCTGGGTATAAGAATTAACGAACATAAGAAAGATGCACAAAACAAGAAAATGTCAACAGCATTAGCACAACACCTGACAAAGAGCAACCACATAGCGGACTTTACCAACATCAAAATATTAGATATAGAAAAAAGAGAATACAACAACACATAGACAATGCTCTTAACTACAAAGATGACGTCGACGGACTGAGCAGCGTCTACTCAAATGTGATAAAACGAAACAAAAGAAACTAAGCAAACGTCAACACTAAGTGAAAATAAACCTTTGTTATTTTTATAATGTGCTATCCTTAATGTAAATTAATTAATAATGTAAGTGAATTGTTAAAGTTTTTCATGTTTATTGTTTTTTTATATAATGTGATGAATGCATTAATTAATGTATGTATACGTTCTTTACATTATCTCATTAAAATAGATCCCCTGGAAGAAGGCGCGGAAAGCGTCGAAACGCGTAGGGAAAAAAAACAAAAACACCTTGTTTTATTTGGATGGCCTTAAATGCTCAACCCAGCAAACATAAATATAAAAATTGGCCCATTACCTATAAATTAATTAAAAATTATTTACGAAATACCATAGGCCAAGAAAGACTTTCAGCTTTGGCAGTTTTATCTATTGAAGCAGATATAGCATCTAAGATAAAATACGAACCAATCATCAAGGAGTTCAGTAAAACCAAAAGTAGAAAGTCTCTGTTTTTTAATTTTTCTTTATTTCTTTTTCACTCTTTAAATGTTCCAAAAAATATAGCTTGAAATGTATGTCTGTGATTGAATGAATAAAGAACTGTTTAATTTGAAGTGATTTTTATTAAAAATTCCCTTCTTATTGCGCCATGAGAGGGCTCGCCAAATGTACATTGCCCACATTAACTTTGTGTGTTGCGCCGCCACTGATGGGATCTATATGTTATGTTGATCCGATATGAGTGATTTTCACTACACACATTAAATATATAATATGTACCAAACCTGCAAAAGTTTACGGTCCTAGCTTTTTAATTGCGAGAGGTTTAGGCCAAACCCTGTTTATCGGAACTATCGATTATACGGGAGCTATACGTTGTGTTGGTCCGATCTGGCTGATTTTCACTAGTCCCACTACGTATATAATATCTGCAAAACCTGAAACATTTAAAGTTCCTAGCACTTAAATTTCAAGATTTATAGGTCAAACTCCGTTTATTGGAACAATCGATTGTATGGGAGCTATGCGTTGTATTGGTCCCATCTTGCTGGTTCCGACAAATGACTCATGTTTTACAAAATGGCGGCCTCTTAGCAAATTTCATCGAGATATCTCAAAAACTGAGGAACTAGTTTGCGCTCAAACAGACAGACAAACAGGCAGACGGGCATGGCTTAATCCACTCAGCTCATCGCCATGATTATTTCGGTATACTTATTGGTGGGTCTGACTCTTCTTCTTCTCATACTTACAAACATCGGACCAAAGTTGTAATACCATTTCATGTTCATAAAATATGTAAAAAGCCGTTCGTTATGCGGATACGCTCCCGTGTCGGTTAGGCGGGATGATGGGTTATCCGTTGGGAATTGTTATTATTATTATTATATTGGCTACCAGATATGGATATCTTATCTTGGAACATACCAAAAAACATCCCATTATACAATTCGGTGCCATGACATAATCCCAAGTAAAAAGTTGGGGGAGCTATAAACCTCAGAAAAAGTATAACAATCGGTTGAAGGTTATTTTTTAAAAACAGTATCGAAGGACGCCTACATAGAAAGGCATTCTGTGCACAAAAACTGTACATCGCGTAGCCGGTGTTGGATCGGCCAAAGGTTCGTATGTGCAGAAAAACTGTGAGTTGGACCGGGTTAGTAAGCATTATTATTATATCTCTTGGGATTATGTCATATCACAGTCGACTAGTATGCCTAGCTAATTACTGCTCCATTTGACAAAATTGCTTCTGCTTTTATACTTTCCCGCACGCCGGCAGACAACAACCTTAACCATATAATAAATATATCTATACATTTAAATATGTACAACGGTTTTCTTCTCTTCGTCCGGAATGCCCCTCTACACTATTGCCTATTTGTCGTACCAAGCAGGTTGTTTGAACCGAAAAACAAAACAACACAGCTGTATGCAATAATCCGTTATATTTTATTATACGATTTTTTAACTCTAACAATAATATTTTGTTTGTATTACAACACAGTGAATTCAAGCCTTTTACAAGCAGGTAAAGTGGTGTATTACCTACCATCGATTTGACAGCGTCCACTTGCATTCGCTGTTGGACCTTCTTATTGTTCTACATTCTTTGGTACGCATATTTTTATGCTTTTTGCATACTGTTCTGTGAGAATGTTGTTGCTTTTAAAGTATCTCAAATTGTGAATGTCTATATGACGAGTTCTACTATATTGTATGAAAACCCAATTTCTAGTTTGTAGAGTAAATCATATAAAAATTTATTTTAGTGAAAGTCCCTGGTCCGTCCCATTTTCTAAATGCATTGATTAAATGGTGGAAAGGGCGTTCGTTGGTGGTGTCTTAAATGAAAATCAACTGAAGTTTAACTTTTTATGCTTTTAAGGGAAATGCGAAACGCGTTTTCCTAACTGGGAGAAGGGATTTGTACAATTACGGAGAAATTCAAGTACTATGAAATCGTATTCAAGACTTTCAAGTGTGTGGATGATTCTTAAACCTTCATTGATAATCGTCCTAATATTACAAGCATTTGTAGTGGTAACTCAACAAAGGTTTTAAATCTTAACCCCAGTGAGAAAGTTCCCGCACCTCAAGGGTTAGAAGTAATTAACTTGGGCTCACCTAATCCGAAGGCAATGGGTCCTTCCACCTATAGGGCCTCAAAAAGTAGCCTTGCATATCAGTCCACTTCGATTTCGGCTCAACCAACGGTCAAGAAGCCGAAAAAATCTATATTTGTTTCTAGATTTGAGAAAGATACTTCCGCTGACCTTAGGTTAGGTTAAGTTGAAGTGATTGCTGAAGGGATACACATAGGCCAGTATCACAAGGCCCGTTGTGATACCACGTAAATACACCGTTACTCCTCTTTTTCGAATCATTTTGAGGACCTGATGAAAGCCAGTACGTCCTTAATGTCATACTTCACAATTTGACGGAGGTTGTCCAGGAAGTGAGCTCCCAGGCAGCGCCATCTGGCGCCGCTGAGGGCTCGGCAGTTGCAAATGAGGCGTTCCACAGCTTCCTCGTCTTCGTCATCTTTGCAACTCCTGTAGCACCGACTACAGAGCGCCTATGCTTTCTGCGTCCCTCCCAATAAGGCCAAGTTTATTTATTTATTATTTAGCCAATGAATACAATATGATATTCTTACAGGCTAAGAAGAATCAAAATAAAGACTGAAAAATCATAAAAAGGTATTATTTATAAAATAGATTTAACCCTTCCATAAAGCGATTTTTTGAAAATGAAAAATCAATTTCAACATATCTAGAGATTCTATTGAACTCAATCAGAGTTCTATTAATATGCGAATTTTTTGAATAAAGCGTTTTAAGAACACCAACATACAAAATTTCTGAATATCGTAGATGCCTGGCAGGAACATTGAAGGAAATTTGTCCAAGGAATGGAGCACAGTCAACGATCCCACTGACAACGTCAAAAACGAAACACAGGGACATAATTATTCTCCTATTCTGCAACGATTTTAGGTTTATCAAGAGACATTTCGATTCATATGCGGGAACAGGGTCCGTAAAGCACAGGCTACGTAGCGCAAAGCGTAGAAATCCCTTTTCAATACGCTCAATCCTTGAAATATGGCATTCAAAGTAAGGCGACGAGATAAAAGACGCATAATCAAGCCTAGACCGAACAAAAGCCGTATACAGTAATTTGAGCGTATAAGGGTCAGTAAACTCTGAGCTGTGGCGTCGAACAAAAGCTAACAAGGAGTATGCTTTAGAAATTATGAAGTTCATACGGCCCGAAAATGAAAACTTTGAATCGAAGATTACTCCAAGGTCTTTGATTTCACATACAGAAAGAACGATAAGAAGTCTGAATGACATTGCTGCATTTGGCAAAGGTAACATGGAAACATGAGAACGAAACTAGGCATTGAAAATGGCAGAACGCCGAAACCGGTTTGTCACAAAACCAAACTTGACAAGGGATGACGGAAAATCGTTCCAACAAAAATGGAAACATTTATTTATGTTTATCAATATCGTTATGCATCAACAGAGAATCATGACAACTGCTAGTAGTAGAATAAATCTTAAGATCATCCGCATAAAGCAAAAATTTTGCTGAAGAAAAGCACATACTGATATCATTAATAAACAGGAGAAAGAATAGAGGACCAAGGGCACTCCCTTGTGGAACCCCCGAGCTCGAAACAAAGAGTGAAGACTTGACACCGTATATTACGACAGCGCAGCGGCGATTAATTATATAAGATGTAATCCACCTCAGGAAAACTGAATGAAATCCAATTGTGCCCAACTTACTTAAAAGTATTCTGTAGGAGACCCTTTCGAAAGCCTTAGAGAAGTCAGTATAGACAGTATCAACCTGTGATCCAGACTGAAAGGCCGCCAGAAAATCACTAAAAATGCTGCTAAGCTAGATAAAGTTGAGCGACGCGGAATGAACCCATGCTGCTCAGAACAAACTAAGTGTTTCACAACAGATAAAAGAATTCGTTGAATAATGCATTCAAAAAGTTTTGATGTTACGGAAAGCTCAGAGCTCGGCCTATAGTTAGGAATATCGTTTTTATTACCACTCTTGAAGATAGGAGTGATGAAAGCAAGTTTCCAAACATCGACATAAATGCCTGACGAAAGATATTTATTGAAGATATGAAGTATAGGATGTACAAAAGACTCGCAGTGTTTAAAGAGATCAACGGATAAACCATCGACGTCCGTTTGGGTAGAAGATTTCAGTTGAGCAATGCCAATGAGCAGATCCTCGACAGAAAGCGTTATGCTACCGAAATCAAGTGTCTAGTTCAGTAGTGAAGTTCGACCGGAAAAACGAGGCAAAGAGATTCGCAGTCTCCACAGGCGAGCTAGCCATTTTGTCACCAAGAAAAAGAGCTGATGGAAAACTGGAGCAAGACTTTTTCGAGTTCACAAAATGCCAAAAGGATTAAGGTTTCATTTTTAAATTGGATTCAAAATTTAATATGTAGTTCCGATGCAAAAATTTGTCCAGACACATAAATTTCTCAAAACATTCTTTGTACAGACTATGTAATGGGCCAATTTTGATATTTATGTTTGCTGTGTTGAGCATTTAAGGTCATCCAAATAAAACAAGGTGTTTTTGTTTTTGTTTTTTTCCCTACGCGTTTCGACGCTTTCCGCGCCTTCTTCCAGGGGATATTATTAATTAATTTACATTAAGGATGTCACATTATAAAAATAACAAATGTTTATTTTCACTCAGTGTTGACGTTTGCTTACGCTTCACTTAGTGTTGACGTTTGGTAACATTTTTACTTTTTCTGAATTTACGGAAATATTTGTTCCTCTTATTTCGAAGTTTAATAAGATTTGCATTATGCCACGGAACTTTGTATTATTTTCTTGTTACAACCGGCACGATACTCTTACAGGCTTCCACAACCGGTGATCTAAAAATTTCGAAACAGTGGGAGACATCACAATGATGGAATAATCTATTCCAGCCTACGTCCGATAACAGATTGTTCAGCTTAAAAATATCGCATAATTTAAAATTAAAACGTAGATTAAAGTTAGCATGACTAACTTTAGCAAAATAGTAGAATTCCATACTAATAACAAGAGGCAAGTGATGCAAATCAGGTTTTGAGAGGTAGAAATTACATTCAAGCATGGAAAAATTTACAGTTTTGGATAGAAAAATCAAGTCTAGAGTGTGGCCCAGCATGTTTGGCCAGCTATTAATCTGCATTAGATCGATACTTAGATACAGATCGCCAAGGTTGAAGTCACCCAGTACACAAAGATGATCATCGCCTACATTGTCCCATGCCAGGTGCGTAATGTTATCGACGTTAGCTGTATACAGGCCATGGTTACTATTCGGTGGAATATAAGAAATACATTTTTAAGTACTTGTCATGCCTAGGAGGATCAACTTACTCTGTGGAAATTCTTCTTTTTGAAAAAAACCGGTACGGACGAATGTTAACATTCGCTGGCCATATTTCAGGGCTCAATACTTTGCCATAAAGATGCTCAGAAACTCTTAATTTGAAAATTTACAAAATTTATGGAGTCCAAATTGACGTCTTTCTTGACGAGTTTAAAACAGGCTATTTGCTGTTTATTAACATTGAGATGTTTATCAACATAATCCATAATGTCTTCATTTGTTACAGATTTCTTAAAAGATGACAAATGTAACCATTTAATACATCAAGCTCATTGTTGTCACTACAACCGACCACATTTTTCTTACTAGGCCCATTTATACGAAGAACAGTATTCCGTTTGTGGTAGGTGTATTTGGTGAGGACCTTAAGTCTAACATCAAGTCGAAAAGACGAAAGTTAACCGATATCGCGCCATCGATTATTCGATAGGTTTTGGGCTCAGGAAAAAAAAGTTCCACGACGCATACCCATAAAAATAATTTCCGAGCCTGCGAAATTTCGTTTTTTTGACTTCTTTCGACTTCGATTTTAAAGGTTTTAAATCGACCCAGTCTAATGATTATATATAAATTTAAATTTTACTATGATAGAAATATATCTTTATCCTATCCTGTTTTTCATTCTGGTTATGACACAATTTTGGTTCTGGAGATATCGTATTTAAACCTAATGCGAATGTTTTACTATCAGATGAGAGGTTTGAATACTAAATTAAATGGTTTATATATAAAAATGATTCATTGTAACTATAATATCATTGCTTTTACCGAAACTTGGTTAAAACCACATGTCTTTGATGCTAAAGATTTGTGCGCCGGGTACCAGACAAATAGAAAATATCTCTTAAGTAGAACCAGGGGTATCGTCATGTTTGCTATATATTCTTAAATTTCGTTTGATAACGTCGAATTTATATGCATTCGGGTGCTACTATGCACGAGCCATCTTAACTGGTAGATATATTTCATAAGTGTATATGCACCACACTTCTTGATAGTTTTGGGTAGTGGATAGTGACTTTAACCTGCCACACATTTCGTGCAGGATATTTGATTACATGATTGCACCAGCGTCGTCTAAGTTGTGCAACATTGACTTTTTGGATGAAATGAGCAATCTTTGTTTCAATCAGCTTAACATTATTTCGAAAAGGTTCGGAAAAGTAACGTGCATTCATAAACCACGTGACTACTAGAAGTTTTGATTTCTCGAAAGCCAACATCAAAAAGATAAATAAAACACTTTCTAATAATATTCGGCCTTATATGATGAACCAACGCAAGCCTGGTTATCTAAAGGTCTAAAAACTTTAAAAAATACACAGTATCGTTTCCTTAAATTATACACGAATGATTATGTACAGTACTCTATTTAAAATTGAATAAAAAGTGCTACGAAGCGTAAATATATGTAAAATAAAAAAGGACATTATTTGCAACCCCAAATAATTTTATGGTTTCGTAAACTGTAAACGCAGGGTTCATTAATTAAATTTAAGGATAAAATCTCTAACAATTATTACGAAAACGGTTCATCACATAATAAATACCCGTATCGACCACATTCAAGTAACTCAATCTTCGTTCGAAATCTAAACAGTGAATATGTTTTATTGCATCTAATAACCTTAAAAGAGTATTTCAAATATTTCGACAGGCTGTATTAAAAGGTATGCGAAAAACATCTACCAGTCTCCAACCGATTTGTTTAATCTGTCTTTATAGTGCGGGGTTTTCCCGACTCCATGGAAAGAGTTTTTTCTTATACCCCTGAATAAAAGTAGGAGTAAGTCGTCTTTAGAAAACTATCCCGGAATAGCAAAGCTATCAGCTATTGTTATTTGTTTCAACCGATTTTAGACCACCTAGTTGCTTGGTGCAATATAAACCATATGCCTCTCAATCTTAATAAATGTAGGTATATAATGCAGCCAGCGTCTTATGCAATTAATAACCAGTGTCATGAACACGTTAACGTTTTTGTCGACTTGAGTCTAACGATGAACTGCAAACTTAGTTTCATTCCTTATATATTATCTTTCTTACTAAAACTCTTTTTACTACTTCAGTTATACCAATATTGGAATATTGGCCGATTATTTGGAATCCGAGTTATCAAGTTTATATTGAAAGGCTAGAATCGATTCAAAAACAATTTTTACTTTTTGTCTTGAGAAATCTAAGATGAGATTCATTGTATAGCTGTTTTATTTTGTTTTGTTGTTTTTCCAACAGGGTGAATGATTGATGTATATTGGAACGATTTTTCGTCATCCCTTGTCAAATTTGGTTTTGAGACAAACCGGTTTCGGCGTTGTGCCATCATCAGTGTCGATTTTCGTTCTGATCTGTTGTGGTCGTTTGTCTTGTATTTATAATAGGTAGCAGGTAACGTCAGCATGGGTGTCTGTTTGTGTACGTGTGTGCATGTGTTGTGTGTGTACATTCAGAAACGGGGGTGGTTTGCATCGATCGGTTTTTTGTGCTTGACTGAGCCAGGTAAAAGTTGGTGACACAACAAAAAACAACAAAAAAGGTCAAACAACAAAAATCACCAACTTTTACCTGCCTCAGTCAAGCACAAAAAAACCGATCGATGCAAACCACCCCCGTTTCTGAATGTACACACACAACACATGCACACACGTACACAAACAGACACCCATGCTGACGTTACCTGCTACCTATTATAAATACAAGACAAACGACCACAACAGATCAGAACGAAAATCGACACTGATGATGGCACAACGCCAAAACCGGTTTGTCTCAAAACCAAATTTGACAAGGGATGACGAAAAATCGTTCCAATATACATCAATCATTGTATAGCCTTATACTAATCGTTTGAAATTTATTAATCTTCCAAACCTAGGAAATTTTTGGGAAATGCTTTGTGTAATAGTTATGTTTAAACCTTTAAGCCGATCAATTTCCAGCCCATTTCTTTGGACAAAGCTAACTTTAATATTCCGAGCTTCACGACATTTCAAGCCTATTCTTCTGAAGCAATGCAGAACAAATTTTTTAATTACAGGACCCGTTATAGTGTCTATACGAAGATTTTAGCTATCATTTAAGCCCTTTTGATATTTCATACTCGGCTTTTACAATAAAAAAAACTGTTCTATCTTCTCTTAACAAATGACTTATATGGTAGTCTTTATGTATGTTAATGTAAGTATGTATCGTTCTCATCTGATGAACTTTCTTCTGTAGCTGAGCTGCTTGAGATCTCGACGCTGCACAAACGTCAGCCTTTTAAACACTTGTCAAAATTTAATCCGCTCGTTATGCGGATGCCGCCCCTCGTGCCGGTTGAGCAGGAAAGGTGAGAAATCCGTAGAGTAGAATTTAGAGTGAAAGTTTCTGACCGCTCTTTATCTGGGAATAACCAGAGCGAACCTTTATTATGCATGTGTCTGGAATTTTCAATTCCATTCGTGGTAGGCATTGAACATCGCAAAATCTGAAAAGGCATTCCCACATAAACGGATTGAAGGCATGCCGGCGGATTTAAAAAAACAGCGTTTAATCACGCTGAGGTCCACCTGTGTGTCATCAAGCGGCTCGATATATAAAGGTGCAATATCATTCCCCCAGGTCGGGCAGTGCGTTGGGCTTTGAACCATTTACATAAAACTAAACTTTAAAGTAAATTGGGGATTGTTGAAAAGACTGCAATAATATGAACACTCTTTTCGATAACGATCAATGCAAAAGTTTTAAAGACTCCGCAACTTACGTTTCCATTCGGATCCGCAAGCTTTCTCATTATTTCGTTGCTCTGTGCCCACTCACAGATATGGGCAAGGAGGATATTGAAAGGGAGTTAGTGTAGGATTGCGTGAAACAGAAATGGGTACCCTGCCCCCAGAATGACATCAAAGTCGCGCTTGTTAACTTTAATGCCAAGGTAGATAAAAAATGTATTTTGGGCCCTACCGTTGGAGAGTTCGGCTTTCTGGAGAAGGAAGATTCACCAATGGGCATAATATAAAAAAAATTTAATAAGGTCTTGAGCCTACGATCAACAATGATGTGTTTATATGTTATTTGAAATGTTTGAGTTTTTACCTGCCTGGTTATTGAATAATTTTGTGAATTACACATTATTCGTATAAATCCTTTAAAGAAAGCAAAATGAAAAGCAACATTTACAAAAATTAGCTTTAAACTGAGCAACAACACAAAATGATAGCATATTAATTATAGCAGAAGAAACTTGTAAAAGAGAAAAGGCTTACAGCTTGATCAGTGTTGCTCCTGCTGTAGGGTACCGGGATGAGGCGCTCTTGCAATTCTCCGCCTATAACCTTCAAATGAAAAAGAAGAAAGGTAAAAAGGAAAATAATTCGAAAGATATATATTAACTAAGGTTGAAGAAACAGTACAATTCTTGGCGATATGGTAAAGTACAAGCGAATACATTTCTTTTGCTTTTTTGATTTTACGACAGGGTGGAAAGTGTATGTATATTGGAACGATTTCCGTCATCCCTAGTCAAATTTGGCTATATAACAAACCGGTTTCGGCGTTCCGCCATCCTCAGTGTATAGTTTCGTTCTCTCAGAAAACCAAATTTTACAGAAAATCGTTCCAATATATATCGATAAGCGAATACATTTTAATGTGTTAAAATTTTTTAATAAATTGAAAATACCTTTAAATAAATATAATTTTGTGGTTCATCAGAAAAAGTAAATATATTAATAGGCTAACATTTTTTCCATACAATCAATTGCCAGACTATATCTATATCTAAACATGCATAAATTCCTATAAAATGTATATAAATGTATTCGTATGAATCATTACACCTTTTATTATGTTTAACAAATAATGCTTCATTTAGTTGTAATAATCAACTAAAGTTTTCTGCATAAAGCCATAGTGCTTAAATACAGTATTTGACTGTTGCGTAGTACATATACTCGTAGCAGCAGTGCAGATGGTAAGCGTCTCGGGTGGGACTCGTGCGTTCCAAGGTTCGACAAGAGGTTCATGACAACACATTTTTTTTTTAATAAACTGAATTTTCTTTAAATATATCTCTTTCCTTTTTTGATTTTTATTAAAGCTTAAACTTTATATCTGTTTGATTGAAATGATTCAAATTTACCAAAACTCAAATACGTACATAGTTTTATGCATTTTTTTAAGAAATTTAATATTTTCTGAATAATATAGGACTCAACATAAGCACACCTATATGTAATGATGGGTTTAAGTCAAATATCACAACCCAATTCCGTCGGAACGGGAAACTCGATTGAAATCCCGAAACTTATCGGAGTTCGGTAGATAATTTCGATCAATTTCGTTATTTCTATCCGTTTTTAAGTTGAGACAAAAACCGGAAACGCAGTTTGTAGCTTCCTCAATCTTATATTTATAAAGTGGTTAGAAATCGTTCTTGAAGACATCGACTATTTTCCTCCTCATATATTTAAATACGTAAAAGGGCAGACATGTCCCGAGCCCTAAACAGATGTAGACCAAATTTTACCAGTTAAGATGAGAAACTTTCTTATAAGTCAACAAGAAATGTCTTTTAAATACGTCTAAGTTGTGGTTAAACTGGAAATCTTGAATATGGAATTTTCTGCCGCAAAATGAATTTCAAAAGAGCCAGATCTGGCTAAATTGGCAAACTGCCTGTATACGAAACAAGAAAAATTTCCAAAATGGCAACTGGCGTTGAGCTCACATTGAAAAATACGCAGAACTTTAAAATGAACGTCTTATTCATTTTCAAAAGCCATATGTAAACGTGTGTACACGCGTAACGGTGGAAATATTTTCAAAAGCCATAGCGCTTAATTACTGTATTTGACAGCGCCATTGTAGATATAGCAGCAGCGCAGCTGGAAGCGTCTCTGGTAGGGCGCGTGCATTCCAAGGTTCGAGCACACGTTCCGGACTACAACATTTTTTTTTATTAAATTAAATTTTTTATCTTGACTTTTTTGGATTTATTAAATTTTTAAAGGAATATTTTTTTATCTTGGAGTGAAAAAACCAAATTTTTCACAAAAAACGCCAGAAAATTATACATACAAAATATGCATACTTTTACGAATGAATTTTTTTAAGAAGTTTACTTTTGCCTAAATAATATAGGATTTAGGGTAAACTTATGCACACATATATGAAATAATAAGTTCAGGTCAGTGGCGTAGCCAGGATTTTTGGATGGAGGGGTTGAACATTTTTTATCGGAACCTGAAATTTGAAACACACAATAAATTTTTTTTTAAAAATCTACGAGAAAATTTATCAAAGTCTTACATTTTTTTCAGAATTTTTGCAAATTTTTGAAGTATACAGTTTTGTAGTTCATTGAATTTTTATACAATAATGGGTCAGTCCTAAGATCGTGATACATTTTGCTGATTTGAGGCAATTTTCTCTTCGGAAGAGCTAAAGTGTTTTCATTCATATAAAAGAAATTGCTTTAGTAACCTTGTATTGAGGAAAATCAGAAGTCGCCAAGAAAATATTGTTATTTATAAAGCGAGTTTTAGTACATATAAAGAGAAGGGATACATTAGATAGGATATTCAATTGTAAAGCATGATGTACATATCCATATTTTGGATAGTTTGTAGTTTTTATCTGGGAACCAGCATTAACACCAACAATAAATTATTGTCAATAATGTCAGTATAGAAATCCAACGAAGAATAACTCCCGAAAACAAGTGCTACTTCTGACTCAGTAGGCAATTAAACAGTAAAGTCCTCTCTCGACGAACGAAAGTCGCTTATCGTATCCTTGTTTATGGTGAAGAAGCCTGGACACTGACAACAGTTTCAGTGACATCAATTTCTGAATTTGACAGGATGTATGAATTTACAATATGGGATTTTGCCCAATGGATGGCATATTCTATATTTATGATTTCTTCTTTGAGAGTTTTCACCTTAAATTTTAGTTATAGTGTTAGCGTATTGATTTGATTCTTGTTTAACACCCTTAAAGATCTAATTTTTACATTGGATAGTTCATAAATGTGTTTCTACAGTTAATTTGTTTATAATTAATTGATTATTGTTATTATTGGTCTTGTTTATTACAATCATGATGGTCCGGATTGCCCGCCAACCACTTTCATGTCGTACCAATAAAATCAATAGATCGTTTATTTCTTTAAGTTTAGCAGTAGCAATTCTGACGGCAGTGGTTATACTAGCGCGTTACCCTCTATACTGCTCTTCGGAATTGCGCTCTCCGTGTACATATATTAATATATATAGCATACCACTATTTCTTTGTTTTTAATCACAATGTAAGTCAGGGAAGCCGTAACCACATATATATGTACCTTGGCATGTAGCAAAGTTGAAAGGAGAAAATTAAGTTATTATACGGAGCGACGTGGTTAAGCGAAGACGTCTTTTTCTCCTACGCGTTAACATTGGCATTCCTTGCTGGGAATAAGCCCCCGACCTCTGTAAAGTCATCAAAAAACCTAGTGGCCGCATAATTACTACAAGAATTACAAGAAATAAATTTTTTTAAAACGTTGTGTGCAGATTATACGCTGTACCTTTGCTCTACGCAAGCTACGGATTTCAATACATGCTAAAAACGGTGCTCTACATATAACGGGCAGCACAGACCCAACGTATATAATTACGTTGTCTATATTATATCTATACTTACCATGAAGTCGCTCATAAAGAAACAAACATTTGGTGCAAATTTATTTACGAATTCTATGACAAATTTACGCAAAACAGCCAGAAATAAACAAACCAAAGGGTTTTTACTAGGGCGCCGATCATTGCTCTTCCAGTATTGGAAAAAATATGTGAATGGGTACGATGATGTCTTTAGTGCAGCTGAAGACGCCACCAGTGAGATGGTTCAACCAATTCTGGACGCGTACACTGAGATCGAGTGCATTTACACAGAAACACTAGAGGAGTTGAGCGACATGATTGAATCAGTTACTAATTCTTCTACTGTTTCAGACCCACATAACACAACCACTCCACTCGATGTGCAATTAAGTCAAAGTCTACCTCCAATAAAAATTCCACCGTTTGACGGTTCATTTCCACGTTGGTATCCCTTCAAGGACTTATTAGCATCAATCGTTATACATAATCGAATCTTGTGCACCACACAGCGATTGCAATACTTACAGCATAGCCTTACCGGCAAGGCAAAGAATTCCTTAGACAACATCACAACAACCGATGCTAATTTCACTTTAGCTTGGGAGCTTCTCGAGCGTAAGTTTGACAACAAACGCATAATTATTAATGCACACCTCACTGAGATAATGACGTTAACACCGATCCGTAATTAACAAAGTCACTGCATCTTTGCGTGCATTGAAACAACTTGGACGTCCAGTAGAACACTGGGACGACTGGTTGCTTTACACTGTAGTGCACAAACTGGACGCAGCCTCAGTGCGTGGGAACTATCTATTTCTTCCAAGAAAACTCTTCCCAATTTTGACGATTTACGCCTGTTTATCGAAAATGAAACGAAGTCATTGGAAGTTATGCAAAGCTTTGCAGATTCTAAACCGCCTGATTTACCATAGACGGACGTTGCTAAATCAAAACAACCGCGTTTTAAAGGGTATCATACCACCACATCAAACGCCGCAACAGCGGTACAAAACAGTCCAACAATCTTAGCTTGATCAAACTGTTTGCGTCCCAATCACAAGTCCCAACAGTGCTCATCAACCCGTCGCACAGTGGCGCCTCTGCCGTTAAAGCATGGCAAAAATCAAAAAAATCATGAAAGCGTTCGCTAAATCTAATACATGTTTCTAATAGAGAATTTTCCAGGGATCAAGAATATACAACTGTTTTTTCACAGAAAATTACAGTTTACCAGGTAGAGCCGCTCAAAGTTGACCAATTTTCAACATTGGGAAAAATTTGAAATTTTTCTTCTTTTTCGTTGTATTTAAAATGGTTTTGTGAGTAAATAAGGCGGCCGGTTGTCGTTTTTCTGTATAGCAATTAAATATAATTTAATTTAGGATTGAAACAAAAAAAAAAATTGTTCTTTTTTTGTTAAAAGTTGGGGGATATACCTGTTTTTCGAAATGCCTATTTTTAGGCCCTTTTTAAAACTTTGATGGAAAAAAAAAATGTTAAAATATGTGCTCCTGCAAATTAACAGTAGTTATTTGTGAAATATTCAGTTACCTAAATTCATAAAGTCTACCTGCGTCCAGCTGCAACTTCACTTTTTACATCAAATAAAGTTAAACAACCTTGGGCATAAATATGCGCCTGAGCAGGTATATATAATTCAGAACGGCCGTAAGGTCGTTTTTGTTATTGGAACTTGTTACCAACATAAATTTTTTTAGTTACGAATTGTATACCTTAAATTCATTTAAATAATTTGAGTAGATATCATACAATGCACATTATCATTCTTCTTTTGGAGATTAAGGAACTTAGTATTCTGTTTACTTAAATAAAGTGAATAGTATTTTTATATATAGTTCACAGTTTAATATTTAGTCAGATACACTCGAAGCCAATTCTAATATGTATCTAGAAAACTCGAAACTATTTGCGGTGTTTAAATCTACAAAGTCAAGACGGGACTTCGTTGAGGCTATTATGAGAGAATTAGCGAGTGAAACAAGCATTAAAGAAAAGGAAGGCCTGAAAGAAAAAATTGGTTTACAATACATTATGATAGAAAGAAAATGGAAGGGCGTCTATCGTAACAATTCAAAATTTCTAAGTAAGCATGAAAAGTGGCTAGCTGACAAAACTTTTTTGGACGAAGAAACGCCTAGCACGTCAACCAATCCAACTAGAGGGAGACCAACCAAACCCATAGAAGAGTGTTCTACCTACACAAGCAAAAGGAAGATGTCTGATACCACAAAAGCTATGGCCACGACTCAGCTTTCAGAAGTACTGGCTATTAAATATAAAAAAGACGAAGAAAACGTGAAGTCTTATATAACAGAAGCAGTTGCGGTAGCAAGTCCAGTGCGACTGATGAGGAGCAAAAACAGCATTCCCACACCACCAAATGCGCTACCTAGGAACGAGGAAAAAATATATTATATTGTGTAAGTCATTATTGCAACGTTATGCCGATATTTTACCTGGATACAAAAAAATTACTCAAGCCAAGAAAGAAGCAGTTCCTCTAAGTCCCAAAATAACCGAAGTATCAGCTAAAATTGAGCTACAAAACCTAATGGATCATACGTCTACACGACTCCTTCAAAGTTTTACTGAAGAAAAGTTGAAATCACTGCGAAAGGAGCGAGCGTTGATAACTAAATGGGGCTGTGATGGATCATCAGGACAAAACGCATATAAACAAAGAATAAATGTAGACGATGAAGCAATTACCAATAGTAATATGTTTATGGGTGCTATTGTTCCATTACGACTAAAAGATGAAGCTTCAGAATATTGGAAAAATCCACCTCCGTCATCAACTATATTGTGCCGCCCGATATTATTTAAATACGAGAAGGAGTCTTCGGAACTCATAAAAGCTACAGTGAGTGATATAAGAAATTAAATTGCCAAATTAGAACCAACAATAATTGAAATTGAAGAAGGGGAATGTCATTAGAATAAAGCATGATTTTCTTCTAACAATGGTCGATGGAAAAGTTTTGAACTTAATAACAAATATGACATCTACAATGAAATGTCCAATTTGTAAGAAGAGCCAAAAGGACTTTGAAAATCTTGATGAATCAATAACTGACGAACTAAATTATGAGTATGGAATATCTCCTTTGCATGCTAGGATAAGATGTATGGAATTTGTTTTGAAGCTGGCTTATACACTACCATAACAAGGAGAAGTTTTCGACGACAATAAAACATGTAAGGAGAAACAAAACAGGAGAAAAAAAATAATTCAGGATGCATTCTATAAAGAGATTGGCCTTAGAGTTGACTGTCCAAAGTATGGATACGGAAATACAAATGATGGTAACTCCTCAAGAAGATTTTTTGAAAACGATGAAGTGACTGCTCGCATAACAGGAGTTGATAGAGATATTGTGAAAAGATTGGGAGTAATTTTAAACATTTTAAACTGCCATGAACCAGTTAATGGACCCAAATTTGGAGAATATGCATCTAAAACTACAGAGTTGCTGCATCAAAAGTATCCTGAGAACAAACTTACGCCAACGGTACATACAATTTTAGCACATGGAAAAGATTTAATAGAGTACCAGTGCTTACCATTAGGAGAATTGTCTGAAGAAGCTCAAGAATCCCAGAACAAGGACTACAAAAGATATAGATGTATGAACACCTACAAAGTATCTTGAGTTAGACAAAACGAAGACCTTTTCAACATGTTAGCTATCTCTTTTGATCCAGTCATATCATCTATGAGGTATGTAAGAACACAAAAAGATCTTACAGATGCGTATAGCTCAGAAATGGTTGCTTTGTTAGATATGTATATGTTCCAGTGACGATGACTATGTTAGGATAAAATAAGTTTCTAACATCTTATCACAACAATGAAAAAGAGATTTACTAATCAATTTTGTTACTTTATTGAAAAATAAGATATCTATGTACAAGTTAATTTTTTATTTCAAATCAAAGAATTAATTAATTTAGTATTTTATAAATACATACTTTTCGTTTTTGTATTTCTCTAAAGTTTATCAAATTTATTTTAAAGCTTAGGCACTTCGCCTCAAACGAGTATTAAATTTGTATAGAAATCAATACGTCTATCGAGTTTGGTACAAATTGGTAAAGCGGTTACTAAGATCAAACTTTTTAGCATAAATGGGCAGTGCCACTGCCCTTTTCCAAAATTCGTTGGCTGTTTAATCTTTAGCTCAAATAAAATTTTATTGAACCACTTTCAATAACTTTTAGTTATTAATAAAATACATATTTGGCTTGTAAATTAAAAAAAAAAACATGTAAAATTTACGATGAATTTTGAAGCACCTTGTTATTGTGGCACCAAAAACGGACATTTGAGTTTTATAAGAGTATTGCCATTTAAAAGAAACAATGCGTCTATCGATTTTGGTAGTTATTGATTACGTGACTACTTAGATACAACTTTTTGTCATAAGTGGACAGTGCCACGCTATCTTATCAAAATCATTAGTTTACCTTATTTAATGCTTGAATACGTCATTATAAGACAAATCTCATCTCTTCAAAACAAATTCCATACATCTTATCCTAGCATACAAAGGAGATATTCCATACTCATAATTTAGTTCGTCAGTTATTGAATCATCAAGATTTTCAAAGTCCTTTTGGCGGCACAATATAGTTGATGACGGACGTGGATTTTTCCATAATTCTGAAGCTTCATCTCTTAGTCGTAATGGAGCAATAGAAGCCATAAACATATTACTATCTGTAATTGTTTCATCATCTACATTTATTCTTTGTCTATATGCGTTTTGTCCTGATGATCCATCACAGCCCCACTTAGTTATCAATGCTAGCTCCTTTGGAAGTGATTTCAACTTTTCTTCAGTAAAACTTTGAGGGAGTCGTGTAGACGTATGATCCATTAGGTTTTGTAGCTCAATTTCAGCTGATACTTCGGTTATTTTGGGACTTAGAGGAACTGCTTCTTTGTTGGCTTGAGTAATTGGTTTCTATCCAGGTAAAATATCATTACGTTGCAATAATGCCTTACGCAATATAATATATTTTTTCTTCGTTAAACCGAGATCTATAAACAGCACCAATGCTTCTTCGGGAGTGTATTTCTTAGGTAGCGAGTTATGCATGCTCCTCCTACCCTAAGCAGCTCATCACTGCACTCACTAAATATACTCATTCTCAGATTATAAGCACTCAACCTTGCACTCAATTAAAGTAAAATAAAACTATCGCTCAGAGAATGTCAAATAGTTAGAAGTTAAGTTAGTCTTCGATCGATATACCATAATGATAAGGCGTGCAAAAATTATATATGAATATATTTGAAAATATATAAAACCCGTATATAAAACCCAAAAACCGAGTTAATCTTGAAAATGTTTTATTTCTGATATTAAATCAGAAACCGGAAACTTAAATGGCGACGAGGATAAAAACAAAAAAAGCATTAAAAAATTATAAATTTATAAAATAAAGTTTGACGTGTCGAAACCGTGTATGTACGTAATATATATAGATATGTTATATGTGCTAAAAAGAAGAAATAGAAATACATTTTTATAAATCACGAAACTTTGTTTTCCAAAAATATTAAATCCTCAGTGAGCTCGAGTTAATAGAACATACATATTATAATCGCGTAAAATCGTGAAAATGAAAAATAAAACCTGTGATTCTATTGAAACTTGTGGTATATGTATGTACTTTTAAAAAACCCAATCTACAGTGATTATACAATTATGTACAAGGTGGCGCAAAAGTAAGCTTCCGATGTTCAGCATATCGGTTGTGGCACGTGCAGTGTGTGCTGTTGCACCGTCTTGTTGGGACCACATGTTTTCCAATCTCAATTCATCAAGTTGCGGCGAAAAGAACTCGTTGATCATTGCTCTGTAGCGCTCACCATTCACAGTAACCGTTTGGCCCCGACCGATTATTGGTCAAATAAATAGTCAGCAATATTCCGCGTTCTGGAGCAGTGTAGCGTAACATTGTTTAACAACGTGTATTTCGCATGTGTTTACTACACAAATGTCAAAACAGAACTGACTTTAGGGGCCAATCGCAAAATTTATAGCATTTTCTGATAGGAGGATTACTTTTGCGCAGTAACCGTTTTTCACCGACCGAAATAAATAGTCAGCAATATTCCGCGTTCTGGAGCAGTGTAGCGTAACATTGTTTATTAACGTGTATTTCGCATGTGTTTACTACACAAATGTCAAAACAGAACTGACTTTAGGGGCCAATCGCAAAATTTATAGCATTTTCTGATAGGAGGATGACTTTTGCGCCACCCTGTATAACTATATACAAATTTATAAAAAATACCACCAATCACCTAAGTGTTCATAAATTACAGCAACTAAAAAATCACTTAAAAGTTCACTTGACGTCAAAATGAAAAATTCCAACCCGCGACAGACAGCAACTAAAAAATCACTTAAAAGTGCACTTGACGTCAAAATGAAAAATTCCAACCCGCTATAGATGACAAAAAACATAGTCAAAAAAGAAATTGAAAAAGTGGAAAAACCCGTCCATAAATATACAAAAACACTCTCTTTGCTCTCTTTGCTCTTAACTCGTTAAGTGTATATATACGAGTACATTATTGTAAAGCAACAGAAATGTTGCTAGGAATAAAAACATGCTGCGCTAGATAAATGGTACTCAACATATCACATACATACATACATTAATCTCATATACATTGCTGCCAATGAAAAATTGTTGCTTAAACATTGTGCGTTTTACTAAATGTAGACTGTGGAACGTTAGAAATGCCGGACACATGTTGTTGAGTGACGGAGAACAAAAACTTTAAATGTTTACATACATATATACATAATATATGTAAATTTATGCGTTTTAAATCAGATAAAACAAAAATTAAAATATAATCAAAACTAAAAATTAAAAATATAAACGAAAGACGAAGTAAAAATAAAGCGAAATGGCGCTGACATTAGCAGAGGCGTTGAGAGAGGCACGGAGTATACCTTTTTTCGATGGTCACAGTGAGTACACCATAACACATTACTAGCGAGACATATCAACAATTTTGTCGCTGGAAAACGAAGAACAAAGGCCTACCATAACCAATGTTCTATGCAACAAATTGAAAGGACGAGCATTACACGTTATTCAACATCTCAACGAGCCGAGTTTCGAAGAAATATTAAATAGGTTTAAAGAAGAATTTGGTGTTAAGTCCACATATTTGAATCTTAGAAACGAAGCTAAGAATTTTAGGGCCTCAAACATTGAAAATTTACATAATAAGTTAGGAGCTATTTTACAGAAAATGAATACGAAATATATTTTAGAAGGTGGTATTGATGTTTTATACAACCCACAAAATAACACAATTATTACATTTTTTGCCTTTTCATGTCAAAACTTTGTTGTTGCAGACAAACATAAACAATATTTAAAACGCGTATACATATTATTTACAGAATAACATGTTGCACGATATTGATATAACTAGCGGGAGCCTGAAGGTAGACACTCGTGAGAAAAACGTTAAAGGCAATCATGATTTTCCTTCCAATTCTAATGGGTTGTATCATAAAACCGGTGTTAATGAAAGCAACAAGGCCAATACTTATTTCTACAAACAAAATTCAGGAATTTTTCGCAATAAAAACCCAAATTTTAACTTTAATCCATATTATAATAATTCGAACATAAATCATAGAAATGTTGAAAATAATCACTCCGGAAATTTTAAGAGTAATGGCAACTATGGTAGAAATATCGGTAATTGGAATATCAGAGGTGGATCTAATAGCCACGGAAATTTAAGAAACCACTCTGGTAAATTTTCTTACAATACCAGGCATCATCGGCAACAACCCGTGGTCCCAATGGAAGTCGATAATTTAGAAAATTTTCAGCTTTCTCCTCACCGACCGACATACCCCTGATAGATTTCACTATCGAAGGCATAATAGTAAGGTGCCTAGTAGACAGTGGCTCAGCTACAACGTTAGCGGATTTTAAAACATTTAAAAATTTCCCTAGCCGTAGAATATTAAAAACCCCCATTTTGATAAAAACACTTTTTGCTTCCGAAGTCATAGTAAAATATGCCAGCGGAACTCGAAAGAGAAAAAGAAACAATGTCCATAAAGCTCGTGAACCTGAAAAATAAGCCTTTCCAGTGTATACTAGGATTAAATGTTCTCGCTCCTTTAAAAGTGCTGATAGACTTTTCACGAAAAGTAATAAATATAGACGATAAAATAGTTCCGTTTTTTAACCATAATACCACAAACTACCAAACTGTTAATGATGAATTTTATGCATACTGTTCTCAAACCGACACCTATCCAGACACCCTGTATTCGGATGAAGGCAATTTTGATGTGGATCCGTTACTTGATAAAGACCTGAATGGCGAAGAAAGCCAGGTATTAAAGACATTTTTGTTGAGGTACAAAAGAATATTTTTCCAGGAAGGCCAATATTTACCAGCTTTAGAAGCAGTTAAGCACAAAATTCTCACTAAACCTCATACCCCTATATATACAAAAAATTATAGATATCCTTACGCGTTAGAAAAGGAAATAAATATTCAACTTAATTCTATGTTAGAAAATGGTATCATCAGGCCTAGCAAATCACCATACAATTCACCTTTGTGGGTAGTTGCAAAAAAATCAGCAGGTAAGGTTAAGAAAGGGCGTTTGGTAGTGGATTACCGTAAATTGAATAGCCTAACAATTGATGACAGACTCACTATATCAAACATTGAATCTCTTTTTGAAAAACTTGGACGCGCGCAATACTTCTCGACCATTGACCTCGCAAAGTGGTTCCACCAAATATTATAGAGGAATCTGATACAGAAAAAACTGCTTTTTCTGGACCCAACGGTTATTATGAGTTCAAGCGCATGCCCTTTGGTTTGAAAAACGCGCCTGCCACGTTCCAACGTATGATGAACACGATTTTGTCTGAATATATCAACAAAATCTGTATAATACATATGGACGATATTTTGGTATTTTCTACCTCTATTAGTGAGCACTTTGAGAGCTTAACAAAAATATTTAAATGTTTCTCCAAAAATAACTTAAAAACACAATACGATAAATGCAAATTTTTATCAAGATCGACAGAATTTCTAGCCCATATTGTCACATCAAAATACAGCCTATACAAAACATTAAACTACCTCGTACCGTAAAAGAAATCCAATCCTTTCTAGGCTGGACCGGTTATTACCGCAAATTTATAAAAAATTACTCAGTGATAGCTTCCCCAATAACAAAATATTTGAGAAAGAATCAAAAAATCAACTTGGAGGACAAAGAGTATATCGAAGCTTTTGACAAACGCAAGCTTATTATGATCTCACCACCTCTTCTGGCATTTCCTGATTTTTCCAAAACATTTACTGTGACAACAGATGCCAGTAATGTTGCTATAGGCGCGGTGTTGAGCCAAAATGGAAAGCCAATTTGCTTCGCAAGTCGTACTTTAAATGGTGCTGAAAAACGATACCACACGCTTGAGAAAGAACTACTAGCCATAGTGTGGGCGGTGCGTTATTTCAGACCTTATTTATTTGGACGTTCATGCGTTGTTCAAACAGATCACCAGCCCATTAAATGGCTCTATTCCCTAAAGGATCCAACTGCACGGGTTTTAAGATGGAAAACCTTACTAAGCGAATACGAATTTATAGTGGAATATATCAAAGGTAGGGAAAACAACGTCGCTGATTTTTTAAGCCGACAAAACGACATTACCGACTGTTTGAGTAGGGAAGAAAACATTGATATAAAATCCTTGTTCGAAAATTCTTTAGAGACGGTGCATTCAGCATTCGAAAACCTAAATGAACACTTTCTTATATTCGAATCCATAGTACACAGATACACCACCCAAATTCTTATAGTAGAGAATAAAACCATCGAAAGCGAAATATTATATAATAAATACCGGATAGTCTATATAGCCGAAAGAGATTTACATAATAACATTTATCTAACAGATCTGTTTAGGAAATATATTAAAAAAGGAACAACATGAATTCATTCAGAGTTGCCTGATAATATATATAATGTTGTACAAGAGAAGCTTATAAGTTAATTTTCTTATGACAAAAACATTAAGTTTACTAAATGCTGTTACAAATCTTTAGACTTGAAAACAGAGGAAGAAGTTTTAGAGGTTGTGGAAAAAGTTCATACTGAAGGCAACCATAGAGGAGTGATAGAAAATTACGAGGAAAATGAAATTAAAGTACTTTTACCCAAATCTTAAAAAAGTTATCAACAGATTTGTTAATAAATGTGATGTGTACAACGTGAACAAATGCGCAAGAAAACCGCTTAAAAAATTTTACAATTACACAGAAACTCCTAGTAGTCCCAACGAGATAGCACATATCGACGTATTTCATTGTTTCCGCGCTTGCTTTCTAACTACTATTGACAAATTTACTAAATTGGCTTCTATACATAAATTTGCCTGATAGGAACATGGTCACAATCAAGATTAAACTTCAAGAAAGATTCTCTTGGTTGATAATGGTAATAGTTCAACCAACGTAAAACCGCTTGATTTTATCAATAGAGGTGACATAGATTTTGAAAAAAATCAAAAATTACAATTACAGAAAAAGGAAGCAAGTAATTAATAAACTAAATACAGCAGCCGAAAAGGTCCCATACTTCAACAACAGCAAAGTTTACATGAAGAACCCTCTTGCTAATAGAAATAAAGTTGCCAAAAGGTTTGTACAATTGCCAAATCGTTTTCCTAATAAAGTTGACATGGCAAATATCAAGAGGCCGCATAAAATTATTTAGATTAACGTTTATACATGTTTATTTATTTATTTATTTATGTGCATATATAAAATATTTGAACATTTACTCACGAACGGCAAAATATTTTTTTTTTTAATACTATAACACTAATGATATATACTTTACCACGACTCAAAAACATGTAAAATTTATACAACATTATTAGAAAATAGTATACAAAAAAAAGAGAGGATTACCTTAAATTATAATAAAAATATTTAAGTTATATAATTTTATATATAAAAATACAAAACCCAAACGTGGTTGCTACGAGCGAAAAAACACAAAAATAAATAACCAAAAACAACTTTTGAGGTCTGAATACCCAAAAGACCACCTAATAAATTGTCAATTCGTTATCAAATTTATTATAGTATCTACTTTCATTTAATGCGAAAGCATTGTTCATTTTACATATATTCATGTTATCTCTCTATCTCTATGGCGCGATATACAACAGGTATATCATCATAAACCTCCTAAGAGATTTTTGCGCCAAGCTTCTCTTCCAATTTGTGGTGTGCCGATTTGAATTTTCCCTACAAATTGGTGGGACCTACAGTTTTTTGCCGACTCCGAACGGCATTCAAATCACTTTTGATGTTACCTGTACCAGGGCTCGAACCATGGACCTTCGATGTGGTAGGCCGGCAACACTACCTTCACACCACGGCGGCCGCCGTCTATTAAATTCCCATGAACATTAATAATGATTGAGATCTTTGGCCTTTTTAATTTAACAGGTCTGCATGTTAATTTTTGTATGTGTGTATATAATTGTACACCCTAAGGTAAATCGCAGGGACGCGGTTTAATTTATGTGGAAGGCGAGTTATGCATGCTCCTCCTACCCTAAGCAGCTTATTACTGCACTCACTAAATATACTCATTCTCAGATTATAAGCACTCAACCTTACACTCAATTAAAGTAAAATAAAAGTATCACTCAGAGAATGCCAAATAGTTAGAAGCTAGGTTAGTCTTCGATCGATATACCATAATGATAAGTCGTGCAAAAATTATGTATGAATATATTTGAAAATATATAAAAACAAAAAAAAAACCGAGTTAATCTTGAAATGTTTTATTTCTGATATTAAATCAGAAACCGGAAACTTAAATAGCGCATTTGGTGGTGTGGGAATGCTGTTTTTGCTCCTCATCAGTCGCACTGGACTTGCTACCGCAACTGCTTCTGTTATATAAGACTTCACGTTTTCTTCGTCTTTTTTATATTTAATAGCCAGTACTTCTGAAAGCTGAGTCGTGGCCATAGCTTTTGTGGTATCAGACATCTTCCTTTTGCTTGTGTAGGTAGAACACTCTTCTATGGGTTTGGTTGGTCTCCCTCTAGTTGGATTGGTTGACGTGCTAGGCGTTTCTTCGTCCAAAAAAGTTTTGTCAGCTAGCCACTTTTCATGCTTACTTAGAAATTTTGAATTGTTACAATAGACGCCCTTCCATTTTCTTTCTATCATAATGTATTGTTAACCAATTTTTTCTTTCAGGCCTTCCTTTTCTTTAATGCTTGTTTCACTCGCTAATTCTCTCATAATAGCCTCAACGAAGTCCCGTCTTGACTTTGTAGATTTAAACACCGCAAATAGTTTCGAGTTTTCTAGATACATATTAGAATTGGCTTCGAGTGTATCTGACTAAATATTAAACTGTGAACTATATATAAAAATACTAGTCACTTTATTTAAGTAAACAGAATACTAAGTTCCTTAATCTCCAAAAGAAGAAGATAATGTGCATTGTATGATACCTACTCAAATTATTAAAATGAATTTAAGGTATACAATTCGTTACTAAAAAAATTTATGTTGTTAACAAGTTCCAATAACAAAAACGACCTTACGGCCGTTCTGAATTATATATACCTGCTCAGGCGCATATTTATGCCCAAGGTTGTTTAACTTTATTTGATGTAAAAAGTGAAGTTGCAGCTGGACGCAGGTAGACTTTATGAATTTAGGTAACTGAATATTTCACAAATAACTACTGTTAATTTGCAGGAGCACATATTTTAACATTTTTTTTTCCATCAAAGTTTTAAAAAGGGCCTAAAAATAGGCATTTCGAAAAACAGGTATATCCCCCAACTTTTAACAAAAAAAGAACAATTTTTTTTTGTTTCAATCCTAAATTAAATTATATTTAATTGCTATACAGGAAAACGACAACCGGCCGCCTTATTTACTCACAAAACCATTTTAAATACAACGAAAAAGAAGAAAAATTTCAAATTTTTCCCAATGTTGAAAATTGGTCAACTTTGAGCGGCTCTACCTGGTAAACTGTTGTTTTTTTTCCATCAAAGTTTTAAAAAGGGCCTAAAAATATTAATTTCGAAAAACAGGTATATCCCCCAACTTTTAACAAAAAAAAACAATTTTTCAATCCTAAATTAAATTATCTTTAATTGCTATACAAGAAAACGACAACCGGCCGCCTTATTTACTCACAAAACCATTTTAAATACAACGAAAAAGAAGAAAAATTTCACATTTTTCCCAATGTTGAAAAATGGTCAACTTTGAGCTGCTATACCTGGTAAACTATAATTTTCTGTGAAAAACAGTTGAATATTCTTGATCCCTGGAAAATTCTCTATTAGAAACATGTATTAGATTTAGCGAACGCTTTCATGATTTTTTTGATTTTTGCCATGCTTTAACGGCAGAGGCGCCACTGTGCGTCGGGTGAATAATTTGAACTTCGTGAAAGAACTTGCTGGAGCTTCGGTGAATTGTATTAGCTTTTGTGATGAATTTGGGAGTTTTCCGGTGGCCTGGACCAGGCATCTGCAACCTTATCTGTGAAACCGGTTTTGAATTTCAACTCATAGTTGTATTCTTCCAGTGCAGCCTTCCACCTTTTAAGTTTGCTGTTTGTGTTTTTATTACTCAGAGCGGGTGTCAGCAGCTGGTGGTCCGTAATCATGACCTTAGCGGAGCCATACAAAAAATTTCTCAATGATTTCAGAGCCCAAATGATGGAAGGCATATCTTTCTCATTTGCTGCATAGTGCTCCTCACCTTTACTGAGCGTTCGGGATATGAACATGATCGGTTTCCGTCTTGTGCCAAACCCGCACCTATGGCATGGCTTGGCACATCTGTCGTCAAGTGAAACTCCTTTCAGAAATCTGGGTAGGTTAGCATAACATCTTGTGATGTCAAAGAACACTTTAGCTTGTTGAAAGCGTCGATTACTTTACTGTACAGATGTATTATTTTATTTTTCGACATACGTCCCTCTTCCCCCCTGAGAAGCGCCGGTAGGGGCTTGCCGAGGTTTGCATAGTCCTTTATGAAGCGCCTATAAAATCCGGACATGGGGGTAGGAAATTGATTTATTGCATCAACTTTGGCTTGGTTTGTTCTTAATACATTGGAAGATATTAAAAAACCCAAAAATACAACTTCATCCTTCAAAAATTCGCACAACGAATATATAACAGCCGTGAGTATATAGCAGAAGTGTCTAATAAAATTATGAAACTAAAACTGACTTTATCGTTACATTAATAATTTGTCCTCAAAATTTTGAAAAGTGGGCGTGGCCCCGGGCACATAGAATAACAAATTTTCAAACTCCCAGTGTTAGCAACTTTAGAAACGTTCACCTAAAATAACGAAACTTGGTTAGAGGCATACCATTATTGTGATACATACATGAAGCTGCCAACTTGAAACAATACCAAAACCGGAGATTTGAGTTTCGAAAATGGCTAAACATTAAAATCGAAACTAGACTCGGATTACTGATACATCTATTGATTAAATGAATGGGGAATGTTTTTCTTTTAAGTTGCTAAGATCATCGTATAGCCAATCTCCATTAATATTCTTTTAGCAAAATACCTCTACTGCCTTGAGCGTGTCGTCGTATGTAACCACATTGGTTAAGTCAAATCTGCTAAACAGCTTGAACACCGAATTTTCAAAATCATTATATTTCATTGTCTTTTTATATACTTCATTACAAACATTCTTGAACAGGTCCGGATCTGAATCTTAAGTTCCACAATAAGTTGGCTCTACTTGCCGATCTTGTATTTTAGATTCAACGCTTACAAGAAAAGAATGTAGTTCGGCTGGCGTACCCGTGAGAAACCTCAGGTGCTAATATTGCCTCTGTCAGGGTAAGTTTTGAAAATAAGTTTCCGACATCGTCATATTGGTTGCCTTTTATGAACTGTCATATAACCTTATGACATTTAGATTCCCCACTGTCTTTGAAATACATCGATATTACGGGCCACGATTGTATTAAACGATCAACAAATTTATACAAAGTTGGCCATCTGGTCGGTCTGTGCCGAATAATTTTTCTATACTCAATTTCAAATCTTCAAAAAACGTTTCAAGTTCAATGTTCGAAACTCGGCATAAACCTTGAAAATTAAGTTTTCAACATAAAAACACAAAATCTTCATTGAATTTCTAGCAGCATTATGGAGGACTTGACAATTACAATTAGCCTTTACAACTTTTATATCATGAAACTTATTTGTAATTTTTTGGTTCACAGAATTATGTACATCATAATTTACTGAGGCATTATCTGCAGAAAACGCACTTAAATTATATTTTCAAAGAACTTTTCTATATTTTCAAAAATTTTCGACGAAGTTTCATCTGTGTCTTCAAAAAAATCCATAAGTTTATTTTGATACTTTACATCAATTGGATAAATTTTTGAGATCTTCTATTTGAAGCATTAATAGATATAAAAAAGTGAACTTGTGGACGGCTAGTTTTCGAGTCTTGCAAAGTGAGTTCAATTGAACAGGGGGCCAGAACCTTTAAAGGAATTGACTCCGGTTTAGTTCTTCCGCAGTGAACTTGTTGAGATGATGAGTCTGAAACATTAGTGCGTTTAACTTGATTCGGCAATCAGTACTCCAGTAACTGTGACTGTGGTTTATAGCATGATAAATACAAGGTGGCGCAAAAGTAATCCTCCTATCAGAAAATGCTATAAATTTTGCGATTGGCCCCTAAAGTCAGTTCTGTTTTGACATTTGTGTAGTAAACACATGCGAAATACACGTTAATAAACAATGTTACGCTACACTGCTCCAGAACGCGGAATATTGGTGACTATTTATTTGACCAATAATCGGTCGGGGCCAAACGGTTACTGTGAATGGTGAGCGCTACAGAGCAATGATCAACGAGTTCTTTTTGCCGCAACTTGATGAATTGGGATTGGAAAACATGTGGTTCCAACAAGACGGTGCAACAGCACACACTGCATGTGCCACAACTGATATGCTGAACATCGGAAGCTTACTTTTGCGCCACCTTGTATTAGACATTTGTCGGATCCGGTATAATCGGGTCACTATAGCATATATCTCCAATACAACCGATCGTTCAAATAAGAGGATTATGACCATTTCTCCCTCATTTTTAAAGATTAAAACTTGAAACTTGGTGAGATATTTTCTTATCAATAGCAAAAGATTTCGTAAAAAAATCACCAAGATCGGAGCTATATATAGTACTGGTATCCTTGAACGGCATCTTGTATAACAAACGCATTGTTTTCAGCGAAATTCATTTTAATTAGCATTTCTATTTCAATGTCATATATTTTTCACTTACGAATCCGGGACTGGCGCTTAGCTTATCGATGTGCTCTACAAAATCGTCAACAAATGTGTCCGTATTAGAGGAAATGGTTTCGAAATTTCATCTGAGAGTTGTGTTCCATTTTTTGTAAATGAGTTCTTGAATTCCATCTTCTCGTAATATCTCAACATCATCGTTTTAAGGTTTCTTAAATTACACTGTGGAACAAATTCAGGTTAGAAAGTTAGGTCCATTCTAAGAGTGAGGGGTGAAAATAGAGGCTAAATTATAAGACCCGTATCGCGGCGTTTGTTTATGTTAGTTCGAATTTTTTTTAATCGACCTTCGAACTTTGGCTATAACTCGTCAACTAATTGATATTTTTTCAATCTGTTGAAGCCAAATTATTGCAAAAGCCTTGTGCAACAATTAAAATTTAAAAAAAAATGTATTTATAAAATTTTTGTACTGCTTATGAAGCAAAATGTTGAACATTTTTTTTTCATGCTTTTTGAACATATTTTCCACAAAACTAAGTCTTTTTTCTTTCTGTTTGTTTTAGTGTTTTAGTTATGAAAAGTTTTAAGTAAAAAAATTAAATTAACGATTTGGCCAGTTCCGGCTGTGAAACAACATCACTTCTTCTTCTTTAAATGGTCATCTAACCGCCTGGGCGATTTTGACCGTCCAACATAGCTCGCCAGTCGTTTCTTCGTTGCGCCAACTGGCGCCAATTGGAAACACTGCGGGACTGTAAATCGGTCTCCACTTGGTCCTTCCATCGGAGTGGTGGTATCCCTCTTCCTCTGCTTCCACCGGCGGGTACCGATAATAATACCTTCTGGGCTGGAGCATCTTCGCTCATTCGCACTACGTGGCCTAGCCAGCGAAGCCGCTGGGTTTTAATTCACTGAACTATGTCAGCGTCTGTGTAAAGTTCATACAACTCATCATTAAATCTTCTTCGGTACTCGCCGTCGCCAACGCGTAGAGGTCCACAAATCTTTCGAAGAACCTTTCTCTCGAATACTCCCAGAGCCGCCTCATCAGATGTTGTTAGTGTCCACGCTTCTGCACCATATAGCAGGACGGGTGCGATGAGTGACTTGTAGAGTGCTATTTTCTTTCGTCGAGAGAATACTTTACTTTTCAATTGCCTACTCAGTCCGAAGTAGCATTTGTTTGAAAGAGTAATTCTTCGTCGGATTTCTAGGCTTACATTATTGTTGGTGTTAATGCTGGTTCCCAGGTAAACGAAGTACTTTACTATTTCAAAATTATTGCTGCCAACAGTGGTTTGGTTGCCAAGGCGCGAATGCGCTGACTCTTTGCATGATGACAGAAGATACTTCGTTTTGCCCTCGTTCACCCCAAACTCATTTTTTCCGCTTCTTTTTCTAATTTGGAGTGTTCCTCAAGGTGTTCCTCAAGGTCATTTTGCATAGCCGTATAAGTTTTGCGGGGAAATCAAATTCAGACATAGCGGCATTAGGCAGCTCCTTTTCGTGCTATCGAAAGCGGCTTTAAAATCAAAAAAGAGATGATGCGTGGCGATTCTTTTTTCACGGGTTTTTTCAGTGTTTTCCAAGATTTGGCGTATTGTAAAAATCTGGTCGATGGTAGATTTACCAGGTCTGAAGCCACACTGATAATGTCCAATCAGTCTGTTCACATCAGGCTTCAGTCTTTCGCACAATACGCTTGATAGGACCTTATATGCGATATTCAAAAGGCTGATTCCGCGATAGTTGGCGCAGTTTGCAGGATCGCCCTTCTTGTGGATTGGGCAGAGAACACTTAAATTCCAATCTTCAGGCATGCATTCATCCGCCCAAATTCTGCATAGAAGCTGATGCATGCGCCTTACCAGCTCCTCGCCTCCGTGTTTGAATAGCTCAGCAGACAAACCATCAGCGCCAGCTGCTTTATTGTTTTTCAATTGCTATTCGCACCTCATTATAGTCGGGTTGTGGAACGTCAATTCCATCATCTTCGATTGTGGGTTAGGGTTCGGCATCTTCTCTGGTTTCTTGCTCAGTTGCTCCATTTAAAAGGGCAGAGAAGTGATCCCTCCATATTCTGAGTTTTCTCTGAACATCGGTCACCAGGTCGCCGTTCTCATTGTTACAGGAGTTTGCCCGGGTTTGAAACCTTCTGTCATTCGCCGAATTTTTTGACAGAATTTTCGGGCATTATTCCCGTTGGCCAGCATCTCAAGCTCCTTTATTTCACGCTTTTCTGCCTCTCTTTTTTTCGCCCGGAAAAGCCGCCTCGCTTCCCTCTTCAACTCGCGGTAGTGTTCACACACACTCCTCGTTGCATTCGATCTCAGCGTTGCCTTGTAGGCTTCGTCCTTTCTTTTCGTTGCAGCGCGGCACTCTTGATCATCATACCAGTTGTTTCTTCGCGTTCGCATGAATCCAATTACTTCTTCGGCTGCGGTATGGAGTGCTCCTGAGATATGATCCCACTGCTCATGCATTCCACTAGGTTGAATTGTGCTCTCGGAGAGCAGGTGTGAGAGGCGATCTGCGAAATAATTGGCGGTCTGTTGCGATTGCAGCTTTTCGACATCCAGCTTTCCCTGCGTTTTTTGTTGCACCTGTTTTGTCGTACATAGGCGGGTACGAATCTTGGCTGCTACTAGGTAGTGATCAGAGTCGATGTTACGTCCTCGTATTGTGCGAACATCTAAAACGCTGGAAGCATGCCGTCCGTCTATCACAACGTGGTCGATCTGGTTGCGTGGTTTTCGATCGGGGGACAGCCATGTAGCCTGATGGATCTTCTTGTGCATAAACCTAGTGCTGGATATGACCATGTTTCGGGCACCGGCGAAGTCGATCAGCCTGAATCCATTTGGCGAAGCCTGATCGTGGAGACTGAACTTCCCGACAGTGGGGCCAAATACACCCTCCTTACCCACACTGGCGTTAAAGTCGCCAAGCACGACTTTGATATCATGACGGGGGCAGCGGTCGTATGCTTCTTCCAGGCGCGCGTAGAATGCATCCTTTTCCACGTCGTCCTTCTCTTCCGTCGGTGCATGAGCGCAGATAAACGATATGGTGAAAAATCGTACTTTTATGCGGATTGCAGCGAGACGCTCGTTCACGGGTGTGAACGACAGTACTCGGTGACGGAGTCTCTCTCCCACCACAAATCGCAAGCCGAATCTGCGCTTGTCTTCATGCCCACTCCAGTAGATGTTGCAAGGTGTTTTGATCGTGTTTCCTCGCCCCGTCCATCGCATCTCTTGTATGGCGGTGATGTCAGCTTTTGCTTTCCTCAGGACCTCAACCAGCCGGACAGCGGCACCTTCCCCATTAAGGGGCCGGACATTCCAGCTCCTTATCTCATAATCCTTATTTTGTTTGCGGGTGTTGTCATCTAAAAAAAGGGTTCTCATATCCGAGGCTTTGTTGTTGAATTTCATTGGAACGTTGTTTTATGTGGTGGGTCCCAAGCCCAACGCACAACCCGTTTCACGGGAGGTTGAATTCTATTACACGTTTGTATAGCGAGCCGCTTGATCCAAGACAGACGCCCGCTTGCAGCCGCACCAGCTGGTGATCAGACGCTGCTGTTTGAACCCCCCAGCAAGCCCTTAAACCGATTATGTCGGAGTGGCCTTACCAGGTTGTCGCCTTCTCACGTTTAGCTCACCACCAAACGGGTGTTCGGTGGTTACCCAGAGGATACTTGGGCGCAAAGCCCGGAAGTAGTGAGCTGCTTGAACCGCATGCAAAAGAATCGCTCTGGCCATTCCCAGGTGAATGGCGATCAGAAACTTTCCCCACTTGCGTGGACTTCTGCACACGGCCCCACCCTCCACTACTCTCTCTAATATCTTGGTCATCGTCATCATCATCAGACAGGCCGACAAATTCGTCAAACTGATATTCTGGAATTTCATCTTTGTCTCCCCTTCTTACTCTTTTTTCTCTTCTTCAAAGGTGTTTTTATGCCACCAACAAATTTCAGCGAGTATTGCATCTGGAGATTTCTTTCCTCTGTACCGAAACGAAAATAGTTTTCAATCGTTAACATGTTTAAATTCTGCACTCTGACAAAGATATTAGAAAAATCTAGTTACCTTATTTCAAATGGAAGCGCAGGTTGGTGATAACGTTCACCTTCCTCATCAGATTCAGTTGGCAACTGTTGAGCGAGTTGATCAAGATGCTGATGCAAGAGATGACTTTTGTACGACATATTAACCCCAATTTCATCAGAAGCTGCCGACATGTTTGCAACAGATTCCCTGTAGTTGTCTTTGCGTTCTTTACCCAAAATTCCTTTAATGACTGCTTTCAATGCAAGCCATGCATTTAATGCTCGGTCCTCCAGAAATTGGTTTAAATCTTGACGACTCATTACTTTCCGTATGTCGGGACCATTAGCAACCCCTTCCTGAATTTTAGCGTTACTTAGTCTTGGGGAAAATTTCTTTTAAGCGGTTGAATACTGCTGGTCTTTTTGCGATATATTTCAAAAATTTTTTAGCAATGCCAAGTTTAATGTGGAGCAACGGCAACAAAATTTTCATTTCAGGAACAAGACTTTCGTGTAGCCTATTGTCTTTAGGCCATTTCTGTCCAATGCGACTATTCCAGTTATGCTGTTTGTACTGGTTTCTTCCTCTAATACCTTCTCCGTATCGTGAATCCCAATCGCACAAAAAACACGGCTGTTTTGGACGGCCAGATGCTGTTAAGCCTGTAATCAATGAAATTATTTTGAGGTCGCAGCAAATGCTCCACTGGTGTTCCTTATATTTGACTACTTCCAGAATGTGTTTCAAATTATCGAAATTTTTTTACTAGTGTCAGTGCTATACGCAATTGGAACAGAAGGCATTCTATTCGTCTTGTGCAAAAGCATAACTTTTAAGCTGATTAGTAAACTATCGATGAACAAACGCCAATCATCTTTTTTATAAGTTAACCCAATCGTCCCCATTAACTTTTCGATATCGTTGCAATAAGCGAAATTTTTTACATCATTCACATTGAAGAACTTCTCTAACTCTTTTTGGCGTTTTCGATATGCTGTTACTTTGGTACCTTTCGCCAGCAAATTATTTCCTTTCAAAAATGAGGCCTGATCTTCTGATTTCTTCTGAGTCAAACACAAAATTGCAACAATTGCATCCAATTGCTTTTGTGTGACTAGGATTCGGTCCTTTGATGTGTCATAGGATGTACCTTCACCAGGGTCGTATTCTGAGAAGAAATGCATGGATATAGCAGCGGCGGTTGTAATACTGATATCTGTTTGAAGATCAATACTTCGGTATGTTGGTACTGGAACGAATTCTGAGTGCGCTAATGGTAATTGGACACTTGGCACTGCTAAATAAGTTTGATTCTTTGCTCTCCTTCTATTAAAAGTTGTATGGTAATTGATACATCCATAGCAATTTTGTTGTTGATGCGGGATGTTGTCTAACCACATCATTGGTATACCAAAAGGTATAGCCTTCTTCTTTTCACTTTTCCATTGCATAACACTTGAATAGCAATTAAAGCAAACTTTTTTAGGGGCATAGTTTAGGTCAGTGATAAACTCTTGCGAGAAATACTGTTTATAGGCTTCAAAAAAAAACAATCACTCGCATTGCCATATTTTTTATCGCTTGCTATGAAACGTCCACAAACATTACAAAAATGGTCCATTTTACATTTTGGTTCCGACATTTTTAATACAATATATATTATACATTATGGTTTTTGTTATTTTTATGAAACGGAGGCACTTAACTTAAATCACTCACAAAATAAAATAAGTTCCAAAAAAATTAATAGCGAATTTTATCACGACCGAGCGAAAATTAAAAGACATCAGCTTCGGCTGAGTTTCGAGTCTTAACTAAATCTTTATTTTTGATATTAGTTCGCTTGTACGAAATAAATAAAAATCGCTACCGTGCGGTGGTTGGAAACAAAAAAGAGGAAGACGAGGAAGAAGGAGAAGAAATTTATTGCATTTGACTGCGAAGTTCGAAGGTCGATTAAAAAAAATTCGAACTAACATAAACATCCGCCGCGATACGGGTCTTCTACCTTAGCCTCTATTTTCACCCCTCAATCTCAGAATCGACCTAACTTTTGCTAACCTGAATTTGTTCCACAGTGTCATCGTAGCACCGACCACGCATTGATACGCTACACTCGCTGCATTCCATATTAATATTACAAACAACGAATTTAGTAACATCTTTATAGTTCATGAAATTATGTTGACCTTCAGTTTCCATTGAGTTCAAACCGGATTTTTCGAACATTAGTTTCACTTTCTGATGCAATGTGCGCACACAAACATTTTGCTGGTTTCCAACCCCAATTTTTATAAAATCCTTTGGTCGCAACATTGTAAATCCTAATTGAAGTGAAGGATGTTTGCTTTTTAATTCATAGTATGTTTCACGAAACGATGAAAGCATTAGCCTTTTTCAGCCTTCTCGCGTAAGTTTCCTTGTCTTACTACAATGGAGTCCTGTGACCCTGGTATGATTCGGCTGATTTCTTCATCTACATAAATAAGTTTTACTGTGTTTAAAGTTTGTTCAGGTAAACTACGTCAGATTTCATTTTAATTAAAATTTTTTTTTTAATTTTTGTTATTTTTTAGCAAATCGTAAGATAAATCATGCCCAAAAATTTCTTTGTGTGTCATAGTGTTTGGTAATAGACAGTTTTCGGATTGTGATTTCATGTTTTTCAAAATTTGTTCGTAATCAGCTTTGATTTTATTTAGGACTTCTCATAAAATTGACAGTGAACCACCTCCAAGTGAATCTGAACAATTGCAGTGCTTTTTTCTTGCAGTATGTATCCATTATTTTCAAGTGATTTATTATGGCTGCTGCATGTTGGAACTTCATTATATTCTCCACACAATTCGACGATGATATCAATATATAAGGAAGTTAACAAGAGATAAATTTACTTAATAAATTTAAAAAAAAGAATAAAAACAGCATTTTAGTTTTTAGATATGTTATATATATTAAATAGATATTTCTAACATTTTTTTTTAAATCACTTCGCATTTGAAGGGTTTTCCTAGTTAAAATTTTATTTTTGCCAAAAATTGGTTTCAGTGTAATATAAAATTTTTCAGTGTACTTAGTTTAATATATTTCCAATAGTACAAAGATCTTTGAAATCGGTTGAGCCATTCCGCATGCATTTATTCCATAAGTATAGCCAAAAGATTACACAAACAAAACCAATTAACTTTCTTCTTGAGTATTCAAAGCTAAATTAAATTTAACATGAATAATCACTTATTTTGTTTTTGTAAACACTGTGTACAGTCTTCGTATTTTGCCGTCATCAATCACCAAAGCACTTGCATACACACACCCCCACATAAGCAGGGCGTCACCTCCCAGCTTACCAAAGTCGGAGCGCTCCGAAATAATGATCCAAAAAGAGTCCGGAATTTGAGCTTTTTTGGAGTGTTTTTTAGTAAACATTAAAAATACCACTTTTTTATGAAGATTCACGGAGCCTTGGAAGAAGAAATGAATATTGTAGAGCGGATAAGCTGCAAGGCTCAGTTATATGAACGATTTAGAGCATTTTGTGATAATTTTTGTTCTACGCGTAAAGAGAAATGTGAGAAAATAAACGTTGGAGAGTGGATAGGCAGCACCGTGCAATTATATGTAAATTAAATACGAGTTTTAAAGTTTTTCTTTTATTGAACTTTTATTAGGCGGCACTATGTGCCTTCAACTCGCATCACTCAGTATTATTACTCTTATAATTATAAAACGCGGTTATTATAGCTGCACTATGTGCATGGGTTTCCCGCGAGTGAGTTACACTGACTGACTTCACATAATCTTAAGAGCTACAAGCTAACCTATTCTCGAGCCTGCCTACGTGACCAAAGATGCTTGGTCAGCGGAATAGGGTTTACGCGTATAGCGCTCACCTGAAGTAATTCGTTTATTGAGATAAGAAGCAGTTGTACGTGTTTCGCTCAACTAAGGTGTTTAGTTTCATTAACTAAGACAGCGGATGCGCGTGTAGCGCATTTGCATTCTGGGTTGTAATAGAATACCAAAATATGCAGACGGATTGCCAGTAGAATAGCGTGGGAACGGATTCGTTAATAATGTGCTGTCTATGTACTTATTGAGTAATAAAATATAGTGTTAACTCCTCCCTCCGAAATTCCTATCGTCCGCGATTGGCTTAAAAAAATGCTATGTCGTTGAGACTTTTATGCACTGAATTTTTTGGTTTTGGCATCTGAAACTCTTCCGCGGTTTAGAAAGTAATTTTTGTGTTCCTTCTTCTTTTACACTTCAGTATTGCGATTATCGAAACAATTAGTGCCAAAAACCCAAAATGTGTGAACATACTGGATTTTACCAATAAATTTAATGAAGTAATTTTCTTAAGGTTTTTCATATTTAGTTCTTTCATGAGATTTAGGGACAAAACTTCTTCGTACTCTGAACGAGAGTTGGCGTTCTGTATTAGTGCAGGCAACGGTCTCAAGCTGTTTCTTTCTAACGTAGTAAAGCTTAAATCACTGATTCTTATAGTTTCATTAAAATGTTTAATAAGATATGATCCATTTCCTTCAAAATTGTTCAACAAAATGAATACATTACTTATTTCTTCGATATTTTTGACATGTTCGGTATTTGTAACCGTACAATTATATGTCTTATTTTCTAATAGATTCTTGATACAGTTTTCATTTTCTAAGTTACTAATTTCTGTTTGTTTACATATTTTTATTTCATTTACTTGTTTACAACTGTTTTCCAATCCATAATATTTTCCTTTGCATTTCAATACATTTTCAAATTTCAATTTTAAAATTGTTATATTTTTGATTATGGGCTTTATCAAAATATCGTTATAAATTTCGTCTTCGGTTTTTGGTAAATTAATTACATAAATTAGTAATTTTCCCTTATAAGCTATTTGAACATTCGCAAAATTTAATGATTATTCTAAAGATTCGAATGGAATGTTTTCTTGGAAAAATATATCGTTTATTTTATGTGATTCTTGGCTGGATATTAAATCACTATTTATTATATTTGCCTTGGCAAGGTGTATTGCCTTTTTTACATTTTCTATTTCCTCTTTTAGTATTTCAATTTTGAATTTGTATTGCAAGATCAATAAAATTTGAATATCATTGGAATTTTTAACTGTCTTTATTATTGAATTCCTGACCTTCGTGATATTTTCAATTCTTTCAAGGATATTTTTATTGATTATTAACTGTTGATTATTATTTTCTATGATTTCCTCAAATTTATCATTAATGGCTACAAGGTCTTCATGGTCGGGACTCCCCGCAATCCACTTCCATGTTGATCCTATTATATTTATTGAGCGTTTTTTCTTTCTCCCGGTATAACATTTTTAATAGTAGTATTAATTAATTTGATTTCTTCGTTTATGAAAGGGTGTAAGGGATGGGATGTTGGGATGTGTTTAGTAAAGTGGGCATGCATTTCGTCTAGGATGGAGGAGTACCTCGTCAGATTGGTCATGTGAAGGATCCTGTAGTTTCCGGTCTGCACCTTTGCCATACTATCCTCGATGGTTACGATTTCAGATTTAGAATAATCGAGTACTTCGACCGAAGCATGACAAAGTATTTGAAGGGTGAATAAAATAGTTGACCTAGATAAAGGAAGATACGATTTAGTTAGTGTCTTGTGCGGTCTTTGTGAACGATTTTTCCAGATTCTGTTTTTACTGTGGAATGTCTGTTTTCTTTAACTATTTCCTCTTTGTATCTTTTTGAAAGCTTAGTACCTAATCTTTTATTTTGTCTAACAAAAATTTTCTGTCCTGGACTATAGTCAACTGCTCCTTGTCTATTTTTGTTATGGTACTGAAGATCCTGTTCCTGTTTTATTTTGAGTGTTTCAAAAATTTGTTTCCCACTTTCTTCACGTTCGTCCCGATTGGACGAAGAAGGTCTGCCAAAAAATATATCAACTGGTTTTATTCCTGTAACCGATTGGATGGAATGGTTGTATTCATTTACGGACCACTCCATAAGTTCCTCAAAACTTCTGTCAGGATGCTCGTGTTTTAAGCATCTCATGATCTCTGCCAAAGTTGAGTGAAATCTTTCTATTTGACCATTTACTTCGTTTTTATATGGTGGTGCAGTAAAAATGTTTATATTAAATTCACTTTCCAGCGAACTAAATGTTTTTTTGTTATCAAAAACGATCGCCTTTGGTACTCCGAAGTAGAATAATATGCCTCTTAAAGGCCTCCTTATACTTTCGATACTTTTTCCATCTATTTTCTTTACTACTGCTAATTTGGAAAACTTATCAATAGAGGTGAGCACTTTGTGCTTGTCTGTTGAAAATATGTCTATGTGAATGGTATGTCCAGCATATTCGGGTAGGGGTGTGCGCCTAGTTTTGGATTGTTCGGGTGTCGATCGTATTTGTTTTCTTTACAAATTTTGCATAGTTTTGTGATTCGTTTAATTTTGTTTGCCATGGAGGGAAAATAGTATTTTCCTAATATTTGCAATCTGTTTTTTTTATCATTCCTATGGGCACCGATTTGTTCTTCTATTATAATTCGGTTTTGATCTTCCGTGTTTTTTATATCCTCCACAATCAGCTGTGTGAATCGCATCTTATAATTAGCAAAGTGTAGGGGGAAGCGGCTTGAATTTTTAGCATAGTAGGCTCCGTTGCTTTGATGCCATTTATCACCGAAGGATTCAGATGTTTCTTCAAAATTGACTTTAGTGAATCCTCCGAAAAGGTTCTTTCGGTAATAATGTGTCTATGGTACATTGGGAAAACTATTTCGAACTTATGTGAGGATTCTAAACCTTCGTTGATAAAAATTTGGTTTTTGAAGACATTAATAGGTGTTTCTACAGAGGGTATTAAATTTCCGGAGGAACTATCGCTACTATGGACCGTAATAGAATTTATGTTTGCCATTGGTGGTCGCGGGAGGCAGTCTGCAACTATGTTTGTGTTGCCGGGTTTGTAGATTATTTCGTGGTTATACTCCTCTAGTTGCGCTTTCCATCTCTTCATTTTGGCTTTGGTATTTTTGTTACTGAGAGCGAAAGTCAATGGTTGGTGGTCGGAAAATATTCTAATTTTTTTTGATCCGTAAAGAAAACATCTGAGTGACTGCAGAGCCCAAATGATCGCTAGCATCTCTTTTTCGTTGGTTGCAAAAGTTTCCTCTGCTCTGCTAAGCGTTCTTGAAAGAAAACATATTGGCCTACCCACTTGGGAGAGTACGGCTCCTAAAGCATAATGGGAAGCGTCAGTGGTGAGCTCGAATGCCCTTTCAAAGTCAGGGTAATGAAGTATTACATCATCAGATGTTAAGCAATTTTTTAGTTGTTTAACTGCTTCCACTTGTTGGGTTGTTAGATTCAATTTGACCTTCTTGGATTGATTTTTAGAAATTCTTCCCAGTTCTCCTCTAAGTAGTTCAGTGAGTGGTTTTGCGATTTGTGCGTAAGCTTTGATAAATCTACGATAGTGTCCGGTCATTCCCAAAAAAGATTGTAAATCATGGACATTCTTGGGAAGGGGGAAGTTAGTTATTGCTTCTACCTTTTTTGGTGTAGTCCGAATACCATCCTGACCAACAATAATACCGAGAAATTCAATTTCTTCTTTAATGAATTCGCATTTATCGTATTGCACCTTTAATCGAGCTCTTTCTGTTGAAAATAATGCTTAAATTATCGAATTCTCTTCTTTGGTTTCGCTAAAAATTATTATATCGTCGATGTAGACGTAACATCGGATACCAATATGTTCTCTTAGAACGTCATCTAAGGGGCCTTGGAAAATAGCTGGTGCGTTTCTTAGGCCGACCGGTAGCCGCGTGAACTCTAATTTCCCATTTGCGACTGCGAAGGCAGTTTTTCGATATCAGTCTCATTTAGGGAAATCTGGTGGAATCCGCTTTTAAGGTCGATAGTGGAGAAGTATTTATTTCTCCCTAAGTTGGATAAAATAGTGGTAATATCTGGAATAGGGTATTTATCTGGTATGGTTTCTTCGTTTAATTTACGATAATCAATTACCATACGATATTTTTTTTGACCAGAGGCGTCCTGTTTCTTAGGAACGATCCATACTGGTGAGTTGTAGGGAGATGTTGATGGACGAATGATGCCATCATTCAGCAATTCATCAATTTTATGGTCTATTTCATTTTTTAATGGTATAGGGTATGGATATGTTTTTGAATAGATTGGCCTATCGTTCCTTGTTCTAATTTCCGCTTTAACGCTAGTGCCAAAGGTTAATTTTTTATCTGGCTCGGAGAATAAGGTTGGAAATGAGTCCAAGAGTTGTTTTAATTTTCCGTTGTCCGTAGGATTCAAATGGTTAAGCCGTAGGGTAGTATGTGTAATGGAATTTATTGGCAGTTGGTGGATAGGATATTTATATTTATTGAGTAGAAGATATTAATGTTTGCGTGGTGCTCGATTTTTACTGGGCCTCCAACTGAGTTAGCGTAAAAGGATTTATTTGGGATAGGATTTCGTATGTAAATTGGGCTAATTGCTTCGACTTCTTCTTGTTCTTCGTTCTGTTCCAGTTGGATAGTATTCGTAGTTCTCTTCTGGATACTCTGCAATGTCGTCACTGCAGTCTGGTGGGTCACTCTCTATAGCCTCGGCATTGTAAATACGTTGCACTTTATTAGCGGTATGCAGGCTTTGAGACGGTGGTATTTTATTGGCTGGATGCCCAACAACGTTTGCCACCCCATTGGTGAACCCTTGTGGTTTGCTATTAGATGTTTGATTTTGTTGATACTGCGGCCTATTCTGGTAATTGACTTGCCTGGTTTGGAGGGACCGATCAACTTCCATAGGTGTTGGGGGTTTAGATGGAAGAGGTGGCCTGTAATTTTGTGACATGATGTAGTGGCGATATTGTAGAGGGGAGTTAGTACCATTTTGTTGTGGAAGAGGTGATCGAAAGTTGGGTTGCAAGGTGACAAAGTTGCGATTCTGTCCATAGTGCTGGTAAGCAATTGGTCTTTGGAATTGGTTGTGGGTATTTGTGAGCTCTGGGTAAAAAGGTAGGGTTTGTGTTTTAAGTAATGATGTTCTTGGTGGATTAGGGTTACTGGGTTTAGGATTATTTGCCAGTCGCCCAATGTTATTTGCGTGGATTGTCCTGTAATTCATATTTCCTAATTTGAGGCACATGTGGAGAGCCTGCGGTAAACTGGTTGCTTCACGTACACTTAGCAGACTTGGAAGAGTTCCGTTAAGTCCCCGTATAAAGGTATCGAGTGCTTTTTCTCTATAAGTTGCGTCATGGCAGATAGGGCTTCCTCACCCAGCTCAAGGCAATCAATCTTATCTAAAATTAGTGACAGATATTGATAAACCTGTTGATAGAATTCCTCAACCGTATTGCCCCTCTGGGCAAGGGTTGTCATTTGGTGCTCTAAAGTGCTCACATCTCCGTGCTTCCTTCCATACATTAATAGTATTCTGTCTACTGACTTCCTCCAGGAACTAAACTCACCATCTTTGCCTGAAAATTCCCTCAGGCATTTCACTACATCTGGCACTCTCTCAGATTGTTCTATGTTACTACTAAAATCTACATGAGTTTCCTCTTCTTCCTCTGATTGTGGGTTTAATAGGGCAGAAACCGTGTTTGTTATTAGGGATACCAATTTCTTTTTTTGGTTAGGGGTAAAAGTGGTTGGGGAATTAGAAGAGGATGTTTGTAAGTTAAGCCTTGACAGAGTCGCCGCTATCTGTTCTTCCTGACTCATTTTGTGAAAATAAATTTGTTTTAGTAATTTTAATCCTATAATTTCTTTTTATAGTTCTACTGTTTACAATAATTTCTTCCCTAATGCTAGTTTTCTTTCTAACTTTAACTTACAATAGTTCCTTCGGGATCTGCATCATTCCTTACTGGTTTTCCACAATGGAGATAGAGATGACGTGTAAAGATGATGAGGGTAAAGATGATTGCTTTATTTATTAATAAATTTTTTTTTCTTTTTGCCTTTTGTTACCAAAGTCACTTAGAGCTTAAATGTTTATACATGTTTATAAAATTTTTTGGTTTCTATTGGTTTCTTTCTATTTTTCCTTGTTGTAAAGATGATGGGGATAAAGATGATTGATTTACTTATTAATTTAATATATTTTTAAAGTCACTGTATGCCTTAACTGTTTATAATTTTTTTTTTTTGTTGTTTCGATTTTTCCTTAACTGCAAATTTTTGCTTTATATTTTTAATGATTTTTTCTAATTGCTAGCTATTGGTAGGCTGGACATACTGTCCGTCCTTTTTGCGAGGATACAAATTTTCCTCGCTACTAAGGGGCCTATTCCAATAGTATGTTTTATTTATTATTATATCTTTTTCCACTTTACGCCAATTAAACACGAGTTTTAAAGTTTTACTTTTATTGAACTTTTATTAAGCGGCACTATGTGCCTTCAACTCGCATCACTCAGTATTATTATTCTTATAATTATAAAACGCGGTTATTATAGCTGCACTATGTGCATGGGTTTCACGCGAGTGAGTTACAGTGACTGACTTAACTTAATCTTAAAAGCTACAAGCTAACCTATTGTGACGAATTCGATGATTCCTTAATTATCAATCCTGGGTTCGATCACTATAAAGTCAAATAAACACACGCACAGATATTTTAACTAATAGGTAGTTTTATTTACTAGTAATAAACGCAAAACAAAAGAGTTTGGTAACTTCGCAGTAGTTCACTGAACAACACTTGAAAATAAACTGATCAACTTGGCCTTATATATTCCAACAGGGTGCTTTCCTACGCACCGAGAACTTTTTGGTTGTTCGCTTTTCGTGTTCTGGAAGGGTCGGTGCTATTTATTGCCATCTCCTCTTTGCATCGTATTCGCAAACACTCGCGCCATCTCTCTTCCTCTTCCTAGTTACACGCTTGCATGCATAAGCGTAGCCATCGTTATCTCGGTTGTTTTTAACTAGTGGTGGGAGTGTTATTGAGTTAGGGATGGTACATGCTTGAGAATAATCGCCACACTGCCCTCCACCTAAGATCAGACACATTTCCCGAACCAACCGCTGCTAGACACTCAATGGTTGGCACTGCTTTATTAAACGTCATTTCCTCCAGGGATTGAAACTCCGACTTTAATCCTCTCCTGCAGAGATTCCCACAATGCATTGGAGTGTCACATATTCCAACCATTTTGTCCGTTCTTAATCCCGAGTGGATTTGTGCCTTCACTTTCGTTCCCAGTGGTACCCGGCATACATCCCTGCAACTCGTTTCTTCAGGATTCCGTTCCGTTCTCTCATGCCCAGTGCACTGTTTCACTTTATCCACTAGGTTGCGTTGCTTCCTCGGAACATGACCACCAGATGTTCGTCTTTTATCCTCAGCACACTCTGCACACTTAGTAATCCATTTCCTTACAAATCCAATAGAACCGCCGTTTTGCCTCCTGCAGCGTTTTCTTTATTCCCACATGCCTTCCATCTGGGTAACTATGCGACGCTTTGATGACATATGGAATTCTTTCCTGGGAAACAACAATAAATGCTCGATTATTTTGGCCATCTTCACTTTCCCATATCCGATGCAAACAACCAGATGTTAGCTTTAAGCTACTCCATTGTGCCCAGTATGCTTTTGCGATGCGACTCTGTCTAATCATCTCTCCTATTCTTGGCTGTTTGTTCTCCTGCAGTACTTTCAACACCCGTACCAAATCTGGATCTATCTCCTGGCCTTGCCGAATCTTCTTCAGGAAGTAACTGTCCGTCAAAGCTTTTGGTCGATGAGCTACCTCTGCTTTACAAGGCTCCCATTGCTTCATCTTCAAGATCACTCCCTTGGTGGTATAGCCACTATTGTGTCCAAAGACCAGAGGAACTTCTTGGCCGTTGTAAGTCACACCCCTGTTTCTTACGTTGATGTGTATGTCTCTCTCAGCCAAGAAGTCGACGACAATGATGACTTCGTCGACAATATTCGTTACTTAGAAGATGTGATACGTAGTTACATTCCCAATCACAACCTTACATGTCACCTCTCCTAGGATTTGCTTGCTTTCGCCAGCTACTGTCCACAACTTAGCTTTCCGCAGTGGTCTCACCTTTCCGCTGACCAAGTCCGTCCGAATGATGGAATGTGATGCACCAGTACCCACAGTCAGCAAGCGCTCTTTCCCGTCCACGTAGCCTTCAACAGTAACATTACTCGCTTTCCGTTCGAGTTGTGACACAGAGATTAGGGGGCATTCATCTTGCTCATCTTCTCCAGCTTTGCGTTTACGTCCACTTGAATTACTGTGGTTACTGGAGCTAGTGCCGCAATAACGTGCTATGTGACCTGGTTTTCCGCACTTAAGGCATTTAGTGGCACCATAACTTTTTTTTGTACTCCGTTCAACGCTTCCAGAATTGTGTCTACCCAGTCTGGCCGTGCTACCTCCACGCGGTGAGCTTTGCACGCCGGCTTACTTAACAGCGAGGCTGTTTCCTGCGTTAGAGCATGTGATACCGTCACAGCGAATGATCCTTTGGGATTTTTATATGTGGCTCGCTTCGTCTCCACGTCCCGTATTCCATTTATAAAGCTTTGAATTTTTACTCTTTCTGTGTATTCTACGGGTGCGTCTGCGTTTGCTAGATGGGCCAACCTCTCGATATCCGATGCCAATTCCTGCAAAGTTTCATTAGGTTTCTGGAAGCGATTCTGTAGCTCTATTTGGTATATCTGTTTTCGATGTTCGCTACCATAGCGTCTCCCAACTGCACCCATCAATCCTTCATAATTATTGCGTCCACCATCGGGAATAGTCTGTAATATTTCTGCTGCAGGACCCCTCAATGCCACGAACAGTGCAGCAACTTTGTCTTCAGTGCCCCAATTGTTCACCGCTGCCGTCTTCTCAAACTGTAGGTTAAATACCTGAAATGGAACAGAACCGTCAAAGGATGGGGTTTTTACCTTTGGAGTATTTGTGGAGGCTGTTGGACGATTCAGTTGCAGCTCCTGGATACGACCTCTCAGTTCATCTACCTCAGCCTCAATTTTGTCCTGCCGTTCTCTGAATACCTCCTGCACTTCAGTTATTTTTGCGTCCTGCATTCTTAGCTGTGATGCCATTCGTTCTTCCTGTGCCTCCAGCTGCAATGCAATTCTCGCCATGTGTGTCTTTTGTTCTTCCAACTGAGATGCCATGTGTTTCTTTTGTTCTTCCAACTGAGATGCCATGTGTGTCTTTTGTTCTTCCAACTAAGATGCCATGTGTGTCTTTTGTTCTTCCAGCTGTGTTGAAATGCTAGATGACATCTGAGTCAATACAGTCAGCAACGCGTTAGTGTCCACACTTGCCACTGGATTCGGAGGCTCGTTTTTCTCTTCCATTTTCGTGGATGCCTCCTCCACAAGATGGAAAACATAATCATCAACGTTGATTCCCTCCGCTTCCATTGCTCCCGTAGTCGTGATTTTAGTCCGCGTTGTTTCAACTCAGTTTTGAGTTGCTGAATCTTTAATTCATTCAACTTAGCCATGTCCTTGCTATCCTTGCAACCACTGGTATTTATTTAACAATACCGCTTCTGACACCAATTGGGACGAATTCGATGATTTCCTAATTATCAATCCTGGGTTCGATCACTATAAAGTCAAATAAACACACGCACAGATATTGTAACTAATAGCTAGTTTTATTTACTAGTAATAAACGCAAAACAAATTTAAGAGTTTGGTAACTTCGCAGTAGTTCACTGAACAACACTAGAAAATAAACTGATCAACTGTCCTTGCTTGGTCACCGCCTTATATATTCCAACAGGGTGCTTGCCTATGCACCGAGAACTTTCTTGGTTGTTCGCTTTTGGTGTTCTGGAAGGGTCGGTGCTATTTATTGGCATCTCCTCTTTGCATCGTATTCGCAAACACTCGCGCCGTCTCTCTTCCTCTTCCTAGTTACACGCTTGCATGCATAAGCGTAGCCATCGTTATCTCGGTTCATTTATAAATTTTTGAAAATTATTATTTTAATAAAATACTCTAATAACGACGGTATATAAACTGAAATACAAATTTAAGTAAGGTACATCGTGGATTATCAATTACAGAACAGGTTCCTCTGAATAGACTAAAATACCGCCAAATTTTTTAAGTTGCAAGAACATAACTACTACTACCTTAGGGTTTAAAATTACATTTTCAATAATAGGGTATCTAATCCTAGTTTAGTATAAAAATTTAAAAGATTTATATAAAATTTTACCTAATAAATTTATATTTATTTTATATAATTACTTTCACTAAAAAATTTTTACTTGTATAATTTGTATAACCGCGGCTGCTGGCACAAAATTAGCCAATACTAAAAATCACTAATTCCAAATATCTTTGATTTATAAAATTAATAACTGAGATTAAACTATAATTTATTTTATTTTTTAAATAAATAAAAATTCATGCAAAAACTTACATATAAAATAAATTTATAATAAAAATTTAAGCTAAACCAGAGAAGATGCCGAACCCGAGCCCACAATCGAAGATGATGGAATTGACGTTCCACAACCCGACTATAATGAGGTGCGAGGTGCGAATAGCAATATCCCGATTGAAAAACAATAAAGCAGCTGGCGCGGATGGCTTGCCTGCTGAGCTATTCAAACACGGAGGCGAGGAGCTGGTAAGGCGCATGCATCAGCTTCTATGCAGAATTTGGTCGGATGAATGCATGCCTGAAGATTGGAATCTAAGTGTTCTCTGCCCAATCCACAAGAAGGGCGATCCTGCAAACTGCGCCAACTATCGCGGAATCAGCCTTTTGAATGTTGCATATAAGGTCCTATCAAGCGTATTGTGCGAAAGACTGAAGCCTGATGTGAACAGACTGATTGGACCTTATCAGTGTGGCTTCAGACCTGGTAAATCTACCATCGACCAGATTTTTACAATACCCCAAATCTTGGAAAAAACCTGTGAAAAAAGAATCGACACGCATCATTTCTTTGTTGATTTTAAAGCCGCTTTCGATAGCACGAAAAGGAGCTGCCTATATGCCGCTATGTCTGAATTTGGTTTCCCCGCAAAACTTATACGGCTATGCAAAATGACCTTGAGCAACACCGCCAGCTCGGTCAGAATTGGGAAGTACCTCTCCGAGCCGTTCGAAACTAAACGAGATTTCAGACAGGGTGACCCCCTATCGTGCGATTTCTTTAATTTAATGCTGGAGAAAATAATACAAGCTGCAGAACTTAACCGCGCTGGAACAATATTTTATAAAAGCGTGCAACTGTTGGCATATGCTGACGATATTGATATCATTGGCCTTAACAACCGCGCCGTAACTTCTGCTTACTCCAAATTAGAAAAAGAAGCGGAGAAAATGGGATTGGTGGTGAACGAGGGCAAAACGAAGTACCTTCTGTCATCATGCAAAGAGTCAGCGCATTCGCGCCTTGGCAACCAAGCCACTGTTGGCAGCAATAATTTCGAAATAGTAAAGGACTTCGTTTACCTGGGAACCAGCATTAATACCAACAAAATGTTAGCCTAGAAATCCGACGAAGAATCACTCTTGCAAGCAAATGCTACTTCGGACTGAATAGGCAATTGAAAAGTAAAGTCCTCTCTCGGCGAACGAAAATAACACTCTACAAGTCACTCATCACACCCGTCCTGCTATATGGTGCAGAAGCGTGGACACTAACAACATCTGATGAGGCGGCTCTGGGAGTATTCGAGAGAAAGGTTCTTCGAAAGATTTGTGGACCTCTACGCGTTGGCGACGGCGAGTACCGAAGAAGATTTAATGATGAGCTGTATGAACTTTACGCAGACGCCGACATAGTTCAGCGAATTGAGCGAAGATGCTCCAGCCCAGAAGGTATTCTTATCGGCACCCGCCGGTGGAAGCAGAGGAAGAGGGCGACCACCACTCCGATGGAAGGACCAAGTGGAGAGCGATTTGCGATCCCGCGGTGTTTCCAATTGGCGCCAGTTGGCGCAACGAAGAAGCGACTGGCGAGCTATGTTGGACGGTCAAAATCGCCCGGGCGGTTAGATGACCATTTAAAGAAGAAAATTTAACTTTTAGTAAAATTTAATCAAAATTAAATTTTAATAAAATTTAACTTGTAATAAAAATTATATAATATAAATAATCAAATTTAATAAATTATTTATAATTATTGAGTTAGGGATGGTACATGCTTGAGAATAATCGCCACACTATGCATGAGCCTGCCTACGTGACCAAAGATGCTTGGTCAGCGGAATAGGGTTTGCGCGTATAGCGCTTACCTGAAGTAAGTCGTTTATTGAGAGAAGAAGCAGTTGCGAGTGTTTCGCTCACTAAGGTGTTAAGCTTCATTAACTAAGACAGCGGAAGCGCGTGTAGCGCATTTGCATTCTGGGTTGCAATAGGATACCAAAATATGCAGACGGATTGCCAGTAGAATAGCGTGGGAACGGAGTCGTTATTAATAATGTGCTGTCTATGTACTTATTGAGTAATAAAATATAGTGTTAACTTGTATATTTTAGAGCATTTTCTGAGGTTTTTATTTTACCTAATGGAACGTAAAGTGTCTTTTTCTCCTGAATGTTTATCAATAGTCAAAAGTTGGAAGCGAACTAAATTGCATTTAAAATAAAATATGGTCTATTATAGAAACCACATAGTAAAACTTTCAAAGTTAACATAATGTTTTGAAGGCAATTTTTTAAACTTTGATAAACTTTCCTGAACTTTTTGCAAAACTTTGAAAATTTTATTTATGTGGTTTCTATAAAAGATTTTGCTTTATTTTAAATGAAAATTATTAAAACCGCAAATTAAAATATTTTACGAGTAAAACTACTCCCAATTTTGTTTCTATTATTCCAGCCACTACTGCATGTATATTCTATATAGCATTTTAATGAATCGAATATAGTTTTTGATTGAATGAAGTGATAAGTTCCAAATGAAAAATGTATGCGATTAGTTGTACTTATATATTTAGTTATACAAATATTTTACATAAAACTAATAGAACTAATAGAATTACATATGTTTTCAATGTAAAATAAATAATACTGTAGAAACCATTAGAAGGTGAACTTTCTTCTGATTAGTTAAATACAGATATGAGTATTAAAACCTATAAGAATCTTAGCAAAAGAGTAAAAAAAAAGGAAAAAAATGTGACTAAAAAGGCTCAAAAAAAACTTCAGAAAAGCATCAATAAAAGGCTCCGAAAAGAGGCCAAAAAGACTCCGAAGTTCATTTAAAAAGAGTCATAAAACGCTGCAAATACATCGGATTTGGAATCATTTTGGACTCTTTTTTGTGGCTTCTTTTAGGGTGCCCGCGCAAAGCTCATTTCGGAGGGTAAAGCTCCGGGAAATGTGCGTTTTATGGCTCCGAAAGGAGTCTTTTTTCCTACTTTTGGTTAGCTGGGATACATATCCAACATAGCCAACATCAACAACAAGGCGCAGACAGATGTCACGCGTCGTAGCTTTGCATCAACCAAACACAGGCAGAATTAAAAGCAGCGGGAGAGGCACGCTTACTGGCATCGACGATTAACTTTTCTGAACTGTTCCACAGAGCCCAAAGATGTTTACATATCAACAAGACACCGGCAGTGGCGCGCTTACAGGCAGCGACGCGTAATTTTTTTGGACAGCCCCTACCGAGCCCAAAGATGTTTACAAATCAAAAACCTTCTCGATATTTTCTCCTACTCTTAATGTGCAGTTACCTAGCACAATAATTCCAATATTCTATAGTTGAAGACGCAAGTTATTTGCCTGCACCTATGTAGGTACATATGTATGTGTGTGTATGTACGGGTGAGCGCGAATAAAGAACGCGCATACAAATGTATAGGTAAATAAAATTGTAACTATTCAAAATTCATTTCAATTATTCAAAGGTAAATATAAGGTAAGTGTGATTTAAGTATTTAGATAAGTATTTATATAAGGAAAGTATAGTATTATTTCTACATTTATATTCAATTTTACTAATATTTCATTTCAGTTATTACATATAGTGAAATAGTGAAAAAAAATAAAAACAAAAAAAAAATAGTAATAAATTTTTTTTCTTCTTTTAACGTATTTTATTTCTTAATTCGAGAAAGTGAGAATTTGATTCTGATTTGATTTCGTGGTTGGCCTAATATACATGCATGGTTTTAGTACCCAACAGACAATCGGATTGGCCACAAGCTGCGAAAAAGTTGCGAAAATATTGGACCAAAATGAAAAAACCCATTAATGGTTTAACGAGGTAACCTGAAACGCGAATTATTATTTCGTAGATGCAGAAAACGTAGGATCTTTGCGACAAAATCCTATTTGTTAAAAAATTGCCTTTCAATAACTTTAGTGAACCTTTGATGATATTAATGTTCACTTACGATATAAAAATGTATGCTATGACGTGAAAAAAAATAGTAAAAATGCACACCCTCATGTCTCGAACGAAAAAGGTTGGCAGTAACATTAAGAGAGTATTTTACCTACAAATGACCTTCCGTAACTCGAAAGAAATTCCATAAAAATAAATACATAGCAATTCTCTAACTCGAAGTAACGCATATTTATTTTTGAATTTTGCTTCATATTGCGGGGAAATCCCTTTTTGTACATGAAATGCTTTCTTTTTAATTTTAAGTCAGTTTAAAGTCAGCCCCAGGTCTGAAATAAATTCAATTTGTTCATTATAAGGACAATTAAAAGCGTTTTAAAATGTATAAATATAAACTAATCACAGAAGTGAAAGGCGGGTTAAAGAAAAAACAAGCTGCTGAAAAATATGGTATTCCAGCTAGTACAGTTTCCACAGGGTTTAAAAATAAGGAGTAAATTTTCAAGACTGTCGAAACAGGAGTTCCTGTATGTAATAAAATTATTAAAAGATCAAAATATGAGAATATCGACAAAGCAGTTCTCGATTGGTTCACAGTGGAAGGAAATGCAAACATGCTTATATCTGAAGCAATATTAAAGGATAAGGCAATGCAGTTCGCAAAGCGTTTTGGAGATGGCCATTTTATGGCAAGCACCCGTTGGCTCGATAAATGGAAGCAGAGGTATCGAACAAAACATCCTTTCAACTAAACAGTAAATAAAATAATTTGTGAACTTTTTTAATTCTAGACATGGCGTGGGTTATAAAAAGCATGTGGTGAAGGAAATTCGGTTAGTGAAGTAGACTGCGGAAAATGGAAAAAATATTTATTGCCGAATTTATTACAAAAGTATTCCAAAACCTCCGTGCTTTCTTAGTACTATCATAGAATACATAGCAAACTCCAAGGCTTGGATGTCAGGACAATGGGTACTCAAATTGGATAAGCAATTTCTAAGTGCTGCCCGAAAATTTTTACTGTTTTTCTAAAATTGCCCAGCCCATTCTAGGGTAGTTCAAAATAAACAAAATTTAGTTGACAAATTTTTAACCGAATATAACCGCTAAGTTGCAACGGCTTGATCAGGGAGTCATACACTTATACACATGTGTATAGATACTACAGTATCGATACTGTAGTTCAGAGTATACTACAACCAGTCTACAACTACTAGTGGTATAAAGGTGATACATATGTGGTATAGATGGTGGTATTGATAATATACTACAATTTGTGCTGCTATTAGACGGAAGGATGTAAATAAAAAAACAGGATATTACGCATTGATTACGTTACTAAAGCTTGGGATATTGACGACAGTAAACAAACAATAGCGAACTGCTTCAAGAAAAATAGATTTGGTCAATATTCCGAATGGGAGGAAAATACGATATACCCCTAATATTTTGGACTGAGATTGCTGAAAATCAAAATATCTTTGAGGAGGATTATGGAGCGTGGCTAAAAGCAAACAAAATAACATGCAATGCCATGTTGAAGTAGATAGAGAGCACAACCTGCACAAAAATAAACGTTAATTTTCAATCATTAATTTCAGAATATTTCGCTTCATTGTAACGTTTTTTTATAGTTTTCTTTAAGACTATGCATTTAAAAAAAATTCCATACATTATATAAAACTGTGTGCAATTGACAGTTTTTTACTAGAAACGAAAAAATTCTATAACTCAAATTCTTCGTAAATTCCGTGTAAGTTTATTGCTCTCTCAACTCTTCATTCGTTGGGTGGTAGATTGTCCTCTCTGATGACCACCATATCTCCAATCTTTATTGTAGATTTCGGATGCTTCTATTTTATTCTGTTTTTAATTCTGAAGTTATTCTGCTTTCCGTCTTTTGGAGAAGTTTTCATGCACGGCCTTAAGTTTCCTCCAGCGATTAACGCTCGACGCTGGTGGAAGAAGCTCTAAATCCGATGGTTCGGTCGAGGCCGGGTTAAGAGGACGTGAGTTGAGACAGGCTATCTTTTTAAAGTGTTTTTTAAAAATTCTTCCCACCAGCTTCCCATAGTCCGACCATATGCGGAGCTCCAGACGGCATGAAATGCCACATTAATGCCTGATGCGCATAATTTGATATCACCTGGGTTCGGAATTCTGCCAGAAATAGTTATACTCTGAGTGCACAAAGGCTGATCTCGTAAACATCAGTTTGCAACGCAATACTGCATTATGAAAACCGTATTGATACATTCCTATGATGCTTTTGCGATACATTGCATAAATCATGATTTTTTAAACGCAACTTGTCACTTTAATTTATTTCCTAATCTTTTCTTATATTATCTTCTAATATGATAAATTCGTAAGTTGTTTTGATTTTGTTCTTCCAACATTGTGGATATTTTTGTTTTGTTACAAACCGGTTTCGGCGATCCGCCATTTTCGTTCTCTGATTGATAAGGGATGACGAAAAATCGTTCCAATATACATCTAATAAATTCGTAAGTTTGTGAGTGAGTCTGTTAACCTACGAAATTTTGTACACTATAGAACAAGTACCAGATTCACGACCAACCTATTTAAAAAACTCTTATTTACGATGCGATTTGCCCGAAATTTTCCAAAAAAATCCTATTTATAGTGCGTTTGCCCTTTATTAGAGATGCAGCGAATATTCAGCAACTATTCGGTACTCGGCCACTTTTCTTGCTATTCGGCATTCTGGCGAATATCGCAAACTATAGCAATAGGAAATCATGGAAAAAAAAACTTTTAATATTCTGTGTCTACAACAACCACATGAAAATGACAGAAAATCCGCTTTCGGATCGTTGATACCGTGGTCAAAACGCATCGTTTGATACGTCTCCCGACATTTTTGGACGTGTTTTAGCAGTTGTTTCCTAAAGAAAACAACGCAGATATTCCACCAAACGTACGTTCAATAAGTGATCTGCCGTTTGAAGAATGGTCGTTGAGAAAGTTCGGAGTTCTCTGCAGGGTTTCTAAACAGTGTTAATAATCACGGCACTAGGGGCTATCCAGAGTCTCCTACAATAATTTTTAATAAATAAACAAATTTTATCAATTATTATTTCATTTATTTATTTACAAAAACTTGAAATTTCTAAATAAATGTAAATGCCAGATTTTTCCTTTTAGGTTTGCTCTCACATTGCCTACCCCCAACAAAAGGACTAAAAGCTAAAGTAGGCAACATTGTTCGCAATGCGAAAGAAATACAGAGTGCCATTTGGTTATCGAACCGCATTTGATTTTCGCACCGCATTGCCTTTCATATCGCGATGCAATGTAACCCCTCTGTTTAAACGTGGCAAAAATTCATGTCATTTTGCTTATTTTCTTCGTGCGGGCGGAGCCGTGGGTAAAACTTAGTGTTAGTATAAATGATGTACAGGAGAGCATCATAAGTGTATTCATTGTGGACCTTAAATCGACACTTCGTTATCTCAATATAACTAGCAGGCCACCTAAGGTGTGGTAAGAATTTCTGAAACGGATCACTTAAAATTGTGTGGTGGCTATTGACAATACAAACCAATGGAAAAAAAATATTGTATCCTGTTTTATCGCCAATTGAAAGTTTTTGCCCTTTTTATATCAAAGTTTATTAACTTCCGATATACTGGACCGATTTTGATTCTCGGTTCCAAAAACGTTTGAAGAGCACATTTTTTATTTCATTATAACTTAATTTTAAATAGACCTATTTTGCAAAAACCATGCATAAAAATTGTTCCAGAGCAAATTTTTTACACAAAAAAATAAAACATAAGTCTCTAAAATATCCGGCCCGTGGCTTTATTGTATTTGCATTAAAATTACAAGGAAGTGCAACTAGTGCCTGAAATAAAAATAAATTATTAAATTTTGTAGCATGTTTGCAAATTTGTTTAAAAAGTGTAGTTATTCTCGATATATGTAAGTACTAGAACAAATCTACACCAACAAATGCACAAAAGCTATTGTTGAAGAGGGGATAAAGTGAGGTATTTTGCGAAAACGCACCGGTGCGACTTCACTGAAAACGTAGTTTGATACTCTGGATATTCGCGGACCAGATCTCATTCAAGCTTTCCGTGCCCATTTTTTTAAACATAAGTATTTCAGCAGAATGCTGTATCAGACTCAAAGATTTTTACAGCGGTTATGAATAAAAAATGCAGAAACTGTTCAAGGTTTGATAACTGTGCAACTTTTTTTTCTCAACGGAATATCTTAGAAGATAATATTCTGCATATGTGGTATACTTTTTGTGCAAAAACTCGCTCTCGAACAATTTTTTTGCATTGTTTTTGCACCGATTTTCAAAATAGGTATATTTGGAAGGTAGAATGCTGACAACTGAATTATCAAAAGCGGTCCAGTAAATCGGAAGTTATTAAATTATAGTTGATTTTTATATTTGGCCAATATTTTGTATACTTGTAGTAGTTTCTGAGCTTTACGGCCGTGCTGTAAATAAGACGAATCAAAGTTTGCCTATTCCTCCTACGCGTTTCGACGTAGTTTTGCACCTTCTGCAGGTGCTCCTCCTTTTTATTTCGATTAAACCACAAAACAATCTCAATTACCATCAACATTTATAAAACAATAAAATTTTACACTTACATTCTTTGTCAATTAAAAATTAAAATTACATCAAAACATTAAACACAATACAAAATAAAACAAAATTAAAAAACCATTTACTATCATTTGTGACGATATTTTCATGCGCGAGTTACGGAAGGTATGTATACATAAGTTTGCTAATGTGACAATAGCCTTATAAAAAAAGTATCGATTAAAAGCTTAATAAACTAAAAACCATACCTAGAAGGTAAAAAGAGATTGATGGGAATTAAAAGGCACCGGAGCTAACGCTACCAAATAAAAAGAAAAGTTAAAATAACCTTTTGTTTTCTTCCCATAAGGAACGAGGTAATAAAGTTTTGAAATCTGGTTTCCTTAAAGTAAAGGAAAACCAAAACTGGCGCAGTCTACAGGATAAATTTTAAGAAAGCAAGGTAGAAAACGTATGCAAGTAAAAACGTGCATGACCTTAACCTCAAACTCGAGTCCTCGTGCCAAAGTGATACGTTTAGTCGCCCTGTCCTAATTTCGCTAATCTCAAAGATTTTACGGGCATCATTTTGATAAGGCGAATTTCAATTCCTTGCCTAAGGACCTACAACACGCTTCCGGCATATTGCGACGTCGAGCGAATATCGACAAAACGTATTGCCAATCGTAGTCACATCTTAGCACCGGTAACGCAACGTCGAGAGAATATCGACAACCCACATTATTCATAAATAAATTCGATTTTACAACCATTATCGTCATTGCAATATTGACAACGCACACTAAACACAAAAATTCGAAACCATCAGCAATAAGGCAACGTCGAGGGAACATCGACAACTCACTACAAATAATCCAATCAAAATTAAGAAGAAATTCCAAGTTAGGTGAATTCGAGCACATGCAATTGGCTACTAAGTTAAGGAGGCAACTTGAATTTGATGAGAAACGACCGCTTAGTAAGTTAGTTTTAAGTGATATTAGTGAAAATAGTATAACGATGGCGACGAACTCTCCGCAAAACGAGTCTGCAAATAATATGCAAGGCCCAGGTACCACACAGCCTAATGTAACGCAACTTTTAGCACATCTTAAAATTCCGGACGCCGTAAAAGACGTGCCTGAATTTAAGGGCAACACAACATCGTTATACGATTATGTCGATAATGTAGAAGAAATATTAAGTCTTTTGCCAGATCTTGGCAGTAATTATACAAAAATTATATTGAGGTCGGTGCGTAATAAAATTGTCGGTGAAGCCAACGACGTTCTTAATATGTATGGAACAACCCTGGATTGGCTGCACATAAAGAACAATTTAATTATGCACTATGCCGACAAGCGTAACGAAACTAGCCTAATTCGAGATTTACATTTTATAAAACAAAACACGAGCAGCGTCGAACATTTTTATGCAAAATTATTGAAATTTTGGCAAGCTTAACGAATACTTTAAAAGTTCATGTGTGTGATCAAAATGTAAGAATGGCGAAGCTTAAATTATATCAGGAAATGTGTCTTAATGTTTTCCTATCCGGACTTAGAGAAAATCTCGGATCTACTATTCGAGCAATGCGTCCTAACTCAATATCTAAAGCTTTTAATTTTTGTCTCGAAGAGCAAAACATTCAATACATGAAAAGCCCTTTTTCATCAGGGGAAACTGCAAAGCGAATTACGGCGCCTATCCCTCAAACCCTTCCGAACCGCTTATTGAAGCCAATCGTCCTACAACAAATCACCACCCCATTTTTTCCGACCCCTCCATCTTAAATAAATCCACGCGTTTTCCCCAACAATATAAACCCGCCACAAACTACCTTTCAAAAATCTTTAAGTAGGATTGCACAACCGCAAAGGGCTTCCGACATCTGCGGAAGAACTAACCAACAATTCAAAAATTTAAATGTTCCTGAACCTATGGACACTTCGAGTGGAAACTCATACTTAAAGCGTTCCAATAGCAATTTGCAGCCCCGCAATCCACCACAGTACACGGTAAAAGAAGTATTCAACGTAGAATATCCAGATAATTGCGATCCGATTCAGGAACCAGATTCAGGAGCTCAATATAGCTCCCTAAGCCCATGTACATCTTCAAATGAATGTAAAGCATACGTCTCTAGCTCTCACGTCTCTTCTCGTACATTAAATACGAAATAGAAGACGGAAATTTTCAGACAAAAGCCTCGGATACTCTATTAGATTCGTAGATTTTAACTCCCATCAGTCTTTCAATCTACCTTATAGTGACATTTCTGATAGCCAAAACAATAATCTAAAATTTCTGATAGATACTGGTAGTAATATGTCATTCATAAGCCCAGAACTCGTAAACATGGACATTATCGAAAAAATCAAACCCATTTGCAATTAAAACTATTTTTAATACCCATTTGATCGAAAACCAAGTAAAATTTAACTGTTTTAAAGCATTCAATGATAATAAAAAGTTCCGTTTACTTTTATTTAAGTTTCATAATTACTTCGACGGTCTTATAGGTTTAGAGACTATGAAAGAGCTTGGCGCAGTAATCGATCTTGAAAAAACAATTCTTACAACACCAAATGCAGTAATTGCTCTTAAATATAAACCAAGCTACATGTCAAAAAAATATATCGTTCCACCTAGAACCAAAATAGTCGCCAATCTGCCAGTAGATATACAGTCGGGCGATATATTTGTAAAATCCAAATACATAAATGAAAACCTATTCATACCTGAACGAATTTTTAAGGCCCAGGATTGGTACTCCTTAGTCGAGGTCACTAATCTTTCCGAGATCGTAGAACAGCCTATAAAAGTAGAACATTTCCACAAAGAAAATTTCTCAGAAGTTCACAATTATTCCATACAGTGTTGTGCAGGTATTACAAACGAGTACAGCATTTTGAGCTGTATAAGAACTAACCATTTAAATTCGGAAGAAAAACAACAGTTAATAAAGCTATGCACATGTTTCGAAGATATTTTTTTTAAAGAAAACCAAAGTTTAACGTTTACCAACCATATTAAGCACGAAATCAAAACATCTGATGACATTCCGATCTATATGAAATCCTATAGATATCCGGAAATGCATAAAGCCGAGATACAAAGACAGATTTAGAAAATGCTAGAAGATGGCATAATACAGCCAAGTTATTCGCCAAGTTATTCGGTCTTCACCCATTTGGATCGTTCTGAAGAAAGTTGATGCAAGTGGGAAGCAAAAATGGAGGGTTGTCGTTGATTATAGAAAGCTTAATTAAAAAACCATAGATGACCGATATCCCCTGCCGAACATAAATGATATTCTCGATAAACTCGGCAAAAGCATGTACTTCAGCACTCTCGCTTTAGCTTCCGGCTATTATCAAATCGAAGTAAAAAAGGAAGACATACCTAAAACTGCTTTTTCGGTTGACCACGGTCACTACGAATATATAAGAATGCCGTTCGGGCTTAAAACCGCTCCCGCCACTTTCAAAGGGTTATGGACAATATTCTACGCGACTTAATAGGTAAAATATGTTTCGTCTACATGGACGATATTATCGTTTTAGGTCACATCGTCACTGTTGACGGCGTTAGACCCAATCCCGCAAATATAAAGGTTATACAAAATTTTCCGGTCCCGAAACCCGCAAAGCAAATAAAATCATTTCTTGGCTTCGTGGGTTACTACCGCAAATTTATTAGGGATTTCGCCAAACTTACAAAACCTTTAACAGAGTGCCTACGAAAAGATCAACAAATACGAATCGACTCCCGTTTTCTCAATTGTTTTGAAACATGCAAAAATATTTTATGTAACGAGCCCATTCTTCAATACCCCAATTTCGAAAAACCATTTGTTCTGACAACAGACGCTAGCAATGTTGCTCTAGGCGCTGTGCTATCGCAAGGGCCAATCGGTTCGGATAAGCCGATATGTTTTGCCAGCAGAACACTAAATAAATCAGAACAAAATTATAGTGCGATAGAAAAGGAACTCTTGGCAATAGTTTGGGCCACTAAGTACTTCAGGCCCTACCTCTTCGGTAGAAAATTCAAAATAATTACCGATCACAAGCCACTCACTTGGATTTTTTCACTTAAAGAACCTAACTCAAAACTTGTTCGTTGGCGACTCAAGCTCGAAGAGTTTGACTACGAAATCGTTCATAAGAAAGGCAAAGACAATAGTAACGCGGACGCCTTGTCGAGAGTAGAGATAAATCTCACGGAATCAGCTGAAAATAACGTAGATGATTTAGATAGAGATTGGCGGCCGCCGTGGTGTGAAGGTAGTGTTGCCGGCCTACCATACCGAAGGTCCATGGTTCGAGCCCTGGTACGGGTAACATCAAAAAAGTGATTTGAAAAAAGTTTTTCAAAACGGGGTCGCCCCTCGGCAGTGGTTTGGCAAACTCTCCGAGTGTATTTCTGCCATGACAGGCTTCTCAGCAAAAAATTCGTCTCCTTTGTAGATGCCGTTCGGAGTCGGCAAAAAACTGTAGGCCCCACCAATTTGTAGGGAAAATTCAAATCGGCACACCACAAATTGGAAGAGAAGTTTGGCGCAAAAATCTCTTAGGAGGTTTATGATGATATACCTGTTGTATATCGCGCCATAGAGAGAGAGAGATTTAGAATCAAACACGGTACACTCCGCCGCAACGACGCCATACCTATATCAGAGCTACCGATTAACGGGTTTCGTTCTCAGGTTATAGTAAATAAAGATAACAACAGTGGTACTAAACAAACTTTGAAAAGTGTTTTCAAGAAAAATCGCCTACCTTAAATACAACATATTTGAGTTTAGTTAAAAGTATCGTCGACATCTTAGAGTCGTTTTCCAATTCAAAAAAACAATTGCCATTCTAACTGACGACGAAAGTTTCAAAGTCGTTCAAGACGTATACTCTAAATATTTTAGCAACAGTAGGTTGAGATTAATACGATGCGTCATACTTGTAACAGATCGACACCATTTCCAACAAATACTTCGGCCATTACGAATCATGAATTTTTACGCAACCATACTAGATAATACGAAAAGCTTGCTAAAATAATATTCAAACGAAGTCTAGAAAATAAGAAAAACAATATAGACAAGCTTAACTGGAATCGCATAAAACCAAGAAACTTTAATAAAGACGATTTGGTTTATGAAGCCGATAATAGAAGGAACAAGCTAGCTCCAAAATTTGTCAAACATAAAGTAAAAAATAATAACAAAATAACAATCGATACAAAAAAAAGAAAAATTCATAAACAGAAACTTAAAAACAAATGCAAACAGCTATCAAATAGACACACAATACTATGCAATGTTACATATATCTACTCTATTCCAAAAAACAATAAAAAAAAAAAAAAAAAAAACATTATTAAATATTGAGATTTGTATATATGTACAGATGTAAATTAATTCATAAAGTAAAAATTATAAGAATATGTAACTACTTACTTTATATTACTCCTCACTTCCCAATGTCGAAAAGGGGAGAAGTTACGGCATGTAACTGTAGCCTTATATATAGGACGGTGCTATGGGCGGAAATGACGTGTCTCCGCGCCATCACCGCGTGTAGAGTTTGAGGGCTTCTCGTGGTTTAGTAGTGGTCGAAAATGGCAAGGTCCCGACGCAACCTGTTGAACCCTTGACGGTAGTGCGGTAATGTCCTCCCTTATATTAGCTTCTTCGTCAGCTACTTCTTCTGCCCATTTCATCGACTTCTCCATAATGTGGGTAGATAGTGCTCCATCCGAGCTTGCTTCATCGTCATCGTCCTCGTTGATGGTGGGTGGTACCTCGTCGGTGTGTGTTGAAGTATGGTGCCCCGGGTCTCAGTTTCGTTGTAAAGAACCTAACTCAAAACTTGTTCGTTGGCGACTCAAGCTCGAAGAGTTTGACTACGAAATCGTTTATAAGAAAGGAAAAGACAATAGTAACGCGGACGCCTTGTCGAGAGTAGAGATAAATCTCACGGAAACAGTTGAAAATAACGTAGATGATTTAGAATCAAACACGGCACACTCCGCCGCAGAGAACCACAACGACGCCATACCTATATCAGAGCTACCGATTAACGGGTTTCGTTATCAGGTTATAGAACCCACGGGAGTTCAACAGCATATACCAACTGACACCTATCAAATTGTCAACCCATTACTCAATGCGTCGCTTTGACCAACACACGTATCGATCAGCACGACTGATCGACACTATCGGTTGGTCAACGTGAACTACCAAATTATTTGCTGACGTTGCACACAATGCAAATACTTTTAGTGTCTAAGTATTAGTGTAAGTTTGTATACGTAAGTTAAGCTAGAAATGTATAAAAGAGAAAGCTTTTGAATAAAGAACGATCAATTCAACAATATACTTCTGCGTACCTCATTTGAAGACTTTACATGGCGATCCTGCCAGTCTCACAACATAGCGAAAACTTTGCAATTAAATTTGCGAAATCGCTTAGAGACTGAGCAGAAAGAATCTACAAACTCAGTTTGGGTCAAAAGATCCTGCCAGCATAAACCAGATCCTGCCAGTATAAACCAGTGGATTATTGGATCACTGCATGATGACATAAAATCCGTATTAATCGATTATTGGATCGCTTCAGGATCAGAGATATCAGCGAAAATAAATTTTGCTAAAATAGCGAAACCGCTAAAAACGCAACAACAACACATTGTTAACAACGCCAACAACTGACAATTTTGGCCCGGCAAAGGCAATGTCTGCAAGAAATTATGTTTCAGCACCACGCAACACTTAACTACTGAAGATTAAAACACAAAAATCACTGACTGGCAGCAATCACCAAAAACAGCACACAGATTTAAATTAGTTGTAAGACTTGTTAAAATATGTATACCACTAACAAAAAACCCAGAATAATTTGAGCACGCCTTATGGCCGCTAAACAAGTAGCAATTAAATTTGCTTAGGGACAAGTATCCTTAATAAAAAAAAAAAATAAGTAAATAGTTAAAATAATATGCAAGAAATTACAACAAAAGAAGAATTTGACAGAATTTTTAAGAAATGTCACGATACTATTAAAAAATTTATAGCTATTTCTGAACAAATTTTGAAGAATCGTAACGCAGAAAACAGGTCAAATGACAAATAGAAATAGCCAAAACGTTTAGGCTCCTTAATTTAACAACAAACACGGTTGATAGGTTAAAACTGAAAGAAAAAATTAATGTATTAAGAAATAGAAAGTTATGAAAAAAAAATATATAAAATAAAGAAGAGCTTATACAATATTTCGCAACTAAGAAATGTCATTAAATAAATTAAATTGAGTAAATTGGAATGTGAAAAACTTTTAATAATTACTGAAATGTCAATAAATTGATTACTGAATACTAGTAAATATCTATTTCCTATGGATAGTGCACTTTCACCTGATCTTGATTATGGAATAATCAATGATATTATTGATCGTTTAGAACGTGAAAACGAACAAATAGAAACACGTAGGTCAAGACCTCGTAACAAGGGAAGCGACAGGAATCATTTAAATTGTCTAAGGCAACATTGGTACAATATAGGAATGAATAGGGAACCTGCTTTAAGTGATATTCTATACCCTACAACTACGGAAGAGGAAATCATGAGAATGATAAAATAACATTCCCAAATAAAGAATAAGTAAACCTTGTAAATTTTTAAATAAATAAACACAAAATATATTAAAGAAGAAATTTTAGGTTGGAAAAATGGCATCATGGTGGAAAATTGCCCTAAACAGCATTTTAGTAGGTATAGCAGGATATGAAGTTGGTAAAGAAAGTTCAGCAGAGAAAAGTCAGGAAAATAAATTGGTCAAATATGAACCACATCCTATTATAGAAAACAAGGAAGAGCTTTCCGATAAATGGTTGACTGTTTTTGCATGCGTAATTACATGTCTAATCGTCGCAATTGCAGTCCTAATAAAAAACTATATAAAAAATAAATTGAGACGATTAAACAATGTACAACCACGCATATGAATTAACACGCTATACCAAGAAATGAACCAATGGAAAGAAATCCACGAAAAATTACATGAAGAAAAAGCAAAAGCTAGCAAGTCATACAAATGTATAAATAAAAGCATCCCTATTACAACAGAAACAATAGTAAAGCACCTGAATACAATATTAGAATCTTTAAATAACATAGGACAGGTGATTAAATCGGTAAATAAGTTGCTTACAGAAGAACACCAAAAAGAAGCTTACCAATTTTTCATTGCAGTACGAGATAAACTTGTATCTTCATTAGCTAGACACAATATAGAAGTGACAATACCAACCACATTAGAGGAGAATCTCCAAGTTGATTTTAACTTACTTTTGTCAGAACGTGTCCGAAGCCGGACTCCATCACCTTCTTTTAGTCAAGGGGAAGACACCGAAAAAGTAAACATCCCCATCATAAACGTAACAATGGTACAAACAGTAGTCGAATTCATTAAAACCGCCTCGTCAGTACTCCCAGAGTTTGATGGGAAGCCAGAAAACTTACACAGTTTCTTAGATGCCCTCGACATACTCGATCAAATCAAGGATGAGCACGAACTTTTAGCAATAACAATGATAAAGACCAAGCTAAAAGGAACGGCAAGAAACTTCATCAGTAATGAAAACACGATTGGACAAAAACAAAACTCAAAAGCGCGATAAAAGGTGAATCGGTAGAGGTTTTAACCGCTAAACTTCTAAACGTTCAACAACGTAGCAAAACTGCTAACCAATACACAGCAGAAATAGAAAAAATAACAAAATCATTAGAAGGAGCGTATATCTCGGACGGACTCAATCCAGACCTAGCAACGAGATATTCTACACAGGCAGCCGTCAAGGCAATGTGTAAAAACAGCTCCAACAATAATGTTAAAATGATAATGCAAGCGGGAACGTTCACAACAATGAACGATGCGATCTCTAAGTTCACCAACAGCTGCACCGAAATAACAGGCAGCTCGAATACAATTTTGAACGTACGACAACAAAGTCAGTACAGGAACAATTTCCGGGGAAGATACCGAAGTAACAACTATGGAAATTACCAAAATCGGATATTCAGACCACAACCGAGATACAACAATAACTCGAGGTCGTACAGTAATAATAATAATAACCGAAGAGGATCACAAGCCCAAAACGGCAATAGAGCCTACAACCAGACCCGTAATGTGCGCAGCTGCACCCAGCCGGAAAACCAGGAAGCTCCACTTCAAAATTAATAGAAAGAAAAATATGTGTACTGAACCTAAATCTAAACAGCTATATATCCACAAGGACATCTCTAAATAATTCGATTTCAAATTTTTTAATTGATACGGGAGCAGACATTTCCATTATAAAAATGCTTCAAATTAGAAAAATTAACAAAATTAATAAAGAACTAATTATAGATTTAAAGGGCATTGGTCAGGGAATAACTAGCACATTAGGCACAATTAAAGCTGGTTTAAAAGGTGATGACCTTCTAATTTACCATAAATTCCACGTCGTAGAAGACGACTTTCCAATCCCGTGTGATGGAATAATAGGACTAGATTTCATGAAGAAATACAATTGCATTTTAGATGATGGCAAAACAGAGGATAAATTAATACTAAGGTCATATGATTTCCCCCAAACAATAACAATGCACCTGACAAATTGTCTGTCTGTCAACACACTAACTATCCCTGCTAGATCTGAAGTCATTAGACAAGTTAAAGTAAACACCGATAACAAAAACATCTTCATACCACACCAACAATTATCTGAAGGCATTTTCATAGCAAACACTATCACAAATAAACATCAAACTTTTGTTAGAATTATCAACACAACACATAAAAACACAACTATCCAAAATTACAAGATTAATACCGAAAACTTAGACGATTACACACTAATTAAAGCAGAAACACACAGTAAAAAGTGCAACAATACAGAAAAATTAAAAAGATTAACCAAAAATTTTCCAAAATTTGTCAATTCTCAATTAACAACGCTATGCACAGAATTCATAGACATATTTGCACTAGAAACAGAACCAATTTCTTCTAATAACTTTTACAAACAAAAATTATACATGAAGGAGGACACTCCTGTTTACATAAAAAATTATAGATTACCTCAAACACAAAAAGGAGAAATAAGCAAACAAGTAAATAAGTTAATCGAAGATGATATAATAGAACCTTCTATTTCAGAGTATAATAGCCCAATTTTACTAGTCCCTAAAAAATCACTCCCAGGCAAAACAGAAAAAAGATGGAGATTAGTGGTAGACTACAGACAAGTAAACAAAAAGCTAGCAGCAGACAAATTCCCACTTCCAAGAATTGACGATATTTTAGATCAACTTGGAAGAGCAAAATATTTTTCATGCCTAGACCTTATGTCAGGTTTTCATCAAATTGAATTACACACAGACTCCAGGGATATAACCTCATTCACAGCCGAAAATGGCACATATAGATTTAAAAGGCTACCCTACGGATTAAAAGTAGCACCGAATTCATTCCAAAGAATGATGACCCTAGCATTCGCAGGCCTCAAACCATCTCAAGCATTTCTCTACATGGATGATTTAGTTGTATTAGGTTGTTCTGAAAATCACATGCTAAAAAATTTAAGAGACGTATTCTCCACTTGCAGATATAACCTAAAATTACATCCAGATAAATGCCTATTTTTCAGCCAAGAAGTAACCTACTTAGGACATAAATGTACAAGCAAGGGAATATTACCCGATCCAGGCAAATTTGAAACCGTTCAAAATTATCCAAACAGCCGATGAAGTTAAAAGATTCGTAGCTTTCTGCAACTATTACAGAAGATTTGTACAGAATTTTGCAGAACATTCAAAAAAGTTAACTAGGCTATGCAAAAAGAATGTTGCCTTCAAATGGACAGAAGAATGTCAAAAAGCTTTTGTCTACTTAAAGGAAGCATTAATTAGTCCAAAACTCTTGCAATACCCAGATTTCGATAAAGAATTCTGCATAACAACAGACGCTAGGGGATACGCTTGTGGAGCAGTCCTTAGCCAAGAACATGATGGCAAACAGTTACCAATTGCTTACGCTTCAAGGTCCTTTACAAAAGGCGAACCCAACAAAGCCACAATAGAAAAAGAATTGGCCGCAATCCATTGGGCCATAACCTTCTTCAGACCATATGTCTATGGCAGAAAATTCCTAGTTAAAACCGACCATCGTCCTTTAACATACCTATTTTCAATGAAAAGTCCTTCATCTAAGCTGACACGAGTAATACTCGATTTAGAAGAGTACGATTTTGAAGTGGAGTACATAGCCGGAAAGGAAAATCATATAGCGGATGCATTATTCCGCATAACAATAACAAACTTAAAAGATATGTCAGTGGAAGCAAGTAAAATATTAAAAATAACAACAAGATCAGCAGCAAAAAATATCAGCAAAAGTAATGTTGAAAATAAAGAAAGTCACAAAGAGAACCCCAAAATTTACGAAGCGCTAAATAAATTTGAAGTAAAGAGACATGTCGAGCTCGTTTTCACTCCTCCGAAATGTTATTTCAAAAAAGGAAAGAAAATTTGTAGCAATTTAGATACAAGCAACCTAATTGTTGAGGATAAGATTGACTTAGGACAATTCTTTACCAGGCTTGAAAAAGAAGCCGGCAATTTAGGACTTGTACAAGTACAGTTGTCCTTAGGGGACAAATTGTTTAAAAAGAATTATACTGCAGTAGGCAAATTTATAGAAATGGGTAATAAGGTTCTCAAAAAGTTAACAATCGCTCTAACCCCAGAGGTTATATACGTGACAAATCCCGGGAAAATTAAGGAAATTCTGCATAAATATCATGACGATCCGATTAGTGGTGGCCACCCAGGAATAAATCGCATGACAGATAAAATCAAGCAGAAATATAGCTGGCTGAATATGAAAAATGACGTAAGAAAATACGTAAAGAACTGCATCCACTGTAAGAAAAATAAAATTACCAAGCAACTAAAAGAACCAATGACAATAACGGAGACACCTCCGAAGGCATTCGATATTGTACAAATCGATACAGTAGGCCCATTATCGAAGTCGATAAACGGAAACGAATATGCAGTTACCATTATATGCAATCTAACCAAATATTTGGTAGCTATCCCAGTTCCAAGCAAACACGCAATAACAGTCGCTAAAGCCGTGTTCGAACATTTCATATTGATTTACGGACAAATGAAAACAATCTTAACGGACATGGGCACAGAATATAAAAATAGCTTATTCAAAGAACTGTGTAAATTGTGGAAAACTGAACATAAAGCTTCAACACCGTACCATCATCAAACTCTGGGCACTGTAGAACGCAGTCACCGGACATTCAACGAGTACATACGTTCATACATATCCAGTGACAAAGACGATTGGGATGAATATCTCAAATATTTCGCGTATTGTTACAATACGACGCCATCCACCACACATAAATATTGCCCTTTTGAACTCATATTTGAAAAAAACCAACCAAATTACGAATTTTTAAAAGAAAATATAATCAGCCCATTATACAATCACGAAGCTTACTACAAAGAGGTAAAATATAGACTCCAAATAGCCGAGCAAAGAGCTAGGAAATTAGTCCAAGAGGCTAAAGAAAAACAAAAAACGAATTATGATAAGAATAGCTATAGTGAGGAAATTAACATAGGAGATTTAGTATTAGTTAGAGAAGAGGCCTCCCATAAGCTAGAAAATAGATATAATGGACAATATAGAGTTAAAAATATTGATAAGAACAACAATTTTACTTTAATTCCACATAGCATAGGAAATCGCAATAAAAACAAAAAAGAAATCATAATTCATAAGAATAGACTTAAAACAGTATAACCCCACTCACCACCAGCAATCAAGTTTACTCACTTTAATAAACAGGCACAAGCCAAAGAAAATAAAAACCACATATTATGTTCAAAATACAACTATACACTAAATAAATAAATGTAAACAACTGAAAATAAAAAGAAAAAAAAAAAAATATATATATATATATAAATGCAATAATGACAAACGAGAAACAAATGCAAACAAGTGAAGAAAAAAAAAAGGTCTTATGCAATAATGGCAATAAGAGCCGAAAAACAATTAAAATTTTGTAAACGCAAACAAACCCTAAGTGGGTCAATAAGTCGCTTTAATAGTCGTATACAATTGCCTTCAAGTGTATACGACTATTCATAAGGCGGATGGTGTAGCATTACTCAGAATGCTTTTCACTGTCAATGCACTTCAAATATTGACCCACTTAAATTACGTTGAACCCACGGGAGTTCAACAGCATATACCAACTGACACCTATCAAATTGTCAACCCATTACTCAATGCGTCGCTTTGACCAACACACGTATCGATCAGCACGACTGATCGACACTATCGGTTGGTCAACGTGAACTACCAAATTATTTGCTGACATTGCACACAATGCAAATACTTTTAGTGTCTAAGTATTAGTGTAAGTTTGTATACGTAAGTTAAGCTAGAAATGTATAAAAGAGAAAGCTTTTGAATAAAGAACGATCAATTCAACGATATACTTCTGCGTACCTCATTTGAAGATTTTACAGTGGTACTAAACAAACTTTGAAAATTTTGTTCAAGAAAAATTGCAGATATACCTTAAATACAACAGATTCGAGCTTAGTTAAAAGTATCGTCGACATCTTAGAGTCGTTTTCCAATTCAAAAAAACAATTGCCATTCTAACTGACGACGAAAGTTTCAAAGTCGTTCAAGACGTATACTCTAAATATTTTAGCAACAGTAGGTTGAGATTAATACGATGCGTCATACTTGTGACAGATGTAGTAAGACCCGAGGAACAAGAGGAAATCATCCGAAACTATTACAAAAAATCCAATCATAGAGGTGTGAACGAAACACTTGGCCATCTAAAAAAAAGGTATTTTTTCCCAAAAATGAAAGATGTAGTAACTAAAGTGTTACAAAATTTCGAAATATGTATGACACTTAAGTACGACAGGAACAACAGACCCATCAAATTCGAATTGAGCGAAACTCCAAAAAAAACCAATGGAAGTAGTACACATTGACGTTTACGCAATTCATAAAGAAAATTTTTTAACAATCATAGATTAATTCAGTAAATTCTCAAGTGCTTATTTATTGCCCTCAAGATCTAGCATCTGTATAATACAAAAGCTCAAACACTGTTTTGCGTATCATGGCGTTCCAAAGAAACTCGTTTGCGATAACGCTTTGGAATTTACATCAACTCGTTTCCAAGAATTTCTTAACCTCTATAATGTAAAGGCACACTTTACTTCAGCAAAAAATTCAACCGGAAACTCGCCAGTCGAAAGATTCCACTCAACCTTAACAGAAATAATTAGAATTATTTATTATCAAGATAGAAGTAAGCCAATTAGTGAAATCGTCAACTAATCTTACCCCACTCGAGGTAATAACAGGCCATTATTTCAAATCGACACCATTTCCAACAAATACTTCGGCCATTACGAATCATGAATTTTTACGCAACCATACTAGAGAATACGAAAAGCTTGCTAAAATAATATTCAAACGAAGTCTAGAAAATAAGAATAACAATATAGACAAGCTTAACTTGAATCGCATAGAACCAAGAAATTTTAATAAAGACGATTTGGTTTATGAAGCCGATAATAGATGGAACAAGCTAGCTCCAAAATTTGTGAAACATAAAGTAAAAAATAATAACAAAATAACAATCGATGCAAAAAAAAGAAAAATTCATAAACAGAAATGAAAAACAAATGCAAACAGCTAAAAAAAAAGAGACACACAATACTATGCAATGTTACATATATCTACTCTATTACAGAAAAAAAAAACACATTATTAAATATTGAGATTTGTATATATGTACAGATGTAAATTAATTCATAAAGTAAACATTATAAGAATATGTAAATACTTACTTTATATTACTCCTTACTTCCCAATTTCGAAAAGGGGAGAAGTTACGGCATGTAACTGTAGCCTTATAATATCTATACCTTATGTACACATAAGTTTGCTAATGTGACATTAGCCTTATAAAAAAAGTATCGATTAAAAACTTAATAAACTAAAAACCAAACCTAGAAGGTAAAAAGAGATTGATTGGAATTAAAAGCGACCGGAGCTAACGCTACCAAATAAAAAGAAAAGTTAAAATAACCTTTTGGTTTCTTCCCATAAAGAACGAGGTAATAAAGTTTTGAAATCTGGTTTCCTTAAAGTAAAGGAAAATCAAAACTCGCGCACATCTTTCTTCTCCACTATCCTTGAAGAAGGTGCAAAACAGTTATCAACTCGTAACTCTAAATTTAGTATAAATATGTGTGTGTATGTACGCTAATAGAAATATTTTAGTTATTTTTACATAATAATATGTATTGTGCTAGATTGTATTCGTCGTTTGGACGTATTAGCATGCATGCGCTTAATGTTTGTACATACGTTTGGATGTATGTACAATTGTGTGCATAAGCAGTAGTTACATCTGTGGCAAATGGGGTTTGAAAAGTTTTTTTTTTATTATTCGAATAATAAAATAACTATTCGAATAGTGTTCTGCGAATAACTAAATACCATTCTTGTGTGTCTCTCTAGATGGATATTTACCTTTGTTGTTGGTTTTATGGTCTGTTCATTTTTACATGTTTTTGTAAGTTTAGCGAGCTCAAGACCAGTTGATAATAGTTCTTAGTTAATTATTATTACTTCTTATTAGAGGAAAAGTTGAAAGCAACAAACAAATACAGGTTATAGTTATAGTACTATTTCGAAAACAGCCACGATTTCTCGTCACTCTGATTCGTTTTGCTATTTCAGAGGATCTTGTGGATAATTGAACGCATTCACTCTGATTGCAAGCGCAGCCGCCTAAACCCATAGACTATGCTGCGTGTAGTTTTGCAAGCTGCTTAATTAAAGTTTTCCTTTAATTGATGTTTATTATCTGCCAACGGTATACACAATATTTTAGACATTCTGTCTATATGTAAATCATGGATGCTGCACTTTGGTTTTGTACATTCTTCTTTCTATTTTTAGAAGATAGTTATTGTACACATAACCGCGTGCTCCGGTGTAAATTATATTTCTGTTGTTGGTTTTATGGTCTCTTCATTTTTACATATTTATGTAAGTTTAACGAGATCAAGACCAGTTGATACCCTGTAATCAACTGCTAAACTGGTAAGTAAACATTATAGTTCATTGACTATACATTTTGTGGACGAACTCATACTAGTTAATTGCTAATTAGTTATAAACCAGTTATAAAAAGACCAATGAAACCCAAAAATGTGTATTTTAAATAATAATGGTTTATATTTGCAATGAAAGTGATGTACTCGTATATACGCTTCCCTGGGTGAACGAAGTTGTATATGATTGATCCGCTACTCCAGCTTCGAAACCCGCTTGCACAGCTAAGATCGGTATAGTGCATCAGGTTAAACTGAATTGCTGATAGGCCCCGATGTCTGAATTCAATGAGAAAAATACATTTGTTTGAGTAAAATCTTAAATGAAGCTAAGACTCAGAGCTGTTTAGTGTTTTTGTGTTTAAGAGATTGGACCTACCGTGAGAAAATACTGCTGTGAATTATATCTGTAGGTCGATTCTGTAATTTTTCGCCACTCGCCGAGTGTTAAGCTTCTCGCCAGTTTTTGGCATTTGTGCTTAACGAAAGTGCGATTCTCTAACTCGCTTTAATAATAAGATACGACGAATTATAATATGTGACATCTCAGTCGAAGTAGACGAAAGCATTAGGTAAATCTTAAGTACAGCATTTGAGAGCGACGCTGCCCATGTCGCAGTAGCGCAGGTGACAAGCGTCCGGATTACAACGTGTGCGTCGTGGGTTCAAATTCAGGATTTCGGAGTACATTTTAATTTTTTTTTAATTTTTGTTAAAAAAAAAGAAACACGTTGTATTATAGGGAAAGAACTTATAAATTTGAGAAGTTTTTTTTCGGAACCAGTTGACTCTATGACATTAGGTATATGCTTGGCAGATTGTTCACCTGAAGAGCAAAAAAACCACTACTCGATTTCGAATACAAACTGATCGGTCTTCCCGTCATTGATAGCATATTATTGCTGCCATTGTTACATGGCTGTTATTAATTCAACTAAAATTAAACACATTAGGGATATTAGTATTTTGTTTCCTTTGTTGTTGTAAATTGATAATTTACAAAAGTAAATGCAACAAAATGCAAATTTCCCTATTTATTATTTATGAAATCAAGCATTAAACAGATTCAATAAGCCTTAAAATAAAAAACAAAATAAAATAATAACCATGCCAAAACTAATGAAGAAAGTCAAACTAAGCGACGTTGAAAACACACCATCCTCATGTAAGTTTCATAAACACATTTGGTTGTATATAATATTATATTAACAATTTTTTAGATAAAACGGTACCGATCACAGAATGCACAGGATGCAAGGCGTTGGATGAGAAGATAACAAACTTGCAAGGTATGTTGTTTAATAAGTATGATACTCACAGTCCGTAAAGAGGCGTGGCAAATATATGATATTATAACTCACGGCGTAATATTTTGTATATTATACAACCAAACTGTGAATACCCCAAGTTATAGATTTTCAACCATATACTATTTGAGTTGACCCTATATCGAATGGACCAATTTCTCATAGAACATTAAATATGGCATGCAATTGTATTAAATTTTTTAATTTACGGCTAAATTAAAATCCATGACCGACAGGGTTAAACCATCACAGTGCCGATAGCGCAATCGATAGTTCGCGGTGTTAATACTGCTGTCATTTTAATGAAACATAAACATATCGCGGGATAGGTTGTTTAATTGTGCAAATTTCTTTAATTATTACCGAACTGACGCGCTGGTAAATTCCGTGTAGTATTTGCATTAATAAGACCGCTTCTTTACGTACCGCAATGTGTGTTTGCCTATCATACTAAAGATTCTAGGTTCAAGTACGGATATCACAAATTGAAAGAAGAGCACGGCCTTAACCTTCTCGGAGACATATTGCACCAAATTACTATCATTTTCTTGAATATACATACGAGTATGTATATAAGCTTGCTCCTGTAAGGAGTTCACCTTTCAGTATATTTACGTTTACAATACAATGCCTCCCTTTGTCATTAACTGTAGCCCCAAGATATAGTAATTTGTATCATATGTACTTTCAGATACTTTGGTATAGTTAAAAGAAACGATTTTATGTAAGAACTTTGCATCTTTTTTATATAGGAAATTTACTCGTTCTTGTATATCATTTGCTTTAGCTTTCATGTCTTCGCAAAATACAGCGGTGATGACGGCACTTGCAGACCAAAAAGTGGTGATTAGCAAATTAGTTCGCCAAGATGCTGCGTCTAGCTCAATTAAATCTAGTTTCCCAGTGCTTTGTGCAGATGATTTAGCTAGAATGGATGAGAGGGTAGTTCCGGAGAACCGAAATTTGTTTGTAGGTAATTTGTGCCATGCATTTGTTTCCCTATCATACAAGGTCTAGGTATTTGTTTCGTTTAGGAGACACCTGTTAAAACACGTCCACAAATTTCGGGAGAGGTATCAAAAGACTCGTTTGAGCTCTGTATGAATAATCCATAAAGGGTGGGTGCGCACATCCATGGTATTTATGTACAGAACACCTTTCTGCATAGGTGGCCTTTGGCCGCCCTTTAAAAAAATAACCCTTAGCCTGTCCGACACCGGCTACGCGATTCCCAGTATTTTTTCAGAACATCCTATATCTGTGTCTACAACAACCACATGAAAATGACCAACCATTGCAAATATCTCTTGACAGAGAATAATTTTGGGCGTGTTTTAGCAGTTGTCTCCTGAGGGAAATAAACATAATTTTTATGAAAATTATTATTGTTTTTAAACTGTCAAATGGCGGAAGTGATTCATGCATATGGTAAAAAAAGAATAGAACTAGGAGTTTAGATGACATCAAAACCAGCGTAGTGTTAGCTTAATGGTTAGCAGTGCGTGCCAAAATTTCTCTGATGAGTGAAGTCTAGCAGCTTCCGAAATTAATCTATAAGAAAAGGTATGGCAGTTGCCTCTAAACATTTTTCCTACTCTATTCAATCAAAAAACCTTTAATAATTACTTAAAATGATTATTAATAAATAAAAACAATAATAATTTTAATAAAAATTCAAAAAAAAAAGTGAAAAATTCTTATTTTTGAATAACTACTTTAATAGTTTTAATGTCAAAACTCGCATGTTTTGGCCATTTTAATATCTAGACATATTTACTTTCACAGATTACCACCTTAAGGAGCTTGCTTCAGAACTCGGTGCGAAAGAACATCCTTAAAGTATTTAGCAGTGAGCTGATAATGGAATTCAACAAAGAGGGGACTCATGGAAAGAAGAGCCTTAAAGATCACAAAAATTTGTATTCAGTATTTTTGGGTAATACGTAATCGACACAAGCATAATATAGTATTATTTTGCAGAATCCATCAATAGCTTAACATCGAACGATGAGCCGGAAACACTACTAAGGAAATCGATTCAGTTGCATAAAAAGAGTGTTTTTTTCAAAAGCCCTGAAAGCTGCAGCAGCACAAGAAGAATAGAATGTTATACATATAATGTAACATATATGAATGTAGATTATTATATAACTGATAGATGAAAAGTTTTTCAGCGATTCATTAGCTTAATGCACAATACAACTAGCTAATAATAATACGATTTTTTGGAGAGCTCGTATATTAAAAACTGCAATCACGGTTTGACTTAAATATGTTCAATAACTTTTACTCATAATAAGTACTCAAGTTCCTGAAAATTTCTTAACATAAATTATTTAAAAATCATGTTCCTGAATTATATTTTTAAATTTAGTCTAAACAAATGTGTATGGTATCTACAGTCGGCAGAATAAACCTTCGTTCAGGTATTTTTTGGTAACACTCACCAAGTTCTGTTTCTAGTAAATTATTTACAAATATATGTATGTATTATACGAACAATGTAAGTTTAGATCGAAGCTGCATAACGATTAACTTCAAGGAAAAATAGCGAAAACTTGAGGAGTTTTCATAAAAATTTTAATTTTACTTAAGATTTTTGAGAATGCACTTTTCCTAAGTTCTTACTTTTTCTAAAAAAAAGTTAAGCTGGAAATTCTATTACAAAAGTGCTTTGGAATTGTAACGAAATCATATAATATATTACATATTATGTTCGTTTAAAATGTGGCAACAGAAAATTTGTTTCGATGGCGAATGTATTTTTATGTAATTTTTATTTTCATATATATTTTTATACTGCATCGACATGAATTTACAATAAAATGTTTTGAAACTTATTTGTCGATTTTCGTGTACTTTTCAAACCGAGCGTAGTATAAACCAGTACATTAAGTGATATGATGCTGATGCATTTATGAACTAATATGTAAACTGGTATGATCTTGATATATATTGTAACTAGTATGCCGACTGCGATGATTCTGATACATTTATGAACTAGTATGGAAACTGGTATGATCTTGTGTTATATACTGGCTAGTATACCAACTAGAATGCTCCTGGTGTATATACGGCCTAGTATGTTGAATGGCATGAAATTGATGTATGTAATGACAAGTACGAGTATATCAAGTGGTATGGCTGATGCAGAGGCTGACTAGTATGCCAATTGGTATGATACTGATGCGGAAGCGGCCAATTGCCATCTCGTATGCCATCGCCGTGTTAAAAATACCAGTTGCTAATATCAAAAAAAATTACAGAACTCGAACTAGTTGAGCTGGTTTGACAAACTAGTATTTGACTAATATAAAACTAGTAGAATTGACTGCAGGGTAATAATTCTTAGTTAATTATTATTACTTCTGATTAGAGTAAAGATTTAAAGCAACAAACATATGTTAGGACGATTATTTAACCGGTGAAGGGAATTTATTAGTTTTCGTAGTAAATCTTTCCTTAAGTTTTACATTTAAGAATTCAATAAATTATAAAATATTTCAGTAATATTGTTGTATGGTAGAGCGGGCCGATTTTTTTTCCGAAAAATCGCCATCGCGCAAAATGTTCTTCGGATAATTCTGAGCAACTTTGCTGAAGAAACTATGGGTCTAAACCCGACTTTGACCCACCGGAAATTACGTTGAAATTTCATAATCAAGTAAGAAAAAATTTTATATGAGCTATGTGACAGTGAAAATTTACTTTTTACGGGACCTACCTTAAGTTGTAGGTTTAGTCAAGCATCCAAAAACCGCTTATCCAGATTTTCAAATACACCGGTAAAACTTAGAATTAGGGGTCTAAAGCCCCTTTTTTACAGGTTGAGCCATAATTTCCTTTTAAACTGATTTTTTCTTATCCTATGAGGAAAATTTTAATACTAACTATAGCAAAGATAACGTTTTTCTGTGTTTAGCAGTGCAATTCTGGTAGAAAAAAGATTGACGACACCGGACTGAATACACCAAGTGCTTACATCCGTTTTTCGTTCACTACAAAACTGTAGATCATAAAGAAAAATGTTTCAGGCAGGACTTGTGGACTTTCGCATCATTTAAGGACAATTATAGAATTACCAGATTTAGCTATAAACGAGTTTTCAGCTTGCTATCTAGAATTCCGAGGTTTAACCTTTTTTTTACCAAATTTTAGTGGACTACATAGCTTTATATTTTCTTTCTAAATCATTTCATTTTATTTTTATGGAAATACATAACTAAGTTTTTAAGTCCTGCTTGCTTTCCATGCGTGGTATTTTCTTTCGACTAACGTCAGTCACAGCCATGACACTTATACGATTTTTTTCCGTTACACGCCGAGAAACACTGGTTAACAATTGAATATATCGTTCAGTTCCTTGTATGTGGCATGGGACTTGTGGGTCAGGAAGTGGTGGGTCTTCAAATTCTAAATATTCCTCTTAATGGTTATATGGAATGTTTCTTGTAATCGGCGGTTCTGTTAGAATGTTGTCATCATCCAAATCTATCATATTAAAATAATTGCAGCAGTCAAAATTTATTTTATATTTCTTGTACTCTCGAATGTTTGCTGTATCGCAAAGCCTGTCACGGTAGTATACAATTTTTTGTATTAACTTAACTTTCTAAATGAAATACACTAAATGGAAGAGGAGCAAAATGGAGTCTGCATGATCGCAATACCGGGTTGCCCGAAACAGAGCCACAATCATTACCCGAAAAGCAAAGTATATGTACTGTCAGAGTAAACTAAACCCGTCAATTACATCTAAAGACTTATGACGTAACTTGAAAAATCTTAATATGCATGGAAAGACGCGATTGGAGTATCAGGTTGACCCTGATACCCTGAATGACTATTTTGTTACCTGCAGTGAGTATTGGGACATTCCTATATCGGAAAATATCTCAAGTACTTTTGAACCGGTAAATAAATTGGAGTTTAGGGCGGTATCTGAGTATGACGTTTTTAAATCTCTTATGAGCATCAAGTCTAACGCGATTGGAGAGGACGGAGTATCCGTGAAGTTCGTGAAACTTGTGCTGCCATTTATAATAGGAACTCTCACTCATATCATCAATCACTGCTTTACAACCTCATGTTTTCCTATGGAATGGAAAAAGGCCTTAATTATTCCCGTTGCCAAGGTAAATACAGCAGTAGAACCAGGTAAATATAGGCCAATTAGCATATCACCAAATTTCAACATATGTTTTTGAGAACAAGCTGATCAGTCCAGCTCAATCAGGTTTTAGACCCAACCACAGTTGCTCAACTGCTGTGGTAAAAATCGTTGATGACATAAGAATGCATTATGATAATGGTGAACTGACTCTACTGCGCCTTCTCGATTTTTCAAAAGCATTTGATTCTGTGAGCCATAGTCTTCTTTGTAAAAAACTTGAACACTACTTTGGGTTCTCTGACAGTTCTATCCAGCTTATGGCCAGTTACTTAGCGGGAAGAACGCAGAAAGTGGTATGCAAAGGCTCTTCGTCGAAATCGTGTATTGTTTCCTCTGCTGTTCCCCAAGGCTCTGTGCTTGGTCCTCTTCTAGTTATTTACTCTGTTTGTCAATGATGTGTTTTCTATTTGTCAGTATGTAAATGTTCATGCCTATGCAGACGATGTTCAATTACATTTGTCTAACCGTGTTGGTCTCGTTGAGGATTTGTGCTATAAAATAAATAGTGACTTATCTGAGATTTCAAAATGGGCGTACGATAACTGTCTCTGCTTAAACGCCAAAAAGTCGTATGTGTTGCCTATTAGTAGTAATGATGTGCATGTAGAATCAATCCCCAAACTGTTCGTTGGTAATACCGCACTTTCTCTCACAGACAAGATCAGAAATTTAGGCTTTGTGATTAACTCAAAGTTAAGTTGTGTTGATCATGTTAACAAGATAGTGGGCAACGTTTATACCGTCCTAAGAAGGATGAGAATGACTGCATCATTTACGCCCCTTGAAACAAGAAAAAAGCTAGCTATCCAGTTGATCGTACCACACTTACCGTACTCTGAGGTCGTCTATAGTCATTTTGATTCTGCTTCGCGCTATAAAGTTGATGTTGCTTTCAACAATGTCACACGGTATGTTTATGGCCTTAGAAAATATGATCACATCACTGAATGTAGGTTTTTTATACATTGCGGCTAGAAACTGCATATTTAAGTTTAGGCTCATTGAGTTCAAAATACCTCGCTATCTTTACGAGAAGCTGAAATTTCCGAAGTCTTGTAGGCACCGTAATTTAATCATTCCTAGATATCTTTATTTGTCCTCTTCGAGGCTATTTTTTGTAAATGCTGTAAGGCTCTGGAACTCTATTCCTGATTCTGTTAAGGGTGTTTTGAGTAGGAGCAACTACAAGAGGGTGATCTATGATTACTTCAGTTCAGCGTGATGTATGTAATTGAAACTTAACTGCATAACTATAGCTCTCTCCCTTTCTGCTATTCTTTATTCTTTCTCTAACCAACATGTCTATTATATATAATATAAGGCTTAAACGTGTAATTAGACGAATATTTATATAATAACACAAACTAAATTTATTTACTGTTACTTCAGCTTGAACCTAAAGTTATCCTTTAAATAATTGTTTTTGCGACCTTTTTTCTTTAACTGTGTTTGGAAGCTGGCTTGAGGTCAACTAGTTTTAAATAAAACGCAAGTTTTTTTCTTTTAATTCGATATATTTCGATTACCCACTGTAATCGTCATCAGGAATTTTTTCAACTGTAACAAAATATAAACACAAAATATAAATATAATAACAATTCTCTTATAAACACACCAACAAACAACCGAATCAACTACAAAAGCGACATTGATACGAACTCTGCACACTTGTTTAGGCATTTGTTGACAAACAAAAATCCAGTGTAAAACACCACGTCAACTGATGCGGACACTCAAAGAAATGTATGTAGTGAATGTCTTTGAGAAAAAAGAAAAAATTTTTGTTTTTAAAAACTGAATGTGAATTGTTATTATATTTATATTTTGTGTTTATATTTTGTTACAGTTGAAAAAATTCCTGATGACGATTACAGTGGGTAATCGAAATATATCGAATTAAAAGAAAAAAACTTGCGTTTTATTTAAAACTAGTTGACCTCAAGCCAGCTTCCAAACACAGTTAAAGAAAAAAGGTCGCAAAAACAATTATTTAGAAAGACGGAAGGCACGCCGTATGTAAGTTAAGTCCACTTTAATTGAAGTGGACAAAAAAAGAAATTTTTTTCTCGGACAGCGTGTCCGCACTTTATTGAAGTCAAAACGAACTTAAAACTAACAACTTAAATTGATTGATTTTATACTATTTATAACTATGATAAATTGCTTACTAAATAAATTTAACAAAATAATAGGAACGCGATTTCCTGTTTACAAGTTTTGTTAAATTATAGCAGACGCTGATTTTACAAAAGAAAGTTTTACAAAAGAAAGTACAATTTCCTGTTTACAACTTATTATTATTATTATTATTATTATTTTTATTATTATTCTTTATTCGGTCTATGATAGCAATATCTTACAGACTAGAAATGTACAGGAATTACTTACTAACTAAATAGGCTGGAATTGAGTACTAGGGATAAAATGAAGCAATCTTATCGACAAACTGGGATCTCGGCATTGCAAAGTCAAGATCTAGCGGTTTGTAAATATTGTTAATTTCACTGACTGCCCTAGTAATGGGCGCGAGATAGTGGTAATTAGATTTGACTGTAATAAGATGGAAAGGGTAGTGGGAACGTAGGATGCGATTTGGGACATTGAAGCCAAGTTGATCGAGCAGATTCACGCAATCAATTAAAATGAACATTATCGAATGGATTGTGCGCCTACTAGAGAGAGATTTCAAGTTTATGAGCAAACACCGTGCATTATAGGATGGAAATGGATCGACGAAATGAAGTGGATAGAGAGCAAAGCGAGTAAAACTGCGCTGTACACGCTCGATTCTGTCGGAATGAGAACTATATAAATGGTTCCAGATGATTGATGCGTACTCCAACTTAGACCGGACAAGACAAGTAAAAAGGGATTTCCTTGTATAGGGATCTTTAAAGTCTTTCGCATAGCGCTTCAAAAACCCAAGTTCGAAAAGGCTTTAGGGATAACTGTGTTCACATGACTGACAAAGGTAAAACCAGAGTCAAACAGAACGCCTAGATCGGAAAATACCTCGACTGAGGACAGTTGATTGTTAAGAATAGAGTAACTTGAACTTATACGATTACGCGTACGCGACAAGGTTAAATGAAAGCATTTTTTTATGTTAAGCAACAATTTGTTTTTTAAACTCCAATCAGTAAGATTGTTGAGTTCATTTTGTAGCTGAAGCGCGTCAGACACGCAGGTAACTCTAGAATACAATTTCAGGTCATCAGCATAGAGAAGAAATTGCGAGTGATTAAAGCAGGACCGGATATCATTGATAAACAGAACAAAAAGAAGCGGACCTAAAATACTACCCTGCGGTACTCCGGAGGTTACCACAAAAGAGTAAGATGCAGTACCAGCAATTTCTACAAACGTTGTTCTGTTCGTGAGGTAGGATCGCAACCACAGAAGAAAGACTGAATGGAAACCAAGAAGCTTGAGCTTGTGTAATAAAATATCATGAGAGACTCTATCGAAGGCTTTAGAGAAATCGGTGTAAATGGTATCCACCTGAAATCCACTCTTAAAGGCCGATAAACAGTACTCTGAAAACACAGCAAGATTGGTTACGGTGGAGCGACCACAGACAAAACCATGTTGGTTGGGATCAATAATTTCTTTGACTGCGAAGAATAACTTATCTTTTACCACCTTTTCAAAAAGTTTTGAAAATGTGGTTAATTTTGAGATTGGACGGTAACTTCTGACATCATTTTTGTTACCTGATTTGTGGATGGGTGTAATGGAGCTCACCTTCCATTTGTCGATGAAAGTACCGGAGGAAAGGGAAAGGTTAATTATCAGAGATAAAGGGAAAGCTAGGGATGAGCAGCATTTCTTAAGGAAAAAAGAGGTGAGGCCATCGGAATCAGTTTTATGAGACAGTTTTAAAGCGGAGATACCAATCTGTATTTCTAAATCAGTGATGCAAAGTGCTCCAAAATCAACGCAATGCGAACCAGGATCATCACCGAAAGAGTTATAAGTGCTAACGTCAGCATCATTTACAAAATTAGACTTGAAAAAATCAGCAAAGAGATTTACACTGTCATGCAGAGAGGAGGAGGAGAGACCATCCAGAGTCATACAGCTAGGAATAATCGAGCATCCTTTCTTAGACCGAATGAAGTTCCAGAATGCTTTGGGATTGGACTTTAACTCATCCTCATAGCGAGATATATAATTGTTATAGAGAGTTTTATCGAGTTCATTGAATTCTTTACTAAGGCTGATATAATTTTCTCTGAAGCTAAAATCGTTTGTGGACTTGAAAAGTTTGTAATATTTATTTCGTTTGTTCTTCAGTCTTTTAAGCCTTCTCGTATACCAAGGTAACTTATGTCTCCGAGGAGGGATCAGATTTAGGTTAGAGTTTAAGACCAAGTAAATTTGTTCAAGGAACATCTCATAGCACTCAGCGACATTACGCGAAAGAAAAATAGAGCTCCAATCAATTTCGTTGAAAATTGCATTTAAAGAGTCGTAATCGGCATTTCTGAAGTTTAGAGACGGGGAATCGATTGTGTAGATTGTGGGAAATGTACAAAACTGAAGGGATAAAAAGAGCGGCACATGGTGCATATCAGACTTACAGATAGGAAAATTACATTCTTGTAACTTAAAGATCAAGTTCTCATCAATGAATAAAAGGTCAAGGAAGTTACCAAGCGTGTTGGGAATATAATTAATTTGGGTAAGATTAATGCTGGAAAGACTATCTAGAACATGGATCTCATGTGGAAGGCTAGCATTAGAGGCAGTTAAGACACCGTTCCTAAGCAAGTCAGACCATACGATCTTGTTTAGGTTAAAATCACCCAGTATGCAGAAGTGGTCATCTTCATGATTTTCATAGATATATAAAATGTTATTGATATGGAGTGCATATAAGTGTTCAGAACTGTTTGGCGGAATGTAAGATACGCAAATAAACAAGCTACCAAAGGTACCGAAGATGCGGACACACAGTTGATCTAAAAGCGAATCTGCGTTTCTAAAAGCGACGACTGACGACCTAAGCGCACGTTTTACCGCAATTAAGACACCCCCACCCCTACTACAGCCTGTTTTTAGCGCATCTCTATCCTTACGATAAATATGAAAAATATTCGGATCAAAAAACTCTGCATCAAAAAAATCACTAGTTAACCACGTTTCAACTAGCACAAAAACATCGAACTCACACCGAGACGTAAATAAAAATACTTCTTTAGCCTTAGTACGCATTCCAGAGATATTTTGGTAGTAAATTTTAAGAAGTTTAAGATTTTCAATATTATAATGAGAAATACTAGGAGTATTAATTACACAGCTATTTATTTCAGTCGCATTAGGTCCTTGGGATGTTACGAAATGGCTGGACGTTAATCCCAGTTGGCCATAGATTGGAATCTAAGAGCAAACTATAGAAGTCAGGAGACACGCCCAGTTTAAAATTAACCCTCCTTAGGCTCTCCAGCGGAGTGTCTTTCTTAACTAGCTTGTAGCAAGTAATAAAATTGTCATCAATACCAGAATGTTTTGACATAATCAACAACAATATCTTCAGATACCGATGGTTTAAATGAAGATAGATGCACCCATTTTCTGATAACGGCTACCTCTAACTCAGTCGAAGCATTTCGACCAACCACTCGATTTTTAGAGTTGAAACCATTCATGTGACGCGCAGTAACACGATTATTTTGCTTACCATCAGGCTGTTGAGATGTTTTAGTAGTATGCAAATTATCCACAATTGGCTCTTCTGTATTATCAGAATGTTGAGAGATCGGAAACAAGGTAGAAGCACCAGAGAGAAGATCGACCGCAGAGTTATCAGAAATATACGGCAATGTATGAAGAGTATATTACTATTAACTGTTGACACAGCCATTATTGGTTGTGTCTTTTTATTGCGAAAGCTAACTGACGCAGCGATTGTTGATTTTGGTCAACAATCGGCCCAAATGTCAAGTCAGCATTTATTGGTCAGAAATTAACAAAGCGCGTGTTAACTCTTCCCCTCTTAAGTCGATTGCCCTCAATCGGCACAAGTTTTACGAAATTATACAGTGTTTAGGCGAGCTGCCTAAAGTCTCAAAAAATGGGCCACCCTAATGTAACTTTAGCGCCCTTCCAATCACTCACACGAACCCACCCACCTGTGTGGGCATGCATGCATATTTGTGTTTTGTCAGCACACATATACATGCATGGGGGTGTGCATGTGTGGGTTCACCTCCCCTTAAAACCGGAGGATGATTTTCAGGTTCAACGGTTGTCCTCGATCGAAAAACCGTCTACTTTTCCAGAGACAGTCGACACGACCGCATCACGGCCAGCCCAGGATTCTTCGCCCGCATCAATGATTAAGGTAAAATAATTGTTCAAAATTATATTTTTTACAAATATACGGCCACATTTTTTGTAACGAGAATTCTCGTTTCTTTTTTCTTTTCTATTTTGAGCACAAATTCGACCGCCGTGCTTTTGAGCCACCGCCGCTCCCAGTTAGCACAACGCTCGAATTTACATGGTCCATCTCCCCGTCAAGAGACACCAGCATACAGTCCACAACAACAACAATTGGAGTATTAATCAAGAATCTAATTTGTATTACCAGAAGCTGCCACACAATAAAGGAGAAAATACTCAATATTGTTCACACTCTGCCGCAATCACAAATTACACACAACTCTGCCAAACACTCTGCGCAATTACAAAAAGCGAACAACTCTGCCATACACTCTGCCACATACCACAACAAACAACATCAACTTTATACAACAAATTCGGCCGATCACCACATCAAAGCACGTAAGTTGTATATTTCTTGCCACTTAGTTTTTTTTGTGTGTTGCATACAATTGTATAAAAGTGCCGCCCGCGAGTGTAATCAAACGTAAGTGCGTTTAGTGAATATTTAATAATAGTGATTTTTTTTTTGGTTCAGTTAAGTGCTTTAGTTTTCTTTAAATTTTAAATTAAATTAAACGCTTAAAAATCCTTGTGTCTATCCGGATTATCCCCCCACCAGTGGTAAGGTTTTTTGGACACAGCGCAAGGCAAGAGGTAACATAACCTCATTTTCACAAATAAGTTCACTTAGCCTTTCGATCTTCAGTTTGTTTTTTTTGGTTTTTCCACTTGTTTTTTTTTCCGTAATTACAGAGCAAAATTTTAATCGAAGGCTAGTTATTATTTTCTGATAAAATTCACTATTTGTATAGCACTTTTCTTTCTTTTCACATTTCTTCATTTAATATTCACTTTCGCTCGTTTGATACACCGCGCACTTTATCTGTGTTTGTTGTGTATTTCTTTATTGCGGCAACACATACACACATTTATATATACATATTCCCCTTATACGTGTGGGTGGCGAGTAAGTCACAAAGATTCTGTTTACATTTTTGCGTTTGTAGCAAACAAATATTATTATTATTATTATTCGTCAGACAAATCGGCCAAGTCTGCAATATAATTCAAAAATTAACAATAAATAAAAATAATTGAATTAAATTATACATTAATTGAGTTTACTACAATTTTATTGAGGTTGGTTTGTTTTTCCTGGGTAAAATACTGCCTTTACTTTTTCTATTCAGCATTTTTCTTGTACGGTTGAGCTATTCATCGTACCTTCAGCTTTCTTTTTTCGGTTTTGTTTTGATTCTACAGATCCTCTAAGTCCAAAATATGGAAAGTTTCATTAGGCTGGCTGATTCGATTTTTGAATTCGAATCAGACTACAATGAATTAGAGGATTCAGTCCACAGCAAGTACACTCTTGGGCTTCAACAAGAGGACTTGAAGGCAATGTGGAGAAAAACCAGAACGGCTTATGACGACTTACTTAATTCAGATAAGTTAGAGGCCACTGGTATAGTTTCTGTCAAACAGAAGTATAAGAGATCATATGCAGTATATTTACGCTGCATGTCAGATATGGCTACACGCCAAGCGACGTACAACAAACCAGAAAATAAATCTGAAGAAAAGCCCGAATTTGAACATAGTATCCGCCTGCCTCCATGTGATACTGAAGTTTTCAAGGGCGATTATCTGTCATGGCCAACATTTCGTGACATGTTCACGGCTATATACATCTTAAATAAACGCCTAACACCAGTGGAGAAATTGTTCCATCTGAACAATAAGACACAAGGTGAGGCAAAAGATATCGTGAAAAAATGTCCACTCACGAATGAGGGATTTGATACGGCCTGGAGAAATTTATGCGAAAGATACGAAAACAAACGTATCCTAGTAAACTCGCAACTCCAAATTTTATTCAACTTGAAAAAGGTAGAGAGTGAATGTGGTAGCGCGATTAAAACACTTCAGCGCGAAATAAATAATTGCCTTTCGTCCCTGCGAAGTCATAAAATTGACACTTCGAACTGGGACGCAATTATAACGTATTTGTGTTCGACGAAATTGCCGGAAAGTACGCTTGGTCTATGGGAGCAAAGCATAGACCACAAAGTGGAAATATCCAAGTGAGAGGATATGGACAAATTTTTGTCCAACCGGTTCCAGACACTCGAAACCGTGTCTGGGTTCATAGGGAGTTCTTCGAAAGTGCAAAAGCCGCAAAGTACGCGGATTGCCAACGAAACCCCTGCAAAAAGACTTGGTACATACCAAGCAAACGTGAGTAAACTACTGTGCACAAAGTGCAAATCGAATACCCACAGATTGCGAAACTGTCCCCGTTTTCTCAAATTAGCTCCGGTGGAGAGAATTAACTTTGTCAAATCCACCAAGGGCTGTTTGAACTGCCTATCCCCAGGACATACTGTGTCGAAGTGCACCAGTTCTTATGACTGCAACAAGTGCCACTCTCGACATAATACGCTCCTGCATGCGGAGTCTCTTCAGACGCAGGCAACCACCAGCCCTAATCAGTATCATGCTGATAATGCTGCCTCAACTTCAAAACAGGCACAAGAGAGACGGGAAGCGGAAAAATCTGTTTCGGCCATAAACCGAAATGTTAAATCCTGCCATGTTCATTCAAGTGCAGGTGTGCTGCTAGGGACAGCTCGAGTAACCATTCATCATAATGGTACAGACTTCCCAGCAAGAGCACTGATTGATTCTGGTTCAGAGTGCTCGTTTATGACAGAACGACTCAAACGCAGAATCAATTTACCGGCAAAAAGGATGCATGCTCAAGTTTCGGGCATCACTAATGCCGTGTCCGCTCAAGTCAAGGAGGCCTCCAATATTGAACTCCGTTCACCAGTGGACCCTTGCTTCAGCTTAACAACATCAGTTCTAATTCTAGCCAAACTAACTGGGAATCTGCCATCCTGCCATATCGATGCTACGACTATGCAGGCTTTCCCAGACTTAGTCTTGGCAGATAAGCGATTCTACATCAACGAGGAAGTTGATATTATACTTGGCGGAGACGTATATCCGCAAATTATATTGAGTGGGCTGAAAAAGAATGTACTTAGTACACTTCTCGCCCAAGAAACGGTGTTCGGTTGGATATTAACCGGGCGCATGGAAGCACCGAATCCAACCAGAAATATAGTGTCCTTCTACAGCGAAGTTGCTTTGGACAAACAGCTTACAGCATTCTGGGAGTTAGAAAATCTGCCCAGGAACAAAAGCCCAAACGCAGATGACAAGTACTGCGAAGATTTATATAGGGAAACTACAAGTCGTAGAGAGGATGGGAGATATGTCGTCTCTCTTCCATTCAGACAGGACTACCCAGATCAGATAAACATAGGAGGGTCTCTTAGGCGGGCGTGTTCACAATTTTTTAGAAACGAAACGCGTTTAGCAAAGAACCCAGAATTAGGCAAAGAATATATAAGGGTCCTGTCTGAATACGAGACATTAGGGCATATGCGAAAAGTTACGGCCATTGTACCAGCCGATTCGGCGGACAATTACTTTTTGCCCCATCACGCCGTAGTAAAGGCGGAGAGTACCACCACTAAGGTACGCGTCGTATTCAATGCGTCGAGCCCAACGGCAAATGGCACAAGTTTGAACGACATTCTCCTGCCAGGCCCAGTACTACAATCAGATCTTCCAGTACTTATACTGCGATGGAGACTATATCGCTTCGTATTCAATAGTGACATCGAAAAGATGTATAGGCAAATTTGGATGAGCAATGATCACGTCAAATTCCAACGGATTATTTACCGAACATCGCCTCAAGAACCCATAAGCCTTTACGAGCTGAAAACGGTCACTTTCGGGGTTAATTGTGCGCCTTATCTGGCAATTAGAACCCTTTTACAACTAGCAGATGAAGTAGAGAGTTCTCACCCTACAGCATCTAGCATATTAAGGGAAGGCATGTACGTAGATGACGTACTAGCGGGGGGACACACACTCGCATCGGCCATTAACGCGAGGAATGAGATTCGACAAGTCTTACTCTCCGCGGGCTTCCCACTACGAAAATGGACTTCGAATACTGAGGAAATTCTCAACGACATCCCAATATCGGATCGGCTGACCGAGGACTTTCTGGCATTCGAAGATACCAGCACCGTTAAGGCATTGGGCATAAGATGGAATGCCCATTCAGACCTGTTTTACTTTCAAGCAGGGTCACTAGAAGAAAGTGAAAAGTTGACAAAGCGAGCGATTCTATCCGCCATCGCCAGACTCTTCGACCCTTTAGGATGGCTTGCACCAATGGTCATTGTGGCAAAAATTTTGATGCAGAACATCTGGTTAGAGGGCACCGATTGGGATGAACCAGTTTCGTCCAATACATTGGAACGATGGCAAAACTTCAGACATCAATACCACGAAATCGACAACATAAAGATACCACGATGGGTAAACTTTTCACCAGAAGATGATGTCGAAATACATGGATTCTGCGATGCTTCGGAAAAAGCATACGCTGCAGCTGTCTACATGCGAGTCAAAAGCAATGATGATATCTTCGTGAATCTACTCCTTGCCAAAACCAGAGTAGCACCAGTGAAGACCATCTCACTTCCGCGTTTGGAACTTTGCGGAGCAGTACTGTTAGCGGAGATGATGGAATCAATATTCCGAAACATAAAACTGGGACCTGTGAAACAGTATCTATGGACGGATTCCGCCATCGTTTTGGCATGGATAAGGAAACCACCCTGTTCCTGGTCAACATTCGTCGCACACAGAATTACAAAAATCATCGACCTAGTCGGCAGCAAGGACTGGCTTCATGTCAACTCGGAAACGAATCCAGCAGACTTAGGAAGCAGAGGACTACCGGCATCGGATTTGGTCAACAATTCTTTGTGGTGGCAGGGACCTTCTTGGCTACAAGAAGACAATTCCCAATGGCCAGTACAAGAAAAGGAGTATAATACATCCGTGGAGGAAAAGAGAGCGCAGGCCTACGCAATATCAACGCAAAAAGAGATCGAGATTCTTGACCGGTTTTCGAATTTACCGAGGGCTTTGAGGGTACTATCATATGTTATGAGATTCTTTCGGAGAACTCATCCCAAGACAAAAGCTTCCTTTCAAGAAAAATCGTGCCTAATCTCATCCGATGAGATCAAGACCACGACGCAACTCTTGATTAAACTCTATCAGAAGCAACATTATAATGAGGAATATGTAAACTTGAAGAAGGGACAGGTAATCGATAGGAAAAGCGAGATATTGCCACTCAACCCATTCGTCGACAAAGATGATATTATTAGGGCGGGTGGTCGTCTTGGAGCGTCTCAAGACCTCGCTTATAACGAGCGCCACCCAATCATACTGCCATACAATTGTAGGTTGACGCGTCTGACTGTACAAATGATACATCAAATCTCCCTCCATGGGGAAAACCAACTGATGCTCCGTCTCATCCGCACCCAATATTGGATTCCGAATGTTAAGAACATGATTAGGGCCACCATCCATAACTGTAAGGTCTGCACCATTTATAAAAAAAGAGCGCAAACCCAACTTATGGGTACCCTTCCTTGCGAACGCACTACTTTCACCCGCGCGTTTACCAATACCGGGGTAGACTTTGCCGGGCCTTTCGACATTAAAAGTTACCGCGGTAGAGGATGTCGATTATCAAAGGGCTATGTTTGCCTCTTTGTTTGTTTCACGACTAAAGCGATCCATCTGGAAGCGACCAGTGATCTTAGCACCCCAGCCTTTCTAGCAGCGTTTTCACGTTTTATCGCTAGACGAGGATGTCCGAGAAACATTTACTCCGACAATGGTACCAACTTTGTCGGCGCTTCACGATCTTTGAGATCTGAATTTAAAGCATTTATCTCGGAAGCCCGAGACAAGGCTATCTCCAAGTATAGCCATCAAGCCATGACATGGCATTTCATTCCGGCCGGGGCTCCACATATGGGGGGACTCTGGGAGGCGGGAGTGAAGAGCTTCAAAAGCCACTTCAAGAAGTTAGCCTCGCCTCATAAATTCACGCATGAGGAATTCCATACGCTATTGTGCCGGATTGAGGCATGCCTCAACTCGCGGCCCCTTAGTCCAGCCTCAAATGAGCCCGCGGACCTGGAACCCTTGACCCCCGGGCACTTCCTGACTGGAAGTCATCTCCTGGCTCCGCCAGAACCCGAGGTGAATGAGAGCCCTGCCTCCATTATTAATCGGTGGCAGAAGCTCAAGGCTCTTCATCAAACCTTCTGCAGGCGATGGAAGGTGGAATACTTATCCGAACTTCACAAACGAGTGAAGTGGAAGCATCCGAAACAAAATATTAAGGTGGGGGATCTCGTTGTCATCAAAGAAGACAACCTGTCTCCCAATGAATGGAGGCTCGGCCGAGTCACCCACGTACACCCCGGCGAAGATAACCGAGTGCGTGTAGTGGACCTCATGACCGAGAAGGGGCAGATCAGAAGACCGTTGGTCAAACTGATTCTGCTCCCTATGGAGGGAATGGCTGGCGATAGGCCGGGGGCCTCATCTTAACCATCCCCTTCCATCACCTCCCAACCGTTTTGACCTCCCCTATCCCAAAATTTTCCACCCTTCACTCGCTACCCTTAACGAGGACACCAGAAAGCCTACCGCAGAAGGGCGATCCATTCTGCCACAGAAAACGCGATTGCACTCGATATCGAGGCCCAAGAAAACCTATCGCAGAAAGGCGGACCAATCTGCCACTGAAAATCTATCCATCTGCCACGACAAGTTGGTAGCAGATGGTCCCACCCTCGTATACATATACATATGAAACAAATATTTTCTCACCCCTATCCTTGGCTCTAGCTCCAATCCCATATTGTCGAGTAGCGCGCTGGAGTTTTACCGCTCACAGCCACCCTTTGTACCGCAACTGCTCCCGTACCTGGAAGTAGGACAAACATTAGTATATTCCAAGGGGATGGACACCTATCTATGCACCAACAAAGTCAATATTCATAGTCAGCCGAAAAAAAATCGTTCGGCAAACCAGGATATGGCGAACGTGACGTGAATTTTGGTAATTGTTACCCTGAAGAGACAACTACTAAAACCCGTCCGAAATTATCGGGAAAGGTATCAAAAGACGCGTTTTGACCCCGGTAACCATAATCCGGAAGCGGACTTTCGAATTTGTTTCTCAGTGAAGAGATATTGGAAATCAAAGTTGGAAGATTTCTGTCATTTCATATGGTTGTTGTAATCACAGATTAGGGTGTTCCGAAAGGTGCAAAAGGTATGTTCTGCGCAGCAATTCTGTGTACCGCGTAGCCGGTGTTGGACCGACTAAGGGTTATTTCTTTGAAGTTGCATAGCAACCTTCTCGTGCACTGGCCCAAAACCAACCAAAACAAGATTGATCAAAGTGATCAGAGATCTTTACCATATAAATATGCATTGAGGACTACGAACGTACCATGGAGTTTATAATGCAAAAATATCGTGAACATACAACAAGTAAAATACTCGAAAGCAAAGTAAATTTCAAAGAAGTTTATAATGAAGAACTATGGATTATTATACGCGAACAGCGTGCTAAAATCAAAGAAATGGCCTTGGTAATGCAGTGTGCTGCATCAGCGGATGATGATGCAGTGCATCGTGATATGGAAACAATGTCACGGCTACGTAAAGAAAGCCAAATATTACGTGAATTATTGCAAATTTCCAAACAATTCGGTTCAGCTAATCAACCAATAAAAATTAATGATCACATTATGGAAGAAAAAGGTGTACAAACAGAAGGTGCTAATGATGATTCAGGAGATGAGCTATCACTTCGCACGTTATTGTAAGGAAACATTTATTGTATGTTATATATTATAGTATATGTATTAATATCACTACTCAACAAATTTTCTACAAAAGCAAAAGTTTATACATTCATGTAACGATAGCCTCCCCTTCCAATCCGGTAGTTATCACTTAGCTTTATATACTGACCGAGGAAGTATTGTATTGGTCCACTGCGGCATATGCCATGCAAATATGCCAATAAATGTGGTATTAATAAAGTTAGTATAATATAGCCAACGTATGGCACACGACCAGTATGCCCGACTGGACAAAACCAGTCACCACGGCGCACAGCATCACGCGTATGATGGGTGATGAAGGCACAAAGCACCACTCCAAATGTTAACGATGTCTTAAAATAATTTAGGCTGGCGGTACATATGTAAAAAATTAATAGTACCAAAAGTATACTGGAGCAGTGTAAAAATGGACGACGTGGTAAATTGGTAGCATCCTCTAAATACAAAGAACACGCTTCAATAAAATGGTCAACATCAATCAATGACGATACCGCGACAAACAAAAATATGGTGGCAAAATACCAGCTGCTGTTGCTGCCACAGCAACACTACGCAGTGACGCAGTTGCCACTATCGACGAAGACCCACAAGAGGCATTTTTACTAAATTTTGCATAACCCATACCGCGAGAACTTGCATTGGAACTGCAGGTCGAATGTGTTGGACTTACGTTTTGTATCAGTGGCTTGGTGTCGAGCATAGCTGTATTTGGATCTAGCAAACCTGATGTTGATGCGCCCGACGAGTTACTTGCAGCTGATGACATGCCATGGTGAGCTGAAAGATGTATTGCATTTGGTGAAGGTAGAGATAGATTACTATTGTCGCCGTTGTGATGATGGTGCTGCATATGGTGAGACTGCGCAATATTATGTTGTTGATGATGATGTTGCACAGGGCCATACGAATGATTATGCTGCTGGTAAGAATGCTGTAGAGATTGTTGACCTAACAACATTGGTCCCTCATGTTGCATCATAGATGAATGTTGCTGATAGTGATTATTGCTATTGATCACCTGCAATGAAAAGAAAGAAAATCATTAATATTTGAATACAAACTATATGTACATATATGTTTACAGATTTTTTGGTTCCTAAGTAATTTGCGCTGCTACCGAATCGATACAAAATTTCGGGCAGCGCTAACAAATACTTACCTTCTCCAGATACTTATGCCCATGCGCCGGCCAGGCGATCTTCCACAGCTGCATCTCCATTTGTCCATGTGCCCCTGAAAATAAAAGAAAAAATTAGATTTAATACACTTTACAATTAAAATTTACAATTTTTACTTACCTTGCAGAGCTGCTGACCCACGCGTGCCGGAAACAAGAAAATTATGAATTGTTCCAATTCAATGAATTTTCTTTGTTTCTTTTTCACGACTTTGCAAGGCGTGAGTACGCACATATATGTATGTGTGCAAATACAAACCATCACGCCATGCGAGCTCTCATTTACTCGCAAAAAAATTTGCTAGCATATGTATATATGTATATATGCATAATTTTACCATCACGTTAGTGATGCGATATTTTGGTCACCGGGTACCGAAATCCCGATCTGCCAAAATCGGTACCATTCACTGCGGGATCAATAGGGTAACGAAATCTACGTTCGTACCTGATCGGCGAAGATCCCGCTTCTAGTAAAATAGGAAATAACCTATAAATAATAAATTTTCAAACAAAAATCTGGAAAATTGCGTTTTTCGAACTACGAAAAATTATTTTTTTTGGTTGTTTTTGTTATCCATTTTTTCGCGGGGTTTGTTTGTTTTGTTGTTTTCGGAGGGGGCAGGACTGTTTTGCCCACAAAACAACAAAAAATAAACCCTAAAGTCACCACATTCGCACTCTCTACCCAGTTCGGTACCGAAACCAAGTACCGAAAAAAGCGAAAATGTCGCTGTGTGCACGGCACTAACGCCACTTATGACGGCGACCATGCAAGTAAGAATAAATCTCTGCATGAGGGCCAGTGGCGAATCGAAATACAAGGCGATCAACGTAATCAACTTGTCGCTACCGTGCCGTGTGGAAAAAAATACCCAATTCCCATGTACGGGTAATATGCGTTGTAATTCTAAAATTTCACCGTAGATTAGAATAATGCCACATTATCTGGCATGGATAAACCCCGAACGAGGTCGCTCGCCACCCACGTATATGGGCGTCCATACAAATATACAAATATTCAAGGGGATTTTTCTGTTTTTTCTTTCTTTTTCGGTCATATGCAATATGACTCGCTACGCATCCTTGCGCAAGAGGGCCGAACGCCTAGCCGCCCGGTACCCAAAGCCATGCCCGCTGTGTGGCGACAGCCACCCACTGCGTGCGTGCACCCGATACCAGGGGATGGAACCTCTGCAGCGCCTCAAGGAGGTTATCCGGGCGGGCTACTGCGACAACTGTTTGCCGATGGTCCATATTGCCAGGGACTGCACAAGCGACGTCAGGTGCCGACGATGTGGTGGAAAACACCACACCACCCTCCATCTGCCCATGGACGATCAAGTACGCGCGCCTACGCCCTATAAGAGCTGGGCCCAACAAGTCGAAGAGGCCGAACTGGAAGCCGCTACAGTGGACGCGATGGAAGAGGAGATGCTGTCACTCCACGCATCAGAGACAGCCTGGTCGCCAGAAGAAGGCGAGATCACCGAGCCGGTACCGGAACCACGGCCGTTCCGACCGGTCGAAGGGGTACCGGACTCACTGCCGTTCCGGCCCCTTCTAGCTCACGAGCGGCGCGCCTTCCAACGGCGCACCCCGCGGTCACCGCAACGCAACACCCATAACGCCAGCCATCATAATAACACGGGCAACCGTACTGCACGACGCGCCCACCGAAATAGCGGCAAACGTCGACTGGCCACTCAGCCGCGCCAGCGACTTCGCACCAATAATCGACGCACACCTACAGACGAGCGTAGACTGGCCTCCCAGCCGCGCCAGCTCCGCACCAACGATCCCATCGACGGTAGACTGGCCCTACAGCCGCGCCAGCTACCCCAAACTACTGGTTTCCGGGACGGTCTCAGCCGCGCTCTCGCCCGGGTGGGGCCACCGCTACGCCCCATGATTGCTCTCGCGCCAACCGCGATCGTGAAACTGGAAGCCGGGGGGGGACTACGGCGCATCCGTGCGCTTCTCGATGCATGCTCCCCTCGCACAGTCATCGACCGCGGGCTGGCGGAAGAGCTAGGGCTGCCCACCACCTACTCGGGCGGAGAGCGCGGTTGTTTCCTCCGAATCCGCGGCAACCACGGGAACAATAAAACGGTCACCGCCCATGCATTGTGCGTGCACCATATGCACCGAATAAGTCCGGTGCACAACGCGGACGCCCAGGTTGCTGTTCCGTACCAGCACATCCGGTTGGCGGATCCAAATTTCTACAAGGCGGCGCCGATACAAATCGTGCTCGGGGGCGACGTCTATGCCGACGTCGTAGCCTCGGGCACGCTTCCGCCGTCGTTTGGGCCACTGCTTGCCCAAAGCACAATTTTCGGATTTGTGCTATCGGGAGCCGTTAGTATGTAAGGCTAGATTTAAGAACAATAACATTTTTTTTCTTTTTCTTGTTTTTATTTAAAGTAAATAAAACCACTTATTTCATGGCAAGAAATATACAGCTTTCTTATTTTCTAAAGTTTCTTCCTCCTCTCTCTTAGCTCTAGGTGCGATACGATGGAGCCGCCAAACTTCAAACGGCATTTCGGAGGCAGACGACTGGGACAGCGCCAGCCGGCACTCACTAGGATAGTTTAAGTCCTTAGCTTAAGAGGAGGCGCGGTGGAAAATCCTGGGGCGGGGTAAGATGTTGCGTATCGCAAGGGGGCCGGCATGTTTAGGCGAGCTGCCTAAAGTCTCAAAAAATGGGCCACCCTAATGTAACTTTAGCGCCCTTCCAATCACTCACACCAACCCACCCACCTGTGTAGGCATGCATGCATATTCGTGTTTTGTCAGCACACATATACATGCATGGGGGTGTGCATGTGTGGGTTCACCTCCCCTTAAAACCGGAGGATGATTTTCAGGTTCAACGGTTGTCCTCGATCGAAAAACCGTCTACTTTTCCAGAGACAGTCGACACGACCGCATCACGGCCAGCCCAGGATTCTTCGCCCGCATCAATAATTAAGGTAAAATAATTGTTCAAAATTATATTTTTTACAAATATACGGCCACATTTTTTATAACGAGAATTCTCGTTTCTTTTTTCTTTTCTATTTTGAGCACAAATTCGACCGCCGTGCTTTTGAGCCACCGCCGCTCCCAGTTAGCACAACGCTCGAATTTACATACAGTGACTTGAAGATATGGAGCTTTAGGTATGTCTGCTACGTTTTCTGTTGTTACATAAAATCTTTTTTTACTTTTGTTGTAAAAAATCAGAATGATGATAATAAAAATTAAAATAACTATTATATTGGTACTTATGCTAATTATGTGTTTTATTTTATTATTTTTTACCAATAGTTGAATATCCGTCTTGTGTTGCATATGGCTTACATATAAAGTTTCGAGTTTCAAATTTAGATTTGCTTCTTCATTATTGTCTTTGATACTGGTTATTAAATTTGGAAGAACAAATGTGTCATAAGTTTTAAGATTTAGGTTGTTGTAAGTTATGTTGGATATTGTGATTTTGCAATTTTCAAATTTTATTAAAAAAGTGCCCTTTTGCATAAATTTCAATTTACTACAATTGTGAGTTACATTTTTATTAAAGTGCTTCAAAACTAATATTCCCGGTTCGATTTCTACAACTGAAGTTTCCGTTAAATATTTTTGTTTACATCGGGCTTCTTTGAATTCTAAAATATTGCTGACACATTCATCGTTTTTCCTGATTAAATTCTTCTCTAAATTATTTTCTACATTTAAATTGTAGATGTAGTTATTATCGTCTACAAGAACTTCGTACTCGCTAAGAACAATGGACTTGTTTAAAGGATTGGGGAGGGGTTCGAATCTTATTTTGGATAGGATGTTGGTGGAAAATTGTGGGATTAGTAAGGTGAGTATAATGGTGTCTTGCTGAAAGATGACGGCTACCTTTATATTCCTATAACTGTCGTAGTCTTTGATTAGGTCCAGTTCTGTTTGGGTTACTATGTCGGTGGGAACTATGCCTAACTTACTAGAAAATATGATTTGTTCTATGTCGTCTATGTGATTTCTTAAGAGTGTTATGTCATTGTTAACCCTGTACGTATGTTCGATGAATTGAATTTCGTCTTCTATTGTTTGTATTTTGTTCAGTGTAGAGTATTTAAATGTACCTATGTAGTCGGTTATAAGAGATTGTTGTTTATTTATGTGGGTCGTAATATTGTCTATCTGTTGCGTCAAAACAACAGTTAAAGCGTGTTAATTCGATTGCATTGTCAGTAGCATTTTCCTGTTAGAGTGAGGGTAATTGGTTTAGTATTGTCTAATGTTTTTCTTGTGAACTATCCTGCCTGACCTTGTTTTAATGGTTGTGTTGAAATTCTCCGCTACGATCTCCTTCTTATACCTAGCCGATAACTTATTTCCTAATCTCTTATTTACCTTAACAAATATAATGTCGCCCTCTGAAAAGGTTTTCGGGGTTTGTTTATCTTTATTATGATAACAAAGTTCCTGTTGTTGTCTACTTAGTAATTTCTCCTTGATTTCCTGCCTATCTTTCTCTAGAAGGTCGGGGTCGGTACTAATTCTCCTCCCGAAAAATATTTCAATTGGTTTTTTCCCGGTTGTAGAATGCACAGAGTAATTGTACTCTTTAACGGATTTTTCCAATAATTCGCTGAAGGATCTGTGGCTTTTTTCCACTTGTAGGCAGCGCATTATTTCTTGCAGGGTGGAATGAAAGCGCTCAACTTGTCCGTTAGAGCAACTAGAGTATGGGGGTGTTCGATATATTTCTGTATTGAATTCATTGTTAATCATGAAGTTTATTGATTCTGAGTTGAAGGACCTCTCATTGTCCATCACTACAGTTTCCGGTACTAAAGTGAAAAGAATATCCCTCAATGGCTGCCTTATATCTTCGGTGGCCCTGGAGCGAATAACTTTTGCTACTGCATATTTAGAGAATTTATCCACAGCTGTTAGAATAAGCTGTTTACCCATTATTAATATATCTATATGGACTATTTGACCTGGAAATTGGGGTATAGGAGTAGCTTGTATTTGAGGTTTTGGTGGGTTACGTTCGTATTTATTTTCTTTGCATGTAACGCATGATTTGATAATTTTCTTAATTTTATTTGTCATCCCAGGGAAATAATACCTTTCCAAAATTTGTGTTTTGTTTTCTCTACTATTCCTGTGGGCCCTATTGTGTGTCCCAATAATTATTTCCTCCTGTTCTTTCTTATCAGTTATATCCTGAACCTCAACCTGTGTAAACCTGATGCGATACCTACTAAAATGTACTGGGTATAATTCCTGTATTTTTCCCATTATGGACTCCTCTGTTTTAATGCAGTTTATTACTGATGGGTTGAGGTATCTTTTGAGGATTGAGGTAAGTGTTTGTTGGGAGAAGTCTGGTTCCATAATTATATGTCGATGGTATGTTGGAAATATTATTCTGAATTGATAAGAGGAGATTACGTCGTTTTTAAGAAATATTTGATTTTTGAAAGCGTTGATAGGCGCTTCAACACTATATATTAGATTATGGGATGAGCTGTCATCCGAATTTGTTGCCGTAGATAAAGTGTTAATCTGTGTTTCCTTATGAGGAATTCTTGATAGGGCGTCGGCCACAACATTTTGTTTGCCTGGCTTGTAAAACAACTCGTAAGAGTACTCCTCGAGAGCTGCCTTCCATCGTTTCATCTTCGAGTTGTTATTTTTATTACTAAGCGCGTATGTGAGTGGCTGGTGGTCGGTAAAAATTTCCACCTTAGCTAATCCGTACAAAAAGTTTCTAAATGAGTTTAAGGCCCAGATTATGGCTAGCATCTCTTTTTCGTTCGCCGCATAATGTTCCTCAGCCTTACTCAAAGTTCTTGAAATAAACGCCAATGGCTTAGAATCTTGGGATAGGACGGCTCCGAGAGCGAACTTGGAGGCGTCTGTTACTAGCTGGAAATTTTTATTGTAATTGGGATATGCAAGTACAATGTCCTCAGAAGTAAGTGAGAGTTTTATATTGTTGAAGGCTCTTATGGCATCCTCATTCAAAATTATATTGACTTTTGAAGATTTATTTTTGGATATTCTACCCTCTTCCCCTCTTAAAAGAGATGTTAGGGGTTTTGCTAGCTTTGCGTAGTCTTTTATGAATCTACGATAGTATCCTGACATACCGAGGAAACTTCGAAGCTCTTTTAAAGTTGCGGGTTGCGGAAAATTTGCAATTGCTTCGACCTTCGCAGGGTTGGTTTTAATGCCCTTTGGAGATATTATATACCCTAGGAACTCGACTTCTTTCTTAAAAAATTTGCACTTGTCCAACTGGATTTTCATGTTGACCTCCTCTAGGGTTTCAAAGATTTTCCTGATATGATTGAGGTGTTCGTCCTCAGTTTTGCTAAAAATTATTATGTCATCGATATAGACGTAGCAGTACTTTGCTATATGCTCACGCAATATATCGTCTAGAGCTCGTTGAAAAATAGAGGGAGCATTTTTAAGCCCGAACGGCAAACGGGTAAATTCGTACTTGCCGCCCTTTATTGAGAATGCTGTTTTTTCGATGTCAGATTCCTTTAAGGGGATCTGGTGAAAACCGCTTTTCAAGTCTAAAACGGAGAAAAACTTACTTTCTCCAAGGTTCGAGATTACCTCCGATATTTCCGGTATTGGGTATCTATTGGCCATTGTAACCGAATTCAATTTCCTATAATCTATTACCATGCGGTATTGTTTATTACCTTCTGAGTCTGGTTTTTTAGGTACAATCCACACGGGTGAGTTGTACGGAGATCGGGATGGCCTTATAATACCATCATTCAGTAATTTCTTTACTTGTGATTCTACCTCGCTTTTCAGCGTTGCTGGGTAGGGATAGAATTTTGAGTATACAGGGGAGTCAGTTTGTGTTCTGATTTGTCCCATAACCTTCGTAGTATACGTAAGCCTTTCGTCGGGTTCGGAAAAGAGATTGGGATATGTATTCACAATATCCTTCATAATATTTTTTTGGTTGGGGGATAATCCTTCCTCTTTAATTTTTATCGCGTTGACGGTATGTGAAGATTGTTGTTTAAGTTTGACTATACGGCCATTCTTTAGAACCATCTTATTTTCTGCCGTATGTATTACTGCTCCTAGTGCCCTAAGGGTGTCGTTTCCCAGAATGGCATCGAATGATTTCAGTAAGGGCATAAGATAAAATTTAATTTTTTCTTCTATGTTAAAGAGTTTTACATAAGTGTATTCCATTATCTTAACATCTCCTGTAATTGATTTAGCACGGAAAGGTTTTTCGTTTGGTAGTCGCCTTTTTGCTAAACTTGGTTTTACATAATTTTTACTGGAACCTGTGTCCACCAAAAATTTTAAAACATTCCCGCTCTCCGTCTTCACTTCAATGTATGGAAGCGAAGAGCTAATTATGCTAAAAAAATGGACATCATTGTATTCTTCAAATTCATCCTCGTCCTCATTTTTGGATTGGGTCTCTTCGCTTGACGTATCTATGTGAAATGTTCTTTGATTTTTGAGAGGGGGTTGGTTGCTGACCGATTGTGGCGGTCTTTTACCCTGAAACGGATTCTGCGGTGGTCTGTTCATATAGTTAATTCGTCGTGAATGTAAGCTCTGGTCTACTTCCATTGGTTCTGGCTTAGGTTGAGGCTTCGGTGGCCTTGGAGGGGCACCTGTAGGTTGAATTTGGTTGGAGGACTGTGGTCTGGCCCTCCATCTTGGTTGATTGATTTGTGGCTCGTGAGCCAATTGTGGGTAAAAAGGCTTCTGTTGGGTGGGATATTTTCCCGAATTTGGATATCCTTTTTTTATATTTTGTGCATGATTTGTTCGGTAGTTCTGGTTATCTAGTTTCATGCATAGTTGAAGGGCCTGTGGAAGATCTGCCGATTCCCTGATGCCCAGTAGTCGAGGTAGGTCCCCATTTAGACCTCTAATGAAGGTATCAAGGGCCTTATTTCTATATGATTGGGTCATCATGCGCAGAGACTCGTTACCCATATCTACACATCCTAATTTATTTAGAATTAATGAAAGGTATGTGTATACCTGTTGGTAGAATTCTGCTATGCTCCTGTTACCTTGTACTAAGGTCGTGAGCTGATATTCTAAAGTGGAAATGTCGCGATTGTCTGCGTAATGCATTGCAAGACATTTCGTAATTGCCAGCCAATCTAGTGGCGTATTGTAAGATTCTAATGCCGTATCGGCATTGCCTGTTATCTTATTTCGGATTACGCTAAGAATTCCGTAATATTTTGAGGTTCCCTTTAGTGGTTCGTAAATGCTAAGAATTCTATCTACACTCTTTTTCCAGGAATTAAACTCCCCAGGGCGACCGGAGAAATCTTTAAGGCATTTTACTACATCTGGAATTTTATCCAGTTCTCCCAGATTACCCCGATGCCTATCTTCTATAGTTTGATCGATTGCTGTACTGAGAAAGGAGTTTGGGTTGAGTGTGGGCTGTACTACACCTGGACCCTGTTGTTGGAGAATGTTAGTTGCTATATTTGTTATTAAGTTTCTTAGATCGTCCACACTTAATTGAACATTATCTGTTGCCTGAGGGGCTGGGGTGTTTTGGTTAAGGACGGGAGGACGAACTAAATTGTTAGGGTTTGCCATTTTTTTTTTCTTTTTGGGTAAGCTCCTATGTGTTTATTACTCACAATTTGATTTGATCCTTAATAATCTGTATTACAATACTTTAGTGTTGTTGCTTTAATATTACCCTTATGCTGCTGCTGCCGGATTATTGCTGCTGCTTTGTAATAAAAGTTCTAGTATCACGATCCAAATCCTTTTTGATATCACGATAGGTTTGCTAAATCCAAATCCTTCTCGGTTTTTGTATCACGATAAATTTGCCAAATACAAATATTTATTGGTCCTTGTATCCGATATGTTTACCAAATCCAAATCCTTTTTGATCTTGTATCACGATAGGTTTACCATAATATTTCTGCTGATACTGTTTTATCACGATATTTCTGCTGATCCTGTTTTATCACGATATTTCTGCTGATCCTGTTTTATCACGATATTTCTGCTGATCCTGTTTTATTTTTGGTTCTGAACCTGGAGTGGCTGATACGTAATATCTTCTCTTTTGCTGCTGCTACTGGAGTGCCGCCCCAAGATTCATGCGATTCTCGCGATTTTTATTTTTTTGAGTCCACGTTTTCCCTTTTTATTTAAAGGATTTTTTCCTATTTTAAGCTTGGGTTTTTACACTCGCGTATTATTTTCGGGATTTCTTTGGCTCGGATTTTTTTTCACTCCCGTATCCTTACTTTTTTTTTCAGGATTTCTAACTTCGGGTTTTTTACACTCCGTATTTTCGGGATTTATTAAGCTCGGGTTTGCCCACGCGTATCCTTACTTTTTAATATATTTCAGGATTTATCCGCGACTTTGGCATCGGGCGCCAGTTAAGTCCACTTTAATTGAAGTGGACAAAAAAAGAAATTTTTTTCTCGGACAGCGTGTCCGCACTTTATTGAAGTCAAAACGAACTGAAAACTAACAACTTAAATTGATTGATTTTATACTATTTACAACTATGATAAATTGCTTACTAAATAAATTTAACAAAACAATAGGAACGCGATTTCCTGTTTACAAGTTTTGTTAAATTATAGCAGACGCTGATTTTACAAAAGAAAGTTTTACAAAAGAAAGAACAATTTCCTGTTTACAACTTATTTTACTATTAACTGTTGACACAGCCATTATTGGTTGTGTCTTTTTATTGCGAAAGCTAACTGACGCAGCGATTGTTGATTTTGGTCAACAATCGGCCCAAATGTCAAGTCAGCATTTATTGGTCAGAAATTAACAAAGCGCGTGTTAACTTGTATTCAACAACAAAAATGGAGTATGCAGTAATGAAAAACAACTACAACAACTCTAGAGCACTAATAAATAAATTTCAATATACATCAAAGAAAGTGGTAAAACAAAAATGTAGTCTTAAATTTCTTTTAAAATGCAGGAAATCTAAATTAGTTCCCAATTTCATAAAATGTACAACCAGATGCAATAGCTTATTTATATTTGAGCTTAACAAAAAAACAGACATAGATAGAAACTTAGATAGACACACAAATACTAAGTCTTCTAATAAAACAAAAACACAACATATTAAAAAGACAGCAACAGCAGATGGAGCAAATAACAACAAAACTTAAGGAACATCTTGACGCGGAAGATTTTGAAAAATTATTGCAAAGTGAGACAAAAATCGCAGAGAAACTAACAACAACAGTGAAGCAGCGACAACAAGCGAAGTATGAAAAACTACGGAAAAGTCGGAACCACCTCTTATTCGACGGCAACAAAAATGAAGAGTGGTTCGTTAACACAACAAACGTCGAATTTCCCCAAGATGTAAAAATGCTTTTGTCAAAAGGTCCAAAGTTTGCTCTTCCAATTGAAAACAAACAGTTCCCTTTATTTAAATATATAGCGGATGGAGAGGATATCGTACAAACAATCAAAGTCAAAGAGAAACAAGAGGAAGCAAGAACAAAATTTTCTTTACTGATAAAAGAGCATACTACAAGAAATAGGCAGAGTGCAATAGATCGTGCAATAATAGACACAGTGGGACGGACGCGGAAATTTCTGAGCAAAAATGATAATATTCGTATTTTAACTTCTGACAAGGGCAACAAAACGGTAGCAATGGAAATATGTGACTATAATAAGAAAATGGAAGATATATTAAACGACTTGACAATGTATAGGATACAAAGACAGGATCCCACATCTAGACTACAGATCAAAAACAATAGTCTAGTCGATAAAATTTATAAATTAGAGTTAATTTCAAAGATCGAAAGAAACAAACTTGCCACAACAACGGCCCTGTCTCCAAGGATTTATGGACTACCAAAATTACACAAGGAAGGAACACCACTTAGGCCAATATGCTCAGCCACCGGATCACCAGCACATAACCTATGTAAATATGTAGCAGACATTTTGAAAAATATAACGGCTAATTCGGCATACAACGTTAAAAATACCCAGGAATTTAAAAACAAAATCAATAACACCTATATTTTTGACGATGAAAAAATAGTATCTTTTGACGTAGTATATCTTTTTCCCAATATTCCAACACAATTAGCACTGGACATTATAAAAGATAAATGGACGACAATAGAGAAACACACAAATATACCAAAGACACTGTTCATAGAAATACTTAAGTTTTGCATAGAAGAGAACAGATATTTTAAATTCAACGACACAGTATACACCCAGCTAAAAGGATTGCCGATGGGATCACCAACCTCCCCAGTAATAGCCGATATTGTAATGGAAGAATTACTAGACAACACAATTAAAAAGTTAGCGCGTGTCCCTAGATTCCTGACAAAATATGTGGACGATCTATTTGCAGTAATACATGAAGATGATGTACAAAGCACACTTGACACACTAAATTCCTTCAATAAAAATATAAACTTTACAACAGAACTTGAGGACGACGGAAAATTACCTTATTTAGACTCAATGGTTATTAGAAGAGGAAATAAACTGAAACTAACGTGGTATAAGAAACCCACATCAAGCGGACGAATCATCAATTTTAACTCAAAGCATCCAAAGACGATGATTATAAATACAGCAATGGGCTGTATACGGCGAATGTTACGGATAACAGATGACACTTACCACACGGAGATCAAGAATGAAATTAAAATATTATTAAAAAGCAATGATTTTCCCAACAATATTATTAAAACCCTGTTAAGAAGATATGAAATTGAAAATAATCAAGATAAATCAAAAACCACAAAAATATTCAAGTCAGTAGATTATGTACCAAAGTTGTCAGAGCGCTTAGTAAAATCAGATTGTTACAACACAGAAGAGATAAAAATAGCCCATAAACCAATTAATACGCTAAAACATGTGTTTAATAGAACAAAAACAAAAATACCGCCTTTAGAAAAAAGTAACGTAGTGTACCAAATCCCGTGCAATGGAAAAGAAAATGAACCATGTGATAGCATATATGTGGGGACAACCAAAGGAAAATTAAAATCACGACTATCACAACATAAATCAGACTACAAATATTGCCATCAAAATAGCAACTATAAAACAGCACTCATGGCCCACTGTGCCAAAAACTCCCACACACCGAGCTTCGACAAAGCGACCCTTCTCCAACAAGAACAGCATTACAGCAAGAGATTTACGTTGGAAATGCTGCATATTATAAACACACCAACAAACAACCGAATCAACTACAAAAGCGACATTGATACGAACTCTGCACACTTGTTTAGGCATTTGTTGACAAACAAAAATCCAGTGTAAAACACCACGTCAACTGATGCGGACACTCAAATAAATGTATGTAGTGAATGTCTTTGAGAAAAAAGAAAAAAATTTTGTTTTTAAAAACTGAATGTGAATTGTTATTATATTTATATTTTGTGTTTATATTTTGTTACAGTTGAAAAAATTCCTGATGACGATTACAGTGGGTAATCGAAATATATCGAATTAAAAGAAAAAAACTTGCGTTTTATTTAAAACTAGTTGACCTCAAGCCAGCTTCCAAACACAGTTATCCTTTAAATTTATTTTTAGTTTTAGGCTTAATTATCTTGAATTGTAATTTAAAACAGATAATGTGCTATAAAAGACTTTGTCTTACTGTCACATCCACATGGTTTCAATAAAATAATAATAAATAGAGTCAGCCATGAAAGCTTGCTTCTAAAGGAAAAGCGTAGGGGCTTTAAAACTTTGAAAGGTAAAGGTTTATGTTTTTATACTAATAACTACTTCTTTTCTTCGCAAAAACCGGATAGTTATTGTTATATGAAAACAGGTATTCCGATAGAAATTAGAGGATTTTCAAAAGAAACACGTTGTATTATAGGGAAAGAACTTATAAATTTGAGAAGTTTTTTTTCGGAACCAGTTGACTCTATGACATTAGGTATATGCTTGGCAGATTGTTCACCTGAAGAGCAAAAAAAACCACTACTCGATTTCGAATACAAACTGATCGGTCTTCCCGTCATTGATAGCATATTATTGCTGCCATTGTTACATGGCTGTTATTAATTCAACTAAAATTAAACACATTAGGGATATTAGTATTTTGTTTCCTTTGTTGTTCTAAATTGATAATTTACAGAAGTAAATGCAACAAAATGCAAATTTCCCTATTTATTATTTATGAAATCAAGCATTAAACAGATTCAATAAGCCTTAAAATAAAAACCAAAATAAAATAATAACCATGCCAAAACTAATGAAGAAAGTCAAACTAAGCGACGTTGAAAACACACCATCCTCATGTAAGTTTCATAAACACATTTGGTTGTATATAATATTATATTAACAATTTTTTAGATAAAACGGTACCGATCACAGAATGCACAGGATGCAAGGCGTTGGATGAGAAGATAACAAACTTGCAAGGTATGTTGTTTAATAAGTATGATACTCACAGTCCGTAAAGAGGCGTGGCAAATATATGATATTATAACTCACGGCGTAATATTTTGTATATTATACAACCAAACTGTGAATACCCCAAGTTATAGATTTTCAACCATATACTATTTGAGTTGACCCTATATCGAATGGACCAATTTCTCATAGAACATTAAATATGGCATGCAATTGTATTAAATTTTTTAATTTACGGCTAAATTAAAATCCATGACCGACAGGGTTAAACCATCACAGTGCCGATAGCGCAATCGATAGTTCGCGGTGTTAATACTGCTGTCATTTTAATGAAACATAAACATATCGCGGGATAGGTTGTTTAATTGTGCAAATTTCTTTAATTATTACCGAACTGACGCGCTGGTAAATTCCGTGTAGTATTTGCATTAATAAGACCGCTTCTTTACGTACCGCAATGTGTGTTTGCCTATCATACTAAAGATTCTAGGTTCAAGTACGGATATCACAAATTGAAAGAAGAGCACGGCCTTAACCTTCTCGGAGACATATTGCACCAAATTACTATCATTTTCTTGAATATACATACGAGTATGTATATAAGCTTGCTCCTGTAAGGAGTTCACCTTTCAGTATATTTACGTTTACAATACAATGCCTCCCTTTGTCATTAACTGTAGCCCCAAGATATAGTAATTTGTATCATATGTACTTTCAGATACTTTGGTATAGTTAAAAGAAACGATTTTATGTAAGAACTTTGCATCTTTTTTATATAGGAAATTTACTCGTTCTTGTATATCATTTGCTTTAGCTTTCATGTCTTCGCAAAATACAGCGGTGATGACGGCACTTGCAGACCAAAAAGTGGTGATTAGCAAATTAGTTCGCCAAGATGCTGCGTCTAGCTCAATTAAATCTAGTTTCCCAGTGCTTTGTGCAGATGATTTAGCTAGAATGGATGAGAGGGTAGTTCCGGAGAACCGAAATTTGTTTGTAGGTAATTTGTGCCATGCATTTGTTTCCCTATCATACAAGGTCTAGGTATTTGTTTCGTTTAGGAGACACCTGTTAAAACACGTCCACAAATTTCGGGAGAGGTATCAAAAGACTCGTTTGAGCTCTGTATGAATAATCCATAAAGGGTGGGTGCGCACATCCATGGTATTTATGTACAGAACACCTTTCTGCATAGGTGGCCTTTGGCCGCCCTTTAAAAAAATAACCCTTAGCCTGTCCGACACCGGCTACGCGATTCCCAGTATTTTTTCAGAACATCCTATATCTGTGTCTACAACAACCACATGAAAATGACCAACCATTGCAAATATCTCTTGACAGAGAATAATTTTGGGCGTGTTTTAGCAGTTGTCTCCTGAGGGAAATAAACATAATTTTTATGAAAATTATTATTGTTTTTAAACTGTCAAATGGCGGAAGTGATTCATGCATATGGTAAAAAAAGAATAGAACTAGGAGTTTAGATGACATCAAAACCAGCGTAGTGTTAGCTTAATGGTTAGCAGTGCGTGCCAAAATTTCTCTGATGAGTGAAGTCTAGCAGCTTCCGAAATTGATCTATAAGAAAAGCTATGGCAGTTGTCTCTAAACATTTTTCCTACTCTATTCAATCAAAAAACCTTTAATAATTACTTAAAATGATTATTAATAAATAAAAACAATAATAATTTTCATAAAAATTCAAAAAAAAAAGTGAAAAATTCTTATTTTTGAATAACTACTTTAATAGTTTTAATGTCAAAACTCGCATGTTTTGGCAATTTTAATATCTAGACATATTTACTTTTACAGATTACCACCTTAAGGAGCTTGCTTCAGAACTCGGTGCGAAAGAACATCCTTAAAGTATTTAGCAGTGAGCTGATAATGGAATTCAACAAAGAGGGGACTCATGGAAAGAAGAGCCTTAAAGATCACAAAAATTTGTATTCAGTATTTTTGGGTAATACACGTAATCGACACAAGCATAATATAGTATTATTTTGCAGAATCCATCAATACCTTAACATCGAACGATGAGCCGGAAACACAACTAAGGAAAGCGATTCAGTTGCATAAAAAGCGTGTTTTTCACAAAAGGAGCGGTGTGTCTAAAGCCCTGAAAGCTGCAGCAGCACAAGAAGAATAGAATGTTATACATATAATGTAACATACGAGTATATGAATGTAGATTATTATATAACTGATAGATGAAAATTTTTTCAGCGATTCATTAGCTTAATGCACAATGCAACTAGCTAATAATAATACGATTTTTGGAGAGCTCGTATATTAAAAACTGCAATCACGGTTTGACTTAAATATGTTCAATAACTTTTACTCATAATAAGTACTCAAGCTCCTGAGAATTTCTTAACATAAATAATTTAAAAATCATGTTCTTGAATTATATTTTTAAATTTAGTCTAAACAAATGTATATGGTATCTACAGTCGGCAGAATAAACCTTCGTTCAGGTATTTTTTGGTAACACTCACCAAGTTCTGTTTCTAGTAAATTATTTACAAATATATGTATGTATTATACGAACAATGTAAGTTTAGATCGAAGCTGCATAACGATTAACTTCAAGGAAAAATAGCGAAAACTTGAGGAGTTTTCATAAAAATTTTAATTTTACTTAAGATTTTTGAGAATGCACTTTTCCTAAGTTCTTACTTTTTCTAAAAAAAAGTTAAGCTGAAAATTCTATTACAAAAGTACAAATCATATAATATATTACATATTATGTTCGTTTAAAATGTGGCAACAGAAAATTTGTTTCGATGGCGAATGTATTTTTATGTAATTTTTATTTTCATATATATTTTTATACTTATTCGATGCATGAATTTACAATAAAATGTTTTGAAACTTATTTGTCTATTTTCGTGTACTTTTCAAACCGAGCGTAGTATAAACCAGTACATTAAGTGATATGATGCTGATGCATTTATGAACTAATATGTAAACTGGTATGATCTTGATATATATTGTAACTAGTATGCCGACTGCGATGATTCTGATACATTTATGAACTAGTATGGAAACTGGTATGATCTTGTGTTATATACTGACTAGTATACCAACTAGAATGCTCCTGGTGTATATACGGCCTAGTATGTTGAATGGCATGAAATTGATGTATGTAATGACAAGTACGAGTATATCAAGTGGTATGGCTGATGCAGAGGCTGACTAGTATGCCAATTGGTATGATACTGATGCGGAAGCGGCCAATTGCCATCTCGTATGCCATCGCCGTGTTAAAAATACCAGTTGCTAATATCAAAAAAAATTACAGAACTCGAACTAGTTGAGCTGGTTTGACAAACTAGTATTTGACTAATATAAAACTAGTAGAATTGACTGCAGGGTAATAATTCTTAGTTAATTATTATTACTTCTGATTAGAGGAAAGATTTAAAGCAACAAACATATGTTAGGACGATTATTTAAACGGTTGAAGGGAATTTATTAGTTTTCGTAGTAAATCTTTCCTTAAGTTTTACATTTAAGAATTCAATAAATTATAAAATATTTCAGTAATATTGTTGTATGGTAGAGCGGGCCGATTTTTTTTCCGAAAAATCGCCATCGCGCAAAATGTTCTTCGGATAATTCTGAGCAACTTTGCTGAAGAAACTATGGGTCTAAAACCGACTTTGACCCACCGGAAATTACGTTGAAATTTCATAATCAAGTAAGAAAAAATTTTATATGAGCTGTGTGACAGTGAAAATGTACTTTTTACGGGACATACCTTAAGTTGTAGGTTTAGTCAAGCATCCAAAAACTGCTTATCCAGATTTTCAAATACACCGTTAAAACCTAGAATTAGGGGTCTAAAGCCCCTTTTTTACAGGTTGAGCCATAATTTCCTTTTAAACTGATTTTTTCTTATCCTATGAGGAAAATTTTAATACTATAGCAAAGATAACGTTTTTCTGTGTTTAGCAGTGCAATTCTGGTAGAAAAAAGATTGACGACACCGGACTGAATACACCAAGTGCTTACATCCGTTTTTCGTTCACTACAAAACTGTAGATCATAAAGAAAAATGTTTCAGGCAGGACTTGTGGAGAATTTTATGATCTACAACTTTGTAGTGCACGAAAAATGGATGTAAGCCAAAGGACGCGAAATATTTGCAAAAAAAGCAACTTTCGTATCATTTAAGGACAATTATAGAATTACCAGATTTAGCTATAAACGAGTTTTCAGCTTGCTATCTGGAATTCCGAGGTTTAACCTTTTTTTACCAAATTTTAGTGGACTACATAGCTTTATATTTTCTTTCTAAATCATTTCATTTTATTTTTATGGAAATCCATAACTAAGTTTTTAAGTCTTGCTTGCTTTCCATGCGTGGTATTTTCTTTCGACTAACGTCAGTCACAGCCATGACACTTATACGATTTTTTTCCGTTACACTCCGAGAAACACTGGTTAACAATTGAACATATCGTTCAGTTCCTTGTATGTGGCATGGGACTTGTGAGTCAGGAAGTGGTGGGTCTTCAAATTCTAAATATTCCTTTAAATGGTTATATGGAATGTTTCTTGTAATCGGCGGTTCTGTTAGAATGTTGTCATCATCCAAATGTATCATATTAAAATAATTGCAGCAGTCAAAATTTATTTTATGTTTCTTGTACTCTCGAATGTTTGCTGTATCGCAAAGGCTGTCACGGTAGTATAAAATTTTTTGTATTGCCCGATCACGTACTGATTTACGATCATGGTAAAGAATTGATAGTATAACATTTTCAGGATGAGCAAAATATGAGTTATTCTGAACCACTGCGTTGATAACTTGCCGCTCCTTGGACGGAAGCAACTGAGTGAGACGTATAAATTTGAATTGAAGTGGACTGCCGTGTATAACGGAATGGTAGTACTTAATGCTAAAATACATCGGAACATAAACTTTTATTACGTATTCCGCTAGAGTTTCTAATTCGGAAGATGGTGAACTTGTTGCAACGTACAATCTTAAAATACGCCTTGCCTTAGTTAACCAACGGGAGTGCGCTACAGGTCCAGGTTTCATGTTCGATAAGTCAACTGAAACAAAGAAATTCGATATTGCTGAAGCCATTTGAAGCAAATACTTAACGTCAGTAGATAAATCCCGCTTCCAATCATCTGACGAAGAAGGTGGCATGTTCTGCAGCGGAATAGTTTTAAAATCAACTACACTCTAAAAAAATGTAAAATGTTGTTCAAGAAAATATTTCTCGATGTGCTTGAACCAAGTCTTAATTTAAGGATCTGTTTTGGGTATGATTAGGATAATTTATCCCTTTTCGAAAAAATTGAAATGAAATTGAATGAAGCAAGCTAATTTTTCCAAAGAAACACGTCTTTTGGTTTGGTTGGAATATACGAGGTGTGTTCAAAAAGTATCGCGAATTTTGTGTTTTTTCAAAAATTATTTATTTATTCATGAATATCTATTTTGTCCCCTTCAAAGTAATCCCCATGAGATATTATACACTTGTGCCAACGGTTTTTCCAATCTTCGAAGCACTTCAAAAAATAATTTTTTTGTATCTTGTTCAGCTCCTCCTTCGATGCCGTCTTTCTCTCGTCAAGAGAAGCGTAACGTCGTCCTTTCATGGGCCTCTTCAGTTTAGGGAACAAGAAAAAGTCACAGGGGGCCAGATCTGGGGAATACGGTGGCTGCGGCATCATTAGTGCGTTGTTTTTGGCCAAAAAGTCGCGCACAAGCAACGATGCGTGAGCAGGGGCGTTATCGTGGTGCAAAAGCCAATTTTTGTTCTTCCACAAATCCGGGCGTTTCTGGCGGATTGCTTCGCGCAAATTGCGCATAACTTGCAGGTATTCCTTATTGACCGTTCTTCCCTGTGGCAAGAACTCATGATGCACCACGCCCCTGCAATCGAAGAAAACTGTCAGCAAAACTTTCACATTCGACCGAACTTGGTGCGCTTTTTTCGGTCTTGGTTCGTGCGGCAGCTTCCATTGAGATGATTGAGCTTTGGTTTCCACGTCATAACCATAAACCCACGATTCGTCACCAGTTATGACCCTCTGGAGCAAATTTGGGTCGTCGCGGACAGAGTTTAACATCTCATTAGCAATGTTCATGCGATGCTGTTTTTGGTCACAATTGAGCAATTTTGGTACGAATTTAGCGTAAAAATCGAAGACGATCCAAAACACGTGCAAGCAAAGCAGCTGTCAACAATTAACTGAACGTTCAAAATGGCCGAGCTTGTCGGCATAAGTGAGAGACATGAGTACCAACATAACGCCACAAAAAATTCGAAATTCGAATATACGTAACCAGCGAAAATTCAAAATTCGCGATATTTTTTGAACACACCTCGTACTCTTTCAATTACTTATATTTATCGCTAAGGACGAATTTTTAAAACTACTACTATATTAAATAATTTGTTCAGATATCAGTTACTCTGCTCTGTGTAGGTTATGCAACTATAACGAAAGTGTATATTTTTCGAGGATTTCTTACGCTGAACAAGAATCGGTGTTCGAAAATTTGCTAACAAGTCTAGTTTGGGAAAAAGGGTGTCTAAAACTCCAAAATAGGTACAATTTGAACAAGCCTCTCATGTTTAAGGTGCATAAGTTATTAAAATAATATATACCAGCAAACACTTTTTTAAATGTGGAGTAAATGTGTTAGGTTCTTAATGAAAAAATGCAAAAATCTACCCAAAAATAAAGTTGTAAACGAACCTTAGACTTAGGCTTGGTTTCGAAATAAATATTTTCATACCATTTTCTCACAACATTCAATTTGCTTGGATATGAAGCCGCTGACTGTTCTGGGTCCGCTAGTTTTCGAATTATCGAGGAATTCGAATATGTGTCGAAAAGGTAATTCATTAAAGTGAAGAAGGCATATAAACCAATGCAATGGCCTTCCCAATTCGATCTCAAAACGCCGTATTATTCCATTCAAAATGCCTGTATTGGTATTTTCTCCATCGCTGCAAATTCCAATTAAATTGTTCATACTGAAACCCTTTTCGCTTAAAAACTTGCAAAGCTCCTTTTGTTTGGTAAAAGCATCTTCGGCTTGAACCTTCACCTATCCTAACAGCTTCGAATTCGGCTCTTTAAGAACGACTAAATGTGGTTCTTTTACCATGATTTGGTGGTATTTTCCGTCAATTTTTTCCGTTGATAAGGCGTCATCTTTTCTTCCATCAAAAGAAAAGTAGCTGAGGTTGGTATCGTCGGTTTGGCTTTTGCATACTGCTTCCCGTGCTTTCATCTTTTCTCTTGTCCATAATAATTAGCTCTCCAGTTGAATCTCTGTAGTCAATATCCTCGAGGAGAGCTGTTGCTAAGCACGAAGCTACTCGGTCAGATATGCCAAATCTGTCGCACATCATGGCGAAATTTAACGCCGAGTACCTTCTGGTGTACAATTTTGGTTTCAGTGAAGTTATTTCCTCAGATGGTGTTATAACATGGCTTGGTTCATATGTAAAATCATGACTTTCTGGTAGCAAGGCTGTAATTGTTGTTGCTTGGTCTATCACATCTAAAGAAAACTCCGGAATTGTTAGCTTTCGGTCATTGCACTGATCTCGTAAAAAAAAAAGTCAATCTTTCAGGAATTTTCCCACAGACGTAAGGGCTCACTTTTAGATCACATTTGCACTTCCCGATGAAAAACAAATTATCAGTACATCCAATAAAGTTATTTAACAGAGTTTTATTTCTTACTTCTTTTTTATATTGTTGAATTAACCGGTTAAGCTTTATTATTACACTTTTTTCGTTCATAAGATCAATACGAAGTCCTTTCCATATTTCAATTAATTTTTTTGCTACGACAGCAGTGAAGTTTTTGTAACCACTAATTATTCCTTCTTCTTTCGCATGGTTAAACAAAAAAAAATAATATCTTAATACATCACGCTTCGTGGGTAAATTAATACCACTAAAATTTTGTGGTGCACCAAAAATACTTAAATCTTGTGAAGGTATGGTAGGTCCAGATTCTGAATTCGAAATATAAGAAATATTATTTTCCATCTTATCAAATTATGGATCGACGAGACAGCAAAAAAAGTCCGTTTTTTGTTCACTCGCGTAATTTTATTTAAACGGCACTAATTAACGTTAATCAGTTTTCTTTTTGCTATTCGCGCACTTTTTCGTATTTGACAGTTTTCTCCATGACAACAAATTCTTACCAGAAAAAATTTACTTGTAAGTGTTTCTGCTCGGGCATGTCATTTTTGTGATGCTAGAATACTTCAAACAAATTATAAAATAAAATGGCAAACAAAAGTAAATAAAAAAATAAATACATCTAAACGTTCATAGATATTTGTTGTTGTTTGGGAAATGTTAGCGAGCGACTGAAAATTTTAAATTTTAAAATCTTGCTCCTAGGATAAGAAAAAATCAGTTTAAAAGGAAATTATGGCTCAACCTGTAAAAAAGGGGCTTTAGACCCCTAATTCTAGGTTTTAACGGTGTATTTGTAAATCTGTATAATCGGTTTTTGGATGCTTGACTAAACCTACAACTTAAGGTATGTCCCGTAAAAAGTAAATTTTCACTGTCACACAGCTCATATAAAATTTTTCCTTACTTGATTATGAAACTTCAACGTAATTTCCGGTGGGTCAAAGTCGGTTTTAGACCCATAGTTTCTTCAGCAAAGTTGCTTAGAATTATCCGAAGAACATTTTGCGCGATGGCGATTTTTCGGATTTTTCCCGTCCATACAATCAACCCGCTCTATTGTATGGTTGTGAGAATGAATAACCGAACTAAATTTTCAATCAACGTATAACATTTTTCAATTCAAAGAGTCTACTATATAATTCCAACTAGCTGACCCGGCCACGCATTGCTGTGGCTAACGTTTTTGTCATATGATATTGTTGTAAACTATTTAAGGGGAATGGTAGGAGAAAATCAGACATGGGCACCACAATGCTTTTTTACATAGATGCTATTTGTAAAAAAACATGGCGGCCTTCATGACTGATTTTCTGAACCCCTGCGGGTTAGGGGTTTAGAGTATGCCCAAGGTAGACATACCGGTCGTAAGAGGCGACTAATATGCATAAGGTAATGACGTGCAACTCGATGGTAGATCTACGGATATGATGCTTCTCACCTCTCATTACCCACCTTATCCTTCCTTACGGAAGGAGGGGTGACATGACATAGAAGGTTTCACTGGCCATAAATCGCTACCACGACAGTCGGGCAGTACTGCAAGGGAGTATCGGAGCGTACCGGGTTCAAATCCGTCCAAGGACTGTTAATTCGACAACACTCCCCAAAACCTTCGGGTAGTGTTTTTGTCGTTACAACAACAACAACAACAACTGATTTTCTACTACCGTTACCCCTTATTACAATGAAATTATTATTTACGAACGAAGACGAAAACGTTAAACCTGGTATAAAAGTTTACTGGTTTGGGATTTGAAGGGGAAGGACTTTGAACACAATTGATCAAAATTTTCTTACAGTTGATGTAAGGCAAGATTCAAAACAAAAGAATTAAATTTAAAATTTATTATTATTTTTATTCAAGTATGTAACAATTGTGTATATTACAAAGTTTTTAGTAAATAACATGTGACAGTTAAACTTATAAATGAGGTAGGTAGGGCTGATAGTTTTAAATATTCTAACAATATTATTTATTATTTTGAATTATAAATACTTTTAATTTCAATTTAATTTAGCACTAATCGGTGCACAATATTTTTGGTTACCCTGTCTTTCGCTAACACAAATAAGTTTGACGCCGTTCCTACATGTGAACATGCAACATATAGCTGCCCATGAGAAAAACATGGATTTTCCAAATCTAAACCATGGGCCTTGAGACTTATTTATAGTCATGGCAAAAGCTAAACGAATTGGAAACTGTAACCTTCTGAAGGGTATGGTAGAATCTGACGGTATCATTGGAATACGGGGCAACAGGACCACTTTTCCTTTAAACTTTCCAGTTAAAATGGTTGCTTCAAGAATATTTCCGGTAATTGGGGTGGATTCAAATTACGCAGGAGAACGATAGGTGAACCAATCTATTCGCGCCCCTCCTGACTGCAGGCACACCTGCCTTTCCAACATATCTTCGCTTTGACATTTACTCACCTACATACGTATACAAACTCTCGTTCATCGCACGCATTAACACTTTTGTTGTACAACTTTACATTACCGTCGTCGCTTTGTTGTTTTGAAGAGCTCTAAATTCAATCATCGCATTTTTGGCCATGCACTGCTGCTGCAGCAGCATACTACATACACACATGTACTCACAATTTTTCGCATACGTACCTACTCTTCGCACTCATCGTTTTTTGTTTGCTATTTCTACAAATCATACGATATTTTTGCAAATATAAAATATCTGGACTTTTCCATAGAAAATTCCTATGTATCATACATTTTTGGCAGCCTTCGCTGATTTAATTTGTTAGCTATAAGTTAGTTGCCATGTAACTTTGAAGTCATAAGCATCAACTAATAAAATTCATATTAAAATAAAATGTGTTCTCCTTATTTTGATCTGAATAAAATTGTAGAAAAGGCTCTACAATTCAACACGGTCCTTCGAGCCGGATAATTGTTCTGGCTCGATTTAATTGACAATTTTCATTGTTCTAATTGTATCGAGAGCTGCATATATTGTCTCACCATGGATGCAGATCATAGCAGATGATGGCGCATCTGTAGCATCCTCTTCCAACGGAAGTTACTCTACATGCAACGAGAGAGGCGCCTGAGAGATTCGCATTAAAATTCACCAGCGTGACAGCCTGTTAACACGCTTGCGTTCTTTACACAATGGAGTGCTGGATGGTGACTCACTTTCGCTACGCCAGCTTACAGCAAAACTTAGTTTGGTAGAGCGGCAATATAGCACACTCGATGCTTTGCAAACGCAACTGGAGGAGCTGGACGAATCACAGCTCTATGAAGAACATCGAGTGGCATTCGAGGAATCATATATTGAAGCAAAAAGCGCAATTCTCGACCAAATGGAAGAACTCCAACGAATGCAACAACCGTCTCAGCTTTCCAGCACACGGGTAGAACGAAACCCACCTCATCGGATCAACTTGGCAAAGCTGCAGCTAACAAGATTCAGTGGCAAACAAGCTGAGTGGCTGGATTTTTACAATGTATTTACCACATTGGTACACAACAACCGAGATTTGAGTGAAGTCGAAAAACTTCAATACTTGCGGTCCTGCTTAACGGAAGAAGCCTCACGATTGATACAGTCCCTAGAAGTAACCAGTAGCAACTACAACACTGCGATAGACCTCATCGTCAGTCGCTTCAACAACAGCCGCCTAATATTTCAGTCCCATATGCAGCAAATATATGATCTCTCACCACTTTCGTCGTCAAATGCATCATCAATTCGCAGCTTCATCGACACCATTAATGTTAATCTGCGAGCAATGCAATCTCTTGCAACTACTCAACAACTTGGCGATGCGATTCTACTACACCTGGTGGCAGGTAAACTAGATACAACAACTCGCACGAAATGGGAAGAGGAAGTGGCCATGAAGTGGACCACAACCAATTCAACAGTCCTACAGATTCCCACCTGGGCAGATCTTGCGTCGTATCTGGAACGTCGTTGTCAGACAGTCGATGTACTTGCACAAAGTAACTCACTCCGTGAACCATCAGCTCCATCAAAAAGATTCTCATCAAAAACTTCAGACCATAAAGGGTACGCTCACGCGGTATCAAATCCAGCCAGCAAGTGTGTTTTGTGCGACACAAGCCCTTATCATAGTCCATTCAACTGTGAGCAATTTATGAGCATGGATGTGCACGGGCGGTTTCTTCGGATCAAACGTCTCAATTTATGTTTGAACTGCTTGGGTAAGAATCATACTTCAAGTACATGTCCTTCTAATCGTAGGTGCCAGCAGTGTGGAGTTAGCCATCGTACATTGCTACACCGAACTAACGGAACAGCAAATCCATCAAATAATTATAACAACACGGCTATTAACGAGGCCAGCGGTTCAACAGATAACAGCAACAAACAGGCCGTTCTCACGGTCAATTATGGATACGAAGAAGTCATACTCGCTACAGCCCGTATCGCCTTATACAGTTCATCAGGACACTCAATCACGGTCCGCGCGCTATTAGACTCTGGGTCCCAACTCAACTTTATCACTGAGCGTGTAGCACAGCACCTACATCTTCCGCGTATAAAAAGATGCATTGAAGTTATAGGCATTGGGTCGACGTCTACGAAAACTCAGCAAATAAGTCAAGTAACTATGAAGTCACTTCAAACAAACTACTCAGCCAACTTCAAGGCTGTCATACTTCCGACAATAACATCACAGCAACCAAATAATGGCATCACTACGGACTCCTGGAACATACCCAAAAACATCAGACTCGCAGATGACTGTTTTAATGTACCAGGTGGAGTCGACTGTCTCATCGGTGCAGATTTATTTTTTGATTTGCTGCTAGTGGGTCAGATAAAGGAAAACACTAAAACTCCAATTCTCCAGAAGACAAAACTAGGATGGATAATTTCGGGCATATCCCAATCAACACAGTCAGTATCCAATGATACAATGGCATCGTCATCGCTATCAGCAAACTCGTCGCCGCCTGCATATAAGGCATTCATAGCAGTGAATAATAAATTATCCCTTGACGATCTACTGCAACGGTTCTTGGTATGGGAAAAATACACTGAATCAGCAAAATTTCTATCTGAGGAAGAAAATGAATGCGAGCGATTTTTCGAATCAACTACAAAACGCTGTCCAGTCAGCAACAAATATATTGTGCGCTTGCCTTTTAAGGAGATGCCGGAGACGTTGGGACAATCATATGACATTGCATTCAAAAGGTTAGTAGCTTTGGAATATAAATTATTAAAACACCCCTCTATTTTGAAGAGTTACCGAGAGTTTGTCGCTGAGTATGAAGAACTTGGTCACATGGTGCTTGTCGACAATACTACAAAGGGTCGGTACTTTATTCCACATCACTGTGTGATAAAGGCTGATAGCAGCACCACAAAGCTACGGGTCGTCTTCGATGCTTCCTGCCGCACATCAAACGGAAAGTCGTTGAATGACATACTTCGAGTAGGCCCAACACTACAAGATGATATTTTCACAATACTCCTTCGATTGCGCAGTCACAAGTATGTGTTAATGGCTGACATAGCAAAAATGTACCGACAGGTACTGGTTGACAATGCCGATACATCGTGGCAATGCATTCTATGGCGTAATTCCCAAGACGATCCAGTGAAAGTATACCAGCTGAAAACAGTCACCTATGGCACCAGCAGCGCACCTTACCTCGCTACAAAAAGCCTTCTCGATCTAGCCAAAAAAGAATCAGCGCAATTTCCTATTGGGTCTCTCGTCACTCTAAAGGACTTTTACGTCAACAATTTGATGACTGGCGGTCCTACTGTAAGTACAGTGATTGAAATAAAAAATCAGGTGACCTCATTATTAAAATGTGGAGGATTTCCTTTACGTAAATTTGCATCAAACAACGAAGAAATTATTGACGACGTGCCAGTCGAAGATAGAGAGGAAATCATAAGGCTTGGCGACTCGACGTATATAAAAACTCTCGGACTTAGATGGTCACCCACGAAAGATCTATTCACATTCAGCTACACTGGACCATCACCAACACGCAAACCAACGAAACGAACCATATTATCACAGATTGCTGCCTTGTTCGATCCGCTTGGCTTACTGAACCCCCTCATCGTCAGTGGAAAAATATTAATGCAGGACTTATGGAAGTTAAAACTTGATTGGGATGAAAGTGTTCCTCAGGATATCCACACCCAGTGGCGCAACTTCCAAGAACATCTGAGTCTTATAAACAACATTGAGCTCCCCAGGTATGTACCTTGGAATAGCATAACTAAAATCCACGCTTTTGCAGATGCCAGTACTAAAGCATACGGGGCGTGCATCTACATCGTCACATGCGAGCAGGACGAAGTTAAGTCGTCTTTACTTTGCGCCAAGTCCCGTGTAGCCCCAACAAAGCAATTGAGTCTCCCTCGCCTTGAGCTTTGCGCAACAGTGTTATTGGCTGAGCTCTTACAATCCATCGTGACAATATTTTCACCGCCATTGGAAAACATTCACTGCTGGACCGATTCGACGATATCCTTATGCTGGATTGCTAGCGAACCCAGTCGTTGGAATGTATTTGTGGCCAATCGAGTGTCAAAAATACAGCAACTCACATCACACTACCAATGGCATCATGTACCATCTGAGCTCAACCCAGCAGATTTAGTTTCGCGTGCTTCAACGGTGGCTGGCATTCGTGGTAATCAATTGTGGTTTGAAGGTCCGTCATTTCTAAAAAAAACCACATGAAGAATGGCCTAGTTCTTCATTCGACACATCAACAGACATTCCTGAGCAACCCAGACAGCGAGTCGTAGCAGTATCGGCACCTTAAACTGACATTTTTGCCGAAAACAAATACATCAATAATTACAACAAGTTTCTGCGGATTTTTACCTACAGAAGGTACGTTATATCACGAAAAATAATCAGTACGATCACAGCTGATGACATAATAGAAACACTTGAGATGGTCTGCAAAAGAATTCAACAAGTTAATTTTTGTGATGAGTACCGGAAACTTCAAGCCAATCAACCTATTGAGAAAACATCAAAGCTTGCCTCACTATCGCCATTTTTGCACAATAATCTTATACGAGTTGGCGGAAGGTTAAAAAACTCAACGCTCAGTTTCGACGCCAAGCATCCAATTCTCTTACCGCATACCCATCCGTTCGTACATACTCTCATTTCACATTATCATCGCAAAAATCTGCATGCTGGAGCTCAAACCTTACTAAATATACAAAGAGACAAGTTCTGGATCATCGGGGCTCGAACGACTATCAGGCAAGTTATTCACAACTGTGTAATGTGTTATCGTCTTCGTCCAATAATTACAGAACAACTCATGGGATCCCTTCCGACGTCACGGGTCAATACATCATATCCATTTGAAACCACTGGAGTAGATTACTGCGGTCCTTTCTTGGTCACCCAACAAATTAGAGGGCGATCGCCAATAAAAGTATATATGGCAGTATTCATATGCTTCACCACTAAAGCAGTGCATTTTGAAATTGCTCCGGATCTCTCCACATTGGCATTCATCGCGGCATTGAAGCGGTTCATTGCTAGACGCGGAAAATGTCGGGTAATTGTATCCGACAATGCAACGAACTTTATTGGAGCTAATCGAGAGTTGCGCGAACTACTTAAATCATTCACTACCGAAGCACACATCGAAAGAGTTGAAGAATTTTGCAGAAACGAAGGAATCTTCTGGAAGTTCATTCCACCAAGATCCCCACACTTCGGAGGTTTGTCGGAGAGCGCAGTGAAACTTGCGAAACACCACTTGCGTCGTGCCATTGGTAACAACATTTTATCACAAGATGTACTTAACACCTTAATCTGCCAAGCGGAAGCAATTGTGAACAGCCGCCCAATCACTCCAATTTCAAGCGACGCAAATGATCTTCGACCGCTCACGCCAGGACATTTTCTCATTGGTCGATCCCTCCTAACCATTCCTGAACCCTCAGTACAGGAAAATGTAAGTAAACTCGCTCGATTCAATATGGTACAATTCGTCCAACAACAATTCCGGCATCGCTGGAAACAGGAATATCTAAAGGAATTACATCTCTCTCTCTATGGCGCGATATACAACAGGTATATCATCATAAACCTCCTAAGAGATTTTTGCGCCAAGCTTCTCTTCCAATTTGTGGTGTGCCGATTTGAATTTTCCCTACAAATTGGTGGGACCTACAGTTTTTTTGCCGACTCCGAACGGCATCTACAAAGGAGACGAATTTTTGCTGAGAAGCCTGTCATGGCAGAAATACACTCGGAGAGTTTGCCAAACCACTGCCGAGGGGCGACCCCGTTTTGAAAAACTTGTTTCAAATCACTTTTGATGTTACCTGTACCAGGGCTCGAACCATGGACCTTCGGTGTGGTAGGCCGGCAACACTACCTTCACACCACGGCGGCCGCCAAGGAATTACATAAACGGTCTAAATGGAACACTGCCTTTCCCAATCTAGCAGTAAACGATTTAGTGATCCTCAAGGATGATTTTGCTCCACCACTAAAATGGCCCATGGGTCGCATCACTGCCATTATGCCAGGGGACGATGGCAAGGTAAGGGTAGTAGAGGTGAGAACCGCAGAAGGAATTTACAAACGGGCAATAACGCGAGTCTGTAAATTACCAATAGAACAAGAAGCTTCACACGCATCAAATTGAAAGTAGAAATTTCAAGGGGGGGAGAATGTTCGCGCCCTTCCTGACTGCAGGCACACCTGTCTTTCCAACATATCTTCGTTTTGACATTTACTCACCTACATACGTATACAAACTCTAGTTCATCGCACGCATTAACACTTTTGTTGTACAACTTTACATTACCGTCGTTGCTTTGTTGTTTTCAAGAGCTCTAAATCCAATCATCGCATTTTTGGCCATGAACTGCTGCTGCAGCAGCATACTACCTACACACATGTACTCTCAATTTTTCGCATGCGTACCTACTCTTCGCACTCATCGTTTTTTGTTTGCTATTTCTACAAATCATACGATATTTTTGCAAATATAAAATAGCTGGACTTTTCCATAGAAAATTCCTATGTATCATACATTTTTGGCAGCCTTCGCTGATTTAATTTTTTAGCTATAAGTTAGTTGCCATGTAACTTTGAAGTCATAAGCATCAACTAATAAAATTCATATTAAAATAAAATTTGTTCTCCTTATTTTGATCTGATTAAAATTGTAGAAAAGGCTCTACAATTCAACACGGTCCTTCGAGCCGGATAATTGTTCTGGCTCGATTTAATTGACAATTTTCATCGTTCTAATTGTAGCGAGAGCTGCATATATTGTCTCACCATGGATGCAGATGATAGCAGATGATGGCGCATTTGTAGCATCATCTTCCAACGGAAGTTACTCTACATGCAACGAGAGAGGCAGCCTGACAGCCTGTTAACACGCTTGCGTTCTTTACACAATGGAGTGCTGGATGGTGACTCACTTTCGCTACGCCAGCTTACAGCAAAACTTAGTTTGGTAGAGCGGCAATATAGCACACTCGATGCTTTGCAAACGCAACTGGAGGAGCTGGACGAATCACAGCTCTATGAAGAACATCGAGTGGCATTCGAGGAATCATATATTGAAGCAAAAAGCGCAATTCTCGACCAAATGGAAGAACTCCAACGAATGCAACAACCGTCTCAGCTTTCCAGCACACGGGTAGAACGAAACCCACCTCATCGGATCAACTTGGCAAAGCTGCAGCTAACAAGATTCAGTGGCAAACAAGCTGAGTGGCTGGATTTTTACAATGTATTTACCACATTGGTACACAACAACCGAGATTTGAGTGAAGTCGAAAAACTTCAATACTTGCGGTCCTGCTTAACGGAAGAAGCCTCACGATTGATACAGTCCCTAGAAGTAACCAGTATTAACTACAACACTGCGATAGACCTCATCGTCAGTCGCTTCAACAACAGCCGCCTAATATTTCAGTCCCATATGCAGCAAGTATATGATCTCTCACCACTTTCGTCGTCAAATGCATCATCAATTCGCAGCTTCATCGACACCATTAATGTTAATCTGCGAGCAATGCAATCTCTTGCAACTACTCAACAACTTGGCGATGCGATTCTACTACACCTGGTGGCAGGTAAACTAGATACAACAACTCGCACGAAATGGGAAGAGGAAGTGGCCATGAAGTGGACCACAACCAATTCAACAGTCCTACAGATTCCCACCTGGGCAGATCTTGCGTCGTATCTGGAACGTCGTTGTCAGACAGTCGATGTACTTGCACAAAGTAACTCACTCCGTGAACCATCAGCTCCATCAAAAAGATTCTCATCAAAAACTTCAGGCCATAAAGGGTACGCTCACGCGGTATCAAATGCAGCCAGCAAGTGTGTTTTGTGCGACACAAGCCCTTATCATAGTCCATTCAACTGTGAGCAATTTATGAGCATGGATGTGCACGGGCGGTTTCTTCGGATCAAACGTCTCGTTGGTAAGAATCATACTTCAAGTACATGTCCTTCTAATCGTAGGTGCCAGCAGTGTGGAGTTAGCCATCGTACATTGCTACACCGAACTAACGGAACAGCAAATCCATCAAATAATTATAACAACACGGCTATTAACGAGGCCAGCGGTTCAACAGATAACAGCAACAAACAGGCCGTTCTCACGGTCAATTATGGGTACGAAGAAGTTATACTCGCTACAGCCCGTATCGCCTTATACAGTTCATCAGGACACTCAATCACGGTCCGCGCGCTATTAGACTCTGGTTCCCAACTCAACTTTATCACTGAGCGTGTAGCACAGCACCTACATCTTCCGCGTATAAAAAGATGCATTGAAGTTATAGGCATTGGGTCGACGTCTACGAAAACTCAGCAAATAAGTGAAGTAACTATGAAGTCACTTCAAACAAACTACTCAGCCAACTTCGAGGCTGTCATACTTCCGACAATAACATCACAGCAACCAAATAATCGCATCACTACCGACTCCTGGAACATACCCAAAAACATCAGACTCCAGATGACTGTTTTAATGTACCAGGTGGAGTCGACTGTCTCATCGGTGCAGGTTTATTTTTTGATTTGCTGCTAGTGGGTCAGATAAAGGACAACACTAAAACTCCAATTCTCCAGAAGACAAAACTAGGATGGATAATTTCGGGCATATCCCAATCAACACAGTCAGTATCCAATGATACAATGGCATCGTCATCGCTATCAGCAAACTCGTCGCCGCCTGCATATAAGGCATTCATAGCAGTGAATAATAAATTATCCCTTGACGATCTACTGCAACGGTTCTGGGTATGGGAAAGTTACACTGAATCAGAAAAATTTCTATCTGAGGAAGAAAATGAATGCGAGCGATTTTTCGAATCAACTACAAAACGCTGTCCAGTCAGCAACAAATATATTGTGCGCTTGCCTTTTAAGGAGATGCCGGAGACGTTGGGACAATCATATGACATTGCATTCAAAAGGTTAGTAGCTTTGGAATATAAATTATTAAAACACCCCTCTATTTTGAAGAGTTATCGAGAGTTTGTCGCTGAGTATGAAGAACTCGGTCACATGGTGCTTGTCGACAATACTACAAAGGGTCGGTACTTTATTCCACATCACTGTGTGATAAAGGCTGATAGCAGCACCACAAAGCTACGGGTCGTCTTCGATGCTTCCTGCCGCACATCAAACGGAAAGTCGTTGAATGACATACTTCGAGTAGGCCCAACACTACAAGATGATATTTTCACAATACTCCTTCGATTGCGCAGTCACAAGTATGTGTTAATGGCTGACATAGCAAAAATGTACCGACAGGTACTGGTTGACAATGCCGATACATCGTGGCAATGCATTCTATGGCGTAATTCCCAAGACGATCCAGTGAAAGTATACCAGCTGAAAACAGTCACCTTTGGCACCAGCAGCGCACCTTACCTCGCTACAAAAAGCCTTCTCGATCTAGCCAAAAAAGAATCAGCGCAATTTCCTAATGGGTCTCTCGTCACTCTAAAGGACTTTTACGTCGACAATTTGATGACTAGCGGTCCTACTGTAAGTACAGTGATTGAAATAAAAAATCAGGTGACCTCATTATTAAAATGTGGAGGATTTCCTTTACGTAAATTTGCATCAAACAACGAAGAAATTATTGACGACGTGCCAGTCGAAGATAGAGAGGAAATCATAAGGCTTGGCGACTCGACGTATATAAAAACTCTCGGACTTAGATGGTCACCCACGAAAGATCTATTCACATTCAGCTACACTGGACCATCACCAACACGCAAACCAACGAAACGAACCATATTATCACAGATTGCTGCCTTGTTCGATCCGCTTGGCTTGCTGAACCCCCTCATCGTCAGTGGAAAAATATTAATGCAGGACTTATGGAAGTTAAAACTTGATTGGGATGAAAGTGTTCCTCAGGATATCCACACCCAGTGGCGCAACTTCCAAGAACATCTGAGTCTTATAAACAACATTGAGCTCCCCAGGTATGTACCTTGGAATAGCACAACTAAAATCCACGCTTTTGCAGATGCCAGTACTAAAGCATACGGGGCGTGCATCTACATCGTCACATGCGAGCAGGACGAAGTTAAGTCGTCTTTACTTTGCGCCAAGTCCCGTGTAGCCCCAACAAAGCAATTGAGTCTCCCTCGCCTTGAGCTTTGCGCAACAGTGTTATTGGCTGAGCTCTTACAATCCATCGTGACAATATTTTCACCGCCATTGGAAAACATTCACTGCTGGACCGATTCGACGATATCCTTATGCTGGATTGCTGGCGAACCCAGTCGTTGGAATGTATTTGTGGCCAATCGAGTGTCAAAAATACAGCAACTCACATCACACTACCAATGGCATCATGTACCATCTGAGCTCAACCCAGCAGATTTAGTTTCGCGTGGTTCAACGGTGGCTGGTATTCGTGGTAATCAATTGTGGTTTGAAGGTTCGTCATTTCTAAAAAAAACCACCTGAAGAATGGCCTAGTTCTTCATTCGACACATCAACAGACATTCCTGAGCAACGCAGACAGCGAGTAGTAGCAGTATCGGCACCTCAAACTGACATTTTTGCCGAAAACAAATACATCAATAATTACAACAAGTTTCTGCGGATTTTTACCTACAGAAGGTACGTTATATCACGAAAAATAATCAGTACGATCACAGCTGATGACATAATAGAAACACTTGAGATGGTCTGCAGAAGAATTCAACAAGTTAATTTTTGTGATGAGTACCGGAAACTTCAAGCCAATCAACCTATTGAGAAAACATCAAAGCTTGCCTCACTATCGCCATTTTTGCACAATAATCTTATACGAGTTGGCGGAAGGTTAAAAAACTCAACGCCCAGTTTCGACGCCAAGCATCCAATTCTCTTACCGCATACCCATCCGTTGGTACATACTCTCATTTCACATTATCATCGCAAAAATCTGCATGCTGGAGCTCAAACCTTACTAAATATACTAAGAGACAAGTTCTGGATCATCGGGGCTCGAACGACTATCAGGCAAGTTATTCACAACTGTGTAATGTGTTATCGTCTTCGTCCAATAATTACAGAACAACTCATGGGATCCCTTCCGACGTCACGGGTCAATACATCATATCCATTTGAAACCACTGGAGTAGATTACTGCGGTCCTTTCTTGGTCACCCAACAAATTAGAGGGCGATCGCCAATAAAAGTATATATGGCAGTATTCATATGCTTCACCACTAAAGCAGTGCATTTTGAAATTGCTCCGGATCTCTCCACATTGGCATTCATCGCGGCATTGAAGCGGTTCATTGCTAGACGCGGAAAATGTCGGGTAATTGTATCCGACAATGCAACGAACTTTATTGGAGCTAATCGAGAGTTGCGCGAACTACTTAAATCATTCACTACCGAAGCACACATCGAAAGAGTTGAAGAATTTTGCAGAAACGAAGGAATCGTCTGGAAGTTCGTTCCACCAAGATCCCCACACTTCGGAGGTTTGTGGGAGAGCGCAGTGAAACTTGCGAAACACCACTTGCGTCGTGCCATTGGTAACAAAATTTTATCACAAGATGTACTTAACACCTTAATCTGCCAAGCGGAAGCAATTGTGAACAGCCGCCCAATCACTCCAATTTCAAGCGACGCAAATGATCTTCGACCGCTCACGCCAGGACATTTTCTCATTGGTCGATCCCTCCTAACCATTCCTGAACCCTCAGTACAGGAAAATGTAAGTAAAATCGCTCGATTCAATGTGGTACAATTCGTCCAACAACAATTCTGGCATCGCTGGAAACAGGAATATCTAAAGGAATTACATAAACGGTCTAAATGGAACACTGCCTTTCCCAATCTAGCAGTAAACGATTTAGTGATCCTCAAGGATGATTTTGCTCCACCACTAAAATGGCCCATGGGTCGCATCACTGCCATTATGCCAGGGGACGATGGCAAGGTAAGGGTAGTAGAGGTGAGAACCGCAGAAGGAATTTACAAACGGGCAATAACGCGAGTCTGTAAATTACCAATAGAACAAGAAGCTTCATACGTATCAAATTGAAAGTAGAACTTTCAAGGGGGGGAGAATGTTCGCGCCCTTCCTGACTGCAGGCACACCTGTCTTTCCAACATATCTTCGTTTTGACATTTACTCACCTACATACGTATACAAACTCTCGTTCATCGCACGCATTAACACTTTTGTTGTACAACTTTACATTACCGTCGTCGCTTTGTTGTTTTGAAGAGCTCTAAATCCAATCATCGCATTTTTGGCCATGCACTGCTGCTGCAGCAGAATACTACATACACACATGTACTCACAATTTTTCGCATACGTACCTACTCTTCGCACTCATCGTTTTTTGTTTGCTATTTCTACAAATCATACGATATTTTTGCAAATATAAAATAGCTGGACTTTTCCATAGAAAATTCCTATGTATCATACATTTTTGGCAGCCTTCGCTGATTTAATTTTTTAGCTATAAGTTAGTTGCCATGTAACTTTGAAGTCATAAGCATCAACTAATAAAATTCAATAAAATTTGTTCTCCTTATTTTGATCTGAATAAAATTGTAGAAAAGGCACTACAATTCAACACGGTCCTTCGAGCCGGATAATTGTTCTGGCTCGATTTAATTGACAATTTTCATCGTTCTAATTGTAGCGAGAGCTGCATATATTGACTCACCATGGATGCAGATGATAGCAGATGATGGCGCATTTGTAGCATCATCTTCCAACGGAAGTTACTCTACATGCAACGAGAGAGGCAGCCTGACAGCCTGTTAACACACTTGCGTTCTTTACACAATGGAGTGATGGATGGTGACTCACTTTCGCTACGCCAGCTTACAGCAAAACTTAGTTTGGTAGAGCGGCAATATAGCACACTCGATGCTTTGCAAACGCAACTGGAGGAGCTGGACGAATCACAGCTCTATGAAGAACATCGAGTGGCATTCGAGAAATCATATATTGAAGCAAAAAGCGCAATTCTCGACCAAATGGAAGAACTCCAACGAATGCAACAACCGTCTCAGCTTTGCAGCACACGGGTAGAACGAAACCCACCTCATCGGATCAACTTGGCAAAGCTGCAGCTAACAAGATTCAGTGGCAAACAAGCTGAGTGGCTGGATTTTTACAATGTATTTACCACATTGGTACACAACAACCAAGATTTGAGTGAAGTCGAAAAATTTCAATACTTGCGGTCCTGCTTAACGGAAGAAGCCTCACGATTGATACAGTCCCTAGAAGTAACCAGTAGCAACTACAACACTGCGATAGACCTCATCGTCAGTCGCTTCAACAACAGCCGCCTAATATTTCTGTCCCATATGCAGCAAATATATGATCTCTCACCACTTTCGTCGTCAAATGCATCATCAATTCGCAGCTTCATCGACACCATTAATGTTAATCTGCGAGCAATGCAATCTCTTGCAACTACTCAACAACTTGGCGATGCGATTCTACTACACCTGGTGGCAGGTAAACTAGATACAACAACTCGCACGAAATGGGAAGAGGAAGTGGCCATGAAGTGGACCACAACCAATTCAACAGTGCTACAGATTCCCACCTGGGCAGATCTTGCGTCGTATCTGGAACGTCGTTGCCAGACAGTCGATGTACTTGCACAAAGTAACTCACTCCGTGAACCATCAGCTCCATCAAAAAGATTCTCATCAAAAACTTCAGGCCATAAAGGGTACGCTCACGCGGTATCAAATGCAGCCAGCAAGTGTGTTTTGTGCGACACAAGCCCTTATCATAGTCCATTCAACTGTGAGCAATTTATGAGCATGGATGTGCACGGGCGGTTTCTTCGGATCAAACGTCTCAATTTATGTTTGAACTGCTTGGGTAAGAATCATACTTCAAGTACATGTCCTTCTAATCGTAGGTGCCAGCAGTGTGGAGTTAGCCATCATACATTGCTACACCGAACTAACGGAACAGCAAATCCATCAAATAATTATAACAACACGGCTATTAACGAGGCCAGCGGTTCAACAGATAACAGCAACAAACAGGCCGTTCTCACGGTCAATTGTGGGTACGAAGAAGTCATACTAGCTACAGCCCGTATCGCCTTATACAGTTCATCAGGACACTCAATCACGGTCCGCGCGCTATTAGACTCTGGTTCCCAACTCAACTTTATCACTGAGCGTGTAGCACAGCACCTACATCTTCCGCGTATAAAAAGATGCATTGAAGTTATAGGCATTGGGTCGACGTCTACGAAAACTCAGCAAATAAGTCAAGTAACTATGAAGTCACTTCAAACAAACTACTCAGCCAACTTCGAGGCTGTCATACTTAGGACAATAACATCACAGCAACCAAATAATCGCATCACTACCGACTCCTGGAACATACCCAAAAACATCAGACTCGCAGATGACTGTTTTAATGTACCAGGTGGAGTCGACTGTCTCATCGGTGCAGGTTTATTTTTTGATTTGCTGCTAGTGGGTCAGATAAAGGACAACACTAAAACTCCAATTCTCCAGAAGACAAAACTAGGATGGATAATTTCGGGCATATCCCAATCAACACAGTCAGTATCCAATGATACAATGGCATCGTCATCGCTATCAGCAAACTCGTCGCCGCCTGCATATAAGGCATTCATAGCAGTGAATAATAAATTATCCCTTGACGATCTACTGCAACGGTTCTGGGTATGGGAAAGTTACACTGAATCAGAAAAATTTCTATCTGAGGAAGAAAATGAATGCGAGCGATTTTTCGAATCAACTACAAAACGCTGTCCAGTCAGCAACAAATATATTGTGCGCTTGCCTTTTAAGGAGATGCCGGAGACGTTGGGACAATCATATGACATTGCATTCAAAAGGTTAGTAGCTTTGGAATATAAATTATTAAAACACCCCTCTATTTTGAAGAGTTATCGAGAGTTTGTCGCTGAGTATGAAGAACTCGGTCACATGGTGCTTGTCGACAATACTACAAAGGGTCGGTACTTTATTCCACATCACTGTGTGATAAAGGCTGATAGCAGCACCACAAAGCTACGGGTCGTCTTCGATGCTTCCTGCCGCACATCAAACGGAAAGTCGTTGAATGACATACTTCGAGTAGGCCCAACACTACAAGATGATATTTTCACAATACTCCTTCGATTGCGCAGTCTCAAGTATGTGTTAATGGCTGACATAGCAAAAATGTACCGACAGGTACTGGTTGACAATGCCGATACATCGTGGCAATGCATTCTATGGCGTAATTCCCAAGACGATCCAGTGAAAGTATACCAGCTGAAAACAGGCACCTATGGCACCAGCAGCGCACCTTACCTCGCTACAAAAAGCCTTCTCGATCTAGCCAAAAAAGAATCAGCGCAATTTCCTATTGGGTCTCTCGTCACTCTAAAGGACTTTTACGTCGACAATTTGATGACTGGCGGTCCTACTGTAAGTACAGTGATTGAAATAAAAAATCATGTGACCTCATTATTAAAATGTGGAGGATTTCCTTTACGTAAATCTGCATCAAACAACGAAGAAATTATTGACGACGTGCCAGTCGAAGATAGAGAGGAAATCATAAGGCTTGGCGACTCGACGTATATAAAAACTCTCGGACTTTTGCCCGGTTTTTCAGTACAAGTTTAACTCAATTTGTCAGTTAAACTAAGCTTAAACTTGTTGCGCAGTTTTTCAGTCAACTTTAAACGTAGTTTAAGTGGTCAATTTGGCAGGGTTAAACTCTAGTTAACCTGTCAGCTGTTTTCCATACTTGATGGTTTTGGTTGTAAAACAATAAGCTAAACGCAATTAAGAAAGGACGATATTTTTATATTTAATTAAATACTGGATATATCATCTGACGAAAGTGATTATAGTGATGCAGAAATTGGCGAAATGCTAACTATTACAATACTGCGGAGAAGCAATGGCGTTGAATATGTATACAAATATTATCTGTTGCCGTATCTAGATAAAGAAAAATCCAATGTTGCCGTATAAAAAGCAAATATTAAAAGCGGCCTTTAACTCGCACTGAAAAACCGCTCTGCAGTTTAACTGGAGTTTAAATTTATGCCGAGTTTAAGCAAACTTAGTTTAAACTGAGCTTAACCAAGGACTGAAAAACCGGGCCTTATATGGTCACGCACGAAAGATCTATTCACATTCAGCTACACTGGACCATCACCAACACGCAAACCAACGAAACGAACCATATTATCACAGATTGCTGCCTTGTTCGATCCGCTTGGCTTACTGAACCCCCTCATCGTCAGTGGAAAAATATTAATGCAGGACTTATGGAAGTTAAAACTTGATTGGGATGAAAGTGTTCCTCAGGATATCCACACCCAGTGGCGCAACTTCCAAGAACATCTGAGTCTTATGAACAACATTGAGCTCCCCAGGTATGTACCTTGGAATAGCACAACTAAAATCCACGCTTTTGCAGATGCCAGTACTAGAGCATACGGGGCGTGCATCTACATCGTCACATGCGAGCAGGACGAAGTTAAGTCGTCTTTACTTTGCGCCAAGGCCCGTGTAGCCCCAACAAAGCAATTGAGTCTCCCTCGCCTTGAGCTTTGCGCAACAGTGTTATTGGCTGAGCTCTTACGATCCATCGTGACAATATTTTCACCGCCATTGGAAAACATTCACTGCTGGACCGATTCGACGATATCCTTATGCTGGATTGCTGGCGAACCCAGTCGTTGGAATGTATTTGTGGCCAATCGAGTGTCAAAAATACAGCAACTCACATCACACTACCAATGGCATCATGTACCATCTGAGCTCAACCCAGCAGATTTAGTTTCGCGTGGTTCAACGGTGGCTGACATTCGTGGTAATCAATTGTGGTTTGAAGGTCCGTCATTTCTAAAAAAAAACCACATGAAGAATGGCCTAGTTCTTCATTCGACACATCAACAGACATTCCTGAGCAACGCAGACAGCGAGTAGTAGCAGTACCGGCACCTCAAACTGACATTTTTGCCGAAAACAAATACATCAATAATTACAACAAGTTTCTGCGGATTTTTACCTACATAAGGTACGTTATATCACGAAAAATAATCAGTACGATCACAGCTGATGACATAATAGAAACACTTGAGATGGTATGCAGAAGAATTCAACAAGTTATTTTTTGTGATGAGTACCGGAAACTTCAAGCCAATCAACCTATGTATTGAGAAAACATCAAAGCTTGCCTCAATATCGCCATTTTTGCACAATAATCTTATACGAGTTGGCGGAAGGTTAAAAAACTCAACGCTCAGTTTCGACGCCAAGCATCCAATTCTCTTACCGCATACCCATCCGTTCGTACATACGCTCATTTCACATTATCATCGCAAAAATCTGCATGCTGGAGCTCAAACCTTACTAAATATACTAAGAGACAAGTTCTGGATCATCGGGGCTCGAACGACTATCAGGCAAGTTATTCACAACTGTGTAATGTGTTATCGTCTTCGTCCAATAATTACAGAACAACTCATGGGATCCCTTCCGACGTCACGGGTCAATACATCATATCCATTTGAAACCACTGGAGTAGATTACTGCGGTCCTTTCTTGGTCACCCAACAAATTAGAGGGCGATCGCCAATAAAAGTATATATGGCAGTATTCATATGCTTCACCACTAAAGCAGTGCATTTTGAAATTGCTCCGGATCTCTCCACATTGGCATTCATCGCGGCATTGAAGCGGTTCATTGCTAGACGCGGAAAATGTCGGGTAATTGTATCCGACAATGCAACGAACTTTATTGGAGCTAATCGAGAGTTGCGCGAACTACTTAAATCATTCACTACCGAAGCACACATCGAAAGAGTTGAAGAATTTTGCAGAAACGAAGCAATCGTCTGGAAGTTCATTCCACCAAGATCCCCACACTTCGGAGGTTCGTGGGAGAGCGCAGTGAAACTTGCGAAACACCACTTGCGTCGTGCCATTGGTAACCACATTTTATCACAAGATGTACTTAACACCATAATCTGCCAAGCGGAAGCAATTGTGAACAGCCGCCCAATCACTCCAATTTCAAGCGACGCAAATTATCTTCGACCGCTCACGCCAGGACATTTTCTCATTGGTCGATCCCTCCTAACCATTCCTGAACCCTCAGTACAGGAAAATGTAAGTAAACTCCCTCGATTCAATATGGTACAATTCGTCCAACAACAATTCTGGCATCGCTGGAAACAGGAATATCTAAAGGAATTACATAAACGGTCTAAATGGAATACTGCCTTTCCCAATCTAGCAGTAAACGATTTAGTGATCCTCAAGGATGATTTTGCTCCACCACTAAAATGGCCCATGGGTCGCATCACTGCCATTATGCCAGGGGACGATGGCAAGGTAAGGGTAGTAGAGGTGAGAACCGCAGAAGGAATTTACAAACGGGCAATAACGCGAGTCTGTAAATTACCAATAGAACAAGAAGCTTCACACGCATCAAATTGAAAGTAGAACTTTCAAGGGGGGGAGAATGTTCGCGCCCTTCCTTACTGCAGGCACACCTGTCTTTCCAACATATCTTCGTTTTGACATTTACTCACCTACATACGTATACAAACTCTCGTTCATCGCACGCATTAACACTTTTGTTGTACAACTTTACATTACCGTCGTCGCTTTGTTGTTTTGAAGAGCTCTAAATTCAATCATCGCATTTTTGGCCATGCACTGCTGCTGCAGCAGCATACTACATACACACATGTACTCACAATTTTTCGCATACGTACCTACTCTTCGCACTCATCGTTTTTTGTTTGCTATTTCTACAAATCATGCGATATTTTTGCAAATATAAAATAGCTGGACTTTTCCATAGAAAATTCCTATGTATCATACATTTTTGGCAGCCTTCGCTGATTTAATTTTTTAGCTATAAGTTAGTTGCCATGTAACTTTGAAGTCATAAGCATCAACTAATAAAATTCATATTAAAATAAAATGTGTTCTTCTTATTTTGATCTGAATAAAATTGTAGAAAAGGCTCTACAATTCAACACAATCTTTATCGAAGATTATGTGGTGGCATTCCAGGTATATCTAGTGCATTTGAAAATTCATTTGGAAAATGTACACTATCATTTTCATTAACAACGGTATCGATTGATTAAAAAGACATCAGATCGCCTGGTAACAACTGTTGTATCTGGAAGTTAATTTCATCAACATCAATATTTTTAGCTGCCAAAATAGCCCGATGACTGAGCCAGTTATGATTTGAGTAATTACTCTGTATATCCGGAAAAATACTTTGAATCAATTAATTTTTTTCCTGAAGAACAGTGCAGAAATTGTCTGGCAGTTTAATGCATTGCGTATTTGGTTGCAATTCTATTTTACCGTTCCCAATATCTAGTAATTGTTCGGAAAATATTTGTTCTGATGGATCATTTTGCAATCGTACGCGCATGTTTATGGTCAATCGAAGTGTTTCAACACTTCGCCATAAGAATGATTGTTTTAAACATGCATTAATCTCATCCGTGAAAGTAGAGCGAGGTATAACTGGTAAGGTCTGGCGGAAATCACCAGGCAAAAGTAAGAAAGCCCCACCGACTATTCCACTATTCCACTATTCTTTTTTATGTTACATATTGCATTTGGCTTATTATAATTGTCCAATGGCAGATTGAATGTTGAATGTGCCGTTCGCCCACCATCTAGCAAAGTAGCCGCAATGCCTGACGATGCAACTGCCAATGCAATTTTTGTGTTGTGACCGTATTTTGGCAAGAATCAATGATATTAAAAATGTCTTGCCGGTTCCACCTGGTGCGTCCAAGAAAAAAAACCGCCTTGTTCAGCAGCAACAGTCAGCATAATCCGATCATAAATAATTTTTTGTTCTGCTGGCAGTAATGGCTCGCTGTTCGCGATAATTGTTGCTAAATTACCATGGTCATATTGTTTTTCTCGTTGTAAATCGGTGTTGTCTAAGTCGGTGGCTGGGCGTTCAGGTGATGACATATCATAATGATTGAGTGGTAGATTTGAAATTAAAACACATAAATCCTCAATCAACCCTAACGCTTCATTATACATCTCTGGCGTATAATCTATGTTTTGGCATTGATCTGTTTGTCTAATTCGGTGCAATATGTTTTCTGTCATACAATTTGTATATTTCTTCCACAAAATTTGTGCTTGCGATGGATAACATGTCGTCAAAATAATTGCAAACAGCTGACGAATGTTATTGGGCGTTGATGTCAATGCGGCATCAGCAAGCATTAAGTCCCAATGGTTATCGTCTTCTAGCAATTGCAGTTCACGACTTGCATCTTGGTATGTATTGAATAATCGACCATTAACTGTTTGCAGAAATTCAAAAGACGTTGGTCCGGGAACATTCACTAATAACAAACGTAAATAGAAGCACTCACGTTGCTTTGGTTGTACCGTGTAAAGTCGCCCCAATGTCTTAGCTTTGAATATGCCTGTGATGGAAGGATGTGGTTTTCCTTGTTTTCGTGGTTCCCATTTTTTACCGGATTTGTTCTATGTGAAATAACGTGGAACATCAGTATATATCAAAGTTTTTGCGAATTGGCCAAAAATATCAGATTTTTAACACAATGTAAAAGATGCAGTTAGTGTCGTTTTTGGAGCCTCAAGCGGTCTTTGGATAACATTTTCTTCAGTGAAGTGTACACGTTGATTGTTTTCAAGATGTATTGCTAGATGCTGGACAGAAGGGAAAGCTAAGAATATGCCAAATAGCTTCGTTGCTGCTAATGTACCTACCCATTTGGTATCGTGCTATTTCGTCATTATCATTTACATCCTGTACTGCAAATATAGCCAAATCACTGCCTTTATTTACATATTTACAAATGTACTTAACTGATTTTACAGAACTGCAAAGCTCAACATGGATATGTGCCTCGTATGTTTTTTAAAGGAATGGTGAATATGGTACCACCCACTGATTATCAAGTTCAACTTGACCACTTGTGGCCACCGTTCTCAGTATTTCCGCGGCGATACATTGGATAACCGCAAATAGTGTAAAATAGTGTCATTCGTATACGGCTTTGGGAAATTTTTCTTACATTTTCCATGCATGGTGACGTCATGTTGAAAGCACCGCACGGCCCGTGAATCATGTGTTTGGTAACAATATCAAATAATTCTTGATCAATTGATGGGTCTGGAATTTCGGCTGAAATTATTCGATCAATATCTTCTGGACGGATTTTATCTTGAAGCCAAATTAAAATGTGAGCATGAGGCAAACAATAAAATCATTTAAGGATTTCAATTTTTGTTTAAACACACGTGCAGTTATATCATGATGACGAAATGCTTGTTGTCCTGGTGATAGTAAAGTTTCGCGTCTTCATCGCGTCTTGTATGTATTCCTGCATGTTCCGAGGACTGCCGATGTAGCTTGAAGGTAAAATGAAAGCACTACCGATGTCATTGGGGTTAAAATTTCCGTCGATGTTTCCAACAACAGCATCCCGTAAGTGAATGTATTCTTCTGATCGTAATTTAGCCTGGTTGTATCGAATAAATCGCAAGCGTTCGCTTTTAACCTTAGCATACATATCAACAATGTATTGTAGGAATAGCTGACGATATCGAAGGATATACTTGTTCTGATTTAGTCTAACCATTAATCGGTGTTCGTAGTAGTTTCTAGAACTAACCTTTTTATTTCCATTAGCACCTAAAAAAAATAAAAAATAAACTGAAATAAGTTATTCAAATTCGTTCATATAGTTAGAAAATAAATAGTTAATAATCTTATTTACCGGTATTTGGATCACACTGAATGATGTTAAGGTGATATTCATCCTGGCCTTGCCAAAATATTAATGGATATTGTACTGCGTAATATGAACGGTGTAGATCCGAAATCGTACTGACAGTGTTGTCTCGCCGTGTAATTTGTATAGCTCCGTTGTCAACTGGATCCCCAACCATAATAACAGCAACCTCGTCAACAGTTGGAGCGTTGAATCTGCCAGCATGTTCACCTAATGGTACTTTGTCGGCTTTTATGACGATTTGATAGTTGTCATTTTGCAATCGTGGCGAAACTCTTTTAAACAATCGAATTAGTTGATTTTTATCTTCTAAAAAATTTTCCATCAACATCACAATTGCTCTTTCCTCTGCTTGTTCAATGAAATTATACTGGCACCGAGTTGTTACGCACTTTTCACAATTACCCATTAAATAAATTTGAAGAAATTTCGGATCATCATCAGGAATTGGCATTAATTATCCGATTTTATGGTACACCTGGCTTTGTATTTTGAATGTAGTTTCAAAATTACGTCCATCGGATGCGAGGTCGCAAATTTTAGTTGCCCTAAATGACGTCATTTGCTATGTTTCGTTCTCGTACCGCTTTTGTGCTTGTAATATTCTATCGCAGACGTTCGTCACGCTGTTCTTGACTTTCTTGTGCACGACGCTCTGCTGTCCTGACTCTTTAAGCTGCATTTCTTATTGTGATTTGTTCTGCCGACTGATGAGCTCTTGCAACGCGTTTACGTCGTGCCTCTCTGCTCCTCTGGTTGTTGAGGTTAGATTTTTTGGTGGCATTCAACTGATAGTAATAATTTAAACGTTGAAATATTGAAAAACATGCTATTATAGCGCATTGAATATCTATATATATACATAATAATATAACTATTTAATAATACTTACATGTATATAGTGTAATTACAGTTTTGAACAACGAAGCAATAATAATTAAAAAGCAGGAATAATTTCACTGTATTATATTAACTATAATATGAATTTAATTTATACTTAAGTCTAGAAACACGTGGCCGGCTATGCTAACACCAAAAATTGCAAAAGTCAAATTCACTGTATTTCGTTTACTACAAAATAAATTTAACCTATACTTTAGTCGCAGCAACATGTGGTGGTTATGCCAACTTTCTTTTATATAATACTAGGTGGACCCGTGCGCGCCTTTCGCAAAAAAAAAAAACAAAAATGGTTTGAAACCTTTTATTAGTCCAGGTCCAAATTATAAAAAAATATTTTCAGCTACACTTGTTGTGAGACCACAAAAAATTATAGAAATATGCGCGAACCGCTATTTGAAATTCAACCACTTATATTACATTCACATTGAGCCATAAACTTGAGTTGATTGACAACATCAATATGAATTAACTCAAAAAATGTCCCTTTAACTCGAGTTCATGACCCAATGTGAACGCAGTCTTTTTCACTTATTTTAGCAATGTTCAAGTGTAGATGGCGCGCTCGCAGTAGGTTGAGCGCTGTGATATTCGCAATGCCTTTAATTATTCTAGCACTGTTCAGTCTTAGTATTCAAATGTAGATGTCGCGAGGCATGTGAATGTCACAGTCGCAATAGCGTTGCAGTACAAATTGATTTTTTTGTGCAATTACAATCGTTTATTTTAAAGAATTCAATTTTATAACATACGCTTAAACAACAGCACTCCGCTAATTAAAACATGGTTTTGCATGTAGAGCTAACCCCCACCTTTAAAAATACCTTATTTATTAATATTGGTTCCAAATGAGAGCAGAAAATTAGGAACTAACACAAAAAGACCTTACAGAAATAATATATATGATATATAGAGGTACGACTATGTGTATGAGCAACATTTTACGCATTATGAATAATTGTGACTGTCAAATAATAGACAAATAATTTGCAATAAAATAATATTGCGATCATAAATTGAGATGTGAGCTATTCTATCTTTCAAGTTGGATCAAACTGCACACGGTATACAAATTTGATTAAAATCGGTTAAGAAGTTTATATATATTAAGAAGAAGTTTATTTCTCAAACTCCTAAAGCTGATATGTCGTAACTGGCCTTTGGCCGATGGCCTTTCCTGCATTTCAAAAATTGACCTCAGTTAGATTTCGTCGTTACTTATACCATCGAGACTTTCGTTGTCGTCATCAGCAATTATAGAATAAAACAATTTTAACTTCTCTCATAAAAATACAGTAGGATATGGTTTTTTGGTTCTCCAGGTTACACGAAGATCTCGGATTACATAACGGTCATTACCAAGAACTTTATCAATAATAAAAGGTCCTTTAAATCGTTCCATCGGTTCCAATATACATACATAGTTGGTTTATTACGACGACGGTCAAATCTTTGCTTTGACTTCTCACCTTGAATTGCAATTCTCTCAGTAGCTATTTTCCTAATGGATTCAACATCTATATTTCCCGGTGGCTCTTCAGACTGAAATGTAAGATTAATTTTGTTGTGCAACGAATCGCGTGGTTGATAACTGAAAAGTAACTCCTGAGGAGTTTTGCCCGTAGTATCATTTTTCATTGTATTCAGAGACCACTTGTGTGTAAATCCCACATTGTGTGTAAATCCCACATACGAGTATGTAAATCCCATCGCTTATCATTTGTTGTGGTTGTACGTAACATACATATTAATATTCGGTTCAATCGTTCTGCATACCCATTAGCTCTTGGTGTACGAACAGCGTTTAATATATGGCCCATATCGTTGTCAGAACAAAATGCTTTAAACGTATTTGAAGTAAAGGCAGTGCCTCTATCCGTAATAATTTTACTTGGTGTGCCAAAATAGCTAAAAACTTCATTTAAAATGTCGATTACATGCTTTGTCGCTGTACTTTTAACGGCCCGAACAATTGTAAACTTTGTAAAAGAATCAACAATAACAATAATATGTTCGTTTCGTAAACTACTTTGTGGAAAAGGACCTAAATGATCCAAATGAATCTTCTTAAACCGTATTGGTTCAATTTCGGAATAATAGTATTCACCTCAGTTTTTCCGTCAGTCTTTTTGTTATATGCGCAATCCACATAAGAATTAAATATACGATTTAGTAAAATTTCGCATACGAGGGAACAACATATTTTATTTAATCATATCAATGGTTTAATCCAACCCCATATGACCTGCTTTGTCATGAGATTCATGAAGAATTTTATATCTAACTCATTTTGGAACTACCCAAAGCTTTTTGTTGTTGTCTACCCAATAAAGTTTGCCATTCTCAAAGATATAACCATCCATCCTTGAGATATTTTGTTGCTTCATCGAATCGATAATTGTTTTAATTTTTTCGTCCTGGAGTTGCAAGCTGAACAACCAATCACTACTCTCGACATTGATTTTGCCTATTCTTAACGAAGCTGGCTCTTTTTCCTGTGACGATTCAACAGGAGCCCTACTCAATGCGTCAACGCGACTAACTAAGTTTCCCGCTCTATGTTCAATTTTAATTTCATGATACTGTATACGTAGCCACCAACTTGCGTTTTGTCATGACTGTTCTTATAGCACTGCAATCGGTCACAACAACTATTGATTTAACCTGGATATAGTACTTCATTCTGTCCAAAGATTCAACTACAGTCAAGCACTCCAACTCGTAACTATGATAATGTCGCTCTGCATAAGTGGTCGATCGGCTGTAACATATTACTGGTTTCCAATCACTACCCTCATATTGAACAATACACCAGCCAAACTAACAGAACTAGCATCTGTACGTAGTTCATGTTCAGCTTCAAGTCGAAAGGCAGCAATACCAGGCTGTGAGATAAGTGTTAATTTTAATATCTGGAAAGATTCAATTTGCTCGGACCCCCAAATGAATGGCTGATCTTTGCGCAAAAGTAATCTCAAAGGCTCTGACTATGTATATAGCATAGCGCGGAACAAATTTCCTAAAACAACCACTAAGGCCTAAAAATTTTCGAACTTCGGTATCATTTGTTGGTGGCTTAAAATTGCGTATGGCTAATGTTTTTAATTTACCAGGTATTATACCTTCAGGAACAATCTGGTGACCCAAAAATTCAATGGTTTCTTGAAAGAAAATGCACTTACCAGCATTGAGTGTTAGGGACTACTCACATATGGCAATGACGATGCGTCTTAACCTTTGCATTACTTCTTCACTAGTATTACCAGCAACCAAAATGTCATCCGTATAACCTTAACTTTCGCCATCAAACATTGAAAAACCGCTGGTGCATTTTTTAACCCGAACGGCATGCGTTTAAATTCGTACAGTATTTCGGTTGTCACGAAAGCAGTATACTTTTTACTTTCATTTGCAATCAGCACTTGGTAATAACCACTTTTTAAATCTAACGCGTAAATCTATCTATACTACTTATAAAATAAAGTCGCTAAAAAGCTATGTACGGAATTGGCTTCGCACAGAATGCTCCGATTTGAAAGCGGTTTTTTGCATTTTAAGGCTTAGCTGTGTGAGATGGACTTTTTTTATATAATGTGAAGGAATATATAAAGGGGGCGTGGCAATCGGACAAAATGTGGTAAAAAACCATAAATTTTTTGGTTTACACAGCCATACATAATAACCTAATCAACCGATTAGAATGAATCTTCCTTGAAGTTAAACTTTGAAATATATACTTTCGTTCTGCATCAAAAAAAATAGTTGATTTCTTTCTAATTAAACCAAAATTGTTTAAACAAAAGCAGCATTTTTTCCAAAAAACATCTGTTTGTGTGTTTGTTCGCTGTCAACCGAATAAGTCAGCGTGCTTTAAGCGACAGCTGTGGTGAGCCATTCATTTGATGAATTCGCGAAAGAGCTCGGTAGCGTCCCTTCAGGGAAAATAGAGACTGTCCCAAGAATACGCTAGTTCAGTGCTACCAATTTGGTGACTAGCTCTGAACTAGTGCACAAGGAATGCAGACGGAGACACTTTTTACATTGATACTTACATAGTTATATCCAATTAGCATCACTAGTGAAACAAACTCTTGCTAAGTTATCGGTTGTTCACATGCTCCAGAATCAGCTGTTTTTGCACATAACTACTCATTGTTACAAATTCGTGAGCTTTGTGAAAAAAGAAAAAATTGTTTTGTGCAAAATATTTTATATCAACTCTCCTACTAATTCGAAATATCCCTGTAAAAACAACACAAAATGTCAACGAACAGCAAAATACGAAAGTTGAGTATCAAACCTGTTGTTTCTCGAGATGTATATTTGGTAATTCTATACGACAGCACGTAACTGCTAATATACGTCCAAAAATCTCGGGAAAGGTATCAAACGACGCGTTTTGATCTCTGTATCAATAATCCGAAAGCGGAAATTAAATAATTTGTTTCAGTGAAAAGTTATTCGCAAAAAAATCCAAAAATGGCCCAGGTCCGATCCCAAATAGGGATCCAAGGTATTTATGTGCAGAACACCTTTCTGCTTAGGCGGCCTTCAAAAAAAAAAAACCTTAACCGGTCCAACACCGGCTACGCCGTCCACAGTATTTCTGCGCAGAACACACTTTTTGCACTTTTCGGTACACCCTAATCTGTGATTACAACAACCACATGAAAATGACAGAAAAATTTCAACTTTAGTTGCAAATATCTCTGAACGGACATAAAATATCGAATTTCCGCTTTCGGATTATTGATACGAAGGTTAAACCCCGTCGTTTGATACCTTTCCCGATTTTATTAGCAGTTACGTGCTGTCGTATAGAATTACCGTATATTTATCTAAAATAATTTTTTTTTAATTACAGAAGCCAACCCATCGACCAATCAATGCAAGAATTTTTCAACTTTGTTGCAAAAAATAGACATCTTAAAAGGTATTTTACACATTTAATTATATGCATACATAAATACATATGTTTTTACACATATTCAAGCATGTACATATATATCTATATTTTTATTGCAGATCAAAAGGATAACTTCCAGAAATCAATGGAAACCCAAATGGAATCATCTGAAAGTACCTACGGAAATATAAAGGTTTTAAAATTCAATATCATAACGTTCTTCTTATTTTCAGAAAATCATCGTTCACAAAATGCGGCAATTATGCCAGTGTTGGCAGAGCTAAAAGTTCTAGTTCAGAAACTTATTAGGCAGGATTCATTCAATGGGCCTGTTCTTGAACTTTTTCCGCTATTGAAAGATGATGAGTTGGCAGCCATAGAACGCAAAATATGCCAAGAAAATCGGGAAATTTATGTAAGCTCAAGTTTTATAAAAACTATCCGGTAGTATTTTATTATTATTATTATAAATTTAACACATTGGTTGCCAATGTATCACCGATATCCAACGTATTTAGCACTGTTATTATATTCGTTAAATACACTTATTAATATTGTTTGCATTGATATAAATTACTTCTATACATTCATTCATTCATTCATTGTTTCCTTTAGGAGACAACTACTAAAACACGTTCCAAAATATCGGGAGGGATATCAAACAACGCGTTTTCACTTCGGTATCAATAATCCGAAAGCGGATTTTCAATTTTTTGTTTCCGTGAAAAGTTATTCTCAAAACCCCAAAAATGACGCAGTTCCGATCCCAAATAGGGCCGCGCTTCAAAAAAATAACCCTTAGCCGGTCCAACACCGTCTACGCGGTCCACAGTATTTCTGTGCAGAAAACACTTTTGCACTTTCGGTACACCCCAATCTGTGATTGCAACAACCACATGAAAATGACAGAAAATTTTCAACTTTTTTTGCAAATATCTCGTCACTGAAACAAAAACTGGAAAATCCGCTTCCGGATTATTGTTACCGAGGTCAAAACGCGTCTTTAGATACCTTTCCCGATATTTTTGGACTTGTTTTAGCAGTTGTCTCCTAAAGGAAACAATTACCAAAGTTTTTGTTATATTCAAATATTTTTGTTTTGACAGATTTCGACAATGGGAAAGCTGTTGCAACATTCGCCAAGAAAATATTTAAAAACCATTTTCGATGAAAAAATCATTATTTCACACAACTTGGATGGGACTCACGGCAAAAAATGTCTTAAATCGTACACAAATTTCTACGCCGCCCTCTTAGGTATCTTAATAACAACCACCATTTACCTAAGTATAACATATTTTTCAAATAGATGCCATTTCACGTTTACCCACATCTGGACAGCCCGAGGAGCAGTTGCGGGCGTCATTCAGGCTTCACAAAAAGCGATATTTTAAAAATCTAAGCTCATCGAAAAAATAAGCGCCTGTTATGCCTACCTCATGCAAATTTGTTTTTTATTTCCGTTAAGCTACTAGTTAGTAAGTTTTCAGAATCGAATTCGATTTCGAATTAATTTTATTCATAGAAATTTTACGATGATAAAAAGTTCCATGTGTATGCTATGGGATGTGCTATGAAAAAGAGCCAAAATTGAAAATGGTTTTATTAGCAAAATATATTTATATATGTAATTTGTTTAATAAAACTTTTAAGGTTTACATAAACCTCAAGAAAGTTAATCAAAATTTTAAAAATCGCCATCAAAATTTGCATATTTTAGGCAAGAATTTTAAGAAAGATTTTGGGTATGCAGTTTTGTAGCTCATTCCAGTTTAGCATAAAAATGTGCAAGTTAGAAGTACCTCAAAACTGTAACAGAAAAATTGAGAATTCTTGCCAAAATATGCATCTTTTGATGGGATTTTTTGAGATTTTGATTACCTTTCTTCAGCCTTGTGTAAACCTTAAAAGTTTTATGTAACAAATTACATATATAAATATATTTTGCCAATAACACCATTTTCAATTTTGGCTCTATTTCATCGCACATCAGTGTATATGACAAACTGAAATATGTATGTATGTATATTCTCAAACATATTTTTTACAAGAATTCATGAATCTTTGATTTTATTTATTTGGGTTAGGTAATATGATTGCAGCAACATTAACGGTACATATCCGCAACCTGGTATAACCAAAAATCGTTAGTTCCTCTTTACTGTTATGTATTAATGTCGAATCGGCGATATAGTCTTACCACTTATTACTGTGTTCTTGAGAGACAAATTTAAAATTAATTTATCTATGTAAGAAGGTCTCGATAAGATTTTATGAAATTTGATTTGAATTTCTTGTTTTGCTTATAATATATATATATATATTTTTGTTTTCGCTTATTTTTTAATAAAATGCATGGTTATGCATACATGCGTATGTATGTATGTAAAGGGTGTTTTTTTAGGGGTATAGAACTTCGAATTGAAATAAAAAACAAGAAAATCGTTTTAAGGTCCATCAATTTGGCTTTATTTGAAGGATAATTTTATGCCATTAATGTTTAAATATGATTTCGGGCATGTGGCCGCCGCGGCTGGCTCGAATAAAGCCAATTCTACAGGTCCAATTTTCAACCACTTTTTCGAGCATATGGGGCCATATGTCGGCAATAACGCCACGAATGTTGGCTTCCAATTCCCCTAACGTTTCTGGTTTGTTGGTGTAGACGAGCGACTTCACATATCCCCAAAGAAAATAATCCAATGGTGTCAAATCACACGACCTTGGTGGCCAATTGGCAGGTCCATTCCGCGAAATTATGCGCTCATCGAATGTTTCCTTCAATAAATCGATTGTGACGTGCGCTGTGTGGCATGTAGCGCCGTCTTGTTGGAACCACAACTCATCCACATTCATGCCATCCAATTCGGGAACAAAATAGTCGGTTATCATGGCTCTATACCGGTCTCCATTAACGGTAGCTGCCTCTCCAGCATTATTGCGGAAGAAGTATGGCCCAATGACTCCACCAGCCCATAGAGCACACCAAACAGTCAGTTTTTGTGGATGTAATGGCGTTTCAAGGGTCTCATGTGGATTCTCTTCACTCCAAATGCGGCAATTTTGCTTGTTGACGTAGCCATTCAACCAAAAATGAGCCTCATCACTGAACAAAATTTTGCGATGAAAATCAGCATCGAAATCAATCTCATTTTCGGCCCATACACCAAAATCACGACGCATTGCATGGTCTCGCGGCTTTAATTCTTGCACAAGCTGGATCTTGTAAGGTCGCAAGCCAAGATCTTTGCGCAAAATCTTCCATAAAGTTGATGGACAAAGCTCCAATTGCTGTGCACGGTGGCGAATCGATTCATTCGGGTCCTCTTCAACACTTTGCTCTACAGCGGCAATTGTTTCTTCGGTGCGCACTGTTCGACGTCTCTGCGGATGCGTATTATCACATAGAGTAAACGTAGTGCGAAAACGATCCATGGTTAACCGAATTAATTGCTCTGATGGACGATTATGTCGACCATAAAATGGACGGAGCTCACGGTAAACTTCGCGAACTGAACCATTATTTTCGAAATAAATTTGCACGATTTGCAAGCGTTGTTCTTTTGTCAACCTGTTCATGATGAAATGGCAAACCAAACTGAACATAAATGACATTAGAGTTGCCAGATTTGACCACAAAATGCCAGTTTTATCTCTATTCGAAAAACAAACCTGTAAAAAAACACCCTGTATATGCCTACATGAACTTCGTTTGTAAAAAAAAAATATTGTTTTTATTTTATGAGGCTAGTTAAAGTCGTCCTCAGTTGTCTACTGTGGATCTAGTTCCTAGCTAGAAATTCTAGAACTAACCTAAAACGGTCGACTTTGGAACAAGTCCATAACTAACCACCTTTCTAGCAGTCCTCAACTATCCACTTCTAATCTAGCGCAGAGCCGCTTATATTAGTACCAGTTAAGAGCTAGTTCGAAAGTTATGCAGTGGGTGGTAATTGCCACTTCCTAGGACATCACCATGTAAAAGTAGACAGTTGAAAGCATTGCTAGGGGATAGAGCAGGAGCTACTACCGTACACAAAGTGGATAGTCCCACGCTAGCTCTGTGCTAGTTCCATTCCCTGCAGGGGTCACTTCACTTCGTATGTATGTATTTATGTATGTATGTTACATAATTTCGCTTTTATTTCGGCTTCACATACATATTTATGCATGGTGCCAGATTAATGCAACAAAAAAGAAAAAGAAAGCATGCATATTTTTAAACATACATATATAGGGTCATTATTCCGAACTATTACAAAAAATTACTTTTGTTTCAATTATAAAGTTGTTTTAAACATTATCAACCTGTGTGAAACAAGGTGCGGGTTGCTAGTATATATATAAAGTAATATATTTATGGTTCCTCAATATTAAGCATTGGAAAAATTTATTTTCTTGTAAAATTTTTCAATTTACGATAAGCAATACAAAGTCTACCTTGACCATTTTTCTTTTTCACGAGCGTAATAGGACTAGCGTATTCCGATTCCGACTTTTGTATTATATCATTTTCTAATAACTCATTAATCATTTTTGACACGATAACACGTTTTGGTACTGAAACCCGATATAGTTGTTGCACTACAAGGTTATTCGTTGTTAAAGTAATTTTGATTTCCATTGCATTTGTTTTACCTATTTCATGCAAACCACAAGCAAATATATCTCGATATTCATTAATTAATTTTACAACATTTTGCACATTTACATCACTTATTTCGGAAGTTGTGTCAGTGCTATTTATTGGCCGTTTTTCTGGTCTAAATTGCAATTTTTCTTTTACTCCGTTATTCACAAATTTTGCCATTCCACGCTTAACAGTAAAATTTAAATCACAAAAAATATTTTGACAAATTAACAAATCGTGTGTTAATATATCATCGTCAACTATATAAACATGTATTGATCTGGATACATCATCAATATTAATTTTAATTTTAGATTTTGCTATGGCAAACCGTTCGCCGCCACAAATGCCACTAATCTTTGATACCCACGACCCTTGTTTTATATTTAACGTATCCGCAACTGATTTGCGCATTTAGGAACAATGGCTTCCTATATGCACGAATGCAATAAATTAGCGTTTATTTACAAACACAATCTTTTCAAAAACTTTTTCCATATCATCACACGTAGTTTGCCGTATCGGTTTAGCTTTGCCACAATTTTGAGATTCACTCTTACCATGAACCTTAGTACAATCCATACAACGTGGACGACGTGGTGGTTTTGCACACTTAGACGATATATGTTCTACTTCACCACAGTTGTAACACTTCACTGTAGATCTTGTTTCAATGGTCTGCAAACTTTTAGTTACCGGATTGTGTTGGAAAAATTCTGTTATATGTTCACGAAGTTCTTTTATAGACCGAAATTTCATTGCTGAAATAGCAGTTTGTAAATCACTATGTCTTAAACCGTCACGTCTCGTTCTAATTTAAGCCGAATCCACTAATTAAATCACGAGAAAAATTTACCCAAATAGAATATACAACTTTAGATGCATCTAACCACCATTTCGCTGCACCTTCCATTTTACCAAACACTACTAATATGAGTCCTTTCTCATCCCATTTGTACGCATTAACTGCTGCATTTACCCGTTCTTCAAAATGCTGAACCGTTATTGAGTGCATGTCCATCGGATCAAATTCCGGTAAAGACTCTTTCTTTAACAGAATATACATTACGTACTGATCCCGCGGATACTGAACTCGTGATTCGATTTAACTCGAGAATATTCGAATTTTGTTGTGTATTAAGCGGCACTTGCGCAACCGCACTAATTTGACAGATTTTGGTTGTTAATAATTCAATGATTTTACGCATTAGTATCTTGCATTTCACCCGAACGAGTAAATTCTATATAAGCTTGAATTAATTCAGCTTTTGAATCACTTGTCGGAAGTTGCTTATCATGCAATATTTGTTTTATTGCATCAATACATAAATCACCAATTTTAACCATTTCCACTCACAAATTCGTTGTTTTCGTTGGCGTTTTGTTTTTAAATTCTATTTGTACGTATTTTTATTCGTTTACCACTCACACATCCGCACTTCCTGTTGTACGTTTTTCTTTTAACTACATATATGCTGCATTATCTTTCCGTTTCAGCGTTTTGGACTCAATATTTCGCCGTTTGAATATTTACAATGCGTCAGTAAACCAGTAACGTCGTTACCATTTGAGCGAGATTACGCATTCCACCCAAATGCGTAGTTACATTTAATAACTGATTAAACCGTAAAGAAGTAAGGAAGTCTAAGTTTGGGTGGAACCTAACATCATATAACTAGTAGTGATCTATTATGGCATCCTAATTTACGCAGCTCTATTTTAATACTTTCTGTTCGTATTTGCGTTCAAATAGACGGACGGACAGGCAGATAGACGTATCGAAAGACGGACATGGCTACATCGACTCAGCTCATCCTCCTAATCAGTTCAGTATACTTTTTGATGGGAATATCTCTTTTTCTTCTCATACGTACAAACATTTCATGTTCATTAAAGCGATGAAAATCAAAAAATGTATACAACTTCGCTTTTACAGTGGGGTATTAACTACTTGCCCGGATTTTTTACTTTTCATCCTAAACGTTTTGATATACATTATTCGATTCGTTTATCCCGAATGAAGTCATATACCTTGTGTGCGTAACAAAAATAGATATAAAAAATGTGTGTCTTTTATAGGCGCCAAAGTACTCAACCGATCGTTATGAAATTTTCACAATATATACTTGGGTTCACTTGATACAGCATAGACAATATATAGCTTTGGAAAAGTGGGCCCAGCCATGCCCCCAGGCTATATAAAGTATCAATTCGTCATAACTTCGAACTTTTATGGTCTAAATTAATGATATTTGGATATTTGTCACTTAGTCAATATCTACAAAACTTTGGAAAAGTGGGCGGTGCCACGCCCACATATTTTGTGTTTTTTTTTCTATTGAACTTTCACGAAAGGTTCAGGAGTTCGCTGGGCACGACACAGTCTGTATATAGTTTTTGGAAAAGCCCCCAGGTTATATAAAGCTGCAGTTCGATATAGCTAGGAGTTTATTTGGTTCCAGTTAATGATATGTTATATATAGATGTGTTCTAGGTATCAAAACGGCAACACAACATCTACCGGGTTTGCTTATATATTATAAAATGGCGAAAGCAAACAACGAATTTCAGCATTCTTTTGTACTGAGAGACTAGTTTGCGTTCAAATAGATAGACGGGACGGAGAGACGGACATGGCTGGTCATTTTAGTGAACTTATCTTATCTTCTTCTCATACTTACAGACATTTAATGTTTGTGAAAGGTATAAAAATCAAAAAAATCTTTTATTAAGTTTTATATTAAAGAATTCAATAAATTATAAAATGTTTAAATAATATTGTTGTATAGTTGTGAGAATGAATAACCGAATAAATTTTCAATCAACATATAATATTTTTCAATTCAAACAGTCTACTATATAATTTCAATTATTTCTCAAACTCCTACAGTTGATATGTCGTAATACATATACACCCACGATTTCCCGTCAGACTAATTCGTATAGTTTTTGCTATTTTAGAGGATGTTGAGGACAATGGAACCCACTCACTCTAATTGCAAGCGCAGCCGCCTAACCCATAGCATAGCCGCGTGTAGTTTTGTAAGCTGCTTAATTCAAGTTTTCCTCTAAATGTTGTTTGTTATCTTGCCAAAGGTATACACAATATTCTAGACATTCAGTCTATATGTAAATCATGTATGCTGCACTTTGTTTTTGTACATTCTTCTTTCTATTTCGTGCTCGGGTATGAATTTTATTTTTGTTGTTGGTTTTATGGTCTGTTAATTTTTGCATATTTTTCCTCTAATGAAAAATAATACTAATTAACTAAGAATTATTATCAACTGGTTTAGAGCTCGTTAAACTTACAAAAATAGATAGATATTTACTTCAAAATTATTATTAGTAGATATTGTAGCATGGCCAACTGTGGCACACATGTATTATTTGCTATTGCACTATGTTTTGCCTGTTATTGCATGTAACTAATTCTATTTGTACATACGAGTATATCAAATATTAACCACAGTAAGTTAAGCAGTTATTGCACAATACTATCTGTCATTGAGTATTGTATCCAATCATTCCAATTATTTTATCTATTTACTTGACTATATCTCACAACTCATTAGTGTTAAGTTCATTTTCGTTAAGTTCAATCAGCTTAGCACCTATAAAAGGAGCAACTTCTGAGCGACCGCACTTATTTTGCATTTGACAGACGCTCAGGAGGTAAGTGACAATTATTGCTTGTATGTTATTGTTGGTGCCATTAGTGAGGCGGACAACGAAGGCCGGCCACTTTACATCCTGCAAAAATCGAATGACTGAAACTCCAAATGGTATTCATGTCGGTAAAATATCCCGTAATTTTACGTGTTATATTCGAGCCAAATGACTAGTAGCTGTGACACCGGTGTGAGAAGTAACCCATGCTTATCTTAGGTCGAAAAATAAATGAGATGTAAAACCACACACACAGGAACGTGAGGAAAGAAACAGTCACAACGTCTACCGATGCCCTTATAAATGTGATGGGAAAAATACGGAAACTTTCCGTATGGCTCAGGGTAAATTTACGCAACATTTTACCCGTACTGTTTTTGCAGGGATGGTACTTGCTTTTGGACATATATACATAAATTGGTATATGCTATGATTTTATAGATGGACGGCGAAGGCTGATCTCTTAAAATCTCCGCTGAAATACATATTAATGTATGTATGTAATTAATCATTTTATGTGTTCTTGCATATGTAAGTTATGATGTCAAAGATGAACACCGAAGGTCTTTCTCTTGAGATCATAATTGCAAACATACGTACATATGTATGTATGCATATAAATGGATTGCTCAATATGTTATTGGAAAGCTGAGCTTTCGTTTGTTTCCTGTTATACACCCAGTAGCATGTTATACCAATAAGTGTATGCACTGTAAATTATTATATTTATGCATTTTCGTGCAATCGTTTAAGGTTTTTACTCTACTTCGAACCTATGTTCCACAACCTACTGTAAATCTACAATCCTCAACTATTAATAAAGATCGATTGTTATCGGTTACTAATCAACCAACAAGCGTATTTTATTACCAACCTTAAACCTTTTTATTATAATATATATTAATACATTTGAATGTTTATTGCAGTTATAGTTTTAAGCAAGGTATGCTAGGATAGAAATTCATTGTGGGCATACACATATACTGTTTATTATGGCAGGCAAAGAGCTGGTTTAAATTGCGTAAAGCAACATATACAAAAGAATACTACCTGCTTACTATTTTTTGCATGGTATGGCATGGTAGCAACAACCAGAACTGTAGATAGCTACCTACATACACGACCGAGGAAGATTAGAATTCAGTATTCGGGCAGCAATCGTTCAGTTAACATCGCCGTCCTGCATTTTAATTTTCTGTTTAACTAATGTTCTTAGTTTTCAAATATTAATTTCTTAAATTAAATTTAAAACTTTCTTGTAGACGATAGTTTTATAGTGATAACATAATCCTTTTGAGAATTTCGTGTTCAAATAGTATATTTGGGCTGCAGATCATGTACGTACGTGCATGTCAACAAAATCACCCTTATTTTTTGCGATATCGCTGCTGCAATAAAGGCGCAGCAGCAGTGCTCGAATGAAACCACGAAGAAAAGTGAAAACAAAACGATCATTTGTCACAGCAATTGTATAAGCAAGAAATATTTATTTTTGGAAAGATCAAAGTAGCCTTTTCTGAAGAAAAAGGTTTCAAAAAATTCAGAAAAGAAATATTCAATTACTGTTATTTTTCATGGTTGATTTATTGTGATTGTGAAATGCAGTTTTCATAAATAAAATAACAGTGAATTTCCAACGGAATCGTTTAGAAGCGGCAACAACGAAAATGGCGAGCACTGACACATGATAACAAACTAGCTAAAATAGCATTTTCTAAAAAATTTTGTTGTTAAGAACTTGCACATTATGTACTAGAATAAGCTAGTTACCTGGATGGTTACTTGCAAAGAATTTCGAAACTTATAATTTTGACCATAAAAAGCTAATGTTTCCTTGAAAGGTATTTCAAGAAGTATGGATTAGATTCTACCTGAGATTTATATATAAATTTTTAAAATCCCCACAAAATGTTTAAAAAAAATGTAAATAAGTATGCCTGTGATGTGGGCGACTATATTTTTGAAGAAATTTGTTCCCAGTGTTCAAAGTAGGGAAGTAATATTTATTTTGATACATATTTTATACTAAATATATGATGACTGAATTTTCATTAAAGTGGTTTGTTTGCAATTTTCGTGTATTTTTCAAACCAAAAAGAACTAACCTACTATGAAGTGTACAGTAACTGGTGTGATACTGAGTCGTACGCTGACTAGTATGACGGCTGGTATGATACTGGTATATATACTGACTAGTATGTCAACTGGTATGGTGCTGATGCAGGACCGGACAATTGCCATCTCGTAGGGCATCGCCGTGTTAAACATACCAGTTGCTAATATAGAAAAGTTACAGAACTCCAACTAGTAGAGCCGGTTTGGCAAACTAGTATCTGACTTGTATAAAACTAGTAGAATTGCCTGCAGGGTTACTATATTTCGATATAGTTATCGATAACTGAGTCCCCGGTCAAAATGTGGTTCACTAAAACCTTGAAATTTGTATACAATATAAGTATCAAACGAAAGGGGAAGGCCACAGGTTTCATTTGGACTTTACTATATTTCGATATATTTATCGATACCTGAGTTACCCGTCAAAATGTGGTTCCCCTAAAACCTTGAAATTAGTTTACAATATGTGTGTCAAACGAAAGGGGAGGAGCACAGGTTTCGTTTGGACTGGGCCATATATCGATATATTTATCGATAGATGAATTATCGCTCAAAATATGGTTCCCATAAAATGTGCTTCCCCTTAAATACTTCATATCGGATATTGCACTATGGTCTGAAATTAAAATTTTTAGGCATAAATTACAAGGAGTGGTACTAGGCCATTGAAATTTTGCATACAGGTTATATATGACTTAGTTAAGAATGGTTGAAATCGGTCATTCCCCAGGGGTACCTCCCTTGGACATATAGTAAAAATGTTTGAGTTTCAGCTCCAAAAATTACGATATCTTCACGAAAATTGGTAAATAAGTTATTCTCGTAATACACATCGACGATACCAAAAATAGTTGAAATCGGCCAGTCCCTAGGAGTACCTCCCTTGGACCTATAGTAAAAATTTGGTTTCGTAAAATGAAAAATTGGCATATGATGGGCAAAAGTGGTCAAATGATGTTATTATCCAAATATTTAATTCAATAAATTCCTAGAAGTATGAGCATACATATGTTTTTACAATTATTTTTATAATAACATTAACTGTGCATCTGAAATGAGAGAGCAGCTATAGAATTGTTAAATTCACTTGAATATAATATAAAAAGTTATATGTACCAAGCAAATCATTCGAAATCACAGTCTTCCGTATCTAAAACTAAGCGTTCTCCGCAACGTCTGCTTCCGATATATCGGAATCAGAGTTATCCGAATCGTATTCAGATCCCCCTGGCAAGTGGTTGAAAATTTGAAGCTCACTTGAAGGTGCAAGCAATTGGATTACTTCTTCTGGTAGCTTCTCTCTTTTCCGATAATTTTCTCTAGCGGATAAAGACAAGCTGGAAAGAAGGGGGTCTGAAGAATCCATTTCTCTATTGAAAACATCAGTCATATTCTTTTTCTTGTACTATTTCTTGCATGTGCGATGCGATCTCTCTTGTAAAATTTATTTCGAGCTTCTGACGCATTTTCACCAAAACAACCAACAGGAATTACGCAATTTTTTATATGAGCCGTGAACAAATATTTTATGAACTGTTGCTGACATTGGAAACCATAAATATTTTTCCATGTACAAGAAGGCAGTTCTTTTGCAAAAATCTTCAAACTTTGTGGTATCTATAGGATACTCGCAGGAAATAGCAATTAATATAGCTCTAAAGTTATTAAAAATTTCTATATCAACATTTGTAATTAAAGAAAAATGTTCCAAATTTTTAAATGCTTTCCTGCCAGTATTACCGTCATTTGATGTTCCATTATTATAAGTTTTATCTACATAAAGGCCCATTTCTTCCCAAAACCTCTTTTGTACTTCTTGTTTACGAAGTTGGAATGCTTTTTTATCTGAAGCTTCCCTTATTTGCCACTTTTTAAATCCGATTCTATAAGCAATGTGTACAACGAATTCAAATACTCGAATCCATGCACGTAGTGGGCTAATACCATATCTAAGTGATGTGAGTTTGGGTTTAAAAACATCAGAATTAAAATTTTTGGTTGTTACGAATTGTTTTGGTGTAGCACCACATATTGGGCATTTCTGATTGGAATTGGTATTTGTTATAACATTTAGTACTTTTACATCAATCAAAGTCATATGCAAATCATAGCTGACAATAATTTTTTCTCCGTTATCAAGGTAATATTCAAATGAATTTAAATGAGATATTTTCATATGTAGCTGACTATTTTCTGATAGAATTAGAGCTGTAGATCCTTTTGCGAATTGAATTTTTAATGGCCTGCAAAACCGCACTGATTGCGTAGTGCGATTCCTCTAAATAATTTTGCCAGAACTGTCCAACATTTCTAAAGGTATAATGGTAGTTACAAACAGTGATTGGTCAAAAAGTTGAGGTGTACTTGTCTCAAACTTTTGTTTAAACATAATTTGTCCCCTTGTACCGTCAAACCCATAGCTAGCAATTAAAACAACATTCGAAATTTCTGCCATGACACAGATATCTCCTTAGGCCGGCAAAGTAGCTTGCATTTAATTACTTCCTCATAGCTTGGAAATATATTGCTATTCCTTTCTTTACTTAACAACCTCATGTTGATATATTGTCTTTTGCTTAAATCATGTTCAAGTAAAAATGCGAGAGCTTCTTCCGGAGTTAGTGGACCTGCTTCGGGTTTTTTGGAGGTAACCACGTTTCTTATTTCGCTTTGTTCTGCTTGATGTGCAGTTTTCTTTAAAATAAACGCTAAATCGCTTTGTTTTGATTTTTTTGCCGCAACAGTAGCTGCATGGATAAAAAAATCAACATCGTCATTGTTTTCACAAGAAAGATCACTTGCCAGCTTCCTCTTAAGCCGATCTTTTGCATCTGTGTAGCTAACCTTTGGTCGTCCTGCTTTACTTGAACAGGGCTTTTCAAAATCATTCTCAGAAATTTCAATAATAGTTGTTGCGGAAACTCACAGGGGGTATTTCTCTTTAAATCTACTAACCATACGATTACATTTTGCAAAAACGGACAAATATTACATACATGATTTTAAAGAACATACTCGAAGCTTTCACCGAACATAAATATCTGGAACAATACGGGACAATACACACAACTTTCACTCCACAGAACACAGGTAAATACGAAATTTTCGGTTAAAAAAGCTATTAAACAAAACTCTACACTATACAGATATGACACAATAAACCACATTTTTTTTCATTAAGTTAAAAAATAGAAACCTTTCTTATATTCTTCCATTATAAATTTATTCAAACAAAATAATTTTTTCAATACTTAAAACGAAAGCAATCTTTCTTCTTCTTTAAATGGTCACCTAACCGCTTGGGCGATTTTGACCGTCCAACATAGCTCGCCAGTCGTTTCTTCGTTGCGCCAACTGGCGCCAATTGGAAACACCGCGGGATCGCAAATCAGTCTCCACTTGGTCCTTCCATCGGAGTGGTGGTCTCCCTCTTCCTCTGCTTCCACGGGCGGGTGCCGATGCATCTTCGCTCATTCGCTGAACTATGTCGGCGTCTGCGTAAAGTTCATACAGCTCATAATTAAATCTTCTTCGGTACTCGCCGTCACCAACGCGTAGAGGTCCACAAATCTTTCGAAGAACCTTTCTCTCGAATACTCCCAGAGCCGCCTCATCAGATGTTGTTAGTGTCCACGCTTCTGCACCATATAGCAGGACGGGTGCGATGAGTGACTTGTAGAGCGTTATTTTCGTTCGTCAAGAGAAGACTTTACTTTTCCATTGCCTACTCAGCCCGAAGTAGCATTTGATTGCAAGAGTAATTCTTCGTCGGATTTCTAGGCTTATATTATTGTTGGTGTTAATGCTGGTTCCCAGGTAAACGAAGTCCTTTACTATTTCAAAATGATTGATGCCAGCAGTGGCTTGGTGGCCAAGGCGCGAATGCGCTGACTCTTTGCATGATGACAGAAGGTATTTCGTTTTCCCCTCGTTCACCACCAATCCCATTTTCTCCGTTTCTTTTTCTAATTTGGAGTAATCAGAAGTTACGGCGCGGTTGTTAAGGCCAATGATATCAATATCGTGAGCATACCAACAGTTGCACGCTTTTATAAAATATTCTTCCAGCGCGGTTAAGTTCTGCAGCATGTATTATTTTCTCAAGCATTATATTAAAGAAATCGCACGATAGGGGGTCACCTGTCTGATACCTCGTTTAGTTTCGAACGGCTCGGAGAGGTACTTACCAATTCTGACCGAGCTGGCGGTGTTACTCAAGGTCATTTTGCATTGCCGTATAAGTTTTGCGGGGAAACCAGCTCCTTTCGTGCTATCGAAAGCGGCTTTAAAATCAACAAAGAAATGATGTGTGTCGATTCTTTTCCCACGGGTTTTTTCCAAGTTCTGGCGTATTGTAAAAACCTGGTCGATGGTAGATTTACCAGGTCTGAAGCCACACTGATAAGGTCCAATCAGTCTGTTCACATCAGGCTTCAGTCTTTCGCACAATACGCAATACCTTATATGCGATATTTAAAAGGCTGATTCCGCGATAGTTGGCGCAGTTTGCAGGATCGCCCTTCTTGTGGATTGGGCAGAGAACACGTAGATTCCAATCTTCAGGCATGCATTCATCCAACCATATTCTGCATAGAAGCTGATGCATGCGCCTTACCAGCTCCTCGCCTCCGTGTTTGAATAGCTCAGCAGGCAAACCATCAGCGCCAGCTGCTTTATTGTTTTTTAATCGGGATATTGCTATTCGCACCTCATTATAGTCGAGTTGTGGAATGTCAATTCCATCATCTTATATTGTGAGCTCGGGTTCGGCATCTTTTTTGGTTTCTTGCTCAGCTTCTCCATTTAAAAGGGCAGAGAAGTGATCCTTCCATATTCTGAGTGCTCTCTGAACATCGGCCACCAGGTCCCCGTTCTCATTCTTACAGCAGTTTGCCCCGGGTTTAAAACCTTCTGTCATTCGCCGAATTTTTTGATAGAATTTTCGGGCATTATTCCCGTTGGCCATCATCTCAAGCTCCTTTATTTCACGCTTTTCTGCCTCTCGCTTTTTCGCCCGGAAAAGCCGCCTCGCTTCCCTCTTCAACTCGCGGTAGTGTTCACACACACTCCTCGTTGCATTCGATCTCAGCGTTGCCTTGTAGGCTTCGTCCTTTCTTTTCGTTGCAGCGCGGCACTCTTCATCATCATACCAGTTGTTTCTTCGCGTTCGCCGGAATCCCATTACTTCTTCGGCTGAGGTACGGAGTGCTCCTGCATTCCACTAGGTTGAATTGTGCTCTCGGAGAGCAGGTGTGAGAGGCGATCTGCGAAATAATTGGCGGTCTGTTGCGATTGCAGCTTTTCGACGTCCAGCTTTCCCGCCGTTTTTTGTTGCACCTGTTTTGTCATACAGAGGCGGGTACGAATCTTGGCTTCTACTAGGTAGTGATCAGAGTCGATGTTAGGTCCTCGTATTGTGCGAACATCTAAAACGCTGGAAGCATGCCGTCCGCCTATCACAACGTGGTCGATCTGGTTGCGTGTTTTTCGATAGGGGGACAGCCATGTAGTCTAATGGATCTTCTTGTGCATAAACCTAGTGCTGGATATGACCATGTTTCGGGCACCGGCGAATTCGATCAGCCTGAATCCATTTGGCAAAGTCTGATCGTGGAGACCGAACTTCCCGACAGTGGGGCCGAATACACCCCCCTAACCCACCCTGACTTTAAAGTCGCCAAGCACAACTTTGATATCATGACGGGGGCAGCGCGCGTATGCTTCTTCCAGACGCTCGTAGAATGCATCCTTTTCCACGTCGTCCTTCTCTTCCGTCGGTGCATGAGCGCAGATAAACGATATGGTGAAAAATCGTACTTTTACTCGGTGACGGAGTCTCTCTCCCACCACAAATCCCACTCCGAATCTGCGCTTGTCTTCATGCCCACTCCAGTAGATGTTGCAAGGTGTTTTGATCGTGTTTCCTCGCCCCGTCCATCGCATCTCTTGTACGAGGTGTGTTCAAAAAGTATCGCGAATTTTGAATTTTCGCTGGTTACGTATATTCGAATTTCGAATTTTTTGTGGCGTTATGTTGGTACTCATGTCTCTCACTTATGCCGACAAGCTCGGCCATTTTGAATGTTCAGTTAATTGTTGACAGCTGCTTTGCTTGCACGTGTTTTGGATCGTCTTCGATTTTTACGCGAAATTCGTACCAAAATTGCTCAATTGTGACCAAAAACAGCATTGCATGAACATTGCTAATGAGATGTTAAACTCTGTCCGCGACGACCCAAATTTGCTCCAGAGGGTCATAACTGGTGACGAATCGTGGGTTTATGGTTATGACGTGGAAATCAAAGCTCAATCATCTCAATGGAAGCTGCCGCACGAACCAAGACCGAAAAAAGCGCGCCAAGTTCGGTCGAATGTGAAAGTTTTGCTGACAGTTTTCTTCGATTGCAGGGGCGTGGTGCATCATGAGTTCTTGCCACAGGGAAGAACGGTCAATAAGGAATATTACCTGCAAGTTATGCGCAATTTGCGCGAAGCAATCCGCCAGAAACGCCCGGACTTGTGGAAGAACAAAAATTGGCTTTTGCATCACGATAACGCCCCTGCTCACGCATCGTTGCTTGTGCTCGACTTTTTGGCCAAAAACAACACACTAATGATGCCGCAGCCACCGTATTCCCCAGATCTGGCCCCCTGTGACTTTTTCTTGTTCCCTAAACTGAAGAGGCCCATGAAAGGACGACGTTACGCTTCTCTTGACGAGATAAAGACGGCATCGAAGGAGGAGCTGAACAAGATAAAAAAAAATCATTTTTTGAAGTGCTGCGAAGATTGGAAAAACCGTTGGCACAAGTATATAATATCTCATGGGGATTACTTTGAAGGGGACAAAATAGATATTCATGAATAAATAAATAATTTTTGAAAAAACACAAAATTCGCGATACTTTTTGAACACACCTCGTATGTCGGTGATGTCAGCTTTTGCGTTCCTCCGGACCTCAACCATCTGGGCAGCGGCACCTTCCCCATTAAGGGACCGGACATTCCAGGTACATGCCCTTATCACGTAATCCTTATTTCGTTTGCGGGTGTTGTCATCTAAAAAAGGGGTTCTCATATCCGAGGCTTTGTTGTTGAATATCATTGGAACGTTGTTTTATGTGGTGGGTCCCAAACCAACGCACAACCCGTTTCGGGGGAGGTTGAATTCAATTACACGTTTGTATAGCGAGCCGCTTGATCCAAGACAGACACCCGCTTGCAGCCGCACCACATGGTGATCAGACGCTACTGTTTGAATCCCCCAGCGAGCCCTTAAACCGATTACGTCGGAGTGGCTTTACCAGGTTGTCGCCTTCTCAAACGGGTGTTCGGTGGTTACCCAGAGGATACGCAGATCTAGTTTTCGAGATATCGGCGAAAATATGAAAATTCCCATTTTTGCAGAACACTACTTCGTATAGGTACGGCAAAAATTTGTATTCTTCATTTTTTCGTTTTAAACTGTTGAATTATGCATTATACTAATTCCCATAAAAATTGCTTGCCTTCACCTCCCTTAAGTATCTTCAGTAGTTTGGCCACTGTGCCAAAAAACGTTCAAAAAATGTTGAAAAAAAACACATTTTTTCAAAATTTCAGATTTAACCACTTTAAAATCGGAGAAATTCTATTGACGAAAAAAAATTAGCCTTCCTATGTTGTAGGTAATTTAATTACGAAAATTTTAAGCATACCATCATTTCTTCATTCCAGAAACCTTGGTAACGCTTATCAAAAGTCATGAGGTCTTGGTGAAACTTTTCACCCTGTCCATCACTTTCAGCACCTAGGTTTGCGGGAAAATTATCCAAATGTGAATGCAAGAAATGCATTTTGAGGGGCATGTTGCATTTCATAGCACTGTAGTTTTTCAACAAGGCTTTGACCATCTCTTTATAGTTGGGATTTTTGTTGTTGCCAAGAAATCCACTAACGACTTGCTTAAAGCTGTCCCAAGCCGCTGTTTCTACTGATGATAAATGATTCGCAAAATTTTCGTCTTTCAGCAACTTTATAATTTGCGGACCAACAAATATACCTTCTTTTAATTTGGCTTGAGATATTTTCGGGAAAAATTTCGTTAGGTACTGGAAGGATGGCTGCCTTATTTACAGCCTTTACAAAATTGTTCATTAATCCTAATTTGATGTGAAGTGCTGGCAAAATAAATCGGTCGGGATTTACTAAAGGCGGGTTTGCGATATTGAAGGCACCTGATTCGTACTCAGCTCTTGGTGAATATAATGGGTAAGGTCATGTCATGTCATGTAGTTTTGGTTTTTAAGCTGATGCCACATTTGGATAACTTATTAATTTCCTCTTTTTTCTCGTTTTACCTTTAAGGTCTATCACGCAAAAATAGCACTGGTCGTGGTTAAAGGGTTCAGTCCACATCATTGGAACACCTAACTTCATGTCATTAAAGTAGTGTTCTGCAAAAATGGGAATTTTCATATTTTCGCCGATATCTCGGAAACTAGATCTGCCACAGGAAAATGGAAGTCATATTCGGAATCAGGAGAAAATTTCACTTTAGGAAAGGCCTATTTTATTCTTGGAGACTAAAGTTGATCAAAATTTGTTGAGTAGTGTAATTTGTTTAGAAACCTTACCAAAATAAGAACAATGTCACATTACTTACTAATTCAAAGAAAAGGCTTTTTTTTTTCGTTCTTACTTATACCGCTAACGATAAATTTTTAAAATACCTCATAATGTTACGAAGATACCCCCAAAATGATATTTTGGAAGACCGTTTTTCAATACCTTGTTTTGAAACTTTTAGCAATATTCGCATTTTGTTAAATTCAAAAATAATTGATCTTATAACAGTTTTTTATTTGGTCACTCTACCTTAATCGGTTGATGTATATTTACTTCACGAATAAATAAATAATTTTACTAGATACCTTAACGCATTTAAGGAGGCAATGAAACTGATCGAAAAATATTAAACGCTGAAACATTTTTAACAACATAACGGGAAAAGATATCGGTACTTTTCGGTTAACCTTACTAAAATATTGCTCTCAAGTAGTCTCACTTACGGGTCAATTCTATGCGTAACCGTAATTTTGTACCTGTAGTGGAATTCACTCACTTCTATAACGACATTCGCAACCGACATTTTGCCGTAACGATATTTATAACGATATCGGTATTCACTAACCATTTTTATCGATATTCGTTTATTCGCGATCAGCTGTGGCGTTAAGTAAACAACACACAATTTGGGATTGATATCTGTGTCGTTAAATAAACAACACATAATTTCAAGTTTTTAGCGAAAAATATTACTATTATATCAACATTATTATCAAAAAAAATGGCATTTGAGTACTTAGCGTACCTTTTATAGCGGGACGAGGAATCTTAATCGTTATAGCTAAGTTAGTGAATAGCACAGTCGATATACAGGCTACAAATTCGTAATTAAAATCTCGAAAAATCGTATCGTTATAAATTAGTGAATTCCACCACTGGAAGATTATCTAACCGAAATTCGTAACCTTTGGCAATGCAGTTCATGCAACTGCGATTCTAGCGTACACGGCAACGCTGTCAAAAACAATGTGCAATAGATAATAAAATGCAAACGTTAACTAAACTTCGTGTAAAAAAATGTTTATATTGTTTATTAATTCTTGTCAACTAGTCTTTCTTCTTCTTTAAATGGTCATCTAACCGCCTGGGCGATTTTGACCGTCCAACATAGCTCGCCAGTCGTTTCTTCGTTGCGCATCTGGCGCCAATTGGAAACACCGCGGGATCGCAAATCGGTCTCCACTTGGTCCTTCCATCGGAGTGGTGGTCTCCCTCTTCCTCTGCTTCCACCGGCGGGTGCCGATAAGAATACCTTCTGGGCTGGAGCATCTTCGCTTATTCGCACTACGTGGCCTAGCCAGCGAAACCGCTGTGTTTTAATTCGCTGAACTATGTCGGCGTCTGCGTAAAGTTCATACAGCTCATCATTAAATCTTCTTCGGTACTCGCCGTCGCCAACGCGTAGAGGTCCACAAATCTTTCGAGAAACTTTCTCTCGAATACTCCCAGAGCCGCCTCATCAGATGTTGTTAGTGTCCACGCTTCTGCACCATATAGCAGGACGGGTGCGATGAGTGCCTTGTAGAGTGTTATTTTCGTTCGTCGAGAGAGGACTTTACTTTTCAATTGCCTACTCAGTCCGAAGTAGCATTTGTTTGCAAGAGTGATTCTTCGTCGGATTTCTAGGCTAACATTATTGTTGGTATTAATGCTGCTTCCCAGTTAAACGAAGTCCTTTACTATTTCGAAATTATTGCTGCCAACAGTGGCTTGGTTGCCAAGGCGCGAATGCGCTGACTCTTTGCATGATGACAGAAGGTACTTCGTTTTGCCCTCGTTCACCACCAATCCCATCTTCTCCGCTTCTTTTTCTAATTTGGAGTAAGCAGAAGTTACGGCGCGGTTGTTAAGGCCAATGATATCAATATCGTCAGCATATGCCAACAGTTGCACGCTTTTATAAAATATTGTTCCAGCGCGGTTAAGTTCTGCAGCTTGTATTATTTTCTCCAGCATTAAAGAAATCACACGATAGGGGGTCACCCTGTCTGAAACCTCTTTTAGTTTCGAACGGCTCGGAGAGGTACTTCCCAATTCGGACCGAGCTGGCGGTGTTGCTCAAAGTCATTTTGCATAGCCGTATAAGTTTTGCGGGGAAACCAAATTCAGACATAGCGGCATATAGGCAGCTCCTTTTCGTGCTATCGAAAGCGGCTTTAAATTCAACAAAGAGATGATGCGTGTTGATTCTTTTTTCACGGGTTTTTTCCAAGATTTGGCGTATTGTACAAATCTGGTCGATGGTAGATTTACCAGGTCTGAAGCCACACTGATAAGATCCAATCAGTCTGTTCGCATCAGGCTTCAGTCTTTGGCACAATACGCTTGATAGGACCTTATATGCGATATTCAAAAGGCTGATTCCGCGATAGTTGGCGCAGTTTGCAGGATCGCCCTTCTTGTGGATTGGGCAGAGAACACTTACATTCCAATCTTCAGGCATGCATTCATTACACCAAATTCTGCATAGAAGCTGATGCATGCGCCTTACCAGCTCTGCGCCTCCGTGTTTGAATAGCTCAGCAGGCAAACCATCAGCGCCAGCTGCTTTATTGTTTTTCAATCGGGATATTGCTATTCGCACCTCATTGTAGTCGGGTTGTGGAACGTCAATTCCATCATCTTCGATTGTGGGCTCGGGTTCGGCATCTTCTCTGGTTTCTTGCTCAGTTTCTCCATTTAAAAGGGCAGAGAAGTGATCCCTCCATATTCTGAGTGTTTTCTGAACATCGGTCACCAGGTCGCCGTTCTCATTCTTACAGGAGTTTGCATCGGGTTTGAAACCTTCTGTCATTCGCCGAATTTTTTGATAGAATTTTCGGACATTATTCCCGTTGGCCAGCATCTCAAGCTCCTTTATTTCACGCTTTTCTGCCTCTCTTTTTTTCGCCCGGAAAAGCCGCCTCGCTTCCCTCTTCAACTCGCGGTAGTGTTCACACACACTCCTCGTTGCATTCGATCTCAGCGTTGCCTTGTAGGCTTCGTCCTTTCTTTTCGTTGCAGCGCGGCACTCTTCATCATCATACCAGTTGTTTTTTCGCGTTCGCCGGAATCCAATTACTTCTTCGGCTGCGGTACGGAGTGCTCCTGAGATATGATCCCACTGCTCATGCATTCCCCTGGGTCGAATTGTGCTCTCGGAGAGCAGGTGTGAGAGGCGGTCTGTTGCGATTGCAGCTTTTCGACGTCCAGCTTTGCCTGCGTTTTTTGTTGCACCTGTTTTGTCATACAGAGGCGGGTACGAATCTTGGCTGCTACTAGGTAGTGATCAGAGTCGATGTTAGGTCTTCGTATAGTGCGAGCATCTAAAATGCTGGAAGCATGCCGTCCGTCTATCACAACGTGGTCGATCTGGTTGCGTGTTTTTCGATCGGGGGACAGCCATGTAGCCTGATGGATCTTCTTGTGCATAAACCTAGTGCTGGATATGACCATGTTTCGGGCACCGGCGAAGTCGATCAGCCTGAATCCATTTGGCGAAGTCTGATCGTGGAGAATGAACTTCCCGACAGTGGGGCCAAATACACCCTCCTTACCCACCCTGGCGTTAAAGTCGCCCACCACTTTGATATCATGACGGGGGCAGCGCTCGTATGCTTCTTCCAGGCGCTCGTAGAATGCATCCCTTTCCAAGTTCTTGTGAACTAGTACGTGTACAAAATTACCGGTATTTTCTGTCCACAAAAATATTTACAAAACACGTGCAATTTTTCGCGGTTACACGAGGTAACCACCTGCAAATAAAGCCGGCAGAATACCAAAAGGGTGTAAAAGTTTCCTAACTCCTTATTTGCCGGTAAAACGAATGTTGTTATCACAATAGAATCAGGGCGTTAATGAGCATTGAAAAATGCTTATATAAAATAAGTGTTTCGCAATTGTTGTTAAAAATATTTTGTAGGATGTAAGCATCTTTTAAGCATACTCAAATAAATCAGTAGTTCGCTAGGGACGACACAGGCCATATATAGCTTTTGGAAAAGCCCCCAGGCTATTTCAAGTAGCAATTCCGCATAGGTAGGAGTTTATTTGGTTCAAGTTAATGATATTTTATGTATAGATATGTGTTCTATATATCAAAAAAAACCTTGGAAAAGCTAAGCGGTACCAAGACCAAAAAAAGTTAACCCGCTGCATCTTCCAAACTATGTACATAATAGTACGCGCAAAGGAAACGGGAGAAAAAGGGGAGTAAGAAAAGAGATTTGAGATGTAGAGGAGGTGTTAGAGGAAAATGAAGAGCGTAAAGAAGAGTACCGGTATGTGGGAAAAGCAAAAGTAGAAAGAAAAGATTACAATTGGTTAAATGTAGCCAAGTCAATTTTAGGCAGGCAACGTCTGCTGGGTCTGCTAGTATAATATAAAAAGTAATAAATTTATTACTTTAAATGAACAATTTATATGGAAATATGCGTACTTACGCTTTCCCTTCTCAATTGCAATAAATATATAAATATAAATATGAAGAGCATCAACAAATTTCTTGATTCGCGCATCTGATGCGCTCAAAGAACGCACTTCTGACTTTGTACTTGTGCAAAATCTACCCCCGTATTGTTGTTTGTTCTTGAGGAAGAGTTTCCAAGCTGACTTTGGGAACGTTTTTTATACGTGTTTGCAATTGTAAATCGTTGACTTTATCATTCGTTTGGGAATCCAGTATTGCCTACGAATTATACGTTTTCACCATGGAGCGAAACTTCATGGACAAACTGGACGAACAAAGGGGAAAACGTTCAATTGTATCATAAGATGACTGGATGGCGTTCAGAGTATGACAGGTCGCTAGATGCACCAAGTCTCCCGCCCGTTATCACAACGAGTGGTTCCTTGGCTTTCAATTTACCCACTTCTGCGATTTCCCGGGTAGCCGTAGATTTCATTTCGTCTGATGGAATTTAGCAAGGAGGCCGGTTGGCAACCAACCAACCAACTCTCAAAATATTTCAAGAATATCACTGATGTTGTCCGTAGTTGTTCCTGCATGGGAATACACTAGTTTTTCCTCCACATTTGTTGTGACGTCCGTATCCTGGGTTGGCCGCTTTTCCTCATTTTGGAGCCCTTCCACATAGAGTGTTGCTGAGTAAGTCTTGGGTTGGTACGCCTCTGCTTGCAAAGTATGCGGGATGGTACCAGTTCAAATTTCCAACCTTGTCGATGATTTTGGTTATCCGATGAGGTTTACGAATCTAAGCCAAACAAGTGGCCTAAGTTGAAGTTACTAATGATTGATTCGACTGATTTTAGCTAAGAGTATGTTAACATTTATACTGCCATATCTTTTCACGCGCAAGTACATTTCGTACATTTCCTGTTGGAGAAAGTCGAAGCCATCGAGGTACTCGTAGTATGTATATTAGAGCGGGTCAAATTGTATGGATGCATTTTTTTTCATCAGGAGTATAGCAAAAATCTACAGATGATTCTAAGAAAAAATGCTGAAAACGCCATAGGTCTAAGTCCGATTTCGAATCCCCCACTTTTGCAAAATAGATATTTTGCCATATGAATGTAGGGTTTGGCCAAAAAATCTTCATAGCTTCTGATAGAATTATAGGAAAGATATCATATTGGGCTTACTTTAAAGGTATTTTAGGTACATTTCAGAATCTGTATTAATATCTATAGTGTTTTTGAATTTTAGTAGAGATATCAGGCTTAAATTATGAAAAATTACCCTAAATGAAGTTTTTACTACTATACTCGTATTATAATTTTTAACAAATTTCTTATGGACATTTTTTTTTTCTTTACAGCTAAAATAAGTTCAGAACATTTCCAAAAACTTTCATTCAGACAGCAAAATTTTTGTATATAAATTTAAAATGGATGAACCAAATCCTTCTACATCATCTGAATCCACTTTATCACATATACTTGAACACGATATTACTGCATTTGGTTTATCAAGTGAATTAAATAATCTCAATTTATCGTCTAGTCGTGACATTTTAAGATGTTATTTTTCTTTAAGTGATTATGCTAAAATTCAAAGTAAAATGTTTTCGCATAAAAATTTAACTCCTCATGTAATTGATAAATTGGTTGAAATTTGGTATAAATTGAATATTCAACTTATTGATCGACGTCGTATTCTAAGAAAACTAAATGTTTTAATTGAAAAATATCGCAAAAGCATTAAACACAGAAAAGAAGTTAAGGAAATTACAGTATTCGTACAATCAACAAATGAATTATTTTACATTGGAAAATGTAAATATAAGTTAAAAACAAGAGAATGCTCATGTGGTTTAATTCCAAACCATTTAAAACAACTTATGATGAACCAATTCACAATACCTGAATATATAGATGACATTGTAGAAGAAACACCGACAACAATACCAACAATGCCAACAGTTAGTGATGATCCAACATACGAACCACTTGGAATAGATATGGAAACAGGTGAAGCACAAATAGCAAATAAAGCAGTTGCAGAAGTATCTGTTACAATGAAACGAGGACATTATACTCAACGATACTATGCTATAAATTTTGTTATGATGTGTGACAGATTCGGTGTTACAGATAGAGTTGCTTCATGTTAAGCAACAGCCCTTTTCGAAGATATAAATTTTCGAGATGTTAATGGTGAACTTGGCATAATGGATAAATCTAAAGTTGCAAGAAAAAAAATTAAAGCTTCATTTCTAGCTTCGTAAACGATACATGGATTCCAACATAACTGCATTTTCTATCGATGGCAGAAAAAATGATTCATTAACTAGAGAGAAAATTAATGAGAAATTTCATACAAATATGGTAAAAGAATCCCATTTAGCTATTCTAAAAGAGCCTAATGCTGAATTACTTGGATATGTTAATTTGCGTGAAGAACAAAATGCAAAACACAAATAAAAAAAATTAAATGAATTCTTCAATAGCAAACAACTGTCAATAGATCAATTAATTGACATATACAGCGATGGAGAACCAGCTAATACTGGAATAGAAAATGGTGTTATAAGACTTTTTGAAAAGCATTTAAATAGACCACTTCTTCTTTTCAATGATTTACCATTTGGTCATTTATTCGGAGCATTAGATAAAACAGTTACGAGTGGACCAAGAGCAGCAAGTGGAAATATATTCAAAGACATTCAATACTGAAAATTTTCAGGTATGCATTTGTTAAAATTATTTTATAATATTTTTCCAATCAAATTAAAATAGGAAAATATATACTAATTTTATTTGATCTAAAAAATTTATTTTTCAGGTTGTAAGTGATTTTGAACCAATAGCATTGGAAAATATGCCTGGTATGATCAGTGATGAACAAGAACGAGAATTGTCTACGGATGTTAAATATTTATATCAAATGCACAAAGCAATTTCAAATGGTGCTGTTTCAGTTGATTTAACTAACATAAACCATGACCAGTTGTACATTATCGATGCCTAACCAAAGCAAGCAGGGTATTACGTCTATATACAACAACTAATACACGATCGGAAAATTTGAAAACTCTAGCAGTTTATATTATTAGAATTTATGTGCCAATGTATTTCAATGTAAAATACTATAATTCTGTTGTATACGGCAGTTTACTATTATCAAAGTTTATTCGTTGGACACGGTACCTACCACGTAATTGACTTAATATTGTAGATGGTGTAATCCAAAATAATTCATATTACGCTCATCCAGAAAACATTTTATTAACAATGTTATTTGATGATAGAAAACCCATACGGGATAGAGCTATCAAAAAAATTTTATACTATCGAGAAAAAATACTTGATCCAATTGAACTGAGAGCCTACAAGAAATATAATATCAATTTTAATGCTTCAGATTATACTGATATGATTGATCTGAATAACGATAATTTACTATCTGAACCGGCATTCACAAGAAATATTCCATACGATCACTTAATACAATTCTTAGAATTTGATGAGCCAACACTAGATGATCCTAATATTCCAATGCATATACAAGGAACAGAAAGATATGTACAGTTGTTAACATCTGTTTCCAAACGTGTTATATAAAAAAACGTGAAGGTGTTATGGCTGTTACAGCCATTGTTTACCTATACTAGTTTGGCATCTAATTTTTCAGCCATTTTGCGAATTGAAATGAAAGATCAGTTTCGGGGACTCTAGACAAAATTCGCACAAACCCCTAAAACTCAAAAAATGAGTTAAACTTAGTACGAAGTTTGCAAATATAAACTATATGTTGCTCCAATTTTAGCTGAGCATACAATTTTTATATATGTAAAATTTGCCAGCTAGTGTTTGATTTATTACTTATTTTGCTTAGGTTAAGTAAAAATTATCGTATATTTAATTGTTGTGGTATAAGTTCATACGAAAATACATGAATAACATAAAATGTGTCATTTGGTAATTCTTTCTATTTAATGTCAACTGCTAAAACACGTCCAAAAATGTCGGGAGATTTATCAAAAAACATGCTTTGACATCGGTATCAACAATCCGAAAACGGAAATTCAATTTTATATATCTGTCAAGAGATATTTGCAATCAAAGTTGAAAATTTTCTGTCATTTTCATGTGGTTGTTGTAATCACACATAATGGGTGTTACAAAATGTGCAAAATGTGTGTTCCGCGCAGAAATACTGTGGATCGCTACGTGTTCGATCGGATAAGGGTTATTTTTTTTGAAGCGTGGCCGAAGGCCGCCTACGCAGAAAGGTGTTCTGCACTTAAATACCTGGGTAATTGTATAACTTTTAAATTTAATAACTTTTAAATTACTGAAAATATTGGGTTGTCCCTACCGGATTAGGGTTCCTGGCGCCGAAACACGTCTCTGGGTATCAATATCGACATTTTTAGTGTAAATTTTCCTGTTGACGTTGAAAGTAAAGTTTGACCTAACCCTGGCCCTGAATCGTTGCTTATTTTTTGCGGGCTAGAGTAGTAATTCTTTTATGGAGTTTTGTGATTTCTTAACGACAATTTTCGCATCTATGTGGTATATATTTTAATTATATATATTATTTTTTTACCATGTCTCAGCACACTCCTCTTTCATTCTTTAAAAAAAATGTAAGTTCAAAAAAATGCAAACCTGTCTTGTACGGACAAATTCAAAGTATTTAACCAACTGCCTGTAAGTATGATTAAATAAGAATTTGTTTTTATATTTTTCATATATATATATATTATTTATCTTGATATTCCAGATTTACTGGAGATAATCAGGACACATTTCTACAACATTATATTCAACTTTCAATCGAGGTTTCTTTCCATTTCACAAGCCTTCCTTTTTATTTGTACAATTATTTAAATGAACTTTCCTCTTTTTTCCAAGTAACAAGAATCCGTGAGCGGATTTCCGAGTTTTTGTTTCAGTGAAGAGATATTTGCAATTAAAGTTGACAATTTTCTGTCATTTTCATTTGGTCAAAACGCGTTGTTTGATAGCACTTCTAAAGGAAACAATTACCTTGTGTGCTTGTGCGAAGCTTTTCCATACACCCAAAAATGGTAATTATTTAAGACCGCCACCGAGTGCTAAAACACTTACAAAATTGTCGGGAGAGGTATCAGGAGACGTGTATCCACCGGAGTATGGTTCCTGGGACCGTAACGCGTCGCTGGGTGCCAATATCGACATTTCTAGTGCAGTTTTCACAGTGGATGTAAAGTATTACCCATTCTTTGACGTGTTGTAGCACTCGGTGGCGATAGTAAACAATTATCAACAAGTAAGCAAGCCTAAGTTCGGGTGGAACCGAACATTAAATACCCAGCTGTGTAAAAGTAGTCATGGTAAATTGCTAAATTATTGTGGAGTTATGACCTATAGAGGTTTCAAACTTTTTCTACCACCATGTGCGCAATCTCATAAATAGAAATGAATGTATGTCTGTTTCTGGCGTCCAAAGTACTTAACCGATCTTTATGAAATTTTCACAGTAGATTACTGGATTCACTGGTTACAGCATAGGCTATATAATATATATAGTATATATAATGTTGAAAATCGTAGATAGTATACCTCGTTTCATGTTTCGTAATTTTATTTAACGCGGTTCTGAAGCTAATAATAGCTGAAATTTTAGATTTTGTTCGTTTACATGTGGGCGGTGCCACGCTGGGTATAAAAATAGTATGTACGGCAATTCAAATCGATGGGATTGTCATCCAAAAAAGAAAACAATTTCTCACTACTGATATATATGCTGTTTTTAGGTGTGTGGTATTTGCATTTGGGTATTTGTTTCATTGAAGAGACAACTGCTAAAACATGCCCAAATATGTAGGGAGAGGTATCAAAAAACATACTTTGACCTCGGTATCAATAATCTGAAAGCGGAAACTCGATTTTATATTTCCGTCTTGAGATGTTGGCATAATACCAGAAAATTACTAAGGTCCGTCTTGCCAGAAGCATGAATGTGAACACCCACTGACGGGTAATGTTTGTTCACATTAGGGTGGTTTTTGTTTACAAAAGCTTCTTTGATTTCGAAGCAACTTCCAAGTAAGCTAGTTAAATACTTAAATTAGTTAAATATTTAAGTTAGTAAATACTTAGTTAATAACTAAAATAAGGTTCAACACTTATATATCTATCTGTTTTTTTACAGCAACGAACTACTGGTCCGACGAATAAGAATGGGTATAATTTTGGTTTTTTTTTTTGAAATTTTTTCGATTTATTATTTTTCCAATGCATTTATTTTTTATTTTTTCACGTTTTATTTTGCTTCACTTTGGTTTTTTTTCTGTTCTTTATGGCAAGACCGTTTTCTCAACGCAGGTCTGCAGTTTATTTCACAGAAATCTTTTAGAGATTTGTTAAAAGAAACTGCCGGCCATCGTTAAAATAATATCGACCCCTCCTTAGTATACCACATTAGTGACGGCAATTTTTTTATAGGCGTCTTGAATGGATGCGGCTGTTGGGCGTAAATGGATCCGCAGCACATTCTAAATACGTTTACGCATGCCATCGACACTTCTCCTTACGGATGATGAAAGGGAGGATTCTTTTAAAGGACGCTACTCCGGATTTACGGTGGAAGTAGAAATAGAAAACGACGGCTGTAGTAGCATGGGGATAGGTAGCTTACATTACCCAGCCGTTCAAGAGTCTGTTATAGAACTAGGTATTGAAGATTTCACGCCATTAGATTTACCAACAAATGCTGAAAGTGCCCCTACTTCAAACAGCGATCTGATTGAAGTTGAGGACTTTCATGAGCTCATCCTAGGTGTGAAAAAATTTCTTCTCCTTTAGTTAGTTCTGGTATTATATGTCGGCAATCGAAAACTAAGGATCTGTTAACGGATGGTACTCCTAGAAAAAGAAAACATGAGGAAGTTGAATGTGACAGTAATCATGAGGAGCTAGAAAGACTGCGCAATCGGGTGGCATTCTTAGAAAGAAAGTTAGAAAGTTTAGAATAAAGTACTAGGGATAGGCATTTCGCAGAGTTTTGCAGCCAATTACCTCCATACCTTGCGGTATGTGTAAGAAATAGTCTCAAAAATATATACCGAGCTCCCAAGGGGCATCGTTTCGATAGGGAAGTTATTACACAGGCTCTAGCGGTAAAGTTTATTTCACCGGTTGCGTATAGGTATTTAAAGCCGAGTATGGATTGGCCTTCTAGGAGAACTCTCGAACACTTTGTGCAAGGGTGGGCACGTTCCCCTGGCTGCACTAAAAGCAGTATAAAATCCCTGGAGCTAAGAAGTCGGGGTTTTACCGACGTTCAAAAATTTGTTTCGATATGCTGCGACGAAATGTCACTGAAGATCAATTTACAGTACGAGGAGAGTAGAAATGTAATTATAGGGCTAGAGGATTATGGTGATGAGAACCGTACTTCTAGAGTAGCTTCAAGTGTTCTGTGTCTCTTGGTCCAAAGTATTGGTGGGGAGTCTTGGACCCATCCATTAGCTTATTTTTTTGTCCATAAAACTTGTGAAGGAGATGTTATGCGAAGTTATATATTCGAATGGATAAATCAGCTCCAGGGTATTGGTCTTCGTCCCTGTCATTTAGTTTGTGACCAAGGGTCAAACTTCGTAAACTTCGCCAAGATAGTAGGAGTTACAACTGATAGGCCTTTCTTTGAAGTTAATGGCAAACAAATTTTCTTTTTCCACGATCCTCCTCATCTTTTGAAAAGTACACGAAACTGTCCTGTAGATTGGGTGGATATAGTTTGTTTGCACGACCAATGCTCTATATCTAGCATCAAATGCATCCCCAAACTAACGTCGTCCCATCTTATACCCAACATTTTCGAAAAAATGAACGTGAAGTTAGCTTCGCAGGTTTTCAGCAATTCTGTGGCAAGTGCCATGTTTGCTATATATAGCTCCGGCTCTCTTAACACTTCTAAGTCTTCATCGTTTCTTAATACACCTGAGTTTATCCTGTTTTTCGACAAACTTTTTAATATTTTTAATAATTATACATTTGGAGTAATCGGAAATTTTAAAGAAGCTTTTCAAGGAACTGCGGATCAGTTTATTACATCCATCAAAGTTTATAGGAACGGCAAAGATATTACGAACACTTTTTCTTTTTTTAAATGGGCGGGTGAATAATATTAGGTGTTTAAAGCGTTTGTGGGTTTTTTGGACCCAAAAAGGATTTTCCCATCTCATGACAAGGAAACTATGCCAGGACAGAATTGAAAACTTCTTCGGGCAAATTCGTCGAGGGGGAGGATATGATGCAAGAATAACTCCCCAGCGTTTTACTTATTTTAATCCGACAGACATGGAGCATTGGCTACCTTGATTGCGTCAACAAAGGCAATTGCGAAATGTTGCCTGATAACTTGGAACTGGTTTCAAATAGCGCTCTTCAGCTAGCCAGTAATGACGTCTTAGTCCAAGACACTTCCTGGCAAATCTTTCAGGGTCTACCCAGACCTTCCCTAGCAACATTTCACGATATTCAAATAGATATGAATATCGACATTGATGAAAGGAGCTTTCTCCATCGAAACGCCTTTGTATACTTCTGTGGCTATTTGTACTTTAAATACACCAAACTTCACAGATGTTTAATACCTTTACCCAACTTTGAAGTCGGCATCGCCGAAAAAGATTTCCTATTTACGAAAGAAAAACAATATAGTAACTGCCACCTTGTCAAACCTCCGTCCGATTTTACTGATTTCATTCAAAGTTTAGAAAACATATTTTTTTAGGGAATTTCGGCTCTACTTGTCATAGGGAGAACTTTTCTCAAATCCTCCTTGAAAAAATGTTAGACGTAAACCCCTATTATTGTTGCGAAAATTGCAATCCGCACTATATAAAGCGCTTATTTATTCGTATCAGAACATACTTTTTGTTAAACTCGTTTAACAAAGACGCAAATCAACCAAAATTCAAAAATGTTAAATTCTTGTGTATCACACATAGATAATTTTGCTTTTATTTGACTATTTATCTCGTTTATAATGCGGCTTCGTGTACCTTGTTTACTGTAGGACCGGTATCTTCACCAATGTCTTGTAGGTATTTTGGTTGGGTTTCACTGTGGGTGAATTTTGAAATGTTTTTTATGTATTTAATTTTTATCTAATATACCTGAAATGTGCAATCTTTTGTTTTATTGTAGTGCAATTGTATTTAATGAATTATTTTTGTTGTTTTGTTTTAGTTATTTTATGTTTGTAAATATGTATATGGGTGAAAATAGGCCTCCAGGGGAACCGAACACCCAAAAAAAATCCGGTAACGCGCCTATATTGCAACCTTATAGGCATATTTGTCAACTTTTTGCCTTTAAAATGAAGTTACATGTGTATGTATATACGAAATATTTTATATATACAAACCGATCATGTAATTGGTACAAAGTAAACAAATATGTTTATAGGTGGTGTGGAAAAGCAATATTAACAATAAACCTTATTTATTTTTCCTAAACAGGGAGACAGACCTTCACCCACCGGTCTGGAAGAATACGCCATCGTTGAGCGGCACTTAGATATCGAAATCAGATCTGGAGTAAATATCCATCATATTTAGGATTTTAGTTAGTAATAAAGTCGTAAACAGGTTTCTATTAAATATGTTTGTTTATTTCTTTATTTATTCATTATTATCTTATAAGAACTAAATTTTATAAATCAATTACACTAATAAATTAGTAAAATATATTATATATATTAAATTAATATATGTATATTTACGCAAAAGTTGTAACATAGCTTAATTGTAAAAATTGTATGTAATTTATATAAAATGAAATATCAAGTTAGAAATATATATATAAACAAGAGTGTACTGTAGTCAAATTTAATATCGCCGCACATATGCCTCTGCATATGGCACACCAATCAAGTTAAGCATTCTCCACCTACTCCGCATTGCCAACTTCCTCAGCTTTCTCCCTTTGTGCCTCTTCTCGACGTTCTGCACATATAAAAAGATTTGTTAAGTTTACCTTGGCTAGCACAAAAATTTTCGGTAGTTGTTTCCTTTAGGAGACAACTGTTAAAATGTAGTGTGACGAACAGGCTGTTGACTTCAGAATATTTCGTCACAATAAACAAACACTACTGACCTAGATAAATCATGAACTCAGCGGGAGTTCAACTTCACTAGCACATGCCGCATATTTGGTTACATATGACAGCACTTGATCGCAAAATGCTGACGCTAGACATTTCCACATATTATACATATTTACACATTAGGAAAGTAGTTTGTAAGTATTAGTGTTTAAGCTTATACGTGTAAGTCAATAATTTGTATAAAAAGAGAAAGAATTTTTAATAAACATTCACTTCTTGATCACACGCTAAACTTGATTCATTTCTTGATTACACGCTAAACTTGCTTCACTTACATGGCGATCCTGCCAGGCTTTATATCAGCCAGTCATAATCCCGCCAGGACAGTAGGCGAGAAGCAAATTTTATTGGCGTTGACAAGTGTTGCGGCCATATTTGGACTTCTTTTCGGCAAATGTTTTTGGATGAAACCTACAACAGCAAACAGAAGGCATCCGGAAGACTGGCAGCATAAGTATTTTTCGGCAAATATTTTTGAATGAACCCTCCAACACCAAACAGAAGACATCCAGAAGAAGCATAAAAAGGGTGGAATAACCATGGACAAACCATACATCCTGAAAAAAGAGACTGGCAGCTGGACATTGGCAGACATTATTTGTATAAACATACATTAGAAATTTGGTAGGCACGCCTCTACGGCCGCTAAGCTAAGAGCAATTTAATTTGCTTAGGAATTTTTTTATAAGCACATGTTGCTTAAAGTTTAACATTACAAACAAAAAATTAAAAATCAAGTTAGTATGCAAGAAATAAAAACCAAAGAAGAATTTGATAGAATTTTTAACAAGTGTCGCGATACTATCAAAGAGCTAATTGCCATTTCTGAAAAAATTTTAAAAGATCGTGACACCGAAAAGCAAGGGCCTACACCGATCACCATAGAGGAGTATCGGCGCAGGAATAAGCTTGTCAAAAAGGAGGAAACTCCCAAAATTCCTACACCCGTAATAATCCATAAAAGGAAACGAGGTGGTAGACAGGTTAGGAAGCGAAAAGAAATCGCTGAAGCTTTTAGGCTACTTAATTTAACCGTAGACATTAACCATAGGCAGAAACTAAAAGATAAAATTAAAATGTTAAGAAATAACTTGTAAATAAAAACAAACAAACTGAGTAAATTGGAGTGGTAAATATTATTAAATTTTAAATTTTTATTAAATACACGTTAAAAAGAAAAATTTTAAAATGGCATGGTGGAAAGTTGCACTTAACGGTATACTGATAGTAATAGCAGGGTACGAGGTAGGTAAAGAAAGTTCAGCAGATCAAAAATCTGAAAATCGATTAGCCCAATACGAGCCACATCCTATTAGTGAACAGAAAGAAGAGATCACCGATAAATGGTTAACAATTTTTGCTTGTTTGGCTACATGTTTAATTATCGCAATTGCAATTTTATTCAAAAATTATATAAAAAATAAGTTAAGACGATTGAACAATGTACAACAACGCATTTAAACGAAAAAAAAAAAAATTGTAAACTAAGATATGAATAAATGGCAGGAAATATATGATACCCTATATGAAGAAAAACTAAAAGCTGATAAATCTTACAAATGCATAAATAAAAATATTAATATAAAAACAGAAACTATCGTAAAGCATTTTAAGATAATTTTAGAAGCTCTAAATAGCATAGGACAGGTGATCAAAGCGGTAAATAACATACTTACCAAGGAACACCAAGTAGAGTCTTACCAATTTTTCTCTGCCGTAAGGGACAAACTAGTATCTTCTTTAGCAAGATACAATATAGAAGTCAATGTACCAACCACAGTAGAGGAAGACCTACAAATAGATTTCAATGCGCTTTTGGCAGAACGTGCTCAGAACCCATTGATAGAAGAAAATATACCAAACCTTCAACCAATAGATATACCAGGTATAAGCGTCACAATGGTGCAAACGGTAGTTGAGTTCATTAAAACTGCTTCGTCAGTATTACCAGAGTTTGATGGTAAACCAGAAAACCTAAACAGTTTCCTAGATGCACTCGATATACTTGAACAAATCAAGGATACACACGAGGCATTGGCCATTACCATGATTAAGACCAAGCTAAAAGGCACAGCAAGAAATTTCATAAGCAACGAAAGCACAATAGAACACATCAAAACAAAACTCAAAACCGCGATTAAGGGTGAATCAGTAGAAGTTTTAACAGCTAAGCTACTGAACATCCAGCAGCGTAGCAAAACTGCTAACCAGTACACTGCGGAAGTAGAAAAAATAACAAGGTCACTGGAAGGAGCGTATATCTCAGATGGATTAAAACCAGACTTAGCCACAAGATATGCAACACAGGCAGCAGTCAAAGCCATGTGCAAAAACTGCTCCAACACCCAAGTTAAGATGATAATGCAAGCGGGAACGTTCGCAACAATGAACGACGCAATCTCCAAATTCACAAACAGCTGTACCGAAATTACAGGCAGCTCTAACACAATTTTAAATGTACGACAACAAGGTCAATACCGAAGTAATTTCCGTGAAGGTTACAGAGGTAACAACTATGGGAACTACCAAGGCAGGAGATTCAGAACGCAACGAAGATACAACAATAACTTTAGACAAAACAACAATTCTCAGAGAGGAGCACAAGCACAGAATGGCAACAGACCCTACAGCCAGACACGTAATGTGCGCAGTTGTACCGAAACGGAAAACCAGGAAACTCCACTTCAAAATTAACAAAACGAAAAATATGCGTACTTAATCTAAACTTAAACAACTATATATCTACAAGGACATCGTTAAACAATTCATACTCAAATTTTTTAATTGATACTGGAGCCGATATCTCCATAATAAAAAAACAGCAAATAGATAATAAAGGAAAAATTAATACTGAACAAATCACAGATTTGAAAGGCATTGGTCAGGGAATAACTAGCACTTTAGGCACAATCAAAGCAGATCTAAAAGGCGATGACATTCTAATTTATCATAAATTTCATGTTGTAGAAGACAACTTTCAAATTCCATGCGATGGAATAATAGGCCTAGATTTCATAAAGAAATACAATTGTATTCTAGATTACGGAAAAACAGAGGACAAACTAATTTTAAGACCATATGATTTTCCTCAAACAATAACAATGAATCTAACAAACTGTCTGTCCGTCAACACAATCACAATTCCATCTAGATCTGAAGTCATTAGACAAATTAAAGTAAATACCGATGACAAAAACATTTTTATCCCACACCAAGAATTATCTGAAGGCATTTTTATAGCAAATACAATCACAAACAAGGATCAAACTTTTGTTAGAATCATTAATACTACACATAAAAACACAACTATCCAAAATTACAAAATCCAGACCGAAAACTTAGATGATTACACACTAATTAAAACAGAAAAGCACAGTAAAAATGGCAACGATACAGAAAAATTAAAACGATTAACAAAAAATTTTCCAAAATTCGTCAACCCTCAATTAACAACACTATGCACAGAATTTATAGACATATTTGCACTAGAAACCGAACCAATCACCTCCAATAATTTCTATAAACAGAAATTATATATGAAGGATGACACCCCAGTTTACATAAAAAATTACAGATTACCTCAAACCCAGAAGGGAGAAATCAGCAAACAAGTAAACAAGCTAATAGAAGACGATATAATAGAACCCTCCATATCGGAATATAATAGCCCAATCCTACTAGTCCCTAAAAAATCACTTCCAGGAAACACAGAAAAAAGATGGAGACTAGTAGTCGACTACAGACAGGTAAACAAAAAGCTAGCAGCAGACAAATTCCCACTCCCAAGAATTGATGATATTTTAGACCAACTTGGTAGAGCAAAATATTTTTCATGCCTAGACCTTATGTCAGGTTTTCATCAAATTGAACTACACCCAGATTCAAGGGATATAACTTCATTTACAGCCGAAAATGGCACATACAGATTCAAAAGACTACCTTATGGATTAAAAGTAGCACCAAATTCATTCCAAAAAATGATGACCCTAGCATTCGCAGGGCTCAAACCATCCCAAGCCTTCCTCTACATGGATGACTTGGTTGTATTAGGCTGTTCTGAAAACCACATGCTAAAAAATTTAAGAGACGTGTTCTCCACTTGTAGAAAATATAATCTAAAACTGCATCCAGACAAATGTCTATTTTTCAACCAAGAAGTAACTTATTTAGGCCATAAATGTACAAACAAAGGAATATTGCCTGACCCAAGCAAATTTGAAACAGTTCAAAAGTATCCAACGACAAAAACAGCAGATGAAGTTAAAAGATTCGTAGCCCTCTGCAATTATTACAGAAGATTTGTTCCGAATTTTGCAGAACATTCTAGAAAATTAACTAGGCTTTGCAGAAAGAATGTTTACTTCGAATGGACAGAAGAATGTCAAAAAGCTTTTGTCTACTTAAAGGAAGCATTGATTAGTCCAAAACTCTTGCAATACCCAGATTTTGAAAAAGAATTTTGCATAACAACAGACGCTAGTGGATACGCTTGTGGAGCAGTCCTGAGCCAAGAACATGATGGCAAACAGTTACCAATTGCCTACGCTTCAAGGTCCTTTACAAAAGGCGAAACTAACAAAGCTACAATAGAAAAAGAATTGGCCGCGATTCATTGGGCCATAACCTTCTTCAGACCATACGTATATGGCAGAAAATTCCTAGTTAAAACCGACCATCGCCCATTAACATACTTATTTTCAATGAAAAGTCCTTCCTCAAAGCTGACACGAGTAAGACTAGACTTAGAAGAGTACGATTTTGAAGTGGAGTACATAGCTGGTAAAGAAAACCATATAGCGGACGCATTATCCCGCATAACTATAACAAATCTGAAAGACTTGTCAGTGGAAGCAAGCAGAATATTAAAAACAACCACCAGATCAGCAGCTAAAAATATCAGTAATAAAACTGAAATTAAAGAAAGTCACAAAGAGAACCCCAAAATATATGAAGCGCTAAATAAATTTGAAGTAAAAAGACTAGTCGAGCTCGTTTTCTCTCCTCCGAAATTATATTTCAAAAAAGGAAAGAAAATTTGTAGCAATATTGATACAAGCAACCTAATTGTTGAGGATAAGATTGACTTAGGACTATTCTTTACCAGGCTCGAAAACGAAGCCGGCAATTTAGGACTTGTACAAATACAGTTGACCTTAGGGGACAAATTGTTCAAAAATAATTATACTGCAGTAGGAAAATTTATTGAAATGGGTAATAAGATTCTCAAAAAGTTAACAATAGCACTAACCCCAGAGGTTATAGATGTGACAGATCCCGGGAAAATAGAAGAAATCCTGCAAAAATATCATGACGATCCTATTAGTGGTGGCCACCCAGGAATAAATCGCATGAGAGACAAGATCAAGCAGAGATATAGCTGGCTGAATATGAAAAATTACATAAGAAAATATATAAAGAACTGCATCCACTGCAAGAAAAATAAAACAAATAAACACATAAAAGAGCCAATGACAATAACGGAGACACCTCCGAAGGCATTTGACATTGTACAAATCGATACAGTCGGACCATTACCGAAATCGATAAATGGAAACGAATATGCAGTTACCATTATATGCGATCTAACAAAATACTTGGTAGCGATTCCAGTCCCAAGCAAACACGCAACAACAGTTGCTAAGGCCGTGTTTGAAAATTTCATTTTGATTTATGGACGCATGAAATCAATTATGACAGACATGGGCACCGAATACAAAAACAGCTTATTCAAAGAACTTTGTAAACTACTAAAAATTGAGCATAAAACCTCAACACCCTACCACCATCAAACCCTGGGTACAGTAGAACGCAGTCACCGAACATTCAATGAATATGTACGATCGTACATATCCAGTGACAAAGACGATTGGGATGAATACCTTAAGTACTTCGCGTATTGTTACAATACGACGACATCTACCATACATAAATATTGCCCGTTTGAGCTCATATTTGGGAAACCCCCACCAAATTACGAATTTTTAGAAGAAAATAAAATCAGCCCACTGTACAATCACGAGGCTTATGACAAAGAAATAAAATATAGACTCCAGATAGCACAGCAGAGAGCTAGAAAATTAGTCCAAGAGGCTAAAGTAAAACAAAAGTTTAATTATGATAAAAGTAGTTATAGTAAGGAGATAAATATAGGAGATTTAGTATTAGTTAGAGAAGAGGCCTCCCATAAGTTAGATAGTAGATATAAAGGAAAATATAAAGTTAAAAGTTTAGATATAAATAATAATTTTACATTAGTACCACATAACATAGGCGATAGTAAAAAACAAATAATAATTCATAAAAATAGACTTAAACCAGTATAACAACGTAGTAATAAAAAAAAAAAAAAAAAAAAAAATTCTAAAATAAAGCACTCCAGATTACTCAAAGTAATATTTGTAAATATGCACACGAACACACATAAACAAAGTCAGTATGTTGAAAAAAAAAAAAACAAAACACAAAAGGTTTGTAAACACTCCACTCATAATGATACAAATATACACATAGAAAAAAAAATATTCAAAAAAAAAATATATATGTACGCGCAAAGCGAATGTAACCAAATAAACAAACAACGCGAGCAATATCAAAAAATTATGTACAGCAAGAAATTACAATAAAACACAAAAAGCACTTATTAATAGTCATATCCAATTTCAACCAATTATATATGACTATTCTTAAGGTGGATGGTGTAGTGTGACGAACAGGCTGTTGACTTCAGAATATTTCGTCACAATAAACAAACACTACTGACCTAGATAAATCATGAACTCAGCGGGAGTTCAACTTCACTAGCACATGCCGCATATTTGGTTACATATGACAGCACTTGATCGCAAAATGCTGACGCTAGACATTTCCACATATTATACATATTTACACATTAGGAAAGTAGTTTGTAAGTATTAGTGTTTAAGCTTATACGTGTAAGTCAATAATTTGTATAAAAAGAGAAAGAATTTTTAATAAACATTCACTTCTTGATCACACGCTAAACTTGATTCATTTCTTGATCACACGCTAAACTTGCTTCACTTACAAAAAGACGTCCAAAAATATCGGGAGATGTATCAAACAACGCGTTTTGACTTCGGTATCAACAAAGCTGATTTTAAATTATTTCTTTCAGTGAAAAGTTATTAGCAAAAACCCCAAAAATGGCTCAGGTCCCCCAAAAATGGTGCAGAACAACCTTTTGCACATTTTGTAACACCTTGGCGGCCGCCGTGGTATGGAAGTAGTGTTGCCGGCCTACCACACCGAAGGTCCATGGTTCGAGCCCTGGTACAGGTAACATCAAAAGTGATTTGAAAAAAGTTTTTCAAAACGGGGTCGCCCCTCGGCATTGGTTTGGCAAACTCTCCGAGTGTATTTCTGCCATGACAGGCTTCTCAGCAAAAATTCGTCTCCTTTGTAGATGCCGTTCGGAGTCGGCAAAAAACTGTAGGTCCCACCAATTTGTAGGGAAAATTCAAATCGGCACACCACAAATTGGAAGAGAAGCTTGGCGCAAAAATCTCTTAGGAGGTTTATGATGATATACCTGTTGTATATCGCGCCATAAAGAGAGAGAATATGTGTGATTACAACTAAATGAAAATGACAGAAAATTGTCAACTTTAATTGCAAATAACTCTTGACAGGAATATAAAATCCAGTTTCCGCTTTCAGATTATTGATACCGAGTTCAAAACGCATCGTTTGATACCCCTCCCGACATTTTTGGAAACAATTACCGAATTTTCTACTCACCAAAGCAATTTTTCACTTCATTTTCTTTGATGGCAGATGGTGCAATATCTGCTATTAAAAGGCTGAGGATGAATTTGTTGTATTTTGCGATGATTCGAGTTATTTTTGCATATATTTACACACAACATAATCCACTAAATAAACAAATTACAATTTTGCAATTAAAAAAATCTCTGCTTGCCACAACTGTGTTAACGTATTAGGAAACAATGACATAGCAAATACGAATATCAACAAAACGCAATGCCAAAAGGCATATGCACATGGTTGTATTTTAATACACTAAAATGCTTTAAAAAAAGGACTTAGCCTTTAATTTAAAGTTAAAAAACAACAAAAAACTTGATTAAAATATAAAAATTTCTTCTTTTAACAACAAATAGGATATTATAAAGGCTATATCTTCAAAAATATGCTAGGTTTATGGCTTTGTAATATTTTACTTTAAAAATCTGAAAATTTTCTTCAAATAATGTGTCGAGAACTGTGCGTGTGTTTATATGCTTTTAGCAATCAGCTGTTACTTACGCTACTAGTAGAGATACAGCAGAAAGTCGTGAAAAACAACCACGAATGGAGAGCAAAAAAGATTTTAAAAAATAATAACATAACATTACTTTTATTTTGAAAAATACGGTAAGTAGGTCAAGTCTAAGTAAAAAAATAGTTTTTTAAATAAATTACATTAAAATTATAAAAATTGTGTTTTTTTGCTTATTACTTGAAAATATAGTTTTTTTTTTTTAATTTTTTTCTACTAAAACGAATTCGAAAACAGAAAACCTGATTGAAAGTTGTTGGAAATGTTCTGAATTTATTTTAGCTGTGAAGAAAAAAAATGTTCCATAAGAAATTTGTTAAAAACGATAATGTAGTAGTTAAAAGTTCATTTTAGGCTAATTTCTCATAATTTAAGCCTGATATCTCTACTAAAATTCAAAAACACTATAGATATTAATACATATTCTAAAATGTACGTAAAATACCTTTAAACTAAGCCGAATATAATATTTTGCCTATAAGTGTATCAGAGGATATGAAGATTTTTTGGGCAACCCCTACATTCATATGACAAAATATCGAAATCGGACTTAGAGCTGTGGTTTCTTCAGCAATTTTTCTTAGAATCATCTGTAGATTACGTTTTTGCTATACTCCTGATGGAAAAAAATTTTCACCCGCTCTAATGTATATCTATTTATAGTTTGTGTTAAAATTTTTCCACCTATCTTATGTTGAAGAAGATACGGTTTCATGCCAAAGTACCCTCCAACCACATATTTTGTATTATAATTTTTGCCACAATAATAGCACTCGTCAACAGTGATTTTGGTGCAGCTAAAAGTAAAACTGATTTCAAGTATATTCGGTACCCTAATAAAAACTGTATACTTACTTTTTTAATGCTACGTACAGTTTTCTAGATAGGGTCAAGAACCCCTTTTTAAGAGGTTAAGGCATGTATGGCCCCATAACTTTGTTTCTGTTTATTCTATCAACACAGTTTTGATGTCGTTGAAGAGTATATTTCGCCGTTTCTATCAGTATACAGTATCAGTATGGCAAGCGTACAGCCGCTTATAATGTTGTATAAAATTCTCCTCGCACAATTCTTTTTCCGCTGTAGCCTTTGGTGAACCTGCATTGCAGTTCTCAACTGTCCAAAAACTTTCCCCCAGCTTGTTTAGTTAAACTCCTGTTTTCCACAGCATTGTATGTAGTGGCGCCGGATGCAACCCATGCAAACTTTTCGTAGACGTGGACAATTTTTACCCAAGCGTATCTGACCGACACACAGTATTTCAATACGCTGAGGCTCAGAAAATTGTGTGCCATCAACACGAATGTTCGTAGGCATGTTCCAGTTAATGTCCCTCAAAGAGCGACTCGGTTGCATGTCTGTTATAGTAGATGTGACAACAGCTGTCAATTTGGCTGTATAATCGGTTATGCGACGAGGTACCTTCTGTCATCATGCAAAGAGTCAGCTCATTCGCGCCTTGTCAACCAAGCCACTGGTGGCAGCAATAATTTCGAAATAGTAAAGGACTTCGTTTGCCTGGGAACCAGCATTAACATCAACAATAATGTTAGCCTAGAAATCCGACGAAGAATCACTCTTGCAAACAAATGCTACTTCGGACTGAGTAGGCAATTGAAAAGTAAAGTCCTCTCTCGACGAACGAAAATAACACTCTACAAGGCACTCATCGCACCCGTCCTGCTATATGGTGCAGAAGCGTGGACACTAACAACATCTGATGAGGCGGCTCTGGGAGTATTCGAGAGAAAGGTTCTTCGAAAGATTTGTGGACCTCTACGCGTTGGCGACGACGAGTACCGTGAGCTGTATGAACTTTACGCAGACGCCGACATAGTTCAGCGAATTAAAACACAGCGGCTTCGCTGAACTGTTACGATAAAATTTTTTTTATTTGTAGTTGGTTAACTAGATGGTTCGTTATAAACATCAAGCTGCGTAGTTGTGTTTTATTTTGCTCTGTGTTTTCTTTAATAATTAAATCATATCTTGATATTCTAAATATCAATAATTAAAGTTAAAAGAGTTTAAATAGTTAATGTGCTTCACTACTTGGTGTGAAAATTATTAAAATTTTTGAATAGTGATTAATCATTATAAATTCTCTTTTTCTCTTTATGGCGCGATATACAACAGGTATATCATCATAAACCTCCTAAGAGATTTTTGCGCCAAGCTTCTCTTCCAATTTGTGGTGTGCCGATTTGAATTTTCCCTACAAATTGGTGGGACCTACAGTTTTTTGCCGGCTCCGAACGGCTTCTACAAAGGAGACGAATTTTTGCTGAGAAGCCTGTCATGGCAGAAATACACTCGGAGAGTTTGCCAAACCACTGCCGAGGGGCGACCCCGTTTTGCAAAACTTTTTTTTTAAATCACTTTTGATGTTACCTGTACCAGGGCTCGAACCATGGACCTTCGGTGTGGTAGGCCGGCAACATTACCTCTACACCACGGCGGCCGCCGCTTTTGAATTTGTGTGTGCCGAGTTATTTGCATATTTCAATTGTTTTATTTGTTGCTTTTGAAAGGCTTATATTTTGTATTGAAATTGTTGTTGTGTGCTGACTTGGTTTTTTGACTTCTTTTTCATTACAGCTGTTTGCGTGGTTTGTTGAACGTCACATACAGTGTGTTTAAAACTGCTCGCTCAACACAGTGCCATTTAAACTGCCAGGGTTGTTTTTTTTACATCTGCTAAATTTTTAAACTTATCAGTTTTTCTAAATTTATATAAGTATTTATTTATACCAAAATGTCGTGCATGATAGCAAACTGCCAAGTGAAAAGCAAGTCTGAACGCTTTGTAGCATGCTGGCTGTGTGATGGACTTGTCCACGCCAAGTGCACTGGGTTAACCGGTAGAATAGCTGACCTGCTTAATGAAGGAAAAGGCATGCGCTGGTCTTGTTCCAAATGCCGATCGACGGAAGTTGATCTCTGTAAAATCTTTAGGCATATCAGAAACGGGTTTTCTGAAATAAGCAAAGATTTTTCATTGCTGACTGAAACATTTAAAAAATATGAAAATATTTTTTCAAAACCTTGGAAACTTTAAAGAATTCGCCTAATGCCTTGATAATGGCGAAAACAAGCGCAGACTTACGGATGATCGGCCTACTACCTGAACAGTGCCGAACTTGCCTCAACCCCTCGAACTTATCGATTTGGCTTACTCAATTCCTAGTACGGTTGTCCGAGCAACGTCGAAGAACGCCCCTTCAAAAATATCCACTAGGAAAAACCCGGAACCTCCAACTATTGCAATGGAGTCTGAACCAATCGTTAGTAAGCTGGTTGTGGTCCCTCGCAAAAAATCTATTTTTGTGTCTAGGTTCCATCCAGACACTACCGAGGATGATTTGATGTACCATATTTCTTCTAAAGTTAAAGATCAAAGCGTAACTGTTAGAAAATTTAATTTCACATATCAAAGAAGTATGTCTTCTTTAAGATTGATGCATCTGGGAAAGATTTCGATACTCTTTTGGACAGCTCTTTTTGGCCTCCCGGGGCTCTTGTGCGGGAGTTTGAATACAGACCGAACAGGAATGTTCAAAATGGAGCGAAAATTTCTCGTAATAACGTTGAGTCAAAAAACTGAGCACTAAATCCGTGAATATCCTTTATCAAAATGTCAGAGGTTTAAATACCAAATTAACTGATCTCTTTTTGAAACCTTTTCATTGTAAATATAACGTAATTGCTTTTACCGAAACTTGCCTAAAACCTCATGTTTTCAATTCAGAATTTTTATGTAATGAATATCAAGTATATAGAAATGATCGCTTGAACAGAGTCGGAGGTGGTGTTCTGCTTGCCGTTCATTCCTCCATCCCTTCAGAAGAGGTTAATATTCCTAACATCGATTTCATTGAGTTCAAATGCATCCGCATTCAACTAGAGAAAGTCTCTATGTACTTTTATGTTTGCTACATTCCTCCAGCATCAGATTTTTCAGTCTACATGCAACATGTCTCTCTGCTCAAAACTTTTTACTTTATGACTAAAGCTTCAGATTCAATTATTGTTTTGGGTGATTTTAACTTACCTCATATATCGTGGAACATATCTGATGGTAACATTATTCCAAATCCGTCCAAACTGGGGTACAATGACTTTTTAGATGGAATTTCTGATCTTTGCCGTAATTAAATAAATGTTACCGCTAACAAGTTTGGGAAAGTCTTAGATTTAGTGTATGTTAATGATATAAACCAATTTTCTCTAAATCGTTGTGATCCGTTGGTTTTACCAGAAGACCTCTACCACCCTTCTATAGAAATAGTCTACGAAACCATAAGTAATGGCCAAGGTACTCAATGCTACTCATGTAGTAGCTTCGATTTTAACTGTTCCAAAGCAAACTACAAGAAGTTAAATAAAGAACTGTCTAAATTAACTTGGCCTGAATTTGGTTGTGATATCGATCTAAACGTCTCACATTTCAATCAAACTATTTACTGCCTATTTGAGAAGTTTATTCCTAAACGTAAATTAACTTATAATCATCCTACGCAAGCTTGGTTTACTAAAGAGCTTAAGGCTCTGAAAAATAGGAAAACGCGATCATTTAATTTATATAAGAAATCCGGATTAAATAAACATTATTTACTGTATTCCAGTCTACGTCAGAAGTACATAGATTTAAATAAAAAGTGCTATAAAGCTTATATCTCTAAAACCAAAAGAGACATTATTCTCAATCCAAAGTCATTTTATGGTTTCGTAAATTCTAAACGTAAAGTATCAGGGTTTCCCTCAGCCATGAAATATCAAGACATTATATCTAGCGAAAATCAATATATCGGAAATTTTTTTGCTCAATTTTCACTTCTAACTATTCTGCTGTCACCTATTCAAACTTTTAAAATTATCCCTATAAGCTACATGGGACAAATTCAATTAATTCACCAATTATATGCGACAAAGATGTTCTAATTTACCTTAACACCTTAAAAGAATCCTTCAAATATGGTCCTGATAGTGTAAATTCAGGCGTGGTGCTAACTTGGAGCGGCGGTGGCTCAAAAGCACGGCGGTCGAACTTGTGCTCGCAAATAGAAATAAACAAGAAACGAAAATTCTCGTTATAAAAAAGTGGCCGTATATTTATATAAAATATAATTATAAACAATTAGTTTACCTTGACTAATAATTGATGCGGTCGAAAAATCCTGGGCTGGCCGTGATGTGGTCGTGTCGACTGTCTCTGGAAAAGTAGACGGTTTTGCAATCGAGGACAACCGTTGAACCTGAAAATTATCCTCCGGTTTTAAGGGGAGGTGAACCCACACATGCACACCCCCGTGCATGTATATGTGTGCTGAAAAAACACGAATATGCATGCATGCCCACACAGGTGGGTGGGTTGGTGTGAGTGATTGGAAGGGCGCTAAAGTTACATTAGGGTGGCCCATTTTTTAAGACTTTAGGCATCTCGCCTAAACATGCCCGCCCCCTTGCGATACGCAACATCTTCCTCCGCCCCAGGATTTCCCACCGCGCATCCTCTTAAGCTAAGGACTTAAACTAGGATGGTGAGTGCCGGCTGGCGCTGTCCCAGTCGTTTGCCTCCGAAATGCCGTTTGAAGTTTGGCGGCTCCATCGTATCGCACCTAGAGCTAAGAGATAGGAGGAAGAAACTTTAGAAAATAAGAACGCTGTATATTTCTTGCCAGGAAATAATGCGTATTATTTATTTTAAATAAAAACAAGAAAAAAATTTACAAAAATGTTATTTTATGCTTACATCTAACTTACATGCTAGCTTACGGCTCCCGATAGCACAAATCCAAAAATAGTACTTTGGGCAAGCAGTGGCCCAAACGACGGTGGAAGAGTGCCCGCTGTTATGACGTCGGCATAGACGTCCCCACCTAGTACGAGGTGGATCGGCGTTGAGATAAAAAACTGCGGATCAGCCAGCCGAATATGCTCATAAGGAGCGGCGACTCGGGCGTCGGCGTTCTGGGCTGGGCTGATCCGCTGCAGATCGGACACGCATAACGCGTGCGCCATTATACTTTTCGGGTTTCCATGTTTCCCGCGGACTCGGAGGAAGCAGCCGCGTTCTCCGCCCGAGTGGGTCGTATGCAGCCCTAACTCTTCCGCCAAGCTGCGATCGATCACTGTGCGGGGGGAGCAGGCATCAATGATCGCCCGGATGCGGAGCAATCCCCCACCGACTTCCAGGTTCACAATCGCAGTAGGCGAGAGAGTGGTCATGGGGCGCAACGGAGGGCCCACCTGGGAAAGGACACGGCTGAGACCGTCGCGGAAGCCGGAAACCCTTGGTAGCTGGCGCGGCTGAAGGGCCAGTCTACCGTCGAAATTCGCGTTGATGCGTAGCTGGCGTGGCTGGGAGGCCAGTCTACGCTCGTCTGTATTTGGGCGGCGATGATTGATGAGCAGTTGCTGGCACGGCTGAGTGGCCAGTCGACGTTTGCCGCTATTTCGGTGGGCGCGTCGTGGGGTCCGGTTGGATGTGTTGCGTTGTGGTGAGCGCGGGGTATGCCGTTGGAAGGCGCGCCGCTCGTGGGCTAGAAGGTGCCGGAACGGCAGTGAGTCCGATACCCCTTCGGCCGGTCGGAACGGCCGTGGTTCCGGTACCGGCTCGGTGATCTCGCCTTCCTCTGGCGACCAAGCTGTCTCCGATGCATGGAGTGACAGCATCTCCTCCTCAATCGCGTCCAATGTAGCTGCTTCTTGGTCGGCCTCGTCCATTTGTTGGGCCCAGCTCTTGTAGGCGCGCGTGGTGGATCGTCCATGGGCAGATGGAGGGTGGTGTGGTGTTTTCCACCACATCGTCGGCATCTGACGTCGCTTGTGCAGTCCCTGGCAATGTGGACCATCGACAAACAGTTGTCACAGTAGCCCGCCCGGATAACCTCCTTGAGGCGCTGCAGAGGTTCCATCCCCTGGTATCGGGTGCACGCACGTAGTGGGTGGCTATCGCCACACAGCGGGCATGGCTTTGGGTACCGGGCGGCTAGGCGTTCGGCCCTCTTGCGCAAGGATGCGTAGCGAGTCATACTGCATATGACCGAGAAAGAAAGAAAGAAACAAAAAAATCCCCTTTGAATATTTGTATATTTGTATGGACGCCCATATACGTGGGTGGCGAGCGACCTCGTTCGGGGTTTATCAATGCCATATAATGTGGCATTATTCTCGATTCTACGGAGACATTTTATAATTTTATACCCGTACATGGGAATTGGTTATTTTTTCCCACACGGCACGGTAGCGACAAGTTGATTACGTTGATCACCTTGTATTTCGATTCGCCACTGGCCCTCATGCAGAGATTTATTCCTACTTGCATGGTCGCCGTCATAAGTGGCGTTAGTGCCGTGCACACAGCGACATTTTCGCTTCTTTCGGTACTTGGTTTCGGTACCGAACTGGGTAAAGAGTGCGAATGTGGTGACTGTTAGGGTTTATTTTTTTTTTTTTGTTGTTTTGTGGGCAAAACAGTCCTGCCCCCTCCGAAAACAACAAAACAAAAACAAAACCCCGAGAAAAAATGAATAACAAAAACCAAAGAAAAAATTTTTTCGTAGTTTGAAAAAACCAATTTTCCTAATTTTTGTGTGAAAATTTATTATTTATAGGTTATTTCCTATTTTACTAGAAGCGGGATCATCGCCGCTCAGGTACGAACGTAGATTTCGTTACCCTATTGATCCCGCAGTGAATGGTACCGATTTTGGCAGATCGGGATTTCGGTACCCGGTGACTAAAATATCGCATCACTAACGTGATGGTAAAATTATGCATATATACATATATACATATGCTAGCAAATTTTTTGCGAGTAAATGAGAGCTCGCATGGCGTGATGGTTTGTATTTTTGCACACATACATATACGCGCGTACTCACGAGTTGCAAAATCGTGAAAAAGAAACAAAGAAAATTCATTGAATTGGAACAATTCATGATTTTCTTGTTTCCGGCACGCGTGGCCTGTGATGTGGTTAATAACTTTTTTCCTTTCTTTTCCTAATAGAAACATGATAGCAAATAGCACTAACAGTGGAATATAAATCCCGGCACTAGAGACATCATTAAATAAAGGCATCAACTAGGCAGCAGATATCGCGTAAAGGTCATAAAAACCACATAATATATGGGAAAGCTAAACCATCGTCAGTGCCGTCAGATGCACATGCCTGCGAGAAATTGCCGTTTTATGTTTACACATCCCTGTTACATGTTGGCCAGTACGGTAAGCTCTAAAATATTACGAATTTTGCGCAAAAGGAAGGTGCCCATTTTCATTGAAACCCTAACCGGACTAACTGAAAAACTTGAGTGCAGGGAAAACTGTGCTAGAAAGCAATCGGGTTTATGTTTTCTACAAATGTATTGCATAAGGATGGTATTAGTGCAGCAGGTCATCTGGCTTGTTATGCTAAAGAGCATATTCCATTAGATGAAAAATTGCAAGACATCTATAAAGAACACGGCTTTCATTGCAATAATTCATCGTACCTTTTTGTTATTAAGCAAATTTTCGAACGTTTACGTAATTTTGCAGGCGAGTCAAAATCATATCCCAGGTCAATACTGCAGGGCAAATATAAAATTAAGAGGTGTTTATTCCTCACAACCAGATGGCAAGCTCATATTACCTTTTAGTGCAAGTAGCGAGATGATTACATTCTTTTGACAATGGCTTGGTTGTGACCTTGCGTATGGTTTACTATGTGAACTATAATATAACAACTGTTGTAATGCCAAAATTTGTAAGACCATTATTGGGATATTCTTTGGATATTGGCATTTTCTATTACATTTATATGGGTATGCTTGCGGTTTTTTGGTTCGAAATTTGTTACAGTATGTGAACAGTCGCGCTTCAAAGAAATAACCCTTAGTCGGTCCAACACCGGCTACTCGGTCCACAGTATTTCTGTGCAGAACACTTTTTGCACCTTTCGGTACACCCTAATCTGTGATTACAACAACCACATGAAATGACCGAAATTTTCCAACTTCGATTTCAAATATCTCTTCACTGAGACAGAAACTCGAAATTCCGCTCCCGGATTATTGTTACCGGGGTCAAAACGCGTCTTTTGATACTTTTCCCGATAATTTCGGACGTGTTTTAGTAGTTGCCTCCTCAAGGTAACAATTACCGACTTTCTAAACTCACTGATTGCGTAGCTTCCAAACAATGGGTAAATGTTTACAAAAGTTCAGAAACAACTATTTTGTCAGTTTTGTCCTTTTCAACTTAAATTATTTCCAATTCTTTTCAAACAAGATTTTATATGAGACTGACGGCGAATAGGCAAAAATCATGGCTGCATCTTAACCACTTCCGCAAGCTGGTAAAGTTGGTTTAAGTTGCAGCATTCAATGTATGATTGGAACTTAGTTATTTATTTTAGTGCAATAGCTAAATAATATAAAAAATATGGTTTGAATAAAGTTAAAAAAAAACTTTAAGAAAGCTTTCTTTAAAATCTTTTTTTTGTAGGTTTGAATTAATAAGCCTTTTAATGACGTGTCGTTTTAATTAAACAACGTTTATTTTCAAACGTTTTATAAACGAAAAATCTGAATTTTGTTAGGTTAATACTTATTTCCAAAAGCCTTTTTAAAGATTTATTTTAAGTTTACTTTGCTTGTTGGGGTGAGACAAAAAAAAATATTTTTTTCTTTCATATGTACATTTGAAAAAAATGAACATATATGTATATGTATACGAGGGTGGGTCCATCTGTTGCCAACTTGTCGTGGCAGATGGATAGCTTTTCAGTGGCAGATTGGTTCGCCTTTCTGCGTTAGGTTTTCTTTGGCCTCGATATCGAGAGCCATTACGTTTTCTATGGCAGAATGGATCGCCCTTCTGCGGTAGAATTTCTGGTGTCCTCGTTAAGGGTAGCGAGTGAAGGGTGGAAAATTTTGGGATAGGGGCGGTTAAAACGGCAGGGAGGTGATGGAAGGGGATGGTTAAGATGAGACCCCGGGCCTCTCGCCAGCCATTCCCTCCATAGGGAGCAGAATCAGCTTGACCAACGGTCTTCTGATCTGACCCTTCTCGGTCATAAGGTCCACTACACGCACTCGGTTATCTTCGCCGGGGTGTACTTGGGTAACTCGGCCGAGCCTCCATTCATTGGGAGACAAGTTGTCTTCTTTGATGACAAAGCGATCCCCCACCTTAATATTTTGTTTCGGATGCTTCCACTTCACTCGTTTTTGAAGTTCGGATAAGTATTCCACTTTCCATCGCTTGCAGAAGGTTTGATGAAGAGCCTTGAGCTTCTGCCACCTATTAATAATGGAGGCAGGGCTCTCATGCACCTCGGATTCTGGCGGAGCCAGGAGATGACTTCCAGTCAGGAAGTGCCCAGGGGTCAAGGGTTCCAGGTCCGCGGGCTCATTTGAGGCTGGACTAAGTGGCCGCGAGTTGAGGCATGCCTCAATCCGGCACAATAGCGTATGGAATTCCTCATGCGTGAATTTATGAGGCGAGGTTAACTTCTTGAAGTGGCTTTTGAAGCTCTTCACTCCCGTCTCTCAGAGTCCCCCCATATGTGGAGCCCCGGGCGGAATGAAATGCCATGTCATGGCTTGATGGCTATATTTGGAAATAGTCGTGTCTCGGGCTTCCGAGATAAATGCTTTAAATTCAGATCTCAAAGAGCGTGAAGCGCCGACAAAGTTAGTACCATTGTCGGAGTAAATGTTTCTGGGACATCCTCGTCTAGCGATAAAACGTGAAAACGCTGCTAGAAAGGATGGGGTGCTAAGATCACTGGTAGCTTCCAGATGGATCGCTTTAGTCGTGAAACAAACAAAGAGGCAAACGTAGCCCTTTGATAATCGACATCCTCTACCGCGGTAACTTTTAATGTCGAAAGGCCCGGCAAAGTCCACCCCGGTATTGGTAAACGCGCGGGTGCAAGTAGTGCGTTCGCAAGGAAGGGTACCCATAAGTTGGGTTTGCGCTCTTTTTTTATAAATGGTGCAGACGTTACAGTTATGGATGGTGGCCCTAATCATGTTCTTGACATTCGGAATCCAATATTGGGTGCGGATGAGACGGAGCATCAGTTGGTTTTCCCCATGGAGAGAGATTTGATGTATCATTTGTACAGTCAGACGCGTCAACCTACAATTGTATGGCAGTATGATTGGGTGGCGCTCGTTATTAGCGAGGTCTTGAGACGCTCCAAGACGACCACCCGCGCTAATAATATCATCTTTGTCGATGAATGGGTTGAGTGGCAATATCTCGCTTGTCCTATCGATTACCTGTCCCTTCTTCAAGTTTACATATTCCTCATTATAATGTTGCTTCTGATAGAGTTTAATCAAGAGTTGCGTCGTGATATTGATCTCATTGGATGAGATTAGGCACGATTTTTCTTGAAAGGAAGCTTTTGTCTTGGGATGAGTTCTTCGGAAGAATCTCATAATATATGATAGTACCCTCAAAGCCCTCGGTAAATTCGAAAACCGGCCAAGAATCTCGATCTTTTTTTGCGTTGATATTGCGTAGGCCTGCGCTCTCTTTTCCTCCACGGATGTATTATACTGCTTTTTTTGTACTGGCCATTGGGAATTGTCTTCTTGTAGCCAAGAAGGTCCCTGCCACCACAAAGAATTGTTGACCAAATCCGATGCCGGTAGTCCTCTGCTTCCTAAATCTGCTGGATTCGTTTCCAAGTTGACATGAAGCCAGTCCTTGCTGCCGACTAGGTCGATGATTTTTGTAATCCTGTGTGCGACGAATGTTGACCAGGAACAGGGTGGTTTCCTTATCCATGCCAAAACGATGGTGGAATCCGTCCATAGATACTGTTTCACTGGTCCCAGTTTGATGTTTCGGAATATTGATTCCATCATTTCCGCTAACAATACTGCTCCGCAAAGTTCCAAACGCGGAATTGAGATGGTCTTCACTGGTGCTACTCTGGTTTTGGCGAGGAGTAGATTCACGAAGATATCATCATTAATTTTGACTCGCATGTAGACAGCTGCAGCGTATGCCTTTTCCGAAGCATCGCAGAATCCATGTATTTCGACATCATCTTCTGGAGAAAAGTTTACCCATCGTGGTATCTTTATGTTGTCGATTTCGTGGTATTGATGTCTGAAGTTTTGCCATCGTTCCAATGTATTGGACGAAACTGGTTCATCCCAATCGGTGCCCTCTAACCAGATGTTCTGCATCAAAATTTTGGCCACAATGACCATTGGTGCGAGCCATCCTAAAGGGTCGAAGAGTCTGGCGATGGCGGATAGAATCGCTCGCTTTGTTAACTTTTCACTTTCTTCTAGTGACCCTGCTTTAAAGTAAAACAGGTCTGAATGGGCATTCCATCTTATTCCCAATGCCTTAACAGTGCTGGTATCTTCGAATGCCAGAAAGTCCTCGGTCAGCCGATCCGATATTGGGATGTCGTTGAGAATTTCCTCAGCATTCGAAGTCCATTTTCGTAGTGGGAAGCCCGCGGAGAGTAAGACTTGTCGAATCTCATTCCTCGCGTTAATGGCCGATGCGAGTGTGTGTCCCCCCGCTAGTACGTCATCTACGTACATGCCTTCCCTTAATATGCTAGATGCTGTAGGGTGAGAACTCTCTACTTCATCTGCTAGTTGTAAAAGGGTTCTAATTGCCAGATAAGGCGCACAATTAACCCCGAAAGTGACCGTTTTCAACTCGTAAAGGCTTATGGGTTCCTGAGGCGATGTTCGATAAGTAATCCGTTGGAATTTGACGTGATCATCGCTCATCCAAATTTGCCTATACATCTTTTCGATTTCACTATTGAAAACGTACCGATACAGTCTCCATCGCAGTATAAGTACTGGAAGATCTGATTGTAGTACTGGGCCTGGCAGGAGAATGTCGTTCAAACTTGTGCCATTTGCCGTTGGGCTCGACGCATTGAATACGACGCGTACCTTAGTGGTGGTACTCTCCGCCTTTACTACGGCGTGATGGAGCAAAAAGTAATTTTCCGCCGAATCGGCTGGTACAATGGCATTAACTTTTCGCATATGCCCTAATGTCTCGTATTCAGTCGCGTCTCATTTCTAAAAAATTGTGAACACGCCCGCCTAAGAGACCCTCCTATGTTTATCTGATCTGGGTAGTCCTGTCTGAATGGAAGAGAGACGACATATCTTCCATCCTCTCTACGACTCGTAGTATCTCTATATAAATCTTCGCAGTACTTGTCATCTGCGTTTGGGCTCTTATTTCTTGGAAGATTTTCCAACTCCCAGAATGCTGTAAGCTTTTTGTCCAAAGCAACTTCGCTGTAGAAGGACACTATATTTCTGGTTGGATTAGCGACCCTTATGTAAATAAAGCCCTCTTCGCTACCTTAGTCAGACCGATACTTGAATACGGTTCTATAATTTGGAATCCGCGTTACCAGGTTCATGTAGATCGCCTAGAATCAGTTCAAAAACAATTTTTACTATTTGCCTTAAGAGATTTTCATTGGGATCGCTTGTATAATCTGCCACCCTATACGAATCGTTTAAAACTCATTAATCTGCACACACTTTCTAGTCGGAGGGAAATGCTTGGAATTAGTTTTATGATTAAATTGCTAATGGTTCAGTATCTAGCCCATTTCTTCTAAGTGAAGTGAACTTCAATGTACCGTCTCGTCCTTCAAGGCATTTTAAACCTCTAGTCTTAAAACAGTGCCGAAAATTTTCAGTTAAATGAACCTTATCGCTGTTTGTGTCAAGATTATGACTCTCTTTCTGGTAGATTTGATATTTCAGGCTCGCTTTTCAGCATAAAAAAAATCAATTCTTTCTATCCTAAGTTCATAGCTACTAATTGTTTCTTATTCTTTGACTTCTATATTGACTTCTAACAATAATTTTGTTCTGTTAACTAGTTATTTCTTAATGTATAATCTATCTTATATCTACTTTACTTAGCTGATGAGGTTTTTCTGTAGCTGAGCAGTTTTAGATCTCGACGATTAACAAACCAAAGCCTTTCAACGACTCGGCACGAACGAATAATCCGCGCGTTATGCAGATGCGCCCCTCGCGCCGATCGGGCGGGATATGGTGGGTAATCCGTTTGGGAATTATTATAAGCTGTGACTCAGAATCTAAAAGAGCTCGGCAAGGGATTAATAATCCAGATTCATCCTTTATGTATATTGCGGCGGTCTCTGTCAGAAACGAGTGCTGAAACTGGTGGACGAAAGATGAAGATGAAGAATAGCTATTAACAGCAGTAGTTTTGCTGTTTCTATTTGTGATTGTGCTGGGATGAATTTGTGCATTGATGGATCCTTGCATTCCTTAACGGAATTACTTGCTTTAAAGGCTACAGCCTTTTTACTTCCTAGTAATTAAAAATGACTAGCATTTCTCGATTCTGTGCTCGCTGGAGCGGCATAGTTCGATTATTATTGTTGTAAGATAGTTTCTTTCCTGCCTGTTTTTCCGGTGATACAAACGCATGTTCAACATTTTCTAGTCATTCACAACGATGCTACAAGAATTTCGCCATCGAATATTAACATAGGTCGAGTGGAACCTATGTGGGTTATATGTTACAACACTGCTACATATCCACTTTTATGATATTTTGTATAAATAAACCATAAATTACAAATATTTTTAATTAATTTAATATGGAATTTTACTACAAAAAGAGGAAATAGTGGTTCCAGAATTTTAAGCCAAGTTTAATACAAAAAAATTAAGGTATAAAAGATGTGTATGTGCAGATATAAGTATGTTAGCTAATATTGCATAAACAAAAAAAAAACTTTTTTTATATATTAAAATTCAAAAATTCTTTACCTAATTTGTATTACATGTCTACATGAATACATGAAGCGAAACAAAGATAAAAATTACTCACATTTTTACGGTTCCTGGCCAGCCGTCGGAGATGCGTAGATCTTTGAAAGTAAATATAATGATTTAGTTAGTTAACGACACACCTCGGTATGCCTAACACTTCATTTTCACAAATGGTACACATTTTTTTTTTTGTTTTTTTATATTTTCCACAAAAATGTTAAAGAGCAACTTAACACTACCTTAATATGTATACATCTACTATAACGAAGCTTTTTCTTTGCCCCGTTGCTTCTTCAATAATTGCTGGGGTATATGCGCCGTGTCCAGGGTTCGCTTACAATAAATTTGTGTTTCTCCTAATATTTATTTCATTTATTTCAATTCTTATTTCTATAAATTCAATTGTACTTCATTTATCTGGATGTGTATATTTTTAGTAGTGATGTAACGGTCCGGCCGTATTACGCGGATTCACGTTACTGTAGAGGACGTTTGATTAAGCGGGTGCGACGTGGTCTCAAGCGTTGTGGGGTGGTTAAAGCCTACACATGTACAACCTTCAGCCCACGACTTTCTCCTATGAAACGCACTGTCTTGCACTGGTTAAAACCTATCTACAATCGAAATGCGTTCCTATAGTAGATCCGGTCGCAACCACAGCTCCGTGCTGACCATTGTACAACTCTACAAGTAAGTTATGTCGGCATCCCTTTCTGTTCCTTCTCTCTCACATGTCAAACAAGCGTTAAAAATGAGGCTCTTGAATTTTTGAGGTACAAAGCTGCTAAGAAAATTGAAAAGCACCAAGATTTTGTGGAGCGGCAAAAGATGGAAATAGAGAGGGAGGGAACCAAAACAACCTTATTTTCATCAATAGATTAAGTATTAATCTCAATTTAATTTTTTTTCACCGATTGCGCTATTATTTACAGGAATCTCCAAGAAATACTCCGATCGGGTTTTTCTATTAATGATAAAAGGTTTCAAGCATAGATTGTGGCTTTTTTATTAAACTTTGATTTCAAAATTCCGTATGTCCGCTCTATGGAAACGCGTGTTGAACATAAAAAATAATTAAATTTTCTCTCCTCGGGACTAAACATTTCCATTCTCCTTTCCAACTCCTCTATAACATTCTTTTATTTGATGCTAACTAATTTCATTTCTAACGAACAGAGTATATCGACGACTTTGAAAAAAGGATTTTCAGTTGTTTCCTGTGCCACATCAAATCTATCACATAGCTCGCGCAATATGACGTTGCTATTCCCTAGCTTTCACAACGTTATATAGAAACAGGTCTCAAGAAAATGTGCGCAACGTCCTAGCAATGCACTTCTCCAATATGGTCTCAATTACTTTCAAATAACTCTTAACTTTTGAAACTCTCCTTATTTTCCCATTTAAAAGATTTTCTAGCAAATAATAATAAAATATTATCACTTTGCGATTCTTGGCAATCAATTATTAGGTTTAGTAAAAGTTCCATATAGTGTTCGTAAATGTCCGCATTTAAATGTCAACTCAAAAGGAAAGCAAGAGCAATTCTTCGTCGGATTTCTAGGCTAACATTATTGTTGGTGTTAAGTCATTCATCGCACCCGTCCTGCTATATGGTGCAGAAGCGGGAACACAAACAACAACAACGCGTCTTTCCAATAAGCGCCACTTGGCGCAACGAAGAAATGACTGGCGAGCTATGTTGGACGGTAAAAATCGCGCAGGCGGTTAGATGACAACCACAACAAGAAAGCGGCCGCAACAGTTGATCGTGAAGTGGCAACCAAAACGGACCACACTGCGGCAGAGTTGCACAAAAATACTGCACTTACGAAATAAACCTGTATTTTGAACAGGTTGCGGGGTGACATTGGATCGGCGTTGGCCACGGGTGCCCTAGGGCGTGCACAGCAAGGGGCCACACAAGTTTTGAAGAAGCTAATGGATCTGTGTGTGGAGAGATTTAGCCCGGAAAAACTGGTCTTGTGCAACCATCTTTAGAACATAGCACAGAATGTGAGAGTTTTTCACAAATCTTCTTCGAGCAAATGCAGCAGATCCGATCTCTTGGTCCTAGGTTGGGATCAACACCCGCATGGAGAAAGAGGATATTGAGCAGCCCCGCTGCAAAGAGCTGCTCTTTTAATGAAAGTTTTAGGGAGAAATGTGACGAGTTAGACAGGTTTACATCGAGATAACAGCACTTGGTCGAGTAAAATCCAAGTCCTTCCGGTACACAGAATCCAATTCTTATTTATTTTTTTAATGGTGAATTTCTTTTAGAGCAGTAAGGATTTGTAGTATTTTACAGACTTTGTAATTTTCCTCAATATATAACCAAGATAACATTCGCTTTGTTGTTATTGGACCTTCCCTGCAACATATCCTACATCGAAGCAAAAGTAGTTTTTGGCTTTCTATAGGCCAACGTGGAAGTGCTCATATGGACCCCTTTGTGCGAAATTATCGTAACATACACTTTTGGAAATTTACTTTTTGAGGCAACACCTGGTAAAATATTAACGCTGAAATCCGTATAGTTGTGCCAAAAATTGGGTTTCGTTGTTTTCCTAAGAGACAACTAACTTTTTTCTTGAAAGCGAAATTATCGGATCGCCCATATAAAAATATACTATTTCTTGCTCAACCTTAAAGTAGAATTTGAAGGGGATTGTGAACTTAATGTTGCCATTGCTATAGGATTATATTTGCATTATCTTATAACTTTAAACGAGTTATTCTATATAATTTTATTTATATATTTCTATATCCACTACTATTTTGGGAACAGCTGAACCGATTTGGACGAAATTCGTTATACAGAGTAATATGATACATTCTAAGCCATTCTAATCAGGTGCTGCCACTGAGGATGTTTACAAGGTTGCCACTTTTTGAAACTAAAAAAGTACGATGCTAACATAGGTATCTAATTAAAGGTATTTTTCCACGTTCTTAAACTGAAAAAAGCTACAAAATGAAAAATATTTTAACACAAATAACAGGAAACATTTAGCTCTAATGTAAATTGCTTCGAGAGGTTTTCTAACATGTACAGAGAGGAGTCACTCTTGCAAATTTACTTTCAAAAGTCTTATATTGTGACCTAGAAACCCGGACAGACGCAGCTCTTCCCGACGATTGATTTAATAATATAAAATTGTTACTTTTGTTTTACCTGTCAGAACAGTTTGATACAGCCAATGGATGAATAATCTCTTCCTTCCTTTCTCGGATAGGTAACAAGTTTCATGAAATCTCAATACCTCACATGATTATGGAGTTATGGGCACTAATGTGACCCAACTAACCCAAAAATTCATTTTATCTAATGAATTTATGCAATTTGGTGCCCTAAAACCTTAAAATGTGCATACAAGATGGGTATTGAACGAAAGGGGCAGGCCACACTATTCTTTTGGACTTTGCAATATTTCGATAATTTTATCGATAACTGAGTTATCGGTCAGAACGGGGTCGCCCAAAAACTCCAGAATTTGCATACAATATGGATATCAAACGAAAGGGGAAGGTCACAGTATTCTTTTGGACTCTGCAATTTTTCGATCAATTAATCGATAGCTGATTTATCGGTCAGAATGTGGTTACCCTAAAACCCATGAATTTGCATACAATATGGATATCAAACGAAAGGGGAAGGCCAAAGTATTCTTTTGGACCCTGCAATATTTCGATAGCTTTATCGATAACTGAGTTATGGGTCAGAATGGGGTAGCCCAAAAACTCCAGAATTTGCATACAATATGGATATCAAACGAAAGGGGAAGGTCACAGTATTCTTTTGGACTCTGCAATATTTCGATCAATTAATCGATAGCTGATTTATCGGTCAGAATGTGGTTACCCTAAAACCCATGAATTTGCATACAATATGGATATCAAACGAAAGGGGAAGGCCAAAGTATTCTTTTGGACCCTGCAATATTTCGATAGCTTTATCGATAACTGAGTTATGGGTCAGAATGGGGTAGCCCAAAAACTCCAGAATTTGCATACAATATGGATATCAAACGAAAGGGGAAGGTCACAGTATTCTTTTGGACTCTGCAATATTTCGATCAATTAATCGATAGCTGATTTATCGGTCAGAATGTGGTTACCCTAAAACCCATGAATTTGCATACAATATGGATATCAAACGAAAGGGGAAGGCCAAAGTATTCTTTTGGACCCTGCAATATTTCGATAGCTTTATCGATAACTGAGTTATGGGTCAGAATGGGGTAGCCCAAAAACTCCAGAATTTGCATACAATATGGATATGAAACGAAAGGGGAAGGCCACAGTATTCTTTTGGACTCTGCAATATTTCGATCAATTAATCGATAACTGAGTTATCGGTCAGAATTTGCATACAATATGGGTATCAAACGAAAGGGGAAGGCCACAGGTTTCGTTTGGACATTGCCATATTTCGATAAATTAATCGATAACTGAGCTATCGGTCGAAATGTAAAAGCCGTGAAACCTCTAAATTTGCATTAAATATGGATATAACACGAAACGGAAAGGCCAAAGATTTATATGGACTTCTCGATATTTCAATAAACTAACCGATACTGCTTTGTTTCGTTGTGTAAGTTAATCGATAACTGAGTTATCGGTCAAAACGTGACTAAAAAATGCATCGCCATATCTACAAAAATACTTTTAAAAGCTAATTGCTAATAAGTTTAGTTACTATACATCAAGGCGAATTCATATAAGGTGAGAGCAAGGCGAATTTAGCATGTTCAGAAATGTCATATCAAAAGAAAATAACGTTCATGTAATGAATTCGCCTTGCTATACATACAATACCAATTTTATTTTGCGTTTTCGGTACTTTTTATGTCATTTAGGGAAAACAGATTGAAGACGACAACGACGGTGCGGCATCTGTCAAATTATTTTTACACATGTTCTTATGTGGAGGAATTTTTTGGGCACAACACGACAAATCGGCAATCAATAATGAATGCCGCTGTCGCCAGATTAGATCTATTTCTACTTTGACAGCGACGGTCGTGCAACATATATGCAAATTGCTTTAAATATACGTTGAAGTTGATTAGTTTTATGTTTTTTTTTACACATGCAATACTTTTTTCAAAATTTTTTGTTGTTGTTTGAGCTAATGCAGAACTGTCGTTGCCGCTTGCATTATTATCATGTCGTCGGTGCTTGGCGTCAATTATCGTCAAGCTTCGGTCTTTCGCCGTTGTCGTTCGCAGTCGTCGTTTTGAATGTGGGCCGGGCTATTGTCGTCGTTAATAAATATGAGTAAATCGTCACCTGTCAAACATAAAATAAAATATTTTTAATGAATTTTTTGTAACGGTTGAGCAAAATAGTTGTGCACTGTAAAGATATTGATATCGTTTCTGCGGAAAATATCCTTTTAGCAAGTTTAGCAATTCTTCATATTTTGGTTGCCTCGCTGTTTCGTAAAAATTAAATTTTAGAGTGTTTATATAATAATACAATTTATGAAGCTCTTACGGTTTGTTCTGTATGTATCTCTTCTTCAATTTGATCTGAAAAATAAATAATAGCTTTGGCTTTTGTTTAGAATCCTGTATTAGAAGTTGGTGCTTTGTGTGAATTTAATTGTTTACAAGTGCTGCTAAGAAATTTTTAATATTTGGTGTGTAACCTGATTATTAAAGGTTTTTTGTATATCATTAATTTAAGGAACATGTGAACTTTAAATCTTATCTGTTTGATAAATAAAAATGTTTTCAAAAGAAGCTTAGTTGTTTTGCTTATTTCTTTGATGCGAGCGGAGCCGCGGGTAAATGCTAGTACTATTTATTTATTTATTTATTTAATTAAACTTATAATCAATTATAAAATTTAATTTTGAAGAAAAAAAGCATCACTAGCTTCCAGGGCTATCGCCTGTGTATGTAAAGTAAAAATTGTGTTATATTTTCGCGTTGATAGCGCGAATGTAGTTGTAGATGGTGTTGATGTTTTCGATTGTGGTGGATTTTATTAGGGTGATTGGATTAAGGTTGTTAGGGCTGGATGCGCGGATATTTTGGAACCGTGGGCATTCGAGGGTGTTGCAGTGCAGACAAAGGCTGCTGCTTTGATCGTTTAGTAGATGTGAATGTGTTATGTTTGTATGGCCAAGGCGAAGGCGCGAAAATGTGATGATTTTCCTCTTTTCAATGGCTGTGGGATATATTGCTGGTGTGCAGTTGGGATTTACTGATGAATAATGGTGATGATGGTTGCGTAGTCTTTGTTCGTTTAGTAGTGTGTGGTGTTGTTGGCGGCTGGCTCTTTGAAAGTCGATTTTTTCCACTATGGTGCTTGTGATGGTTGGAGATCCGCAGGCGCGACGTGCTGCGGTATCTGCTCGTTCGTTGCCGGTTATGCCTGTATGTCCTGGTACCCAGATTAACCTGGAGTGTAGGGACTGATGGAGTATGTCGCGGATAATATTTATGGTGTTCCAGTGTGTATTAGAGGTGTTTTTTATAGCTTCTAGGACTGAGAGACTGTCAGTCAGTATTATTGCTTTTTTATCCCTATTAGTGGCTGTTTGTAGGGCGTCTAAGATGCCGGCGGCTTCCGCTGTGAATATCGATGCGGTGGGATGCATCGAGTAGTAGGATAAGGTTTGTCCCCTAGAATCTACTACGGCGTAGGCGGTGTTGTGTTCTCCTTTCGAGGCGTCTGTGAACAATATTTCATATTCTTCGGAGTGGAATCGGGATAGTAAATGTTGGACTAGTTGTATCTATACTTCATTGGGAGTGTTGTCTTTTTTGTGTTTTGCGAGGTCTGTGTTGCAAATTTTTTCGTCGAAGAGCCAGGGAGGGTGCTTCGGAGTGCGTTGTTTGTAAAGTTGACATGGTCCACTGCGGTACTCAAGGCGAATACTGTGTATTGCCGACGGAACTTTTGGAGTTTTGTTGCTCATACAGACTTTTTTTGCACGGTTGTCTATTATAGAGTGTTGTTCGAATATGATTTTAGACAGTAGTCGGACTCTGCATTCTGAAATTCTTTCTTCTAGTGCTGGGAGACCAGATTCGGCCAACATGTTGTTTATAGGGGTGGTGACGAAAGCGTATATACTGCTCCTGATGGCCTGGTGGTAAATGGGTTTGATGATGTTGAGAGTAGTTTTTGGGCTGTTTTCGTATAGAAATAGTCCATAATCTATTTTGCTCAGCACGGGTGTCTTGACCATGTATGTAAGGGTGTTGATATGTGTAAAGCTTCTGCCTGCTAGGTATCGGATTAAATTGGTCCTGGATGTGAGCGACTTTTTTAAGTTGATGAGGTGATTGTTTCATTTATAATTTTTGCTGAATGTTATCCCGAGAATTTTTTGTTTATCTACGTATGTTATAAGATGAGAGTTTATTGTTAGGTCGGCTGGATTGCAATTGTGTTTTCGGCAGATGTGTAAAATTCCAGACTTGGAAAAGTTGATTTTCGCTCCGGATGTATTTGCCTAGCTGCATATTTCGTTTATGACGGTTTGAAATACTGCGTTATTGCCATTGTTGTCATTATTTTTGGCTAGTATGTATAGATCGTCTGCATATATGCAGTGATCTAGTGCTTTATATTTGTAGATGATGGTGCTTAAACGGTTGAAGGCGAGTATGAAAAGTGTTACTGACAATGGTGACCCTTGGGGGATCCCGTTGTGCAACTGTTGTGTATCAGAGAATGTATTGTTGACCTTGACTCTGAAGCGGCGATTGGTTAGGAATGATTTAATAAATGTTATTATTTTTGTCCCTATTCCCCATGATTGAAGAGTTTCGATGATAACGTGTGCACCAATTCGGTCGAATGCTTTTTCGAAATCGATGGATAGTATGGATACGTGGTTCCTTGCTGATAGGGCTTTAGTTGTGTAAAATCGATGTGCAGTAGAGCGTCCGCGCAACCGCTCTTGCGTTTGTATGCCACTTGGTTTGGTGCTAAAAGCTTTCTTGATTCCAGAAACCAGGAAAGTCTCTTGCCGATGATTTTTTCTAAAAGTTTAGCTAGGCACGGAAGTAGTGAGATTGGTCGGTAGCTGGAAGCTATCGTTAGGTCTTTATTTTGTTTCAATATGGGTACGATTATTGCGGTTTTCCATGTGAATGGGATTACTCCAGTGTCGAATATGTTATTATATAATTCGGGTATTTTAGATAGTGTCCAGTCCGAGGTGTGCTTGATCATTTTGTAGGCAATACGATCCGCGCCGGGAGTGTTCCCTTTAGAACACTTGATTGCATGTTTTAGTTCTGCTATAGTTATAGCAGTTTCGAGTACCTTAGCTTGGAAATTCGAGGGATTGATCGGGTGTGTATTCCTTACTTGATATTTCGCTACTTTGAAAGCTGGGGAAAAGTTGTTGTCGGAGGAGGACTCTGACCAGTATACTGCGAGGTGATTTGCGATATTGTTGAGATTGGTTAACATTTGGTTATTGTTGTTTATTGCGGTAATAGTGGTGTCCGCATTTCTTATGTAAATTGTTTTCAGTTGGTTCCATATTTGGCCGATGGGAGTGTCCCGGTTGATCGAGCTTGTGAACTGTTGAAAGCATTGGGCTTTTGACGATTTTGCTTCTTTACGAAACTTGGCGTTGGCAATTTTGAACTTAATAAGATTTGCGTTTGTGGGGCATCGTTTGTATTCTTTCCAATAGGTGACCTTTTCCGATCGTAGTGTGGAGAGTTGGGTGTTCCACCAAAATACAGACTTTTTCTTACTTGGGTATGTTTGAGGGATGCACTTATTTGCAGCAACGCGAATGGATTTGGTAAGTAAAGCGGCGTCTTTATTTGCTTGATTAGAAAATGTTCGTTTCCTCAGTTCCACCTCGGTGTTTTTAGCGTAGTCTTCCCAGTTAGCCTCCTGCAGCTTGTATTTTGGTAGGAAGGGTTTGGCAACGTGTTGTCTGCTTAGTGATACTGTGGTTTTAATAGGAAAGTGGTCACTGTGGTGAAGATCATCCAGAGTGTAACTAGACGTTATGGGAAGAAGAGATGTCGAGCAGCAGGCGATGTCGATGTGTGTGAACGAGCCGTGTGTCGAGAAGTGAGTTGGCTGCATATCATTAAGTATACATAAATTATGTGTTGATATGCCGGCTTCGAAAGTGATTCCTCTGGTATTGTTTGCTCGCGAACCCCATAAAGTGTTCCAGCCGTTTATGTCTCCTACCATTATAACCGGGTGATGTACGTTTTGGAACAAGTTATCAATGTCCTGTGTGGTGAATGGTTGATCGGGTGGTATGTATATGGATATGACGGCAAATTTGATGTTAAGTTGGATGTCGATGCATATGTTTTGTATTGCGGATGTGTTGAAAATTTGTGATTTGGGATATTGCTTTTTATAGGTACGCCGACTCCTTGTTTGCCATAAGTGTTAAAGTTGTGATTGGTGAAATATGCGATGTAGTTTTTTGGAGGTATAGGGGTAAAGCCAAAGCGGCAGTGTGTTTCTTGAATTGATATAACCTGTGGTTGGTGTTCATTTTTGAGTAGCTCTAGGTCAATATTGTTGTTAATGAAACCTTTCATGTTCCATTGCAAAATATTGAATTTACTTAGCATGTTTTTGTGAAGGAGCTTATTTATTCGTAACGCGGAGTTTACGAAGATAAGCCCTCATCTGCATCTATTTGCATTGAGTTGCTTTCTGTTGGGAGGTAGTAGTTGTTACTTGATATTAGTTGTTGTGTTAGTTTTGTTATTGGTGACGTGGTGTTGTTGGTGTTTTCGTTATGATTGTTGGTGTTGGTATTTGGTTTGTTGTTGGAGGAGGATATTTTGTTGTTGATGGTGGTTGTTTTTATAATTTTTTCCGAGTTGGGATTCGAAGGAGAAGCTGGACGTTTTAAATTATCGGTGGAAGTGGTAGTTGCTTTGCGTTGGCTGGCATTTGGTGTGGTTTGATTGGTGTTTGTTGGTGTTGCTACATTGGTAGCTTTTGGTGTTGATCCTTTGGCAGCGTTGGCATATGACTGTTTAGAATTGTCTCTGTTTGGATACATTTGGTTATATTTTTTGTAGGCTTCCCCTAGGGTGCATTTGAAGATTGTTTTTATTTGTAGCACGTCTTTCATTTGTTTGAACCTTGGGCAATTCTTGTCGTTTGAGGCGTGGTCGTCTCCGCAGTTAGCACATTGCTTTCGGGTAGAGTTTTCTGGTGTATGTGGAGGCAGATTGCACCCTTCGCATGTGGCGGCGCTTGAACAGCGGTTTTTGGTGTGTCCCAGGCGCTGGCAGTTGCGACAACGCATTGGGTTGGGGAAGTATGGGTTGACCTTAACTTTGTACCATGCGACGTCAAGGGTTTTCGGGACTTGATAGAGGTCGAAAGATATTACCATTTTACCGTTAAATGTTGATTTGCCATCTTTTGTGGTAGTAAACTTGAATAGTTTTGTCACCCCTTGGCTTTTCAATTCTTCTACTATCTCTTGTTCTTTTACGTTTATAAGGCATGGTGCGTAAACTGTACCTTTTACAGTGTTTAGGTTTTCGTGAAGCTTGACGGCAACGTCAAATAGATTGGATAAAGTTTTGGTTTTCAGAAATTTATCGGCGACTTTTTGGTTACGGGCGAGGATAAGGAGCGAACCGTCTTTTAGCTGCTTGATGGTGTCAACTTGTGTTGAAATTGCGTCAATGCATTTCTTTATAACGAATGGGCTGATTTTTCAAGCTCCTTGCCGGGAGATGAAAGGATTAGGTATTTGGGGTGGTTAAGGGAAGATTGTTTGTGGGTTTGGTTATGGTAGGAGTGTTCGATGAAGTCACTTTCATCGTTTAGCACAGAAAATCTGTTTGCGCCTCTGTCTGGAGGCTCGGGCGGCATTTTGTTGTTTAGCCTACGGCGCTTGTGATTGGTTGCAATGATCGAACTGTGCGAAGGCTAGTCGAAAAGAAAATAACAAGGCAAAGAAAAACAAAAAACGCGTGACTATTTTAAAAACAATAACTAAACTTTAGCACAGTTATATCCACGTCTATGCACGGCGAGTGTTAGTCGATGACGCTAGTACTATATATAGCTCCGATCTTGGTGATTTTTTTACGAAATCTTTTGCTATTGATAAGAAAATATCTCACCAAGTTTCAAGTTTTAATCTTTAAAAATGAGGGAGAAATGGTCATAATCCTCTTATTTGAACGACCGGTTGTATGGGAGATATGTGCTATAGTGACCCGATTATACCGGATCCGACAAATGTCTAATATAATACAAAAATACATCCGTGTGGCAAATTTCATCGAGATATCTCAAAAATTGAGGGACTAGTTTGCGTTCAAACCGACGGACGGACGGACAGACGGACGGACGGATGGACAGACGGACATGGCTGTATCAACTCAGTTCATCATCCTGATCAATTTGGTATACTTAATGGTGGGTCTATCTCTTATATTTCTAAACGTCAAACATCGGACCAAAGTTAATATACCATTTCATGTTGATGAAAGGTATAATTATAGTCTTGAGCAAGTGTATGATTTTGTTGACCTGGGTGTTACTATGGACTATAAACTCAGTTTCAACCGCCATATTAACACAACAGTCAATAAGGCTAGAGGTGTCCTAGCATTCGTTAAACGATGCTCTTCACTACCTTAGTCAGACCGATACTTGAATACGGTTCTATAATTTGGAACCCGCGTTACCAGGTTCATGTAGATCGCCTGGAATCAGTTCAAAAACAATTTTTACTATTTGCCTTAAGAGATTTTCATTGGGATCGCTTGTATAATCTGCCACCCTATACGAATCGTTTAAAACTCATTAATCTGCACACACTTTCTAGTCGGAGGGAAATGCTTGGAATTAGTTTTATGATTAAATTGCTAATGGTTCAGTATCTAGCCCATTTCTTCTAAGTGAAGTGAACTTCAATGTACCGTCTCGTCCTTCAAGGCATTTTAAACCTCTAGTCTTAAAACAGTGCCGAAAATTTTCAGTTAAATGAACCTTATCGCTGTTTGTGTCAAGATTATGACTCTCTTTCTGGTAGATTTGATATTTCAGGCTCGCTTTTCAGCATAAAAAAAATCAATTCTTTCTATCCTAAGTTCATAGCTACTAATTGTTTCTTATTCTTTGACTTCTATATTGACTTCTAACAATAATTTTGTTCTGTTAACTAGTTATTTCTTAATGTATAATCTATCTTATATCTACTTTACTTAGCTGATGAGGTTTTTCTGTAGCTGAGCAGTTTTAGATCTCGACGATTAACAAACCAAAGCCTTTCAACGACTCGGCACGAACGAATAATCCGCGCGTTATGCAGATGCGCCCCTCGCGCCGATCGGGCGGGATATGGTGGGTAATCCGTTTGGGAATTATTATAAGCTGTGACTCAGAATCTAAAAGAGCTCGGCAAGGGATTAATAATCCAGATTCATCCTTTATGTATATTGCGGCGGTCTCTGTCAGAAACGAGTGCTGAAACTGGTGGACGAAAGATGAAGATGAAGAATAGCTATTAACAGCAGTAGTTTTGCTGTTTCTATTTGTGATTGTGCTGGGATGAATTTGTGCATTGATGGAGCCTTGCATTCCTTAACGGAATTACTTGCTTTAAAGGCTACAGCTTTTTTACTTCCTAGTAATTAAAAATGACTAGCATTTCTCGATTCTGTGCTCGCTGGAGCGGCATAGTTCGATTATTATTGTTGTAAGATAGTTTCTTTCCTGCCTGTTTTTCCGGTGATACAAACGCATGTTCAACATTTTCTAGTCATTCACAACGATGCTACAAGAATTTCGCCATCGAATATTAACATAGGTCGAGTGGAACCTATGTGGGTTATATGTTACAACACTGCTACATATCCACTTTTATGAAATTTTGTATAAATAAACCATAAATTACAAATATTTTTAATTAATTTAATATGGAATTTTACTACAAAAAGAGGAAATAGTGGTTCCAGAATTTTAAGCCAAGTTTAATACAAAAAAATTAAGGTATAAAAGATGTGTATGTGCAGATATAAGTATGTTAGCTAATATTGCATAAACAAAAAAAAAAAACTTTTTTTATATATTAAAATTCAAAAATTCTTTACCTAATTTGTATTACATGTCTACATGAATACATGAAGCGAAACAAAGATAAAAATTACTCACATTTTTACGGTTCCTGGCCAGCCGTCGGAGATGCGTAGATCTTTGAAAGTAAATATAATGATTTAGTTAGTTAACGACACACCTCGGTATGCCTAACACTTCATTTTCACAAATAGGTAGGTAGGTAAAATGGCTGCGACAAAAGTCGCCCAAGTAGCTTTAAAAGCCGTTTTGATGCCATAAAACTCGTAGAGACCTACAACTAATTATTATGCTACAACCAACCAGAGTTGTTTATAAATTCCAGGATGCTTGGAATCCCTAATTCAGATACCTTCCCTAGGTTTTCCAGAAAAGGGGTCCCAAACACTCTTAGTCGTGTTCTGGCTAGAGCCGGGCACTTACACAGGAAGTGCTCAACGGTCTCCTTCATATCGATGTCTTTACAGATTCTGCAGTGGTCGTTGTGCGGCAAGCCCAGTTTTTCCGCATGCGTACCTATCGTCCAGTGACCCGTGCAGACTGCTACAAGCTTGTAGGTGTCTACTCTGGACCTGCTTAGGATACTCCTTGTCCTATTCTCGCTGTAGTTCGGCCAGGTGGCTCTTGATACTGCACAGGTAGTAGTACCTTTCCACTTCCGTTGTGCTTCATTAAAATAATATTTTTGAATGTTCCCCTTGGCCACTGCCAGGGGTACACCAATCTCGAGGCTGGGTACCTCTTCATTTTCTACCGATGAGCCCGCCCGTGCTAGCTCATCAGCCCTCTCATTACCCTCGATCCCTTTATGACCCGGGACCCAGATAATGGATATTTCTAGGACTTCAGCTAAAGTAGCCAAGGTCTGCTTACATGCATGCACTGCACTAGAGCTGGTGTGTGGCGATGCGATTGCCTTTATCGCTGCCTGGCTATCGGTGAAGATAGTCACTTTCCCAGTGATGTTCCTTTGTTCAAGCGATTTGCACGCCTGAGCAATTGCGAGAACCTCTGCTTGGAACACACTGCAATACGACGGGAGTCTGAATGCTGCCGAGATATCCAGACTTTCCGAGAATACGCCGGCTCCTACCCCTGAGTCCATCTTGGAGCCGTCCGTGTAAACTTCAATATTGTTATTTGTTGTAATCCTGCCCCTTTTCCACTCATTCCTGCTTGGAATGACTGTAGTGGCATTGCTCTCAAACTTCAGTTTGTGAGGATAATAATCTATTACGCTATTAATTATCCCCTCTGGGAGCGTGTTAAGGATACTACTATGCCCATGGTGAGTATCCTTCCAGCACCCGGACTCACTGAGCCTTAGTGCGGCTTGTGCCGATGTACAAAGTATATATAAATCAATTGGAAGCAGGTTCAAAATAGGATCCAAAGCCGCAGTGGGGCAGGTGCGCAAGGCCCCGGTGGTGCCAACGCACGCGTTGCGCTGCACCTTCTGCAGGTTGGTGAGAATGTAGTTCTTGCGAACAGCTTCCCACCACACCACCGAGCCGTAGGTCAGCACAGGCCGGACCACCGCCTCGTACAGCCACAACACCATCTTCGGCTTGAGACCCCATTTCTTACCAAACATCGATTTGCAAGCGTAGAAGGCGATACATGCCTTCCGCACCCGCTCCTCGATGCAATCTTTCCAATTTAATTTGCAGTCAATAATCAGCCCCAGATACTTGGTGCTGGTAGATAAGGTTAACTGCTGGCCATTCAGCATCGGTAATTCGAAGATAGGTGGCTTATACTTCCTCGTGAAGAGAAGAAGTTCCGTTTTGTCCGGATTCAGCCCTAGGCCACACTCTTGTGCCCACCTACTTAGTTTTGCCAACGTTCTTTCCATGATCTCGCTCATCACGGAAGGGAAGGGACCCGAAACAAGGATCGCCACGTCGTCTGCGTACGCCACAATCTTTACTCCATTAGTGTTGAGTTTTAATAGGATATTGTTCATAGTAAGGAGCCATAACAGTGGCGAGAGGACACCCCCCTGTGGTGTTCCTCTACATATCTGTTTGCTAGCTTTTGCTCCCCCTAGCTCTGCTGATATTTCACGCTTAAGAAGTAGGGATGAGATCCAGTTCCGTATTGGTTCTTCCACCCCTACCCCAACAAGCGCTGATGATATTGCGTCAGCTTTCACGTTGTTAAAGGCACCTTCCACATCAACAAACGCAGCTAGTGTAAATTCTTTATACTGGAGGGACTTCTCCACTGTTCGCACTACTTCGTGTAGCGCAGTCTCTGTGGATTTCCCCCTTAGGTATGCATGCTGTGCGCCGGACAGAGGGGAACCCTCCAGGAGTTCCCGTATATGTATGTCCAGCAACCTCTCAAACGTTTTTAGCACGAAGGAAGTGAGGCTTATTGGCCGGAAATCTTTGGCCACCTCGTGCCCTCTTCTTCCTGACTTTGGGATGAAAACCACTCTCGTTTTCCTCCATGTGTCCGGAATATGACTATAGAAAATGCAAGCCGCGAAGATCTCCTTTAACTCCCTAACCAGAGGTATCTGAGTCTTCTGCAGCATGATAGGGAGTATACCATCTACTCCCGGTGACTTATATGGTGAGAAGCTATTTATTGCCCAGGCAATTTTGTCTTCTGCTAAGAGTTTGTTTAATAACTCACTAGGTGCTCCCCGTTGCACCATTTCTCCTCTTTGCTCCGCCCCTTCAGGGTCGTCCGGGAAGTGAGCTTCAATCAAAATATCTAGGGTTTCCGCTGGTGACCCCGCCCATGTGCCATCAGCGCGCTTTACAAAGGTTTTATTAGAGTGTTCCCTGGCGAGTATTTTCCCGAGCCTTGCTGAATCCTTCGTGGCCTCGATAGATTCGCAATGCTCCTGCCAGGACTTCGCCCTTGCGACTCGTACGGCTTTTTTATATTCCCTCCGGGAGTCCCTGTACTCCTGGAAGTCTTTCTTGGCGTAGCAATCACAAATGGTACACATTTTTTTTTTTGTTTTTTTATATTTTCCACAAAAATTTTAAAGAGCAACTTAACACTACCTTAATATGTATACATCTACTATAACGAAGCTTTTTCTTTGCCCCGTTGCTTCTTCAATAATTGCTGGGGTATATGCGCCGTGTCCAGGGTTCGCTTACAATAAATTTGTGTTTCTCTTAATATTTATTTCATTTATTTCAATTCTTATTTCTATAAATTCAACTGTACTTCATTTATCTGGGTATATTTTTAGTGGTGATGTAACGGTCCGGCCGTATTACGCGGATTCACGTTACTGTAGAGGACGTTTGATTAAGCGGGTGCGATGTGGTCTCAAGCGTTGTGGGGTGGTTAAAGCCTACACATCTACAACCTTCAGCCCACGACTTTCTCCTATGAAACGCACTGTCTTGCACTGGTTAAAACCTATCTACAATCGAAATGCGTTCCTATAGTAGATCCGGTCGCAACCACAGCTCCGTGCTGACCATTGTACAACTCTACAAGTAAGTTATGTCGGCATCCCTTTCTGTTCCTTCTCTCTCACATGTCAAACAAGCGTTAAAAATGAGGCTCTTGAATTTTTGAGGTACAAAGCTGCTAAGAAAATTGAAAAGCACCAAGATTTTGTGGAGCGGCAAAAGATGGAAATAGAGAAGGAGGGAACCAAAACAACCTTATTTTCATCAATAGATTAAGTATTAATCTCAATTTAATTTTTTTTCACCGATTGCGCTATTATTTACAGGAATCTCCAAGAAATACTCCGATCGGGTTTTTCTATTAATGATAAAAGGTTTCAAGCATAGATTGTGGCTTTTTTATTAAACTTTGATTTCAAAATTCCGTATGTCCGCTCTATGGAAACGCGTGTTGAACATAAAAAATAATTAAATTTTCTCTCCTCGGGACTAAACATTTCCATTCTCCTTTCCAACTCCTCTATAACATTCTTTTATTTGATGCTAACTAATTTCATTTCTAACGAACAGAGTATATCGACGACTTTGAAAAAAGGATTTTCAGTTGTTTCCTTTGCCACATCAAATCTCGCGCAATGTGACGTTGGTATTCCCTAGCTTTCACAACGTTATATAGAAACAGGTCTCAAGAAAATGTGCCAAACGTCCTAGCAATGCACTTCTCCAATATGGTCTCAATTACTTTCAAATAACTTTTAACTTTTGAAACTCTCCTTATTTTCCCAATTAAAAGATTTTCTAGCAAATAATAATAAAATATTATCACTTTGCGATTCTTGGCAATCAATTATTAGGTTTAGTAAAAGTTCCATATAGTGTTCGTAAATGTCCGCATTTAAATGTCAACTCAAAAGGAAAGCAAGAGCAATTCTTCGTCGGATTTCTAGGCTAACATTATTGTTGGTGTTAAGTCATTCATCGCACCCGTCCTGCTATATGGTGCAGAAGCGGGAACACAAACAACAACAACGCGTCTTTCCAATAAGCGCCACTTGGCGCAACGAAGAAATGACTGGCGAGCTATGTTGGACGGTAAAAATCGTGCAGGCGGTTAGATGACAACGACAACAAGAAAGCGGCCGCAACAGTTGATCGTGAAGTGGCAACCAAAACTGACCACACTGCGGCAGGGTTGCACAAAAATACTGCACTTACGAAATAAACCTGTATTTTGAACAGGTTGCGGGGTGACACTGGATCGGCGTTGGCCACGGGTGCCCTAGGGCGTGCACAGCAAGGACCAAAAGGGGTCGACATATTAGTTGAAATTCCCGTATAACCGTTCAATTTATAACCAGACCTGTTAATTAATTATTCTTATTCAACTAAGACTTATTCAATTAATTAAAAAAGATCCATTACTTAGTAGGCATATGAAATTAAATCAAGAACACTTGCAAATGGTTTTTGATAACTTTTGATTATTTATTAGTTTTAGGTATTGTTGTAAAAAACATAGGTGTTACATACATGGAAATATGTATGAGTGATGTATAAGGTTAGTTTGTATACAAACTTTGTACAAATGAAGAATGCACTTACGTATAAGAAATTAAGTAAGTGGCGGCCAAGGTGATTGTCCCAATGATGTACCCTGCAGCTAATTCTTCTAGTTTTATACAAGTCAAATACTAGTTTGCCAAACCGGCTCAACTAGTTCAAGTTCTGTAATTTTTCCATATTAGCAACTGGTATTTTCAACACGGCGATGTCCTACCAGATGGCAACTGTCCGCTTCTGCATCAGCACCATACCAATTGGCAATATACCAGTTGGCATACTAGTCATTATATACATCAATGTCATACCATTCAAGATACTAGTCCATATAAACATCAGGGTCATACCAGTTAACATAGTAGTCAGTACATACACCGGTATCATACCAGCCGTCATACTGTTAGCCTATGCATCAGTATCATACCAATTACTGTACCACTTCATAGCAGGTTAGTTATCTTTGGGTTGAAAAATACACGAAAATTGCAATTACATTACAAACCACTTTAATAAAAATTCAGTCATCATATATAAAATATGTGTCTATCGAAATAAATATTACTTTACTATATGAACAATTGGAACAAATTTCAATAAAAATATAGTCGCTACTCATAACAATTTTGCCCTTGGAAAACATTTATTAAAAGTAATTTTCTTCTTTTCTAAATAGTCTTTCTTTCAATAAGTTTTATAGTTGATTTCATAGGCAGAAATCTTTAAATTTTTTTTAAACATTTTATGGAAAATTTAAATATTAATCTCAGATAGAATCTAATCCATACTTGTAAAAATATCTTTATATAAAATTAAGGAAATTCAAGGAACGATTAGCTTTTTATCTAGAAAATTATAAGTTTCGGAGTTCTTTGTAATTAACCATGCAGGTAACTAGAGTATGGAATTTTAGTGCATAATGTACAAGTTCTTAGTAACGAAATTTTTTTTAAAAGTGCTATTTTTAACCACTTTGTTATTGTACGTGTCTCTGCTCGCCATTTTCGTTATTGCAGCTTCTAAACGATTCCGTTATTCCCTGTTATTTTATTTATGAAAACTGCATTTCACAATCACAATCGTTGTTGCTTCGCTGCTGCGCCGTCATTGCAGTAGCAACGTGGTCAACATAAGGGTGATTTTGTGGACATGCACGTAAGTACATGATCTGCAACCCAAATATACTATTCAGACCACGAAATTCTCAAAAAGATTGTGATTTTACTATCAGAACTATTATTTACAAAAAAGTTGTATATTTAATTTAATTAAATGAATATTTCACTTAAATTGCTTTGTGAAATTGGATGTCAGAATATTAGTTGAAAAGAAAATTTAAATGTAGGACGGCGTTTTTAACTGAACGATTGCTGCTTGAATACTGAATTGTTTTCTTTTTCGCTCGCGCTTGCATGTATCAACAATTTTAGAGGGTTGTTGCTGCTTATGAAAGCGGCAACTTTGCAGTCGCTTAAACTGGTATAAATACTACCACGAAATTCTAGTTAATCAACTAGAATGTTTACTAACTAGTTTGGCAGTTGACTGCAGGGTATCTAATGACGCACTTGCGTTTCTTAAAGGAGCATAAGAGTACACCAAAAGCAATCCTCTTCATATAAACAATTTTGTCCAACTTATACCGCGATGTTCTAAGACAGGACCACCTTATAAACCTCTTGTTTTGTTTCTGAATGATCTATGAAACACATACGGGAGTGTACTTTATAAACTTGGGAGTTGTTACTCGATGGAGTATCTACTAGGAAGTACTTTCAAACTGCTCTCTATTCAGTCAAGAACTAGTTGCGGGGTTTCATTAGTTTTATAATTAATTTCTTATTTGTTTTTAAATTAAATTTCCAATATAAATCGTAACGATCGGCTTGAAATAAGTTGAAGGCGACCCGATATGGTAATGCAAAGGGGCACTAAGCGAGTACTCCATTATCGCACAAAAGGAACACATGATCCGACGATTCTTGTAGGGTCAAAATTCACTACTACATCTTAAAAATACACCAAAAAGAAATATATTTATATTTATATTTGCATGAGTTTTTAATAAACTGTTTCTAACAATGCGGCAAAAGAATAATAAAATAAAAAAGAGAATCAAAAACAATCAAAATTTTTTTTATTGTTTTTAATAAGTTTAGATTTTTTTTTATTTTTCTAATGATAATTGCGGATTTATGCAAATAATTAAAATCATTATTACAAATAAGAAGAATCATTTGATTTACAGGCCGATTTATAAATATATATAAATGAAAATATTTTCCGCACACATAAGAAAGCGAAAAAAATCAGTAGTTTGAGTTATTAATTTTCTCCAACAAAAAATAAATTGGAATTTGAGACCTTTTTGAAAATGCCCCTATCTCTGTTAAACACTTAAAGAATATAATATCTATACAGTAAACATTTTTTTGTCCCCAACTTTGTGTTCATGTTTTTATTCTGAAACCGAAACAAAGTTTAGGGAAGGAAATCGATACTTTATTTTATTCGGTTTCTTTCTGCGCACAATGTGACTTTTTACTATTTTAAGATGCCAAAACTAAGAAAACAAAAGTTCTACAAAAATTATTATTTTTTAGTATGTCATGCAGAAATTTCCAAGTTTTACGAATATGTGTTAAAAACTAATAAAAACTACAGGGTTGCTTTCGTTTTCAACAGGTAGGGGAGTAATGTGGCGACTCACAGCATCCATTACTGGCATTAACTTATGTCTCCTAAAAAGACTTTACACTATATTATACTGCTTAAGTTGTGAGTTCCAGATAAATGTTGATGCTTTTGAGGAATACGAAAAAAGACACGGAAACTTTATTTGAGAGAGTATATAAAATATGCCGGTAACTCTGCACAAAATACTGTTCCATTCAAAGGATATAATATCGGCATGCATGGTTCCTATTGGTGAACTTTCTAAAAAAGCTCAAGAAGCGTGATATCGGAAATGATAGAGAATGGTATACAATAAAAATTCAGGAACTCAAAGCGACAACTAGTTATTGCGCAGGCTCCTGATATCGTCCGTTCCCTACATTTGCAGCTTAGGTAAACCGTCGAAAAAAAGCGAGGAACTTTGCCCCAAGATGTAATTTCGTTGCTGTTCCAGGAAGATGTGATTTCTTTTTTTCCTTAGTAAATATAAGTTGCTTGGTTTGATACTTGTACCTTTTAAAAACATATGAAAATGTAGTATAATTATTTATTAACAAATTTAAAAATTCCATATAGGTGTCAATTCTCTTAAGCTCCTCAGTGGCAACACCTGAGTATAAGAGCTTAGAATACAGACACGCTATCCTCATGTATAATTACAGACCCGAGTTTGAGATAGTAACGTATACGCAAAGAGTTAAAATAATAATCCGTCCTCAGGAAGTTTTGGAAGCGAGTTTCGTGAACGAATTGTGGAATTGTTGGTAAACGGGCAGTCTTCATTCAGACCAAAGGTTTCCTCTTAGCTTATAAGCATTTTCTTGTGGCTCAAATGTGCATGGTGTCCACGTATGACAGCAGCTCGCATTATAAGGAGTCTGTAGTAGAGTATAAATAAAAGCATTTGTCCGTTAGAATAAACTGAAGCGGATCCGTGTTCTATTGCTTCTATAAGATTTTGATATGGCAAGGATTCCTCCCCGTGTTTTTCCGCAATGGAGCGATTCCTCCCCGATTATCAGCCTTTGAATTTTGTCGCGGTCGATTCGTGTTTATGACGACTGATTTTGCCATTTGACATACCTGCAACACTTCTGAGACCTGCTCTTTTAAAATCAGAACTTAGCTCAGGTCCAAAGGTCAAGATTCTCTTCATTTATGTTCTTGTTTATTTCATAGATATGCAGCATCATCGCATTGGCTTTCTCAACAGCGTCACGAGTCAATTTGAAGAGTTTTTGGTTGACGACGTATTGGTGGTTATTGTTGATTATTACTTCATTCATTCGTTGTAGGGACCCGGCCAGCCATTTCCACGCTGATGCAATCCAGTCGATAGAACGCTTTTGCCTTTGCTTATTCCCCGTGAGTTCATTAAAGCGTAATTTAGTTTGATCAAGGTGGAATTGTATCACCTCTCAAACCGCCTCACTTTTGCTTTCATGGTGAGTTGACTTATTTAGCTTTTCTAATGCCTGGTTGAAGTAGTCACGGCCGATCATGTGAATTGGCCGTTCAGGATCCAGCCATGCCCGCTTTTGATAGTGACTAATGCAGAGTCGTAATTGTGGATGCTGAGGCCACAAACGCCGGATATAACGAATAACATGTTTTATAACTCATTTTAGAATAATTTTTGTTTCATGTATCACGTTATTAGTGTAATTTGTTACCAGAGATATAAATTATTGGCCAATTAAATCTGTCTATTTCTTGATTGCTAGTGGTGTCTTGATTTATTTACAATCGGTGTACAAGTTACAAACGGTTCAAATAGTATATCGAAGCTATCCGATTTCGTTAGTTGTTTACATTATTTGATTTCTAATAAAGTAGATACGGCATGGATTTGAAATAGATGTTTGGCAAATCCAAAGGACCCAGGCATTAATATTTAACATTTCTTTTCTTTACTCTTCTTTTTTCTGCTTTTTTCCTTTATTATTATTAGGTCCCATGGGTTGACCAACCCCTCTCGAATTGCAGAAATTTTCGAAAGGATAAATTAAATTTAGGTTTTGCTTTAGGGGGAAAAGGACAACTTAAATTTTTAAGTTTTGGGCTGATTCGCCTCTTTTCTGTTCTCAAAGAAATGATGTTTGTGGGATTTGGAGTTTTCCTATTTTTGGGTAATTTGTTTATTTTATTTCTGAGTTTCTGCTGACTAATACTCCAGTAGCTCTTTTGTTAAAAACAAAAAAAAATTTTATTACTTTTTTCGGCTTTTTTCTCTTGGAAAAGAATTTTTCAATTTCAAATTTTATTTATATTTTTAATTTTTTTCTTCTTTTGTTAAGTTGTCCGAATATCCTCTTAGTTGCCGTTTTAGGTTGTTTTCGATTCCATAACTTTTTTTTTGGACCTTCTTTCCAGATTCTGTTACGAGGGTCACCTTATTTATTATCTTTTTCCAACTTTTTCTTTCTTGTAGAGTACAATTTGCTCGGCCTTTATCTGTCTATCCCGCACAAATATCTATCCCCCGAAATTTCTTGCCCACTTTCCTGTTCTTACTAAGCCGACTCAACTCTTGGTTCCTCTTGATCTGTTCCCTCATCTCTCTGTGTACCCTACTTTGGAAGTCAGTCCTCTTAGGTCTTGTTAAAACTCGGCTTCCTCTTAGTTACGGAGTGAATTGTTGTAATATACCGATCGACTGCAATATATATCAATTCCTTGGGCCTAGTGTTACTTATCTCCTTTTAAAGGCATCGATATATTTCTATGATGGCTAAGTGAAACCTTTCTATCTGACCATTCACTTTACTTCTTTGCATTGGTGTCTGATACAATTCTTTGCCCAACCCTCTTATATAGTTGCATACTAACGGAGTCATGAAACCTCGTTCGTTGTCCGTTATGATCACTTTAGGAGTAGTGAAATAGTGAATGCGTTTAGCCAGCTTAGCACGCAGAGTTATCGAGGAACGATTTTTTGTGTGGAAAGGTATCCGAAATTTGGAAAACTTGTACATGCAGGATAAAAACTTCTCACCTAGTATTTCAAAGATATCTATGTGAACTTTATATATTTCCCTCCATACGTCAGATTATCCAGAGCCGAAACTATTGCCAGGATATCTTTCTCGTTGGTGGCGTAGTTCTCTTCGGTTCTGGTTAGAGACCGTGATATGTAGGCGATCCGTTCCAGACACCTTGAGATTGTACCGCCCCAATCGCATAAAACGAAGCGTCCAAAGTGAGGTTGATTTGTAATCCAAAGTCGGGAAGGCAAGGATGTCAGATTTAATTAATATTTTCTTTCCATTATTGAAAGCTTCCATAGCATCAGGGTTTAGGCCAACCCGTATTTCCTCGTTTTCACCTCGAGTGATATTGGTTAGTGCCTTTGCGACCTTGGTATAATCCGTAATGAATTTGTGGTAATATGACGTCATGCCAACAGCTCCTTTAGCGTTTTGGGAGGCGAAAGCGTTTCGATGGCGTGGACTTTTAAAGGACCCGCTTAATACCATCGGGGGTAATTATGTGCCCAAAAAACTCTACTTCTCTCCTCATAAATTTCGTTTCATCTAGATTAACTCTCACATTTAAATACCGCCTCCATGTTTTTTATATGCTCCTGTTCATTCTTGCCAATATACCCCTTCAGAACGTCGTCTATCATGCGTTAGAATATGTCAGGGCGTTTCTTAGCCCAAAGGGTAGTCGAAGAAATTCAAATTTACCATTCATGGTTGAAAACGCAGTTTTGGGTATGTCTGCTTCCTTCATTGGTATTTGATGAAAGCCTGGGGTAGGGCAATCGTTGTAAAATATTTGGCATTCCCTGGACTAGCCAGAGTTGCATTTATGTCAGGCATAGGATAAGCATTTGATATGGTAGCCGAATTTAAAGATTTAAAATCTACCACCACAAATTTGGTTTTGTAACAAACCGATTTCGGCGTTCCGCCAACTTCAGTGTTTAGTTTCCTTCTAGCTTCCCGTTTTTTCTGTCCACTTCCTCCCTCATATTTTGCACTATAAGGATAGTTCTTCATGTAAATCGGTTCCTCTCTAGTGGTTTTTATTTCCGCTTTAACCGAAGTATTTATTATTTTAGCGTTTAGTTGTCCAAATAAGTGGGAGTATTTATCGACTACGGCTTTTAAGGTTCGGAGAATTGTGTCGGATATATTTTTGGTTTCAAAAAAATGTACGCTTCCGATGACTTTGTTTTTTAGCGGAATGCTGCCTGCATTTGGGAAAAATTCCCCACTAATTTTGCTACTTATTTTGACAGGTCCTGCTAAGGTGTTTACCGAGAAAGGTGGATTGACGGGGATCGCGTGATTGCTAGTTTAGGTCGTATACAATTTTTGTTCGCCCCTGTATCGACAAGGAACTTAATGGCTACCTTTTTTGGGGTAATGCAGGTGAGATAGGGTATACTAGATGGTGTAACGATTTTCCGTTTGTTGTAATTTAGCTGTCTGGTTTGGACACTACCATCGATCTCCATTTTTTTCGCTGGTTTAGGAGCTGTGGGCCTGTCTGAGAGCACAGCACTCGTCCCTTGGTTGGCTTGGAGTCTGTTGTATGAAATCCGATTGTTTTCCTTAGCATCCAATTTTGAATGTCAAGGCATGCCGAATACGCTTGGGGACGAATTGTCGGCTTCTGCACTATCAGCATGCGCGACAGTTCTGGACTAAGGTCACGAATGAAGACATCTAGTGCCCTGTTTCTGTATGCCTGCACAAGCACCGAAACAGTTTCCTGACGGCAGTCGTCACACTTTATCTTGATGACGATCAACGACAATTGGTGGTTAACTTCGAACCTCTTTGGACTAGCTGGTTCAACTGGTGTTACAGGGTCCTTATCTCGCTTTTATCTACGTATTGCAATGATAGCACCCTTTTTATTTCCATGCAGCCGCTCTCATGTATGATACCAGCCACCACCACGAATTTTCTACCTAGTATGCTGTGAGATGACCCTTACCAATTGCTTCTCTTTGACTACGTCATAATCTGCACGGATCCCTTCGACGGTATGCACCCAAGAAATATATTGGGCTGGGTTACCCTCGAAGGTTGGCAACTCTTTTACAGTCAGGAAGCTCACCTATTTCCTTAAGATCTTGGTCTGACATTGCCTTCCGAGTTGTTGCCGATTAGTACCCTCTTGGGCCCTGATATTGGCTTGCCCTAGGCCCTGTTAGCCGGTTCGCTAGTAATACACCATTATTTTCTATTCCTGTTAAACGGCCTTCCAATTTCCTGATTTTATCAAGGAGGTCATGGACTTCCCCATTTAATTCAATTACTTTGGTAGTCAAAGCTTCCATTGCAATTATATAAAGGTTTTAACTAACAAGGTTAGGCTAGGATATCAGAGTTTTGAATTTATATTTCGTTTGTTTTATTTGGGTTACAAGACTAGGATATCGGAGTTTCTCTTTTTTTTGGGATTGTCTAGGCTTTTACTTATTTAAATTTTTACTTAAATTGGTTGAGTTGATTCCTTACAATTTCAAGGTGTTCTGAAAGACAAGAAATTAACACCGATAAGGTAGGTGAAAATTTTACCGTGTTCTTAGGTGGATGGCGACATGTATCAAGTTGGCGTTTCACTGTACATTATTCTTTAGATTTTTTGCCAGGAGAGGGCCGTGTTATCCTTTTTAGTCGTCAAAAATCAGATTGAGGGCAACCTACTAAAAATTCTGGACCTATTACAATCTCCGGTGTGTTCTCATGGATACACCGGAAGCACACTTATTGTGATAACCTCTATGTTATTATAGGTTCCCTGGAGGTATTTCACCAGCAAATTGCATTTTTCCAGGGTGTTCTGATGTGTAACCCGGAAACACCGCTAAAGGATAAATGTGCCCAAACTCAGTGTGTTCTTATGTGTACACTAGGGATAGCTTATACAAAGGATAGGTATTGCCGTATTCTTCAGGGATCGACAACGAGCACGCGGCCTGCGAACTTTTTTGGTACATATTGCAAGGCCACAGAATTCCTTAACCATAATTTGGCATTCGGTATGGTGGTTTCTGTCCTAGGAGTATAGGTACACGGACCCACCCAGCCAATATGATCGTATGAGGACATTCTGCGTTGCGGTTGCGGAGCGGTAGGAAAAAACCGCTGTCACTATAATTTTCACTTTTTATTTTAATTTTTTCACATTCGCATCTTAGGATATTCGCGGTCACAGGCTTGCTTCTTTTGGTGTTATTTCTGTTTCAGCCGTAGGACGTAGTAAATTGATTTTCACTTATCGCCTATGTCTATTTTACTATAATTTGCTTGTCCTTTGGAGAGGAGCTTTTATATCCTCGAGGGTCCCGAAGGGAATCGCAGAATTAAGCTTATGTTATAAACCGGAGAGTACCCACGAAGATGGTGAATCGCGGTTTCTGAAATGGTTGCTATGGACTGTACAAGCCTTAGTTTACACTTTAACTGTTTTAAATTTTGTCTTTTCCTTTATAACCGAAGGGTCCAAATGGTGAATCGCAGTTTGAACAATATTTTTTTATTGGCAGTTATGGAACCTGTTATTATATTTCGCAATTTTCGGTTTTCACTACCACGCGCACTATTACTTTGCAGTTACCTGCACTTTTACCACTTTGTTAGGACCTCTTATTTAAGGTTTTTTTTTTGTATATATGTATGTATTGCATACCAATTTACGCAGGTCTATTTTATTACTTTTCAGCTGATTGTTTTCAATAAAAACACTACTGTAATGAGTTTCTGAGTGGTAAATTAATACCCTGCGGGTTAGGGGTTTAGAAAGTGCCCGAGGTAGACATACCGGTCGTAAGAGGCGACTTATATGCACAAAGGTAATGATGTGCAACTCGATGGTTGATCTAGGGATATGATGCCTCTCAAATCTCATTACCCATCTCTCCTTCCTTACGGAAGAAGGGGTGACATGACCTAGAAGGTTCCACTGGGCATAGCAAATTGCTCCCACAGCGTAACGGATTCATATCCGGTCAAGGACCGTCAGTTCGACAGAACTCCCCAAAACCTTCCGGGAGTGTTTTTGTCGTTACAACAACAACACCAGTGGTAAATTAATTTATTTGTATATAAATATGTTCCCTACCAACCACTGCTAACAAAATTTTTCCAGAATACAAATGTATGTTAAAAAAAATTTGCATTCAAATAGACAGACGGACATACCGACAGACACGCGGAGAGACGGATATGGCTAAATCGACTCAGCTCACCGCCCTGATGATTTTAGTATACTTTTTGATGGGCCCATCTCTTTCTCTTCTTATAGTTACAAACATTTCATGTTCATGAAACGTATAAAAATCAAAAAAGATATATAATTTCCCTCTTGCAGTGGGGTATTAAATACTTGCCCAGATATTTTGCTTGTTTGTTATCCGAATTGGCAGAAGTATACTACATACTAATGAGAAGCAGCTGAAAAAAATTTGTATCGAAATATCTAGTTGAAATTACAAACAATTGCCTTTGAAAATAGCAGAACTTTTATCTTGCAACGCTGCGCCTACTTTCCCCAAATCCACAAAATTCTTTTGCCGGAGTTATGGCATAAAAAGTTTTGTGGAATAATCCACAATAAAAGGAGCGCGCCGCGCATATTTTGGAAAATGTATATTTTTCGAATTTTTTCGTTCACAGGGACTTTGAAAGTAAAATAGAAATGATAGAAAGCTGTTTTACGCAGTGTTATTCTCTGTTAAATATATCTATGATCCTTTTCAAAATCTTTCATAGAGAAGTGGGCGTGGACCTTAACCGATTCTGTTTACTTTTTCCTGTAGCATTTCTTGTATTAATATAAACTGGGTGGACCCGTGCGCGCCTTGCGCAAAAAACAAAAACAAAAGTGGTTTGAAACCAGGTCCAGGATTTTTCAAACCTTTTTCTCAAATTATAAAAAAAGATTTTCAGCTACACTTGTTGTGAGACCACAAAAAATTATACAAATATGCGCAACAGCTATTTGAAATTCCACCACTTGTATTACATTCACATTGAGCCATAAACTTGAGTTGATTGACAACATCAATATGAATTAACTCAAAAAATGTCCCTTTAACTCGAGTTTATGACCCAATGGGAACGCAGTCTTATTCACTTATTTTAGCAATGTTCAAGTGTAGACGGCGCGCTCGCAGTGGGTTGAGCGCTGTGATATTCGCAATGCCTTTAATTATTCTAGCATTTTTCAGTCTTAGTATTCAAATGTAGATGTCGCGAAGCATGTGAATGTCACAGTCACAATAGCGTTGCAGTACAAATTGATTTTTTTGTGCATCCACAATCGTTTATTTTAAAGAATTCATTTTCATAAAATACGCTTAAACAAAAGCACTCCGCTAATTAAAACATGGTTTTGCATTAGAGCTAAACCCCACCTTTAAAACGATACCTTATTTATTAATATTGGTTCCAAATGAGAGCAGAAAATTAGGAACTAACACAAAAAGACCTTACAGAAATAATATAAATGAGATGTGTGCTGAATTTCGTTTCGATATCTTGAACGGGTTTTTGATTTATGATTACTAATATGTCTAAATTTGACTTAATCAAAAGTTGGCGCTGCCAAGTCCATTTTCCAAACTTTTTTAAAACATTTATTTTCTGCCTTTACGTTAATGGACACACCAAATTTATCCTTATGTATTATATACTGAATAATCACTTTTTTGTTTTTTCGAAAATATTCTATATATAAGAAGTGGGCGTAGCTATCATCCGATTTCGCTCATTTTAAATAGCGCTCGGAGATAAGTGCCAAGGAGCCTGCATACCAAATTTGTTTAAAATATCTCAAAATTTACTCAAGTAATCGTGCTCACAGACCGACGGACGGACGGACATGGCTCAATCAATTTCTCTTTACCTCCTGAACATTTTGATGTATACGAGTATAAGTGAATATCTATCTCGATCCGCCTATGCCGTTACATACTACCAGTGTGACCAGGTGTTAGAAAAAAAAGAGGCTAAATCGGCAAAAAAAGGTAAGTAAATTAAGAAAAAAAGAAGCAAAAAAAGGCACAAATTTTTTTACGAAATCAATTTCAAATTTTTTATTTTAGTTTAAACTATTTGTATATAAGGCTGTAGACTTAACTTAAAGGAACTATTCTTGTTTGAACACATATCAGGCACATTCTCCTTGACTACGAATTTTTTCAAAGAAACACATACTATAGAAAATTCACTACAAACTAATGAATTTTATAATATTTTCTTCGTCTGATGAATCAGAAGAGCTTGAGTCTGCGTACAAAGTTTGTGTATTTATCATAGAGATAAGATCATCGGTAATTTCAAAATCAGTGCAACATTTGGATAATTGTTTCAACGCACATCTAATATTAAGCAGGGAGATAAGTATTTTAATTTTTAGCCTGTTCCTTAACTTAATTTTCAAAATGTTCATGGGACTAAAAATTCTTTCAACCTCCCCATTACTGAAAGGTAATACCAAAAAGCTAAATGCGAATTCGACCAGTTCTAAAAAAGGGGGTTCGTTTAATGAACTTTTATGTTCTCGGCCATCCGCCCAAAATTCTATGGTAGAGGTCACACTTGTCCACTGTACGGTTATTAGCTTTCGCCACTGCAGCTCAATCAATGCTAGTTGATTTTGTAACTTTCAAAGAATTATCAACTGAAAAAATGGTTTTTTTGTAAAGAGTTCATATGATCAGGTAGGCGATGCCGCAATTGGGTTATCAACTCCCTCAAAAATAGTTAACAATTTTTACGAATAATTTTCTGTATTTCGTCATCAATACTAACTTAATTTAACCTTAATTTTATACGAAAAAGTTTGGAGTAAAAAAAGGCTAAAAAAAGCCACGAAGCTAAAACCAAAATAATGAGGCTAAAGGACAAAAAAAAGGTTAAATCTAGCCTCGAAAAGGCTAACCTGGTCGCACCGCATACTACCATTAGGCGAAAGAAGTTAATATACCTTGGTATAAAAAAAGAAGTAAAATTACCTAACGTATGATACCCATATTCCACTTAAAAAAAAAAACAAGTAAGAAAGTCTAAGTTCGGGTGGAACCTAAAATTATATACCTAGTAATGATCTATTATGACATCCAATCTATGCGGGTCTATTTTAACACTTGTTATGTCGTATTATAAAGCCAGCTGATTGTTTTCAATAAAAAAACCCCTGTAATGAGTTCTGAGTGCTAAATTAATACCCCTGCGGGTTAGGGGTTTAGAATGTGCCCGAGGTAGGCATAACGGTCGTAAGAGGAGACTAACATGCACAAAGGTAATAACGTGCATTACCCATCTCTCTTTCTTACGGAAGGAGGGATGACACGACCTAGAAGGTTCCACTGGTCATACCAAATCGCTACGACGAGAGTCGGGCAGTACCACAAGGAAGTACCGGATTCATATCCGGCCAGGGACTGTCAGTTCGACAGCACTCAACAAAACCTTCGGGGAGTGTTTTTGTCGTTACAACAACAACAACAGTGGTAAATTAATTTATTTGTATATAAACAGGTTCCCTATCAATTGGTGCTTATAACATTTTGTCAAAATCCCAATACATTTTATGTTTGAAAAATTTGCATTCAAAAAGACAGATCGACAGACATGGTACTGATTATTTCAGTATACTTATTGATGGGCCCATCTCTTTTTCTTTTCATACGTACAAACATTTCATGTTCATGAAAGGTATGAAAATCAAAAAAGATACGAGTATATAACTTATCTATCGCAGTGGGGTATTAACTACTTGCCCAGATATTTTGCTTGTGTGTTATCCGATTTGCTAATTTTTGGCAGAAGTATACTATCTACTATTGAGAAGCAGCTGACCAGTTTTGATTGAAATATCTAGTTCAAACTACAAGCAATCGCCTTTGAAAAAACAGACATTTTATGCTGAAAAGTGGGCGGCGCCACGCTTACTTTCCCAAAATCCACAAAACTTTTTTTTCGGTCGAGTTTTGTTTAAAAAGCTTATTATGTGTGCAAGATCTTGCATAGTTACAGAAATATCGCGTTTTACATTTTACAAACAAATTTTTCAGAACTATTTTAGAAACTATTCGGTTTCACATTGGCAATTTGTTCACAATGCTTTTTCTCACCGTCATGTTCAACACGGTGAGAATTCAATCAAATATTTCAAACATTTTTACACAAAACAACAGTTGTGATATTTCTGTTGTTTTGAAAAAAAAAAATTTTAAGTAAATAAAAATTAAAAACGAAAAACAGGCAGCAAATACACTATAATAAAATCGGTCAAATTGACAGCGACGCAGGTAAGCGGTGCCGCTAATGACGGTAAGCATAGCTGCCGCTATATAGCGAACGTTACATTGAAGCACCGCTTTTCGAGGAAACCAAAGCTTTACCTTAATATATTCAATAGTTTCGCCAAATATCGTTTCGATAAATAAATTTTTGGGGCGGGGCCACTCACATTTTCGAAAATTTATGTTTTGTACCAATATAAATATGTGTGCTGAATTTCTTTTCGATATCTTCAACGGTTTTTGGCTTATGATAATAATATTTCTAAATTCGACTTAATCAAAAGTGGTCGGTGCCACCTCTATTTTGAAAAATTGATTGAAAAATGTATTTTGTGCCTTAAAATTAATGTACACACCAAATTTTATCCTTATAAGTGTATCAAGTAATGAATAATCACTTTTTTTGTATCTTTGAAAATATTCTAAATATAAAAAGTGGGCATTTTAAAAAGCGCTCGGAGATGAGTGCCAAGGAACCCGCATGCCAAATTTCATTAAGATATCTCAAAATTTACTCAACATATCGTATTAACAGACGGACGGACGGACGGACGGACATGGCCTAATCAATTTCTTTTTTCCTCCTAAATGTTTTGATATCCATTAGTCAATAGCTATCTCGATCCGTTTATTCCGTTGCATACCACCGTTAGGCTGATAAAGTTAATATACTCGTACATTGTGTGCGTAGCACTACTAGGTATAAAAAGTGATGGGTGGCAATCCTGCAAAATAGTTTTCAGTGGCAATATCTAGGTGGCTGAGATTTTAATGTTCATCCAAGCCGGTTGTGCCATTTAGGAGCAATGAGTTTTGGCATACTTTAGTTGTTAAAACTCACACTGTGCTGCGGTGAGAAGAATTATTATAAACATTTTTCAACTACACTTACCTAACTTCAAAGCTAATATGTACAGGGTGTTTTTTTTACAGGTTTGTTTTTCGAATAGAGATAAAACTGGCATTTTGTGGTCAAATCTGGCAACTCTAATGTCATTTATGTTCAGTTTGGTTTGCCATTTCATCATGAACAGGTTGACAAAAGAACAACGCTTGCAAATCGTGCAAATTTATTTCGAAAATAATGGTTCAGTTCGCGAAGTTTACCGTGAGCTCCGTCCATTTTATGGTCGACATAATCGTCCATCAGAGCAATTAATTCGGTTAACCATGGATCGTTTTCGCACTACGTTTACTCTATGTGATAATACGCATCCGCAGAGACGTCGAACAGTGCGCACCGAAGAAACAATTGCCGCTGTAGAGCAAAGTGTTGAAGAGTACCCGAATGAATCGATTCGCCACCGTGCACAGCAATTGGAGCTTTGTCCATCAACTCTATGGAAGATTTTGCGCAAAGATCTTGGCTTGCGGCCTTACAAGATCCAGCTTGTGCAAGAATTAAAGCCGCGAGACCATGCAATGCGTCGTGATTTTGGTGTATGGGCCGAAAATGAGATTGATTTCGATGCTGATTTTCATCGCAAAATTTTGTTCAGTGATCAGGCTCATTTTTGGTTGAATGGCTACGTCAACAAGCAAAATTGCCGCATTTGGAGTGAGGAGAATCCACATGAGACCCTTGAAACGCCATTACATCCACAAAAACTGAGTGTTTGGTGTGCTCTATGGGCTGGTGGTGTCATTGGGCCATACTTCTTCCGCAATAATGCTGGAGAGGCAGCTACCGTTAATGGAGACCGGTATAGAGCCATGATAACCGACTATTTTGTTCCCGAATTGGATGGCATGAATGTGGATGAGTTGTGGTTCCAACAAGTCGGCGCTACATGCCACACAGCGCACGTCACAATCGATTTATTGAAGGAAACATTCGATGAGCGCATAATTTAGCGGAATGGACCTGTCAATTGGCCACCCAGGTCGTGTGATTTGACACCATTGGATTATTTTCTTTGGGGATATGTGAAGTCGCTCGTCTACACCAACAAACCAGAAACGTTAGGGGAATTGGAAGCCAACATTCGTGGCGTTATTGCCGACATACGGCCCCATATGCTCGAAAAAGTGGTTGAAAATTGGACCTGTATAATTGGCTTTATTCGAGCCAGCCGCGGCGGCCACATGCCCGAAATCATATTTAAACATTAATGGCATAAAATTATCCTTCCAATAAAGCCAAATTGATGGACCTTGAAACGATTTTCTTGTGTTTTATTTCAATTCAAAGTTCTATACCCCTAAAAAAAACACCCTTTAAATATAAGTTAAAAAAGTTTTTAATCGAGTCGTCATGGGACGCGAATCGCCCCCGTGGGTTTACTGAAATTACATGTTTATTTATGAGTACAACGATAGTCTTGTTTTAAAATATCTCTTCGAAATATACTAAGCTAATAAATTTTAAATGACTTAAAGAAACCAATATTCTGAGGATTCGTATTCGTAAATCTCTGAATGGGTTACTTTAATCAAATTAGTGAAAATTGGTTTAATATTTTCTGTGTTTTTGGAAGAAAACTTGATTGAATAAATTCCAGGTTATTTTTACTAGCATTATTTTTATTTCTCTTCGGTTTAGATATTAACTATTACATGTAGTATAAAAAACAAAACGGAAACCGTTAAGAAATTTTATGTTTGTGTCTGGCCTAGAATTTTATTAAATTTTCTATTCTTGTTGGGCTCAAGTAGGTGTGCAAAACAATATTGCAACACTGTCCATATATTTTTTAGTGCCACGGTATTTTCTTTATGTTCATACACAAACCTACCTCTAATTATTATCTTGTTGCTGAAATTTAAAAACAATTTTTTTTTTTTCTGAATTATGTCTCCCCTGATTTAGAACTGTCGGGATTTTTGTTCTTATATTGCCTAGTTGGCATCTCTTTATTAAATATTATATTATAAGTTTAAAAGGCTGCTTATATGAAAACTATTGGATTTTCGTTTCAGAAAAGCCGCGCACAGACTTTCATTCCACTTGCATTTTTTTAAATTCGTGTCTCAGTGTGTATTCGTTTATCTTGTTGTTCCTCGTTGTGTCCAAACGCAGAAGATACAGTTGAACGGTGCACTGAATTCCCGTTAAAACCCTCAAATTCAGAGGTTGTGTGACCCAAATCATGAGCTTGATGTTGTGGATCCTCGTCGATATATTTTATGTAAGATGGTAATACGAGTTCTGTGGTAGGATCGACGTTGACAGAGTGACTTTTGTTTTTCAAATATTGTGGCTGCTGCGGACTATAGTTGCATTGGGTGTGCTGCTCTGCATAGCTAGAATTAAGCAGGTTAGAATTGTAGAGCGAATAGCCAGGATACGTGCTGCGTGGACTGCGTAAACTATGCATCGAACGGAGTTCAGTCAAATCTTCCATTGTTGAACGGAATGCACGTATTACGCGTAACTGAAACAAACAAAATTAAACCACAAAATAACGAACCATAGAAAACACAATAAAACGAAATAACTTTTGAAATTAATTAGAAAAATTTTAAGCAAAAGAAAACAACCAATTGATTAATTATTTAAAAGTTAGATCTTTAAACATAAAATCGTACAGTGTATCTATTGTTAACAATTTATTTGGTCGATGAGAAACTTGTATTGTGTAATGAAGTATAGTACTTTTACAGAAGCATACAGGTGGTTTAAATGGAAACAAAATGAAAGCAAAATTAGTTTATGCTTTACCTCGTGGACTTTGAACTTTCATCTTCATGGTGTATATTCCCTATGTCCTTAGTTGACCTGATATAAATAACTCTATGAAAAATATGAGTAACTGTTTTCATTTTGTGTACCAACAATTCAATTTAATTGTTGCTTTCACGGTCTGTACATTTTTAAAGCAGCCATGGCTATAAATGAGCTCAAGGCCAGGAATAATAATTTTCATGAAAATTACATTGGTTTTTTGTTATCAGTTTAATTAATTATTAAACGTTTTTACTTGAATAGAAAATAAACATTTTAGAGACAACCGTTGTAGCTTTTCTTTTGTAAATCCATTTCGGACTTCCTCATCAGAGAAATTTTACCACACTCTGCTAACCATTCAGTTGTGGTTTTTCCGTAAGCCAAACTCCTATTTCTAACCACTATACCATATCTATGAGTAACCCCCCCCCCTATCAGGCAGTCAGCACTTGATCATGATGGATTTTTTGTTTGTGTGCCTGTACTATCGACAACTAACGTGCTCTTATTTTCTCTACCAACAATTCAACGCAAAAAAAAGATAAACAGAAAATAATTTAAAAATCGTGATCAATGCAACGTTTTCTACATTTTGCCATTTTTTTTTTCATATATAGGACAACTCTCAAATGAGTCCCCGTACCATTATTATAACTTAGCCGTACTAATATCAAACCTTTCACCGGACTCCTAATTTACAAACAATATCGGTCTGGCATCACATAAAGGGCAGCTGATTTCAATTTAATTGCATACTTTTAGGCGCAAAGATCGCTTTTTACGCTCACAACGGCGTATCAGTACAAATTGATTTTTTTGTGCGTTCACAATAGTTTTGTTTTTAACAATTAATTTATATATGATTGGCTAAACAAAATCACTAAGCCAATTAATATGTGCTTTTGCATGTAGAGGTAATCTCTACCTATAAAACGATACCTTACTTATTAATAATGGTTCCCAATGTAAGCAGAAAATGGGAAGCCAATCAGTACTAATATATAAGATTCTGTCAAATGAATAATTTACATAAATATATGCATACTTACTATTCAGCTTCCGGGATTTCTCGATGGAAATAAGTTAATAACTATAAAAAGCATCAACTTTAGTGATGTGCCATTTTCGCACTAATAACCTGATTCAATTATTTAAGAACATTTGATTGTTTCGCTTCATTGAATTTCGAGATTACGAACAGTTTTTTTTTGTACTATGAAAAGCAACTGACTTTTGGGAAGTCAGCCACTCATTCACCCAGAAAAAAAGCGTTGTAAAACTAATAAAACCTAGTGCGTTCATCGACACAAATCTGTGAAGAGTTCCCTTTCTTAAGTCATAAACTATAATATTGTTTTGAGAACATATTTTTAAGTCATCATTATACACCCTCTCTTTTTGTTGCAGGATTGATAGGAGCTAAAGGAGTATTTGGGTTCTAATTCGCTGCACATTCATGTAAACTCAACATTCCACCAAAATCCGAAAATTTTGATGAGGAACTTTGCAAAACTGTAGAGCGAAGTTATAACAATTTTCTGGCGGCGACAATTAAGGAAAAGTTGCGAATTCCAAGTAATAATTATAAAGTGGTAAGCAATTAAAACGTAGCTAACGCAACAGCAGGACTTTCTAGTGGATGTGTTGAGAACAAATCGGTCATGGATGGTCGCACAACTTGAGTAACAAAAGTCGAATCTAGTAAAGCTACAAGAAAATCCACATGCACCGAATATAACCCCAACGGGTAACGTGTATTTAAAGCAAAGGTTTGAATCATATATACCGCAGTTGACTCAGCATTTCGAAGCTTATACTACATTTACACTGCAACGCATTTAGAAAATTCAAATGAGTCATTTCAAACCCATTTACATTAGCTCATTTGCATGTTGTTTGACATTTCCTTTATGCGAAACTTCAAACGCAATTCGTCCGAAACAAATGTCATGCGAAGCGAATGCAATGAAGTCATTCATTTGGGAAATGCGATTTGTATGGGGAAATGCCACTCATTTGGATTTTTTCGCCCAAAATGACTCATTTGGTGCAGTTTGAAAACAGTGTTAGGTAGTTGTAAAAAACCTGCTACGAGCTACTGATCAAGCTATTTGGGACAGAAAACATTCAAACGCGTGTTAGCTTATCAATTTGCTGAAAAGCTAGGGCTAAAACACAATTTTAACCACGAAAACAAAATGGCCGAAAGTGCATGTTTCATAAGTTTTTAACGAAATCCGGAGTTTTCCATTAGACAAGCTGAAGGTTTAGCCGTGATCTGTCGGACAAACCAGAAAGGATATTCAATACGGATGAATCCGGAATTCAATTACATAACAAACCCGGAAAAGTCGTTGAAAGGTGCGAGAGTCGTCAATTCAGTCACATCTGTCGAGAAAGGTGAGTCCGTGACGGTCGTTGCCTGTTGCAATACAATTGGTAATTTCCTTACATCACTTATAATAAAACGTGTGAATAAAAAATCTGAATTTGAGGACGGACTTCCGATGGGCACAAAACTCTTCTATAAATGGTTAACAGAACATTTCATGCCTCTGAAGCCCCATGGTAAGGTTCTGCTGATTTAAGACGGGTACTCGTCACACTCAACTGCACCAGACATGCTGGTAATGGTACTATTTGATTGTGTTTGCCAAGTCACACAACTTCAGCCTTACAGCCTTTAGACAGGGCGGTATTTCAACCATAAAACTATTCAATTCATGCGCTTGAATCTAAATAAAAAGGTCAGCCGTTCAATGTCGGAAGGCTTATCCATAATGCTTGGATTCGCGCTGCTAGCCCTGCAAACGCTCTAAGCTGCTTCAGAGGTAGGCAATTTACCCAGTTAACAGAAATGCATTGCCAGATACTACATTTCTAATATCAGATACTGCACTAGGTAGGGAAATTCGACAATTCTCGTGAGACTCTTTTGGCCGTACAAAGAATAGAATCATCTCTACCTCAAGTTTCTGCTTCTGTAGTTGGTCGACTAGAGCTAAACAATCAAAATATTTGCGAACATGAACAAAATAAGACACCACCAAATCCGTCACGTACTCCAATTGATAGAGATGTTAGTATTACTGATATTGGCGGTTCTACAATTGCAGAGATTTTAGGAACCGATATTGAGGTACAACAAGAAACACCTTCAAAAATTCTAATCACCTATTCCCAAAATTCCTTTGACCATGTATAAGAGGCCGAAGCAATCAGCAGATATTTTGAATTCACAAAGAAATATAAAACGTAAGATGGATGTGGCTGAAAGAAAGAACAAACAAATAAAAGCTAGTTTAAATAAAACTGAAACTACCAAAGAAATTAAGAAGACAAAGAAGAGAATCATTATTAAAGACAACAAAAATAAAAAAATACAACGAAATAAAGCAAATACTTTTAGCGAAAATGACGATGAAAGAGCTGATTTGCTTGATAAAGAAAATGAGGACTATTTAAAACTAAACCAAGACCTAGCATCAGTAAAAAGACAAACTATTTACAGTTCAAGCTGTGAAGCTCAAGACAATCCAGCAATTTGAGATTACTGCATTGAATGTTTTGAAAACTATCCAACTGGATTCAATGTTTTATGTGTCAGAACCGGCTACATGAAACCTGTACACTTTTCAGAAATAATTGCACAAGATGTGAAAATTAAAAGCACTAGCACACTGAGCTACAATTAAAGTGGATAAAATAATGATTTTAATATATAAATTTCTTTCCCATTTGGTCCTTCCATCGGAGTGGTGGTCTCCCTCTTAATCTGCTTCCACCGGCGGGTGCCAATAACAATACCTTCTGGGCTGGAGCTGCTTCGCTCATTCGCACAACGTGGCTTAGCCAACGAAGCCGCTGTGTTTTAACTCACTGAACTATGTCGGCGTATGTGCAGCTCCTCATATAATCTTCTTCGGTACTCGCCTTCGTCAACACGCAAAGGTCCACAAATCTTTCGAAGAACAGTTAAAAGATAAAAAAACACAAAATGTTTTCTTTTTATCGTTTGGGTTTTTCGCCTACATGGTATAAAAGGCATCTATTCTGCGCTGTAGGCATCTACGCTTCTCAGTATTTTTATGGTGGGTCAACTATCCATACAGGTAGGCATCTATCCTTAAAAAAAAAATGCTAATTTCTGCAAGAACTGTGTCTAACGTGTAAGAATTAATAGTAATAATTCAGAGTAGAAGATTAAACTAGCTACGTTAATAAAGGTTATTCATATAAAGTTAATATTTTTGAAATGAGGCGGCTTTCCAAAAAGTGGGGCATCTCTCCCGGTTTTACCATACAGAGTGTTATTTTTGTTCGCCGAGAGAGGACTTTACTTTACATTGCTTTCTCAGTCCAAAGTAGCATTTCTTTTGCAAGTTTCAAATTGTTCGTTAGATTTCTAGGTTGGCATTATTGTTGGTGTTAATGCTGTTTCCCTGGTAAACGAAGTCCGTTCCTATTTCACCACCAAACCCCTTTTTCCGCTTCATTTTCTAATTTGGAGTAAGCAGAAGTGACGGCGCATTTGTTAAGGCCAATGATATCAATATCGAGAGCATACGCCAACAGTTGCAAGTTTTTATAAAATAGTGTTCCAGCGCGGTTAAGTTCTGCAGCTTTTAGCATTTTCTCCATCATCAAATTAAAGAAATCTTGCGATTTTGAAACCTCGTTTAGTTTCGAAAGGCTTCGAGAGGTCCTTTCCAATTCCGACCGAACTGATGGTGTTGCTCATCGTCTTTTAAGCAGCTGTATAAGTTTTGTACAGCTCCTTTTCCTGCTATCGAAAGCTGCTTTAAAATCAAGAAAGATGTGATGTGTGTCAATTATTTTCTAACGGTTTTTCCAACATTTGTGGCATTGTAAAAATCTCTATTTGGATTTACTAGGTCTGAAGCCACACTGATAAGGCCTAATCAGGCTGTTATCGTCAGACTTCAGTCTTTCGCCCAATAAGCTTGAGAGAACCTTGTATGCCATATTCAGAAGGCTGCTTCCGCGATAGTTTGCGCTGTTTGGAGGATCTCCCTCCTTGTAGATTGGGCATAGAAAGCTTGTATTCCATATTGCATATAAGCCAGTGGCGTATCCAGGGGGGAGCGGGGATTGATTGTATTTGCAGTTTTATGACCTATTAAATTTTACCATTTATAATAAAATGCCAGGGTGAAGCTGGTAGAAAATAGTGGCAATTATGGACATTGACTAATAAATTTATGGTGGCAGTTTTGTTATGCGAAAGGCTCCAAAAATAAAAAATTTTCTCTATTGCTTAGTATTATAAAATTAGGTCAACATTAAAAACATTAAAAATTATTTTTTTTATATACTAAAAAGACGAAGTCTTTTAGCATCTTTGTTAACACAATGCGTTCTGCCCTTGTGTAATAAACTTCAACCAATAAAGATAGACAGGGATTGTAGTGAATTTCGCAAAAGACTTAGTACTGGAGTTACGACGTATTCGTTCCGACGAACATGACTTTAAAAAATTGTTCGGCACTTGTGACATGGATAATGAAATCAAATAGAACCGATTCAAATTTAATCAAAGTCTGCAAGCAGGTAACTTAGATGTTCATTTCATGATTCCTGTTTTTTATCCATTAATGTATAGATTATATAATAATTGTAATAGGTAGTCGATTCACTCAACATAAAGCAATCTTCAGAGACTTCGCGTCAGTTTTTCAACAAACCACAGAGAAGAAAAATGACAAAAATTAATTTAAGCTTGCTGAATTTTATGAACCCCTTGTTCAAAACCAAAATATAGTGGCCGAAACCAATTTATGGTCACGGTTCTTAAAATTGACATAATTTTCCGCCAAAAACTGCGTTTTACGCACTTCAGAGTTACGACAAAACGTCATTTCATAACTTATACAAATGGCTACAAATTTTTGCAACTCTCCCCGTTTCCACTTCTACAGTAGAACTCACCTCTTTAACCTTTCTTCTTCTTCAAATTCCCCTCAATCGTCTAAGCGATTTTAGCTTTTTACCATGGCCCCATCGGAGTAGTGGTCTCCCTCTTCCTTTGCTACCATCGGTGGGCGCCGATAAAAACGCCTTCTGAGCCGAGACATCTTCATTCATTCGCACAACATGGTCTAGCTTATAGGACGTTGGGGTTTAATTCGTTGGCCTATTTCGGGGTCTGCATATACCTCATACAGCTCATCATTAAATCTTCTTTGGTACTCAACCCTTCCCTAAATCCTGGCTACGCCACTGATAGAAGCTGACGAATGCACCTTACCAGCTCCTCGCGGCACTGCTTGAATAGCTCACCGGGCAAACTACCAGCGCCAGCTGCTTTATTCCTAAATCCAATGTCAATTCCTTCATTTTCGATTGTGGGTTCGTGTTAGCCATCTGCTCCATTTTTTGCTCAATTTCTTCGTTCTAAAGGGCAGAGAAGTGATCCCTCCATAATCTTTAACTCTCTGAACCGGCCACCGGGTCGTCGTTCTCATTTTTACAGGAGTTTGCTTCCGGGTTTGAAACCTTCCGCCATTCGCCGAATTTTTTGATAGAATTTTCGGCCGCTATTCCCGTTGACTAGCATCTCAAACTCTTTCATTTCATGCTTTTTCGCCTCTCGAAAAAGCCGCTTCGCTTTCCTCTTCGTCCTTTCTTTCCTTCATCATCCTTTCATCATCGTACGAGTTGTTTATTCGCGTTCTGTGGAATCCAATTACTTCTTCGGCTGCGGTACGGAGTGCGGCTTTGAGCTTTTTCCTACAATTTTGAGGGGCCTACAGTTGTTTTACGACTCCGAACAGCAACTGCAAGTCAGATAAATTTTTGATGATAAGCCTTCCATGCCAGAAACACACACGGACAGTTTGCCAAACCACTGCCGAGGGGCGACCCCGTTTTGAAAAAACTGTTTTAAAACAACGTACCTTGGACACCACGGCGGCAGGCGTATGTTAGTATCGGGGAATTCAAATCAAGATATATTGAAAAATTTACAGTCTGAAAGAGTGCAAAAGTCAGTATTTAAAAGCTGCAGAAGCTTGCACACAAAAAAAAAGTTGGAAATGTTCGCCCCTAAGTTTAAAGCTTATGTTGAAAGAGTTTCGGAACAGTTTATTTTTTTGGTCATTACAAGAACCGTCGAAATTGTGTTTTATTTCTAACTTTGTTATTTAACATCCTCCCGAGGACCTCCAGTCCTTACCTTCAGTTTCATCCCAAAGACCTCTACTGATTGGTTTCTTAAATCAAAATGTTCTTAGTTTTCTACTTTTACCAAAATATTTAAACTAACTGTATTTAAGAACTCATGTTATGCGAATGGACAAATGAGCTCCAACCAAGAAGCTTTTCCTATCGACTTCCAAATTCGAAAGGGGAGTCTCGACTGACTTGGAAAGAACAGGTGGAGGATGACTTGAACTCCCTTTGTGTTTCCAATTCGCGTCAACTGTGGATGAAGGGGGAAGACTAGCGTGTTCTAACACTCAATAAAATCGCCTGGGCGGTTAAGCATCAATGATTCGACTTAAAGGTACCATAAATAATTTAAAATTAACTAAAAAATTTCTTTGAAACTCTAGGTTCTTTGTTTTGAAAGTTGAAAGGGCCAAATACACTGTTAGACAGTAAAAATATACTTTTGTTGTTCTAAGAGTATTTCGCCCTGTTTAAACGGTTAATTCTCAGAGGCATGCGGATAAATGGGATCAGTCAGGCAAATCGTGGGAATGAAATAGGATACCCAGTATCGCGTTCAAAACCTCAGTACTTGGAAATGCCTTCCCTGGGTTTTCATATGTCATTTTTTCATTATTTCAAACTGTAAAGGGATCTCTGAGTATACAAATATACAATAATATGCCATTTAAAGTTTTAAGATAAGATGTTTCAGATACAGAAATACCAGCAGCACAAGCTCTTCGCACTATCCCTTTTCTGCCTCACTTTTTTGGCCGAAAAGGATGCGCCGCCTCCCTATTCAACTCGCGGTAGCGCTCGCGCACCCTCCCCGTTGCATTCCCTATTAACGTGGCTTTCATCATTGAAGCAAGTATTTCGTCGAGTTTTCTAATAGCCACATACTTTTTCAGCGGGGGTGTGGACAACGTTTTTGCTCTTACAGTGGGAACGAATCTTGGCTGCTACAAGGTAGTGATCAGAGTCGATATTAGGTCCTCGTATTGTGGGAACCTCTAAAACCTTGGAAGCATGCCGTCCGTATATCAGAACGTGGTCGATCTCGTTGCGTGTTATTCGATGGGGGGACGGCCATGTATAATGACGGATCAGAGGCGCCAGATACCCCCTCTTTACCCACTCTGGCGATAAAGTCACCAAGCACGACTTTTATATCATGTCGCTTCTAATGGCTAGCATCTTTTTCCAAGTCGGCATTCTCTTCCATCGGTGCGTCAGCGCAGAGCGTTTATCTGCTCAATAGTGGCAGTACTACGCCCATTTAAATAGCGCTCGGAGATGAGTGCCAAGGAACCTGCATACCAAATTTCATTAAAATATCTCAAAATTTACTCAAGTTATCGTGTTAACTGACGGGCGGACGGACAGACATGGCTTAATCAATTTCTTTTTGCCTCCTGAACATTTTGATGTATATAAGTGAATATCTATCTTGATCCGCCTATGCCGTTACATACCACCGTTAGGCGACTAAAGTTAATATACCTTATGTGCGTAGCAATACTAGGTATAATAAAAGTAACCAACAACAGATAAGCAAATAAGATCTTTGCTAGGGATAACGGGCTAATACCGTAAATTTATAAAAGACTAGCTTATGCCCGTGGGTTCCACCCCACATTGCTATAAAAAATATGCAATGTATGTATGTATCCCCAGCGATTAATCTCATGTAACCCCTTACCAAATTTCAGTGGTCTAACGTAAATTCTTCTAGAGATACGGACTATACAAATTTCCAGTTGTATAGGAGGTGCCACGCCCCCTATAGATATCAACAAATTGTTTAATCCATGACTATCCCTGGAAGATATCCAGTGCGTGTTTGAAATTTGGTTACGATCGGTTTATACGTTCAGGACACAAGTCGGTCTATAGATACATACATAATTTGAATTTCATAAATATAGATTATACTAAAGTCACTTATCCTATGATATCTTATAACTTTAAATGAGCTATTCTTGTATATTGGTATATCCAGACTATTTTGAAAACCGCTCAACCGATTTGGATGAAATTTTGTATGTAGATAGTGTACTACATTCTAAGAATTTTTACCTAGGTGTTGCCACATGGGATGTGTTTATGGGTTTCCACCTATCTGGATTGTTTTTAATTGAATGGAAAAAAGGCAATTGGGTATCAAACGAAAGCGTATTAAGAAAAAAGTTTCTAAGCAGGGTTGCCATTTTTGTTCGAAAAGAATTTCATATACCGAGAATTACACTCATCCAAGGGGCCGCTAGGGTGAACTATGTAATTTCCAGTAAGGCCAACATTTGCTACGACTGCGCATAAAGCTCAGGGACAAACTCTTGAGTCTGTCGGAGTGGAGCTAAATTCATCGATGTTCATGCATGGTGTGTTATATGCGGCGTTTTCAAGAGTTAAGCGACCAACTACGTTAAAAGTAACGGAACATGGTATGGAAGGATATGTTTTAATAATGTTTTTAAAATCTCTTTTTGAAAAGAAACAACCAGTGTACCTGAGTATCTAAAAAAAACTAAGTTTACTATTATTTAAAGAGGGATATAAAAATAAATTTAAATGACCCAAAATACATTTCTTGGAAAAACTCAATTCTTTAATAACTGACCACCCTATTTTGAGATACCATAATTTCAATAAAATATGCCAGCAACTTTGACTTAGGGGCAGTATTGTCTCAAGATGGTCCCCCTATATGCTTCGCGTCCACAAAATTAAATGAACATGAAAAAAACTATGCTACGGTCAAAAAGAAGCTTTTGATGACTGTTTGGGCCGTTAATTCCTTTAGGCCATATTGTATGCCACCGGATTTGATTTGCTTACTCTCCCACTCTCATCAAGAATATTTCAGCGACCATTTTCCTATATTGGATACAGTAGTAGATCGGTTTAAGTCTCAAATATTTATTGTAGAACAGTAAGCAAAGCACATATATCGAAGAAAACGATATTGTCGATAACATATCTGATATATTAAGAAGACACATAATACCTGGTAAGACTGCAATATATTCAGAGCTTGGCGTATCAGTTTATAACAAGGTACAAACTATTTTAATAAAGCTTTTCCAAAAAAGTAGTAATAATAAATTTTTCAAATGTTTGTATTTTGCCAAAGACTTGAAAATCAATATTTCATACTAAAGAGTCTGGACACTCAGGTATAACACCAAGTTACCAAGATCCCAAAAGACAAATTTTTTATCCTAACCTTAAGTATGTATTAACAGAGTAATCAATAATTCTGATGTTTGTAGTGCAACTAAGTTCGATAGAAATCTCATTAGAAAAAAATTTTCACTAACAGAGACCTATTCATTTCTAATTTTTAGTGACAAATTTTCGCAACATGCTGGGGCATTCTGTTTAGAAGATCAAAATAACATGGCATTAATCGAAAAAATTAGATAATACACTTCCTAATTCGGTAAAATGAAAAAGGTAGTTTGTGACAATGAATTCAACTCTGTAAATATAAAACAATTTGTTAGGGAAGAAGATATAGCCATTCATTTGACATACAGGCAATTCCGACGTAGAAAGATTTAATAACACTTTAATAGAAAGAATAAGAGCTCTAAATGTAGTAAATAAGTTACCAATTAAGGACCAGGTTAGTAAAGCTATTGACATCTATAACAATGCATATTATCCAAAAATGTACATAGTTATAAAATAGATAAGAAAAAAATAAAACTTGGAGCAGAATCAAAAAAGTATAACATTAATATTTTACTATACTAGAGTTCGCCCAGTGGTTGAAATTCAACCAATAAACTTTATTTTATTTTATTTTTTTGCTGTAGGTATGTTTTATCCGCCTTTTTTTCTTCCTTTCTATGTCGTTCCTTTCCTCTAACATATTTTTATTTTCCTTCATTTCTTTTTTTGCTCTCTTATTTTATTTTTTACTTTCCTCAAACTTCTTTTCCTTTCCCTTCCCTTCCTTTTATTTTCTTTCTTTCCCCTTCGTTTTCTTACCTTTCATTTAATTCCCTTTCCCTTCCCTTCCTTTCATTTCCTTACCATTCCTTTCTTTCCTTTAATTTTCCTTCCTTTCCTATCCTTTCCATACCCTTCCTTTCCTTTTCCTTTTCTTTCCTTTAATTTTCCTTCCTTTCAATTCTTTTCCTTTCCTCTATTTTCCTTTAATTTTCTTCGGTTCTGTTTGTAGGTATCAGCAATGAATTTTACATATTTGCTCATATTTGAAATTTCTTGTTCTTCGCACTCACAGTGAGAGCCGACCACACGAATAACACAAAAACATGCATGGCAAGTCTACTCACACTACTACGGCTCTTAATTTTTTCCTACAAAGCAACTCCTCGGCCATGCTCACGATTCAGCATAGTACACAAAAAGCAAGTACACACACACACAGCGTGTATATAGTGTGAATAAGTAAATGTGTAGTGGTGTAACTTTTATGTAAAATTTTTTATATTAAAATGATTTTTAAAATTTTTTTTATTTACGGATAAAAGTACACCTCAAAATTTCCTATCTATACATATATAATTTGTATACCTTAGAATTATAGTTTAGCAGAAAACGGTTCTACATTGCATTCATCTTGTCTATTTATATATAAGATACTAGGTGGACCCGTGCGCGCCTTACGCAAAAAAAAAACAAAAAATGGTTTGAAACCTTTTATTAGTCCAGGTCCAGGATTTTTCAAACCTTTTTCTCAAATTAGAAAAAAAGATTTTCAGCTCCACTTGTTGTGAGACCACAAAAAATTACACAAATATGCGCAAACAGCTATTTGAAATTCCGCCTCTTATATTACATTCACATAGAGCCATAAACTTGAGTTGATTGACAACATCAATATGAATTAACTCAAAAAATGCCCCTTTAACTCGAGGTTATGACCCAATGTGAACGCAGTCTTATTCACTTATTTTAGCAAAGTTCAACATTCGCAATCATTTTTTTAAAGAATTCATTTTTATAAAACACGCTTTAACAAAAGCACTCCGCTAATTAAAACATGGGTTTGCATGTAGAGCTAACCCCCACCTTTAAAACGATACCTTATTATTATTGGTTCCAAATGAGAGCAGAAAATTAGGAACTAACACAAAAAGACCTTACAGAAATAATATATATGATGATGATACTGTTAACGTATTTTGATAGATATCAAAGACGCTTCAATAATAATTTCGAAAATTACATTTTTTGCAAAACAGTTCATTTTTAATAACGAATTTCTCGAATAATTTGTTAACCATTGTGTATGAAAAATTAATTCGAAACAATCTCCTTTTAGTTCCGTTTTCAACGAGATACAATTTTTATATATCCTAGGAAGGATATTCTAATTTAATCAATTTCTCTGAACCTCGAAAAAAGTACTTTCAGTATTTTTATTTTGAAATTATACATCAACAAAGCTTTACCATCTTGATTTGTATGATATTTCGTTCCATTTAAGAGGATGAAATACCATTTCCACTAAAGCAAAAATAATTAAAATCGAAGTTAGAGTGACGTATGGCGAATTTTTTTTTATAAAAACTTTCAGTTTTTTTCGACATTCATCTTCGTTTTTGTAACTTTTTTTTAACGAATTATTAAATAACCTCCTGGTTTTACAATGTGAGTCAATATCCTATTTCTTAGTAAACATTTTGGCGTTTTCCGGATTATATTCAGTAGAAAAATGGCAATGTTATAAGAGATTTAGTGAACAAAACTATGTTTATTTTTTAATACAATCGTATTTATCTTCATTTTTTTTCATATTTAAGTATACTAAAAGTGTGAAAAAGTTGAAAGTTTTCACCGTTTTGGTACATTTTGTTCTTCTCAAAGAAGGAAGCAGCAAAAATCCCTCATCATAGCTTTATTCCAATGTGCTTGGTATCGCAAATCCATTTCTTTTATATCTTGGTGGAAACACTCACCGTGCTCATCACTTTCACCACCCAGGTTGTCAGGAAAGAAATCCAAATGGCAATGGATGAAATGAATTTTTAACGACATATTTATGCCTTGGAAGAAATATGATAACTGCTCAACGCAATGAAAAAAATAAGTGAAGGTTTACCTACACATATTTTCTCATAGTTTGTTAGCAAATCATCGATCATTTGTTTGTAATTTGGGCTTCTAATGTTTCCTAGAAAATTCGCACAAACTGCACAAAAAGAATCCCATGCCTTAGCCTCGTCCACCGATAGAGCTGAATGAAAACTGGCGTCTTTAAAAAGTTTTGTAATTTGCGGGCCCACAAACACACTTTCTTTTAGTTTGGTATCTGATAAATGTGGAAACGTTGACTTAAGATGATAATTACGCGCTTGTTGGCATTTCTCAGCAAAGCCGTTACGAATTTTTTTAAAATACCGAGTTTTAAATGTAAGGTAGGTAGTCTAATTTTATGTTTCTCCAATAGTGGCTCAAATTTAATGTTATCCTGTCCAACGGCAAATCCTATTCTATCTGGCCAAATGTTTTTAGAGTAATGATCCATACGCGCCCAACTGTCTCATTTGCACAAAAAGCAGCAGTACTTAGCCCTGCTGCAAACCAGTTAGTACCGCAACGACTTTGCGATCTGAAGAAATCTTCCAGCCATGTTGTTTATATTTGATAAGGTCAAGGATTTTCTACATGGATTCATATGTTCTTTCCTACCAACTGCGTGTGCTGTAACATAACATACCCCTTATGTTATAATATTAACTTATATTCAATGCAACCTTGTAGGCAATTGACACTACCATCAGCGGCTGTAGGCAGTTGGCTGGAAAAGCAACGGCAACGGGGATTCGTTTTCTTTCCTGCTAAATAAAATAAAGTCGCAAAAGAAAACTAAAGTGTACTAGTGAAACAAAACTAAACTAAAACTAAAAGTATAACACTTTAGAGGATTATAAGTATTAGAAAATAAAGACAAATTAACTGAAAGAAAAGTGTTTTGTTGCATTTGTGCATATGCACTTGAAAGCAAAATCTTGGGCGTAAATTCGCACAGTAAATGCACGATGAGTACATTATATGGCGACCGTGCACAAAACCTAAACGCTGAATTTATTTAAAAAAATCCACGACATGTGGGAAAAGTAAAAATGTATTTCAATATGTGAAAAGTGACAAAAATTACAAAATTAAAAAAAAATTACAAAAATACAAAAAAAATCATAAAATCCTCAAAAAATACAAAAAAAAATGCAAAAAAATGTATAAAATTACCAAAAATACACAAAAAACAAAAAAAGGTATAAAACTATCAAAGTATATATTATATATGCTAAAATTATCAAAAATACAAAAGCATAAAAACTACAAAATCCAAAAAAATTACAAAAAAATACAAACTACACAGAAAAAAATCTTTTAAAAAGAAATTAATTACAAACTGTAAACATAAAAATTTCAACACGCTAAATAAAAACAGTATGAACTAAAAATTTTATTTGCATGCATTTTAACGTGACAAAAAATCAACTTTTTTAAATGAATCTTGCGTGTGAAGTGGTGATACAGTCGTGAAATAGCTAAAAATAAAAAAACTTTGTCAATTAATTGCAAATAATACAACAAATTAAAATGAGATTAAACTGAAGCAGAGGTAATATAGACAAATAATAGAAATAAAAGCTATATAAACGGAGATAATAGAGCGAAATTTAATAAATTAGAGACAACAATATAATTCAAACAGAGATAAATTCAATTTAATAAAGACAGAGATAATTTAGACGGAAATAATGGAAAGCGAACCAAAAGTGAGGACTGTACCTAACCACTCAGCACACAAAAACCGTAAGGCGCTACATAACGGTGAAGAAATCACGCCAAAAAAGTACCGCTACAAAAGGTAACCACGCCGTTTTTGCCACGCCAAGCCGGCGGCAGCACAGTGAATACATATGATGTAGAAATAAGAGCAGCGGCAGCGGAACCCGACTTGGAAGCAGCAGCAGATCCCGAGCAGCAACAGCGGCGAAACCATAAAGCAGCGGAAGATATTTGGTATATGTATGTATAAATGTATAAATTAGAGCGCCTATGTATTACACATGTAGCCATATATAATGATTCCATGCAACATTGTAGCTTTTTAATATGTAAATTTGAATATAATTTAATAACATATTTGATTTTCCATTTCTTTAAATAACTACAATTCAACTACAAATTGGAGTTGCTAAATATATTTTGATGCATTTTTTTAAGTATGGTGCTACCGTAAAAATACGGATTTGTTATGATAAATACGGTGCGTCCTTAATATATGTAAATAAGTGAAATATTAAACTAATATGAATACTTACGTAGTATGCTATTTTGTTTGAGTAAAACGGTGCGGCCGTTATAAAACTCAAACATTTTGAGTGAAACGGTGCGGCCGTCACATAAATTTAATGCAGTTTTGAGTGCAACGGTGCGGCCGTTACGTAAAATATACAAATACTTTTTTAGTGCAACGGTGCGGCCGTCACGTTAAACAAGTATAACTTCTGAATTTATAATAAACATCAACTTGCAACAAACAAGATTCTTTGTTGAAATTAATAGCGTTTTGTTCCTAATGCAAAACATAAATAAGTAAGTACGTCACACCCGGTAGCACACTCTGCAAATCAGGACATTTTCAACAAAAAAAAAAAAATTGCGAACCAAATTTATACAGTTTTTCAAATTTTTACCTTCAATTTAAATCTGTTCATGTTCCATTCAACTTATTCTATTTCAATTTATCAAATTTTTGACATGCAATTTAGATCGTTTCATTTTTCCCTCAACTTGCTCTATTCCTAAAATAAAAATTACCAACATTTCTTTTTGCTAATGTCAGATTTCGAAACAAAATTCAAAGAATTGAGGAAAAATTTCTTAAAAATCAAAAAACGAGTTTTAAATACAGGCCGTTTATTATCTACAAAGCAGGAAAAGTTAGATGAATATAAAAATTCTATAAGAGGCATATAATAACATTTTGGTAGAGGTAAATGTGCCCTTTGAAAACCGAGCTAGGCCAGTTGCTATAAAGCGAATCCTATCACGTTGTAGAGAACAATTAATTAAATGTTTTGCAAAACTTAACTGCACAGTACCAACTAATTGCAGCGACGTAGTGAAAGATAACGTTTTTACATCTGATAGCGAGTGGATAGAAGAAGAATCCTACGACGAATCCGAAGAAGAAGAAGAAGGTTTCGACAACTCAGCTTGTACATTAGACAATTCTTCAGGCAACTTAGTAAATTTCTTCAAACCAGTAACTTTTCCAAATTCCGAACAAATTTATGGTAATTTAGCAGAACCAACAAAGATGGCTACCACGGAGCAAAAGAAAAATTTTATCTCGATGGGTGCTCCTATAATTAGGGAAAACTACAATGGTGACCCATTAGCGCTAGACTCCTTAGATAAAATAGACCTAGTGGAAAGTCTAACAGATTCAAATCTTATACCAACCCTCAATACATTTGTTAAATCTAAACTCGAAGTGAAAGCAAGAGAGGCAATTCCGACTAGCATAACATCTGTTCAACAGATTAAAGACGCGCTTAGAAGTAGAATAAAACCAGTCAATTCAAAAGTTGTTGCAGGAAAGATAGCATCCTTGAAAGCAAGAGAGGCAATTCCGACTAGCATAACATCTGTTCAACAGATTAAAGACGCGCTTAGAAGTAGAATAAAACCAGTCAATTCAAAAGTTGTTGCAGGAAAGATAGCATCCCTAAAAGTTTCTAATAATAATTTGACCGAATTTGCTAAACGTGTAGAAGAACTGTCTGATGCTTTAGAGCGATCTCTAATCATTGAAGATAAGTCAAAGGCCAAAGCGCAGAAATGGCAGTCCAGTATGTAAATGTTTGTAGGCTAAATACGCGCCCAGGACTTAGTTAAGGCAATTTTGGCATCAACCAATTTTAGTGATGCAAAAGAAGTAGTAGCAAAAATGATAGTCGAACACAACAATCAGGCTACCGAGAGACAGGTATTAGCATTTAGATCAAGACTTAGCAATTCAAATAATTTTTGCAATAACGATAGAGGCAATAATTATTACAACAACAATGGTAGATACAACAACAATAGTAACTTCAATAGGTACAATAGCAATAATAATTTCAATAGATAGAACAACAATACCAGTAGATACAACAACAATAACCAAAGTAGACAAAGTAACAATTATAGGCAAAATAATAACAAACGAGGCAACGTCAATGCACGTAATAACAACAATAATCAGAATAACTCAGAAAGCAGATCAAATGATAGCAGCGGTAGCTCAAAAACGCGAAATAGTGCAAATGTTCGCGCCCTAAACTCGGAAGCTCCTCAGCAGCGAACACTGGGGGACGAGGAGCTAAGCGAATAAATATTAAGAACGTTTTTTGTCTAAACTTAAACTACTCAGATTTTGTAAAAATTAATATAGCCGGATCTAAAAAATTATGCACATTTTTACTAGATACAGAGGCTGATATTTCTTTGATTAAAATTTCAAGTCTCAGTACGAAAATTCCCATTATTAATGACGATATAGTTAACATCACTGGCATAACTTCAAACTCTGTTTCTACCTTAGGTAAAACTAACATCGACTTACATTTTATCAATATCCTCATTGAACATAACCTACATGTGGTAAATGACGTCTTCAATATACTATCAGCTGGTATACTGGATCAAAATTTTCTTAAATATAACCAATGTATTATAAATTATTCAAATAATAGCATCTCATTTTGGGTAAATAATGAAAAAGTCAATATGCCAATCCTTCACGGAACAGAATGCGATATGTGTATTATACCACCAAGATGCGAACAACAACTCCCCTTTTCGTTGAATCTCAAGAATTACAAAAAGGTGTATTTACGGCAAGATGCATTACAACTTCTGAAAACCCAGTCTTAAAAATAATTAATACCACAAATGACATACAATTTGTAAAAAAAAATTCTATTCAGACCGAAAAGCTTTCAAATCATCACGTCTATGTAATTGACAAAACTAAATCAGATGAGAAACGAATTAATGAAATATCTTCGATTTTAAAAAATCAAATTCCCAAAAATGCTCCATCTGAACTTTTAGAACTCTGCATACAATATGCTACATATTCGTACTTAACAACGACAAAATGACGTTAAACCATTTCTATGAGCAAACGTTACGAACAACGGACAATGAACACGTGTATATCAAAAACTATCGTTTACCCTATTCTCAGCGGGAAGAAATAAACAAACAAGTCACAAAATTATTAGAAAATTATTTAATCGAAGGAAGTTATTCAAATTACAACATCCCACTTATTCTAGTTCCGAAGAAGAAAATTAATGGTGGAAAAACCTACAGAATGTGTGTTGATTTTCGCGCAGTAAACAAGAAATGAATAGCAGATAAATTCCCTTTAGCACGAATCATATTATCCAAAAATGTACATAGTTATAAAATAGATAAGAAAAAAATAAAACTTGGAGCAGAATCAAAAAAGTATAACATTAATATTTTACTATACTAGAGTTCGCCCAGTGGTTGAAATTCAACCAATAAACTTTATTTTATTTTATTTTTTTGCTGTAGGTATGTTTTATCCGCCTTTTTTTCTTCCTTTCTATGTCGTTCCTTTCCTCTAACATATTTTTATTTTCCTTCATTTCTTTTTTTACTCTCTTATTTTATTTTTTACTTTCCTCAAACTTCTATTCCTTTCCCTTCCCTTCCTTTTATTTTCTTTCTTTCCCCTTCGTTTTCTTACCTTTCCTTTAATTCCCTTTCCCTTCCCTTCCTTTCATTTCCTTACCATTCCTTTCTTTCCTTTAATTTTCCTTCCTTTCCTATCCTTTCCATACCCTTCCTTTCCTTTTCCTTTTCTTTCCTTTAATTTTCCTTCCTTTCAATTCTTTTCCTTTCCTCTATTTTCCTTTAATTTTCTTCGGTTCTGTTTGTAGGTATCAGCAATGAATTTTACATATTTGCTCATATTTGAAATTTCTTGTTCTTCGCACTCACAGTGAGAGCCGACCACACGAATAACACAAAAACATGCATGGCAAGTCTACTCACACTACTACGGCTCTTAATTTTTTCCTACAAAGCAACTCCTCGGCCATGCTCACGATTCAGCATAGTACACAAAAAGCAAGTACACACACACACAGCGTGTATATAGTGTGAATAAGTAAATGTGTGGTGGTGTAACTTTTATGTAAAATTTTTTATATTAAAATGATTTTTAAAATTTTTTTTATTTACGGATAAAAGTACACCTCAAAATTTCCTATCATACATATATAATTTGTATACCTTAGAATTATAGTTTAGCAGAAAACGGTTCTACATTGCATTCATCTTGTCTATTTATATATAAGATACTAGGTGGACCCGTGCGCGCCTTACGCAAAAAAAAACAAAAAATGGTTTGAAACCTTTTATTAGTCCAGGTCCAGGATTTTTCAAACCTTTTTCTCAAATTAGAAAAAACGATTTTCAGCTACACTTGTTGTGAGACCACAAAAAATTACACAAATATGCGCAAACAGCTATTTGAAATTCCGCCTCTTATATTACATTCACATAGAGCCATAAACTTGAGTTGATTGACAACATCAATATGAATTAACTCAAAAAATGCCCCTTTAACTCGAGGTTATGACCCAATGTGAACGCAGTCTTATTCACTTATTTTAGCAAAGTTCAACATTCGCAATCATTTTTTTAAAGAATTCATTTTTATAAAACACGCTTTAACAAAAGCACTCCGCTAATTAAAACATGGGTTTGCATGTAGAGCTAACCCCCACCTTTAAAACGATACCTTATTATTATTGGTTCCAAATGAGAGCAGAAAATTAGGAACTAACACAAAAAGACCTTACAGAAATAATATATATGATGATTATACTGTTAACGTATTTTGATAGATATCAAAGACGCTTCAATAATAATTTCGAAAATTACATTTTTTGCAAAACAGTTCATTTTTAATAACGAATTTCTCGAATAATTTGTTAACCATTGTGTATGAAAAATTAATTCGAAACAATCTCCTTTTAGTTCCGTTTTCAACGAGATACAATTTTTATATATCCTAGGAAGGATATTCTAATTTAATCAATTTCTCTGAACCTCGAAAAAAGTACTTTCAGTATTTTTATTTTGAAATTATACATCAACAAAGCTTTACCATCTTGATTTGTATGATATTTCGTTCCATTTAAGAGGATGAAATACCATTTCCACTAAAGCAAAAATAATTAAAATCGAAGTTAGAGTGACGTATGGCGAATTTTTTTTTATAAAAACTTTCAGTTTTTTTCGACATTCATCTTCGTTTTTGTAACTTTTTTTTAACGAATTATTAAATAACCTCCTGGTTTTACAATGTGAGTCAATATCCTATTTCTTAGTAAACATTTTGGCGTTTTCCGGATTATATTCAGTAGAAAAATGGCAATGTTATAAGAGATTTAGTGAACAAAACTATGTTTATTTTTTATCACAATCGTATTTATCTTCATTTTTTTTCATATTTAAGTATACTAAAAGTGTGAAAAAGTTGAAAGTTTTCACCGTTTTGGTACATTTTGTTCTTCTCAAAGAAGGAAGCAGCAAAAATCACTCATCATAGCTTTATTCCAATGTGCTTGGTATCGCAAATCCATTTCTTTTATATCTTGGTGGAAACACTCACCGTGCTCATCACTTTCACCACCCAGGTTGTCAGGAAAGAAATCCAAATGGCAATGGATGAAATGAATTTTTAACGACATATTTATGCCTTGGAAGAAATATGATAACTGCTCAACGCAATGAAAAAAATAAGTGAAGGTTTACCTACACATATTTTCTCATAGTTTGTTAGCAAATCATCGATCATTTGTTTGTAATTTGGGCTTCTAATGTTTCCTAGAAAATTCGCACAAACTGCACAAAAAGAATCCCATGCCTTAGCCTCGTCCACCGATAGAGCTGAATGAAAACTGGCGTCTTTAAAAAGTTTTGTAATTTGCGGGCCCACAAACACACTTTCTTTTAGTTTGGTATCTGATAAATGTGGAAACGTTGACTTAAGATGATAATTACGCGCTTGTTGGCATTTCTCAGCAAAGCCGTTACGAATTTTTTTAAAATACCGAGTTTTAAATGTAAGGTAGGTAGTCTAATTTTATGTTTCTCCAATAGTGGCTCAAATTTAATGTTATCCTGTCCAACGGCAAATCCTATTCTATCTGGCCAAATGTTTTTAGAGTAATGATCCATACGCGCCCAACTGTCTCATTTGCACAAAAAGCAGCAGTACTTAGCCCTGCTGCAAACCAGTTAGTACCGCAACGACTTTGCGATCTGAAGAAATCTTCCAGCCATGTTGTTTATATTTGATAAGGTCATGGATTCATATGTTCTTTCCTACCAACTGCGTGTGCTGTAACATAACATACCCCTTATGTTATAATATTAACTTATATTCAATGCAACCTTGTAGGCAATTGACACTACCATCAGCGGCTGTAGGCAGTTGGCTGGAAAAGCAACGGCAACGGGGATTCGTTTTCTTTCCTGCTAAATAAAATAAAGTCGCAAAAGAAAACTAAAGTGTACTAGTGAAACAAAACTAAACTAAAACTAAAAGTATAACACTTTAGAGGATTATAAGTATTAGAAAATAAAGACAAATTAACTGAAAGAAAAGTGTTTTGTTGCATTTGTGCATATGCACTTGAAAGCAAAATCTTGGGCGTAAATTCGCACAGTAAATGCACGATGAGTACATTATATGGCGACCGTGCACAAAACCTAAACGCTGAATTTATTTAAAAAAATCCACGACATGTGGGAAAAGTAAAAATGAATTTCAATATGTGAAAAGTGACAAAAATTACAAAATTAAAAAAAAAATTACAAAAATACAAAAAAAATCATAAAATCCTCAAAAAATACAAAAAAAAATGCAAAAAAATGTATAAAATTACCAAAAATACACAAAAAACAAAAAAAGGTATAAAACTATCAAAGTATATATTATATATGCTAAAATTATCAAAAATACAAAAGCATAAAAACTACAAAATCCAAAAAAATTACAAAAAAATACAAACGATACAGAAAAAAATCTTTTAAAAAGAAATTAATTACAAACTGTAAACATAAAAATTTCAACACGCTAAATAAACACAATATGAACTAAAAATTTTATTTGCATGCATTTTAACGTGACAAAAAATCAACTTTTTTAAATGAATCTTGCGTGTGAAGTGGTGATACAGTCGTGCTAAAAATAAAAAAACTTTGTCAATTAATTGCAAATAATACAACAAATTAAAATGAGATTAAACTGAAGCAGAGGTAATATAGACAAATAATAGAAATAAAAGCTATATAAACGGAGATAATAGAGCGAAATTTAATAAATTAGAGACAACAATATAATTCAAACAGAGATAAATTCAATTTAATAAAGACAGAGATAATTTAGACGGAAATAATGGAAAGCGAACCAAAAGTGAGGACTGTACCTAACCACTCAGCACACAAAAACCGTAAGGCGCTACATAACGGTGAAGAAATCACGCCAAAAAAGTACCGCTACAAAAGGTAACCACGCCATTTTTGCCACGCCAAGCCGGCGGCAGCACAGTGAATACATATGATGCAGAAATAAGAGCAGCGGCAGCGGAACCCGACTTGGAAGCAGCAGCAGATCCCGAGCAGCAACAGCGGCGAAACCATAAAGCAGCGGAAGATATTTGGTATATGTATGTATAAATGTATAAATTAGAGCGCCTATGTATTACACATGTAGCCATATATAATGATTCCATGCAACATTGTAGCTTTTTAATATGTAAATTTGAATATAATTTAATAACATATTTGATTTTCCATTTCTTTAAATAACTACAATTCAACTACAAATTGGAGTTGCTAAATATATTTTGATGCATTTTTTTAAGTATGGTGCTACCGTAAAAATACGGATTTGTTATGATAAATACGGTGCGTCCTTAATATATGTAAATAAGTGAAATATTAAACTAATATGAATACTTACGTAGTATGCTATTTTGTTTGAGTAAAACGGTGCGGCCGTTATAAAACTCAAACATTTTGAGTGAAACGGTGCGGCCGTCACATAAATTTAATGCAGTTTTGAGTGAAACGGTGCGGCCGTTACGTAAAACATACAAATACTTTTTTAGTGCAACGGTGCGGCCGTCACGTTAAACAAGTATAACTTCTGAATTTATAATAAACATCAACTTGCAACAAACAAGATTCTTTGTTGAAATTAATAGCGTTTTGTTCCTAATGCAAAACATAAATAAGTAAGTACGTCACACCCGGTAGCACACTCTGCAAATCAGGACATTTTCAACAAAAAAAAAAAAAATTGCAAACCAAATTTATACAGTTTTTCAAATTTTCACCTTCAATTTAAATCTGTTCATGTTCCATTCAACTTATTCTATTTCAATTTATCAAATTTTTGACATGCAATTTAGATCGTTTCATTTTTCCCTCAACTTGCTCTATTCCTAAAATAAAAATTACCAACATTTCTTTTTGCTAATGTCAGATTTCGAAACAAAATTCAAAGAATTGAGGAAAAATTTCTTAAAAATCAAAAAACGAGTTTTAAATACAGGCCGTTTATTATCTACAAAGCAGGAAAAGTTAGATGAATATAAAAATTCTATAAGAGGCATATAATAACATTTTGGTAGAGGTAAATGTGCCCTTTGAAAACCGAGCTAGGCCAGTTGCTATAAAGCGAATCCTATCACGTTGTAGAGAACAATTAATTAAATGTTTTGCAAAACTTAACTGCACAGTACCAACTAATTGCAGCGACGTAGTGAAAGATAACGTTTTTACATCTGATAGCGAGTGGATAGAAGAAGAATCCTACGACGAATCCGAAGAAGAAGAAGAAGGTTTCGACAACTCAACTTGTACATTAGACAATTCTTCAGGCAACTTAGTAAATTTCTTCAAACCAGTAACTTTTCCAAATTCCGAACAAATTTATGGTAATTTAGCAGAACCAACAAAGATGGCTACCACGGAGCAAAAGAAAAATTTTATCTCGATGGGTGCTCCTATAATTAGGGAAAAATACAATGGTGACCCATTAGCGCTAGACTCCTTCTTAGATAAAATAGACCTAGTGGAAAGTCTAACAGATTCAAATCTTATACCAACCCTCAATACATTTGTTAAATCTAAACTCGAAGTGAAAGCAAGAGAGGCAATTCCGACTAGCATAACATCTGTTCAACAGATTAAAGACGCGCTTAGAAGTAGAATAAAACCAGTCAATTCAAAAGTTGTTGCAGGAAAGATAGCATCCTTGAAAGCAAGAGAGGCAATTCCGACTAGCATAACATCTGTTCAACAGATTAAAGACGCGCTTAGAAGTAGAATAAAACCAGTCAATTCAAAAGTTGTTGCAGGAAAGATAGCATCCCTAAAAGTTTCTAATAATAATTTGACCGAATTTGCTAAACGTGTAGAAGAACTGTCTGATGCTTTAGAGCGATCTCTAATCATTGAAGATAAGTCAAAGGCCAAAGCGCAGAAATGGCAGTCCAGTATGTAAATGTTTGTAGGCTAAATACGCGCCCAGGACTTAGTTAAGGCAATTTTGGCATCAACCAATTTTAGTGATGCAAAAGAAGTAGTAGCAAAAATGATAGTCGAACAAAACAATCAGGCTACCGAGAGACAGGTATTAGCATTTAGATCAAGACTTAGCAATTCAAATAATTTTTGCAATAACGATAGAGGCAATAATTATTACAACAACAATGGTAGATACAACAACAATAGTAACTTCAATAGGTACAATAGCAATAATAATTTCAATAGATAGAACAACAATACCAGTAGATACAACAACAATAACCAAAGTAGACAAAGTAACAATTATAGGCAAAATAATAACAAACGAGGCAACGTCAATGCACGTAATAACAACAATAATCAGAATAACTCAGAAAGCAGATCAAATGATAGCAGCGGTAGCTCAAAAACGCGAAATAGTGCAAATGTTCGCGCCCTAAACTCGGAAGCTCCTCAGCAGCGAACACTGGGGGACGAGGAGCTAAGCGAATAAATATTAAGAACGTTTTTTGTCTAAACTTAAACTACTCAGATTTTGTAAAAATTAATATAGCCGGATCTAAAAAATTATGCACATTTTTACTAGATACAGAGGCTGATATTTCTTTGATTAAAATTTCAAGTCTCAGTACGAAAATTCCCATTATTAATGACGATATAGTTAACATCACTGGCATAACTTCAAACTCTGTTTCTACCTTAGGTAAAACTAACATCGACTTACATTTTATCAATATCCTCATTGAACATAACCTACATGTGGTAAATGACGTCTTCAATATACTATCAGCTGGTATACTGGATCAAAATTTTCTTAAATATAACCAATGTATTATAAATTATTCAAATAATAGCATCTCATTTTGGGTAAATAATGAAAAAGTCAATATGCCAATCCTTCACGGAACAGAATGCGATATGTGTATTATACCACCAAGATGCGAACAACAACTCCCCTTTTCGTTGAATCTCAAGAATTACAAAAAGGTGTATTTACGGCAAGATGCATTACAACTTCTGAAAACCCAGTCTTAAAAATAATTAATACCACAAATGACATACAATTTGTAAAAAAAAATTCTATTCAGACCGAAAAGCTTTCAAATCATCACGTCTATGTAATTGACAAAACTAAATCAGATGAGAAACGAATTAATGAAATATCTTCGATTTAAAAAAATCAAATTCCCAAAAATGCTCCATCTGAACTTTTAGAACTCTGCATACAATATGCTACATATTCGTACTTAACAACGACAAAATGACGTTAAACCATTTCTATGAGCAAACGTTACGAACAACGGACAATGAACACGTGTATATCAAAAACTATCGTTTACCCTATTCTCAGCGGAAAGAAATAAACAAACAAGTCACAAAATTATTAGAAAATTATTTAATCGAAGGAAGCTATTCAAATTACAACATCCCACTTATTCTAGTTCCGAAGAAGAAAATTAATGGTGGAAAAACCTACAGAATGTGTGTTGATTTTCGCGCAGTAAACAAGAAATGAATAGCAGATAAATTCCCTTTAGCACGAATCGACGATATTTCAGATAACCTTGGCAGAGCCAAATTTTTCTCAACCTTAGATCTTCTTTCTGGATTTCCCCCAGTCCCTTGACATATTGATTCCCGCGATATAACCTCGTTTTCTACGGATCGCGGAGCGCATAGATGGAAGGTATTGCGGTTGGTTTATGTATTACACGAAATTCATTTTCAAGAATGATGACCATTGCATTTTCTGGAATACCACCTTATGTAGCTTTTTTATATGTAGATGACATTATCGTCATTGGCTGTAACGAATCACAACACATAAAAAATGTGTCTAAAGTATTCGACAACTGTAGATTGTTCAACCTTAAACTTAACCCAGATAAGCCTAATGTACTAAATATAGTACACTTAATCATGTTGCGTCGCGCTCGCATACAATTTCTCTCGGAAGCGCGACATGCATAAACCTGTCCATCACACCGCGTTACACACATTCCGTCCTATGAACCAAATATACTTTTTCGGAAAGGGGAGAAAAATAAAAATACACGGGTATCGGCGATTTTCATGTACGCGTCAGAATTTTGTTTTATGTATAACACTGCGTTACAAAAACGAGCTTTAGTTATTTATAATTACACACTAAAAAAAAAATTCTGACGTGTACATGAAAATCGCCGATACAAGTGTATTTTTATTTTTTCTACCCTCTCCGAAAAAGTATATTTGGTTCATGGAACAGAAGTAAAGTACATTGTTGTAACGCAGGGTTATCATTGTAGCAGTCGTTTCACATACGAGTACATCGTAAGTTGTTGGTAAATTTAAAATTTTGTGTTTTTATGGTTCGAAGTTTGACAAAATTGTGAAATGCAGAATTTCACCATAAGGTTCTGAAGGTAAGGCAATGTAGAATAATATATTTAAAAAGAAATAATAATAATTTTACCGGTAAGTTGAGGAAATTAAGCCAACATTTTAGTCTAATATGAAAAAATTGATTGGTTTTTAAATTTTTTATCTTTGTCTGCTAAACAAACTAGGGTGTACTATATTTAGTACATTGGGATTATATGCGTTGTATTTCTCAATTATTTCTTAGGGGTATTTTACTTAACGAAGTACTAGCCATTTTGGAGGAAAACGGTGTTAATAGAATAGATGAAATTTGTATTTTTCCACCACGTAATGCAGTGGATGAATTGCCTGATAAAGATTTCGAGGACGATGATTATCTGCAGACTGATAACTTGCCTTCTTCACAATTGCGAACCCCAGCAGAAGTCGTTTTTGAAGGAAGAAACCAGACTTGCCAGAATCAGAATCTGCAAAAAAGTAATGTAAGAGATGCAACTGGGTAAAGGAGGATTTGTAAGCTTCTTACAAAAGGACTCCCAAAATGCTCTAGATCTGTTTTTTAAGGTTTTTGATGATAAAGATATAGAGCTTATTCTGACCGAAACTAACAACTATGCGGAAGTTTAGGACAGTTATTGCAACCACAATACTAAGAAGCAAAATTATTAAAGAGGACCCCACAGAACCTCGGAAGGATCAGTTTAACGATACGAGGGTCTAAATAATTTCGTTGTTCAGTAGGATAAGCAAACTCGATGTGGATATTGCCTTGAACGGACCACGACCAGATGCTCAAAATGTGACGTTGAAGTGCATGTAAAGTGTTTTATTTCCTTTCATACCAAAAATTAATATTGGTCTTTTGCAACGCATATGTGCCCAATGTACTTAATATAGTACGGCCTAAAACTCAAAGTTTATCAATTAAATGTTTTGCAAAGAGTTTAGATATGTATTTTTAATCACATTTAAAGAATAAATTCAGTAAAATTATTTTGTTTCACTTCTCCGTTTTCTTTTAGGTCTATCTGGGTTAATCCAAATGAATGTAATTCATTCAAGTGAAATTCCTAGGTCACAAATGTTCGGCTAAGGGTTTGTCGCCAAACGATTCAAAAATAGATGCAATTAGGAAATATACTAAGCCAACAGACAAAGACGCTGTAAGACGTTTCTATGCTTTTGCCAACTATTACAGACGCGTTATTCCAAATTTTGCATCTCTGGCAGCACCTCTTAATAGATTGATTCTAATTTAACTGATAAGGCCTAATCAGGCTGTTATCGTCAGACTTCAGTCTTTCGGCCAATAGTTTGCGCTGTTTGGAGGATCTCCCTCCTTTTAGATTGGGCATAGAACGCTTGTATTCCATATTGCATATAAGTCAGTGGCGTAGCCAGGGGGGATCGGGGATCGATTGTATTTGCAGTTTTATGTCCTATTAAATTTTAGTATTTATAATAAAATGCCAGGGTGAGGTTGGTAGAAAATAGTGCCAATTATAGACATTTACTGAGAAATTTATGGTGGCAGTTTTGTTATGCGAAAGGCTCCAATTTAATAAATTTCTACATTTTCTCTATTGCTTATTATAATAAAATTCTTAAGTCAACATTAAAAACTATTTTTTTTATATAATAAACGCAGTATTTTACATCTTTGTTAACACAATACATTCTGCCTTTGTGGAATAAACTTCAACCAATAAAGATAGACTTAGGGCTTGTAGTGAATTTCTCAAAAGACTTAGTACTGGAGTTACGACGTATTCGTTCCGACGAACATGACTTTGAAAAATTGTTCGGCACTTGTGACATGGATAATGAAATCAAATAGAACCGATTCAAATTTAAACAAAGTCTGCAAGCATGTAACCTAGATGGTTCTTTCAAGATTCCAGTTTTTTATCCATTAATGTATTGATTATATAATAATTGTAAAAACAGGTGGCGCAAAAGTAAGCTTCCGATGTTCAGCATATCGGTTGTGGCACGTGCAGTGTGTGCTGTTGCACCGTCTTGTTGGAACCACATGTTTTCCAATCCCAATTCATCAAGTTGCGGCAAAAAGAACTCGTTGATCATTGCTCTGTAGCGCTCACCATTCACAGTAACCGTTTGGCCCCGACCGATTATTGGTCAAATAAATAGTCACCAATATTCCGCGTTCTGGAGCAGTGTAGCGTAACATTGTTTATTAACGTGTATTTCGCATGTGTTTACTACAAAAATGTCAAAACAGAACTGACTTTAGGGGCCAATCGCAAAATTTATAGCATTTTCTGATAGGAGGATTACTTTTGCGCCACCTTGTAGATATTCGATTCACTCAACAAAAAACAATCTTCAAAGACTTCGCTTCAGTTTTTCAACAACCCACAGAGAAGAAAATGACAAGAATTAATTTAAGCTTGCCGAATTTTATGAACCTCTTTTTCAAAACCAAAATATAGTGGCCGAAACCAATTTATGGACACGGTTCTTAAAATTGACATAATCTTCCGCCAAAAACTGCGTTTTACGCACTTCAGAGTTACGACAAAACGTCATTTCATAACTTATACATATGGCTACAAATTTTTGCAACTCTCCCCGTTTCCACTTCTACAGTAGAACTCACCTCTTTAACCTTTCTTCTTCTTTAAATTCCCCTTAATCGTCTAAGCGATTTTAGCCTTTTACCATGGCTCCATCGGAGTAGTGGTCTCCCTCTTCCTCTGCTACCATGGGTGGGCGCCGATAAAAACACATTCTGGGCCGAAACATCTTCATTCATTCGCACAACATGGCCTAGCTTATAAGACGTTGGGTTTTAATTCGTTGGCCTATTTCGGGGTCTGCATATACCTCATACAGCTCATCATTAAATCTTCTTTGGTACTCGGCGTCGCCAACGCGTAAGGTCCGTAAATCTTTCAAAGAATCTTTCTCTCGAATACTCCCAGAGACGCCTCATCAGGTGTTGTCAGTGCAAGCTTCTGTACCATAAACCAGGACGTGACTTATTTATTTTTGTTCTTCGAGAGAGGACTTTGCTTCTCAATTGCCAACTCAGTCAAAAGTAGCACTTGTTTGCGTGAGTGATTCTTCGTTGGATTTCTAGTCTGACATTATTGTTGGTGTTAATGCTGGCTCCCAGGTTAAAAACTCTAATGTATTCTTTGCGATTTCTGTATTTTCCTCAATACAAGGTTATGAAAGCAATTTATTTTATATGAAAGAAAACACTTCGGAAAAACAATTACAAAAATGTATCACGACTATAGGATTGACACACTGTTGAATTGAATTGAATTGAATTTCACGTTGCGAAAACAAAATTTTTATCAACCCTTCCCTAAATCCTGGCTACGCCACTGATAGAAGCTGACGAATGCACCTTACCAGCTCCTCGCCCCGCTGCTTGAATAGCTCACCGGGCAAACTACCAGCGCCAGCTGCTTTATTCCTAAATCCAATGTCAATTCCTTCATTTTCGATTGTGGGTTCGTGTTAGCCATCTGCTCCATTTTTTGCTCAATTTCTTCGTTTAAAAGGGCAGAGAAGTGATCCCTCCATAATCTTTAACTCTCTGAACCGGCCACCGGGTCGTCGTTCTCATTTTTACAGGAGTTTGCTTCCGGGTTTGAAACCTTCCGACATTCGCCGAATTTTTTGATAGAATTTTCTGCCGTTATTCCCGTTGGCTAGCATCCCAAATTCTTTCATTTCATGCTTTTTCGCCTCTCGAAAAAGCCGCTTCGCTTTCCTCTTCGTCCTTTCTTTCCTTCATCTTCCTTTCATCATCGTACGAGTTGTTTCTTCGCGTTCAGTGGAATCCAATTACTTCTTCGGCTTCAGTACGGAGTGCGGCTTTGAGCTTTTTCCTACAAATTTGAGGGGCCTACAGTTGTTTTACGACTCCGAACAGCACCTGCAAGTCAGATAAATTTTTGATGATAAGCCTTCCATGCCAGAAACACACACGGACAGTTTGCCAAACCACTGCCGAGGGGCGACCCCGTTTTGAAAAAACTGTTTTAAAACAACGTACCTTGGACACCAGGGCGGCAGGCGTATGTTAGTATCGGGGAATTCAAATCAAGATTTATTGAAAAATTTACAGTCTGTTAGTATTTAAAAGCTGCAGAAGCTTGCACACAAAAAAAAAGTTGGAAATGTTCGCCCCTAAGTTTAAAGCTTATGTTGAAAGAGTTTCGGAACAGTTTATTTTTTTGGTCATTACAAGAACCGTCGAAATTGTGTTTTATTTCTAACTTTGTTATTTAACATCCTCCCGAGGACCTCCAGTCCTTACCTTCAGTTTCATCCCAAAGACCTCTACTGATTGGTTTCTTAAATCAAAATGTTCTTAGTTTTCTACTTTTACCAAAAAATTTTAACTAACTGTATTTAAGAACTCATGTTATGGGAATTGACAAATGAGCTCCAACCAAGAAGCTTTTCCTATCGACTTCCAAATTCGAAAGGGGAGTCTCGACTGACTTGGAAAGAACAGGTGGAGGATGACTTGAACTCCCTTTGTGTTTCCAATTCGCGTCAACTGTGGATGAAGGGGGAAGACTAGCGTGTTCTAATACGCAATAAAATCGCCTGGGCGGTTAAGCATCAATGATTCGACTTAAAGGTACCATAAATAATTTAAAATTAACTGAAAAATTTCTTTGAAACTCTTGTTTTGACTATAAGTAATAAAAAATCATTATGTATACTAGTTAGTTGAAAGGGCCAAATACACTGTTAGACAGTAAAAATATACTTTTGTTGTTCTAAGAGTACTTCGCCCAGTTTAAACGGTTAATTCTCAGAGGCATGCGGATAAATGGGATCAGTCAGGCAAATCGTGGGAATGAAATAGGATACCCAGTATAATGACGGATCAGAGGCGCCAGATACCCCTCTTTACCCACTCTGGCGATAAAGTCACCAAGCACGACTTTTATATCATGTCGCTTCTAATGGCTAGCATCTTTTTCCAAGTCGGGATTCTCTTCCATCGGTGCGTCAGCGCAGAGCGTTTATCTGCTCAATAGTGGCAGTACTACGCCCATTTAAATAGCGCTCGAAGATGAGTGCCAAGGAACCTGCATACCAAATTTCATTAAAATATCTCAAAATTTACTCAAGTTATCGTGTTAACTGACGGACGGACGGACAGACATGGCTTAATCAATTTCTTTTTGCTTCCTGAACATTTTGATGTATATAAGTGAATATCTATCTCGATCCGCCTATGCCGTTACATACCACCGTTAGGCGACTAACGTTAATATACCTTATGTGCGTAGCAATACTAGGTATAATAAAAGTAACCAACAACAGATAAGCAAATAAGATCTTTGCTAGGGATAACGGGCTACTACCGTAAATTTATAATAGACTAGCTTATGCCCGTTGGTTCCACCCCACATTGCTATAAAAAATATGCAATGTATGTATGTATCCCCAGCGATTAATCTCATGTAACAACTTACCAAATTTCAGTGGTCTAACGTAAATTCTTCTAGAGATACGGACTATACAAATTTCCAGTTGTATAGGAGGTGCCACGCCCCCTATAGATATCAACAAATTGTTTAATCCATGACTATCCCTGGAAGATATCCAGTGCGTGTTTGAAATTTGGTTACGATCGGTTTATACGTTCAGGACACAAGTCGGTCTATAGATACATACATAATTTGAATTTCATAAATATAGATTATACTAAAGTCTTGATATCTTATAACTCTTGATGATATCTTATAACTTTAAATGAGCTATTCTTGTATATTGGTATATCCAGACTATTTTGAAAACCGCTCAACCGATTTGGATGAAATTTTGTATGTAGATAGTGTACTACATTCTAAGAATTTATACCTAGGTGTTGCCACATGGGATGTGTTTATGGGGTTTCCACCTATCTGGATTGTTTTTAATTGCATGGGAAAAAGGCAATTGGGTATCAAACGAAAGCGTATTAAGAAAAAAGTGTCTAAGCAGGGTTGCCATTTTTGTTCGAAAAGAATTTCATATACCGAGAATTACACTCATCCAAGGGGCCGCTAGGGTGAACTATGTAATTTCCAGTAAGGCCAACATTTGCTACGACTGCGCATAAAGCTCAGGGACAAACTCTTGAGTCTGTCGGAGTGGAGCTAAATTCATCGATGTTCATGCATGGTGTGTTATATGCGGCGTTTTCAAGAGTTAAGCGACCAACTACGTTAAAAGTAACGGAACATGGTATGGAAGGATATGTTTTAATAATGTTTTTAAAATCTCTTTTTGAAAAGAAACAACCAGTGTACCTGAGTATCTAAAAAAAACTAAGTTTACTATTATTTAAAGAGGGATATAAAAATAAATTTAAATGACCCAAAATACATTTCTTGGAAAAACTCAATTCTTTAATAACTGACCACCCTATTTTGAGATACCATAATTTCAATAAAATATGCCAGCAACTTTGACTTAGGGGCAGTATTGTCTCAAGATGGTCCCCCTATATGCTTCGCGTCCACAAAATTAAATGAACATGAAAAAAACTATGCTACGGTCAAAAAGGAGCTTTTCATGACTGTTTGGGCCGTTAATTCTTTTAGGCCATATTGTATGCTACCGGATTTGATTTGCTTACTCTCCCACTCTCATCAAGAATATTTCAGCGACCATTTTCCTATATTGGATACAGTAGTAGATCGGTTTAAGTCTCAAATATTTATTGTAGAACAGTAAGCAAAGGACATATATCGAAGAAAACGATATTGTCGATAACATATCTGATATATTAAGAAGACACATAATACCTGGTAAGACTGCAATATATTCAGAGCTTGGCGTATCAGTTTATAACAAGGTACAAACTATTTTAATAAAGCTTTTCCAGAAAAGTAGTAATAATAAATTTTTCAAATGTTTGTATTTTGCCAAAGACTTGAAAATCAATATTTCATACTAAAGAGTCTGGACACTCAGGTATAACACCAAGTTACCAAGATCCCAAACGACAAATTTTTTATCCTAACCTTAAGTATGTATTAACAGAGTAATCAATAATTGTGATGTTTGTAGTGCAACTAAGTTCGATATAAATCTCATTAGAAAGAAATTTTCACTAACAGAGACCTATTCATTTATAATTTTTAGTGACAAATTTTCGCAACATGCTGGGGCATTCTGTTTAGAAGATCGAAATAGCATGGCATTAATGGAAAAAATTAGATAATACACTTCCTAATTCGGTAAAATGAAAAAGGTAGTTTGTGACAATGAATTCAACTCTGTAAATATAAAAGAATTTGTTAGGGAAGAAGATATAGCCATTCATTTGACATACAGGCAATTCCGACGTAGAAAGATTTAATAACACTTTAATAGAAAGAATAAGAGCTCTAAATGTAGTAAATAAGTTACCAATTAAGGACCAAAATAGTAAAGCTATTGCCATCTATAACAATGCATATTATCCAAAAATGTACATAGTAATAAAATAGATAAGAAAAAAATAAAACTTGGAGCAGAATCAAAAAAGTATAACATTAATATTTCGCCACTTTTACTATAAACTAGGTGGACCCGTGCTCGCCTTACGCAAAAAAAAAACAAAAAATGGTTTGAAACCTTTTATTAGTCCAGGTCCAGGATTTTTCAAACCTTTTTCTCAAATTAGAAAAAAAGATTTTCAGCTACACTTGTTGTGAGACCACAAAAAATTATACAAATATGCGCAAACAGCTATTTGAAATTCCGCCACTTATATTACATTCACATAGAGCCATAAACTTGAGTTGATTGACAACATTAATATGAATTAACTCAAAAAATGTCCGTTTAACTCGAGGTTATGACCCAATGTGAACTCAGTCTTATTCACTTATTTTAGCAAAGTTCAACATTCGCAATCGTTTTTTTAGAGAATTCATTTTTATGAAACACGCTTTAACAAAAGCACTCCGCTAATTAAAACATGGGTTTGCATGTAGAGCTAACCCCCACCTTTAAAACGATACCTTATTATTATTGGTTCCAAATGAGAGCAGAAAATTAGGAACTAACACAAAAAGACCTTACAGAAATAATATATATGATGATGATACTGTTAACGTATTTTGATAGATATCAAAGACGCTTCAATAATAATTTCGAAAATTACATTTTTTGCAAAACAGTTCATTTTTAATAACGAATTTCTCGAATAATTTGTTACCCATTGTGTATGAAAAATTAATTCGAAACAATCTCCTTTTAGCTCCGTTTTCAACGAGATACAATTTTTATATATCCTAGGAAGGATACTCTAATTTAATCAATTTCTCTGAACCTCGAAAAAAGTACTTTCAGTATTTTTATTTTGAAATTATACATCAACAAAGCTTTACCATCTTGATTTGTATGTTATTTCGTTCCATTTAAGAGGATGAAATACCATTTCCACTAAAGCAAAAATAATTAAAATCGAAGTTAGAGTGACGTATGGCGAATTTTTTTTTTATAAAAACTTTCAGTTTTTTTCGACATTCATCTTCGTTTTTGTAATTTTTTTTAACGAATTATTAAATAACCTCCTGGTTTTACAATGTTAGTCAATATCCTATTTCGTAGTAAACATTTTGGCGTTTTCCGGATTATATTCAGTAGGAAAATGGCAATGTTATAAGAGATTTAGTGAACAAACCTATGTTTATTTTTTATCACAATCTTGTATTTATCTTAATTTTTTTTTATATTTAAGTATATTAAAAGTGTGAAAAAGTTGAAAGTTTTCACCGTTTTGGTACATTTTGTTCTTCTCAAAGAAGGAAGCAGCAAAAATCACTCATCATAGCTTTATTCCAATGTCCTTGGTATCGCAAATCCATTTCTTTTATATCTTGGTGGAAACACTCACCGTGCTCATCACTTTTACCACCCACGTTGTCAGGAAAGAAATCCAAATGGCAATGGATGAAATGAATTTTTAACGACATAGTTATGCCTTGGAAGAAATATGATAACTGCTCAACGCAATGAAAAAAATAAGTGAAGGTTTACCTACACATATTTTCTCATAGTTTGTTAGCAAATCATCGATCATTTGTTTGTAATTTGGGCTTCTAATGTTTCCTAGAAAATTCGCACAAACTGCACAAAAAGAATCCCATGCCTTAGCCTCGTCCACCGATAGAGCTGAATGAAAACTGGCGTCTTTAAAAATTTTTGTAATTTGCGGGCCCACAAACACACTTTCTTTTAGTTTGGTATCTGATAAATGTGGAAACGTTGACTTAAGATGATCGTCTTTCGATGAGACAAAGATACAAAAATTTAGAGGAAATGCAATCAATCCGCTCGATTCATCGACAGGAACTCTACCATTACCTATATTCAACAATTGTTCAGCGAAATCTTCAGCGGATGTATCATTCAGCAATGCAACTCTCATGTTTGTTGTCAACTGAAGTTTCTTCACATATCGCCAAAGATGAGATGATTTGAGGCAAGCGTTTATTTCGTCGGCAGCCGTTGACCTTGGAAATACTGGCAGTGTTTGGCGGAAATCGCCAGACAGTTGGCATTTCTCAGCAAAGCCGTTACGAATTTTTTTAAAATACCGAGTTTTAAATGTAAGGTAGGTAGTCTAATTTTATGTTTCTCCAATAGTGGCTCAAATTTAATGTTATCCTGTCCAACGGTAAATCCTATGCAACGACTTTGCGATCTGAAGAAATCTTCCAGCCATGTTGTTTATATTTGATAAGGTCAAGGATTTTCTACATGGATTCATATGTTCTTTCCTACCAACTGCGTGTGCTGTAACATAACATACCCCTTATGTTATAATATTAACTTATATTCAATGCAACCTTGTAGGCAATTGACACTACCATCAGCGGCTGTAGGCAGTTGGCTGGAAAAGCAACGGCAATGGGGATTCGTTTTCTTTCCTGCTAAATAAAATAAAGTCGCGAAAGAAAACTAAAGTGAACTAGTGAAACAAAACTAAACTAAAAGTATAACACTTGAGAGGATTATAAGTATTAGAAAATAAAGACAAATTAACTGAAAGAAAAGTGTTTTGTTGCATTTGTGCATATGCACTTGAAAGCAAAATCTTGGGCGTAAATTCGCACAGTAAATGCACGATGAGTACATTATATGGCGACCGTGCACAAAACCTAAACGCTGAATTTATTTAAAAAAATCCACGACATGTGGGAAAAGTAAAAATGAATTTCAATATGTGAAAAGTGACAAAAATTACAAAATTAAAAAAAAATTACAAAAATACAAAAAAAATCATAAAATCCTCAAAAAATACAAAAAAAATGCAAAAAAAATGTATAAAATTACCAAAAATACACAAAAAACAAAAAAAGGTTATAAAACTATCAAAGTATATATTATATATGCTAAAATTATCAAAAATACAAAAGCATAAAAACTACAAAATCCAAAAAAATTATACAAATTACAAAAATCTACAAAACAAATACAAACTACACAGAAAAAAATCTTTTAAAAAGAAATTAATTACAAACTGTAAACATAAAAATTTCAACACGCTAAATAAAAACAGTATGAACTAAAAATTTAATTTGCATGCATTTTAACGTGACAAAAAATCAACTTTTTTTAAATGAATCTTGCGTGTGAAGTGGAGATACAGTCGTGAAATGGCTAAAAATAAAAAAACTTTGTCAATTAATTGCAAATAATACAACAAATTAAAATGAGATTAAACTGAAGCAGAGGTAATATAGACAAATAATAGAAATAAAAGCTATAGAAACATAATTTAAACGGAGATAATAGAGCGAAATTTAATAAATTAGAGACAACAATATAATTCAAACAGAGATAAATTCAATTTAATAAAGACAGAGATAATTTAGACGGAAATAAAGGAAAGCGAACCAAAAGTGAGGACTGTACCTAACCACTCAGCACACAAAAACCGTAAGGCGCTACATAACGGTGAAGAAATCACGCCAAAAAAGTACCGCTACAAAAGGTAACCACGCCGTTTTTGCCACGCCAAGCCGGCGGCAGCACAGTGAATACATATGATGCAGAAATAAGAGCAGCGGCAGCGGAACCCGACTTGGAAGCAGCAGCAGATCCCGAGCAGCAACAGCGGCGAAACCATAAGGCAGCGGCGCCTATGTGTTACACATGTAGACATATATAATAATTCCATGCAACATTGTAGCTTTTTAATATGTAATTTTGAATATAATTTAATAACATTTTTGATTTTCCATTTCTTTAAATAACTACAATTCAACTACAAATTGGAGTTGCTAAATATATTTTGATGCGTTTTTTAAGTATGGTGCGACCGTAAAAATACGGATTTGTTATGATAAATACGGTGCGTCCTTAATATATGTAAATAAGTGAAATATTAAACTAATATGAATACTTACGTAGTATGCTATTTTGTTTGAGTAAAACGGTGCGGCCGTCATAAAACTCAAACATTTTGAATGAAACGGTGCGGCCGTCACATAAATTTAATGCAGTTTTAAGTGAAACGGTGCGGCCGTCACGTAAAATATACAAATACTTTTTTAGTGCAACGGTGCGGCCGTCACGTTAAACAAGTATAACTTCTGGATTTATAATAAACATCAACCTGCAACAAACAAGATTCTCTGTTGAAATTAATAGCGTTTTGTTCCTAATGCAAAACATAAATAAGTAAGTACGTCACACCCGGTAGCACACTCTGCAAATCAGCACATTTTCAACAAAAAAAAAACATTGCAAACCAAATTTATTCAGTTTTTCAAATGTTTACCTTCAATTTAAATCTGTTCATGTTCCATTCAACTTATTCTATTCCAATTTATTAAATTTTTCGAATTTTTGACATTCAATTTAGATCGTTTCATTTTTCCCTCAACTTGCTCTATTCCTAAAATAAAAATTACCAACATTTCTTTTTGCTAATGTCAGATTTTGAAACAAAAGTCAAAGAATTGAGGAAAAATTTCTTAAAAATCAAAAAACGAGTTTTAAATACAGGCCGTTTATTATCTACAAAGCAGGAAAAGTTAGATGAATATAAAAATTCTATAAGAGGCATATAATAACATTTTGGTAGAGGTAAATGTGCCCTTTGAAAACCGAGCTAGGCCAGTTGCTGTAAAGCGAATCCTATCACGTTGTAGAGAACAACTAATTAAATATTTTGCAAAACTTAACTGCACAGTTAAGGTACCAACTAATTGCAGCGACGTAGTGAAAGATAACGTTTTTACCTCTGATAGCGAGTGGTTAGAAGAAGAATCCTACGACGAATCCGAGGAAGAAGAAGAAGGTTTCGACAACTCAGCTTGTACATTAGACAATTCTTCAGGCAACTTAGTAAATTTCTTCAAACCAGTAACTTTTCCAAATTCCGAACAAATTTATGGTAATTTAGCAGAACCAACAAAGATGGCTACCACGGAGCAAAAGAAAAATTTTATCTCGATGGGTGCTCCTATAATTAGGGAAAACTACAATGGTGACCCATTAGCGCTAGACTCCTTCTTAGATAAAAATAGACCTAGTGGAAAGTCTAACAGATTCAAATCTTATACCAACCCTCATTACATTTGTTAAATCTAAACTCGAAGTGAAAGCAAGAGAGGCAATTCCGACTAGCATAACATCTGTTCAACAGATTAAAGACGCGCTTAGAAGTAGAATAAAACCAGTCAATTCAAAAGTTGTTGCAGGAAAGATAGCATCCTTAAAAGTTTCTAATAATAATTTGACCGAATTTGCTAAACGTGTAGAAGAACTGTCTGATGCTTTAGAGCGATCTCTAATCATTGAAGATAAGTCAAAGGCCAAAGCGCAGAAATGGGCAATTAGGCAATTTTGGCATCAACCAATTTTAGTGATGCAAAAGAAGTAGTAGCAAAAATGATAGTCGAACAAAACAATCAGGCTACCGAGAGACAGGTATTAGCATTTAGATCAAGACTTAGCAATTCAAATAATTTTTGCAATAACGATAGAGGCAATAATTATTACAACAACAATGGTAGATACAACAACAATAGTAACTTCAATAGGTACAATAGCAATAATAATTTCAATAGATAGAACAACAACACCAGTAGATACAACAACAATAACCAAAGTAGACAAAGTAACAGTTATAGGCAAAATAATAACAATCGAGGCAACGTCAATGCACGTAATAACAACAATAATCAGAATAGCTCAGAAAGCAGATCAAATGATAGCAGCGGTAGCTCAAAAACGCGAAATAGTGCAAATGTTCGCGCCCTAAACTCGGAAGCTCCTCAGCAGCGAACACTGGGGGACGAGGAGCTAAGCGAATAAATATTAAGAACGTTTTTTGTCTAAAATTAAACTACTCAGATTTTGTCAAAATTAATATAGCCGGATCTAAAAAATTATGCACATTTTTACTAGATACAGAGACTGATTGTTCTTTGATTAAAATTTCAAGTCTCAGTAAGAAAATTCCCATTATTAATGACGATATAGTTAACATCACTGGCGTAACTTCAAACTCTATTTCTACCTTAGGTAAAACTAACATCGACTTACATTTTATCAATATCCTCATTGAACATAACCTACATGTGGTAAATGACGTCTTCAATATACTATCAGCTGGTATACTGGATCAAGATTTTCTTAAATATAACCAATGTATTATAAATTATTCAAATAATAGCATCTCATTTTGGGTAAATAATGAAAAAGTCAATATACCAATCCTTCACGGAACGGAATGCGATATGTGTATTATACCACCAAGATGCGAACAACAACTCCCCTTTTCGTTGAATCTCAAGAATTACAAAAAGGTGTATTTACGGCAAGATGCATTACAACTTCTGAAAACCCAGTCTTAAAAATAATTAATACCACAAATGACATACAATTTGTAAAAAAAAATTCTATTCAGACCGAAAAGCTTTCAAATCATCACGTCTATGTAATTGACAAAACTAAATCAGATGAGAAACGAATTAATGAAATATCTTCGATTTTAAAAAATCAAATTCCCAAAAATGCTCCATCTGAACTTTTAGAACTCTGCATACAATATGCTACATATTCGTACTTAACAACTACAAAATGACGTTAAACCATTTCTATGAGCAAACGTTACGAACAACGGACAATGAACACGTGTATATCAAAAACTATCGTTTACCCTATTCTCAGCGGGAAGAAATAAACAAACAAGTCACAAAATTTTTAGAAAATGATTTAATCGAAGGAAGTTATTCAAATTACAACATCCCACTTATTCTAGTTCCGAAGAAGAAAATTAATGGTGGAAAACCCTACAGAATGTGTGTTGATTTTCGCGCAGTAAACAAGAAATGAATAGCAGATAAATTCCCTTTAGCACGAATCGACGATATTTCAGATAACCTTGGCAGAGCCAAATTTTTCTCAACCTTAGATCTTTTTTCTGGATTTCACCCAGTCCCTTGACATATTGATTCCCGCGATATAACCTCATTTTCTACGGATCGCGGAGCGCATAGATGGAAGGTATTGCGGTTGGTTTATGTATTACACCAAATTCATTTTCAAGAATGATGACCATTGCATTTTCTGGAATACCACCTTATGTAGCTTTTTTATATGTAGATGACATTATCGTCATTGGCTGTAACGAATCACAACACATTAAAAATGTGTCTAAAGTATTCGACAACTGTAGATTGTTCAACCTTAAACTTAACCCAGATAAGCCTAATGTACTAAATATAGTACACTTAATCATGTTGCGTCACGCTCGCATACAATTTCTCTCGGAAGCGCGACATGCATAAAACTGTCCATCACACCGCGTTACACACATTCCGTCTTATGAACCAAATATACTTTTTCGGAAAGGGGAGAAAAATAAAAATACACGGGTATCGGCGATTTTCATGTACGCGTCAGAATTTTTTTTATGTATAACACTGCGTTACAAAAACGAGCTTTAGTTATTTATAATTATACACTAAAAAAAAAAAATTCTGACGTGTACATGAAAATCGCCGATACACGTGTATTTTTATTTTTTCGACCCTCTCCGAAAAAGTATATTTGGTTCATGGAACAGAACTAAAGCACATTTTTGTAACGCAGGGTTATGATTGTAGCAGTCGTTTGACATACATCGTAAGTTGTTGGTAAATTTAAAATTTTGTGTTTTTATGGTTCGAAGTTTGACAAACTTGTGAAATGCAGAATTTCACCATAATGTTCGGAAGGTAAGGCAATGTAGAATAATATATTTAAAAAAAATAGTAATAATTTTACCGGTAAGTTGAGGAAATTTAGCCAACATTTTAGTCTAATATGAAAAAATTGATTGGTTTTTAAATTTTTTATCTTTGTCTGCTAAACAAACTAGGGTGTACTATATTTAGTACATTGGGATTATATGCGTTGTATTTCTCAATTATTTCTTAGGGGTATTTTACTTAACGAAGTATTAGCCATTTTGGAGGAAGACGATGTTAATAGAATAGATGAAATTTTTATTTTTCCACCACGTAATGCAGTGGATGAATTGACTGATAAAGATTTCGAGGACGATGATTATCTGCAGACTGATAACTTGCCTTCTTCACAATTGCGAACCCCAGCAGAAGTCGTTTTTGAAGGAAGAAACCCCGAGCATACTTTATCAGATGATTCCGACGACGACTTGCCAGAATCAGACCTTTTTATATTAATTAACAAAACTAATTACTAATCACAAAATGTATATTATATATTTTTTAATTTAAACTTATCAACTAACAAAATTCAATATTGGAAAAAATAATAAGAACGAATTTATTAATATGCAAAACTTGTACAAATATTCAAAAAGCAAAGAATGCTAATTATATTGTTATTTTTTTACCATTTTTCATTTATGCCTAGTTAACTAATATTAACAAAAAAAAAATATTTTTAAGCAAGCGATTAGTAATATTTTTACAACTTAAATCATAAATATATGTAAACAGGTAAGATGAACAAATATTTAAAATAAAATGCTCTGAGCGAACGATTGAGTGAAAAAGGGAGGAACACCCTAATAAAAACTAACTATTGTAGAAGAAAAATCGAATTCTTTTTCCAAATTCTTTTTTTCTTAAGGAAGGGTGGTGTAACATTACATACCCCTTATGTTATAATATTAAATTATATTCAATGCAACTGTTGAGTTCATTTTAACATAATTATTATAAGGGTTAACACTCGCTGTCGATACATCTATTCGTTGCTTTGTGTAACTTATCTTCTTTGACGTTTGCTTTGTTTACCTTTTTGCTTCGCTATTCATTAGACAGAATTTTGCAAGAAAAGCGTGCTTTTCACTACCGCTCGTCAACATTTTGCAAAGTTCCAATTATAATAAAACTGTAATAGGAAATTGGAAATAATTTGTGTATAATTTATTTTGGTACGCATTGTAAAGGGGCTTTGTTAGATATTCAGCCTTATAAACTACATTCCGTGGAAAGGGGCAAACCTTTCATACACCGCAGATCATCCCTTCTACAATATTGCAGAAGACCCGCCACTTACGTTTTTCTAAGTACAAACTATCGCTTACAGTCCACGCTCGCATGATTACCAGGAAAGAGGTATTCCATTAACCCGCTCGAAACTTAAGGTAGTCCACCGAAACATTTTTTGATCCTTCGGAGCCGGATAGCCCCACACGCACATACATACGTACACACATCAAAGCCGCAAGTATAACCTCAAATTTCTTATACGACAATTTTAGTGCATAGCAATCAAACCACAATTGCTGCTTTAATTTACAGTAAACTTTTTTTCAAATATATGCTTATTAAATAACTCTCCGCAAAACTCCCTTCACTTTTTTGGCCGAAAAGGCTGCGTCGCCTTCCTATTCAACTCGCGGTATCGCTCGGTCGATCTCGTTGCGTGTTATTCGATGGGGGGACGGCCATGTATAATGACGGATCAGAGGCGCCAGATACCCCCTCTTTACCCACTCTGGCGATAAAGTCACCAAGCACGACTTTTATATCATGTCGCTTCCAATGGCTAGCATCTTTTTCCAAGTCGGGATTCTCTTCCATCGGTGCGTCAGCGTAGAGCGTTTATCTGCGCTCGTAATCGAAAAGTGTTCACAATTTATATGATAAATGCTGTTTTACGGTTAATACAGCTCAAAAACGATGAACTCACCCTCCTTTGCTTCAAAGGGCTGGATCAGAATTTCGACCTTACAAGGCATTACGAGCAACATTCCCCGCGATCGATCAACAACAAAAAAGGCTGGCATTTTGTTTGTAATTGAAACAATTTTCTAAATCATCATTACTACAGCACCTTCCATTATATTATCCATATATATGTTTGGATTCTATCAAAATGTTTGATGTGTAAACGTCTTTGGGCTCGGTAGGGGCTGCCCAGAAAAGTTACGCGTCGCTGCCTGTAACGGTGGCTCTGCCAGTGTCTTGTTGTTGATGGATGAACATATTTGTGCTCGGTAGAACAGTCCAGCAAAGCAGTCCAGCAAAATATACTTTTGTGGTTGAAATTCAACCACTGTCTGATTTAATTAAATTTATGTACAGGATAAACATGTCTACACTTCAAACTCAACGAGTACTTAGTACTCACGCCTTTTTGTAATTCATAGCAGTATCGTAAAAGGACAACGCTATCTTAAATATCAGTTTATTATTATTATTTATTTGTTTTCGAATTATTATACAAAATGGTAGCCCTCGCACAATTAGTGTAGGTTACAGTTGTCATACTTCCCAACTGCGTGTCAAGTACTACAAACAGTACAGACACAATCAAATTTGGAAATTTCAGCTTCATCTGTTAAATTGCCCTATCTTTGGCAAAAGTATGCTGAAGGGTGGTTCGTCCATTCTAAAACTCAATTTATTTCGAAATGTGCCGCATTAGGCAATACTAAATATTGTGACGATTTCGTTGGGCCCTCGATTATTTCTTTCTGGGTACTGTTTACAATTGCTAGTCTTATTTACTGGTAATAACCAAAGTTCGCTGTACAAAACTTGATAATAAACTAAGCCTTGGCAGCTTACTTCTTTATATAGTGCGCCAGGGTGCGATGTCACACACCTAGAAGTTACTAGGTTGTTCGTTCATCGTGCTTGCGACGAGTCGGTGTTTATGTATCGCCATCTCCTCTTTTCCTTATATTCGTAAACTTTTTGCATAGGTGTACATAGTCATCGCTATGACTGTTGTGCTAGTTAGTGGTGAGAAAACTCGCAAAACTATGAGTATTTTGTAATTTCTCTAACGCAAGAAGTCATAATGACAGTACTTGATCTAATACAAAATCCCGCGAATTATAACAACTACTAGAATTAAAAACACTGTTTTATTTATTTACTATTATTTATTTATTATTATTACAGAATGTGTGTTGATTTTCGCGCAGTAAACAAGAAATGAATAGCAGATAAATTCCCTTTAGCACGAATCGACGATATTTCAGATAACCTTGGCAGAGCCAAATTTTTCTCAACCTTAGATCTTTTTTCTGGATTTCACCCAGTCCCTTGACATATTGATTCCCGCGATATAACCTCATTTTCTACGGATCGCGGAGCGCATAGATGGAAGGTATTGCGGTTGGTTTATGTATTACACCAAATTCATTTTCAAGAATGATGACCATTGCATTTTCTGGAATACCACCTTATGTAGCTTTTTTATATGTAGATGACATTATCGTCATTGGCTGTAACGAATCACAACACATTAAAAATGTGTCTAAAGTATTCGACAACTGTAGATTGTTCAACCTTAAACTTAACCCAGATAAGCCTAATGTACTAAATATAGTACACTTAATCATGTTGCGTCACGCTCGCATACAATTTCTCTCGGAAGCGCGACATGCATAAAACTGTCCATCACACCGCGTTACACACATTCCGTCTTATGAACCAAATATACTTTTTCGGAAAGGGGAGAAAAATAAAAATACACGGGTATCGGCGATTTTCATGTACGCGTCAGAATTTTTTTTATGTATAACACTGCGTTACAAAAACGAGCTTTAGTTATTTATAACTATACACTAAAAAAAAAAATTCTGACGTGTACATGAAAATCGCCGATACACGTGTATTTTTATTTTTTCGACCCTCTCCGAAAAAGTATATTTGGTTCATGGAACAGAACTAAAGCACATTTTTGTAACGCAGGGTTATGATTGTAGCAGTCGTTTGACATACATCGTAAGTTGTTGGTAAATTTAAAATTTTGTGTTTTTATGGTTCGAAGTTTGACAAAATTGTGAAATGCAGAATTTCGCCATAATGTTCGGAAGGTAAGGCAATGTAGAATAATATATTTAAAAAAAATAGTAATAATTTTACCGGTAAGTTGAGGAAATTTAGCCAACATTTTAGTCTAATATGAAAAAATTGATTGGTTTTTAAATTTTTTATCTTTGTCTGCTAAACAAACTAGGGTGTACTATATTTAGTACATTGGGATTATATGCGTTGTATTTCTCAATTATTTCTTAGGGGTATTTTACTTAACGAAGTATTAGCCATTTTGGAGGAAGACGATGTTAATAGAATAGATGAAATTTTTATTTTTCCACCACGTAATGCAGTGGATGAATTGACTGATAAAGATTTCGAGGACGATGATTATCTGCAGACTGATAACTTGCCTTCTTCACAATTGCGAACCCCAGCAGAAGTCGTTTTTGAAGGAAGAAACCCCGAGCATACTTTATCAGATGATTCCGACGACGACTTGCCAGAATCAGACCTTTTTATATTAATTAACAAAACTAATTACTTATCACAATATTATATATTTTTTAATTTAAACTTATCAACTAACAAAATTCAATATTGGAAAAAATAATAAGAACGAATTTATTAATATGCAAAACTTGTACAAATATTCAAAAAGCAAAGAATGCTAATTATATTGTTATTTTTTTACCATTTTTCATTTATGCCTAGTTAACTAATATTAACAAAAAAAAAATATTTTTAAGCAAGCGATTAGTAATATTTTTACAACTTAAATCATAAATATATGTAAACAGGTAAGATGAACAAATATTTAAAATAAAATGCTCTGAGCGAACGATTGAGTGAAAAAGGGAGGAACACCCTAATAAAAACTAACTATTGTAGAAGAAAAATCTAATTCTTTTTCCAAATTCTTTTTTTCTTAAGGAAGGGTGGTGTAACATTACATACCCCTTATGTTATAATATTAAATTATATTCAATGCAACTGTTGGGTTCATTTTAACATAATTATTATAAGGGTTAACACTCGCTGTCGATACATCTATTCGTTGCTTTGTGTAACTTATCTTCTTTGACGTTTGCTTTGTTTACCTTTTTGCTTCGCTATTCATTAGACAGAATTTTGCAAGAAAAGCGTGCTTTTCACTACCGCTCGTCAACATTTTGCAAAGTTCCAATTATAATAAAACTGTAATAGGAAATTGGAAATAATTTGTGTATAATTTATTTCGGTACGCATTGTAAAGGGGCTTTGTTAGATATTCAGCCTTATAAACTACATTCCGTGGAAAGGGGCAAACCTTTCATACACCGCAGATCATCCCTTCTACAATATTGCAGAAGACCCGCCACTTACGTTTTTCTAAGTACAAACTATCGCTTACAGTCCACGCTCGCATGATTACCAGGAAAGAGGTATTCCATTAACCCGCTCGAAACTTAAGGTAGTCCACCGAAACATTTTTTGATCCTTCGGAGCCGGATAGCCCCACACGCACATACATACGTACACACATAAAAGCCGCAAGTATAACCTCAAATTTCTTATGTTAACAATCGCCGCATGGTCCCGCATCTAATTAATACATACGACAATTTTAGTACATAGCAATTAAACTACAATTGCTGCTTTAATTTACAGTAAACTTTTTTTCAAATATATGCTTATTAAATAACTCTCCGCAAAACTCCCTTCACTTTTTTGGCCGAAAAGGCTGCGTCGCCTTCCTATTCAACTCGCGGTATCGCTCGGTCGATCTCGTTGCGTGTTATTCGATGGGGGGACGGCCATGTATAATGACGGATCAGAGGCGCCAGATACCCCCTCTTTACCCACTCTGGCGATAAAGTCACCAAGCACGACTTTTATATCATGTCGCTTCCAATGGCTAGCATCTTTTTCCAAGTCGGGATTCTCTTCCATCGGTGCGTCAGCGTAGAGCGTTTATCTGCGCTCGTAATCGAAAAGTGTTCACAATTTATATGATAAATGCTGTTTTACGGTTAATACAGCTCAAAAACGATGAACTCACCCTCCTTTGCTTCAAAGGGCTGGATCAGAATTTCGACCTTACAAGGCATTACGAGCAACATTCCCCGCGATCGATCAACAACAAAAAAGGCTGGCATTTTGTTTGTAATTGAAACAATTTTCTAAATCATCATTACTACAGCACCTTCCATTATATTATCCATATATATGTTTGGATTCTATCAAAATGTTTGATGTGTAAACGTCTTTGGGCTCGGTAGGGGCTGCCCAGAAAAGTTACGCGTCGCTGCCTGTAACGGTGGCTCTGCCAGTGTCTTGTTGTTGATGGATGAACATATTTGTGCTCGGTAGAACAGTCCAGCAAAATATACTTTTGTGGTTGAAATTCAACCACTGTCTGATTTAATTAAATTTATGTACAGGATAAACATGTCTACACTTCAAACTCAACGAGTACTTAGTACTCACGCCTTTTTGTAATTCATAGCAGTATCGTAAAAGGACAACGCTATCTTAAATATCAGTTTATTATTATTATTTATTTGTTTTCGAATTATTATACAAAATGGTAGCCCTCGCACAATTAGTGTAGGTTACAGTTGTCATACTTCCCAACTGCGTGTCAAGTACTACAAACAGTACAGACACAATCAAATTTGGAAATTTCAGCTTCATCTGTTAAATTGCCCTATCTTTGGCAAAACTATGCTGAAGGGTGGTTCGTCCATTCTAAAACTCAATTTATTTCGAAATGTGCCGCATTAGGCAATACTAAATATTGTGACGATTTCGTTGGGCCCTCGATTATTTCTTTCTGGGTACTGTTTACAATTGCTAGTCTTATTTACTGGTAATAACCAAAGTTCGCTGTACAAAACTTGATAATAAACTAAGCCTTGGCAGCTTACTTCTTTATATAGTGCGCCAGGGTGCGATGTCACACACCTAGAAGTTACTAGCCATCTCCTCTTTTCCTTATATTCGTAAACTTTTTGCATAGGTGTACATAGTCATCGCTATGACTGTTGTGCTAGTTAGTGGTGAGAAAACTCGCAAAACTATGAGTATTTTGTAATTTCTCTAACGCAAGAAGTCATAATGACAGTACTTGATCTAATACAAAATCCCGCGAATTATAACAACTACTAGAATTAAAAACACTGTTTTATTTATTTACTATTATTTATTTATTATTATTATACGGTCTACAGAATCCGAACCTAATAGACCAAGTAATTGAAAAATTAGTATAGTAAAGTAAATAAGTTTAGTTAAAATTTATGTAAATGTAACTTAAAATATATAATATTTGCAAAGGTACTACAAATCCTAACACACCTAGCAATTGTCTCATTATCACCATAATTAGTTTAGTGCGTTGTACTTTCAAATAAGCGATTATTCCGTAAATCACGCGGTCGAATGTATATTCTAAGTCAATCTGTAAGAAACGTACAGTGGATGCGACCAATCATAATGTTGTAGAAAAACAGTATCGAATAGTAAATTCTTCTATCATGTAAGGATTGCAAACCCAAGTAATTTACGCCTCCCTATGTAAGGGTGGAGGAAACCATGCCACTGTAATTTACACAGGGGATCTTTGTAAAAATGCGTTAAACATGCTCAATGCTATTAGAATGTATGTGATAATACGGACGGATACCATATTACAGAACAATATTCGCGGCGCCTTCTCACAAGTGAAATGTAAAGCGACTTAACTGTGAGTGGATCCTTAAATTCTTGTGTATCCCTTGTTATATGCAGTCAATATCCTTGCTGACTGTGAGTCAAAAGTAACACCTAGATCTTTTATTTCGTTACAAATCGGCATTCTTGAGGTGTTTAACTCAGTCATACACATATAATATTATTCGACGTCTTCCTTGAAAATGTAACAACGCAACACTTATTTATATAAAGTTGTAACTGATTCAACATACACCAGGGCGTTAAGGTCGTGTTGTATACTACAACTATGGAAGTGGTTGCGCACTACAAACATTAAACAATTAGCAAATCTAATGCAGTTAGTTATCTCATCAAAAATAACTCTTGACCCGTACTCCCGATTTTGGCAGAAAGTTTTCTTTGGGGTAGGAAGCTTTCGAAGAAATCGAGTAAAGTACCATGTACACCATAGTACTCCAACTTCTTCAAAAGAATATGGTTAACTTTGTCGAAGGCTTTGAAGAAATCTGCATAGATAACGTTCAATTGCGCTCGGCTTTCAAAAGCACTAATAATATTATTGGTTAACACTGCGAGATTGATCTACCTGGAAAAAACCCATGTTGACATTTCGATATATTACTGTTCACATGATTAAACATTTTAACGTGAACTAGGAGGTCAAACAACTTGGATAAAGTGGTCTGTTTGACTATTGGTCTATATATGTAACTATAGTTACATACATCGTTACGGTCACCAGCTTTGAAAACCGGGACGTTAATACACAATTGCACTGACCCAAAATTGTTCCTATGCTGAGACTCTTTGAAAAAGTGATGCACTAGGAAAGGCTAGTGAAGGAGAACAGTTTTTAAAACATAAATGCGGGAAACCTTCGAAATCGGGCTTCATGCTAGAAATTTGCGATTAAATTGCTTTTGGGACACCTTCCTCTGTCACCGAATAAGAAGTGACTGAAGGCAATCTTCTTCTTCTTTAAATGGTCATCTAACCGCCTGGGCGATTTTGACCGTCCAACATAGCTCGCCAGTCGTTTCTTCGCTGCGCCAACTGGAACATCGCGGGATCGCAAATCGGTCTCCACTTGGTCCTTCCATCGGGGTTGTGGTCTCCCTCTTCCTCTGCTTCCACCGGCGGGTGCCGATAAGAATACCTTCTGGGCTGGAGCATCTTCGTGGAGGATGGGGCCGTGTGCAGAAGTCCACGCAAGTGGGGAAAGTTTCTGATCGCCATTCACCTGGGAATGGCCAGAGCGATTCTTTTGCATGCGGTTCAAGCAGCTCTCTACTTTCGGGCTTTGCGCCCAAGTATCCTCTGGGTAACCACCGAACACCCGTTTGGTGGTGAGCTAAACGTGAGAAGGCGACAACCTGGTAAGGCCACTCCGACATAATCGGTTTAAGGGCTTGCTGGGGGTTCAAACAGCAGCGTCTGATCACCATGTGGTGCGGCTGCAAACGGGCGTCTGTCTTGGATTAAGCGGCTCGCTATACAAACGTGTAATAGAATTCAACCTCCCGTGAAACGGGTTGTGCGTTGGGTTTGGGACCCACTACATAAAACAACGTTCCAATGAAATTCAACAACAAAGCCTCGGATATGAGAACCCCTTTTTTAGATGACTGAAGGCAATCGGGAGGATGTAAAATTAGGCGAAGAAGAAGAATTTCTGGAAAAGTTTGCGAATAAATCACATGAGTCCTGTATATTTGAATCTCATTGCAATTCCATGGGGAAACCAGCATTGGTTAATCAATTCAAATTGTTTGAAAATGACCAATCGATGGAACCGTAATAACTGTTTAGTGCTATATAATCGGCTTTTGGGTAGTCGCGTTCAGCTACAAGAATATTTTCAAAGCTGTAAATTTGTATACTAAAAAAGATCTCAATGCGGAAATTCGTAGGATAGTCAACGAACACAAACTGACCAAGTGAAAACAACACCTCGAGGCATGCAACCTCTCCGGCGGAGTCGGCAAATTATGGTAGGCTGTCAAGGCCCTATCCAATCCGACCAAATACAATGACAAGGTCGCCATTACATTCGGCGACAGTGTCAAATCGGACGCCAGGAAATGGCCGATCACCAGCATGGTTTCCGCAAATCTCACAGCCCTACATCTGCTTTGAATGCCATTACAACGCAGATAAACTATGGTTTGAATCAACAGCCACCAAACCATAGGACGGTTCTCGTAACACTTGACCTATCAAATGCATTTGATACAGTCACCCACGCCACACTCCTTCGAGACATGGAAGAGACACGGCTCCCTGCCGGCCTTAAAATGTAGACCGCTAATTACCTCAATGGTCGACAGGCATCAGTCAAAGTTAGGAACAAGAAATCTAGCCCACGAAGAATAAAACAAGGGGTGCCGCAAGGTGGTGGTCTCTCTTCCCTGTTGTTTAATTTCTATATTTCGAGACTTCCCCCCCACCAGAGGGAGTCTCCATTGTTTCCTACGCTGACGACTGCACGATAATGTCCACGGGAAAGGGTCCCTCCATTGAAGAAATCTGTAGGAGAACCAACAGTTACCTCCGTGACCTTTCCAGCTTCTTCACCGAGCGAAATCTGCCCCTATCTCCGACTAAATCGACAGCGACCCTGTTCACGACATGGAATGCACAGATGGGGCAAGAGTTAAATGTCCACGTAGACGGAGTACCTCTGCCTACTGTCAACCACCCGAAAATCATTTGACAACGGCCTCACCTTCGTTGATCATGCCACCGCAATAGCTTCAAAGGTACAGAGCCGCAATAAGATCCTCAAATCACTGGCCCGCAGTACTTGAGGAAAGACAAAGAAACATTGCTTGCTACATATAAGGTTATTGGCCGACCGGTTATTGACTACGCTGCGCCCATCTGATCGCCCAATCTTGCTGACACCAATTGGAGGAAATTGCAAGTCTGTCAAAACACCGCTTCGGGATGTCTGCTTATGACATCTGAGTCTCACATCCATCAAAAGGCAAAATTGCTAAATGTTCAAGAGCACGCGGAAGTTTTGAGTAGACAGTTCCTTCTGAACTGTCACAAGCCCAGTCATCCAAATCGACATCTATTGGATGCAGCCACGCCCCCCAGAGACCTTAGGAGACATCTCTTTGCCGTTTGATCTGCGGAACCACAGACGGGCTCTAAATGACCTCCACACCGGGTCGGTGGACAGATCCCTCAGATCTCGGCCTGTGAATCCTGTCATCGATACTCAGCCACCTCAATTGGCTGAAGAGGGGCGTGTACTTCCGAGGGAGACTAGAGTAATGCTAGCACAACTTCGCTCTGGATATTGTAATAGGTTAAACTCTTACTTATCCAGACTGAACCCCAACATACCAAACACATGCCCTGCATGTGGTATGTCCCCTCATGATACCAAACATCTCTTCTCCTGTTCAGTCGAACCCACTCTTCTAGCACCTACATCACTCTGGTCAAGCCCTGTGGAAACTGCGCGTTTCCTCGGACTTCCGTTAGAAAAGCCTGATGGCAATTTAGAGTTAACGAGCCCATTGGGCAGGGCGAAGAGCTGTTAACAACAACAACAACAACATTGGATCTAAGCATTCCTCGCATTAATTAATTTAAGATGAAATTATGCGGTAATACAATTTCACAGTAGTATGACCATAACATTTTTTTTTCTTATGCGGGTGGGGATGAAATAGTGCATAACGCACCACAGCTAATAGCGTCGTACTAGCCGTGTGTCCGTGGACTAAATAACTTGACCAAAATTTTGGAACCGTCGCCCAACTCGAGTCCACTTTTGTATGGATTCAGGTTGGCATTCCATATTTCTCATTCCTTTTGCTATGAGTGTAGTTTCTACAAAGCGGTTATTTTTTTTTCCACACTGCCGGGCTGCTTAACATTTTTGAATGACGTTATCGGCAGTAAATTGGTTGACACTTCGTTCCAGCACTTGTCGCTCTTCGCTCCATCTTGAGCACTTGAAGAATGTGTGTTCAGCATCGTCTCCGTCTCCCATTCTATATAAGTACTTTTTGAAGTACCCATGCCCAGAAAGTATTTGGGTAACGTAGTAGTTAACCTCGCTAAAGTTTCTAATGCTCCCTACCTTAACGTCAGTGATCAGTCTTGCGGTCCATCTACCTCGGTGTTCACTTTCCCAGCGCTCTTGCTTAAGTCTAAACGTTTCCTCGCTTAGTTCTTGGTGAAAGACTCTTATGAACTCTTCTTTGCAGCGCCGATGTCGATGGGAATCGCTCCGGGTATCACCTGGTCCTGATACGGTTCGATAAGCGGATGCTACTTGCAAAGCTGCTGTTCGCTTTACAGGTGTTAGGAGTTTACAGCGTTTCTTTATATCAAGTGTGTCTGCCCATAGCAGGGAGTCATATCGTAGAGTGAACTGGGTAGTGTCCATCAGTAGCTTCCGTTTACTTTCTATAGGCTCATTGATGCTTGCCATCACCCTACTTAGTAACGACACCTGTTTAAATGCCTTCACTACCCATTCTGAATTTGTGGCCAGTATTTTAGTCGGGCATCTAATATTACGCCTAAATAGTTAAGGGGTTATATATGTTGAGGTGCGGTAAAACGGGGAAAATTTTGATTTTTTGTAGAGGCATGTAGCCATATTTTTATTGAATACTTGTTATATAAAATCTCTAACTTGTAAAATCAGCCCAAGAACATAAAAGAATACTAATAATTGTCAAAGTTATGACATTTTACGCAAAACGCGTTTTTTTCAAAGAGGCTTGCCGTGACTACGAATCCAGTCCATCAGCTCAACAAATTTCGTTAGTATGGGGCTTGGGGTGATTCATTGAAATGAGAAAAAAAATTCCAGCAAATGGCGGCGATTTTCTCACTCCATGAGATGAAAAAAGTAGCACTTTAGTATCCTTTTATGTTCTTGGGCTGATTTTACAAGTTAGACATTTTACTACGCAAGACGCATAACAAGTATTCAATAAAAATATGGCTACATACCTCTACAAAAAATCAAAATTTTCCCCGTTTTCCCGCACCTCAACATATATAACCCCTTAACTATTTAGGCGTAATATTAGACTCCCGACTAACATGCTGGCCGGAAATTCAGAATGGACAGTGAAGGCATTTAAACCGGTGTCGTTACAAAGTAGGGTGATGGCAAGCACGGATGAAGCTATAGAAAGCAAACGGAAGCTACTGATGGACACTACCAAGTTCACTCTACTATAGAATCGTGCAAGGACACGGCGATTAAATTACGAACAATTTGAAAAAAAAAGATTTTAATCGGTCGAAAACTCTTTCGACAATCCAAGTCACAACGGCGTTTTCGGAAAAACATGATTTCGAGATAATCGCGTTTAAAGTTTCAAGTACACGCCACGACTCCGTAAGGGATCAAGGGGAAAAACGCTATAACTTCGCTTCTACTGCTTAAATCTCTATACAAATTTGAGGTAGCATTCTTAAGAACCTATACTTTAAGATGAAAGAATAAAAAAAATTTCGATTTTTTACCGACGTCAATATATATAACCCCTTAACTACTTTCTTTGATGTTATTGTTCCGAAGAGGGCTTCGAAACCAACCTCTAACGTATGTACCTTTTTGGCAAGAGTGTCAGCTCAGTTTTTCTGCCGCCAGTTGGACGCCAGTCTTTTGTGCTTATCATAACCTGATTGAGCGTCTGATAATGACTGCGGCAATGTCATCTGCGTATCCGACTAAGAAGGGATCATCGGGCATTTCTAGGTTAGAAATTTCATCGTAGCTGACGTTTCATAGCAATATCCAGCAGGGCTTCAGGGCGCATATTTGCTATTCCTTTGATGGCTTTTCCTGGAATGCCGTCCGGTCCTGAGGCCTTTTTGTTCTTCAGCTTCGGCTGTGGTTTGGCCCATGCGTAATCGTAAGCGTAATCAGTTGCGGCCTTGTTCAGCGGTTCCTTCTTACTACCAGTTAATGGACTCTTCACACCGCTTTTTTGGTTCGTAGGTGTGTGAGCCCATAGCACGGTTTAATCGATTTTAGCAATTAGCGCTTTGTGGGCCTACTTCAAAGAATATATTGGTGGTCACTGTCAATGAAATCTTCAAGGACTTTCCACTTTTGTATGATCCCGGATACGCTCTCAGATGCCATCGTGATATCTGGTATTGTTTCTTCCCAGCCTGGTCTCCTGAAAGTTGTTGATGTTCCGGAGTTGGTGACTGTTAGTCCCAGCCTGGCCGCCATGTCCAAAACTCGTCGTCCTCTTGGGCTCGTCTTTGGTATTCCCTACTCGATGGATCTTGAGTTAAAGTCGCCTGCAACGATTACCAATCCACGTTTTTCTCGGGCTGTGTCCTCGATATCACTTAACTTCTTTTAAAACTCTCCTATACTGTCGCTGGGTGTAACGTAGCAGCTTATCAATGCGGCGTGTTGGAGTTGGGCCCAGACGTATCCCACTCCGCTTCCTTTTCTTGCGTAACGGGTTGGCTTCCAGGCGGGAGCCAAATGCCTCAGTTCCGGTAGAGTCTTCTAGCCAACAGCAGGCATTCTTTTGCTTATATTGTTTACATATTACTGCAACATCTATGTCCCTTTCTTTCGCAGTTGCGTTAGGAAGGCGTCTTCTGTTTTTTACTTTTATGCATGTTGCCCTGCAGTGAAATCATAATGGCTTTCCCCAGCCGTTGTACGCCACGGATCTGCTCAAGCACGGTATTCGGTCTGTTTCCAAAAACTTTGTTGCCGTACACAAGCAGCACTTGGTCGTGTTACCTACACCGGATGCTTAATCCCTGCCCCTTCTATCCGGGCCGTTTCAGGTCCAAGTGGTGTGATTTGGAAGGTTGACGTCACTCAGCATTATTATCTCATCAAAATATTTAACGATGATATTAGTGATATGAGCCAGATTATATAAGCGTTTTTGATAAATTTTAAAGTTACTAGACGGAGGAAATATAAGACAGAATTAATACTAAAGACTTATTACATGCAAATTCTACTCTAACGTATATTTGATCAAGGGGTTCATCTTCTAGATCAAGACTAATTATACTACTGCATAAATCAGCTTTTACTTCGAGCATGACTCCGCCACCCTTTAGGTGATCTGTAGTATCGGCGCTACGATCCTTGCGCTTAACGTTGCAGTTGCGACCGATAATTAGAGAAAATGTTGCTGTTGAGCCAAAGCTCAGTTATGGCTAGAAAATCATATGTAAGCAGAGAAGTGCGGACATAAAGTTGGGATACTTTTGTTCGCATCCCACTAACCTTTGGAAAATAGAGTTTGTGCTTGGATTCCGATATACTATTGGCATAACTAAGATTAGTTGTCGGAGTTAAGTGGCTAGCTGTTTGTAAAGCAGTATTCGAAAGTGAAGCGTAATCATTTAAACTCACGGCATTAATATTGTCTGCGACGCAGACCACAGCAGAATACGGCAGAGCATGTTTATTTTTTACGTTCTTGTTGGTAGCAGCATTCGAAAGAGTAGCGTTATCATTTGTAAGAGCAACACCAGATAGAACACCATTGACAGTATGCATAGAAAAGAGAACATCCTATATAGCACCATTAGTTGTCAAGTAGTTTTGTTGTTGCTTCGCTAAGGGTTTGTGTAGCTTTCCCTGTAATTTATTGATGAACTGAGAGATCAGTGTCACCAACCTTTAATTGAGCGCGCGAGTTACATATCAAAATTCCCCACCCACTCATACTATATATCTCTTAAATAATACTATCTTCCACCTCTTCTCTTAAATTTAAGTGCTCATTATTTTAACGGTAGTGAGTAGGAAATGTATAAAAATTTTGCTTCCCCTAAGCAAAGTCCGAAATAAAACCGTAAAGCTGTTACTTTGAAATCGGTGTATCATTTAAAGTAGCATGTACTAACGTTATTGGCGCATTTAAAGGAAAATAATCTGAATTAGATCTTTTTACGGGATCAATTAGAAAAAAACAAAAAATCCGCATAAGACATATAAGTATATAAGTGACACTATCATACATACATACATGTGTATTCTATTTGTATAGAACAAAAAAAAGTTTTTTAACTAATTGAGAAAAATTAAGTAATAATAATAATTGAAAAGACAAATAATCAATAAATAAATAAATACGCTTTCGAAAAAGAAAACTAAAACCTTGCTTGCGAATAAATTTGTGCTCAATAAAAACAAGTATAACATGTAAGGAAGTCTAAGTTCGGGTGGAACCGAACATTATATACCTAGTAGTGACAATTATGTCACCCCAATTTACGCAGGTCTATTTTAATACTTTCAGTTCGTATTGCGTTCAAATAGACAGGCGGACAAACAGATAGACCTATAGAGAGACAGGCATGGCTACATCGACTCAGCTCATCCTCCTGATCATTTCAGTATACGTACAAACATTTCATGTTCATGAAAGGTATGAATATCAAAAAAGATATATATACAGCTTCGCTTTTGCAATGGGATATTAACTACTTGCCCGGATATTTTACTTTTCATCCTGAACGTTTTGATATACATTAGTAAATATATATCTCGATTCGTTTATGCCGAATGAAGTAATATACCTTTTGTGCGTAGCAAAAGTTGATATAAATAAAAAATGTGTGTCTTTTATAGGCGCCAACCGATCTTTATGAAATTTTCACAATATATACTTGAATTCACCGGGTACAGCACAGACAATATCTAGTTTTGGAAAAGTACGGAGCCACGCCCCCAGGCTATATAAAGTTTCAATTCGTCATAACTCCGAACTTTTTGGTCTAAATTAATGAAATTTGGATATATGTGTCACTTAGATAATATCAATGGGCGGCGCCACGCCCACATATTTTGTGTTTTGTTTTGCTCTTGAACTTTTACGATAGGTTCAGGAGTTCGCTGGGAACGACACAATCTTTATATAGCTTTTGGAAAAGCCCCCAGGTTATATAAATCTTCAGTTCGGTATAGTTAGGAGTTTATTTTGTTCAAGTTAATGACATTTTATATACGGATGTGTTCCATGTATCAAAATGTCAAAACAACGTCTACCGGGTTTGCTAGTATACTATAAAATGGCGAAAACAAACAACGAATTTCAGCATTCTTTTGTAAAACTGAGGGACTAGTTTGCGTTCAAATAGACATACGGACAAACAGACAGACGGACGGAGAGACAGGCATGACTAAATCGACTCCGTGTATCGTGCTGATCATTTTAGTGAACTTTTCTCTTCTTGTTCTCATACTTTGATACATTTAATGTTTATCAAAGGTATGAAAATCAAAAAAGATATATAAGTTCGCTATTGCAGTAAGCTATTAACTACGTCCCGAATATTTTCCTTGTGTGTTTCCCGATTTGGCTAATTTTTTGCAGGAGTATAATAAATATTACTGAGAAGCAGCTGACCAATTTTCATTGAAATATCAATATTGAATTATAAGCGATCGCCTTTGCGCCCGAGTTTTTCTTTAAAAGCTTATTATTTGTGCAAAATCTTATTGATATAGCTTGCTTAAATTTTACAAAAAAATTGTTCAGAACTATGTTAAAAAACTGGACGCGGACAATAACCGATTTCGCCCAATTTTACAGCAAACAGTTATCTTTATATATAGAACATTATCATAAAATTTCGTTTCGTTTTGTGGAGTAGTCCACTATAAAAGGGGCGGGCCACGCCCATTTTCGAAAATTTTAAGTTTTTGGATTTCTTTGTTTACGGAAACTTTAAAAGTGAAATATAAATGATGTAAAACTATTTTACGCAAAGTTATTGCCTATTTAATATATCTACGACCTTAACCGATTCCCGGAACATTCCTTTTATACCTGGCAACCTGCGAGCTGAATTTCGGTTCGATATCTTGAACGGTTTTTGATTTATGATTTATATTGTTTCTAAATTTGACTTTATCAAAAGTGGGCGGTGCCACGTCCATTTTCAAAAATTTCTCGAGAAATTTTATCCTTATATGTGTATTATGAACTGAGTAATCACTTTTTTTGTGTTTTCGAAAATATTCTATACATAAAAAGTGGGCGTGGCTATAGTCCGATTTCGCCCATTTTAAATAGCGCTCGGAGATGAGTGATTGTGTTCACAGACGGACGGACGGACGGACATGGCGTGATCAATTTCTTTTTTCGTCCTCAACATTTTGATATATAAAAGTCAATATCTATCTCGATCCGGTTATGCCATTACATACTGCCGTAACGCGACTAAAGTTAATCTACCTTGTGTGCGTAGCACTACTAGGTATAAAAAGTAAAAAACAAAAAAATATCCATACTCAAAACAGCAAAGCGTAAAAGTGCATATGCGATTATCATTTATACATTTATTAGTAATACATTATTAATAAGTTTGTAAGCTAATGAAACAAACAAAAAAAAAACTGAGGAAATGAGATTCTAAATGTTATACAGTGGACCTTAGAATTGCAAAAACAATTTAACGTGATACATGTATTGAGATATTACAATAAAATAAATGAATAAACACTATATACTTCAAAGAAAAAGATAAGTACAAAAAAAAATAACAAAGATAATTAAGAAATGAAGAGTATTCAACTGGCATTTGATAAGAACAGGCAATTAGCAGAATTATATGAAATGAAAGAACTTCAATTAAAAATGGCTCAGCTTGAAGAGCCACTACAATAACGATCGGTAGCTCTCCAACAAGCCGAGGCAGTGCAACAACGACAACAACGCAATATAGGAATACAGCCGCAACGAGCTTTAGCAGCGCGACAACAACACCAGCAACAATGCAACAACAACACCAGGCAGATCTGTACTTGGTATTTAGCCTGAAAGATCTTTGCAAAATTTCGGCATATACGAGTACGTCAGTTGGATGAGAGCCGGTATATTGGCTCACTCATAAGGTCAGTAGAAAAGACAATCGAACTATGTCAAAATAATGTTCAGCTTAAGGAGTCAACCCGAATTTAAATAAAGTGAATGTTATCCATGAGGAAAGCAAAAGCTGTAATCACCGCCATACAAGATATGCGATGGACGGGGCGCGCAAACACGATCAAAAAACCTTGCAACATCTACTGATATCAAAGTAGTGCTTGGCGACTTTAAAGCCAGGGTGGGTAAGGAGGGTGTATTCGGCCAAACTGTCGGGAAGTTCAGTATCCACGATCAGACTTCGCCAAATGGATACAGGCTGATCGACCTCTCTGGTGCCCGAAACATGGTCTTATCCAGCACTAGGTTTAGGCTCAAGAAGATCCATCAGAGTACATGGCTGTCCCCCGATCGAAAAACACACAACCAGATCGACCACGTTGCAATAGACGTCTTAGATGTTCGCCCAATATGAGGACCTAACATCGACTCTGATCACTACCTAGTAGCAGCCAAGATTCGCACCCGCCTCTGTACGACAAAACAGGTGCAACAAAAAACGCAGGGAAAGCTGGACGTCGAAAAGCCGCAATCGCAATAGACTGCTAATTATTTCGCAGATCGCCTTTCACACCTGCTCTATTAGAGCACAATTCAACCTAGTGGAATGCATGAGCAGTGGGATCATATCTCAGGAGCACTCCGTACCGCAGCCGAAGAAGTAATGGGATTCCGGCGAACGCGAAGAAACAACTGGTATGATGATGAAGAGTGCCGCGCTGCAACGAAAAGAAAGGACGAAGCCTACACGGCAACGCTGAGATCGAATGCAACGAGGAGAGTGTGTGAACACTTCCGCGAGTTAAAGAGGGAAGTGAGGCGGGTTTTCCGGGCCAAAAAAAAGAGAGGCAGATAACCGTGAAATGAAGGAGTTGAGATGCTGACTATTGTATTTGCCAAAAGATGGGTAATAAAACTATGGATTGTATCTTTAGATTACTTTATTACTATCCATTTACAAGAATATATATTAAACATCAAAATCGTGATAAGTAGATACGTCGCTCGAGTCTCAGAAAAAACCGGAAGTCCCGATCAGCTGGAATAAGTGTTGCCACTTGATATTCTGCAAGTAATGTTTCTGTGCTGCCAACACCTTCCCTTTTCAGTATATTTACCAGATATATGTATTTGCTCAAGTTTGTTTGAAACGATCGACGGGTTTACGAGTGCGCTGTGGTCGCCTATGCACAGTTTCGGGCTGAGTATGGTTTTCAGTCCTCATAGTATGCATTTCGTTTTCGCGTGTCTGCGCCTCGTACGTTTGCTGTGTTACCGGTGGTACCGGTATTTGTGCCGGTGCTGACGTCTCGTTGGTAGTCTGACAAGTTGTGGAGTAGGTGTTTGAATCGACATCTATTGAGGTATCATACAATTGAAATGCCTCCACTAGACGTTTGTTATAACTGTCAGCACCGCTTTGTGATACTTCTAAGGTTTCTTGATGACGTTTTCGGATTTGATTTGCATGACATCGAATCAACTTACCATTTTCTAATCGTATGTTGTACATGACGTTTCCGATGCGTTCAATCACTGCACCTTTCGCCCATTTGAAGTTATCTTTATTTTTGTGTTCGCTAACAAAGACAAGATCGTCAATGTTGTACCCCTTCTGTTTAGAGCCATGCTTTGCGTTAAATTGCTTTTTCGTTTTAATTTGGGCGTCGCTATATATATTAGGGCCAGTAGATAAAGTTGGCTGAAGCAAATCGAGTTTTAGACGGATCTGCCTTCCAAGTAAAACTTCTGCAGGCGATTTACGGCCCTCGTTCTGCTTGTTTGGTGTGGATCTGTAAACTTGTAAAAATACTAAAAGATTTTGATCAGTTGCTCCTTCCCCGTTCAACTTTTTCAGTGCCCGTTTGAAGGTATCCACAAATCTCTCAGCTTGGCCGTTCGACATAGGGTAATATGGACTACTCCGGATATGTTCAACGCCGTGCTCAGCTAAAAATTGCTGGAACTGGTGACTTGTAAATTGTGTGCCATTGTCTGACACTATTGTTTTCGGCAATCCAAATCTAGAAAAAATTTCAGTCAAAATTAAAATAGTTTGCGTTGTTGTAACAGATTTGGTTTTAATTATTTCTGGCCACTTGGAAAACGCGTCGATAACTACGAGATAATAACAAGAATCAATTGGTCCGGCATAATCAATATGCAGCCGTTCCCAAGGTCCAGAAGGTTTTGGCCAGGGATGCAAAGTTGTTTTTGTTGGCATTTTAGCAGCAGCCGCGCAGTTTGGACAGCATTTGACAAGAGCTTCAATGTCTGAGTCGATGTTTGACCAGTAAACGTAGTTGCGTGCGATGGCTTTTGTGTACTGTATGCCTGGGTGGCCCCGATGAAGCTCTTTAAGTACACGCTTTTGAAAAATCGTTGGTATTATGATTCGCCGACCAAACATTAAGCAACCTTCGACAATTCTTATGCTATCTTTTCTATTGAAATATGCTTTGTAGTCTCTATTGTCACATTTGGGTGGCCATCCGTCGGTTACATATTTAAAAATTTTCGAAAGTATCGTGTCTTTCGCTGTTTCAAACTGAACCATTTTACCTGTAATAGGCAATTTGTTAATTGACTCTGTTAAAATTTGCTTTATTTCAGTTTCGAATTCAATTGCTGCAATTACGTAATCCTCAGCCGGGTTGAGGGTGTTGCTGATAAGGCGTGACAAAACATCAGCGTAACCGAAACTGGTTGTTGATATAAATTTTATCTCAAAATCATATGCGAGCAATTTGACTGCCCATCTCTGAAGCCTATTAGCCTGATGTGCACTTATTCCCGCTTTATTTCCGAAGATAGCAAGTAGGGGTTTATGGTCAGTTTGCAGTTTAAACTTTCGACCAAAAATCATTCTGTGGAATTTCATTAGTGCGAAAGTAATTGCCAAAGCTTCTTTTTCTATTTGGCTGTACTGTTTTTCTGCCGGTGTTAGCGATCTGGACGCATGACAAATTGCTTTTAGTGAACCGTCTTCGAATTCGTGAAAGATAACAGCTCCGAGGCCGTAATTAGAAGCATCAGCTGCTACAACTATGCCTTTTGTCGGATCATAATGTGTTAATAACAGCTTTGACGATAAAATATCTTTTAGCCTATTAAAAGAATTTTGGTGTACTTTTGTCCAGTGCCAGGATGTATTTTTCTGTAGTAATTCGTCTAATGGACCTCGATGATTTCGCATATGGCTAACAAACTTTGCATAAAAATTTATGGCGCCTAAAAATGATCTTAATTCTGACTGATTTGTTGGCGCAGGCATATTTTTAATTGCATCAATGTGCTTTGGATCTGGGCTTATGCCATCTTTATCGAGGACGTAGCCTAAATAAGCCATCTTTGAGTAGGAAAATTTACATTTTTCCCGTTTTAGTTTGAAACCATATTGCTGTATTCGAAATAATACTTCGTGCAAATTTGCATCATGATCTTCTTGGGTTTTACCCGAAACAAAAATATCGTCAATGTAGGCTGCCGCATTGTGCAGACCCGCTAACATTTGGTCCATTATCTGCTGAAAAATAGCTGGAAACGTCTTCACACCGAACACCATACGATTATATCTGAATAAACCAATATGTGTGTTTATTGTGGGAAGCTCTTTAGAGGCGTCGTCAACTTCCACTTGCAGGAATGCGTCAGATAAATCGATGTGGCTGAACACTGTGGCATTGTTCAGCTTAGCAAAAATATCCTCAGGTAGAGGCGTTTCCAAGGCGCTGTTTAGACCTGTGGAAAAATCAGCACATATGCGAATGCTGCCGCTTGGTTTTTTATTACAACAAATGGCGCTGCCCAGTTGGAGTAGTTAACAGGCGAGATAACGTTAAGATCTTGCAGTCTTTGTAATTCTGACTCGACCAAATGTTGAATTGCATAAGCGACTGGGCACTTAGGACGAAAAACGGGTTGACAATTCGTCTTTACAACTAAATGCGCTTTAGTTTTATTGCATAGGCCTAATTGGTTGTCAAACAGGGCTGGAAATAAATCTTTAGGAAGTGATTTGTCGCAAGATTTATGTACTGGAACTACACTTGCCTGCTGTGTTGACGAAATGTTGTTGCAAATGGCACTAATGGCTGTATTCTCGAGTTGAAATGCCGCTATCCAATCCAAACCGAAAACATTGAGATTGATTGTAGTAACAAAACACGTGAGTAACTTCTTCAATTTTTGTTAAACCTAATTTGTCAAAATTAGCTTTCGAAATTATGGTAATATCCGATGCTGTATCAAATTGTAATTTCACTTGCACATTGTTGATTTTGACGTTGACATTGAGCTTCAACGCACGAAAATAACCCGACCTGCTATATAGTGCAGAAGCGTGAACACTAATAGCATCTGCTGAGGCGGCTCTGGGAATATTCGAGAGAAACGTTCTTCGAAAGATTTGTGGACCTCTGCGCGTTAGCGACGGCGAGTATCGAAGATTTAATTATGAGCTGCATGAGCTTTACGCATACTCTGACATAGTTGAGCGAATTAAAACACAGCGGCCTCGCTAGGCTAGGTCCTAGATAGGAAGAGGGAGACCAACACTTCGATGGAAGGACCAAGTGGAGACCGAATAAAAAAATACGGAAGTCTAACTTCGGGTGAAACCGAACATTATATACCTAGTAGTGATCTATTATGACATCCCAACTTATGTAGGCCTATTTTAATACTTGTTAGATCGTATTATAAAGCCAGCTGATTGTTTTCAATAAAAACACTTCTGTAATGAGTTATGAGTGTTAAATTAATTAAATAGGGATTTAGAATGTGGCCGAGGTAGGCATACCGGTCGTAAGAGGCGACTAATATGCACAAAGGTAATGATGGGTAACTCGATGGTTGATACAGGGATATGATGCCTCTCACCTCTCATGACCTAGAAGGTTTCACTGGTCATACCAAATCGCTACCACAACAGTCGGGAAGTATCGCAGGGGAGTACCGGAGCGTACCGGATTCATATCCGGTCAAGCACTGTCAGTTCGACAGAACTCCCCAAAACCTTCGAGGAGTGTTTTTGTCGTTACAACAACAACAGCAGTGGTAAATTTATTTATTTGTATATAAAAAGGTTCCCTATCAATTGCTGCTTATCACATTTGGTCAAAATTCCAATACATGCATATGTTTGAAAGACGGACAGACAGACAGATGGAGAGACGGACATGGCTAAATCGACTCAGCTTATCGTCCTGATTATTTCAGTATACTTATTGATAGCCCCATCTCTTCTCCTTCTCAAACTTACAAACATTTCATGTTCATGAAAGGTATGAAAATCAAGACATATAACTTATCTATTGCAGCGAGGTTTTAACTACTTGCCCCGATATTTTGCTTGTGTAATATACCATTTGCCTAATTTTTCGCAAGAGCATACTACATACTATTGAGAAGCAGCTTACCAAGTTTCATTAAAATATTTAGTTGAAATTACAAGCAGTCGCCTTTGAAAAAGCAAAATTTTTACGCTGAAAAGTGAGCGGCGCCACGCCTACTTCCACAAAATCCACAAAATTGTTTCGCGGTCAAGTTTTGCTTAAAAAGCTTATTATGTGTTCTAGATCTTATTGATATAGCTTGCATAGTTCTAAAGATATCGCGTTTTATATTTTACAACCAAAAACCGGGCGTGGCAGTAGACCGATTTCGCCTGATTTTACAACAAACAGTTACCTTTATATATTCAATAGTTTCGCCAAATATCGTTTCGATAAATCCATTTTGGCCGGAGTTATGGCATATAAAACTTTGTGGAATAATCCACTATAAAAATGGCGGCGTTACGTCCCTTTTCGAAAATTTATATTTTTCGACTTTCTTCGTTCACGGACACTTTGAAAGTGAAATACCAATGATATAACGGTATTTTACGCTAAATTATTTCCTGGCCTACCACACCGAAGGTCCAAGGTTTGAGCCCTGGCACAAATAACATCAAAAGTGGTTTGGAAAAGTTTTTTCAGAACAGGGTCGCCCCTTGACAGGAGGTTGGCAAACTCTCCGAGTGTATTCCTGCCATGGAAGGGCTTCTCAGCAAAACTTCTCCTGTTCGGAATCTGCAAAAAACTGTAGGTCCCGCCAATTTGTAGGAAAAATTAGAAGCAGCACACCACAAATTGGTAGAGAAGCTCGGCCTTAATCTGCCCAGGAGGTCTATATGTGGCAACCCTTCCTACTATGGGAAATATCTATGTACATAAGTTACCACTCTCCCGCTCAATAGAAATCATATGTACGTAAATATGTTAAATGCAAACAATGGTAGAAATCATACGATGTTTGTTACCGCTATGTCTCTCAGTGGTAGTTTTCCTATTTATTGACTTATATTGGAATACCTGATAAAAATGTAAATAAAGTTAGCTTAGGCTTCTGATCATTCGCTACATTGGTGACCCCGACGTAGGTTGTGCGTTTTTAAAGTTCCTAAAAATTTCTATCAGTATCCGCGGGCGTTCGTAGAAAACTAAATTGGTTTTATTTTTCGGCCCAATCGTTATCGCATAATCTGCGCTACGCATAACGGCCATTATTATACATTTCTTTAAAAAATAAAAAGTTTGCTACCACATCACATGCAATGATAAATAATATCGAGGCTGTCGATTCACCCGCTCCGTCGCAAAGATTACCGCCACACGCAACTGCTCCGTTACAATTGGCACCGTCAACACATGTTTTCGGGAATACTACAGTGAATTCGATCCATAACCAGCGAAGATGACCAATTTCATCATGCGGTGTCCCTGATTGACACACAATTGGCAACAGAGGTTGAAGACATTATTGTTCGGCCGCCATCGTCTACGCCATACACATCTTTAAAGCAAAGTCTTATCGAACGATTGACCAAGTCCAAAGACGCCAAATTACTTCCAACTTTTGGACGGCGAACAAATCGGAGATCGAACTCCTTCACAATTTCTTCGTCACTTGCGTAGTTTGTGCCCGGACGTTCCTGACAACGTACTCAAAGCAAGGCGGTAAAACAAACCATTGCCAGTATCTCCGAAGAGCAATCTTTGCGCAGTGAAATCGCCGAAATGCGCGAACAGTTTGAAGCACTCAACATCCGCAAGGCACGGAACATCAGTAGGCGAAATACAGGTTTCCACAACAAACGAAATGCCTCGCGTAGTCGTACGCGTTTTTTGGTCAACGGAATCTACCGATTCCACAAAAAGTTTGGCAGCAACGCACAGCGCTGCATACCAGGATGCAAATACTCGGAAAACGCTCAGGGGAGTCAATAGTGGCGCAAAATGACTCTCCCACCACGACATCGCGCCGCCTTTTTATTACTGATCGCATCTCTGGGACACAGTTTCTTGTGGACACCGGTGCCGTTTTATAATCGCTGATGTTTCAAAGCCAATTATCGGGGCTGACTTTATTCGCCACTTTGGCTTAGTAGTAAACTTGAAATATGTGTCAAGCAAAGCACGAAGACTGGCGCCTCACAAACTAAAGGTTGCCAAGGAAGAGTTCGCGGAGATGGTACAATTGGGTATCGCGCGCCCTCAGATAGCGCTTGTCCGCTCCACTGCGCTTAGCACCTAAAAAGTCCGGTTAGTCACGTCCTTGTGGAGATTACCGCCGTCTCAACGACCGCACAATCCCCGACTGATATCTCGTAAGATATCTAGAGGACTTTGCCGCTAATCTTTATGGAAAAACAATTTTTTCCACGAGAGCACTTCGGGCACCATAAAATGTTGTTTCAGCGGCTCCAAGATTATGGGTTGGTAATTAACATATCAAAATCATTACTTGGCGCGAAGGAGGTAAAATTTCTCGGTCATTACATAACATGCCGTGGAATTAAGCCATTACCTGAAAAAGTCAGCGCCATAAAGCAAATTTCGCCGCCATCTACAGTTAAAAAACTTCGTGGATATATTGGAATGGTAAATTTCTACCGAAAATTCATTAAAAACGCCGCCGAACTCCTAGCTCCTTTAAATGCAGTACTTGCCGGACCTTACATTAAAAGCACACATCGAATTGAATGGATGACAGAAGTAGTAGATGCCTTCGAGCATTCTAAACAAGCTTTAGCGACATGCGCTGGGTTGGCTCAATATTGATGCAGATTTAGCCATTTTCACTGATGCATCTAACTTGGGGCAGTGTTACAACATCATATAAGTGGTTCTTGGCAACCTCTCGCATTTTTCAGTCGAATGCTACCCGAATCTATAAGCAAGCTCTCCACTTATGATAGGGAGCTCCACGCTATATTCGAAGCCGTGAAATTTTTTAGACATATGTTTGAGGGCCGGCATATTGCTATCTACATGGACCACAAGCCATTGCAACACGTTTTTAAGCAACGTCCAGAGCGGGCGTCACCATGGCAGTTTCGCAGAATTGAGTGGATAAGCCAGTTTACCACAGAAATTAAGCACGTAAGTGGGCAAAAAAAACATTGTTGCAGATGCGCTCTCACGCGTTGATGCCATTTCAACACCAGTTACGCCACAACAATTAGCAGCAGCTCCAACAGCTCATCACGTCCCCAAGCACCACGCTCCACCTTCAGAAACTAACATTTCCGGAACACAGCGCAAATATGTACTGTGATACTTCATCAGGTACCGTGCGCCCTTACGTACCGACATCGCTAAGGAAAGCAGTGTTCGATTCACTACACTCTCTTGCTCATCCCGGCATACGCTGCTCACAAAAGTTAGTAACAAGCAGATACGTGTGGCCTGCCATGAATAAAGATTGTCGGGCTTGGGCGCGAACTTGCATCGAGTGCCAAAGAAACAAGGTCCAGCGACAAGTAGTCACAGCTCCTGCTCGGTTTTAGTTGCCAACACAGCGTTTCGAGCATATCCATATCGACCTAATCTCGTTACCGCCTACGAAAGGATTCCGGCAATGTCTTACAATAGTTGATCGTTTTACTCGCTTTCCTGAGGTAATTCCGCTCGAAAATGGAAATACAGAAACAATCGTACGCGCTATATTTTACCACTGGGTCGCGCGGTATGGGGTTCCCCTTGGTATAACCTCAGATCGTGGAGGCCAGTTCCAGTCGGCTTTATTTCGCCAACTTGCTGAGATTTTCGGCATACATCATCTCAGGACTACACCATATCATCCACAAGCCAATGGGCTCGTTGAGCGCTTGCACAGGCAGCTTAAATCGGCGTTACTATGTCACAAAGACACATGGTATGATGCACTTCCAATAGTTCTCATGGGTTTAAGAGCTTCGTGGAAAAACGATATTTCAACAACACCAGCCGAGTTGGTGTATGGAGAGCCATCCCAGGTGAATTTTTGAAAACTGGAAGCAATCAGTCAACACATGGTTTGCTTCGACATTTACAATACCATTTTCGTAACTTAACCCCGACCGAAATGTCCCGACACGGCAAGAGGTCAATTTTTCGTTGCAGAGAACTAGATACCTGCACCCACGTTCTGGTACGTCAAGGGCAAATAGGACCATCATTTAGCGCACCATATCAAGGCCCTTATTGTGTCATATCACGTCATGAAAAACATTTTTATATTGATGTGCAAGGACAGAAAACTGTTGTCTCAATAGATCGACTTAAACCGGTTTTTGAAATATGCACCGACGAGCAGAGCACAATCACCAGAACCAACGAATCCACTCGGCATGTGCATTTCGCAAATGAGGCATAATTTCTTAAAATAAGAATACTAGAATTTGATGTATATTGGAACGATTTTTCGTCATCCCTTGTCAAATTTGGTTTTGAGACAAATTGGTTTCGGCGTTGTGCCATCATCAGTGTCGATTTTCGTTCTCTAGAATTTTGCAAACAAACATGAATAGTAATTTTAATTCAAATCAAAAAAAAAAAAAAAAAAACAAGGGAAGACATGTGGCAACCCTTCCTACTATGGGAAATATCTATGTACATAAGTTACCACTCTCCCGCTCAATAGAAATCATATGTACGTAAATATGTTAAATGCAAACAATGGTAGAAATCATACGATGTTTGTTACCGCTATGTCTCTCAGTGGTAGTTTTCCTATTTATTTAATTATATTGGAATACCTGATAAAAATGTAAATAAAGTTAGCTTAGGCTTCTGATCATTCGCTACATATATAGGGCCAATTATTTATTTTTATATTGCCTATTAAAGATATATATGATCCTTGTCGAAATCTTTTGTATAAAAGTGGGCGTGGACCTTAACCGATCCCGGAACATTCCTTGTATTAATATAAATATGTGTACTGAATTTCGTTTCGATATCTTGAACGGTTTTTGATTTATGATTAATAATAATTCTAAATTTGACTAAATCAAAAGTGGGCGGTGCCATCTCCATTTTAAAAAATGTATTGAAAAATTTATTTTCTGCCTTAAAATGAATGTACACACCAAATTTTATCCTTATAAGTGTATTATGTACTGAATAATCACTTTTTTTGTATTTTCGAAAATATTCCATATATAAAAAGTAGGCGTGGCTATAACCCGATTTCGCCCATTTTCAATAGCGTTCGGAGATGAGTGCCAAGGAACCTGCATACCAAATTTTATTAAGATATCTCAAAATTTACTCAACATATCGTATTAACAGACGGACGGACGGACGGACGGACATGGCCTAATCAATTTCTTTTTTCCTCCTGAACATTTTGATATCCATAAGTTAATAGCTATCTCGATCCGTTTATTCCGTTTCATACCACCTTTAGGCGGCTAAAGTTAATATACATTGTGTGCGCAGCACTACTAGGTATTAAAAGTGATGGGTGGCAATCCTGCAAAATAGTTTTCAGTGGCAATATCAAGGTGGCTGAGATTTTAATGTTCATCCAAGCCGGTTGTGCCATTTAGGAGCAATGAGTTTTGTCATACTTTAGTAGTTAAAAGTCACACTTTTTTGGGGTGAGAAGAATTATTATCAACTACGCTAACCCAACGTCAAAGCTAATATGTAAATATAAGTTAATATAATAATAATATGTAAATATTAGTTTCCAATCGAGTCGTCATGGGACGCGAATCGCCCCCGTGGGTTTACTCAAATTACATGTTTATTTATGAGTACAATGATAGTGAAAATTTGTTTAATATTTTCTGTGTTTTTGTAACAAAACTTGATTGAAGAAATTCCAGGCTATTTTGCCTTTGTAACTAGCATTATTTTTATTTCTCTTCGATTCAGATATAAACTATTACATGAAGTATCAAAAACAAAACGGAAACCGTTAAAAAATTTTGTGTTTGTGTCTGGCCTTAATTAAATTTTCTATTCTTGTTGGGCTCAAGAAGATGTACAAAACAATATTGGAACACAGTCCATATATTTTTTTAGTGCCACGGTATTTTCTTTATGTTCAAACACAAAGGTACCTAGGATTATTATCTTGTTGCTGAAATTTAAAAACACTTCTTTTTCTCTGAATTATGAACTGTCGGGAACTGATTTTGAACTGTCGGAATTTGTATCTCTTTATTAAATATTATATTATAAGTTTAAAAGGCTGTTTATATGAAAACGATTGGATTTTCGTTTCAGAAAAGCCGCGCACAGACTTTTATTCCACTTGCATTTATTTTAAATTCGTGTCTCAGTGTGTATTCGTTTATCTTGTTGTGCCTCGTGGTGTCCAAACGCAGAAGATACAGTTGAACGGTGCACTGAATTCCCGTTAAAACCCCCAACTTCAGGGGTTGTGTGACCCAAATCATTAGCTCGATGCTTTTGTTGTGGATCCTCGTCGATATATTTTATGTAAGATGGTAATACGAGTTCTGTGCTAGGATCGACGTTGACAGACTGACTTTTGTTTTTCAAATATTGTGCCTGCTGCGGACTATAGTTGCATTGGGTTTGCTGTTCTGCATAGCTAGAGTTAAGCAGGTTAGCATTGTAGAGCGGATAGCTAGGATTCGTGCTGCGTGGACTGCGTAAACTATGCATCGAACGGCGTTCAGTCAAATCTTCAAGTGTTGAACGGAATGCACGTATTACGCGTAACTGAAACAAACAAAATTAAACCACAAAATAACGAACCATAGAAAACACAATTAACGAAATCAAATAGAAAAACTTTAAGCAAAAGAAAACAAAAAATTTATTAATTATTTTTAAGTTACATCTTTAAACATGAAATCGTACAGTGTATTTAGTACTAACAATTTGTTTCGTCGATGAGAAGTTTGTATTGTGGAATGAAGTATAGTACTTTTACAGAAGCATACAGGTGGTTTAAATGGAAACAAAATAAAAGCAAAATTAGTTTATGCTTTACCCCATGGACTTTGAACTTTCATCTTCATGGTGTTTATTCCCTATGTCCTTAGTTGAACTAATATAAATAACCCTATGAAAAATATGAGTAACTGTTTTAATTTTGTGTACCAACAATTCAGTTTAATTGTTGCTTTTACAGTCTGTACATTTTCAAAGCAGCCATGACTATAAATGAGCTGAAGGCCAGGAATAATAATTTTCATGAAAATTATCATTGGTTTTTTGTTAACAGTTTAATTAATTATTAAACGTTTTTACTTGAATAGAAAATAAACATTTTAGAGAAAACCGTTGTAGCTTTTCTTTGGTAAATATATTTCGGACTTCTTCATCAGAGAAATTTTGCCTCACTCTGCTAACCATTCAGCTAACTCCTATTTCTAACCACTATACCATATCTATGAATAACCCCCCCTATCGGGCAGTCAGCACTTGATCATGACGAATTTTTTGTTTGTGTGCCTGTATTATCGACAACTAACGTGCTCTTCGGTATTGCTTTTTCCTTTGTGTACCAACAATTCAACTGAATTATTTCTTTTATGTCCTGTAAATTTTTAAAGTGCTGTTTTGTTTCATCACTTTTCATCAAATTTTAAAATCTTTAAACCGCCTATGCTCCAACAGCAGCAACGTAAACTATTTCGTAGTATCTAAATCCAACATAATTTTCTTTAGAAATACAACTTATAACTAATAGTTGAGTGAGACTTACGTCCACTTCTTCCATTAAGCTAATTTAAAAAATTATATATTTACGATATGGACCCGTGTGCGTCTTGCGCAAGAAACAGAAAATAATTTAGAAATCGCCATCCATGCAACGTCATTACGTACCATTACCATAACTTAGGCCTAGTTTTTCAGTCCTTGATTAAGCTTAGTTTAAACTAAGTTTGCTTAGACTCGGCATAAATTTAAACTCCAGTTAAACTACAGAGCGGTTTTTCAGTGAAACTTTAAGGCCTCATTAAGATTTACTTTTTATACGCCAACATTGTTTTTTTTATCTAGATACGGCAACAGATAACATTTGTTTACATATTCAACGCCAATGCTTCTCCTCAGTATTGTTATAGTTAGGATTTCGCAAATTTCTGCATCACTATAATCACTTTTTTCGATACATCCGTTATTTAATTAAATATGCAAATATCGTCCTTTTTTAATTGCGTTCTGCTTATTGTTTCACAACCAAAACCATCAGATATGCAATCAGCTGACAGGTTAACTAGAGTTTAACCCTGCCAAATTTGGCGCTTAAACTACGTTTAAACTTCGTTTAAAGTTGACTGAAAAACTGCGTAACAAGTTTAGGCTTAGTTTAACTGACAAATTGAGTTGAACTTGTACTGAAAAACCGGGCCTTAGCCGTACTAATATCAAACCTTTCCTAATTTCTAATTTACAAACAATATCGGTCTGGCATCACATAAAGTGCAGCTGATTTCAATTTAATTGCATACTGGCGTATCAGTACAAATTGATCTTTTTGTGCGTTCAAAATAGTTTTGGTTTCAACAATTAATTTATATATAATTGGCTAAACAAAATCACTAAACCAATTAATATATGGTTTTGCATGTAGAGGTAATCTCTACCTATACAACGATGCCTTACTTATTAATAATGGTTCCCAATGTGAGCAGAAAACGGGAAGCGAACACAAAAACACCAAACAGTACTAATATATAAAATTCTGTCAAATGAATCATTTACATAAATATATGTACGAGTATACTTACCTTTCAGCTTCCGGGTTTTCTCGATGGAAATAAGTTAATAACTATAAAAAGCATCAACTTTAGTGACGTGCAATTATTTAAGAACATTTGACTGTTTCGCTTCATTGAATTTCGAGATTAGGAACATTTTTTTTTGTACTATGAAAGGCAACTGGCTTTTGGGAAGTCAGCCACTCATTCACCAAAAAAACGCTGTAAAACTAATAAAACCTAGTGCATTCATCGACACAAATCTGTGAAGAGTTCCCTTTCTTAAGTCATAAACTATAATATTGTTTTTAGAACATATTTTTAAGTCATCTTCCACTTGTCTTCAAAACTTCAATACACCCTCTCTTTTGATGCAAGATTGATAGGAGCTAAAGGAGTCTTTGGGTTCTAATTCGCTGCACATTCATGTAAACTTAACATTCCACCACTTGAGTAACCGAATCTAGCAAAGCTACAAAAAAATCCACATGCACCGAATATAACCCCAACGGGTAACGTCGTACCAACGTTTCCATCTTTTGTGTACTCAAAGCAAAGGTTTGAATCATATATAACGCAGTTAACTCAGCATTTCGAAGCTTAACTACATTTACACTGCAACGCATTTAGAAAATTCAAATGAGTCATTTCAAACCCATTTACATTAGCTCATTTGCATTTTGTTTGACATTTCCTTTATGCGAAACTTCAAACGCAATTCGTCCGAAAAAAATGTCATGCGAAGCGAATGCAATGAAGTCATTAATTTGGGAAATGCGATTTGTATGGGGAAATGCCACTCATTTGGATTTTTTCGCCCAAAATGACTCATTTGGTGCAGTTTAAAAACAGTGTTAGGTAGTTGTAAAAAAACTGCTACGAGCTACTGATCAAGCTATTTGGGACAGAAAACATTCAAACGCGTGTTAGCTTATCAATTTGCTGAAAAGCTAGGGCTAAAACACAATTTTAACCACTAAAACAAAATAGCTGAAAGTGCATGTTTCAAAAGTTTTTAACGAAATCCGGAGTTTTCCATTAGACAAGCTGAAGGTTTAGCTGTGGCTAAAGCTAAAGGCTTTAATAGAGAAGAAGTAAATAGCTTCTATGATCTTTTGATCAAAGTTTTGACCGAAAATGATCTGTCGGACAAACCAAAAAGGATATTCAATACGGATGAATCCGGAATTAAATTAAAAAACAAACCCGGAAAAGTCGTTGAAAGGTGCGAGAGTCGTCAATTCAGTCACATCTGTCGAGATATGTGAGTCCATGACGATCATTGCCTGTTGCAATACAATTGGTAATTTATTATTATTATTATTATTATTTATTAAGACACAAATAAGACTGAGTCTTTTAACGTGCCATATTTAATTTGGTACAGTAAATTTTCTTAAGTATAAAGATAAACAACTAATTTTAACTAATTATTTAATTTTACAATCAGTTTCAAAATAAATCAATAAGTAAGTAAATGTAAAGGGAGAAAGAAACACATATAGAGAGAGAAAAAGTTAGGAAACAGTTTGAATAGCCAATTTGAAGTGATGTTCTGCACATAAAAAACTGTATTATTATGGGTGATTTCAACATCAACCTGCTAAGTGCCACCAATGATACTATAAATTATCTCAGCAGTATATACAGCAATGGGTTCCTTTGTCTAAATAAGCTTAGCGAGGAAATGCACGCAAGGAAAAGCAATAGTTCGAGTACAATAATTGATCATATTATATCTGATAAAGTAAATTATAAATATATTTTTGCGCTAGAAGATCACCCTATATCTGATCATAGAATTATTCATCTGTCTGTCAGTTTAAATAAAAATATAACTCGCCCAAGTAAGAACAATGATATGAATGTATTAGATTATAATGCTTTTGAGGTGAACGGATATATCCATGAAATTATACGCAGCAAGTCTTTCTCAGATTTTCATGCTTCATTATGCTCTAGCATAAGTAAATCAACAAAAACTACAAAACAGTACCATGAAAAGTTTAGAAGTCCCTGGATGAGTAGGGAACTCTTAAATTTAATTGGGAAAAGAAACAAATTATAAAAATTAAAAACCAAATACAAAAATAATATTCAATTTTAAATTGCATTTAAAACATTAAAAACAAAGGTAAGAAACTTAATACATTTTCAAAAAAAAAACTACTACGGGCAAAAAATCCAGCAGAATCTTTACTCTGCAAACAAAACCTGGTCTATACTTAAGGAGCTAATTTATGGCAAAATACCTGCGAATGGTGCTGACATCAGTCAAGTAACGTATAAAGGAGAAGTTGTAATATACCCTTTTCGAATAACAAACTGTTTCAATGAGTACTTTACAACTGTTATCGAATTTCCCTCAAATATTTAGTATATTCAAGAACCAGCAACGAATATCGTTAAACCTTTTACGCTAAACGAATGTGATCCACTAGAAGTAGAGTTAGCCATTAAAAACTTAAATATGAGATCTGCGAATGGGCCCGATGGCATTTCGGCACGACTTTTAAATAAATATAGGGGGTTTTTTAGCCAACCTTTATGCTAATATATTAATGAGTGTTTTAAAAAAGGTGATTATCCAAACGAGTTGAAAATAAGCGCGGTTGTGCCTGTGCAAAAGTCCGGAATCAAAGAAATATGCTCAAATTACAGGCCCATCACAAAACTAAGCACGCTCGACAAGATTTTTGAAAGTATTTTGCTAAATAGGCTGAAGTCTTTCCTAACTGAAAATCAAATCATTGACAAAAACCAATTTGGTTTCGTAGAAAACTCAAATACGTTATCAGCATCGTGTACCGAGTTTATCTATGAAAATTTAGATAGGAAGAAATATGTAGCACTATTGGCAATCGACCTTCCCAAAGCTTTTGACTCGGTAAATTTATATATAATGATCCGAAAACTTGCTGAGCTAGGAATAAACGAACAGCAGCTCAAAATCTTTGAAAGTTTCTTATTAAGTAGCGAGCAATATGAGATAAACAACATAAAAAGTGCGAATAGGGAAGTAAAAACAGGAGTTCCACAAGGTTCCAAACTAGCAGCTACCTTGTTTCTTATATACATAAATGATGCGCTAAAACTTAACATAAACGGAACTCTGCAGTTCTATGCAGATGACGGTACCTTTATGTACGTTTGAAAATTTAATTACAAGCATTACAGTAACTTGGAAAAAATAAGGCAGTGGTTTGACAAAAACTTGCTTAAAATTAATCTTTCGAAGACAAATTTCATAATTTTTAAAAATTTCAAACCGATACCGGGCATCAATGAGTTTTCCGGGATCATGTTTAACAATGTAAAGATTTGTAGCTGAAGTACCTAGGCATCTGGTTCGACTCCAACCTAAACTGGAGCGAGCATATAAATAGCATAAAACTGAAATTAATCCCCTTTAACTTTGCCCTATACAGAAATAAAGGCATTATTCCACAGAAACAGTTGTGGCTCCTATATAACGCATATTTTATGTCTCAGATTATCTATCTAAATCCAATTTGGAGTCGGTGTGCAGAATATAAAATTAATGAACTTCAGCGCTTGCAAAATAAGGTAATAAAGAATATTCTCTCACTACCAATACGAGCTCCTACTAGAAGTCTGTATGCGAGCAGGCTTGACAGTAAAAAAATATATATATTTTACAAACACTATTAGTACTTTTCAAAATTAGAAATAGTCTTATAAACAATAGTCTCTTAAAACAATAGATCGTTCAGCATTTAGTCTGCGCTGTGTAACGAGCATTAGAACCACATTCTTTCGAACAAGCAAAAGTACAAATTCCTTTACGCAATTATGGTATAAAACTTTTTAACAAATAACCAGAACAGGTTAAAACATGTCCCACCTTTAATAGTTTTAAACGGGATAAGATTATGCTATTACTTCAAAACAATGATTTTAGTATCGACCAATATTTAAAATACGAAGTATTCATGCCACACACCAATCCTTTTCTTTTTCTTTCTTAATTTTAAATTGAGTTTTTAAAATATTTCCTATATTATTTAATTTAAATAGTAGCTATAATAATATTTAATGTAATTATTTTTTATTCACATATATGTATACAATCCTATCTTTTTTATTATACAATAACTTTTTTATTATCTTTTTTTCTCTACATTTTAGCTTATTTCGTCAACTGTATACGAAAAAATTGTTAATTATCTGAGCAAAATTTCTCACACAAAAATGTTATTTTTTTTGAGAATAGATGTGTATTATTTTATACGTATACCCAATCAATAAAAAAAAAATTTGAATTGCTCTGGGTTTGTTACCATTTTAAGTTTGGTAGGTAACGAGTTCCACAACTGCACGGCTCTAACGAAAAACATTCTTGAAGTAACTGAGTATTTAAAATATGGTACAATAAGATTGCATGTTCGAGTTGAGTGTGCAAAAGTTAGCTTTGAATAGAGATAATTCGGACAACGGGTATGGATAAGCTTGTGTATGAAGAACAATAAACACTGATCAAAATACTTAGATAAACTGCAACCAAGAATCTGCATGGACAATTCCGATATATGATCAAATTTCCGTTTTCAGTGTACATATCTAACTGCATTATTAATTAGTAATTGTAACTTACTCAAAGAACCCTTATCAGGGCAACCATAAACCAGTTCTTGATACGAAATTATAGGCACTAATAATGTTTTAACGAGTTTAAGCTTAACATCCTGAGGAATATAAGCTGCGGTCTTCCAAAGCTGTCTCAATTGTTGAATTTACATGATCAACGCATGTTAGGGAGGTATTCAACTTAAAACCAAGTGTTTTAAGAGAAGTCTCGTATTTAATAATAGTACCATTCAGTACAAGAGGATGCATTAAGATGCATTAAGATTAAGCATATTGTATTTCGACCACAAAAAAATCGATTCGAAATCTTCATTGATTCTGAACACCAAATCCTCACTAAGTCCTAGGGGCGCAAATAGATATATCTGTGCATCGTCAGCATAAAGATGAATGCAAACATTCTTACAGCACCTAACAATGTCATTGATGTACATACTGAATAAAATGGGACCAAGAATAGATCCTTGCGGTACCCCCGCTTTTCTTGCTACCAAGCCGGAGCAGTTATTATTTCATAAAACCTTTTGTCGTCTATTTGTTAGATAGCTTTCAGCCAATCCAACTGCATCCTGGCTAAATCCAAAATATGCAAACAGCTTTTGCAGAAGAATTTTGTGACAGACGGTATCAAAGGCCTTTGAAAAGTCCAATAATGTGAGGATGTTGAGATCGCCCCTGTCGAATATCCTCCATCACTTTCAACACAGCAGTTGAACAGCTTTGCCCCTGTCGATAACCGGACTGATATTCAGAAATAAGACCATTCTCAGACAGATACTCCCTCATTTGATTCAACATTAGTCTTTCAAAAACCTTAGATAGTGCGGGCAAAATGCTTATTGGTCGAAAATCACACGGTATACGAGGTGTGTTCAAAAAGTATCGCGAATTTTGTGTTTTTTCAAAAATTATTTATTCATTCATGAATGATTTTGTCCCCTTCAAAGTAATCCCCATGAGATATTATACACTTGTGCCAACGGTTTTTCCAATCTTCGAAGCACTTCAAAAAATCATTTTTTTGTATCTTGTTCAGCTCCTCCTTCGATGCCGTCTTTATCTCGTCAAGAGAAGCGTAACGTCGTTCTTTCATGGGCCTCTTCAGTTTAGGGAACAAGGAAAAGTTACAGGGGGCCAGATCTGGGGAATACGGTGGCTGCGGCATCATTAGTGTGTTGTTTTTGGCCAAAAAGTCGCGCACAAGCAACGATGCGTGAGCAGGGGCGTTATCGTGGTGCAAAAGCCAATTTTTGTTCTTCTTTGCACATCTTCTCGGCCTTCTGAGAACATTTTGTACCACCGATAAACGTTGCTTCGGTCCAAGGTAGCTTCTCCGTATGCCACAGTCAACATTCGGAATGCATTCGCGCACTTAATTTCGTTTTTCACACAAAATTTGATACAGGTTCTTTGATCCATTTTTTTGAATAGGTAAAAATCGAAGACGATCCAAAACACGTGCAAGCAAAGCAGCTGTCAACAATTAACTGAACATTCAAAATGGCCGAGCTTGTCGGCATAAGTGAGAGACATGAGTACCAACATAACGCCACAAAAAATTCGAAATTCGAATATACGTAACCAGCGAAAATTCAAAATTCGCGGTTCGTTTTGAACACACCTCGTAGTCGCATTGCTTTTCTTGGCAACTGGAATTATGTTAGCGAATTTGTAAATGTCAGGAAACCTAGAAGTTGTCAGTGAAAAATGTATGATGTGCGTAAGTGGGCCGATAGTATAGGGCAAGATTAACTTTATAAACCTTAAACTAATTTTGTCCTCACCTACCGGATTTGATTTAACTGCATGAATACACGGTATTACTTCAGATTCTCTAACATTTCTAAAACTAAATTTACTACCGCGATTAAGAACAAGTTCTTAATCGGGTTCGAATCTAACACTGTCTTCGGGTAACTTCACTGAAAAGTATTCATTCATTGTGTCAGAATCAATCGTACACTCAGACTTTGCTACGGAATTCACTCCAAGACTTCTTAAATTTTTCCACAACACTTTAGGTGGAAACTGGGCATTAAGTTTGCCCTGGAAATAGGATCTTTTAGCTCTTCGCGTGACTTCAGTAGCTCTGTTCCGCATAAGTTTGAACAGTGTCAAATTTTCTCCGCTTCTATCTTTTTTCCAAGCAGCGTAACTCTTATTTCGAGCATTTATTGCTTTACGTACGACCTTAGTGAACCATGGCTGCCTTTTCTTAGTTATTTTAATTCTCCGTAAAGGAACATATTTATCATAGAGATAGTTAACTAATATGGAAAAACTATCAACTTTTTCGTTTACATAAGCTAAAAACCAACAGTCGTTCCACGAAAGGACGGACGCTTCAGCAGCTAGCTCATTAATTAAAATATTGTTGAAATCACGAAAATAACAGGAACCTGGTGCTATATTTAGAGGAGGATTTAACTCTATATCGTAACTAAGGAATATGTAGTAAATCATGGTCGCTAACACTACACAAAGAAAGTTGCTCGAAATGCAATGCGCTCGCCACATATGAAACACAAAATAAATGAAGCCAGCTAGGCTTACATTTGGGGCCAAAACGAGTAGGAAGATTGTTTATTACCTCCAAACCAACACTTCCCATTTCATCCGAAAGATTCTTGGCACGCTCATTTTTCATGAGCAAGTCGATATTTAGATCAGATAGTATTATGTGCTCATACATTACGCTAAATCTATTTATCTGTTGAAATAAGTTACTCAAATCACATAATATGCTAGGGTTGTACACACATATTACAAGGCAGCGCTCTATGCTATTAAAAAATTCTACCATCAAACACTCAACCTGATCAAGATGGTCAGATTTATGTATTTACTATTTTAAGTTGCAGACCCTTCTTATAGTAAATCGCAATTCCACCACCACGCTTGTCAATCTGTTTATCGTTTCTAACAACAGAAAAATCACAAAAGTTATAAAAATTGTCACTATTGTCACCTCTGAACAAAGTTTCAGTCACACACACAACATCACCACACACGCTTTCAAAAATGTAGCTTAGATAATCAAGTTTGCACTGGTTTAAGCTCCGAGCGTTTAAATGGCAAATTTGAAATCTGGTATGGAAATCACTAACCAGCTTTAAAGAAGTTTTCAGGTTAAAATCGCTAGAGCCATAGGACATAATTATAAGCAATTCAATTTTACTATAAAAATGCAAGTTTCAAACCACAGTAACATAAGAAAAAGGTATGGAATAATAGATGTGTGATAATGCAAACATAAACAAAAGTCTTTTGAGACTGCAGAAAAATTTCCTTGCATCACTTATAAAAAATCTGAATTTGAGGACGGACTTCCGATGGGCACAAAACTCTTCTATAAATGGTTAACAAAACATTTCATGCCTCTGAAGCCCCATGGTAAGGTTCTGTTGATTTTAGACGGCCACTCGTCACACTCCACTCCACCAGACATGCTGCAAGCTGATGCTGATAATGATATCATTTGATGTTGTTTGCCAAGACACACAACTTCAGGCTTACAGCCTTTAGACAGGACGGTATTTGGGCCAATTAAAACATATTTCAACCATGAAACTAATCAATTCATGCGCTTGAATCTAAATAAAAAGGTCAGCCGGTACAATGTTGGAAGGCTTATCCATAATGCTTGGATACGCGCTGCTACCCCTGCAAACGCTCTAAGTGGCTTCAGAGGTAGAGAATTTACCCAGCTAACAGAAATGCATTGCCAGATACTACATTTCTGATATCAGATACTGCACTTCTTCTTCTTTAAATGGTCATCTAAACGCCTGGGCGATTTTGACCGTCCAACATAGCTCGCCAGTCGTTTCTTCGTTGCGCTAACTGGCGCCAATTGGAAACACCGCGGGATCGCAAATCGGTATCCACTTGGTCATTCCATCGGAGTGGTGGTCTCCCTCTTACTCTGCTTCCACCAGCGGGTGCCGATAAGAATACCTTCTGGGCTGGAGCATCTTCGCTCATTCGCACTACGTGGCCTAGCCAGCGAAGCCGCTGTGTTTTAATTCGCTGAACTATGTCGGCGTCTGCGTAAAGTTCATACAGCTCATCATTAAATCTTCTTCGGTAGTCGCCGTCGCCAACGCGTAGAGGTCCACAAATCTTTCGACGAACCTTTCTCTCGAATACTCCCAGAGCCGCCTCATCAGATGTTGTTAGCGTCCACGCTTCTGCACCATATAGCAGGACGGGTGCGATGAGTGACTTGTAGAGTGTTATTTTCGTTCGTCGTTTTCAGTTGCCTACTCAGTCCGAAGTAGCATTTGTTTGCCAGAGTAATTCTTCGTCGGATTTCTAGGCTACCATTATTGTTGGTGTTAATGCTGGTTCCCAGGTAAACGAAGTCCTTTACTATTTCGAAATTATTCCTGCCAACAGTGGCTTGGTTGCCAAGGCGCGAATGCGCTGACTCTTTGCATGATGACAGAAGGTACTTCGTTTTGCCCTCGTTCACCACCAATCCCATTTTCTCCGCTTCTTTTTCTAATTTGGAGTAAGCAGAAGTTAAGGCGCGGTTGTTAAGGCCAATGATATCAATATCGTCAGCATATGCCAACAGTTGCACGCTTTTATAAAATATTGTTCCAGCGCGGTTAAGTTCTGCAGCTTGTATTATTTTCTCCAGCATTAAATTAAAGAAATCACACGATAGGGGGTCACCCTGTCTGAAACCTCGTTTAGTTTCGAACGGCTCGGAGAGGTACTTTCCAATTCTGACCGAGCTGGCGGTGTTGCTCAAGGTCATTTTGCATAGCCGTATAAGTTTTGCGGGGAAACCAAATTCAGACATAGCGGCATATAGGCAGCTCCTTTTCGTGCTATCGAAAGCGGCTTTAAAATCAACAAAGAGATGATGAGTGTCGATTCTTTTTTCACGGGTTTTTTCCAAGATTTTAGTCGGGTTAGGCATCTTCTCTGGTTTCTTGCTCAGTTTCTCCATTTAAAAGGGCAGAGAAATGATCCCTCCATATTCTGAGTGCTCTCTGAACATCGGCCACCAGGTCGCCGTTCTCATTCCTACAGGAGTTTGCCCCGGGTTTAAAACCTTCTGTCATTCGCCGAATTTTTTGATAGAATTTTCGGGCATTATTCCCGTTGGCCAGCATCTCAAGCTCCTTTATTTCACGCTTTTCTGCCTCTCTTTTTTTCGCCCGGAAAAGCCGCCTCGCTTCCCTCTTCAACTCGCGGTAGTGTTCACACACACTCCTCGCTGTATTCGATCTCACCGTTGCCTTGTAGGCTTCGTCCTTTCTTTTCGTTGCAGCGCAGCACTCTTCATCATCATACTAGTTATTTCTTCGCGTTCGCCGGAATCCAATTACTTATTCGGCTGCGGTACGGAGTGCTCCTGAGATATGATCCCACTGCTCATGCATTCCACTAGGCTGAATTGTGCTCTCGGAGAGCAGCTGTGAGAGGCGATCTGCGAAATATTTGCCGGTCTGTTGCGATTGCAGCTTTTCGACGTCCAGCTTTCCCTGCGTTTTTTGTTGCACCTGTTTTGTCGTACAGAGGCGGGTACGAATCTTCGCTGCTACTAGGTAGTGATCAGAGTCGATGTTAGGTCCTCGTATTGTGCGAACATCTAAAACGCTGGAAGCATGCCGTCCGTCTATCACAACGTGGTCGATCTGGTTGCGAGGTTTTCGATCGGGGGACAGCCATGTAGCCTGACGGATCTCTTGTGCATAAACCTAGTGCTGGATATGACCATGTTTGACTGAATCCATTTGGCGAAGTCTGATCGTGGAGACTGAACTTCCCGACAGCGGGGCCAAATACACCCTCCTTACCCACCCTGGTGTTAAAGTCGCCAAGCACGACTTTGATATCATGACGGGGTCAGCGCTCGTATGCTTCTTCCAGGCGCTCGTAGAATGCATCCTTTTCCACGTCGTCCTTCTCTTCTGTCGGTGCATGAGCGCAGATACACGATATGGTGAAAAATCGTACTTTTATGCGGATTACAGCGAGACGCTCGTTCACGGGTGTGAACGACAGTACTCGGTGACGGAGTCTCCCTCCCACCACAAATCCCACGCCGAATCTGCGCATGTCTTCATGCCCACTCCAGTAGATGTTGCAAGGTGTTTTGATCGTGTTTCCTCGCCCCGTCCATCGCATCTCTTGTATGGCGGTGATGTCAGCTTTTGCTTTCCTCAGGACCTCAACCAGCCGGGCAGCGGCACCTTCCCCATTAAGGGACCGGACATTGCATAATCCTTATTTCGTTTGCGGGTGTTGTCATCTAAAAAAGGGGTTCTCATATCCGAGGCTTTGTTGTTGAATTTCATTGGAACGTTGTTTTATGTGGTGGGTCCTAAACCCAACGCACAACCCGTTTCACGGGAGGTTGAATTCAATTACACGTTTTTATGGCGAGCCACTTGATCCAAGACAGACGCCCGTTTGCAGCCGCACCACATGGTTATCAGATGCTGCTGTTTGAACTCCCCAGCAAGCTCTTAAACCGATTATGTCGGAGTGGCCTTACCAGGTTGTCGCCTTCTCACGTTTAGCTCACCACCAAACGGGTGTTCGATGGTTACCCAGAGGATACTTGGGCGCAAAGCCCGGAAGTAGTGAGCTGTTTGAACCGCATGCAAAAGAATCGCTCTGGCCATTCCCAGGTGAATGGCGATCAGAAACTTTCCCCACTTGCATGGACTTCTGCACACGGCCCCATCCTCCTACTGCACTAGGTAGTGAAAGTCCTGACAATTCTCGTGAGACTCTTTTGGCCGTACAAAGAATAGAATCATCTCTACCTCAGGTTGCTGCTTCTGTAGTTGGTCGACTAGAGATAAACAATCAAAATATTTGCGAACATGAACAAAATAAGACACCACCAAATCCTTCACGTACTCCAATTGATAGAGATATTACTATTACTGATATTGGCGGTTCTACAATTGCAGAGATTTTAGGAACCGATATTGAGGTAAGACAAGAAACACATTCAAAAATTCTTCCTATTCCCAAAATTCCTTTGACCATGTCTAAGAGGGCGAAACAATCAGCAGATATTTTGAATTCAAAAAGAAATATAAAACGTAAGAAGGATGTGGCTGAAAGAAAGAACAAACAAATAAAAGCTAATTTAAACAAGACTGAAACTACCAAAGAACTTAAGAAGACAAAGAAAAGAATCATTATTAAAGACAACAAAAATAAAAAAATAAAACGAAATAAAGCAAATACTTTTAGCGAAAATGACGATGAAAGCCTAGCTGATTTGATAAAGAAACTGAGGACTATTTAAAACTAAACCAAGACCTAGCATCAGTAAAAAGACAAACTATTTACAGTTCAAGCTGTGAAGCTCAAGACAATCCAGTAATTTGAGATTACTGCATTGAATGTTTTGAAAACTATCCAACTGGATTCAATGTTTTATGTGTCAGAACCGGCTACATGAAACCTGTACACTTTTCAGAAATAATTGCACAAGATGTGAAAATTAAAAGCACTAGCACACTGAGCTACAATTAAAGTGGATAAAATAATGATTTTAATATATAAATTTCTTTCCCATTTGGTCCTTCCATCGGAGTGGTGGTCTCCCTCTTAATCTGCTTCCACCGGCGGGTGCCAATAACAATACCTTCTGGGCTGGAGCTGCTTCGCTCATTCGCACAACGTGGCTTAGCCAACGAAGCCGCTGTGTTTTAACTCACTGACCTATGTCGGCATATGTGCAAAGTTCATACAGCTCCTCATATAATCTTCTTCGGTACTCGCCTTCGTCAACACGTAAAGGTCCACAAATATTTCGAAGAACAATTAAAAGATAAAAAAAACACAAAATGTTTTATTTTTATGGTTTGGGTTTTTCGCCTACATGGTATAAAAGGCATCTATCCTGCGCTGTAGGCATCTATGCTTCTCAGTATTTTTATGGTGGGCCAACTATCCATACAGGTAGGCATCTATCCCTAAAAAAAAATGTTTCACGAAAAGCTAATTTCTACGTCTGTGTCTAACGTGTAAGAACTAATAGTAATAATTCAGGGTAGAAGATTAAATAGCTACGTTAATAAAGGTTATTCATATAAAGTAAATATTTTTGAAATTAGGCGGCTTTCCCAAAAAGTTGGGCATCTATCCCGGTTTTACCATACAGAGTGTTATTTTTGTTCGCCGAGAGAGGACTTTACTTTACATTGCTTTCTCAGTCCAAAGTAGCATTTCTTTTGCAAGTTTCAAATTGTTCGTTAGATTTCTAGGTTGGCATTATTGTTGGTGTTAATGCTATTTCGCTGGTAAACGAAGTCCGTTCCTATTTCACCACCAAACCCCTTTTTCCGCTTCATTTTCTAATTTGGAGTAAGCAGAAGTGACGGCGCATTTGTTAAGGCCAATGATATCAATATCGAGAGCATACGCCAACAGTTGCAAGTTTTTATAAAATAGTGTTCCAGCGCGGTTAAGTTCTGCAGCTTTTAGCATTTTCTCCATCATCAAATTAAAGAAATCTTGCGATTTTGAAACCTCGTTTAGTTTCGAAAGGCTTCGAGAGGTCCTTTCCAATTCTGACCGAACTGATGGTGTTGCTCATCGTCTTTTAAGCAGCTGTATAAGTTTTTTACGGCAACCAAATTGAGACATAGCGGCATATATCCAGCTCCTTTTCCTGCTATCGAAAGCTGCTTTAAAATCAAGAAAGATGTGATGTGTGTCAATTATTTTCTAACGGTTTTTCCAACATTTGTGGCATTGTAAAAATCTCTATTTGGATTTACTAGGTCTGAAGCCACACTGATAAGGCCTAATCAGGCTGTTATCGTCAGACTTCAGTCTTTCGCCCAATAAGCTTGAGAGAACCTTGTATGCCATATTCAGAAGGCTGATTCCGCGATAGTTTGCGCTGTTTGGAGGATCTCCCTCCTTGTAGATTGGGCATAGAAAGCTTGTATTCCATATTGCATATAAGCCAGTGGCGTATCCAGGTTGGAGCGGGGATAGATTGTATTTGCAGTTTTATGACCTATTAAATTTTAGCATTTATAATAAAATGCCAGGGTGAAGCTGGTAGAAAATAGTGCCAATTATGGACATTTACTAATAAATTTATGGTGGCAGTTTTGTTATGCGGAAGGCTCCAAAAATAAAAAATTTTCTCTATTGCTTAGTATTATAAAATTAGGTCAACATTAAAAACATTAAAAATTATTTTTTTTATATACTAAAAAGACGGAGTCTTTTAGCATCTTTGTTAACACAATGCGTTCTGCCCTTGTGTAATAAACTTCAACCAATAAAGATAGACAGGGATTGTAGTGAATTTCGCAAAAGACTTAGTATTGGAGTTACGACGTATTCGTTTCGACGAACATGACTTTAAAAAATTGTTCGGCACTTGTGACATGGATAATGAAATCAAATAGAACCGATTCAAATTTAATCAAAGTCTGCAAGCAGGTAACTTAGATGTTCATTTCATGATTCCTGTTTTTTATCCATTAATGTATAGATTATATAATAATTGTAATAGGTAGTCGATTCACTCAACATAAAGCAATCTTCAGAGACTTCGCGTCAGTTTTTCAACAAACCACAGAGAAGAAAAATGACAAAAATTAATTTAAGCTTGCTGAATTTTATGAACCCCTTGTTCAAAACCAAAATATAGTGGCCGAAACCAATTTATGGTCACGGTTCTTAAAATTGACATAATCTTCCGCCAAAAACTGCGTTTTACGCACTTCAGAGTTACGACAAAACGTCATTTCATAACTTATACAAATGGCTACAAATTTTTGCAACTCTCCCCGTTTCCACTTCTACAGTAGAACTCACCTCTTTAACCTTTCTTCTTCTTCAAATTCCCCTCAATCGTCTAAGCGATTTTAGCCTTTTACCATGGCTCCATCGGAGTAGTGGTCTCCCTCTTTCTCTGCTACCATCGGTGGGCGCCGATAAGAACACCTTCTGGGCCGAAACATCTTCATACATTCGCACAACATGGCCTAGCTTATAAGACGTTGGGTTTTAATTCGTTGGCCTATTTCGGGGTCTGCATATACCTCATACCTCATCATTAAATCTTCTTTGGTACTCGGCGTCGTCAACGCGTAAGGTCCGTAAATCTTTCAAAGAATCTTTCACTCGAATACTCCCAGAGACGCCGCATCAGATGTTGTCAGTGCAACTCAGTCAAAAGTAGCACTTGTTTGCGTGAGTGATTCTTCGTTGGATTTCTAGTCTGACATTATTGTTGGTGTTAATGCTGGCTCCCAGGTTAAAAACTCTAATGTATTCTTTGCGATTTCTGTATTTTCCGCAATACAAGGTTATGAAAGCAATTTATTTTATATGAAAGAAAACACTTCGGAAAAACAATTACAAAAATGTATCACGACTATAGGATTGACACACTGTTGCATTAAAATTTAATGAGCTACAAAACTGCATACTCCAAAAATTTCTAAAAATTGTGTAAATAAAATGTTTCATTTTAATGAAATTTCTTTTAATTTTGGGTACATTTTTAAAATAAAATTTATTGGGTGTCAATTTCACGTTGCAAAAACAAAATTTTTATCAACCCTTCCCTAAATCCTGGCTACGCCACTGGTAGAAGCTGACGAATGCACCTTACCAGCTCCTCGCCCCGCTGCTTGAATAGCTCACCGGGCAAACTACCTGCTGCTTTATTCCTAAATCCAATGTCAATTCCTTCATTTTCGATTGTGGGTTCGTGTTAGCCATCTTCTCCATTTTTTGCTCAATTTCTTCGTTTAAAAGGGCAGAAAAGTGATCCCTCCATAATCTTTAACTCTCTGAACCGGCCACCGGGTCGTCGTTCTCATTTTTACAGGAGTTTGCTTCCGGGTTTAAAACCTTCCGTCATTCGCCGAATTTTTTGATAGAATTTTCGGCCGCTATTCCCGTTGGCTAGCATCTCAAACTCTTTCATTTCATGCTTTTTCGCCTCTCGAAAAAGCCGCTTCGCTTTCCTCTTCGTCCTTTCTTTCCTTCATCATCCTTTCATCATCGTACGAGTTGTTTCTTCGCGTTCAGTGGAATCTAATTACTTCTTCGGCTGCGGTACGGAGTGCGGCTTTGAGTTTTTTCCTACAAATTTGAGGGGCCTACAGTTGTTTTACGACTCCGAACAGCATCTGCAAGTCAGATAAATTTTTGATGATAAGCCTTCCATGCCAGAAACACACACGGACAGTTTGCCAAACCACTGTCGAGGGGCGACCCCGTTTTGAAAAAACTGTTCTAAAACAACGTACCTTGGACACCACGGCGGCAGGCGTATGTTAGTATCAGGGATTTTAGATCAAGATTTATTGCAAAATTTACAGTCTGAAAGACTGCAAAAGTCAGTATTTAACAGCTGCAGATCTAGGTGTTTTTATGCAACGAAGGGTTGAATACCTTGGGTTCGTTTTGGCTGCAGAAGCTTGCACACAAAAAAAAAGTTGGAAATGTTTGCCCCTAAGTGTAAAGCTTATGTTGAAAGAGTTTCGGAACAGTTTATTTTTTTGGTCATTACAAGAACCGTCCAAATTGTGTTTTATTTCTAACTTTGTTATTTAACATCCTCCCGACGACCTCCAGTCATCCCAAAGACCTCTTCTGATTGGTTTCTTAAATCAAAATCTTTTTAGTTTTCTACTTTTAGCAAAAAATTTAAACTAACTGTATTTAAGAACTCATGTTATGCGAATGGACAAATGAGCTCCAACCAAGAAGCTTTTCCTATCGACTTCCAAATTCGAAGGGGGAGTCTCGACTGACTTGGAAAGAACAGGTGGAGGATGACTTGAACTGCCTTTGTGTGTCAACTGTGGATGAAGGGGGAAGACTAGCGTGTTCTAATACGCAATAAAATCGCCTGGGCGGTTAAGCATCAATGATTCGACTTAAAGGTACCATAAATAATTTAAAATTAACTGAAAAATTTCTTTGAAACTCTAGGTTCTTTGCTTTGACTATAAGTAATAAAAAATCATTATGTATACTAGTTAGTTGAAAGGGCCAAATACACTGTTAGACAATAAAAATATACTTTTGTTGTTGTAAGAGTACTTCGCCCTGTTTAAACGGTTAATTCTCAGAGGCATGCGGATAAATGGGATCAGTCTGGCAAATCGTGGGAATGAAATAGGATACCCAGTATCGCGTTCAAAACCTCAGTACTTGGAAATGCCTTTCCTGGGTTTTCATATGTCATTTTTTCATTATTTCAAACTGTAAAGGGATCTCTGAGTATACAAATATTAAATAATAATATCCCATTTAAAGTTTTAAGATAAGATGTTTCAGATACAGAAATACCAGCAGCACAAGCTCTTCGCACTAACCCTTTTCTGCCTCACTTTTTTTGGCCGAAAAGTATGCGCCGCCTCCCTATTCAACTCGCGGTAGCGTTCGCGCACCCTCCCCGTTGCATTCCCTCTTAACGTGGCTTTCATCATTGAAGCAAGTATTTCGTCGAGTTTTCTAATATCCACATACTTTTTCAGCAGGGGTGTGGACGTATATCAGAACGTGGTCGATCTCGTTGCGTGTTATTCGATGGGGGGAGGGCCATGTATAATGACCGATCAGAGGCGCCAGATACCCCCTCTTTACCCACTCTGGCGATAAAGTCACCAAGCACGACTTTTATATCATGTCGCTTCTAATGGCTAGCATCTTTTTCCAAGTCGGGATTCTCTTCCATCGGTGCGTCAGCGCAGAGCGTTTATCTGCTCAATAGTGGCAGTACTACGCCCATTTAAATAGCGCTCGGAGATGAGTGCCAAGGAACCTGCATACCAAATTTCATTAAAATATCTCAAAATTTACTCAAGTTATCGTGTTAACTGACGGACGGACGGACAGACATGGCTTAATCAATTTCTTTTTTCCTCCTGAACATTTTGATGTATATAAGTGAATATCTATCTCGATCCGCCTATGCCGTTACATACCACCGTTAGGCGACTAAAGTTAATATACCTTGTGTGCGTAGCATTACTAGGTATAATAAAAGTAACCAACAACAGATAAGCAAATAAGATCTTTGCTAGGGATAACGGGATACTACCGTAAATTTATAAAAGACTATCTTATGTCCGTGGCTTCCACCCCACATTGCTATAAAAAATATGCAATGTATGGGAGGCGCATCGCCCCCTTTTTCGTTATCCCAGTTTTTTGGAGGTGGTAGCGATTAATCTCATGTAACCCCTTACCAAATTTCAGTGGTCTAACGTAAATTCTTCCAGAGATACGGACTATAAAAGTTTCCAGTTGTATGGGAGGTGCCACGTCCCCTATAGATATCAACAAATTGTTTAATCCATGACCATCCCTGGAAGATATCCAGTGCGTGTTTAAAATTTGGTTACGATCGGTTCATACGTTCAGGACACAAGTCGGTCTATAGATACATACATAATTTGAATTTCATATATATAGATTATACTAAAGTCAGTTATCCTATGATATCTTACAACTTTATATTGATATATCCAGATTATCCCGATTTGGATGAAATTTTGTATGTAGATAGTGTACTACATTCTAAGAATTTTTACCTAGGTGTTGCCACATGAGATGTTTTTATGGGGTTTGCACCTATCTGAATTGTTTTTAATTGAAATGAAAAAAGTCAATTGGGTATCAAACGAAAGCGTATAAATTTAAATGACCTAAATTACATTTCTTGGAAAAACTCAATTCTTTTGAGATACCGTAACTTCAATAAAATATTTAAACTTACGGCCGATGCCAGCAACTTTGCCCCTAAGGTATTGTCTCAAGATGGTCCCCCGATATGCTTCGCGTCCACAAAATTAAATGAACATGACAAAAACTATGCTAAGGTCAAAAAGGAGCTTTTGATGACTGTTTGGGCCGTTAATTCCTTTAGGCCATACTTGTATGGTACCGGATTTGATTTGCTTACTCTCCCACTCTCATCAAGAATATTTCAACGACCATTTTCCTATATTGGACACAGTAGTAGATCGGTTTAAGTCTCAAATATTTATTGTAGAACAGTAATCAAAGGACATACGAGGTGTGTTCAAACCGTATCGCGAATTTTAAATTTTCGCTGGTTACGTATATTCGAATTTCGAATTTTTTGTGGCGTTATGTTGGTACTCATGTCTCTCACTTATGCCGACAAGCTCGGCCATTTTGAATGTTCAGTTAATTGTTGACAGCTGATTTGCTTGTGCGCGACTTTTTGGCCAAAAACAACACACTAATGATGCCGCAGCCACCGTATTCCCCAGATCTGGCCCCCTATGACTTTTTCTTGTTCCCTAAACTGAAGAGGCCCATGAAAGGACGACGTTACGCTTCTCTTGACGAGATAAAGACGGCATCGAAGGAGGAGCTGAACAAGATAAAAAAAAATGATTTTTTGAAGTGCTTCGAAGATTGGAAAAACCGTTGGCACAAGTGTATAATATCTCATGGGGATAACTTTGAAGGGGACAAAATAGATATTCATGAATAATAAAAAATTTTTGAAAAAACACAAAATTCGCGATACTTTTTGAACACACCTCGTATATCGAAGAAAACGATATTGACGATAACAAAGCTGATATATTAAGAAGACACATAAAGCCTAGTAAGACTGCAATATATTCAGAGCTTGGCGTATCAGTTTATAACAAGGTACAAACTATTTTAATAAAGCTTTTCCAAAAAAGAAGTAATAATAAGTTTTTCAAATGTTTGTATTTTGCCAAAGACTTGAAAATCAATATTTCATACTAACGAGTCTGGACACTTAGGTATAACAACAAGTTACCAAGATCCCAAGCGGGAAATTTTTTATCCTAACCTTAAGTATGTATTAACAGAGTAATCAATAATTGTGATGTTTGTAGTGCAACTAAGTTCGATAGAAATCTCATTAGAAATAAATTTTCACTAACAGAGACCTATTCATTTCTAATTTTTAGTGACAAATTTTCGCAACATGCTGGGGCATTCTACTTAGAAGATCGAAATAACATGGCATTAATCGAAAAAATTAGATAATACACTTCCTAATTCGGTAAAATGAAATGTGGCAATGAATTCAACTCTGTAAATATAAAGCAATTTGTTAGGGAAGAAGATATCGCCATTCATTTCACATACATACAGGCAATTCCGACGTAGAAAGATTTAATAACACTTTAATAGAAAGAATAAGAGCTCTAAATACAGTAAATAAGTTACCAATTAAGGACCAAGTTAGTAAAGCTATTGACATCTACAATGTACATAGTAATAAAATAGATAAGAAAAAAATAAAACTTGGAGCAGAATCAAAAAAGTATAACATTAATATTTCGCCACTTTTACTATATACTAGGTGGACCCGTGCGCGCCTTACGCAAAAAAGAAAACAAAAATGGTTTGAAACTTTTTATTAGTCGTCCAGGTCCAGGATTTTTCAAACCTTTTTCTCAAATTATAAAAAAAGATTTTCAGCTACACTTGTTGTGAGACCACAAAAAATTATACAAATATGCGCAAACAGCTATTTGAAACTGAAACTATTTGAAAAAAGATTTTCAGCTACACTTGTTGTGAGACCACAAAAAATTATACAAATATGCGCTAACAGCTATTTGAAACTCCACCGCTTATATTACATTCACATTGAGCCATAAACTTGAATTGATTGACAACATCAATATGACTTAACTCAAAAAATGTCCCTTCAACTCGAGTTTATGACCCAATGTGAACGCAGTCTTATTCACTTATATTAGCAAAGTTCAAGTGTAGATGGTGCGCTCGCAGTGGGTTGAGCGCTGTGATATTCGCAATGCCTTTAATTATTCCAACTTTGTTTGGTTTCGGGTTTACAGTCCAATAAATCAGAAAAACGCCTTTTTTATTTTTTCGCCAACGTTTCGACCTTTTATTTGTGGTCTTCTTCAGGGCCTAGTGACATAAAACATAAAACTTGGTATATAGGGCCTTGGATTGCAACTAAGGGTTAATTAATAATAAGTACGTACATATACAAACAAAAGTACATATAAGGCTAATTATTATAAATACAGTATTCTTACTCAAAATTACTGCGTTCTTCTTAGTCTTGTTGTTTTGGATAAAATTTGTGTTTTCTGCATCGTACTAGGTGCAGAAGTAGTCATAAATAAGTGTTTAATTAATAGGGTTTGGAAATTTACAATTTAAATTTGAATTATAAAAATGTAAGGAACACACAATATGATTGCAACAGCAAGCTACATATATACGTATTTGACGTTTGTTGATGTTTTTTGATAGACTGTGTGGGACAGCTGTTGATTGTTGACATCGTTAGAAAATACACGTGTAGATGTCGCTGATGTTCTTTGCTTCTATGCTCCTTTTATTTACACAATTCTTATCCGCTTTTATGAATATTTCTTCTAATATCATTCTCTTTCCCCAGATTTCCTCTCTAGCTAATATTTTGGCTCCGTCGAAGTCAGATCTATGTCGAAAACTAATAGCGTGGTTAGCGAGTGCGCTTTTTTCGGTCTCTTTTCTCTCGACAGTTTTCCTATGTTGATTTAGGCGTTTGTATAAATGTTGACTGGTAGTGCCTATGTAACTTTTGTTTCGCTGGCAATCGATGCAGTCTATTTTATATACAACATTCTTTTCTTTCTTTGTTGGGATTTTGTCTTTAATTTTGTTGTACATTTTCCCAACATTGTTTTTATGTTTGTACGCAAAACGGACGTTGCCAGCGAACTCTTTGAATTTGTTTGTGAAATTTTTGGTTATATATGGGAAGTATGAAATTGTCATGGTTTTGATTTCTGATGGTTGTTGGGCGTTGGTGTTAGTTAATGTTGGGACGGTATCTTTGTTGTTGGTGGACATTTTATAGTGATTTATCAATCTTGAAATTAGTTTTGGTGGGTAATCATTCGCTTTGAGAATTTCTTTAATAATTAATTTGTTTTTGTTGTGGTATCTTTCATCACTCAAATTCAATACTCGGTTTATTAACCCTTTTGCGGTGCTGATTTTTTGTGTTAATGGGTGTATTGACATATAGTTAAGAGTACGACCTGATGAAACTGGTTTACGGTACCAGTCCGTGTTAAAGGTTCCGTCCTGCGTGTTTCTGAAAATGACCATACCCAAGAATGGTGGCATATTGTTCTGTTCCTTTTCAAATGTGAATTCAATTCCTGGTTCCATGTATTGAATATTTTGAAAGTCGGCGCGAGGATGTTTTTAGGCAGTACTAGGTAGAGGTCGTCTACGTATTTTTTAATTATGCGAATGTTGAAATCTAATTCTTCTTTTACTTTCTGTATGGCTCGTTCTTAAACGCTGTCCATTAGAAATTCCCCTAGAATACAGCTGATGGGTGATCCCATTGGACATCCGATATTCTGTGCGTAAAATTGTTCATTAAATTGAAAATAGCTGTTTTTTGAGCAAAGTGTGATCATTTCGATACATTCACTTTGCGAAAAATTTGTAATAGATTCTATTTCTTTCCACCTTTCATTTAATACTCTTAAAATTGAATCGACTGACGCATTTGTAAAAAGACTTTTAACGTCAAATGATACCTGTATTTGGCCCGGTTGGTGTGTTTCTTCGGCGATAAATGTTTTAAATTCGAATGAATTGCGTAAGTGGAACTGCGATTTTGGTATTTTTGCTAGAAGCGCAGCTGCGTATTTCGACAGTGCTGTTGTGGGTCCATCACAGTCGGCGGAGATCGGTCTAAGCGGCATAGGATTTTCGTTTTTGTGATGTTTTGGTACGAAGTATATTCTTGGTGAGTTTGCGTTGTATGTAGTAAGTTTACGCTTTGTTAGGGAGTCTATTTTCGCTCTATTGTATATAGTTTTTACAAATAGATTGTTTTTGTTTTGTATTTTGTTCGTTGGGTCAGCTATAGTTTTGTACGTGTTTGTGTCGCTGAGCATCTCCTCTCCAAGTCTTAATAAGTCGTCTTTGTACATAAACACCGATTTATTTCCTTTGTCCGATCTAGTACATATTATTTCCGGGTTGCTCTTGAAAAACTGGATGCAACTTTTTTCTTTTTGTAGTAGGAAGTTTTCTAAATTTGATTTCCTTGACATTGATTTTGCTTGTAGTATTGTGTGTGTCACCGCTTATCTTATTTCGTTTCTGTCTTCGGACCCGTTGCAATCCAAGGCCTTATATACCAAGTTTTATGTTTTATGTCACTAGGCCCTGAAGAAGACCACAAATAAAAGGTCGAAACGTTGGCGAAAAAGTAAAAAAGGCGTTTTTCTGATTTATTGGACTGTAAACCCGAAACCAAACAATGTTGAAATAACTAACACAAAACAGTCGGTAGTACGAAAATTTTATTATTCTAGCACTGTTCAGTCTTAGTATCCAAATGTATATGTCGCGAGGCATGTGAATGTCATAGTCACAATAGCGTTGCAGTACAAATTGATTTTTTTTTGCATTCGCAATCATTTTTTTAAAGAATTCATTTTTATAAAACACGCTTACACAAAAGCACTCCGCTAATTAAAACATGGTTTTGCATGTAGAGCTAACCCCCACCTTTAAAACGATACCTTATTTATTGATATTGGTTCCAAATGAGAGCAGAAAATTAGGAAATAACACAAAAAGACCTTACAGAAATAATATATATGATGATGATACTGTTAACGTATTTTGATAGATATCAAAGACGCTTCAATAATAATTTCGAAAATTACATTTTTTTAAAAACAGTTCATTTTTAATAACAAATTTCTCGAATAATTTGTTAACCATTGTGTATGTAAAATTAATTCGAAACAATCTCCTTTTATTTCCGTTTTCAACGAGATACAATTTTTATATATCCTAGGAAGGATATTCTAATTTAATCAATTTCTCTGAACCTCCAAAAAAGTACTTTCAGTATTTTTATTTTGAAATCATACATCAACAAAACTTTACCATCTTGATTTGTATGTAATTTCGTTCCATTTAAGAGGATGAAATACCATTTCTACTAAAGCAAAAATAATTAAAATCGAAGTGAGAGTGACGTATGGCGACTTTTTTTTTTGTAAACACTTTCAGTTTTTTTCGACATTCATCTTCGTTTTTGTAACGAAATATTAAATAACCTCCTGGTTTTACAATGTGAGTCAATATCCTATTTATTAGTAAACATTTTGGCGTTTTCCGGATTATATTCAGTAGAAAAATGGCAATGTTATAAGAGATTTAGTGAACAAAACTATGTTTATGGTGATTGTTGTTAGAGCAAAGCTCGACTTTTTATGTTTGTTTGTTAATTGATATTAGAGGAAAAATTACAACGTTATGCACAGCGACGGTATGGGATGACATGTTTCGAAGTGCCCAGCTTCTCATCAGACCCCTTCTCGTTCACTGAGATACGAACCCAAGTGTCTGCACCAAAGCCGCTGTTAGAGTACTCTAACAACTAAGCTACGATGCCCTCTAATTTGCCATTTGCTTATTCCTTTTATACATTCTTTGGTACATATATTTTATATGTCAACTCAAGGAAAGTGGAATATTTTTAGGCGTGTTCATAGAACAGTTTTAGATACAGAAGGGCTTTATTGCATATCAACACTTCCGTGTTATTTGTTATGCACCCGCACTGTACCTGTAACGCATCGTGACGCTACAGGGCATCATAGCTTAGTTGTTAGAGTACTCTAACAGCGGCTTTGGTGCAGACACTTGGGTTCGTATCTCAGTGTCCGAGAAGGGGTCTGATGAGAAGCTGGGCACTTCGAAACATGTCATCCCATACCGTCGCTGTGCATAACGTTGTAATTTTTCCTCTAATATCAATTAAAAAACTATGTTTATTTTTTATCACAATCTTGTATTTATCTTAATTTTTTTTTATATTTAAGTATATTAAAAGTGTGAAAAAGTTGAAAGTTTTCACCGTTTTGGTACACTTTGTTCTTCTCAAAGAAGGAAGCAGACTTGGAAGAAATATGATAACTGCTCAACGCAATGAAAAAAATAAGTGAAGGTTTACCTACACATATTTTCTCATAGTTTGTTAGCAAATCATCGATCATTTGTTTGTAATTTGGGCTTCTAATGTTTCCTAGAAAATTCGCACAAGCTGCACAAAAAGATTCCCATGCCTTATCCTCGTCCACCGATAGAGCTAAATGAAAACTGGCGTCTTTAAAAAGTTTTGTAATTTCCGTGCCCACAAACACACTTTCTTTTAGTTTGGTATCTGATAAATGTGGAAACGTTGACTTAAGATGATCAACTACGCGCTTGTTGGCATTTCTCAGCAAAGCCGTTACGAATTTTTTGAAAATACCGAGTTTTAAATGTAAGGGAGGTAGTGTAATTTTATGTTTCTCCAATAGTGGCTCAAATTTAATGTTATCCTGTCCAACGGTAAATCCTATTCTATGGTAATGATCCATACGCGCCCAACTGCTTCATTTGCACAAAGAGCAGCAGTACTTAGTATAGCCCTGCTGCAAACCAGTTAGTACCGCCACGACTTGAAGAAATCTGAAGAAATCTTCCAGCCATGTTGTTTATATTTGATAAGGTCAAGGATTTTCGACATGGATTCATATGATTCTTTCCTACAAACTGCGTGTGCTGTAACATAACATACCTGTAAATTCGAGCGTGGTGCTAACTTGGAGCGGCGGTGGCTCAAAAGCACGGCGGTCGAATTTTTGTCGAAAATAGAAAATAAACAAGAAACAACGAGAATTCTCGTTATAAAAAAGTGGCCGTATATTTATATAAAATATAATTATAAACAATTAGTTTACCTTGACTAATAATTGATGCGGTCAAAAATCCTGGGCTGGCCGTGATGTGGTCGTGTCGACTGTCTCTGTAAAAGTAGACGGTTTTTCGATCGAGGACAACCGTTGAACCTGAAAATTATCCTCCGGTTTTAAGGGGAGGTGAACCCACACATGCACACCCCCATGCATGTATATGTGTGCTGACAAAACACGAATATGCAGGCATGCCCACACAGGTGGGTTGGTGTGAGTGATTGGAAGGGCGCTAAAGTAACATTAGGGTGGCCCATTTTTTAATACTTTAGGCATCTCGCCTAAACATGCCGGCCCCCTTGCGATACGCAACATCTTACCCCGCCCCAGGATTTTTCGCCGCGCATCCTCTTAAGCTAAAGACTTAAACTAAGATGGTGAGTGCCGGCTGGCGCTGTCCCAGTCGTATGCCTCCGAACTGCCGTTTCAAGTTTGGCGGCTCCATCGTATCGCACCTAGAGCTAAGAGATAGGAGGAAGAGACTTTAAAAAATAAGAACGCTGTATATTTCTTGCCAGGAAATAATTGGTATTATTTATTTTAAATAAAAACAAGAAAAAAAAAATTTAAAAAAAATGTTATTTTACCTTACATCTAACCTTACATGCTAACGGCTCCCGATAGCACAAATCCAAAAATTGTGCTTTGGGCAAGCAGTGGCCCAAACGACGGTGGAAGAGTGCCCGCTGTTATTACGTCGGCATAGACGTCCCCACCTAGTACGAGGTGGATCGGCGTTGATATAAAAAACTGCGGATCAGCCAGCCGAATATGCTCATAAGGAGCGGCGACTCGGGCGTCGACGTTCTGGGCTGGGCTGATCCGCTGCAGATTGGACACGCATAACGCGTGCGCCGTTATACTTTTCGGGTTTCCATGTTTCCCGCGGAGGAAGCAGCCGCGTTCTCCGCCCGAGTGGGTCGTATGCAGCCCTAACTCTTCCGCCAAGCTGCGAGCGATCACTGTGCGGGGGGAGCAGGCATCAATGATCGCCCGGATGCGGAGCAATCCCCCACCGACTTCCAGCTTCACAATCGCAGTAGGCGAAAGAGTGGTCATGGGGCGCAACGGAGGGCCCACCTGGGAAAGGCCACGGCTGAGACCGTCGCGGAAGCCGGAAACCCTTGGTAGCTGGCGCGGCTGAAGGGCCAGTCTACCGTCGAAATTCGCGTTGATGCGTAGCTGGCGTGGCTGGGAGGCCAGTCTACGCTCGTCTGTATTTGGGCGGCGATGATTGATGAGCAGTCGCTGGCACGGCTGAGTGGCCAGTCGACGTTTGCCGCTATTTCGGTGGGCGCGTCGTGGGGTCCGGTTGGATGTGTTGCGTTGTGGTGAGCGCGGGGTATGCCGTTGGAAGGCGCGCCGCTCGTGGGCTAGAAGGGGCCGGAACGGCCGTGGTTCCGGTACCGGCTCGGTGATCTCGCCTTCCTCTGGCGACCAGGCTGTCTCCGATGCATGGAGTGACAGCATCTCCTCCTCAATCGCGTCCAATGTAGCTGCTTCTTGGTCGGCCTCGTCCATTTGTTGGGCCCAGCTCTTGTAGGCGCGCGTGGTGGATCGTCCATGGGCAGATGGAGGGTGGTGTGGTGTTTTCCACCACATCGTCGGCATCTGACGTCGCTTGTGCAGTCCCTGGCAATGTGGACCATCGACAAACAGTTGTCACAGTAGCCCGCCCGGATAACCTCCTTGAGGCGCTGCAGAGGTTCCATCCCCTGGTATCGGGTGCACGCACGTAGTGGGTGGCTATCGCCACACAGCGGGCATGGCTTTGGGTACCGGGCGGCGTGGCGTTCGGCCCTCTTGCGCAAGGATGCGTAGCGAGTCATACTGCATATGACCGAAAAAGAAAGAAAGAAACAAAAAAAATCCCCTTTGAATATTTGTATATTTGTATGGACGCCCATATACGTGGGTGGCGAGCGACCTCGTTCGGGGTTTATCAATGCCATATAATGTGGCATTATTCTCGATTCTACGGAGAAAGTTTATAATTTTATACCCGTACATGGGAATTGGTTATTTTTTTTCCACACGGCACGGTAGCGACAAGTTGATTACGTTGATCGCCTTGTATTTCGATTCGCCACTGGCCCTCATGCAGAGATTTATTCTTACTTGCATGGTCGCCGTCATAAGTGGCGTTAGTGCCGTGCACACAGCGACCTTTTCGCTTTTTTCGGTACTTGGTTTCGGTACCGAACTGGGTAGAGAGTGTGAGTGTAGTGACTGTTAGGGTTTCTTTTTTGTTGTTTTGTGGGCAAAACAGTCCTGCCCCCTCCGAAAACAACAAAACAAAAACAAAACCCCGAGAAAAAATGGATAACAAAAACAAACAAAAAAAATTTTCCGTAGTTCGAAAAAACCAATTTTCCAAATTTTTGTGTGAAAATTTATTATTTATAGGTTATTTCCTATTTTACTAGAAGCGGGATCTTCGCCGATCAGGTACGAACGTAGATTTCGTTACCCTATTGATCCCGCAGTGAATGGTACCGATTTTGGCAGATCGGGATTTCGGTACCCGCTGTCTAAAAGATAGCATCACTAGCGTGATGGTAAAATTATGCATATATACATATGCTAGCAAATTTTTTGCGAGTAAATGAGAGCTCGCATGGCGTGATGGTTGAATTTTTTGCACACATACATATATGTGCGTACTCACGCCTTGCAAAATCGTGAAAAAGAAACAAAGAAAATTCATTGAATTGGAACAATTCATGATTTTCTTGTTTCCGGCGCGCGTGGGTCAGCAGCAGAGGTAAGTAAAAAATGTAAATTTTAATTTTAAAATGATTTAACATAATTTTCTTCCTTTTCAGGTGCATAAAGGGTAAATGGAGATGCTGCTGTGGAGGATCGCCTGGCCGGCGCATGGACAATGGACGTGGTTTGGTAAGTATATATTAGCGCTGCCCGAAATTCTGTATCGATTCGGTAGCAGCGCAAATTATTTAGGAACCAAAAAAATGTGTAAGCATATGTACATATAGTTTTATGCAAATACTAATGGTTTTGTTTCACTTTCCTTGCAGGTGCTTGTACACAACGTGTAGCATTCGACTCCGAATGAAGACCAACTGTTTGCAATGAAAATGTTATATCACTCTTACAAATGGCCTTTATGGAACGTGTTTACCTATTAGACTGTTTATTTTCACAACTAAGCGATGATTTGTGGCAACAGCTTAGATATCGAGTGCTTAATAAATTGAAGATTTTGAAAATTGGTTCTCATTGCATCCAGATGTGCGTATGTTGCATAAATCTTTGCCCTTGCAATTAAATCTGAATGCAAAGACATGCTAAAACAAAATTTTACCGCGGGTGAGAAATAAGTGATGTCCATTAGTGAGCTTTAGTCAACAAACGGCCTGTGATGTGGTTAATAACTTTTTTCCTTTCTTTTCCTAATAGAAACATGATAGCAAATAGCACTAACAGTGGAATATAAATCCCGGCACTAGAGACATCATTAAATAAAGGCATCAACTAGGCAGCAGATATCGCGTAAAGGTCATAAAAACCACATAATATATGGGAAAGCTAAACCATCGTCAGTGCCGTCAGATGCACATGCCTGCGAGAAATTGCCGTTTTATGTTTACACATCCCTGTTACATGTTGGCCAGTACGGTAAGCTCTAAAATATTACGAATTTTGCGCAAAAGGAAGGTGCCCAGTTTCATTGAAACCCTAACCGGACTAACTGAAAAACTTGAGTGCAGGGAAAACTGTGCTAGAAAGCAATCGGGTTTATGTTTTCTACAAATGTATTGCATAAGGATGGTATTAGTGCAGCAGGTCATCTGGCTTGTTATCTACAAGCTAAAGAGCATATTCCATTAGATGAAAAATTGCAAGACATCTACAAAAAACACGGCTTTCATTGCAATAATTCATCGTACCTTTTTGTTATTAAGCAAATTTTCGAACGTTTACGTAATTTTGCAGGCGAGTCAAAATCATATCCCAGGTCAATACTGCAGGGCAAATATAAAATTAAGAGGTGTTTATTCCTCACAACCAGATGGCAAGGTCATATTACCTTTTAGTGCAAGTAGCGAGATGATTACATTCTTTTGACAATGGCTTGGTTGTGACTTTGCGTATGGTTTACTATGTGAACTATAATATAACAACTGTTGTAATGCCAAAATTTGTAAGATCATTATTGGGATATTCCTTGGATATTGGCATTTTCTATTACATTTATATGGGTATGCTTGCGGTGTTTTGGTTCGAAATTTGTTACAGTATGTGAACAGTCGCGCTTCAAAGAAATAACCCTTAGTCGGTCCAACACCGGCTACTCGGTCCACAGTATTTCTGTGCAGAACACTTTTTGCACCTTTCGGTACACCCTAATCTGTGATTACAACAACCACATGAAATGACCGAAATTTTCCAACTTCGATTTCAAATATCTCTTCACTGAGACAGAAACTCGAAATTCCGCTCCCGGATTATTGTTACCGGGGTCAAAACGCGTCTTTTGATACTTTTCCCGATAATTTCGGACGTGTTTTAGTAGTTGCCTCCTCAAGGTAATAATTACCGACTTTCTAAACTCACTGATTGCGTAGCTTCCAAACAATCGGTAAATGTTTACAAAAGTTCAGAAACAACTATTTTGTCAGTTTTGTCCTTTTCAACTTAAATTATTTCCAATTCTTTTCAAATAAGATTTTATATGAGACTGACGGCGAAAAGGCAAAAATCATGGCTGCATCTTAACCACTTCCGCAAGCTGGTAAAGTTGGTTTAAGTTGCAGCATTCAATGTATGATTGGAACTTAGTTATTTATTTTAGTGCAATAGCTAAATAATATAAAAAATATGGTTTGAATAAAGTTAAAAAAAAAAAACTTTAAGAAACCTTTCTTTAAAATCTTTTTTTTGTAGGTTTGAATTAATAAGCCTTGTAATAACGTGTCGTTTTAATTAAACAACGTTTATTTTCAAACGTTTTATAAACAAAAAATCTGAATTTTGTTAGGTTAATACTTATTTCCGAAAGCCTTTTTAAAGATTTATTTTAAGTTTACTTTGCTTGTTGGGTGTTAACAAAAATAAATTTTTTCATATGTACATTTGAAAAAATGAACATATATGTATATGTATACGAGGGTGGGTCCATCTGTTGCCAACTTGTCGTGGCAGATGGATAGCTTTTCAGTGGCAGATTGGTTCGCCTTTCTGCGTTAGGTTTTCTTTGGCCTCGATATCGAGAGCCATTACGTTTTCTATGGCAGAATGGATCGCCCTTCTGCGGTAGAATTTCTGGTGTCCTCGTTAAGGGTAGCGAGTGAAGGGTGGAATATTTTGGGATAGGGGCGGTTAAAACGGCAGGGAGGTGATGGAAAGGGATGGTTAAGATGAGGCCCCGGGCCTCTCGCCAGCCATTCCCTCCATAGGGAGCAGAATCAGCTTGACCAACGGTCTTCTGATCTGACCCTTCTCGGTCATGAGGTCCACTACACGCACTCGGTTATCTTCGCCGGGGTGTACTTGGGTAACTCGACCGAGCCTCCATTCATTGGGAGACAAGTTGTCTTCTTTGATGACAACGAGATCCCCCACCTTAATATTTTGTTTCGGATGCTTCCACTTCACTCGTTTTTGAAGTTCGGATAAGTATTCCACTTTCCATCGCCTGCAGAAAGTTTGATGAAGAGCCTTGAGCTTCTGCCACCTATTAATAATGGAGGCAGGGCTCTCATTCACCTCGGGTTCTGGCGGAGAAAGGAGATGACTTCCAGTCAGGAAGTGCCCAGGGGTCAAGGGTTCCAGGTCCGCGGGCTCATTTGAGGCTGGACTAAGTGGCCGCGAGTTGAGGCATGCCTCAATCCGGCACAATAGCGTATGGAATTCCTCATGCGTGAATTTATGAGGCGAGGCTACCTTCTTGAAGTGGCTTTTGAAGCTCTTCACTCCCGCCTCCCAGAGTCCCCCCATATGTGGAGCCCCGGCCGGAATAAAATGCCATGTCATGGCTTGATGGCTATATTTGGACATAGTCTTATCTCGGGCTTCCGAGATAAAGGCCTTAAATTCAGATCTTAATGATCGTGATGCTCCGACAAAATTAGTGCCATTGTCGGAGTAAATTTTTCTCGGACATCCTCGTCTAGCGATAAAACGCGCAAACGCTGCTAGAAAGGATGGGGTGCTAAGATCACTGGTCGCTTTCAGATGGATCGCTTTAGTCGTGAAACAAACAAAGAGGCAAACGTAGCCCTTTGATAATCGACATCCTCTACCGCGGTAACTTTTAATGTCGAAAGGCCCGGCAAAGTCCACCCCGGTATTGGTAAACGCGCGGGTGAACGTAGTGCGTTCGCAAGGAAGGGTACCCATAAGTTGGGTTTGCGCTCTTTTTTTATAAATGGTGCAGACCTTACAGTTATGGATGGTGGCCCTAATCATGTTCTTGACATTCGGAATCCAATATTGGGTGCGGATGAGACGGAGCATCAGTTGGTTTTCCCCATGGAGAGAGATTTGATGTATCATTTGTACAGTCAGACGCGTCAACCTACAATTGTATGGCAGTATGATTGGGTGGCGCTCGTTATAAGCGAGGTCTTGAGACGCTCCAAGACGACCACCCGCCCTAATAATATCATCTTTGTCGATGAATGGGTTGAGTAGCAATATCTCGCTTTTCCTATCGATTACCTGTCCCTTCTTCAAGTTTACATATTCCGCATTGTAATGTTGCTTCTGATAGAGTTTAATCAAGAGTTGCGTCGTGGTCTTGATCTCATCGGATGAGATTAGGCACGCTTTTTCTTGAAAGGAAGCTTTTGTCTTGGGATGAGTTCTTCGAAAGAATCTCATAACATATGATAGTACCCTCAAAGCCCTCGGTAAATTCGAAAACCGGTCAAGAATCTCGATCTCTTTTTGCGTTGATATTGCGTAGGCCTGCGCTCTCTTTTCCTCCACGGATGTACTATACTCCTTTTCTTGTACTGGCCATTGAGAATTGTCTTCTTGTAGCCAAGAAGGTCCCTGCCGCCACAAAGAATTGTTGACCAAATCCGATGCCGGTAGTCCTCTGCTTCCTAAGTCTGCTGGATTCGTTTCCGAATTGACATGAAGCCAGTTCTTGCTGCCGACTAGGTCGATGATTTTTCACTGGTCCAAGTTTGATGTTTCGGAATATTGATTCCATCATTTCCGCTAACAGTACTGCTCCGCAAAGTTCCAAACGCGGAAGTGAGATGGTCTTCACTGGTGCTACTCTGGTTTTGGCAAGGAGTAGATTCACGAAGGCGGCCGCCGTGGTGTGAAGGTAGTGTTGCCGGCCTACCACACCGAAGGTCCATGGTTCGAGCCCTGGTACAGGTAACATCAAAAGTGATTTGAAAAAAGTTTTTTCAAAACGGGGTCGCCCCTCGGCAGTGGTTTGGCAAACTCTCCGAGTGTATTTCTGCCATGACAGGCTTCTCAGCAAAAATTCGTCTCCTTTGTAGATGCCGTTCGGAGTCGGCAAAAAACTGTAGGTCCCACCAATTTGTAGGGAAAAATTCAAATCGGCACACCACAAATTGGAAGAGAAGCTTGGCGCAAAAAATCTCTTAGGAGGTTTATGATGATATACCTGTTGTATATCGCGCCATAGAGAGAGAGAGATTCACGAAGATATCATCATTCCTTTTGACTCGCATGTAGACAGCTGCAGCGTATGCCTTTTCTGAAGCATCGCAGAATCCATGTATTTCGACATCATCTTCTGGTGAAAAGTTTACCCATCGTGGTATCTTTATGTTGTCGATTTCGTGATATTGATGTCTGAAGTTTTGCCATCGTTCCAATGTATTGGACGAAACTGGTTCATCCCAATCGGTGCCCTCTAACCAGATGTTCTGCATCAAAATTTTTGCCACAATGACCATTGGTGCGAGCCATCCTAAAGGGTCGAAGAGTCTGGCGATGGCGGATAGAATCGCTCGCTTTGTTAACTTTTCACTTTCTTCTAGTGACCCTGCTATAAAGTAAAACAGGTCTGAATGGGCATTCCATCTTATGCCCAATGCCTTAACGGTGCTGGTATCTTCGAATGCCAGAAAGTCCTCGGTCAGCCGATCCGATATTGGGATGTCGTTGAGAATTTCCTCAGCATTCGAAGTCCATTTTCGTAGTGGGAAGCCCGCGGAGAGTAAGACTTGTCGAATCTCATTCCTCGCGTTAATGGCCGATGCGAGTGTGTGTCTCCCCGCTAGTACGTCATCTACGTACATGCCTTCCCTTAATATGCTAGATGGTGTAGGGTGAGAACTCTCTACTTCATCTGCTAGTTGTAAAAGGGTTCTAATTGCCAGATAAGGCGCACAATTAACCCCGAAAGTGACCGTTTTCAGCTCGTAAAGGCTTATGGGTTCTTGAGGCGATGTTCGGTAAATAATCCGTTGGAATTTGGCGTGATCATCGCTCATCCAAATTTGCCTATACATCTTTTCGATGTCACTATTGAAAACGAAGCGATATAGTCTCCATCGCAGTATAAGTACTGGAAGATCTGATTGTAGTACTGGGCCTGGCAGGAGAATGTCGTTCAAACTTGTGCCATTTGCCGTTGGGCTCGACGCATTGAATACGACGCGTACCTTGGTGGTGGTACTCTCCGCCTTTACTACGGCGTGATGGGGCAAAAAGTAATTGTCCGCCGAATCGGCTGGTACAATGGCAGTAACTTTTCGCATATGCCCTAATGTCTCGTATTCAGACAGGACCCTTATATATTCTTTCCCTAATTCCGGGTTCTTTGCTAACCGCGTCTAATTTCTAAAAAATTGTGAACACGCCCGCCTAAGAGACCCTCCTATGTCTATCCTATCTGGGTAGTCCTGTCTGAATGGAAGAGAGACGACATATCTTCCATCCTCTCTACGACTCGTAGTTTCTCTATATAAATCTTCGCAGTACTTGTCATCTGCGTTTGGGCTTTTATTTCTTGGAAGATTTTCCAACTCCCAGAATGCTGTAAGCTTTTTGTCCAAAGCAACTTCGCTGTAGAAGGACACGTTATTTCTGGTTGGATTCGGTGCTTCTATGCGCCCGGTTAATATCCAACCGAACACCGTTTCTTGGGCGAGAAGTGTACTAAGTACATTCTTTTTCAGCCCACTCAATATAATTTGCGGATATACGTCTCCGCCAAGTATAATATCAACTTCGTCGTTGCTGTAGAATCGCTTATCTGCCAAGACTAAGTGTGGGAAAGCCTGCATAGTCGTAGCATCGATATGGCAGGATGGCAGATTCCCAGTTAGTTTGGCTAGAATTAGAACTGATGTTGTTAAGCTGAAGCAAGGGTCCACTGGTGAACGGAGTTCAATATTTGATGCCTCCTTGACTTGAGCTGAGACGGCATTAGTGATGCCCGAAACTTGAGCATGCATCCTTTTTGCCAGTAAATTGATTCTGCGTTTGAGTCGTTCTGTCATAAACGAGCACTTCGAACCAGAATCAATCAGTGCTCTTGCTGGGAAGTCTGTACCATTATGACGAATGTTTACTCGAGCTGTCCCTAGCAGCACACCTGCGCTTGAACGCACATGGCAGGATTTAACGTTTCTGTTTACGGCCGAAACAGATTTTTCAGCTTCCCGTCTCTCTTGTGCCTGTTTTGAAGTTGAGGCAGCATTATCAGCATGATACTGATTAGGGCTGGTGGTTGCCTGCGTCTGAAGAGACTCCGCATGCAGGAGCGTATTATGTCGAGAGTGACACTTGTTGCAGTCATAAGAACTGGTGCACTTCGACACAGTATGTCCTGGGGATAGGCAATTCAAACAGCCCTTGGTGGATTTGACAAAGTTAATTCTCTCCACCGGAGTTAATTTGAGAAAACGGGGACAGTTTCGCAATCTGTGGGCATTCGATTTGCACTTTGTGCACAGTAGTTTAGTCACGTTTGCTTGGTATGTACCAAGTCTTTTTGCAGGGGTTTCGTTGGCAATCCGCGTACTTTGCGGCTTTTGCACTTTCGAAGAACTCCCTATGAACCCAGACACTGTTTCGAGTGTCTGGAAGCGGTTGGACAAAAATTTGTCCATATCCTCCCACTTGGATATTTCCACTTTGTGGTCTATGCTTTGCTCCCATAGACCAAGCGTACTCTCCGGCAATTTCGTCGAACACAAATACGTTATAATTGCATCCCAGTTCGAAGTGTCAATTTTATGACTTCGCAGGGACGAAAGGCAATTATTTATTTCGCGCTGAAGTGTGTTAATTGCGCTACCACATTCACTCTCTACCTTTCTCAAGTTGAATAAAATTTGGAGTGCGAGTTTACTAGGATACGTTTGTTTTCGTATCTCTCGCATAAATTTCTCCAGGCCGTATCAAATCTCTCATTCGTGAGAGGACATTTTTTCACGATATCTTTTGCCTCACCTTGTGTCTTATTGTTCAGATGGAACAATTTCTCCACTGGTGTTAGGCGTTTATTTAAGATATATATGGCCGTGAACATGTCACGAAATGTTGGCCATGACAGATAATCGCCCTTGAAAACTTCAGTATCACATGGAGGCAGACGGCTACTGTGTTCAAATTCGGGCTTTTCTTCAGATTTATTTTCTGGTTTGTTGTACGTCTCTTGGCGTGTAGCCATGTCTGACATGCAGCGTAAATATACTGCATATGCTCTCTTATATTTCTGTTTGACAGAAACTATACCAGTGGCATCTAACTTATCTGAATTAAGTAAGTCGTCATAAGCCGTTCTGGTTTTCCTCCACATTGCTTTCAAGTCCTCTTGTTGAAGCCCAAGAGTGTACTTGCTGTGGACTGAATCCTCTAATTCAAAAATCGAATCAGCCAGCCTAATGAAACTTTCCATATTTTGGACTTAGAGGATCTGTAGAATCAAAACAAAACCGAAAAAATAAAGCTGAAGGTACGATGAAATGCTCAACCGTACAAGAAAGATGCTGAATAGAAAAGGTAAAGGCAGTATTTTACCCAGGAAAATCAAAACAACCTCAATAAAATTGTAATAAACTCAATTAATGTATAATTTAATTCAATTATTTTTATTTATTGTTAATTTTTGAATTATATTGCAGACTTGGCCGATTTGTCTGACGAATATTTGTTTACTACAGACGCAAAAAATTTAAACAAAATCTTTGTGACTTACTCGCCACCCACACGTATAAGGGGAATATGTATATATAAATGTGTGTATGTGTTCCCGCAATAAAGAAATACACAACAAACACAGATAAAGTGCGCGGTGTATCAAACGAGCGAAAGTGAATATTAAATGAAAAAATGTGAAAACAAAGAAAAGTGCTATAAAAATAGTGAATTTTACCAGAAAATAATAAACTAGCCTTCGATTAAAATTCTGTTCTATATATTACGAAAAAAAACAAGTGGAAAAAACAAAAACAAACTGAAGATCAAAAGGCTAAGTGAACTAATTGTGAAAATGAGGTTATGTTACCTCTTGCCTTGCGCTGTGTCACAAGGATTCTTAAGCGTTTAATTTAATTTAAAATTTAAAGAAAAATAAAGCACTTAACTGAACAAAAAATCACTATTGTTAAATATTCACTAATCGCACTTACGTTTGATTACACTCGCGGGCGGCACTTTTATACAATTGTATGCAACACACAAAAAAAACTAAGTGGCAAGAAATATACAACTTACGTGCTTTGATGTGGTGATCGGCCAAATTTGTTGTATATAGTTTGTGTTGTTGGTTGTGGTATGTGGCAGAGTTTATGGCAGAGTTGTTTGTTGTTTGTAATTGCGGCAGAGTGTATGGCAGAGTTGTTTGTTGTTTGTAATTGCGGCAGTGCGTGAACAATATTGAGTTTTTTCTCCTTTTATTGTGTGGCAGCTTCTGGTGGTTTGGTCCAAATTAGATTCTTTGAGATTCTTTCTCCAATTTTTGTTGTTGTGGACTGTATGCAGGTTCCTCTAGACGGGGAGATGGACCATGTAAATTCGAGCGTGGTGCTAACTTGGAGCGGCGGTGGCTCAAAAGCACGGCGGTCGAATTCGTGCTCGAAAATAGAAAATAAACAAGAAACAACGAGAATTCTCGTTATAAAAAAGTGGCCGTATATTTATATAAAATATAATTATAAACAATTAGTTTACCTTGACTAATAATTGATGCGGTCGAAAAATCCTGGGCTGGCCGTGATGTGGTCGTGTCGCCTGTCTCTGGAAAAGTAGACGGTTTTTCGATCGAGGACAACCGTTGAACCTGAAAATTAGCCTCCGGTTTTAAGGGGAGGTGAACCCACACATGCACACCCCCATGCATGTATATGTGTGCTGATAAAACACGAATATGCATGCATGCCCACACAGGTGGGTGGGTTGGTGTGAGTGATTGGAAGGGCGCTAAAGTTACATTAGGGTGGCCCATTTTTTAAGACTTTAGGCATCTCGCCTAAACAATACCCCTTATGTTATAATATTAACTTACATTCAATGCAACCCTGTAGGCAATTAACACTACCATTAGCGGCTGTAGGCAGTTGGCTGGAAAAGCAACGGCAACGGGGATTCGGTTTCTTTCCCTAAAGTGTACTAGTGAAACAAAACTAAACTAAAACTAAAAGTATAACACTTTAGAAAATTATAAGTATTAGAAAATAAAGACAAATTAACTGAAAGAAAAGCGTTTTGTTGCATTTGTGCATACGCATTTGAAAGCAGTGCTTGTGGGAACCCCCAACAAAATCATGTGCGTATCTTCGCACAGTAAATGCACGATGAGTACATTATATGGCGACCGTGCACAAAACCTAAAAGGTGAATTTATTTAAAATAATCCACGACATGTGGGAAAAGTAAAAATGAATTTCAATATGTGAAAAGTTACAAAAATTACAAAATTTAAAAAAAAAACACAATTACAAAAATACAAAAAAAAATAATAAAATACTCAAAAAATACAAAAAAATGCAAAAAAAAAATTTATACAATTACCAAAAATACAAAAAAAAGTTATAAAACTATCAAAGTATATATTATATATGCTACAATTATCAGAAATGCAAAGGCTCAAAAACTACAAACTCCAAAAAAATTTTATTTTGGTGTTTTTCTGACAGGGTGAATGATTGATGTATATTGGAACGATTTTTCGTCATCCCTTGTCAAATTTGGTTTTGAGACAAACCGGTTTCGGCGTTGTGCCATCATCAGTTTCGATTTTCATTCTGATCTGTTGTGGTCGTTTGTCTTGTATTTATAGTAGGTAGCAGGTAACGTCAGCATGGGTGTCTGCTTGTATACACCATGGCTGCTAAACGGATCTTCTGTTTCCGACACAATATTCGAACCTTTAAAATTGGTTTACAAAAAACAAAGCAACCACTCAGGTACCACAAACACACACGCACCGACAAATAAGCACAAAACAGCAAAAGATCAAAAACAACAAACAAGCAAAAAAGGTCAAACAACAAAAATTACCAACTTTTACCTGCCTCAGTCAACCACACAAAAAACCGAGCGATGAAAAACCACCCCCGTTTCTGAATGTACACACACAACATATGCACACACGTACACAAACAGACCCCCATGCTGACGTTACCTGCTACCTACTATAAATACAAGACAAACGACCACAACAGATCAGAACGAAAATCGACACTGATGATGGCACAACGCCGAAACCGGTTTGTCTCAAAACCAAATTTGGCAAGGGATGACGAAAAATCGTTCCAATATACACCAAAAAAATTACAAAAAAATACAAACTACACAGAAAAAAATCTTTTAAAAAGAAATTAATTACAAACGCTAAACATAAAAATTTCAACACGCTAAATAAAAACAGTATGAACTAAAAATTTAATTTGCATGCATTTAACGTGACAAAAAATCAACTTTTTTTAAATGAATCTTGCGTGTGAAGTGGTGATACAGTCGTGAAATGGCTCAAAATAAAAAAACTTTGCCAATTAATTGCAAATAATACAACAAATTAAAATGAGATTAAACTGAAGCAGAGGTAATATAGACAAATAATAGAAATAAAAGCTAGAGAAACATAATTTACACGGAGATAATAGAACGAAATTTAATAAATTAGAGACAACCATATAATTCAAACAGAGATAAATTCAATTTAATAAAGACAGAGATAATTTAGACGGAAATAATGAAAAGCGAACCAAAAGTGAGGACTGTACCTAACCACTCAGCATACAAAACCGTAAGGCGCTACATAACGGTGAAGAAATCACGCCAAAAAAGTACCGCTACAAAAGGTAACCACGCCATTTTTGTCACGCCAAGCCGGCGGCAGCACAGTGAATACATATGATGCAGAAATAATAGCAGCGGCAGCGGAACCCGACTTGGAAGCAGCAGCAGATCCCGAGCAGCAGCGGCGAAACTCATAAGGCAGCGGAAGATATTTGTTATATGCATGTATAACAGTTTAAATTAGAGCGCCTATGTATTACACATGTAGACATATATTCCATGCAATATTGTAGATTTTTAATATGTAATTTTGAATATAATTTAATAACATTTTTGATTTTCCATTTCTTTAAATAACTACAATTCAACTACAAATTGGAGTTGCTAAATATATTTTGATGCATTTTTTTAAGTATGGTGCTACCGTAAAAATACGGATTTGTTATGATAAATACGGTGCGTCCTTAATATATGTAAATAAGTGAAATATTAAACTAATATGAATACTTACGTAGTATGCTATTTTGTTTGAGTAAAACGGTGCGGCCGTTATAAAACTCAAACATTTTGAGTGAAACGGTGCGGCCGTCACATAAATTTAATGCAGTTTTAAGTGAAACGGTGCGGCCGTCACGTAGTATATACAAATACTTTTTTAGTGCAACGGTGCGGCCGTCACGGTAAACAAGTATAACTTCTGAATTTATAATAAACATCAATCTGCAACAAACAAGATTCTTTGTTGAAATTAATAGCGTTTTGTTCCTAATGCAAAACATAAATAAGTAAGTACGTCACACCCGGTAGCACACTCTGCAAATCACAAAAAAAAAATTGCAAACCAAATTTATTCAGTTTTTCAAATTTTTACCTTCAATTTAAATCTATTCATGTTCCATTCAACTTATTCTATTTCAATTTATCAAATTTTTGACATTCAATTTAGATCGTTTCATTTTTCCCTCAACTTGCTCTATTCCTAAAATAAAAATTACCAACATTTATTTTTGGTAATGTCAGATTTCGAAACAAAAGTCAAAGAATTGAGGAAAAATTTCTTAAAAATCAAAAAACGAGTTTTAAATACAGGCCGTTTATTATCTACAAAGCAGAAAAAGTTAGATGAATATAAAAATTCTATAAGAGGCATATAATAACATTTTGGTAGAGGTAAATGTGCCCTTTGAAAACCGAGCTAGGCCAGTTACTGTAAAGCGAATCCTATCACGTTGTAGAGAACAATTAATTAAATGTTTTGCAAAACTTAACTGCACAGTTAAGGTACCAACTAATTGCAGCGACGTAGTGAAAGATAACGTTTTTACATCTGATAGCGAGTGTATAGAAGAAGAATCCTACGACTAATCCGAGGAAGAAGAAGAATTCTCTGACTCATCATAGCCATGCATATTTGAAAATCGTAGCGGTAATCAAAGTTGTTCCTTGCCGACCACTAAAAATATCTCATTGCAGGAAACTTCTTAGGTTTCGACAACTCAGCTTGCACATTAGACAATTCTTCAGGCAACTTAGTAAATTTCTTCAAACCAGTCACTTTTTCAAATTCTGAACAAATTTATGGTAATTTAACAGAACCAACAAAGATGGCTACCACGGAGCAAAAGAAAAATTTTACCTCGATGGGTGCTCCTATAATTAGGGAAAACTACAATGGTGACCCATTAGCGCTAGACTCCTTCTTAGATAAAATAGACCTAGTGGAAAGTCTAACAGATTCAAATATTATACCAACCCTCATTACATTTGTTAAATCTAAACTCTAAGTGAAAGCAAGAGAGGCAATTCCGACTAGCATAACATCTATTCAACAGATTAAAGACGCGCTTAGAAGTAGAATAAAACCAGTCAATTCAAAAGTTGTTGCAGGAAAGATAGCATCCTTAAAAGTTTCTAATAATAATTTGACCGAATTTTCTAAACGTGTAGAAGAACTGTCTGATGCTTTAGAGCGATCTCTAATCATTGAAAATAAGTAAAAGGCCAAAACGCAGAAATGGCAGTCGAGTATGTAAATGTTTGTAGGCTAAATACGCGCCCAGGACTTAGTTAAGGCAATTTTGGCATCAACCAATTTTAGTGATGCAAAAGAAGTAGTAGCAAAAATGATAGTCGAACAAACCAATCAGGCTACCGAGAGACAGGTATTAGCATTTAGATCAAGATTTAGCAATTCAAATAATTTTTGCAATAACAATAGAGGCAATAATTATTACAACAACAATGGTAGATACAACAACAATAGTAACTTCAATAGGTACAATAGCAATAATAATTTCAATAGATAGAACAACAATACCAGTAGATACAACAACAATAACCAAAGTAGACAAAGTAACAATTATCGGCAAAATAATAACAATCGAGGCAACGTTAATGCACGTAATAACAACAACAACCAGAATAGGTCAGAAAGCAGATCAAAGATAGCAGCGGTAGCTCAAAAACGCGAAATAGTGCAAATGTTCGCGCCCTAAACTCGGAAGCTCCTCAGCAGCGAACACTGGGGGACGAGGAGCTAAGCGAATAAATATTAAGAACGTTTTTTGTCTAAACTTAAACTACTCAGATTTTGTCAAAATTAATATACCCGGATCTAAAAAATTATGCACATTTTTACTAGATACAGAGGCTGATATTTCTTTGATTAAAATTTCAAGTCTCAGTAAGAAAATTCCCATTATTAATGACGATATAGTTAACATCACTGGCGTAACTTCAAACTCCGTTTCTACCTTAGGTAAAATTAACATAGACTTACATTTTTTCAATATCCTCATTGAACAAAACCTACATGACGACTTCAATATACTATCAGCTGGTATACTGGATCAAGATTTTCTTAAATATAACCAATGTATTATAAATTATCAAATAATAGCATCTCGTTTTGGGTAAATAATGAAAAAGGCAATATGCCAATCCTTCACGGAACACAATGCGATATGTGTATTATACCACCAAGATGCGAACAACAACTCCCCCCTTTTCGTTGAATCTCAAGAATTACAAAAAGGTGTATTTACGGCAAGATGCATTACAACTTCTGAAAACCCAGTCTTAAAAATAATTAATACCACAAATGACATACAATTTGTAAAAATAAATTATATTCAGACCGAAAAGCTTTCAAATCATCACGTCTATGTAATTGACAAAACTAAATCAGATGAGAAACGAATTAATGAAATATCTTCGATTTTAAAAAATCAAATTCCCAAAAATGCTCCATCTGAACTTTTAGAACTCTGCATACAATATGCTACATATTCGTACTTAACAACGACAAAATGACGTTAAACAATTTCTATGAGCAAACGTTACGAATAACGGACAATGAACACGTGTATATCAAAAACTATCGTTTACCCTATTCTCAGCGGGAAGAAATAAACAAACAAGTCACAAAATTATTAGAAAATGATTTAATCGAAGGAAGTTATTCAAATTACAACATCCCTCTTATTCTAGTTCCGAAAAAGAAAATTAATGGTGGAAAAACCTACAGAATCTGTGTTGATTTTCGCGCAGTAAACAAGAAATGAATAGCAGATAAATTCCCTTTAGCACGAATCGACGATATTTCAGATAACCTTGGCAGAGCCAAATTTTTCTCAACCTTAGATCTTTTTTCTGGATTTCACCCAGTCCCTTGACATATTGATTCCCGCGATATAACCTCATTTTCTACGGATCGCGGAGCGCATAGATGGAAGGTATTGCAGTTGGTTTATGTATTACACCAAATTCATTTTCAAGAATGATGACCATTGCATTTTCTGGAATACCACCTTATGTAGCTTTTTTATATGTAGATGACATTATCGTCATTGGCTGTAACGAATCACATCACATAAAAAATGTGTCTAAAGTATTCCACAACTGTAGATTGTTCAACCTTAAACTTAACCCAGATAAGCCTAATGTACTAAATATAGTACACTTAGATCATGTTGCGTCACGCTCGCATACAATTTCTCTCGGAAGCGCGACATGCATAAAACTGTCCATCATACCGCGTTTCACACATTCTGTTCTATGAACCAAATAAACTTTTTCGGAAAGGGGAGAAAAATAAAAATACACGTGTATCGGCGATTTTCATGTACACGTCAGAATTTTTTTTTATGTATAACACTGCGTTACAAAAACGAGCTTTAGTTATTTAAAATTATACACTAAAAAAAAAATGCTGACTTGTACATGAAAATCGCCGATATACGTGTATTTTTATTTTTTCTCCCCTTTCCGAAAAAGTATATTTGGTTCATGGGACAGAACTAAAGCACATTTTTGTAACGCAGTGTTATGATTGCAGCAGTCGTTTGACATACATCGTAAGTTGTTGGTAAATTTAAAATTTTGTGTTTTTATGGTTCGAAGTTTGACAAAATTGTGAAATGCAGAATTTCACTATAAGGTTCGAAAGGTAAGGCAATGTAGAATAATATATTTAAAAAAAAATAATAATAATTTTACCGGTAAGTTGAGGAAATTAAGCCAACATTTTAGTCTAATATGAAAAAATTGATTGGTTTTTAAATTTTTTATCTTTGTCTGCTAAACAAACTAGGGTGTACTATATTTAGTACATTGGGATTATATGCGTTGTATTTCTCAATTATTTCTTAGGGGTATTTTACTTAACGAAGTACTAGCCATTTTGGAGGAAAACGGTGTTAATAGAATAGATGAAATTTGTATTTTTCCACCACGTAATGCAGTGGATGAATTGACTGATAAAGATTTCGAGGACGATGATTATCTGCAGACTGATAACTTGCCTTCTTCACAATTGCGAACCCCAGCAGAAGTCGTTTTTGAAGGAAGAAACCCCGAGCATACTTTATCAGATGATTCCGACGACGACTTGCCAGAATCAAAATCTGCAAAAAAGTATTGTAAGAGATGCAACTGGGTAAAGGAGGATTTGTAAGCTTCTTACAAAAGGACTCCCAAATCCTCTAGATCTGTTTTTTAAGGTTTTTAGTTTAGGACAGTTATTGCAACCACAATACTAAGAAGCAAAATTATCAAAGAGGACCCCACAGAACCTCGGAAGGATCAGTTTAACGATACGAGGGTCTAAATAATTTCGTTGTTCAGTAGGATAAGCAAACTCGATGTGGATATTGCCTTGAACGGACCACGACTAGATGGTCAAAATGTGACGTTGAAGTGCATGTAAAGTGTTTTATTTCCTTTCATACCAAAAATTAATATTGGTCTTTTGCAACGCATATGTGCCCAAGTACTTAATATAGTACGGCCTAAAACTCAAAGTTTATCAATTAAATGTTTTGCAAAGATTTTAGATATGTATTTTTAATCACATTTAAAGAATAAATTCAGTAAAATTATTTTGTTTCACTTCTCCGTTTTCTTTTAGGTCTATCTGGGTTAATCCAAATGAATGTAATTCATTCAAGTGAAATTCCTAGGTCACAAATGTTCGGCTAAGTGTTTGTCGCCAAACGATTCAAAAATAGATGCAATTAGAAAATATACTAAGCCAACAGACAAAGACGCTGTAGGACGTTTCTTTGCTTTTGCCAACTATTACAGACGCGTTATTCCAAATTTTGCATCTCTGGCAGCACCTCTTAATAGATTGATTATAATTTAACTGGGACAAAACATGTGATGAAGCCTTTGATGCATGGAAAGCATCCCTAATATCACCAAAGATTTTACAATACCCAGATTTTTCTAAACAGTTTATAATTACAGTAGACGCTTCCAAAACTGGGTGCGGAGCAATACTCAGCCAGGTACCACAAGGCAATGACTTACCTATATGTTATGTATCAAAATCTTTCAATGAGGCAGAACAAACGAAAGCGATCATTGAGTTAGAATTATTAGCGGTATATTTTGCGATTAAACAATTTAGACCATACGTACGAGGTGTGTTCAAAAAGTATCGCGAATTTTGAATTTTTGCTGGTTACGTATATTCGAATTTCGAATTTTTTGTGGCGTTATGTTGGTACTCATGTCTCTCACTTATGCCGACGAGCTCGGCCATTTTGAATGTTCAGTTAATTGTTGACAGCTGCTTTGCTTGCACGTGTTTTGGATCGTCTTCGATTTTTACCTATTCAAAAAAATGGATCAAAGAACCTGTATCAAATTTTGTGTGAAAAACGAAATTAAGTGCGCGGATGCATTCCGAATGTTGACTGTGGCATACGGAGAAGCTACCTTGGACCGAAGCAACGTTTATCGGTGGTACAAAATGTTCTCAGAAGGCCGAGAAGATGTGCAAAGAAGAACAAAAATTGGCTTTTGCACCACGATAACGCCCCTGCTCACGCATCGTTGCTTGCGCGCGACTTTTTGGCCAAAAACAACACACTAATGATGCCTCAGCCACCGTATTCCCCAGATCTGGCCCCCTGTGACTTTTTCTTGTTCCCTAAACTGAAGAGGCCCATGAAAGGACGACGTTACGCTTCTCTTGACGAGATAAAGACGGCATCGAAGGAGGAGCTGAACAAGATACAAAAAAATGATTTTTTGCAGTGCTTCGAAGATTGGAAAAACCGTTGGCACAAGTGTATAATATCTCATGGGGATTACTTTGAAGGGGACAAAATAGATATTCATGAATAAATAAATAATTTTTGAAAAAACACAAAGTTCGCGATACTTTTTGAACACCCCTCGTTTATGGAAATCATTTTGTTGTAAAATCCGATCACAGGCCTTTAGTTTGTTTGTTCAATATGAAATACCCATTTTCAAAACTTTCTAGAATTAGGCTTGAATTGGCAGAATACAACTTTAACAACATGTTCGCAGTTACTATGATTTGTGATATGACAAAATACTTGGTAACAGTCGCAATACCTGGCAAATCAGCGAAAACAGTAGCTTCAGCAATTTTCGAGTTTTTTATTTTGACCTACGGTGTGATGAATGCCATAAAATCAGATTTAGGAACCGAATTGAAAAATGAACCATTTGCAGAGCTAACCCAACTGTTACCAATAAAACATAATTTCTCAACCGCGTACCACCATGAAACTTTTGGTACAATTGAGCGTAATCATAGTGTTAAACGAGTATTTACGAGCATATTTAAATGAAACCATGTCAGATTGGGACGTTTATCTTAAATACTTTAAATTTTTGCACAATACAACAACAAAACTGTTTTTGACAACAAATTTACTCTATTTGAGTTAGTATTTGGTAAAAAGGCAACTTTGCCAAACGAATTAAGTAAAGAGACAATTGATCCAATATTTAACATCGAAAATTTTGCAAAAGAAGTAAAGTATAAAATGCAAAAAAGTCACCAATTAGCGAAAATTCTGATAAACAAACATAAAATACAGAATAAGCCATTTTACGATAAAACGGCAAGACCGTTAACTATAAAATTAAATGATAAAATTCTAATACAAAAAGAACCAAGAAACAAACATGAAAACATTTATCAAGGGCCTTATGCCGTCACAAAAATCGATGGAGCAAATGTAATCATATACTCTCTCTCTCTATGGCACGATATACAACAGGTATATCATCATAAACCTCCTAAGAGATTTTTGCGCCAAGCTTCTCTTCCAATTTGTGGTGTGCCGATTTGAATTTTCCCTACAAATTGGTGGGACCTACAGTTTTTTGCCGACTCCGAACGGCATCTACAAAGGAGACGAATTTTTGCTGAGAAGCCTGTCATGGCAGAAATACACTCGGAGAGTTTGCCAAACCACTGCCGAGGGGCGACCCCGTTTTGAAAAACTTTTTTCAAATCACTTTTGATGTTACCTGTACCAGGGCTCGAACCATGGACCTTCGGTGTGGTAGGCCGGCAACACTACCTTCACACCACGGCGGCCGCCATAATCATATACAATAAGGAGAATAATAAGGAAAAAACAATACACAAAAATAAAATTATTAAGGTATGAACATGTTTTATATTAATTAACAAAACTAATTACTATTCACAAAACGTATATTATATATTTTTTAATTTTAACTAACAAAAATCAATATTGGAAAAAATAATAAGAACGAATTTATTAATATGCAAAACTTGTACAAATATTCAAAAAGCAAAGAATACTAATATATTGTTATTTTTTTACAATTTTTCATGTATGCCTAGTTAACTAATATTAACAAAAAAAAAATATTTTTAAGCATGCTATTAGTAATATTTTAACAATTTAAATGATAAATATATGTAAAAAGGTAAGATGAATAAATATTTAAAATAAAATGCTCTGAGCGAACGATTGAGTGAAAAAGGGAGGAACACCCGTAATAAAAACTAACTATTGTAGAAGAAAAATCTAGCGAAATTTATCAACTTGCCAAATTCTTTTTTTCTTAAGGAAGGGTGGTGTAACACTACATACCCCTTATGTTATAATATTAAATTATTTCAATGCAACTGTTGGGCTCATTTTAACATAATTATTATAAGGGTTAACACTCGCTGTCGATACATCCATTCGTTGCTTTGTGTAACTAATCTTCTTTGACGTTTGCTTTGTTAACCTTTTTGCTTCGCTTAGACAGAATTTTACAAGAAAAGTGTGCTTTTCCACTACCGCTCGTCAACATTTTGCAAAGTACCAATTATAATAAAACTGTAATAGAGTTATTGGAAATAATTTGTGTATAATTTATTTCGGTACGCATTGTAAAGGGGCTTTGTTAGATATTCAGCCTTATAAACTACATTCCGTGGAAAGGGGCAAACCTTTCATACACCGCAGATCATCCCTTCTACAATATTGCAGAAGACCCGCCACTTACGTTTTTCTAAGTACAAACTATCGCTTACAGTCCACGCTCGCATGATTACCAGGAAAGCGGTAATCCATCAACCCGCTCGCAACTTAAGGTAATCCGCAGCAACATTTTTTGATCCTTCGGAGCCCGATAGCCCCACACGCACATACATACGTACACACATCAAAGCCGCAAGTATAACCTCAAATTTCTTATGTTAACAATCGCCGCATGGTCCCGCATTTAATTAATACATACGACAAGTTTAGTACATTTACAATAAACTTTTTTTCAAATATATGCTTATTAAATAACTCTCCGCAAAACTCCCTTTAATCCATTCTGGCCATTTATCATATAAAATGTCAGCGTTTGTCAAAACACGAGACTCCGCACTTAGTGCGATCAAAAGGTACATGACCAAGAGCATCGACGAAGCATTTATTTTAGACATTGATAAAGTCGAAAGCTATCTCCAGCTGTTAAACGAACAGTGGTTACGCTTTAATACCGCGCAAGATACTGTCGAGACTTCTTGTGGTGCAGACAACATCGAGGTCGAACAGAACGCGCGCATCCAAGCCGAGACCTGGTACGCTACAGCTCTACCCAGTTTCAAGCGCGTACAGAAATGTAGAGCTGAATCAGTTACGAATCCTACATATCCGCAAGCCTCTGTATCCGCATCGATTAAATTGCCGAAAATGGACCAACCATCATTCGCGGGCGATTCCACTAAGTGGGTCGCTTTTTACGACGCCTTTTGTACACTAGTCGATGCTAATGCCTCATTGTCAGGCGGACAAAAGCTACACTACTTACGTAGCTGTTTAAAGGGCGACGCGCTTAGCATTATCAGCGGGTTTAAAATTTGTGATACCAACTACGAGGAGGCATGGAATTTGTTAAAGTCGAGTTATAAAGTATTGCGAGTCATTGTCGAAGCTCATCTCGGCCAATAGCAGATATTCGCAAGGCAACGACCGACACCGCTGACTTCATTAAAAATGTTCTAAATGCTTTTCAACAACACAGTCGCCCAGTCGAATTTTGGGACGACTGGCTTGTCCACAAAATTGTAACAAAGCTTTCATACGAAACTCGTAAACAGTGGGAGTTGTCGCTTATTAGCGACGAGCCCCCGACCTTCGATCAACTTTCGTCTTTTCTGGAAATAAGGTGCCGCTCACTAGCAATGTTATCAACACCGATAAATCAACCATCGACGGGAAAGCCGATCACACAAAAATCGGTCGGAAAATCAGCAAAGGTTTTTCATGCCACTTCAGACCAACCGCGTTGCACCTATTGTAACGCAGCTCACAAGATTTACTCTTGTGAAAAATTCCGCAGCTTAGATTCGAATGCTCGATCAAAGTTTATCAAGGAGTCTAAGGCGTGTCTAAATTGTTTAAGTAGCGGACAATTTAAGGAACGTTGCAATAGTGCACCTTCCTGCCGAATATGTCGACAGCGCCACCACACATTTCTCCACGCTTCTCCTGAGGCAGTTTCTGCATTCACTTCTTCTCATTACGTCGTTGACCCACCGCGCTCCGCTGCAATCGCATCATCCACCGCTACTTCTACTTCGCATTCTGCTGTCGCTTGTCGCTTGTCCAAGGTCAATACAATACCTACAACGCAAAAGGCAGTACTGTTATCAACCGCTATTGTAAAAGTTCGTGATTCTGCTGATCGATGGCAGACCGCCCGCTTACTCTTCGATTGAGGTTCTCACTCCACGTTCGTTACTGAGGCATGCGTACAACGTCTGGGTTTAACTCGCACATCTTCCTTCATATCTGTGTCAGGAATTGGCTCATTTCAGGATGGCCTATGTAAGGGCGAGACGTCGTTATTGCTTTCCTCTCGGCCCATGGGTGAATGCTACACCATTGACGCATTAATTCTGCAAAAGATCACGGGCAATTTACCTTCACAGAAGTTAAATGTGCCTGAATGGTGTCATATAAAGGCGCTGTTCTTAGCAGATCCTCACTTTATGAAACCGGGACGTGTTGACATCTTGGTGGGCATGGATTTCATGGATCGACTCATCTTCACTGATCTACGTAAAGGCCCACCTGGTACGCCAATAATCCAGAGGAAAGTTTTCGGCTGGACGTTGTGTGGGAATGTAACCACTTCCGCTTCGCCTTCTATAAAAATGCAATCGTTACACTGCGACGTGCAATTAGATAGACCACTGGCTAGATTGTGGGAACTTGAAGAAGCACCGCAAACTAGGTATCTTACCCAAGAGGAACGGCACTGCGAGGAGCATTTTGAATCAACGCATGCTAGAACGCCTGACGGACGTTTTGTGGTTGAGTTACCACTTAAGGGCGACGTACTATTAGGTGAGTCAAGGAACGCAATATCCTACGCATGGAGCAAAGATTTCCCGCTGATCAGGAGCTCTGGAATCGTTATAAGGAATTCATGCAAGAGCTACTGGAAATGGGTCATTTGGAGGTTGTGACGGAATCGAATAAAAATGCTTATTATATGCCACACCATGCAGTTGTAAAGGAGCCCAGCGTTACGACTGAACTGGTGGTAAGAGTGGTGTTTAACGCCTCTGCAAAAACCACAACGGGGAAATCTCTCAATGATGCGCTATATGTTGGTCCTCAATTGCAACAAGACTTGTACTCCATACTGTTACGTTTCCGAATGCATCAATACGCAGAAACCGCAGATGTTGCAAAAATTTATCGTCAGGTCTGTGTTTCGGCCAAACACGTCGACTTACAGCGAATCGTTTGGCGTTCTAACACATCTCTGCCCATCACAGATTACAGAATGCTGCGCGTTACCTATGGAGTTGCATCAGCTTCTCATTTGGCCGTCAAATCTATGCAGGAAACCGCGAAACAATCATCCAATCCCTGTCTGAAATCAGTTAACGTAATCTTAAACGATTTTTATATGGACGACCTTCTCACCGGTGCTTCCAGCAAGTCCGAACTCAAAGCATTGCAGCAAAACGTGTCCGATATTCTACGGGAAGGTGGGTTCGAGTTACGAAAGTGGGCGTCAAACTGTCCAGAACTTAACGAGACTATTGCTAGCGAATCCAAGGATATATCGCACTACACCATAGATGGCAACAATGTTCACGCTCTTGGACTGATTTGGAATATGGAAAGGGACTGCTTCACATTCGCGATCAATTTAGAAAAACCGCCCTTTACTTTAACCAAGAGAGCATTTCTGGCCGATGCCAGCAAACTCTTTGACCCATTATGTTTACTTTCCCCCGCAACCATAAGATCCAAAATGTGGTGCCAGGGCATCTGGCGCGCCAACATTGGGTGGGATGACCTGGTGCCAGATGCGATCTCTAAGATGTGGTTTGACCATCGTACGCAACTGCAACACTTATCGGACCTTAAGGTTTGTCGCTGGGTCGGAGATGGAACGGCTGGTTCATGTACGGAGAAGGACGTTTTCGCCGACGCTTCTGAGCGCTATATGCGCGCACTGTACATAAGAATGGTCACATCACGATCAGGTTAGTTTCAGCCAAAGCTAAGGTCTCTCCCATAAAAACAACAACGTTACCACGTCTGGAATTATGCTGGTAAAAATGTTATGGATAGTTGGGACGATTCCCGCTATGCACTGGTAGCATGGACAGATTCTACGATTACGTTGGCATGGTTGCAAGCGCATCCCAACAAATGGGAAACATTCGTCGCCAATCGTGTCGTAACTCCGGTTCAACTTTTACGTCATGAACTATGGTGGTCTGGTCCTGAATTCTTACGCAAAGATGATCAGTTCTGGAAGCAACAAACGCAAGTATCACATAACACAGAAATAGGTTTACGAAAGAAGGTTACCGCTTGTATCGCAGCTCCCGGCGAGCACCGGTCGGTTATGACCAAGTTCTCGTCCTACTCGAAATTACGAAGTCATCGCTTATGTGTTGAAATTCTTACACCATACCCGCTCTCGCTCGCTTAGTACCAATTACAGAAAAATCGGTTTCCTTAACTGTCAGGAGCTGCTCGAGGCAGAACGCATATTAATTAAGTATACGCAGAATTTCTATTTATCTAATGAAATAAGTAATTGCAGGGAAAAAAGGGCTATTCCCTTGCGCAGTAGCTTACTACGTCTACAACCTATTCTAGATTCGTTTAGAATTCTTCGTGTTGGAGGCCGACTGAAGTCCGCAGGCCTTGCTATTGATGTGAAGCATCCTATTGTACTGCCCAAAAACTCACCTCTTTCGAAACTGATTGTATTCGACATACATCGCTATACGCTACACTCCGGCCCCCGCATAATGCAGGTAATCCTGCAACGCCGCTATTGGGTTATTGGTGCGCGCAACCTAATCCACAATATCTATCGAAAATGTGTCAAATGTACCGCTTTGAATAGAAAACCCGCTACGCAATCAATGGGAAACCTGCCTTCGTATCGTTTAACTTATGCTCGTTGCTCCACTCGCACAGCCGTCGACTTCGCCGGACCTTATGTGTTCAAGTTTACTCATGGAAGAGGGGCAAAAGCCGTAAAGGGCTATATATCTTCGTTCATCTGCATGTGCACAATGCATCTCGAATTCGTTGGCGATCTTTCTAGTTCTTCCTTTCTAAATGCCTTTAAAAGATTCATCAATAGAAGAGGCTATTGCAAGACCATGTTCTCAGACAACGGAACGAACTTTGTTGGGGCAGAAAGGTTACTTCATGAGAAATATCAAGAGTACACGCAACACCCCAATCTTCGGTCGGTTTTTGCTGATGCCGCTATTGAATGGCGATTCAATCCACCGTCGGCACCTCATATGCGAGGATATTGGGAGACTGGAATAAGGCGCATTAAGTACCACCTGAAACGCTCCCTCGGTGAGGTTCTATTAAGCTATGAAGAGTTTAGTACGCTCTTAACGGAGGTGGCGGCTTGTCTTAATTCCCGCCCACTTGTAGGCGAACCATTGAGGGCGATTCCAGAACCTGAGGGTCAAGGGTTTTCTGGAACCCTACAACAAGGATGGCAGCTGGTCTCTGCTATACGACAACACTTTTGGCGTGGCTGGAGGGATGAGTACCTCGTTAACTTGCAAAAACGCGCTAAGTGGTTTCGTCCGTCACGAGGTTTTCAAGAAGGCGACGTGGTGGCTATTTTCCCTGAGTCTTCTCCTCCTACGAAGTGGACGCTGGCAAGAATAACTCGTTGCCATCCTGGTACGGATGGGCGTGTACGCGTTGTCACGGTGAAAACAACAAACGGAGTATTCACGAGACCTATATCGAAGCTGTGTCTTCTACCAACAAAAGGCGAAGTATTTTGCGAAGAGTGCTGATATTTTTAATTTAAGCTATTTACATTCGAAACTTCTATTCTTTCCTAAACTTTATACTTAACTTTCTATTTTTGTAATTTATATTGAACATATCAAGATAGTTCAATGGCGGAGGTATGTTGGGTTCATTTTAACATAATTATTATAAGGGTTAACACTCGCTGTCGATACACCTATTCGTTGCTTTGTGTAACTAATCTTCTTTGACGTTTGCTTTATTTACCTTGTTGCTTCGCTATTCATTAGACAGAATTTTGCAAGAAAAGTGTGCTTTTCCACTACCGCTCGTCAACATTTTGCAAAGTACCAATTATAATAAAACTGTAATAGAGTTATTGGAAATAATTTGTGTATAATTTATTTCGGCACGCATTGTAAAGGGGCTTTGTTAGATATTCAGCCTTATAAACTACATTCCGTGGAAAGGGGCAAACCTTTCATACACCGCAGATCATCCCTTCTACAATATTGCAGAAGACCCGCCACTTACGTTTTTCTAAGTACAAACTATAGCTTACAGTCCACGCTCACATTACCAGGAAAGAGGTAGTCCATCAACCCGCTCGCAACTTAAGGTCATCCGCCGCAACAGCAACCTTGTAGGCAATTGGCACTACCATCAGCTCCTGTAGGCAGCGGTGCCAACTGCATACAGGAATGCGAACGGCGTACCGTTGGCTGGAAAAGCAACGGCAACGGGGATTCGTTTTCTTTCCGCCAAACGCGCCGGTCGCTGCTTAATAAAATAAAGTCGTAAAAGAAAACTAAAGTGTACTATGGAAACAAAACTAAACTAAAACTATAAGTACAACACTTAAGAAAATTATAAGTACTAGAAAATAAAGACAAATTAACTAAAAGAAAATTAACTAAAAATGTTTTGTTGCATTTGTGTATATGCACCTGAAAGCAGTGCGTGTGTGTTACACTGGTGCAAGAAAACAGCCCTTAAACGGAGCTTACTACTGTCGATAAATAGGCGCCATTCACTAGACTCATGAAAAAAAAAATATAGGTTTGTTCACTTAATCTCTATACTGATTATAATCCGGAAAGTGCCAAAATGTTCACTAAAAATGGGCTATTGTTTCACATTGTAAAACCAGGAGGTTATTTTATGTTTCGTTAAAAAAAAGAAGATAAATGTCGAAAAAAAATTTGTATTTGCATAAAAAGAATTGTTTGTTCGCCATATCTCCGTCACTCTAAAGACGATATCAATTATTTTTGCTTTTGCTCAAAACTGAAATTTCAAAATACCTAAAATACTGTTCTGATTTTAACATAGAAATCCAGCTCTGGCAAACAAGTGCTACTTCGGGCTGAGTGCGCAAATGAGAAGTGAAGTCCTCTCTATACTCTATAAGTCACTTATCGGCACTGGGAGTATAATGGATATGGCGAGTACCGAAGAAGATTTAATGATGAGCTTCACGCAGACGTCGACATAATTCAGCAAACTAAAACCCTGCTTCGTTGGCTAAGCCATGTTGTGCGAATGAATGAAGACGTTCCGGCCCAGAAGGTATTCTTCGACACACTCGCATTCGTATTTGCGAATATTCGCATGTTTTTGGACATTTGCATTAGCATATGAATATCAGAAAAAAAGTAATTTGAAGATAATACCAGGTTAAGAAGACTAAAATCCATTTATTTTCAATGTTTTTTAATGCATGAAAAAGTAATAATATATGATCAAACTAAAAATATATTATCCAACTTTATTTTGTTGTTGGTTTTATGGTCTGTTCATTTTTACATATTTTTGTAAGTATAACGAGCTCAAGACCAGTTGATAATAGTTCTTAGTTAATTATTATTATTTTTGATTTAAGGAATGTAGATGCGAATTTAATTCATAATGCAAACAAATACGTGCAGACTAAAAAAATGTATGCTTTTCCCCCCAATATTTTTTAATGTTTATTGCAACATGCATTATCATGGGCTTGCTTTAAGTTTCGAATGCTCAATTTTGATAAATGTGAATATTGTATTTTGGTGTGTAAAAGAAAATTACTTTGGAAATGAAACTTATAGTTATATTTGGTAGTTTTTTGGAAAAGTGGGTGATTATTTTGGTATTGCTATTGCTTTAATTTGTTTGAAATTTTCTTAACTTTTGCAATATTCGAACACTGAAAACAAAGTTGCATAACCGAAATAAAGATAACAATAGTCATTAGCTGTGTTTGGTGACAAAACTTGCAAATAAGTGTTAGCAAAGTGATAATGACGTAAAACTCTTCCAAAACGCCGAACCGGAGTCAGTTAAAACTTCCAGCAAAACATCTGTTGCCATTTTGATTGGTTAGTAGCTAACCTTTTTTAATTTTTGTTGGTGCTTTCCCATATCACGATCAGCTTATATCACTTGCAACTTTTACTGAGTGAAATTTTCGCAGCAGAAACTTGCAACTCTCTCTCTCAATGAAATGTCAAAATGCGCTCTCTCGATGCAAATGTTCCGTGTCACCGAACACTTTCCAGTAAAAATTTCATAAAATTTTTAAATATTTTATTCTCACCTAACACAGCTACTGCTCTTATTCTATGTTTTCGCAGACCCTAAAATACTGCAATACCGCAGTTTGTCTTCTCTGGGTTGTCAACCGTCAGCACTGTCAGCTGTCGGCATTCAGCAAATTTCAAATTCATTATAACAGACAGAAACAGCCCAAACAGAATTGGAAACTGCGGTGAGCATACTTATTAAATCATCAAATAACTTATATATCGTTTATATGCACACACTTGTATAGAAATAAACGCATTCAATGGAGTTATATTTCAACCGCTTCTCTAAGGGATTTTCAACATATGTCTATCACTGCGAAGTCACAGTTTCGAAGACAGTTTCACAAGACACACTGTTCATAAAAAAACTAACTCTAATTTCAACAGGGCGCTGTGAAGATAAACATTTGTTATACCACTTTGGTGTCACTCTTCCGAAAATTAGCGAGCTAGAACTGCTTTATTTTCAATTATTTGTGAATTTTATGGGTCAATATTATATTATTTAAATTTGTTTGTTTTAATATTGAATGCAAACCACCCTGTGTGGTTTGTCTTGTGGGGCTTCGGAGTATGTTGGGATACTTGTAGACATATACTCTGGCCATGAGGGCCAGAAACACTACATAGATTATTTCTTCTTTAAATGGTCATCTAACCGCCTGGGCGATTTTGACCGTCCAACATAGCTCGCCAGTCGTTTCTTCGTTGCGCCAACTGACGCCAATTGGAAACACCGCGGGATCGCAAATCGGTCTCCACTTGGTCCTTCCATCGGAGTGGTGGTCTCCCTCTTCCTCTGCTTCCACCGGCGGGTGCCGATAAGAATACCTTCTGGGCTGGAGCATCTTCGCTCATTCGCACTACGTGGCCTAGCCAGCGAAGCCGCTGTGTTTTAATTCGCTGAACTATGTCGGCGTCTGCGTAAGGTTCATACAGCTCATCATTAAATCTTCTTCGGTACTCGTCGTCGCCAACGCGTAGAGGTCCACAAATCTTTCGAAGAACCTTTCTCTCGAATACTCCCAGAGCCGCCTCATCAGATGTTGTTAGTATCCACGCTTCTGCACCATATAGCAGGACGGGTGCGATGAGTGACTTGTAGAGTGTTATTTTCGTTCGTCGAGAGAGGACTTTACTTTTCAATTGCCTACTCAGTCCGAAGTAGCATTTGTTTGCAAGAGTAAATCTTCGTCGGATTTCTAGGCTAACATTATTGTTGGTGTTAATGCTGGTTCCCAGGTAAACGAAGTCCTTTACTATTTCGAAATTATTGCTGCCAACAGTGGCTTGGTTGCCAAGGCGCGAATGCGCTGACTCTTTGCATGATGACAGAAGGTACTTCGTTTTGCCCTCGTTCACCACCAATCCCATTTTCTCTGCTTCTTTTTCTAATTTGGAGTAAGCAGAAGTTACGGCGCGGTTGTTAAGGCCAATGATATCAATATCGTCAGCATATGCCAACAGTTGCACGCTTTTATAAAATATTGTTCCAGCGCGGTTAAGTTCTGCAGCTTGTATTATTTTCTCCAGCATTAAATTAAAGAAATCGCACGATAGGGGGTCACCCTGTCTGAAACCTCGTTTAGTTTCGAACGGTTCGGAGAGGTACTTCCCAATTCTGACCGAGCTGGCGGTGTTGCTCAAGGTCATTTTGCATAGCCGTATAAGTTTTGCGGGGAACCCAAATTCAGACATAGCGGCATATAGGCAGCTCCTTTTCGTGCTATCGAAAGCGGCTTTAAAATCAACAAAGAGGTGATGTGTGTCGATTCTCTTTTCACGGGGGTTTTCCAAGATTTGGCGTATTGTAAAAATCTGGTCGATGGTAGATTTACCAGGTCTGAAGCCACACTGGTAAGGTCCAATCAGTCTGTTCACATCAGGCTTCAGTCTTTCGCACAATACGCTTGATAGGACCTTATATGCGATATTCAAAAGGCTGATTCCGCGATAGTTGGCGCAGTTTGCAGGATCGCCCTTCTTGTGGATTGGGCAGAGAACACTTAGATTCCAATCTTCAGGCATGCATTCATCCAACCATATTCTGCATAGAAGCTGATGCATGCGCCTTACCAGCTCCTCGCCTCCGTGTTTGAATAGCTCAGCAGGTAAACCATCAGCGCCAGCTGCTTTATTGTTTTTCAATCGGGATATTGTGGAACGACAATTCTATCATCTTCGATTGTGGGCTCGGGTTCGGCATCTTCTCTGGTTTCTTGCTCAGTTTCTCCATTTAAAAGGGCAGAGAAGTGATCCCTCCATATTCAGCGCTCTCTGAACATCGGCCACCAGGTCGCCGTTCTCATTCTTACAGGAGTTTGCCCCGGGTTTAAAACCTTTTGTCATTCGCCGAATTTTTTGATAGAATTTTCGGGCATTATTCCCGTTGGTCAGCATCTCAAGCTCCTTTATTTCACGCTTTTCTGCCTCTCTTTTTTTCGCCCGGAAAAGCCGCCTCGCTTCCCTCTTCAACTCGCGGTAGTGTTCACACACACTCCTCGTTGCATTATAGATTATTTATATATATAAAAACTCGTCATGAGGGGTACCCATAAGCATAGTATATGGAATACCTTCATCCACTGCCTTCCACTCCGATTCGCAAAAGAAGATGTCAAACTAGTAAGAGTAAACAATGCCCAGGAGTCTTGGCAACATGTCGATTCGCGAACAAAATGCAAATGAAACGCACATCTATCGAACGAGACTGCATAGCCCTACACAATTATCGAACATTCGTATTCGCGAATATCATTAGTGGATATTCGCATTCGCGAATGTTCAAAAAGTGGCATTCGTTACATCACTGGTACTTACACAAAGCATTCAAGCTGTTAAACAACTTTCTGAATATGAATTGTAACTTTATGAATACAAATTGTAACTTTCTGAATATCAGTTGTAAGTTTCTGAATATCAATTGCAACTTTCTGAATATGAATTGCAACTTTCTGATATTCTGAATGTCAATTGCAACTTTCTAAATATAAATTGTAACTTTCTGAATATGAAATGGAGATTCTGAATACGAATTGTAACTTTCTGAATATTAAATGAAAATTCTGAATATGAATTGTAACTTTCTGAATATAAACTGGAAAAGGTGTAATAGCTGAAGAAATATTTCAGCTTTTCATACAAAAGTAACAGTCTTCCAATGATTTTTGTGACCTCCCCAGATCATTGGTATCCCAAACTTCAAAGATTTTCGCGTTCCGTTTTCTCGCTGCCGCAAATATTCAATGCACGTTCTGCAAATAATATGGGGCACCCACACTTTATCTTGGTTGCGAATTATTCGTTGATATTTTATTATATATTCACCGCATATGTATCAAACCATATCAGAATCGGTAGTACAATATCTCAATTTACTAGCCATAATAAATTTATGCAAATAGTTTCATACAAGTTATTATAAGACTGACTGATTTTTAGTAAACCTTTTTCCGTTTATCGATTTTTCATACTTTTTTTTTAGTAGCATACTCAACTCAGCAACTGTAGTACGCATATTTCACAGTGGAAATTGATTAAGGTAGAATATCCTAGGACCGCGTACTCGGATATAAAAAAGTTATATGTCGTTGAAAACAAAAATAGCAGGAGATTGTTTCGAAATAATTTACATATACACTGGTAAATAAATTATTCGCAAAATCGTTTTAAAAAAATAAACCAGATTTCAAAAAATTTAATTTTCGACACAATTTTTAGTTCCTCTGACACTTATCAAAATAAATGAACAGTTCATACACAAATCGTATATATCATATATAAATTGTGTTCATAGGGTATAGAGAGAAACAGTTATGGGGCAATAACATGCCTTAACCTATGGAAAAGGGGCGGTTGACCCCTATCCTATAAACCCGATCCGTCAGCTGAAATCTTACTAGCGGCAATATATTACACACTGTTCTACTACCAACTACAAACAGGGCTGCACCAAATTAAAAAAGAAAAATTTGTAGACCAGTGTTATTTATTCAGATTTGAATTTTTAGATGATTTGAAAAATAACCGTCTAGTCGACCCTTTAACGCACATTTCACTACCAAAATTATTTTCTGCATAGATACAAAAGATTACTGCGAGATTCCCCCTATTTAGCTGTAAAACCTGAATAGAGTAAACCTCTGAACATGCAACTGTTCATTGCATTTATTTGTTGGTAGTACCAGAAATAATTATTATCTTTCAAGCAGAATTCCAGGCAGGTTTGGAATTGTTTCTAATTTAGTGTTGTATCCCTGTGGGGAAGTCAGTAACTAGTGAGAACAATTTCTGGTTCAGAACTAGAGATAAAGTGGCTAATAGGAACTAGTGCGGTAGAAACTAGATTCTCACTAGTTCGAAACCGGTACATCAACTAACCGGCATGGTGTGGCGGTAGTGTTGCTGGATTACCACACCGAAGGCCTAACGTTCGAGTCCTCGGAAATTTAATATCAAAAGTGGGTTGAAAAGCTTTTCACAATTAGCCTTATGAAATTTTTTTTTTTTTAATTTTTAACTAGCCACATCCAAACTGCAGAATTTGGAAATGGTTCAGAACTAGAGTAATAGTAGCAATAAACGAACTACATCAAAACTTCCGAGTTTTTAACTAGTTCGGAACTGTCGTAAAGGTAATGCAGCAGGGGACAATTTCCACCGCTTACGACATTGCCATGGTAAATTCGCCAGTTGATTATATGTAAAAGAGTTTGAAGGCGATCAAGTAGAGGTTCAGAAAGCACTAGAAACGCACCAGTTCAGAACTAGAGATTTTCCCCACAGGGATGTGTTTCTAGATCCATCCACTGTTTTACACTAACGAAGAAACAATTCCAAGACTGCCTGGAATTCTGCTTAAAGGATAATAGCTATTTCACTTTCGATGGTACTTTTTACCAACAAGTCTACGGAATGCCCATGGGGAGCCCTCTATCACCCTTTGTAGCTAACATAGTTTTAGATACAATTTTTGACGACAACCTTACCGCACTCAAATTAAAGGACATATATATCAAATAAATAAATAAATATGTTGACGATATATTCGCAATCATTAAGACTAAGGACGTGGAAGGAATACTGAACATACTAAACAACCAGCATACAAAAATTTACTATAGAAAAAACCACAAGTTACCCTACCCAGACATAGAAATCATAAAATTAAACGGTAAAATTAAAACAAATTGGTACGTCATCCGGCATGATAAATTATCATTCGAATCATCTATTGATGCAAAAAAAGGACACGGCAATTAACTTTATAGAGAAAATATTCAACCTTAGCGAACAGGAGTTCATGGAATCAAACGGCAATGTGGTGTACGCAATAAAATGTAATGGGGGGAAAACAAATGTATATCGGAACGACAAAGACATCGTCTGAATAAATGACCATGGATTGGACGCAAAAAATAAAAAGAACAACCACAGCACAGCGGACTTCGAAAAAGCGACAATTTTAGACATTGAGAGAAAGGAAAAAACCAGAATGACGCTGGAAGGTTTGCGCTTACAAGAAAAAATACATAGCTCGAGAAACCACAATTCATTAATGATGTTTCTGCGTACCTTAGATGTACCCGAAGGTCTATTTGATGGAGTAGTACTTATTGTGGCAGGCCTTTGTAATTATATAAAGGCTAAAATAGTTACCGGCCAACAATCGGACAAAGAAGTACATAATTTCAAGTAAGGCCTGTATTTGCCACGACTGTTCTCAGGAAAAAGCTTTGGAAGATCGGACCAGGGTGAGATTGATGCGTTTGACAACCCACAGAAGGTGCCCACAAACTCTTCTGCGACCGAAAGATTGCAGTTGCGCTGTAAGGCATCTTTGCCGCATACGATAGTGCAGTACCCGATGAACACCATAAATTATCTGAATATGTCTCATTCAAATAAGAGTTATACGTCAACGTTTATTTTTACGTTCCTTGATAACTGTTATGAATGGGAAATATTTTTTTTCCTTGATAAACAAAAATTTGAATTCAAAATACATTTTTTTATTTCCTTCATAATATTTTCTAGATGATAAATATTAGTATTCCCACACGCTCCTCGGTCCACTCCCTCTTAACGTGACCTTGTAGGCAGCGTCCCATATGATCCCACTGCTTATGGATTTTTTGTTGCACTTGTGAAATTTTTTTGTTTTTTTTCACCTTTTTTTTACATTTTATTTTTTTATAATAAATAATTTTTGATTATTCTTAAAAAAATTTTAAATTTGCACATAATGCAATTATTTTTATTGTTATCGCTGCCATTATAGGCTTCGTTATTTTTATCTAAACTTACAACGAAAATTTATTTCTACCAAGCTTGTAGAAACACTACTCAGCGCGAACTATGTACATAACATTAAAATTCTTATTGAAAAGTTTTACAAAAAAAAAACACAGGATCGGCAAAGAAATTATGAAATTAAATGCAAACGTGACGATAACTATAGCTGCGACAAATGTTATATAGGGACAACGAAAACATCACTAGGCACGAGAATATACGAACATGAAATGGACATAAAAAACCAAAAGACAACACAGCACTGGCACAACACTTGACGGTCAACAATCACACAGCTGATTTTGATAATACGAAAATATTGGAAGTTGAGAGGAAAGTAAAAAGAAGCATGACATTGGAAAGCCTACACATACAACAGCATCTGACCAATGTTATGCACTTCAAAGAAGACTTTGAAAATACAAACAGCGGATATACAGCACTAGTTAGAAAAAACAGATATAACAACCGGTGCAAATATGAAGGAGGAAAAAATATGTGGACAATTAGTGTTCGTGAACGTACCCTGCAGTCAATTCTACTAGTCAAATACTAGTTTGCCAAACCGGCTCAACTAGTTGGAGTTCTGTAATTTTTCCATATTAGCAACTGGTATTTTAACACGGTGATGTCCTACGAGATGGCAATTGTCCGCATCTGCATCCGCACCATACTAATTGGCATACTAGTCAGGCTCTGCATCAGCACCATACCAGTTGACATACCAGTCAGTATATAAGTTAAGTTTCTGGTTATTGGAACCCCTTCAGCGGACTGACGTCCGCCAATTACAAAAGAGAGTATAACTTAGTTTCTACTCTTACTTAATACCCAGCTTTCGCCACCAATTGCTGACTGTTGTTTGTCATAATTTGTTGCTGACGGTTGTTTATCATTGCTGACGGTTGTTTACGCAACGTTCCATATACGGTAATTCGGTGTCAGCGTTAAACAAGTGTTTGCCTGATGTTTCTGATCCATAGGGTAATTGCCCAACTTATAATTCGTAAAGAGTTGCGTTAACTCCTCCCTGGTATGTTGCCAATAGTGTTGAAGACATGAGCGAAAACCTCATTGAATTCGATGATTAGGAAAATATTTACGTACGTACCTATTCATACTTAACCTATTTGAAATACTCACCTTGTATGAAACACTTACCGTAAACATATGAAATTACCCTACGAAATATTACTTTGAAATACTTACCTTGAAATTTATGAAATTACCTTATAAACACTTACCCGTATACTTAACGTTCCCTAAAATACTTACATCTAATTATATACGTATTTTCCTTTTTGCATATGCCCCTGTAAACAATGAAAATACCTACCGTTTATTGGAATTCTTATATTTACACACAAACACATACACAAGAATTAAGCGTTCCAATGCTAGTTAATTGGCCGCTTGAGAGTTAGTAGCTCGTTACCCTCCAAACGATATTGTCGCCTCTAATTCATAATAAATTAAATTTGTTAACATTAAAGCCGCTTTTCATTTATTGAAGTTTTATCATGGTTTGATACATGGTCCTTATGGTGCCATTACTGAATCAGTCACCTAAAAAATTATTAAAACTTAACACATAAAAACAATGTCGGTTAGCGTCTCGCTAAAAGGCAAATTTTTGTAAAATTGTGCAAATTAAAATATCAAAAGTGAAAAGGAACATATATATATACTCGCACAGTACATCAGTGAGCTTGAAAAGCTTCAATTGGTGGCGAACCCTCAAAAAAATTTTAACAAACATTTCAAAAAGTGTATAAAACGAAATTATGCTTACCTAAAAAATCCTGTAATAAAATACATTTAAATATACAAGATACACAAGCTATTAGTGAAAAAAGAGGGGGAAAATATATCCATCTAAAACACAATATACAGACATATAAACATTAAGAGTGGTGAAGTGATCAAAGTTATTGACAAGGCTCTGAACCTACCTTGAAAAAGCCCGAAAACCATCTTTTGAAAAAACATTAAATTTTTTTTCTAAAATCCCAGCATAAAAGTAATATACATAGTTATCTATACAAAGTTAGCTTAAAAGTATTTTTTAAATTGTGGGAAAAATTCTGTTGAAAAACTGGGTGCTCTAATATTAAAAGGCATTTACATATATATGTACGTACATACACACACTAGAGAATGCCAAAAATAAATTGAGTGGTTTGAAAAATTTGCCCTTACAGTTAATATTTTTTACATCACGAGCAGTATACCTGCAATAGTGAATAAAATAATTGAAAAAGACCCACACAGTATAATATCAACCGCAGCACCAATTCAGCAACAGACCGGCATACCCCTACATACATACGGCACTCAAAAGAGGAACACTAAGTCCGGTGATACGGTAAAAAATTGCTAAAGTAAGTACACCTTGCCCAGAATATGTATATACTATAAGTGCAGTGGAATTTCTCACAAAAAAAAGGTAAGAGAGAAAAAAAAGTCGCATACGTCCAAAATACCGTTTCCTCAAAATCAAAGAGAAAAAAAGTCTCTCAAAAAGATATACTCGTACATATCAACAAAAATTCCGCTAAACCACCTCTTATACTCGTATATACATACATACACCTCAAACTTTAAGTTAAATACGTGTATTCACATATTGTGAACTCACCCCAAACCCAACACAAAGGAACCACTCACCCCGTAACAAACAAGCTTGGTTAAAGACCCGGATACATATGCCCTATCTAATTTAGAGTTAAAAAACCACCGGCAAATGCCAAGAAATTTGTACATTCCAGGAATAGAATATTCCGAAATAACTCGTTGACTGCACTTAGATGCGCTGAGCTAGTAGAAGCACAATATTAACAAAACACCATTACTAGGGCACGTTAATAAAACCCCATCGAGACTATATGCGAATACTGCACAACTGCGAAATACTTGCCCTACTTAAGTTTCACGGTAGAAAAAAGGGCACACCCTAATACACAGTTTTGTATTGCCACATACAAATTTACATAAGCTCCACCCGATTACTCCCCTTAATCTGTTTTTAAATTCCCATTGCAGCATTCAAAGATTAGAGTGCGTCACATAAAATTTCAACCACAAAATATTGCTAAATTAATAGAGATTATTATTGTAATATTTCTACTATACCATCTCAGCCCTACCTCAAAGCTAATCCGACATTAGTCTGTTACCCAGTTCTGTGGTACTTATTATTATAAATTTGTTGTTAAAACACCTACATACTACCCTAAGAAAACAAAATGAGTAAAAACTCAAATGATACTCTTGACGCAGGTGAACACGACACAAGTCTCAAAACTTTCATTTTCGAAAGTAATAGAAAAAAGGCTTTTTACTCAAAGTGGCCAGCAACCCTGATAGGTGAAAACCCAACATCTCGAGCGCCTATGGGAATCACTTGTAGATTCCTACAAAAATGTATACCTCCCCCCGATCCACCCTGAGGCCACAGGTTCCGTGAAGCAAAAATACCAAAAGTGCTCTGGAAGTTATGAAAATTGCATGGCAAAAATGATGGACGCAATGCACATTTTAAGACCCACTCCACAAATATCTCAATCCCGTACCTCTACAAATACTTCCAACTCTGCAGAAGTTTTTCTCAAGGTACCACCGTGCGACACCGAAATATTCCGCGGTGGGCACAAAGAGTGGACCGCTTGAAGGGATATGTTTACGGCGGTCTAGGGCAATCATCCCAAATTAACCCAGGCTCAGAAGTTGTATCATCTGCGACAGAAGCCACGACGCCCAGCGGGCCAGTTAGTAAAACAATATCCACTTGCGGATGATAGTTTTCAGCTAGCATGGGAAGCCCTAAAAGATAGGTATGAAAACCGAAGAATATTGGTTGACAACCAACTGAAAACCCTCCTCAATCTTCAGCAAATATACTCAGAAAATGGTGAACAGATTCAAAAACTGCAAACCACAATAAATAACTGCTTATGCACTCTTGCAGCCCAAAGTATTCCAACCTCTAGTTGGGACCCCATCCTTGTGTATATACGAGTATGCTCCTCGAAACTACCCACTGCCACTGTGGGCAGATATGGACAATAATGGATATATAACCTCAAGATATGAAGTAGTGGAGAGACTTTACACATATAGCCCAGGTAAACCGAAAACTTCCCCACCTAATTTTACTCCGAGGTCCACAAACAACAACTCTACCCATAACTCGAATTTCTCAAACAGGTACAGAATGAATAACTTCCATACAGACCGACATCAAGTCTCATGTAAGCTCTGTAACTCAAACGACGCAATGAAGTTTTGTGTAAAATTCAAAGCTCTCCCAGTCTCCGACCGCCTCAAATACGTAAGAGACAACAACTTCTGCGAAAATTGTTTGTCCTTATCTCATCTCAATAGTGATTATCAAAGTAAGGGTTTATGCTTTTACTGCCAAAAAAAGACATTACTCTCTCCTAAATTTTTAACCCCAACAAAGCACCCTCGGGCGACTAGTTCCAGAACCAACAAACAAACAAAAATACCAACCTAGGAAAATTCGGTGCAGCCGTGGACATCGAGGCAAGCGGCGATTGAAATGGCAGCGCAGAATCCCACCACTCACACAGTGTCATCACATTTCTTCGGTAGCTGTGAAGAAACACTACGCCCCACGGCACTAGTCCCCATACATCACGCGGGCCAATATCACCAAATTCGTGCGCTCATTGAGCAAGGTTCTCAAAAAACGTTTCAACTTTCTCCACCCAAGTCAGCGAGGCAACGGAACCGTATCTCAGCAGCCTGCTCAGGCGGTTTTGGGAGCAGGAAGAAGTTCTAATAACGCAATCCACATCAGCGGAGGAGCAGTTTTGTGAGGCCCTCAACAGCACAGACATCACATTAAGGAAACTCCCTGAATGATGTATTATATACCGGCCCAACACTCCAAAACGACTTGATGTCCATAATCTTCAACTGGCGCCTGTACAAGTTCGTTTTCAATGGCGACATAGAAAAGATGTACCGCCAAGTTTTAGTCAAGGAGGAAGAACAAAATTTCCAGCGAATTCTCTTAAGAAAGATAGGAGATTTTTCGCACACTCCACGAGCTCGCTTAGGATTGCGAAGAAATATACACAATCGCCAAAAACTTCATAATGCGAGAAATTTATGTAGATGATGTCCTATCTGGTGGACACAATGACCCAAACTATCGAAGCTCTAAAATCGGCGGGATTTCCCCTAAAGAAAATAACCGCAAATCATGCCAACTTACTCGAATCAATTACAGATTCCGATGTCTTAGACGCCGATTTTCTCAAATTCCATGACACCAGTTCCACTAAAACTCTTGGAATCAGATGAAACGCACTAACTGATTGCTTTTCGTACTCGTACGACCCAACAGCATTTGCGGCATGCGTTTACCATTAGAGTGCAGCATGATGATAACTCGTTCTCTACTCACCCCTTTGTCGCAAAAACCAAAGTCAAACCCCTACAAACCGTTAGCTTGCCACGACTAGAACTCTGCGGAGCTGTACTACTATCGAAACTAATTGTTCAGACTCAATCCCAGTTGAAGCTGCCATCACACAAACTGACACTCTGTTCGGAACCTAGCATCGTGTTAGCCTGGCTAGAAAACCCCCCACATACATGGAAGACTTAAGTAGCGAACAGAATCACCCAAATTCTGCAGAACTTTAGCAACGCCTCTTGGCTCCACGTATCCAGCAGCGATAGCCCCGCAGACTTAGGAACTCAAGGATGCAAGCCACAAGATTTAGTTGACTGCTCGTTATGGTGGAATGGACCCCAATGGCTCTCTAAACCTCTCTCGTTCCGGCCAAAGGAGGCCCAGACTAATCCAACTCCTCAGGAGAAAAAACACATCGAGGCTTGGCATGCCGTCGATCACACCGTATCTCGGTTGAACGGTTTTCATCATACCCGCGCGTTGAGAGTGGTAGCCTTCATGTACCGGTTCATCCACCACATACAAAAACACCCAATTTCAAGTAGAATAGTCCTTAAGAAAGGAGAACTGTAAAGCGCAAAAACGAAGCTGATAATGGTCACTCAACGCCATCATTTCCCAGCAGAAGTTACGCAGTTAGAAGCAGAAAACCCATAAGCAAGAAAAGCTCATTGCTTTCCCTAAATCCCATGCTAGATGAAGCTGGCATCATGCGAGTTAATGGCCGCTTAGCCAACGCTGATCTCAGCTATAACGAACGGTTCTCAATAATTCTCCCCGATAACCCCCAGTTCTGCTACCTGGTATTAGCTTTTCTCCACAAAGTTTTGTTTCATCCTGAGAAGCAAGTAATGATCCGAATGCTACAGCAGGAATACTACATTCCCCGCCTCAAGCAGAAAGTGAAAAAGTGCATATTCCATTGCAAGACGTGCACAATATATAAGCAACAAATGCGGCCACAAATAATGGCCGCTCGACCACCCGAACGTCCAACTTACTCCGTAAACTTTCATGTAACAGGCGTTAACTTCGCTGGCCCATTCCTCGTAAAAACGTAGACTCTTCGACGAGCATCTTAAGCTAAAACACATGTGTGTGTGTATGTATTCTTCTCTACCAAAGCCATACACATAGAGATCTGTTCGGATTTTATCACGGAAACGTTCAAAGCAACATTTGCCCGTTTTGCAGGCCGTTGAGGCATACCATATAAACTAATGTCCGACAACGGCAAGACGTTCGTAGGAGCCCAACGAAGCCTACAGCGGGAATTTTCCGCATTTATCAAGGAGACCGCCGTAGACATAGCAAACAAGTACGATATCCACTGCCTCTCATATGCCCCTTATATAAGAGGGCTCTGGGAAGCAGCAGTGAAGAGCTTCAAAACTCATTTCACAAAGGTTGCCGGAACCCAAAAATTTACTTATGAGGAGTTCAACATTTTCTTCATTCGCATGGAAGCGGGCTTGAGTTCCAGACCGCTTCCACAATGTCTCATGACCCCGATGATCTGCAAGTTCTAACGCCTGGCATTCCCGAGCCGAAGGCAGCGCTTAAGGGTGATTCATCATCAATTCAGCAAGCGGTGGAAGACTGAATATTTGGAGATTAGGCCGAATCATCAAACTTCACCTCGCTCCAGAGAAGTATGTTCGCGTGGTGGATATCCGTACTCAAGGCGGTACCATCACACGCAAGATAACAAAACTTTGTTTACTGTCGCCTTCTTAAGCAAAATACCCATCGAACTCTAAACCCCTTATCATCTCAACCCCCAATCACATCTCCACCACTACACATGCCTAATAATGGTTTCGATTTTTCTCTTTTCTTTCTCTATTTCTCGTTTCAGCACTAACGGAACAAGATCCCACAGCACATGCCGCTTGTGCTGCCAGATTCACTCGCTGAGGAACTGCCGAGCGTTTCTGTCAATGACACCCGATGAAAGGTACGAGTCAGCGCGGGCTCATCAGTACTGCGTCAACTGCCTAGCCACCTCACACACCACGGGAAACTGCGATTCCCCAGACCCTTGTCGGCGGTGTGGGTTAGCACACCACACCTTATTACATCGATCGTCCGGTGTACCACCGTTATAAATTAAATTTGTTAAAATTAAAACCGAAATACATCCGCGTTTCATTTATTGAAGTTGTATCATTAAAGTTTAGATTCGTATTTAGAAAAATGTTTTGTTCTTGTAACATTCTTTAAAGAAAGGTTAAAATTTGAATTCATAAATAAAAAAATTGAAAATTTATCAGTTGATAGGATTCAAACCGACGCGTCCCGCATCAGATTCGAGTGCTCTACCCACTCAGCTTCGGCGGACGCATCAATAGTGTGAGAAAAGGTTACATATGTATACGAGGTGTGTTCAAAAAGTATCGCGAATTTTGTGTTTTTTCAAAAATTATTTATTTATTCATGAATATCTATTTTGTCCCCTTCAAAGTAATCCCCATGAGATGTTATACACTTGTGCCAACGGTTTTTCCAATCTTCGAAGCACTTCAAAAAATCATTTTTTTGTATCTTGTTCAGCTCTTCCTTCGATGCCGTCTTTATCTCGTCAAGAGAAGCGTAACGTCGTCCTTTCTGGGCCTCTTCAGTTTAGGGAACAAGAAAAAGTCACGGGGGGCCAGATCTGGGGAATACGGTGGCTGCGGCATCATTAGTGTGTTGTTTTTGGCCAAAAAGTCGCGCACAAGCAACGATGCGTGAGCAGGGGCGTTATCGTGGTGCAAAAGCCAATTTTTGTTCTTCCACAAATCCGGGCGTTTCTGGCGGATTGCTTCTCGCAAATTGCGCATAACTTGCAGGTAATATTCCTTATTAACCGTTCTTCCATGTGGCAAGAACTCATGATGCACCACGCCCCTGCAATCGAAGAAAACTGTCAGCAGAACTTTCACATTCGACCGAACTTGGCGCGCTTTTTTCGGTCTTGGTTCGTGCGGCAGCGTCCATTGAGATGATTGAGCTTTGGTTTCCACGTCATAACCATAAACCCACGATTCGTCACCAGTTATGACCCTCTGGAGCAAATTTGGGTCGTCGCCGACAGAGTTTAACATCTCATTAGCAATGTTCATGCGATGCTGTTTTTGGTCACAATTGAGCAATTTTGGTACGAATTTCGCGTAAAAATCGAAGACGATCCAAAACACGTGCAAGCAAAGCAGCTGTCAACAATTAGCTGAACATTCAAAATGGCCGAGCTTGTCGGCATAAGTGAGAGACATGAGTACCAACATAACGCCACAAAAAATTCGAAATTCGAATATACGTAACCAGCGAAAATTCAAAATTCGCGATACTTTTTGAACACACCTCGTACATTATGGAAGAATGGTTTAAAAGTTAGGCTAAAATTATTAGCCGTGCATAAACTAACCGCAATGTTAGTGTTACTGGACTACCACACCCAAGGTCCAAGGTCCAAGGTGCGGGTCCTGGGAAAGGTAACATCAAAAGTGGTTTGAAATGGAAGGCTTCTCCAAATATTTTTATTAAATCTAAACTAACTACATCAAAACTGAAGAATTTGGAAACAGTTCAGAGCTAGAGGAATTAGCAATAAATGAACTACATTCGAACTGTCGAATTTTTAACTAGTTCGGAACTGTCGAAAAGGTAATGCAGCGAGGGGTCAATTTCCACCGCCTAAGACATCGTCATGTTGAATTCGTTGTTGATTACATGCGAAAGAGATTGACGGCAAACTACTTGCCTAGGGATTTTTCCCACAGGGTACAAGCGATGAAGACAGTGAATTTCGCTTCTGACATCTCTCGCATTTCAATACAACTATTCGCATACCACTATTCAAATAATACTATTCGAATTAAAGGATTAATTATTCGAATAAATACTATTCGTATTTTGTGAACCGTATATTATTTTTCGTTTATTCGAATATTATTCGAAAATAATCCCACTACTATTGTAAATGAATCTCTAGATCAGCGGTGCACTGAAGAGCTTCGCGGAGCCTCGGGAAAGTATTCTGCATTCACTTACAAGTCGCGTGAGCACACACAGCAAAAATCAAGTGTATGCCCATATGTATGTATGCATGAACGAATGAATTAATTAATCATATTTATTTCGACCCGTATGGGAATTAAAGTATTTTTTTTGTTTAAAGTCTTTTTACGAGCCTCAGCGCCTAATTTGTTTTAAGATATTAAATATTATAATAAAAGCAAGCAATTTAGGACATTTTGAGTGTCAGCATTACGGTTTCGAACAAAATTTAATGCACTAAAAAAAGTAATGGCAGAAATTTCTTTTATTATTTTGTTTTGAACAAAAAGCAAAACATACATACATATCTCAAATTTATTATTTATACTTCATAAAAAAAATTGTTCGTTACATTTTTTAATTGTTTTCGGTTACATAATAAAGTCTTTAGGATAAATATCACTCGAATAAATACTACTCTAATAAACGACTTATTTGAATATACGAATGCATGTATATGGAACTTTGGGTGCATGTTCGTATATATATCGCTGAGTGTTTATTATAGCAGGCAAGGATATCGTCTGAGGAAGTATGTAGCTAGAGTCTAAAGCAAGATCCCAGGATCACATTGTAAATATGTGATGGTACAACCTGCCATGCAAATATATTTGCAATAATCATACAAATGTATTAATAAATATTTATTTAGAGTAATTTTAAGCTAAATATCTATCTAGAGATCCATTTGCACACAAGAATGGTATTTAGTTATTCGCAGAACACTATTCGAATAGTTATTTAATTTTTCAAATAATAAAAAAAACTATTCAAACCCCATTGCCGAATAATGAACTATTCGAATAAAGGACAACTACTCGAACATGAAGTATTCCAATAAACAAATCTAACTAGGTATTGGTTGGTTGGTTGCTGTGCTGCTCGAGAGAGGAAATACTCCCGAGCTCAAGTAGCGCTTTGGGCGCCATTTTGATGCACTTCCTCCTGGAACCATGCACATATTTGGATGCTGCTGTAGGTAATTTGGGCTAAGCGTTAGTTGTTGTCACGAGCAAACCATTGAGTTCTTCCTATATAGTCGCTAATATCCCTTATAGAGCAATACGCGATGCCTTTAAGATCTGGTATTAGATAGCTGCCCAGAGTTGCAAACCGGATGTGCATTAGAGCTGGACACTCACATAGGAAGTGCTCAACTGTTTCTTTGCACCCTTCTTCGTTGCAGCTCCTGCATCTGTTGTTGAACGGGATGCCCATTCTTTCGGCGTGTTGGCCCAGAGGCCAGTGCCCCGTTAGTGTGGATGTGATTCTGAATATTTCCTTTCTTAACCTCTTGAGCAGGTCCTCTGTTCTCTCTTTGTTGTAGGTGGGCCACGTTTGCTTAGAGATTTTGCAGGCATCGGTGGAGAGCCAATTACGTGCTGCCAATTCTCTGTACTTGCAATGAATGTGCCTTTTAATGGATGTGATTGGTGGATGTAACATCACCGCATCGGAGACCTCTGCTTCAGCCCCCAATTTGGCCAGTTCGTCTGCCTTCTCATTACCCGTGATATTCCTGTGGCCGGGAACCCAAACGAGTGTAATGCTTGAGAAGTCTGCAAGCGACTCTAGCATCCTCCTACAGCTGCTGACCGTCTCAGAGGATGTGATGTGGGATTCAAGCGCCCTAATCGCTGCTTGGCTATCAGTGTAGATATGTATGTTTCGTCCTCCTACTGTGTCCTCCGACAGGAGGGTACAAGCCTTCTCGATCCCCAGCACTTCTGCTTGGAAGATACTGGCTGAATCCGGAAGACGGACTGAAAGCGAGACATTCAGTTGCTCCGAAAACACGCCCGCTCCAACCCCGCAGACCGTTTTGGACCCGTCGGTGTAGAGTGAAAGTGTGTCGTCATCGCATACTCCGTTCCTCTGCCAGTCCTTTCGTGAGGGAAACATCACCTTGAATTTCCTGCCGAAGTTCAGCAAAGGTGCGTGATAGTCTGTCGTTGATGCAACTATACCGGGCAGCTCTCGGAGGATACCACCATGACCATACTGCCTCGAGTTCCAGCAGCCAGACTCGCGGAGTCTTACCGCCGCACATGCTGCAGTTTCACGTATGTGAAGATCCAGTGGTAACTGGTTTAGGATAACGTTCAGTGCGTCTGTTGGACACGACCGTAACGCTCCCGTCACCCCGCCGAGGGCCGCCCGCTGTAGTTTATTTAGTTTTTTGGTGTTGTATTGCTTGTCTAAGGCAGGCCACCATACTACGGCCGTGTAGAGCCACATCATGAGGTTGCGCTTCAAACCCCAATGTCTGCTGACTATTCTTTTACACGCGTAGTATGCTATGTAGGCCTTTTCAATCCTTCTTTCTATATTGTTTTTCCAGCTTAACTTACTATCTATTTCCACGTCCAGATATTTAACTCTCGTGGAGAGGGATAGTGTAGTATCTTTTAGTGTGGGCAATCTGAAATGCGGTATCTTGGTTTTGTTGGTGAACAGCATCAGGTCCGTCTTGCTAGGGTTAACGCTGAGACCGTTCTCAACTGCCCATGCATGTAGCTGGTGGAGCGCTCCCTCTAGCAAGTCCACCAGGGTTGTGGGGAAGGGGCCAGATACTGCAATGACAATGTCGTCTGCATATGCGACTACTTTTACTCCATCCTTGTTGAGCTCCAGTAGTAACTCGTTCAGTGCAACGACCCATAGAAGTGGGGAGAGAACACCGCCCTGGGGTGTGCCCCTGCCCACTTGGCGGGTTGCGGACACCGAACCCATATTGGCTAGTATTTTCAAGCATCGACTGGATCCAGCTGCAGATAGGGAAGATAATTCCCGCCCTTTGGAGGGCACCAGTGATCGCGTTAACTTTTATGTTGTTGAATGCTCCCTCTATGTCAAGAAATGCTGCGAGGGTGTATTCCTTGAATTGTAAGGATCTTTCTATGGTACCGATGAGTTCGTGCAGGGCGGTTTCGGTCGACCGGCCCTTCATGTACGCATGCTGTGCCACAGAAAGCTTGGGTCCTGTTAGAACCGTCCTTATGTGGATGTCCACAAGCCTCTCTAGGACCTTCAGCATAAAGGAAGTTAGGCTTATTGGTCTGTAGTCTTTGGCATTCTCATGTGTTCTTCTACCTACCTTTGGTAGGAAGATGACTTTCACCCTCCTCCAGCTTTTAGGAATGTGTGATAGAGCGATGCTGGCTCTAAAGACTGATTCCAACCAGAGGATAATTGGCTCACCAAGCTTCTGAAGCATTACCGGAGTAACACCGTCAGGGCCTGGTGACTTGAAGGGGGCAAAGCTGTTGATAGCGAATCTTATCTTTTCCCTGTTGATGAGAGACTCCGGCACTACGTCGCCGAGAAGCGGTTGGCTAGTCCTTGCCATTGGTGCTGGTAGGCTATCGTCTCCAGGAAAGTGTGTGCTTAGCAGAGCCTCTAGTGATTCTTCCGCAGATTCCGTCCAGACACCGCCTTCCCTTCTAACAAAGAGATCATTGTGGTGTTCTTCTGACAGAATCTTACTAAGCCTTGCGGATTCTCGGCTATTTTCTATTGATGAGCAGAAGTTCTGCCACGACTCCGTCTTGGCTTTTCTAATAGCGTTTTTGTAGTGTTTGAGTGCCACTTTATAAGGTAGCCACAACTTGGTTTTGAAGCACTCATTGAATAATTTTCTGACTTCCGATCTAAGTCTCCTGAGCTCTCCATTCCACCATGGAGGGGATTTCTTCTTTTGGATGCTTATCGGGGTGGATTTGTTGAAGGCTGTTGTGAGTGTGCACTCCAGTTTTTCAACCGTTTCGTCCAACTCTTGCGGGTTGTCGATACTGAGTCTAGAGTTAGCAGCTGATATAGATCTAGATGTTAAGCGTACAAATTTTTCCCATTTTGTATTATTACTTATGCACACAATTCTACATACATCCAAACTTATGTACAAACATGCATACTAATACGTTCAAGCTATGAATACACTGAATTATGCACCCAAAATCTCTTGCTTTAAAATCTAGCACAATACATATTATGGCGATTATTCTCAAGCATGTACCATCCCTAACTCAATAACACTCCCACCACTAGTTAACACACAACAGAGATAACGAAGGCTACGCTTATGCATGCAAGCATGTACAAAGCAAGAGGAAGAGAGATCGCACGAGTGTTTGCGAATACGATGCAAAGAGAAGATGCCAATAAATAACACCGACCCTTCCAGAACACGAAAAGCGAACAACCAAGAAAGTTCTCGGTGCGTAGGCAAGCACCCTGGTGGACTATATAAGGCGGTGACCAAGCAAGGCAGGGGATCAGTTTATTTTTAAGCGTTCAATAGTGAACTACTGCGAAGTTACCAACATCTTAAATTTGTATTGCGTTTATTACTAGTAAATAAAACTAGCGATTAGTTACATTATCTGTGCGTGTGTTTATTCGACTTTATAGTGATCGAACTCATTATTGATAATAAAGGAATCATCGAATTCGTCACAATTGGTGTCAGAAGCGGTATTGTTGAATAAATACCAGTGAATTTAAGGATAACAAGGACATGGCGAAGCTGAATGAATTAAAGATTCAGCAACTCACAAATGAGTTGGAACAACGGGGACTAAACACTACACGCAATAAATCAGAGTTACAGTCACGATTGCGAGAGGCTATGGATGCAGAAGGAATCAACGTTGATGATCATGTTTTTCATCTTGTGCAGGAGGCACCGACAAAAATGGAAGAAAAAAAGGAGTCTCCGAATCCAGTAGCAACCGTGGACAGAAAACTTACATGGCATCTCAGTTGGAAGAACAGAAAACATGTATGGCATCTCAGCTAGAACAGGTTTCATCACAGATCACCGCGCAAATGGATGAACAGAAGGCATATATCTCATCGTAGTTGGAAGCACAGGAGGCGAGGGTGTCATCGAAACTAGAAGTGCAAGATGCACATATTGCACAATTTCAAGATAAAATAGAGGCCGAGGTAGATGCGTTAAGGGGCCGTATCCAGGAGTTGCAACTGAACCGTCCATCCACTTCAGCGAATACTCCCAAGGTAAAATCCCCGTCATTTGATGGTTCTGTTCCTTTCCAGGTATTTAAGCTACAGTTTGAGAAGACGGCAGCGGTGAATAATTGGGGCACGGAAGATAAAGTTGCTGCACTGTTCATGGCATTGAAGGGTCCTGCAGCCGAAATCTTACAGACGATTCCCGACGGTGAACGCAATAATTATGAAGCATTGATGGGTGCAGTTGAGAGGCGCTATGGTAGCGAACATCGAAAACAGATATACCAAATAGAGCTACAGAATCGCTTTCAGAAGGCTAACGAGACATTGCAGGAATTTGCATCGGATATCGCGAGGTTGGCCCATCTAGCAAACGCAGACGCACCCATAGAATACACAGAAAGGGTAAAAATCCAAAGCTTTATTAATGGAATACGCGACGTGGAGACAAAGCGGGCCACATATGCAAACCCCAAAAGGACATTCGCTGAAACGGTATCGCATGCTCTGACGCAGGAAACAGCCTCGCTTTTGAGTAAACCTGCATTCAAGGCTCATCGCGTAGAAGTGGAAACTCCGGCTTGGGTAGACATGAATTTGGAAGCGTTGAACGGAGTACAGAAAAAAAGTGATGGTGCCATTAAATGCTTTAAGTGCGGAAAATCAGGTCACATAGCACGTTATTGCGGCACTGGCTCCAGTAACCCCAGCAATTCAGGTGGACGAAAAGGCAAAGCTGGAGAAAATGAGCAAGATGAATACCCTATAATCTCTGTGTCACAACTCGAACCGAAAGCGAGTAATGTTACTGTTGAAGGCTACGTGGACGGGAAAGAGCGCTTGCTGACTGTGGATACTGGTGCATCACATTCCATCATTCGGAGTGACTTGGTCAGCAGGAAGGCGAGACTATTGCGGAAAGCTAAATTGTGGGCAGTAACTGGAGAAAGCAACCAAGTCCTGGGAGAGGTGACATGTAAGATTGTGATTGGGAATGTAGCTACGTATCACAACTTCTTGGTAGCGAATATTGTCGACGAACTCATCATTGGCGTTGACTTCTTGGCTGAGAGAGACATTCACATCAACGTAAGGAACAGGGTTATGAATTACAACAATTGCCATGAAGTTCCTCTGGTCTTTGGACACGATAGTGGCTATACCACCAAGGGAGTGATCTTGAAGATGAAGCAACAGAAGCCTCGTAAAGCAGCGGTAGCTCCTCGAACAAAGGCTTTCATGGACAGGTGCCTCCTGAAGAAGATTCGGCAAGGCCAGGAGGAGGATCCAGATTTGGCACGTCTATTTAAAGGACTGAAGGAAAACAATCAGCCAAGACGAGAAGAGATGGTCGCAGAGAGTCGCATTGCAAAAGCATACTGGGCAAAATGGAGTAGTTTGAAGCTAATATCTGGTTGTTTGCATCGAATATGGGAAAGTGAAGATGGCCGGAATCATCGAGCACTTACTGTTGTTCCCAAGGCAAGAATTCCAGATGTTATCAAAGCGTCACATAGTTGCCCAGATGGAAGGCACATGGGAATAAAGAAAACATTGCAAGATGTAAAGCGGCGGTTCTGTCGGATTGGTTGCAGACAATTTGTAAGGGAATGGATTAATAAGTGTGCAAAGTGTGCTGGGGATAAAAGACGAAAATCTGGTGGTGATGGTCCGAGGAAGCAACGTAACTTAGTGGATAAGGTGAAACAGCGCACTGGGCATGAAAGAACGGAAAGGAATCCGGTTGCAGGAATGCTTGCCAGGTACCACTGGGAACGAAAGTAAAGGCACAAATCCATTCGGGATCAAGAACGGACAAAATGGTTGGAATATGTGACACTGCAATGCATTGTGGGAATCTCTGCAGGAGAGGATTGATGTCGGAGTTTCAATCCCTGGAGGAAATGAGGTTTAATAAAGCAGTGCCAACCATTGAGTGTCTAGCAGCGGTTGGTTCGGGAAATGTGTCTGGTCGGGACGATCAGACTTAGGTGGAGGGCAGTGTGGCGATTATTCTCAAGCATGTACCATCCCTAACTCAATAAAACTCCCACCACTAGTTAACACACAGCAGAGATAACGAAGGCTACGCTTATGCATGCAAGCATGTACAAAGCAAGAGGAAGAGAGATCGCACGAGTGTTTGCGAGTACGATGCAAAGAGGAGATGCCAATAAATAACACCGACCCTTCCAGAACACGAAAAGCGAACAACGAAGAAAGTTCTCGGTGCGTAGGCAAGCACCCTGTTGGACTATATAAGGCGGTGACCGAGCAAGGCAGGAGATCAGTTTATTTTCAAGCGTTCAATAGTGAACTACTGCGAAGTTACCACCCTCTTAAATTTGTATTGCGTTATTAGTTACATTATCTGTGCATGTGTTTATTCGACTTTATAGTGATGGAACTCAGGATTGATAATAAAGGAATCATCGAATTCGTCAAAATATTATTATGGAAAAATAACTTTAATATTCCTATTAACGTACATACACATACATACTTATACTAAATTTAGAATAAATGGCCTATTAGAGTTTCTTTTGTACCCTTGAATAGCAGGTAATTATTCGCATTCCATCCAATAGCTCAATACAACTATTCGAATAAAAGTATAAATTATTCGAATAGTCCCATGCCTAGTCCTGACTGATAATGCGTGCAGCAAGTTCCTATTCTTTTTTTTATAAAAGTTTAAACATTTGTTGACATATAGGATACCTTTCAGCATTGATTGCACTGGTCTACAGCCAAAAACCATCAGGGACGCGAACATGAAATTGGTATATAAAACCAGCCCCTGATTTCGAAAATCGAAGTTATTTTTAATTCTATGGTACCGTTTTTGAGATATTTACGATTTACCGTTATTTCGAAAAAAGAAAAAAGATGGCTTCACTTAATCATGTATATCTCAAAAACAAATTAATCAATTCCAAAACGGTTTGAAAAATTTAAAAGCTAATAAAACTAGTTAATAAACCTTTTCGCTAGGCCTTGTAGGTTGAAAGATAATGAACAATCAATACGGGTTCTTACCTTTTTTTTTGTAAAAAATACAAAAAAATTTGTATTTTGCGAGGAAGGATATCGAAACTTTTTATTTTTTCCAGATGTTTTTTTTCTCTGTAAGCTCTGTTTTATTACAAAAGATATAAACTTTCATCCAATAAAATCGGTGGACTAATACAAAAGTTATAAGAATTCAAATAATATATACCATATAATATTTAAATACCCTACAAATATAAGCATACCTACATATGAGACGATAACAATGTATGTAAGTTTTGTCTTGACTCTATGATCTTATTTTATACTTGAAAAGGTTATTTGTTTTGTTTTGATGCTTATTTAGATTAGGATCGGTTTCTCATCATTGCGACATCCCAGAATCCTTGATACCGACTTTCAATTAACTCCATTTGCTGATGAAACCGTTCGCCACGCTCGTCACTTTCGTCACCAAGATTTTGCAAAGAAAAATTTAAATGGGAGTGCAGAAAATGAATTTTTAAAGACATATTTACTCCTGGAAAGAAAATAAATAAGTAAATTATATAAATAATGACACATTTGTGTGTACTTTTCTTAGGATGGATTCATCGTTCAGTTCCCAACAAATTTTTTGCTTTCATTTTAATCGTTCTCTGATATAGAATGAGAAGGGAACGAGCAAAATGTAAACAAAAAATTTGTTCGGAACTGAATGATGAATTCAGCTTTAGGGCCGTTTTCTCATGTAAACTTTAAAATGTTCATACACATTTTTTGTTTATCGGACAGATAGGTTTTAAAGTTTACTTTAGAAAACGGCCTTAAGTAAGTTTTTTTATTTACATAGTTCTTGATTAAGTCGTTCACTATTATCTCGCAGTTAGGACTTTTGCTTTTGCCTAAAGAAGAAGCAACGACCTTTTCAAAAGAATCCCACGCTGCTGGCTCCACTGGTGACAATAGCTCTTTGAATTGGTTATTGTTAAGCATCTTTCTTATTTGCGGCTCAACAAAAATGCCTTCCTTTATGTTGGCTTCTGAAATCTCTGAAAAGATGGGGTTTAAAAGACGGAAAGCCTCGCCTTCTTTGTCCAAAGCTTTAAGGCTGAGCTTGAAGTGGAGCCGGGGTAAAATAATTTTTTCTTTTTTTATAAGAGGGGAGTATTTTATATTATCCACACCAACTTTTAATTCGATTCGGTCAGTCCAATCCTTTATGATGTAGTGGTCTTGACGAGCTCGGCTATCCCATTTGCAGAGAAAGCAACAGTATTTTGTGTACCCACTTTGTAGACGGCATAGCGTTCCAACGACTTTAAGATCGGCACATATTTTCCAATCATGCTTTCGGTGGCTTTTGGTTGTAATAATACGGTCTTCTGGTTGTAATAATACGGTCTTCAAACTTAGTTTATTGCCGTCTATGAACAATCGCAACTCTTTGGAATCATATGGTTCACCAAACTGTTTGAATAAGCCAGTAATATTTTTGCAGTAACAAAGACTGTCCTCCTTCGTATAGAACTTGGAAAATGGTTCGTGACGAGTTCTATAATATGTTACCTTAACATCGGATGAAAGGAATTTAAACTGTTGCATACGAAAGGCGTGTAGCTCGGCTTTACCTTGGACAATTCCAAATCTCTTATCCAATCATTCAGTTGTGTTTGTGACAAAGCGTTTCTTTCGTTTTCCGTGTGCAGTTCAGTACAACTTGATGCCGCGTAATCAGATGCTGCTGTTGACAGTAAAACTGGACCCGGAACTGAAGTGAATGTGGCAATTCCGTTGAATTTGGTACTGGCAATGACGCTGTAGATACGCTGGCATGCGTTACTTTTCTTGACTTTCCTACCCCAAATACTTCTGTAGTACAAATATAGCAGTCCGTCGAATGGAAAGTTGGTTCCCTGCACTTGATTGGTGTACTAAATTTCATATGTTGCCTAAGTAGATAGTTTCAGAAATTAGTCTTATATGCATTAAAAAGTAGCAAATTCCTAAATTTTACTACCCACCTTTTTGTTCCGAAATCCAAATGAATCAATTCGATTCGACATGTTTTGCACACAGTATTTGGTGTCCATGATTTTCCAGTGTTTTTAGGCTGAATGCCAAAATACTTATAGTATGTAACTTTCAAAGGATTTGAAAACACACGTCGCATCCTTTTAGCAATATATTGACCGCAGATGAAACAGAACATATCTGGATCAATTTTACACTCAAACTCTCACGCTCTTTTATTCATATTATTTTTGTAAGTAAATGACGGGTTATAAAATTCACTAATAGACTGAACAGTATCCGGTGAGCCTTGCAGATATTATGAAGGAACAATTCGCATTTACTCCTATTTATACTCAGACCAAGTAAAAATCGAAGCCTACCTAGGTAAAAAGGTTCCTTAGTTATACAAAGAAAACACTACTTGCTTTAAAAAATTTGCTCTTGCTTCAAATGTACCTGGGTTTGAAATTTTAAAGTTAACCTAGTTGAGAAAACGGCATTAACAGTTTTTTGTATCTAATTACCCTTCGAAAATCTCCTACGTACTAACCAAAATATGAATGCTAATACATATGCACGTGTAGGGTACTTCAGTATTATATGGCTATATTTTTTTGAATGCTTATAACTTTTATATTAGTCCATAGATTTTATTGGATGCAGCTTATTTTTTTGTAATAAAACACAGCTTACAGAGAAAAAAATTATTTGGAAAGAAATAAAAATTTGTCGATATCCTTCCTAGCAAAGTACACCTTTTTTTATATTTTTATAGAAAACAAGTTAAAAATCCGTATTGATTGCTCATTATCTTCGAACCTACAGGGCCTAGCGAAAAGTTTTGTAATAACGTTAAATCGTAAAAATCTCGAAAACTGTACCATAGAATCAAAAATAACCTCGGTTTTTGGAATCAGGGGGTGGGTCTACATACGAATTTCTCATTTGCGTCTCTGGTGGTCTTTGGCTGTAGACCAGTGTAATTATTTGTTCTGACCAATTTCGGATGCGATAACCTGAGGTAGAGTTTGTGTAAGACATATTTTAGTATTTGCAAAGTGGAGTGAATACATTTCTTGAATCCGTCCCATTAAGATTTCTGTGGTGTATAGTCCATTGGTAAGTGCTGAGTCTAAGTATCGCTTGAGTATCACTGTGGAACAAATTCAGGTTTGCAAAAGTTACGTCGATTCTGAGAGTGAGGGTGAAAATAGAAGCTAAATAAGAAGACCCTTATCGCGGCGTTTGTTTATGTTAGTTCGATTTTTTTTTAATAGACCTTCGAACTTTGCAGTCAAATGCAATAAATTTCTTCCCCTTCTTCCTCGTCTTCCTCTTTTTTGTTTCCAACCACCGCACGGTAGCGATTTTTATTTATTTCGTACAAGCGAACTAATATCAAAAATGAAGATTTAGTTAAGACTCGAAACTCAGCCGAAGCTGATGTCTTTTAATTTTCGCTCGGTCTTGATAAAATTCGCTATTAATTTTTTTGGAACTTATTTTATTTTGTGAGTGATTTAAGTTAAGTGCCTCCGTTTCATAAAAATAACAAAAACCACAATGTATAATATATATTGTATTAAAAATGTCGGAACCAAAATGTAAAATGGACCATTTTTGTAATGTTTGTGGACGTTTCATAGCAAGCGATAAAAAATATGGCAATGCGAGTGATTGTTTTTTTTGAAGCCTATAAACAGTATTTCTCGCAAGAGTTTATCACTGACTTAAACTATGCCCCTAAAAAAGTTTGCTTTAATTGCTATTCAATTGTTATGCAATGGAAAAGTGAAAAGAAGAAGGCTATACCTTTTGGTATACCAATGATGTGGTTAGACAACAGCCCGCAACAACAACAAAATTGCTATGGATGTATCAATTACCATACAACTTTTAATAGAAGGAGAGCAAAGAATCAAACTTATTTAGCAGTGCCAAGTATCCAATTACCATTAGCGCACTCAGAATTCGTTCCAGTACCAACATACCGAAGTATTGAGCTTCAAACAGATATCAGTATTACAACCGCCGCTGCTATATCCATGCATTTCTTCTCAGAATACGACCCTGGTGAAGGTACATCCTATGACACATCAAAGGACCGAATCCTAGTCACACAAAAGCAATTGGATGCAATTGTTGCAATTTTGTGTTTGACTCAGAAGAAATCAGAAGATCAGGCCTCATTTTTGAAAGGAAATAATTTGCTGGCGAAAGGTACCAAAGTAACAGCATATCGAAAACGCCAAAAAGAGTTAGAGAAGTTCTTCAATGTGAATGATGTAAAAAATTTCGCTTATTGCAACGATATCGAAAAGTTAATGGGGACGATAGGGTTAACTTATAAAAAAGATGATTGGCGTTTATTCATCGATAGTTCACTAATCAGCTTAAAAGTTATGCTTTTGCACAAGACGAATAGAATGCCTTCTGTTCCAATTGCGTATAGCACTGACACTAGTAAAAAAATTTCGATAATTTGAAACACATTCTGGAAGTAGTCAAATATAAGGAACACCAGTGGAGCATTTGCTGCGACCTCAAAATAGTTTCATTGATTACAGGCTTAACAGCATCTGGCCGTCCAAAATATCCGTGTTTTTTGTGCATTGGACGGAAATGGCCTAAAGACAATAGGCTACACGAAAGTCTTGTTCCTGAAATGAAAATTTTGTTGCCGTTGCTCCACATTAAACTTGGCATTGCTAAAAATTTTGAAATGTATCGCAAAAAGACCAACAGTATTCAACCGCTTAAAAGACATTTTCCCAAGACTAAGTAATGCCAAAATTCAGGAAGGGGTAGTTAATGTTCCCGACATACGCAAACTAATGAGTCGTCAAGAATTTGACCAAGTTCAGACAGACCGAATCGCATTGAAAGCAGTCATTAAAAGACTTTTGGGTAAAGAACGCAAAGACAACTACAGGGAATCTGTTGCAAACATGTTGGCAGCTTTCGATGAAATTGGGGTTAATATGTCGTACAAAATTCATCTCTTGCATCAGCATCTTGATCAACTCGCTCAACAGTTGCCAACTGAATCTGATCAGCAAGGCGAACGTTATCACCAAACTGCGCCTTCATTTGAAATAAGGTAACTAAATTTTTCTAATATCTTTGTCAGAGTGCACAATTTAAACATGTTAACGATTGAAAACTATTTTCGTTTCAGGTACAGATGCAATACTCGCTGAAATTTGTTGGTGGTATAAAAACCCTTTGAAGAGGAAAAAGAGGAAGAAGGGGAAGACAAAGATGAAATTCCAGAATATCAGTTGGACGAATTTATCGACCTTTCTGATGATGATGGTGATGACCAAGATATTAGAGAGAGTTGCCTGCTAAACGGCAACTGGACAAATCATTAATTTAATTTATTTAATTTTTTTACTTAAAACTTTTCATAACTAACATTTCAAAATTATATTTTTTTCCGTATTTTTATAATTTCTTTTTCAATGTTTCTTCAAAACCAACACTGACAAAATTGAGAAGCATATTATAGATCAAACAGAAAGAAAAAAGACTTAGTTTTGTGGAAAATATGTTCAAAAAGCATGAAAACAAAAAATTCCAAAATTTTGCTTCATAATCACTACAAAAATTTTATAAATCAATTTTTTTTTAAATCTTAATTGTTGCACAAGTCTCTAGCAATAAATTGGCTTTAACAGATTGAAAAAATATCAATTAGTTGACGAGTTATAGACAAAAAACCATACAAATAATATGCTGAAAATCGGCATTTGACTGCAAAGTTCGAAGGTCATAACAAACGCCGCAATACGAGTCTTCTAATTTAGCCTCTATTTTCACCCCTCACTCTCAGAATCGACCTAACTTTTGCTAACCTGAATTTGTTCCACAGTGTATGTCTATGATGTCCTGTGTGGAGTAGTCTTGTTTTTTAGTAGTGTGTCTGTGGAAACTAGGAAATGGTATCTGGAACGAGTAACTGTCCTCGTTTCCAAACATTAGCAGAAGTTGGTTCTTAAAAGCATTTATGGGCTTCAGTAGCTGGGATGAGAACGTGCGAAGAGTTGTCGTTGCTATGTTTTGTAGTTGTAATTGTGTTAACGTCAGTCGATGGGGGTCTAGAAATTGCGTCTGCTACTACTTTAGTTTTTCCCGGTTTATATTTCATCTTGTAATGCCGCTTTAAGTAGTAATATTTCACAACTACACTCTACCTTACTACCACACATGCGCCCACTGCGAATGAAAAGGTAAGCAAAGCAGAAAGCACAAGGCAAGTGAGCGCCTAACATGATTTCGCCCATACGAGATCAAATGCTTATGCACAGCTGTAATTCGCAATTAGTTCATCCCACCTTATGTATAAGAAGATTATTCGCGCTTCAGTAATTATCGACGGTGTGGTTTCGGTAAGTGAGACGGCAAGTACCACAACATATCGTCAGAAACTTCCACCCTTACCCTGCACAACCCTCCGCTTTCGATCAAACGTTTTGGTTGCGTCTACGGGACGTAGAGAAGCACCCTAACGGTTGCACCTGCGCTCCCAAGACCAGTGGTGAGTCCTTCGGTACCACTCAATACATTTACCGGTGTGTACTCACGGGCCATCGCCTTACACCAACCGGTAACTCATCGGTAACCTGGCACCGATCCACCAACCGTCGTGGGTGACTTGCACCGTTTCACCGTCATCGGTAACCTGGCACCGATTCACCGGCATCCACCAACCCGTCGTTGGTGACTTGCACCGTTCCACCGTCATCGGTAACCTCTCACCGATTCACCGGCATCCACCAACCCGTCGTTGGTGACTTTCTCCGTTCCACCGTCATCGGTAACCTAGGACCGATTCACCGGCATCCACCAACCCGTCGTTGGTGACTTGCACCGTTCCACCGTCATCGGTAACCTGGCACCGATTCACCGGCATCCACCAAACCGTCGTTGGCGACTTGCACCGTTCCACCGTCATCGGTAACCTGGCACCGATTCACCGGCATCCACCAAACCGTCGTTGGCGACTTGGTTCCACCGTCATCGGTAACCTGTCACCGATTCACAGGCATACACCAACCCGTCGTTGGTGACTTGCACCGTTCCACTGTCAACGGTAACCTGGCACCGATTCACCGGCATCCACCAACCCGTCGTTGGTGACTTGCACCGATCCACCGGTCATGGGTAACCTGGCACCGGCATTCACCAACCCGTCATCGGTGATTCATACCGATCAACCAACACGTCATCGGTAAATAATCCCGATCCACCAACCCGCCATCCGTGATAAGCACCGATCCACCCTACCAGCCACGTTATACGTCGCTACTGACCCATCCTATTCATCGTACCCGACTAGATACCCCTGTGTGTGTGTGTGCCCGACTGAAATAACACCATCAAATCACCGTGTTCTTACTAGTAAAGGAAGTGGGACCTCTACTCGACTCTGGATAGGATGAGCATTACCCCAGCCTTCGATGAAACTCACCTCACAATCTCATAGTTATATTCTTCAAGGATCATTTTCATCTCTTCATTTTCCGATTGCGCTTTTTGTTACTCAACGCAATATTCAGAGGCTGTTGTACGTGAAAATTCCAACTTTCACTGATCCGTACAAATAGTTTCTAAGTGACGTGAGAGCCCAGATGATTGCCAGTATTTCCTTTTTATTTGTGGTATAACTGTCTTCTGTTTCATTGAACGATCGGGATATGAAGGTTATTTGTTTACCTGCTTGCTCAAGGACAGCTCCTAGAGCGTAGTTTGATGCATCGGTAGTGAGGTGGAAATTCTTTTGATATTAGTGAAGTATTAATTTTATTGAAAGCGTCTAGGGCGCTTTTATCGAGCACAACTAGCTTTTTACTTGAGGCATTTTTGGACACGCGTCTCAAAATCGAGGTCAGAGGTTACGCTAACTTGTCGTAATCTCTGTTGAAGCATCAATAGTAGCCTGACATGCCCAGAAAAGACCGTAAGTCTTTCAATGTCTTCGGACATGAATTGCCTTTACTTTTGCAGGATTGATCTTTATGCCTGTTGGTGATATAATAAAACCAAGGAATTCGACTTCCTTACGGAAAAACTCGCACTTGTCCAATTGGACCTTCATGTTCGTTTTTTCTAGCGTAGGGAAAATTGTTTCGACATTTTCTAGGTGGATTTGCCATTATTGATAAATACTATTATGTCATCTATGTAGACATAACATATTTTGCCTTATACTACGGTGGTAGTGTAAGTTAGTTTTTCGTCTGGGTCAGTGAATAGATGTGGATATTTGTTTGTCAGACGAGTTATGTGGTGTTTTTGCGTTTCTGTCATGTGATCGGTTCACTGATGGTGATAGTTGCTGCTTTTCTTCATTACTATTATGTCATCTATGTAGACATAACATATTTTGCCTTATACTACGGTGGTAGTGTAAGTTAGTTTTTCGTCTGGGTCAGTGAATAGATGTGGATATTTGTTTGTCAGACGAGTTATGTGGTGTTTTTGCGTTTCTGTCATGTGATCGGTTCACTGATGGTGATAGTTGCTGCTTTTCTTCATTCTGATTCCGAATGTAAGAGAGTCATCATGGATGTTTATGGTGGCATTAAGGTCCTTAAGGATGTCGTTACCAATTATAGCGTCAAATGATTTCAAGGTGGGGAAAAGGAAAATTTTCAGATTTGTATCTGGTTTACCGAAAAAATGAATAAGTGTATAAAAAAATAAATAAATAATTAGCGCTATATATACCTCCTGGGAAGATTAAGGCTGAGCTTCTCTACCAATTTGTGGTATGCTGCTTCTAATTTTTCCTACAAATTGGGGGGACCTACAGTTTTTTGCCGATTCCGAACGGCGCGTCCCCGTTTTGAAAATCTTACGGAGGCCACCATTAATATGTGTATGGTGCGTTATTTGTATCTGTGCGGCGATGGAATTTGCAAAAAATGTTTGGTATTTGCTTTACGACATGGTGAGGCTGGATATAGTTCTTGCCTGATCCCGTATCAATTAACATTTTCAGAGTATTTCCGTTCTTCTTTCTGCATTCTATGTACGGCAGCAAAGAAATGCTCATCCAAAAAAATTAATGTCGATATGATCATGGGTTTCAGGTAGTGTGTTTTCTTCAGCATATTCCTGGACTGACTGCCCATTTTCTTCACAAGCCAAAGCTGCTTCGTATTCCTGTGCATTGGGAGTCCAGTCATATTTGTAGTGTTGGTCGTGTTCCTATTGCTGGTAATCCTGTTCTTGTGTAGTGTCTTGTTGGGCACCTGCCTCAATGTGAAAGTTCCTTTGTTATTTTAAGAGAACTTGTTGCGATGAATTGGAGGCTCTTTTAACGGGATTGTTTATTTGAGGTCTATTCATATAATTGACCGCTCTTGAATGTAACGATCCGGCGACGTCCTTTGGCTCTGGACGTGGATATTGCAGTTTAACGGAAGGTTGGCCTATTGGTCTATAATGTTGCATGTTGCGATAATTATTCGGCAGCGCTTGAGGGCGTTGATTAAATGCAAAGTTTTGTGGTGGAATCTGTGGCCTTGGGATGTATGCCAACTGGGGATAAAATTCATTGGAAGGTTTCTCAGGTGGTAGAGGTGGTGGAGGTAGTGGAAAGTGCTGAGGCTTCCTAGTTTGATTGTTATTGCTCAAACGATAATGTGAACGAAAATTCTGATTTTCTTATTTTAAATATAGATGCAGGGCCTGAGGGAGGTCTACTGGTTCCCTCATACCAAGGAGTCCTGGCAAACCACCTTTTGGTCCCCGGATGAAAGTGTCAAGGGCTTTGTCCCGCTAAGTGTGTGTGAGTAGATGCATAGATTCCATGCGGACTTCAATGCATCCAATCTTATTGAGAATGAGGAACAAGTGGCAATACACGCTTAGTTGAATTCTTGGATAGTGGAGTTACCTTGCACTAAGGGGGCCCTTTTGTACTCGAGAGTACCTTAGTCGCGTTTGCCTGTGTAGTGGAGGGCGAGGCATCTAGAGGATGCCTCCCAGTCCAAAGGGGTATTGTATGACTCGAGAGCAATATCGCCAGTACCCACGTTGTTACGTATGACGTTAAGGATGCCATAATATTTAGGCGATCCTTTTAGGGGTTCATAGATCTGAAGAATACGATCTACGCTTTTTTTTCAAGAGTTGTATTATCCTGTATTTCCTGAGAAATTGCGCAGGCACCTAACAACTTCCGGAATTTTGTCAAGTTCCGTTATGTTGGTAGCTAGATTTCAATCTATTGTTATGTCTGTAATGTTGGAAAAATTAACATTGTGGTTAAGAGCTGTCTGGACAAGGTTTCTTCCTTCCTGTCTTAAGATTTCTTTTACAATCCCTGTTGCGTTGTTCAGTACTTATATTAAGGAGGTTTGGAGGGAGTGGCTGTAGAGGTGGTGGTGTGCTAAGCACAGAAGATCGGATGATCCCGTTAGGTGGTGAATCGAAGAGTTGGACTATTATTATTAGAATCGGAGGGATCCCCGTTAGGTGGTTAGTTAGAGACTATTTTGCTATCGGCTACGAGCCTTGTTTAGTAAAAATTGAATTTTATAATTCTCTGGAGAGTCCCTTGTGTAGTGAATCTCAGACAATTTTATTTATTATAAATCGCAGCTCCAAGTTATATTAATTATTAGCTGTACAAGCACGATATTATTCTGTCACTTATCAAATTTTATCCTATTCGATTTATTAATATTTTACTTAAAATTTTCCTAAACTGTTGTGTTCACTTTTATTATCAATTGCAAAATATATTTCTATACCATTGAATTGCTCTTGATGTTTAAAATTGTCTACAAAATTTTCTACAAATTCTTTATAGTTACAACTTATATGTTTTAAAAGTTCCTAAAACTACCGTATCCGCTCCCCAGATGGGGTATGGGTTTCTTTGCTTCCGCTACTATTGGTACCACCAACACGGTTATGGGAGGATGTGTCACTTTCCCAATGGATTTCGACACTGGACCATCCCTTCGTTCGTGTATACGTACCACTATTCCACTTCGATACGTGCCTCTGTGTGTCCTGTTTCTTTTTTTAGAGAATTTCCAGCTATTCCACTTCCAGGCGACGCGATGGCATTCGACAGGCGACTTTTCGTGACAATTATTTTTCCGAATCCGGCTGTTTTTCTACAGGCGGCTTTTTGCGAGAATTATTTTAGACCATACGCACGAATTCGCGAACTTAAGCTGGTCCCTGCTCGGGCGCCAGTTAAGTTTTTAGTTACCTTTTTCTATTTTTAAAACATTAAGCCAACAGTTTCTATATTAGTTTTAGTTGAGGTTACAAAAGAGACTCCCTATAACTGACTTCCTACTCTTACTTAACACCTAGCTTTCGCCACCAATTGCTGACTGTTGCTTGTAATAATTTGTTACTGACGGTTGTTTATCATAATTTGTTGCTGATGGTTGTTTATCATAATTTGTTGCTGACTGTTGTTTAAGCAACGTTCTAAATACGGTGATTCGGTGTCAGCGTTAAACAAGTGTTTGCCTGATGTTGCTGACCCATAGGGTAATTGCCCAACTTATAATTCGTAAAGAGTTTCGTTAACTCCTCCCTGGTATGCTGCCAATAGTGGTGAAGACATGGGCGAAAACCTCATTGAATTCGAAGATTAGGAAAATATTAACGTACTAACCTATTCATACTTGATGTATATTGGAAAGATATTTCGTTATCCCTTGTCAATCTTTGTTTTGTTGCAAACCGGTTCCGGCGATCCGCCATCTTCATTCTATGTTTTCGTTCCGATCTGTGTCTATCCGTTGTTATGTTACTTAACCTATTTGAAATACTTACCTTGTATGAAACACTTACCGTAAACATATGAAATTACCCTATGAAATATTACTTTTAAATACTTACCATGAAATGTATGAAATTACCTTATTACCCGCGCACTTAACTTTCTCTAAAATACTTACATTTAAATTATATACGTATTTACGTTTTTGCATATACCTCTGTAAAGAATGAAAATACTTACCGTTTATTGGAATTCTTATATTTACACACAAGCACATACACAAGAACTAAGCGTTCTCTCTAAACGATATTGTCGCCTCTAATTCATAATAAAATAATAAAAAATTATTAAAACTTAATACATAAAAACAATGTCGGTTAGCGACTCGCTTAAAGGAAAATTTTTGTAAAATTGTGCAAATCAAAATTCTCAAAAGTGAAAAGGAACATATATATATACTCGTACAGTACATCAGTGAGCTTGAAACGCTTCAATAGGTGGCGAGCCCCCAAAAAAATTTTAACAAACATTTCAGAAAGTGTATATACCTAGTGGAAAAACACAATAAAAACTTGCAAGAGAAATTCAAGCCTATTGAAAAAAAAAATCATACTTACCCGTGAGAAAATGTTAATAAAATACATTAAAATATATAAGATACACAAGCTATTATTGAAAAAAGAGGGGGAAAATATATCCATCAAAGTTTTTGACAAGGCTCTGTACCTACCTTGAAAAAGCCCGAAAACCACCTTTTGAAAAAACATTCAATTTTTTTTTTCTAAATAAACCCCCATCGAGACTATATGCGAATCCTGCACAACTGCGAAATACTTGCCCTACTTAAGTTTCACGGTAGAAAAAATGGCACACCCTAATACACAGCTTTGTATTGCCACATACAAATTTACATAAGCTCCACCCGATTACTCTTCTTAATCTGTTTTTAAATTTCCATTATAAATTTGTTGTTAAAACACCTACATACTACCATAAGAAAACAAAAAGAGCAAAAAATCAAATGATACTCTTGACGCAGGTGAACACGACACAAGTCTCGAAACTTTCATTTTCGAAAGTAATAGAAAGAGGCGTTTTTACTCAAAGTGGTAAGCAACCCTGATAGCTGACCAAACAGAATCCCTGCTAAAGGTGAAAACCCAACTGCTCGAACGCCTATGGGAATCACTAGTAGGTGCCTACAAAAAGGTATACCTCTCCCCGATCCACCATCAGGCCACAGGTTCAGTGGAGCAAAAATACCACAAGTGCTCTGAAAGTTATGAAAATTGCATGGCAAAAATGATGGACGCAATGCACATTTTAAGACCCACTCCACAGATATCTCAATCCCGTACCTCTACAAATACTTCTAACTCTGCAGAATTTTTTCTCAAGGTACGACCGTGCGACACCTAAATATTCCACGGTGGGTACAAAGAGTGGCCAGCTTTTAGGGATATGTTTACGGCGGTCTACGGCAATCATCCCAAATGAACCCAGGCTCAGAAATTGTATCATCTGCGACAAAAAACAATACCAACTTACGGATGATGGTTTTCAGCTAGCATGGGACGCCCTAAAAGGTAGGTATGAAAACCATAGAATATTGGTTGACAACCAACTGAAGATCCTCATTAGTCTTTATCAAATATAGTCAGAAAATGGTGAACAGAATAAGAAACTGCAAACCACAATAAATAGCTGCTTATGCACAAGGTATTCCAATCTTTAATTGGGACCCCATCCTTGTGTATATATGCTCCTCGAAACTACCCAATGAAACACTCGCTCTATGGGAACAATCTCTAAGCTCCCGGAAAGAATTGCCACTGTGGGCAGATATTGACAATATGGAGATATGACCTCAAGATATGAAGTAGTGAAGAGACTTTACACATATCGCCCAGGTAAACCAAAAACTTCTCCACCTAATTTTACTCCGATGTCCACAAACAACAACTCTACCAATAGCTTCAATTTCTCAAACAGGTACAAAACGAATAACTTCCATACAGACCCACATCAAGTCTCATGTAAAGAGTTGCGTTAACTTATACACCAGTATCATACCAGTTGACATACTATTCAGTACATACACCAGTATCAAAGCAGCTGTCATACTAGTCGGGTTATGCCTCATTATCAAACCAGTTCTTTTTGGTTTGAAAAATACAAGAAAATTGCAAAATTACATTACAAACCACTTTATCAAAACTTCAGTCATCAGATATCAAATATGTATCAAAATAAACAGTACTTCTCTGCATGGAACAATAGGAACAGCACAGGCATACTACTTAAATTTTTTTTGAAATATTTGGTGGAATATTTAAAAATTTTAATATTTATCTCAGATAGAATCAAATCCCTACTTCTAAAAATATCTTTCAAGAAAATATTAGCTTTTTATGGTGAATATTATAAGTTTCGGAGATCTATGCAAATAACCATGCAGGTAACTCGCTTATTCTAGTACATAATGGGCAAGTTCTTAGTAACTGAATCTTTTAAAAAGTGCTATTTTAGCCACCTTGTTATTAGGTGTCCCTGCTCGCCATTTTTGAAGTTGCAGCTTCTAAACGATTCCGTTGGAGATTCACTGTTATTTTATTTATAAAAACTGCATTTCACAATCATATTAAGACAACCTTGAATACAAGAATATCTAATATTTCTTTTATGCATTTGTTAAAAACTTTTTCTTCAGAAATTTCAAATGAAAAATAAATGTTATTTACTTACACAATTGCTTTGACAAATGATCGTTTTGTTTCCACTTTTCTTCGTGGTTTTATTTGAGCACTGCTTACTCGTTGTTGGTTCGCGGCTGCGCCTCTATTGCAGTAGCGACATTTCTAAAAATAAGGGTGATTATGTTGGCATGCACGTACGTACATGATCTGCAACCCAAATGTACTATTTGAACACGAAAATCTCGAAAGGATTATGATATCACTAAAAAAACTATTATTTATAAGAAAGTTTTATATTTAATTTAAATAAATTAATATATGAAAACTAATAATATTAGTTAAACAGAAAATTAAAATGTAGGACGCCGCTTTTAACTGAACGATTGCTGTCCGAATAATGAATTCTATAGGTTAATTCTGTAAGCAGTCTCTAGTCACTAATAGCGACATTTTGTGCTAAATTTCAATTTTGAGACAACTTGGTATTCAATAACCTGTCTCACATCTCTAGTCTCAAAAAAATAGTCACTAATTTGTCAGCTGGTTCTAGGCAGGTCACAAACAGTAAAATATTGTATTAAAAATTAAAGAAATTAAAAAAATAATAAATTCTAAGTGTGGAAACATTTATATATTTAAAAAAATTATATTTAATACAAAAATGTAATCAAAAATAAAAATAATAAATTGTCCGGGATCCTGGGCTCGAACCTGCGTCGCTCACTTTGTACTCGAGACGCTTACTACCTTGGCTATCGCGATATCTATACATCTACTGTGAATTGCTGTACTTGAGATGTATGCAAGTGTGTTTTCACCACATCTCATTGGTGAACTTTGTGATTTTCTCTTACAGAATACCGACATCATCTGAAGTCACAAAAATTGTCTCTAATGAAATATCTCAAATTTAGTCACTTGAGATGAGACAGACTTACAGAATATACCCTGCAAAAACAGCACGGGTAAAATGATTAGTCAATTTACCCGGAGCCATACCGAAAATTTCCGTATTTCTCCCATCACATTTTTAAGAGCATCGGTAGACTTTTTGACCGTTTCTTTTCTTACGTTCCTGTATGTGTGGTTTTACATCTCGCTCATTCTCATTTATTTTGCACTAAGATAAACATACAGCTGCACTGCTCACACCTACAGTACTATACTGTCTCAGCTACTAGTCATATGAATGGTTATAGAACTCCAATTTTTAAAGGGAATTTACGACTTCTATGACCGGCATATAATGGGAAAAAATACTGAAATTTTACCCTCATGAATATGGCTATTTTACTATTATATTGACGACCACTTTATATTGATTTTAACAGCATACTTACGGAAATTTTACCAGAATTTAGAACGTAATTTTACCTGCTAACATCGTCCTCGCCAAACCCAATATAGCTGGTTGAAAGTTCCGCCGTAAAATTACATCCACTAATTACCTTCGACGGCAATCCAGAAGATTGGCCCTTGTTCTTGGCAAATTTCGTCGACAGTACAGGCCAGAACCTAATGCGACTGCAAAAAGCACTACAAGGCCACGCAAAGCGATTAGTGACGTCTATGCTAATTTACCCTGATGGCGGTTCAAAGGTGATGAAGGAACTGGAATTTAACTTTGGACATCAAGACTTGCTGATACGCTGCCGGTTGCAGAAAGTACAGCAGTTTCCTGCCATTAATGACAACCGTTTGGAACAACTTTCACAGTTTTCAAATCGAGTCTCTAATATCTCCGCGTTTTTCAAGTCAGCCAAATGTAAAGACCACCTTATGAACCCCATGTTGCTGGAACAGTTGATTTCCAAGCTTCCAGCATCCAAACAATTTGAATGGAGTAAGTATCCCGCTAATGTTTCACCATTCCCCACTGTTAACGTATTTTCAGTTTTGTAGAGCAACGAGGAGCAACCGTCATGTCCCTCATGCAACCAAATTCACTTTTTGCCAGATTGCCGAAAATTTCAGTCGCTCGATTTAGTCAACAAGTGGTCACTCGTCAAAGAAAATCGCCTGTGTTTTGGATGCTTGCAAAAAGGTCATAGTCTTTCAAATCGTCGTCAACGCAAAGCATGTTGCATCAACGGTTGTAAGCGTATGCATCATCAGTTATTACACGAGGATGTAGGGTCGCCATCCACATCATCGTCCGACCGTGAAAGAATTCTTAACTGTAGAGAAGATCAGGTAACCAGCCTTTTTAAAGTTGTCCCCGTAACTTTGCCAGGTCCTCGCGGTAAAATATCAGTTTATGCAATGTTTGATAAAGGGTCAGCAGTGTCGCTTTTAGAGGAGGATGTAGTCGTTAGGTGTTCACTCTCCAATGGTATGGTGATAGCCAGACAACGGAAAGTTCAAGGAAAGTGTCATTTGAGATAGGAGAAGTAAAAAGTCGTCACCAATTATCAATTAAAAACGTCCATACGATCAAAGGTCTCCACCTACCAAAGCAATCATTTGAAAAAAGTAATTTCAACCATTTGAAATCACTGCCCGTTCAGAGCTAAGTAGACGCCGAGCTAGTGTTGCTGTTGGCCTTAGACAATTGGAATTTGTGTTTATCTAACAAAGTTGTCGAAGCTGAACGTGATCCACCAATAGCAGCAGAAACAAAATTGGGTTGGGTGGTGTATGGACCACACCGACAAAAAAGCGTAACCTTGCCTAAGGTGCTTCACATGCGTAAGTCTTAATTATATACAAATTTAAATAAAGTAATTGAAGATTATTTTTCAAATGAGAGCTTTGGAGTACAAAGTACCAAAATCGTGTTGGAATCGGATGAAAATCAACGTGCCCGGCAGATTTTATCTGAAACCACAAAGGAAATCGGCCAGAGGTAGGATTGCTCTGGCGACAAGATTGCACCGAACTTCCAGCTAGCTATTCAATGGCCAACAGCGTTTATTAAATACTGAGTCGCGTATGCAGAAGGATTCCCTTTATGCGGAAAGTTACAAAAGGGAAATCGCAAAATATGGGGATAAGGGGTACGCCAGTAAGTTGACACAAAGTGAAGCCGCTATCGAAGGTCCCAGAACATGGTATCTCCCTCATTTTGGTGTGGTAAATCAGTCGAAACCCGTATTGTCTTTGAAGCAGCCGCCGTTATAAACTGTACATCATTGAACTCCGTATTACTGAAGGGTCCGAAGCAAGCTCAACCACTAATAACCATAATACATAAATTTCGTCGTAAGATTCGCAACGTTTTTTGTGGCATGGTAAGTCAACGGAACCGATATCTACTTATGTAATGTCGTCGATGATATTTGGAGCCATTCGTTCTCCTTACTGTGCCGAGTGGATTAAGAACGTCAACGCTGCTGTTGGAGCTAGAAGCCTTTTTCTAGCTCTGAATCTCAAACCGAAAAAAAGGGAATTGAAATTACAAATTAGGTATGTGAAATGAATTGCATATAATGTTAAGGCGTGGTCCGTTGCAACGATACTAATTATCGCCTTCAAAAGCGTGTAAACAGGTAGCGTAGAGGTAACGAAGAATCTGCTGTGATATTGTTTGTTGTTTATGCGAGCAGTGGTGTGATATTTATGCCGCAGGCGCTGTACAGGTGCAGGCGCTGTACAATGAAAGGCTCTCATGCTTACAGCTGAAATTCAACTGAGTAGCACCCATATAACATCACAACACAACACATCGTCATCCCAGAATATTAATTTTCCAAAGTTGAAATTTTCTACATTTGATGGTTGCTATCGTGATTGGCTGGACTTTCGCAATATGTTTTTGGTTCTCGTCGACAAAAATCCAGACCTTTCAGGTATCGAAAGACTCTAATACCTTCGATCAAGCCTCACGGGGTGAGCGGCCACCCTCATACACGCGAACTATAGGAAAGCATTGCAGTTACTAGAGTCACACTTCGACCACAAGCGATACATATTTCAGTCGCAACACAACACATTTTCGAAACCCAACGCATCCCTACCCCTACGGTAGCCAATCTTCGTAACTTTGTTGACGTCGTAAATGCAAATATGCGCCCCGTGCAATCATTGGCATCATCAACACAAATTGGCAATGGGTTACTGCTTGACTTGGCAACTTCCAAACTCGATCACGAGACACAGGTGAAATGGGAATAAGTGGCGACAAAGTGGGATCGCAACTCACATTAGATCTCACTGACATTTCCAGCGTGGGAAGATCTTGGATCATTCCTCGAACGTCGTTGTCAACTTATAATTATGATCGATCAAAATGCTTTTACAACCAAGGCCTCACACCGTCCACCAGAAGCAACAACGTCGCACCCCAAACCTCGTCAACCTCCTAGCAACTGTCTTTTCTAGCCACCGGCCAACAAACGTGCAATTTGTGTGAAGGTTCCGATAATCATAATCCTTTCAACTGTTCAGTGTTTACGAAGTTGACCCCCATACAGCGATATAACGTAGCGAAGAAGAAGAATTTATGCTTGAACTGCTTGGGTCCAAATCACTCATCGAAAGCATGTCCGTCCACGCATAAATGTCAAGTATGTCGGGTAAGTCACCACACATTATTGCATAGTTCGCAACCAACCCCAAGCAATTCACTATCCCCATCGTCGACGGCGCCATGTACCAGCACTAAAACCACCTCAACCCCAACCGTGCTACAGGTTTGTCAGAATAGGTAAGAAGTTGTATTAGCCACAGCCCTGGTTCAGCTTCGAAATTTATCAGGCCAACCATTGTCGCTCGTGCACTGCTGGACTTCGCATCACAATTGCATTGCATAACGGAGCGCGTGGCTCAGCTACTACACGTACCTCGCACAAGGGTTCCGTTGGAGATCAGTGGCACAGGCTTATGTGGATCAAAGTCGCAGTTCCTGTGCAAGGTAGAACTACTCTTTACACGCAATATATTCGTCGACGATAGATGTGGTCATCAGGAACGCAATAACGGCGTACCAATCGCGCAAGCCATTAAACACTGAAGCGTGGAACATACCCAGAAATATCACCCTTGCTGACAAAACCTTTGACAGACCAGGGCCGGTCGATATACTGCTGGAAGCAAGTATATTTTATGAGCTACTGTTAGTTGGACAGATCAAATTAAGCAACAACTTGCCTGTACTTCAAAAAACCAAGGTTGGGTGGGTGGTCGCCGGGGCTGTAACGAGTCCACCACTTCTGTCGTCAGCGTCATTAGTCGCATCATACACCACGTCAGTAGGCTTAGACTGTCTACTTTGCAACTTATGGTCATCCCAATTTAAAAACGATTCAGCACTTTCTGAATCAGTGTCACTCACATTAGAATCTTCGTTTGATCTCATTTTGGAAAAATTCTGGCGCATCGAGCATTATTCACATCAAATACAAGCTTTAACGGCTGATGAAATTAGATGTTAAAACCATTTCGTGGAGACAACAGCACGACGCGCCATTACCAACAAATTCGTCGTTCGTTTACCATTCAAGGAATCGTCAGAGTCCTTAGGAAGCTCGTATGATATAGCACAGAGGCGATTAATTTCCATGGAATCCAAACTTCGGCGCAGCAATAGTTTGGAACGTGACTACTGCTCGTTTATGAGGGAATACATCGAGCTCTCTCATATTATTCGCATTCCTGATCCTGGCGCCTTCGTAAATTACATTCCGCACCACGCCGTGATGAAGCTGGATAGTAGCACCACCAAACTACGGGTTGTTTTTGACGCATCGTGCCGTATCTCTCTGCAGATGTACGAGAAACAGAGCGGGAACAAATCATTAAACTCGATGACATCGACTACGTGAAAGCATTGGGCCTCATGTGGTCCCCCACCCTAGATAGTTTTTAGTTTCGCTATACACCACCACCAATATCAGCTAAGGTCAGCAAGAGAAACATCCTGTCTAACGTCACCAGATTCTTCGATCCACTTGGACTACTTAACCCACTAATTGTCACATGTAAGGTCTTGTTGCAACAATTATGGAAGCTTCGAGTGAATTGGGACGAAAGTGTACCTCCTGACGTGCACACACAATGGGAATCGTTCATTGACAAACTTCCTCTTCTCGGAAATATGCAAATACCCAGGTTAGTACCATTCCATTATAACTCTAAAGGAAGTTAGTCTGCCACGATTGAAATTATGTGCTGCCCTGCTACTAGCAGAGTTATTGGAGTCGGTGTGCAAAAAACTTAATCACGATCCAGTCAACGTCACTGCTGGACAGACTCCATGATCACGCTTTGCTGAATAAAAGGAGAACCATCGCGATGGACAACATTCGTCAGCAACCGAGTAACCCAAATTCAGTTGCTCACCAATCACTATCACTGGCACAACATCCCCAGCGCGCTTAACCCAGCAGATATACTGTCGCGGGGGCGAAAGTCGACCAGCTCATTGAAAACAAACAACCACCATAATTACATCACCCCATTAGAGATGAATAATGCTTTACTCACCATTTGCCATCTTATTCAAAGACACTCATTCTGCGAGGAATTTACCAACTTGCAGTCAAATCTACCACTTCCTCGGAAATCACCATTTTCGCAGCTTACACCATTTTTGCACAACGGAATCATCAGAGTCGGAGGGCGACTGAAAAATTCATTATTAAGCTTTGATGAAAAGCACCAAATTTTATTGCCAAAATCGCATCCTTTCGTTCACACAATTATCATGTATTTTCATCGACATCATCTACACGTTGGGTGTCAAACATTACTCAGCATACTTCCAGAACGGTTTTGGGTTATTAACGCCAGAAGCACCATCAAGTACGAACTTCACAAATGTATAACCTCTTATCTTTTCCGGCCAATACTGACAGAGCAACTAATGGGAAGTTTGCCAAGAGACAGAGTAGTGAGGTCGCTGCCCTTTGAGAAAACCGGGGTGGACTATTGTGGTGCTTTACTCATCACCCAATGCCTCAGAGGTAAAGCTCCTATTAAAGTTTACATAGAAATATTTATATGTTTTAGCATTAAAGGATTCCACCTTGAGTTAGGTCCGCACCTCACCACAGATGCATTCATCGCGGCCTTGAAGCGATTCATTTCTCGCCGCGGAAAATGTCGGGTCATCTACTCCGACAACGCCACAAATTTTGTTGGCGCAAACCGCGAACTAAGGGAACTCCTTTATCAACACACGTCACAACAGTATGCAGACAATGTTCAATCGGCCTGCTCCATGGAAGGGATCGAATGGAAATTCATACCCCCAAGGTCACCACACTTTGGTGGTTTGTGGGAAAGCGCAGTCAAGAAGTCTAAACATTATCTTCGACGCGTGATTGGCTTCCATATTCTCACCTTCGACGTCCTGCACACTATTTGGGCGCTGATAAGCCATCAAAATGTTCACTGGGTTAAAATTATGCAGCAGCAGCGTAAGGGACTACGTTAGCAGCGTTTCACCTAGCTGCAACTTCTTTGGATGTTTTTGACTGAAGATCGCGCTACTCAAGAGCTTATACAAAAGTGCGTGCATAAAAAATTATTATTTTGGCACGGAATAAATATCACACCACTGCTCGCATAAACAACAAACAATATCACAGCAGATTCTTCGTTACCTCTACGCTACCTGTTTACACCCTTTTGAAGGCGATAATTAGTATCGTTGCAACGGACCACGCCTTAACATTATATGCAATTCATTTCACATACCTAATTTGTAATTTCAATTCCCTTTTTTTCGGTTTGAGATTCAGAGCTAGAAAAAGGCTTCTAGCTCCAACAGCAGCGTTGACGTTCTTAATCCACTCGGCACAGTAAGGAGAACGAATGGCTCCAAATATCATCGACGACATTACATAAGTAGATATCGGTTCCGTTGACTTACCATGCCACAAAAAACGTTGCGAATCTTACGACGAAATTTATGTATTATGGTTATTAGTGGTTGAACTTGCTTCGGACCCTTCAGTAATACGGAGTTCAATGATGTAGAGTTTATAACGGCGGCTGCTTCAAAGACAATACGCAGTTTTCTGGGTTTCGACTGATTTACCACACCAAAATGAGGGAGATACCATGTTCTGGGACCTTCGATAGCGGCTTCACTTTGTGTCAACTTTCTGGCGTACCCCTTATCCCCATATTTTGCGATTTCCCTTTTGTAACTTTCCGCATAAAGGGAATCCTTCTGCATACGCGACTCAGTATTTAATAAACGCTGTTGGCCATTGAATAGCTAGCTGGAAGTTCGGTGCAATCTTGTCGCCAGAGCAATCCTACCTCTGGCCGATTTCCTTTGTGGTTTCAGATAAAATCTGCCGGGCACGTTGATTTTCATCCGATTCCAACACGATTTTGGTACTTTGTACTCCAAAGCTCTCATTTGAAAAATAATCTTCAATTACTTTATTTAAATTTGTATATAATTCAGACTTACGCATGTGAAGCACCTTAGGCAAGGTTACGCTTTTTTGTCGGTGTGGTCCATACACCACCCAACCCAATTTTGTTTCTGCTGCTATTGGTGGATCACGTTCAGCTTCGACAACTTTGTTAGATAAACACAAATTCCAATTGTCTAAGGCCAACAGCAACACTGGCTCGGCGTCTACTTAGCTCTGAACGGGCAGTGATTTCAAATGGTTGAAATTACTTTTTTCAAATGATTGCTTTGGTAGGTGGAGACCTTTGATCGTATGGACGTTTTTAATTGATAATTGGTGACGACTTTTTACTCCTCCTATCTCAAATGACACTTTCCTTGAACTTTCCGTTGTCTGGCTATCACCATACCATTGGAGAGTGAACACCTAACGACTACATCCTCCTCTAAAAGCGACACTGCTGACCCTTTATCAAACATTGCATAAACTGATATTTTACCGCGAGGACCTGGCAAAGTTACGGGGACAACTTTAAAAAGGCTGGTTACCTGATCTTCTCTACAGTTAAGAATTCTTTCACGGTCGGACGATGATGTGGATGGCGACCCTACATCCTCGTGTAATAACTGATGATGCATACGCTTAAAACCGTTGATGCAACATGCTTTGCGTTGACGACAATTTGAAAGACTATGACCTTTTTGCAAGCATCCAAAACACAGGCGATTTTCTTTGACGAGTGACCACTTGTTGACTAAATCGAGCGACTGAAATTTTCGGCAATCTGCAAAAAGTGAATTTGGTTGCATGAGGGACATGACGGTTGCTCCTGGTTGCTCTTCTTCTTCTTTAAATGGTCATCTAACCGCCTGGGCGATTTTGACCGTCCAACATAGCTCGCCAGTCGTTTCTTCGTTGCGCCAACTGGCGCCAATTGGAAACACCGCGGGATCGCAAATCGGTCTCCACTTGGTCCTTCCATCGGAGTGGTGGTCTCCCTCTTCCTCTGCTTCCACCGGCGGGTGCCGATAAGAATACCTTCTGGGCTGGAGCATCTTCGCTCATTCGCACTACGTGGCCTAGCCAGCGAAGCCGCTGTGTTTTAATTCGCTGAACTATGTCGGCGTCTGCGTAAAGTTCATACAGCTCATCATTAAATCTTCTTCGGTACTCGCCTTCGCCAACGCGTAGAGGTCCACAAATCTTTCGAAGAACCTTTCTCTCGAATACTCCCAGAGCCGCCTCATCAGATGTTGTTAGTGTCCACGCTTCTGCACCATATAGCAGGACGGGTGCGATGAGTGACTTGTAGAGTGTTATTTTCGTTCGTCGAGAGAGGACTTTACTTTTCAATTGCCTACTCAGTCCGAAGTAGCATTTGTTTGCAAGAGTAATTCTTTGTCGGATTTCTAGGCTAACATTATTGTTGGTGTTAATGCTGGTTCCCAGGTAAACGAAGTCCTTTACTATTTCGAAATTATTGCTGCCAACAGTGGCTTGGTTGCCAAGGCGCGAATGCGCTGACTCTTTGCATGATGACAGAAGGTACTTCGTTTTGCCCTCGTTCACCACCAATCCCATTTTCTCCGCTTCTTTTTCTAATTTGGAATTCCTGGTTGCTCTACAAAACTGAAAATACGTTAACAGTGGGGAATGGTGAAACATTAGCGGGATACTTACTCCATTCAAATTGTTTGGATGCTGGAAGCTTGGCAATCAACTGTTCCAGCAACATTGGGTTCATAAGGTGGTCTTCACATTTGGCTGACTTGAAAAACGCGGAGATATTAGAGACTCGATTTGAAAACTGTAAAAGTTGTTCCAAACGGTTGTCATTAATGGCAGGAAACTGCTGTACTTTCTGCAACCGGCAGCGTATCAGCAAGTCTTGATGTCCAAAGTTAAATTCCACTTCCTTCATCACCTTTGGAACGCCATCAGGGTAAATTAGCATAGACGTCTTTAATCGCTTTGCGTGGCCTTGTAGTGCTTTTTGCAGTCGCATTAGGTTCTGGCCTGTACTGTCGACGAAATTTGCCAAGAACAAGGGCCAATCTTCTGGATTGCCGTCGAAGGTAATTAGTGGATGTAATTTTACGGCGGAACTTTCAACCAGCTATATTGGGTTTGGCGAGGACGATGTTAGCAGGTAAAATTACGTTCTAAATTCTGGTAAAATTTCCGTAAGTATGCTGTTAAAATCAATATAAAGTGGTCGTCAATATAATAGTAAAATAGCCATATTCATGAGGGTAAAATTTCAGTATTTTTTCCCATTATATGCCGGTCATAGAAGTCGTAAATTCCCTTTAAAAATTGGAGTTCTATAACCATTCATATGACTAGTAGCTGTGACAGTATAGTACTGTAGGTGTGAGCAGTGCAGCTGTATGTTTATCTTAGTGCAAAATAAATGAGAATGAGCGAGATGTAAAACCACACATACAGGAACGTAAGAAAAGAAACGGTCAAAAAGTCTACCGATGCTCTTAAAAATGTGATGGGAGAAATACGGAAACTTTCGGTATGGCTCCGGGTAAATTGACTAATCATTTTACCCGTGCTGTTTTTGCAGGGTATATTCTGTAAGTCTGTCTCATCTCAAGTGACTAAATTTGAGATATTTCATTAGAGACAATTTTTGTGACTTCAGATGATGTCGGTATTCTGTAAGAGAAAATCACAAAGTTCACCAATGAGATGTGGTGAAAACACACTTGCATACATCTCAAGTACAGCAATTCACAGTAGATGTATAGATATCGCGATAGCCAAGGTAGTAAGCGTCTCGAGTACAAAGTGAGCGACGCAGGTTCGAGCCCAGGATCCCGGACAATTTATTATTTTTATTTTTAATTAAATTTTTGTATTAAATATTATTTTTTTAAATATATAAATGTTTCCACACATAGAATTTATTATTTTTTTAATTTCTTTAATTTTTAACCCAATATTTTACTGTTTGTGACCTGCCTAGAACCAGCTGACAAATTAGTGACTATTTTTTTGAGACTAGAGATGTGAGACAGGTTATTGAATACCAAGTTGTCTCAAAATTGAAATTTAGCACAAAATGTCTCTATTAGTGACTAGAGACTGCTTACAGAATCCACCTATAGAATTCATTATTCGGACAGCAATCGTTCAGTTAAAAGCGGCGTCCTACATTTTAATTTTCTGTTTAACTAATATTATTAGTTTTCATATATTAATTTATTTAAATTAAATATAAAACTTTCTTATAAATAATAGTTTTTTTAGTGATATCATAATCCTTTCGAGATTTTCGTGTTCAAATAGTACATTTGGGTTGCAGATCATGTACGTACGTGCATGCCAACATAATCACCCTTATTTTTAGAAATGTCGCTACTGCAATAGAGGCGCAGCCGCGAACCAACAACGAGTAAGCAGTGCTCAAATAAAACCACGAAGAAAAGTGGAAACAAAACGATCATTTGTCAAAGCAATTGTGTAAGTAAATAACATTTATTTTTCATTTGAAATTTCTGAAGAAAAAGTTTTTGACAAATGCATAAAAGAAATATTAGATATTCTTGTATTCAAGGTTGTCTTAATGTGATTGTGAAATGCAGTTTTTATAAATAAAATAACAGTGAATCTCCAACGGAATCGTTTAGAAGCTGCAACTTCAAAAATGGCGAGCAGGGACACATAATAACAAGGTGGCTAAAATAGCACTTTTTAAAAGATTCAGTTACTAAGAACTTGCCCATTATGTACTAGAATAAGCGAGTTACCTGCATGGTTATTTGCATAGATCTCCGAAACTTATAATATTCACCATAAAAAGCTAATATTTTCTTGAAAGATATTTTTAGAAGTAGGGATTTGATTCTATCTGAGATAAATATTTAAATTTTTAAATATTCCACAAAATATTTCAAAAAAATTTTAAGTAGTATGCCTGTGCTGTTCCTATTGTTCCATGCAGAGAAGTACTCTTTATTTTGATACATATTTGATATCTGATGACTGAAGTTTTAATAAAGTGGTTTGTAATGTAATTTTGCAATTTTCTTGTATTTTTCAAACCAAAAAGAACTGGTTTGATACTGAGGCATAACCTGACTAGTATGACAGCTGCTTTGATACTGGTGTATGTACTGAATAGTATGTCAACTGGTATGATACTGGTGTATAAGTTAACGCAACTCTTTACATGAGACTTGATGTGGGTCTGTATGGAAGTTATTCGTTTTGCACCTGTTTGAGAAATTGAAGCTATTGGTAGAGTTGTTGTTTGTGGACATCGGAGTAAAATTAGGTGGAGAAGTTTTTGGTTTACCTGGGCGATATGTGTAAAGTCTCTTCACTACTTCATATCTTGAGGTCATATCTCCATTATTGTCAATATCTGCCCACAGTGGCAATTCTTTCCGGGAGCTTAGAGATTGTTCACATAGAGAGAGTGTTTCATTGGGTAGTTTCGAGGAGCATATATACACAAGGATGGGGTCCCAATTAAAGATTGGAATACCTTGTGCATAAGCAGCTATTTATTGTGGTTTGCAGTTTTTTATTCTGTTCACCATTTTCTGACTATATTTGATAAAGACTAATGAGGGTCTTCAGTTGGTTGTCAACCAATATTCTATGGTTTTCATACCTACCTTTTAGGGCGTCCCATGCTAGCTGAAAACCATCATCCGTAAGTTGGTATTGTTTTTTGTCGCAGATGATACAATTTCTGAGCCTGGGTTCATTTGGGATGATTGCCGTAGACCGCCGTAAACATATCCCTAAAAGCTGGCCACTCTTTGTACCCACCGTGGAATATTTAGGTGTCGCACGTTCGTACCTTGAGAAAAAATTCTGCAGAGTTAGAAGTATTTGTAGAGGTACGGGATTGAGATATCTGTGGAGTGGGTCTTAAAATGTGCATTGCGTCCATCATTTTTGCCATGCAATTTTCATAACTTTCAGAGCACTTGTGGTATTTTTGCTCCACTGAACCTGTGGCCTGATGGTGGATCGGGGAGAGGTATACCTTTTTGTAGGCACCTACTAGTGATTCCCATAGGCGTTCGAGCAGTTGGGTTTTCACCTTTAGCAGGGATTCTGTTTGGTCAGCTATCAGGGTTGCTTAACACTTTGAGTAAAAACGCCTCTTTCTATTACTTTCGAAAATGAAAGTTTCGAGACTTGTGTCGTGTTCACCTGCGTCAAGAGTATCATTTGATTTTTTGCTCTTTTTGTTTTCTTATGGTAGTATGTAGGTGTTTTAACAACAAATTTATAATGGAAATTTAAAAACAGATTAAGAAGAGTAATCGGGTGGAGCTTATGTAAATTTGTATGTGGCAATACAAAACTGTGTATTAGGGTGTGCCCTTTTTTCTACCGTGAAACTTAAGTAGGGCAAGTATTTCGCAGTTGTGCAGTATTCGCATATAGTCTCGATGGGGTTTTATATAGAAAAAAAAAAAATTGAATGTTTTTTCAAAAGGTGGTTTTCGGGCTTTTTCAAGGTAGGTACAGAGCCTTGTCAAAAACTTTGATGGATATATTTTCCCCCTCTTTTTTCACTAATAGCTTGTGTATCTTATATATTTTAATGTATTTTATTAACATTTTCTCACGGGTAAGTATGATTTTTTTTTCAATAGGCTTGAATTTCTTTTGCTAGTTTTTATTGTGTTTTTCCACTAGGTATATACACTTTCTGAAATGTTTGTTAAAATGTTTTTGGGGGTTCGCCACCTATTGAAGCGTTTCAAGCTCACTGATGTACTGTACGAGTATATATATATGTTCCTTTTCACTTTTGAGAATTTTGATTTGCACAATTTTACAAAAATTTTCCTTTAAGCGAGTCGCTAACCGACATTGTTTTTATGTATTAAGTTTTAATAATTTTTTAGGTCACTGATTCAGTAATGGCACCATAAGGACCATGTATCAAACCATGATAAAAAAAAAAGCGGATTTAATGTTAACAAATGTAATATATTATGAATTAGAGGCGACAATATCGTTTGGAGAGAACGCTTAGTTCTTGTGTATGTGTTTGTGTGTAAATATAAGAGTTCCAATAAAAGGTATGTTTTTTCATTCTTTACAGAGGTATATGCAAAAACGTAAATACGTATATAATTTAAATGTAAGTATTTTAGAGAAAGTTAATAGATCTGTCCAAGCTGCAATTTATTTCAATTTCAATTTCAATTTATTATAAATTTAAATACATTAGCACATTAAGATTAAATCTTTTATTGCGCAATACAAACAGAAGACTTATAAATATAAACAATTATAAAGTATGAAAAATATGAAGATGTATGAATAAATAGTAGAATTTAAAACAAGCTCAGCATAACAATATATAAATAAAAATAAACATAATAAACATAAACATAAACATAATGGCCCGTAGTCATAGTCAAACCTAAACAAGATTTCAAGGCAGTCAAAGCTTTTTGACACAACTTTACATGTGCTAACTGTCAAAAATGCTTAAACTACCTTGAGATCATGTTTAATTTTGACTATGACTATGGGCCAATGACATCAGGACTATGTTACAATTATAACAACTATAAACTATTTAGGTTGGTAAATAAAAAAACACCAGATTTAAAAACATCAATTTATGCGATTCTATTACTAAAATAGTCAAAGATTACATTTTTAAAATTATTTTCTCGCATTGAGTTTCTTAAAGACTGAGGAATGGAGTTCCAGAGCCTGACACCGTTAATAAAGAAAAGCCTGGAAGAGGTTAAGTAATTGAACTTTGGCAGAATAAAATTAGAGGAGCGTGTGCTTTTGGAGAACGTAAGCTTATCGTACAAATAATCGGGCTTTTTGTAAACTAGTAATTTAAACATAAAAATGCAATTACGCGCTTTGATAAAGTTTATTAGGTCACATCCAAGTATTGAGTTTCTCAGCGTAGATAAGTGATCGAATTTCTTCAGACCGTGCACATATCTAGTGGCATGGTTAAAAGCAACACTGAGTTTATGAAGGGAACCAGCATCTAAATTGCTATAAACAACCTCAAAGTAGGTAATATAGGGAACAATAAGACTCAAAATAAGCTTCTTCTTCGTCTCAGAAGGTACGAATACTGATGACAATCTAAGGCAACGCAATGTGTAATAAATTTTTCCCACAACTTGATTGACGTGGTCCACACAGGACAACTTGGAGTTGATTACAAAGCCCAGATTTCTTACTTTTTCGACCAACTGAAGTCTGGCAGAGCCAATATAAAGGTGTGGAATATTAGAAAACTGTATTTTATCTTTGAATATTGGGAGTACATATGATTTTTGAGCGTTAAGGCATAGAAGATTTGACCTGGACCACTCCATAATCGATCGTAAGTCGTCATTCAACTTATCAGTTAAATCCTGAACCATACTAACATGGCTTGAGATGTATAATTGCACATCATCAGCGTAAGCGTGCCGTCGAACAAAAGAACAGACATTAAAAATGTAATTAATAAAAATACTGAAGAGAAGGGGACCCAAGACCGAGCCCTGTGGTACTCCAGACTTAGTGTACCTCACTTCAGAGAAATTGTTGTCAATTTTAACCTTTTGAGTTCTATCGCTTAGATAGCTCTTAACAAGTTTAACTGCATTATTATCAAAACCGAAACATTTGTATAGCTTATCACAGAGAAGACTATGGTTGACAGAGTCAAATGCCTTGGAGAAATCCAAAAGACACAAAAGAGTCAGGTGACCCTTGTCAAACTCCTGGCGGATGTCATCGAGTATTTTCGTGACAGCAGTCGAGCAAGAATGAGCTTCTCTAAAACCCGATTGGAATGGACTAAGGAGATTATTTTTTTCAATAAACGCGGTAATTTGATTCGCCATAAGTATCTCATATACCTTAGACAGGCCAGTTAGTATGCTTATGGGTCTGAAATCGGAGGGCTCAGTAGCCCCAGGTTTCTTAGGGAGGGGGGTAACAATTGCTTCTTTCCATGCGGCAGGGAAAGTCGAAGTAGTGAAACAGTGGTTTATCAGGTGAGTAAAACAGCTCAAAATGTTAGGCAAAATTAACTTGATGAATTTAAGTGGAATGCCATCAGACCCGATTGCATTTGATTTAATACTATAAACACACTTAGCCACTTCAAGTTCCCCAACCGGCACGAACTGGAACTCAGGCAAGGGTGATACAGCGGAGAAGGAATTTAAAGGGAGAAGACTATGGGATGCAGAGGAGCTAGATGAAACAAAAAATGAATTGAGTAGGTTAGGGTCTAACCGCTTTAAATTAGACCATAGCTGTTTAGGGGGCAAATCGGTATTAAGTTTGCCAAGGTAAAATTTCTTTTTAGCCAGTAGAACAGAGGTAGAAGCTTTGTTACGAGACTGCTTATAGGCGATCCAGTTTTCACTAGTAGGTTTTCTTTTCCAAGCGTTATATGCGAGGTTGCGGTTTTTTATGGCCACTTTGACCTCACGTGTAATCCAAGGGCCAGAACGCGCTTACGAAGTGGTACATGCTTGTTTAGGAAGTAAGTTAGAGATTGCGTTAGGAAATTAAGTTTGTCATCAACCGTGACTAATTGCCAGCAACATTCCCAGGAGAAGTTGTTTAAATCAAAGAACAAACTGTTTAAATTAATGGCATTGTAATCACGGTAGTAAAAACCTGTTGTTGAAACATCACTATATTGTAATTTAAAATTTAAAGTACAAAAGATTAAGTCGTGATCAGACACAAAGGACAATTGATCAAATAGTACTACACCGGTGGAAGTTGGGACAATAAAGATGTCCAATAAACTCGGACGCGTATTGCACGAAAACCTAGTAGGCATTTGGCTATTAACAACGGACATGCCAGTAGATGCGATAGTGTCTACGAAATTGACCGAAGTGGAGTCAGGAGTTAATAAATTGATATTAAAATCCCCGCAAACAACTAAATGATCAAAATCGGTTAATTTGGAAGAAATATCGTCAAAGAATGAACGATAAGAAGAGTTTTTATTCGGGTTGTAGACACAAGACACAAGCACTTTTGAGATAGAATCGGATAGAACTACGGAGAGAAACTCAATTTCGGAGAGAAACTCAATTTCAGATAAAGACGACCGATTGATAACGTTAACAACTAAGTAATCTCTACAATAAATAGCCACACCACCTCCTTCTTTACCCGACTGATCATTCCTGAACAGCTTGTAATTTTTAATAGAGTAAAACTGATCTGGAATATCGGGGTGAAACCATGTCTCCGACACGCAGATGACATCAACAGTAGATAGTTCAAAGATGCTCCTAATATAATCTAACTTTTCACTGTTCAAACTACGAGCATTAAAATGCACAGCTTTGAAACCATCTGCATGTTTGCACAGCACATTAACCATAATAGAATGATCAAATTTCATAATTACTAAACAAGCAATAGTTTATATATTGAACTTACTTACTTACTTATGTACATATGTATGTGACCAGACTACGATCGGCAAACAAAGAAAAATTAAAAAATAGCTAGTTCGTCAAAACAGAGCATAAACGTAAATATGTCACAGCGTGTGTGTAGGTAAATACGTAAATAGATATGATAAAATAAAATATATAAAAATATAAACAATTAGGCGCCAACAATGCTGCATAAGTCGTCACCGCTTGTTACACTGACAGGTTGATTGCTGCTTGAGACACGAACGAAGATTACTCCCCTTCGGGAGAACACACTGCTTAGTTTACTTGCCTTCTTGTACTTAAGAGCAGCCTGCAAGAATTTTCTATTGGCGGCAGAAAGGCTCTCAAATATGCTAAAATTGTTGTCACTATCGAAACCGGCCAATTTAAGAGAAACAGCCGAGTTGTTGTGTTTTCGATAATTGGCAAACGCTGAAAGAGTGCGAGTGCGATCATATGGTGATACGAATTTAACTATCACAGCGCTGTTTGGTCGCTCAGCAGTGTGTTTGGTGCGAAAAATGTCGCGAAGAGGAGGAGGGGAGAAGCCAATAGACTTGCAAACGCGATCAAAAATGTACGATAGGTTTTCTTCGCTGGCGTAAGGTAAACCAAAAATGACAGCGTCGGCCGAATTGTTGTTGTTTCCCCTCTCAGCTTTTAAGTTTTCCAATTCCTCTTTAACTGCCTTTAGCTCCACTGTCAAGGTGCGCACCGTTGCCGATTCCTCTTCAAGCCTGCGTTCTACTTTTTCAATACGCTGAGCAAAGGCATCAATGTTCTCCTGCAGCTTAGCTGTAAATTTCCGCTCAAGTGAAGCAATCTCTTCGGATAATTGAGAGTAGATACCGCTTATTCTCTAACCGATCCTCTCTTCCATCGACAGAATTTTATCTTCTGTTGATTGTAAAGCAGCGAGTATCGAATCAGAGAGGGTTTCGTTACTCTCCAGCCGCAGAGTTTTTGATGCTGGAGAATCTTTGTTAGCTGTTTGAAGTTTACGCTTACCAGCGGAATCCATGGAAAAGTACTTGAAACAATGATCAGCAGCAGCAATTAACGATTTGCTATATTACTAGAGGTCAAAGCACCAGCAAACACAACTCGAGAATATTTTGTATTGCTTTTTTTTTTTTTTTTTATTTGTTTATATTTTGTTTTACTCAACACTGTCCGCCTCTTTCACTGATCACACTCTGAGAACTCGGACAACCGTGCGCGGGTAATAAGGTAATTTCATACATTTCATGGTAAGTATTTAAAATTAATATTTCATAGGGTAATTTCATATGTTTACGGTAAGTGTTTCATACAAGGTAAGTATTTCAAATAGGTTAAGTAACATAACAAGGGATAGACACAGATCGGAACGAAAACATAGAATGAAGATGGCGGATCGCCGGAACCGGTTTGCAACAAAACAAAGATTGACAAGGGATAACGAAATATCGTTCCAATATACATCAAGTATGAATAGGTTAGTACGTTAATATTTTCCTAATCTTCGAATTCAATGAGGTTTTCGCTCATGTCTTCACCACTATTGGCAGCATACCAGGGAGGGGTTAACGAAACTCTTTACGAATTATAAGTTGGGCAATTACCCTATGGGTCAGCAACATCAGGCAAACACTTGTTTAACGCTGACACCGAATCACCGTATTTAGAACGTTGCTTAAACAACAGTCAGCAACAAATTATGATAAACAACCATCAGCAACAAATTATGATAAACAACCGTCAGTAACAAATTATTACAAGCAACAGTCAGCAATTGGTGGCGAAAGCTAGGTGTTAAGTGAGAGTAGGAAATCAGTTATAGGGAGTCTCTTTTGTAACCTCAACTAAAACTAATATAGAAACTGTTGGCTTAATGTTTTAAAAATAGAAAAAGGTAACTAAAAACTTAACTGGCGCCCGAGCAGGGACCAGCTTAAGTTCGCGAATTCGTGCGTATGGTCTAAAATAATTCTCGCAAAAAGCCGCCTGTAGAAAAACAGCCGGATTCGGAAAAATAATTGTCACGAAAAGTCGCCTGTCGAATGCCATCGCATCGCCTGGAAGTGGAATAGCTGGAAATTCTCTAAAAAAAGAAACAGGACACACAGAGGCACGTATCGAAGTGGAATAGTGGTACGTATACACGAACGAAGGGATGGTCCAGTGTCGAATTCCATTGGGAAAGTGACACATCCTCCCATAACAGTGGTACCAATAGTAGCGGAAGCAAAGAAACCCATACCCTATCACTGGGGAGCGGATACGGTAGTTTTAGGAACTTTTAAAACATATAAGTTGTAACTATAAAGAATTTGTAGAAAATTTTGTAGACAATTTTAAACATCAAGAGCAATTCAATGGTATAGAAATATATTTTGCAATTGATAATAAAAGTGAACACAACAATTTAGGAAAATTTTAAGTAAAATATTAATAAATCGAATAGGATAAAATTTGATAAGTGACAGAATAATATCGTGCTTGTACAGCTAATAATTAATATAACTTGGAGCTGCGATTTATAATAAACAAAATTGTCTGAGATTCACTACACAAGGGACTCTCCAGAGAATTATAAAATTCAATTTTTACTAAACAAGGCTCTTTACATGAGACTTGATGTGGGTCTGTATGGAAGTTATTCGTTTTGTACCTGTTTGAGAAATTGAAGCTATTGGTAGAGTTGTTGTTTGTGGACATCGGAGTAAAATTAGGTGGAGAAGTTTTTGGTTTACCTGGGCGATATGTGTAAAGTCTCTTCACTACTTCATATCTTGAGGTCATATCTCCATATTGTCAATATCTGCCCACAGTGGCAATTCTTTCCGGGAGCTTAGAGATTGTTCCCATAGAGCGAGTGTTTCATTGGGTAGTTTCGAGGAGCATATATACACAAGGATGGGGTCCCAATTAAAGATTGGAATACCTTGTGCATAAGCAGCTATTTATTGTGGTTTGCAGTTTCTTATTCTGTTCACCATTTTCTGACTATATTTGATAAAGACTAATGAGGATCTTCAGTTGGTTGTCAACCAATATTCTATGGTTTTCATACCTACCTTTTAGGGCGTCCCATGCTAGCTGAAAACCATCATCCGTAAGTTGGTATTGTTTTTTGTCGCAGATGATACAATTTCTGAGCCTGGGTTCATTTGGGATGATTGCCGTAGACCGCCGTAAACATATCCCTAAAAGCTGGCCACTCTTTGTACCCACCGTGGAATATTTAGGTGTCGCACGGTCGTACCTTGAGAAAAAATTCTGCAGAGTTAGAAGTATTTGTAGAGGTACGGGATTGAGATATCTGTGGAGTGGGTCTTAAAATGTGCATTGCGTCCATCATTTTTGCCATGCAATTTTCATAACTTTCAGAGCACTTGTGGTATTTTTGCTCCACTGAACCTGTGGCCTGATGGTGGATCGGGGAGAGGTATACCTTTTTGTAGGCACCTACTAGTGATTCCCATAGGCGTTCGAGCAGTTGGGTTTTCACCTTTAGCAGGGATTCTGTTTGGTCAGCTATCAGGGTTGCTTACCACTTTGAGTAAAAACGCCTCTTTCTATTACTTTCGAAAATGAAAGTTTCGAGACTTGTGTCGTGTTCACCTGCGTCAAGAGTATCATTTGATTTTTTGCTCTTTTTGTTTTCTTATGGTAGTATGTAGGTGTTTTAACAACAAATTTATAATGGAAATTTAAAAACAGATTAAGAAGAGTAATCGGGTGGAGCTTATGTAAATTTGTATGTGGCAATACAAAGCTGTGTATTAGGGTGTGCCATTTTTTCTACCGTGAAACTTAAGTAGGGCAAGTATTTCGCAGTTGTGCAGGATTCGCATATAGTCTCGATGGGGGTTTATTTAGAAAAAAAAAATTGAATGTTTTTTCAAAAGGTGGTTTTCGGGCTTTTTCAAGGTAGGTACAGAGCCTTGTCAAAAACTTTGATGGATATATTTTCCCCCTCTTTTTTCAATAATAGCTTGTGTATCTTATATATTTTAATGTATTTTATTAACATTTTCTCACGGGTAAGTATGATTTTTTTTTTCAATAGGCTTGAATTTCTCTTGCAAGTTTTTATTGTGTTTTTCCACTAGGTATATACACTTTCTGAAATGTTTGTTAAAATTTTTTTGGGGGCTCGCCACCTATTGAAGCGTTTCAAGCTCACTGATGTACTGTACGAGTATATATATATGTTCCTTTTCACTTTTGAGAATTTTGATTTGCACAATTTTACAAAAATTTTCCTTTAAGCGAGTCGCTAACCGACATTGTTTTTATGTATTAAGTTTTAATAATTTTTTATTATTTTATTATGAATTAGAGGCGACAATATCGTTTAGAGAGAACGCTTAGTTCTTGTGTATGTGCTTGTGTGTAAATATAAGAATTCCAATAAACGGTAAGTATTTTCATTCTTTACAGAGGTATATGCAAAAACGTAAATACGTATATAATTTAAATGTAAGTATTTTAGAGAAAGTTAAGTGCGCGGGTAATAAGGTAATTTCATACATTTCATGGTAAGTATTTAAAAGTAATATTTCATAGGGTAATTTCATATGTTTACGGTAAGTGTTTCATACAAGGTAAGTATTTCAAATAGGTTAAGTAACATAACAACGGATAGACACAGATCGGAACGAAAACATAGAATGAAGATGGCGGATCGCCGGAACCGGTTTGCAACAAAACAAAGATTGACAAGGGATAACGAAATATCTTTCCAATATACATCAAGTATGAATAGGTTAGTACGTTAATATTTTCCTAATCTTCGAATTCAATGAGGTTTTCGCCCATGTCTTCACCACTATTGGCAGCATACCAGGGAGGAGTTAACGAAACTCTTTACGAATTATAAGTTGGGCAATTACCCTATGGGTCAGCAACATCAGGCAAACACTTGTTTAACGCTGACACCGAATCACCGTATTTAGAACGTTGCTTAAACAACAGTCAGCAACAAATTATGATAAACAACCATCAGCAACAAATTATGATAAACAACCGTCAGTAACAAATTATTACAAGCAACAGTCAGCAATTGGTGGCGAAAGCTAGGTGTTAAGTAAGAGTAGGAAGTCAGTTATAGGGAGTCTCTTTTGTAACCTCAACTAAAACTAATATAGAAACTGTTGGCTTAATGTTTTAAAAATAGAAAAAGGTAACTAAAAACTTAACTGGCGCCCGAGCAGGGACCAGCTTAAGTTCGCGAATTCGTGCGTATGGTCTAAAATAATTCTCGCAAAAAGCCGCCTGTAGAAAAACAGCCGGATTCGGAAAAATAATTGTCACGAAAAGTCGCCTGTCGAATGCCATCGCGTCGCCTGGAAGTGGAATAGCTGGAAATTCTCTAAAAAAAGAAACAGGACACACAGAGGCACGTATCGAAGTGGAATAGTGGTACGTATACACGAACGAAGGGATGGTCCAGTGTCGAAATCCATTGGGAAAGTGACACATCCTCCCATAACCGTGTTGGTGGTACCAATAGTAGCGGAAGCAAAGAAACCCATACCCCATCTGGGGAGCGGATACGGTAGTTTTAGGAACTTTTAAAACATATAAGTTGTAACTATAAAGAATTTGTAGAAAATTTTGTAGACAATTTTAAACATCAAGAGCAATTCAATGGTATAGAAATATATTTTGCAATTGATAATAAAAGTGAACACAACAGTTTAGGAAAATTTTAAGTAAAATATTAATAAATCGAATAGGATAAAATTTGATAAGTGACAGAATAATATCGTGCTTGTACAGCTAATAATTAATATAACTTGGAGCTGCGATTTATAATAAATAAAATTGTCTGAGATTCACTACACAAGGGACTCTCCAGAGAATTATAAAATTCAATTTTTACTAAACAAGGCTCGTAGCCGATAGCAAAATAGTCTCTAACTAACCACCTAACGGGGATCCCTCCGATTCTAATAATAATAGTCCAACTCTTCGATTCACCACCTAACGGGATCATCCGATCTTCTGTGCTTAGCACACCACCACCTCTACAGCCACTCCCTCCAAACCTCCTTAATATAAGTACTGAACAACGCAACAGGGATTGTAAAAGAAATCTTAAGACAGGAAGGAAGAAACCTTGTCCAGACAGCTCTTAACCACAATGTTAATTTTTCCAACATTACAGACATAACAATAGATTGAAATCTAGCTACCAACATAACGGAACTTGACAAAATTCCGGAAGTTGTTAGGTGCCTGCGCAATTTCTCAGGAAATACAGGATAATACAACTCTTGAAAAAAAAGCGTAGATCGTATTCTTCAGATCTATGAACCCCTAAAAGGATCGCCTAAATATTATGGCATCCTTAACGTCATACGTAACAACGTGGGTACTGGCGATATTGCTCTCGAGTCATACAATACCCCTTTGGACTGGGAGGCATCCTCTAGATGCCTCGCCCTCCACTACACAGGCAAACGCGACTAAGGTACTCTCGAGTACAAAAGGGCCCCCTTAGTGCAAGGTAACTCCACTATCCAAGAATTCAACTAAGCGTGTATTGCCACTTGTCCCTCATTCTCAATAAGATTGGATGCATTGAAGTCCGCATGGAATCTATGCATCTACTCACACACACTTAGCGGGACAAAGCCCTTGACACTTTCATCCGGGGACTAAAAGGTAGTTTGCCAGGACTCCTTGGTATGAGGGAACCAGTAGACCTCCCTCAGACCCTGCATCTATATTTAAAATAAGAAAATCAGAATTTTCGTTCACATTATGGTTTGAGCAATAACAATCAAACTAGGAAGCCTCAGCACTTTCCACTACCTCCACCACCTCTACCACCTGAGAAACCTTCCAATGAATTTTATCCCCAGTTGGCATACATCCCAAGGCCACAGATTCCACCACAAAACTTTGCATTTAATCAACGCCCTCAAGCGCTCCCGAATAATTATCGCAACATGCAACATTATAGACCAATAGGCCAACCTTCTGTTAAACTGCAATATCCACGTCCAGAGCCAAAGGACGTCGCCGGATCGTTACATTCAAGAGCGGTCAATTACATGAATAGACCTCAAATAAACAATCCCGTTAAAAGAGCCTCCAATTCATCGCAACAAGTTCCCTTAAAACAACAAAGGAACTTTCACATTGAGGCAGGTGCCCAGCAAGACACTACACAAGAACAGGATTACCAGCAATAGGAACACGACCAACACTACAAATATGACTGGACTCCCAATGCACAGGAATACGAAGCAGCTTTGGCTTGTGAAGAAAATGGGCAGTCAGTCCAGGAATATGCTGAAGAAAACACACTACCTGAAACCCATGATCATATCGACATTAATTTTTTTGGATGAGCATTTCTTTGCTGTTAATTGATACGGGATCAGGCAAGAACTATATCCAGCCTCACCATGTCGTAAAGCAAATACCAAACATTTTTTGCAAATTCCATCGCCGCACAGATACAAATAACGCACCATACACATATTAATGGTGGCGCCGTTCGGAATCGGCAAAAAACTGTAGGTCCCCCAATTTGTAGGAAAAATTAGAAGCAGCAGACCACAAATTGGTAGAGAAGCTCGGCCTTAATCTTCCCAGGAGGTATATATAGCGCTAATTATTTATTTATTTTTTTATACACTTATTCATTTTTTCGGTAAACCAGATACAAATCTGAAAATTTTCCTTTTCCCCACCTTGAAATCATTTGACGCTATAATTGGTAACGACATCCTTAAGGACCTTCATGCCACCATAAACATCCATGATGACTCTCTTACATTCGGAATCAGAATGAAGAAAAGCAGCAACTATCACCATCAGTGAACCGATCACATGACAGAAACGCAAAAACACCACATAACTCGTCTGACAAACAAATATCTACATCTATTCACTGACCCAGACGAAAAACTAACTTACACTACCACCGTAGTATAAGGCAAAATATGTTATGTCTACATAGATGACATAATAGTATTTATCAATAATGGCAAATCCACCTAGAAAATGTCGAAACAATTTTCCCTACGCTAGAAAAAACGAACATGAAGGTCCAATTGGACAAGTGCGAGTTTTTCCGTAAGGAAGTCGAATTCCTTGGTTTTATTATATCACCCACAGGCATAAAGATCAATCCTGCAAAAGTAAAGGCAATTCAAGAATATCCATGTCCGAAGACATTGAAAGACTTACGGTCTTTTCTGGGCATGTCAGGCTACTATTGATGCTTCATCAGAGATTACGACAAGTTAGCGTAACCTCTGACCTCGCTTTTGAGACGCGTGTCCAAAAATGCCTCAAGTAAAAAGCTAGTTGTGCTCGATAAAAGCGCCCTAGACGCTTTCAATAAAATTAATACTTCACTAATATCAAAAGAATTTCCACCTCACATTCTTACAGGAGTTTGCCCCGGGTTTGAAACCTTCTGTCATTCGCCGAATTTTTTGATAGAATTTTCGGGCATTATTCCCGTTGGCCAGCATCTCAAGCTCCTTTATTTCATATCCCGATCATTAAATGAAACAGAAGAGAGTTATACCGCAAATGAAAAGGAAATCCGTCACTTAGAAGCTATTTGTACGGATCAGTGAAAGTTGTAATTTTCACGTACACCGCCCTCTGAATTTTGCATTGAGTAACAAAAATCACAACCGGAAAATGAAGAGATGCAAATGATCCTTGAAGAATATAACTATGAGGTGAAATATAAACCGGGTTGGTGGATGCCGGTGAATCGGTCCCACGTTACCGATGACGGTGGAACGGAGAAAGTCACCAACGACGGGTTGGTGGATGCCGGTGAATCGGTGAGAGGTTACCGATGACGGTGGAACGGTGCAAGTCACCAACGACGGGTTGGTGGATGCCGGTGAATCGGTGCCAGGTTACCGATGACGGTGAAACGGTGCAAGTCACCCACGACGGTTGGTGGATCGGTGCCAGGTTACCGATGAGTTACCGGTTGGTGTAAGGCGATGGCCCGTGAGTACACACCGGTAAATGTATTGAGTGGTACCGAAGGACTCACCACTGGTCTTGGGAGCGCAGGTGCAACCGTTAGGGTGCTTCTCTACGTCCCGTAGACGCAACCAAAACGTTTGATCGAAAGCGGAGGGTTGTGCAGGGTAAGGGTGGAAGCTTCTCACGATATATTGTGGTACTTGCCGTCTCACTTACCGAAACCACACCGTCGATAATTACTGAAGCGCGAATAATCTTCTTATACATAAGGTGGGATGAACTAATTGCGAATTACAGCTGTGCATAAGCATTTGATCTCGTATGGGCGAAATCATGTTAGGCGCTCACTTGCTTTGTGCTTTCTGCTTTGCTTACCTTTTCATTCGCAGTGGGCGCGTGTGTGGTAGTAAGGTAGAGTGTAGTTGTGAAATATTACTACTTAAAGCAGCATTACAAGATGAAATATAAACCGGGAAAAACTAAAGTAGTTGCAGACGCAATTTCCAGACCCCCATCGACTGACGTTAACACACTTACAACTACAGAACATAGCAACGACAACTCTTCGCACCATCTCATCCCAGCTACTGAAGCCCATTAATGATTTTAAGAACCAACTATTGCTAATGTTTAGAAACGAGGACAGTTACTCGTTCCAGATATCATTTCCTAGTTTCCACAGACACACTACTAAAAAACAAGACATCATAGACATACCCTGTGGAACAAATTCAGGTTAGCAAAAGTTAGGTCGATTCTGAGAGTGAGGGGTGAAAATAGAGGATAAATTAGAAGACCCATATCGCGTTCGAATTTTTTTTTAATCGACCTTCGAACTTTGCAGGCAAATGCAGATTTTCAGCATATTGGTTGTATGGTTTTTTGGCTATAACTCGTCGACTAATTGATATTTTTTCAATCTGTTAAAGCCAAATTATTGCTCGAGACCTGTGCAACAATCAAAATTTAAAAAAAAATGTACTTGTAAAAGTTTTGTAGTGCTTATCAAGCAAAATGTTGGAATTTTTTTTTCATGCTTTTTGAACATATTTTCCACAAAACTAAGTCTTTTTTCTTTCTATTTGATCTATAACATGCGTTTCAATTTTTTCAGTGTTGGTTTTGAAGAAACATTGAAAAAGAAATTATAAAAATACGGGAAAAAATAAAATTTTGAAATGTTAGTTATAAAAAGTTTTAAGTAAAAAAATGAAATAAATTTAATTAATGATTTGTCCAGTTGCCGTTTAGCAGGCGGCTGTGGATCAACATCACTGCTCTCTCTTATGTCTTGGTCATCGCCATCATCATCAGAAAGGTTGATAAATTCGTCCAACTGATATTCTGGAATTTCGTCTTTGTCTTCCCCTTCTTCCTCTTTTTCCTCGCCTTCCTCTTCTTCAAAGGTGCGATTATTGCGTCTGGAGATTTCTTTCCTCTGTATCTGAAACGAAAATAGTTTTCAGTCGTTAACATGTTTAAATTGTGCACTCTGACAAAGATATTAGAAAAATCTAGTTACCTTATTTCAAAAGGAAGAGCAGTTCGGTGATAACGTTCGCCTTGCTCATCAGATTCAGTTGGCAACTGTTGAGCGAGTTGATCAAGATGCTGATGCAAGAGATGATTTTGTACGACATATTAACCCCATCATCGAAAGCTGCCAATATGTTTGCAACAGATTCCCTGTAGTTGTCTTTGCGTTACCCTAAAGTCCTTTAATCACTGCTTTCAATGCGGTCGGTCAAAACTTGGTCAAAATCTTGACGACTCATTAGTTTGCGTATGTCGGGACCATTAACAACCCCTTCCTAAATTTTGGCGTTACTTAGTTTTGGGAAAATGTGTTTTAAGCGGTTGAATGCTGGTCTTTTTGCGATCCTTTTAAAAAAATGTTAGGAACAGGAAACGAAATTTTTTGCATCATTCACATTGAAGAACTTTTCTAATTTTTTTTGGCGCTTTCAATATGCTGTTACTTTGGTACCTTTCGCCAGCAAATTATTTCCTTTCAAAAATGAAGCCTGTTCTTCTGATTTCTTCTGAGTCAAACACAAAATTGCAACAATTGTATCCAATTGCTTTTGTGTGACTAGGATTGGATCCTTTGATGTTTCATAGGATGTACCTAGCAGCGGCGGTTGTAGTACTGATATCTGTTTGAAGATCAATACTTCGGTATGTTGGTACTGGAACGAGTTCTGTAGCCCCATTCTGTAACTATTTTAACGCCAGGTGTTAGCGTTAACTTAGCTTAACACCATTTTTAACGCTTTTCCGTATTCACTAACTTTTAACCACACAAAAAGTGTTAGCTAACACTGTGTCGCTGTCGCAAATTATTTTTGAGGTGTTTACAATAGCGTTAATATATTTACAAGTGTTTTAGAGTTTGTAAAAAGTAAAACAATTAGTTTTGAATTGTTATCAAGTAATTTAGTGCAAAATACGGCGAAAAGAGAAGTATTGCCATATTTTATCACCATCAAGAGTCAGCTGTTTAGCGGCGTTAAAGGAGAGTTACAGAATCGCATTTTCGTTAAGAACAAACGCCAAAATTTGTCGATAAGCTTAACGCTCGGCGCACCGGACCTGGGACTAGAGATCTCCTTCCGTCTTCCCGACCACTGCAGCGTGTACCAAGCAGAAATGCTGGCAATACACGGCGCGGTGAAAAGCTTGGTATCCATGCCCCAAAATGGTAAACAGATCTATATCTTCTCAGACAGTCAGGCCGCACTTAAAGCCTTGAACTCATACGTCGACAATGCAAAGTCGTTAACTGAATGTCGCAGATCTCTCAACGAGATGGCTCAGCACTTCAGTATTAGCCTTATTTGGGTACCTGGGCAAAGGGATATTGAAGGCAACTGCAGAGCGGATGAGCTGGCTAGACGAGGTACCACCACCCATCTCCTTCCAGGAAATAGCTCGGTAGGCATACCCATGGCCTCCTTTAAATTTAGTGTCAGCACAAAAACAATGGAAATAGCAAATATGCTCTGGTCAGAGCTCTCGACGTGTGAGATATCCAGGCTAACCTGGCCTTCTTACAACAAAAGACGTACAAACTCCCTGCTGTCCCTCAATAAATCGCGCATTTCATCCCTGGTAAGGGTTCTAACAGGGCACTGTTTAATAGGCACTCACGGCGCCAGAATGGGCGCAATGTCTAATGATTACTGTCGCAGCTGCAGATGTATTGAGGAGGAAAGTGTTCAGCATCTGATGTGTCAATGCCCTGCACTCAGCCGGCGACGGTTAGCTATCTTGGGCCAACCGTTTCTCAATAACCACGCTGAGGTATCACAAATAGAATTAAAAGCGTTATCTAAATTTATTGACTCCACGAAGTGGTTCGATCCCCTGCCTTGAACAGGGTGTGAGTTGGTTTTCCCTGGCGTCGACGGCAACGCAACCGTGTGAGTCGACTGGTCCTTCTCAGCTTTCGGGAGACCTTTGAACTCGGATACTCTAGGGTTGTTGGATCGGCTGACTGTTAAGCGGCTGAGCTGCTGTCGGCGTCGGGGATGACTTGCTCGCATCTCTGGGGCATAGAGGTGGGTAGAGACCGTATAGGGTATCACAATGGGCCTATTTAGTGGCCTAAGTGTCGGGCAGAGTCCAGGTACTCTGTCCTGCCCTTGCAACCTAACCTAACCTAACGCTCGGCGAGTGGTTAAAAGTTACAGAATCGGGCTACTGAGTGCGATAATGGTTTTTGGACACTTGGCACTGCTACATAAGTTTTATTCTTTGCTTTCCTTCTATTCAAAGTTTTATGGTAGTTGATACATCCATAGCAATTTTCTTGTTGATGCGGGCTGTTGTCTAACCACATCATTGGTACACCAAAAGGCATAGCCTTCTTCTTTTCACTTTTCCATTGCATAACACTTGAATAGCAATTAAAGCAAATATTTTTAGGGGCATAGTTTAAGTCAGTGATAAACTCTTGCGAGAAATATTGTTTATAGGCTTCCAAAAAAAAAAATCTCGAATTGCCACATTTTTCATCACTTGCTATGAAACGTCCACAAACATTACAAAAATGGTCCATTTTACATTTCGGTTCCGACATTTTTAATACAATATATATTATACAATGTTGTTTTTGTTATTTTTATGAAACCGAGGCACTTAACTTAAATCACTCACAAAATGCAATAAGTTCCAAAAAAATTAATAGCGAATTTGCAAAGTTCGAAGGTCGATTAAAAAAAAAAATTCGAACTACCATAAACAAACGCCGCGATAAGGGTCTTCTAATTCAGCCTCTATTTTCACCCCTCACTCTCAGAATCGACCTAACTTTTGCTAACCTGACTTTGTTCCACAGTGTTATTCCTACCTACTCTAGTATTTTCAGACCGCCTGAATTCGGATTTTTAAAAGACGTGAGAGGTAAGGGAGTCGAGTTTTAGCTCAGCAATATCAGACCTCGAAAAGAACGGTATTATTTCGATCTGTTATTTCATTACTACCAGAACCAATGTGTTTATCGTCTTGAAAGCCTTGTGAATTTTGTAGAAGGTTTGAAAACAAGCCTATATGTATATAGTATTGTGTTATTCAATCGTCACTGGTGTAAGTAAATAACATTTCTTTTTGGAATAATCAAAGCAACTTCTTTCTGAAGAAAACTTTTTCAACAAATCCATAAGAGAAGTGATGAATTGTTGTTATTTTCCAGGTTTCACATACCAGAGACACATACGAGAAGAATGTGGTTAAAATTGGCAACTCTTATAAAATTTAGTTACTAAAAACCTGTTTAAATTTTGCTATAGAGTGAAGTAATATTTATTTTGACACATATTTTATATCTGATTACTGAACTTTAAATAAAGTTATTTGTGATGTAATTTTGCAATTTTCGAGTATTTTGCAACCCAAATTGAACTAACCTACTATGAGTGGTACAGTAACTGGTATGATACAGATGCATAGCTGACTAGTATGATGGTTGGTATGATATTGGGGTATATAATGACTAGTATCTCTCTTTTCTCTTTATGGCGCGATATACAATAGGTATATCATCATAAACCTCCTAAGAGATTTTTGCGCCAAGCTTCTCTTCCAATTTGTGGTGTGCCGATTTGAATTTTCCCTACAAATTGGTGGGACCTACAGTTTTTTGCCGACTCCGAACGCCATCTACAAAGGAGACGAATTTTTTCTGAGAAGCCTGTCATGGCAGAAATACACTCGGAGAGTTTGCCAAACCACTGCCGAGGGGCGACCCCGTTTTGAAAAACTTTTTTCAAATCACTTTTGATGTTACCTGTACCAGGGCTCGAACCATGGACCTTCGGTGTGGTAGGGCGGCAACACTACCTTCACACCACGGCGGCCTAGTATCACAACTTGTATAATGCTGATGCAGTGAGTGACTAGCCAGATAACTGGTGTATAATGCTGATGCAAAAGCTGGCAATTGATATTTCGTAGGCCACCACCATGTTAATTCTCTATAGTTGCTAACGTGGAAATAAGACACAACTTCGAGTGGTCGCCAACTAGTAGGTTTGACTGCAGAGATGTAAGAATTAGAGTAAATATGTGTTTTAGTAAATAAGAAATACATAAGAATAGTTTACATAAATAACTGAATAATTTACAATAAAGAATCAATACGCAATCAAACCTTAAACTTGTGGTAGTGGTAAAAGAAGCCGTTCTTTCGTCACAACTGTCACGATTATAGCCTAATTATAAATCTGGGAAGTCTGCAAAAACGGCACTTGCCCTTCATAACATGGCATAATTGCAATTCATAACATGGCATATATCCTCTTTTTTTGGCCTGTCTTGGTTTAGTGCCACTACAGTAAATCAGCAATTGAGTGGGATGAAAAGAGCGATATAACAATTGTGCCCAAATACTCAAATCCGCTTACTGTCCGGAGCTTAAACCCATCGAAAGATATTGGACCTTGGTAAAAGGAGTGCCGAGTGCACTAACACTAAAAATTCTCAGTCAAGCCTGCAGTATACTCTCGGGTCCCCTATTATAGTTAGAAAATAATTGTCACTTCCAATTAAATATACCAACTGCTGTGCGAGCGATCAGAGCATTTACCAGTGAAGACAGAAATACAAGTTTAAGCAAACAATCGTGAGAGCGAACAGAGCAGTCAACAACAAGTATCAGCCCAATTCCAAATATTCCCATGGGAGTTCATCTCCCAAAAATATGTGTCTCCCAAAACTGAATTCTCCCAATCACCAACTCCCTGGGAGAAGAATTTCCCAAAAATTTTGGGAAAACGAATTCGAAGCACGAATCAGGTGTTTCGAACAAATTTGTGAACAAATGTTGGGAAAAATTTTGTTTACATTATTAAAAGTTAACTATTTAGTAAAAATAATGCAAATAATTGTTAATTAAATTATGTTTTAAATAAAATTTGGTGTTTGCTAGCTTGTCATGATCGTTTTGACTGGCGAAAGTGTTAGTGGTAGTGGTGTTCCAACTCAGCATAGGCCGGCTAACGCAACTATTACATAATGGTGGTGTCGGCGGTCGTAGCGGCGAATGTAATCGTCTTCCCTGATAGAGAGGTCGGTGAAAGTAGTGGCGGAGGAGTGCCAACAATAGTGGTGGAGGTGATACAGTTTCTTTTAACCTGATCACGTCTAGGGTTCATATACAGCGCAAGAGTACTATGAGTACTACCTTGCGGTACGTGCCCGACTATAGCGGGAGCGATTTGGTATTACCAGTGCAACCTTCCAGGTCATGCCAACCCTTCTTACGTAATGAAATCCTGGGTATCGCGTACCCGGTGTTGGACCTGCTGAGGGTTATTTTTTTGAAGAGTGATCGAAGCCGGGCTACGCGGAAAGGTTTCCGCACATAAATACCTAGAGTCACATCTATTTGGGATCGAACCCGTGGTCTTATGGTTTTTTGCCAATAACTTTTCACTGGAACAAAAAATAGAAAATCTGTTGATACCAAGGTCAAAACGCGTCGTTTGATACCTCTCCCGACGTGTTTTAGCGGTTGCCTTCTAAAGTAAACAATTACCCGGCCAAGGGCAGGTTTGCAGAGTAATACAGGAGCAGAATGGTACTAACTTCGCAACCGGCTACAAGAGAAATATAGGACGATATGATTCTCCTTGGATGGCCTGTTTTCCTGGTTTTAGTGTGGAAGGACGAAAGTGGTTAGCAAGAGGTTAAAGAGAGCCGCCAAATAACTCTGTCCCTCGTGGCCTAAGTGTTTCAACATCTGATGATCTTGAGAGCTTGGCCCTCATTATGGCTTCGTTGACCTCAGCGACGGAGACGACTATGGGCGCGGTGTTGTGTTTGTGTTTATGCGCCCGACGGATAGTTCGTATCTTGGCCCTGTCAACAGGTGTATGCATTATAAACTGTCACCAGAAAAAACTCGCGCATCGCCTGACGTCCGGTTTGACACTGTAACCAAATGTAATGGCAACCTTGTCATTGTATTTGATAGGGCCTTGACTGTTGACCGTAACTTGCCGACTCCGCCGCAGAGGTTGCATGCCTCTAGGTGTTGCTTCCACTTGGTCAACAATGTATTGACCGTCCGTCGGATTTCCGTATTGAGATATTTAATTCTGGGGTCTGCGGGATTGAGAAGTCTCACTTGGTCACGTTCTCTTGCCAGTGCCGTTGCTTCTGCAGGGGAATTCGGTCGAATTTCCGGTATTCTTCCGGCGGGAATAAAGCGGCCAAAGGCTGGATCTATAACCTTGCGAAAGTACGGGGTCTGTGGATGGCGAGGTTAAGCCCTGAGCATCCAAATCTGTGAAGCCATCTCTTACACTTTACGCATTGGAAAGAACGCGACCCTTTCATATAAATTTTCTTCCAGCAGACGCACCAGATCCAATCTCTTGGTCCGGGGTTGGGTTCCATACCAGCCCGTAACAAGAAAAAATGGAGCAACCCTACTGCAAGACAATTTGAGGGTGGGACATGACGAATTAACCAAGGTAACACTGAAATAACAGCCCTTGGCCGGCTAAAAAACCCAAGTAATTCCGGGTTGTGGGCCACTTTTACCAACCAAATAAGAAATATTTCTTCTCCAGAGGCAGATGCTGATTCTAACGACAGATTCGAATACCGGTCGTAAGAGGCTACTAATATGCACAAAGGTAATGACGTGCAACTCGATGGTTGATCTACGGATATGTTTTTGTCGTTACCACAACAACAGCAACAACAGATAACCATATTTTGGTACCCATAGCGAAATTGTATAAAAATAGGCATTTAAAGAAAAGAATTACACATTTCCTACTAAACTATAGCTTACTACTGTCATTGATAAGCAAAAAATGTTGAAAATTTTTACCATTTCTAATGATTTAAAATAAGTTGTATACATTTTTCTATTAACTCCCTTAAAAATGTTTGAGGAAATGTCTCCCAAAATAACTTCTCAGTTCTCCCATTTTTTCAACATTCAGAATACCAACTTTTCCTCCCAAATATATCTTCGATTTTTCGAAGTTTGTTTGTGATACGGGGAGGTGGAAAAGAGAAACAATTCCCAAAAAATGTGCGTTCATGATTGCGGGATTGGGAAATGGGGGAAATCTCCCAAAAATCTGCACAAACCATACAGGGTGCGTTGTATGCAAGTTAACAGTACACCACCCACAGCGCTAATGGCAATAATAAACAAGTATTTAATTTCTCACGCCACTGGCATTTCATTAGCAAAACGGATGCAATGCCAAGAGAAATGTTTATACACAAATATCCAATTTCCCGGACATCAGCATTTTATTAGCCAAAATGTTTATAAACAATATTCCATTCCCCACGCATCAGTATTTCAGTAGCGATAGTGTCCAGTTATTGTAAACATTAAAATAAGTTAGGTAAGCTAACAATAAGTTATAAATAAGAGTAACCTAAATGAATAAAGATAGTTTTGTGCCAGCCGTTACAATCGGCAGCGAACTCGTCGAAATATTTCATTTCTTTTTAAAAACCTTCCCTAATAGGGTAAGGAGTTAATTGACGCCCAACATAGGGCACGCGTTGAAAAAAACTAAAAGTATCTTTATCGGAGGAGAAAAAAATTGTAAAAAAAAGTATCCTCACCAGAGGAGAAGGAAAACTGTAAAAACAAGTATCCTCACCGGAGGAGAAAAACCTAAAAAACTTAAACAAAAAATATTGTTGATTGCCTCAACAAAGTTGCTACAGCCAAACTTATTTAAAAAATAAACAATTGTGCAAAAGTATTAAGACGATTTGTGTAATTCACATAAAGGTGAAATTTTTGCAAGAGACAGATGTCGTGACCTTTGGATGCAGTGACCATTTTGCTGGAGAAAAACACGTGAAACACAAAGTGAAACATTTTATACTCTGCTAAATATTGAAAGCAATAAATAGCACAAAAGAAAGTTGTGAAATAAAGAACTCTTTGAACGCGTGTTAAACATTTTGCAACGCTGGCTAAAGCGAAAATGTAGTGAAAAGACAACACTGATTGGAATTAGCAGCTAAGGCAACAACCGCACTTGGACCTGTTGGAAACTTAACAAAACTAAAGATATAATCAGCAGTGGACAAAACAGGATAACGTGAATAACAAGGCAGTAAAGTGAGATAAACTTGTATACTAAGAATCAACTGTTAAACTTACCCTATTTAAAATAATTGTTAGAAATTTAAGTCTGGATTCATTGATAAACGTTTTTGGAAAAATGTCATTGGAAAATGAAAATGACGCCACAGTGGCTAGATTAATAGCCGCAACTAATGCTTCTTTAAAACTAGAAGTAGCGGAATTGCGCAGGCAAATCGAGGGAATGGCACAGGCAGCTACTATTGCGGAGTACAAGCCGATGAGTTCTTAGAAATAAAAAAATCTGTGCCCGAATTTACCTGTAAGCAAAGAAAATATGTTAGTTGGAGGAAATCCGCTTATAACACAATGAGTCTTTACGTTTGAGGCAGCCGTAGGTATTTTTCTGCACTAACGAAATTGAGATCTAAAATCACCCAGTAAGCCAATAGGCGTGCTCCAATCAGGAGTGATCCAGATCCAGATCCAGATAGAAATTTTGCATGTAAATGCAAGAACAACGCTGTGATCTTGATGTTTATATGGATCAGTTTCGGATCCGTATAGAAGCTCTGTTCGTTTAGTTTTTTGTAGCAGATTTTTTTTACAGAAACCCTTGTTGGCTTGGTAGCACAGACACATATATACACAAACAACTCTCATACAACTGATCCGTATCGTTCCCGTGAGATCTTGATCGTGATACTTATCTGGGTAGCTGATTGGAACCCAACTATTGATTTGTTGTCAAATCTTTGCACAGTTCTTAATTTTGATGCCATTTTGGAACGATTAGAATTCACCTATGCGGAAAAGAGGCCAGCTCACATCATTGAGCAGGAAATGAGCATACCGAGACAGGGCTCTAACTCAATAATTGATTATTATAATAAGGTTAACGAGAAGTTGAACTTGCTAATTAATAAAACGATCATGACGTACGTTTCAGAGAGTCCCGTCACTAAAGAACTAAATGCTAAAAATAGGTGAGATGCCTTACGCATACTCATAACCGGTCTGAATGGGAATTTACAAAATATCCTGCTTTCCTTTTCGCCAAGCGACTTGCCGAACGCTCTGGCTAAGGCCCAAGAGCTGGAGTCTAATAATATGCGAGCGAATTTCGCATTGCAGTACAATAAACCAACATATTTTTCGTCTTTGGCAAATACAGGTCAAAATAATTAATAATAATAATCTGAGGTTCGCGAAAGCACGGCCTCAAAGGAATTTTAACCAAAGAGTTGAAAGAGTGCAACCCCGACCGACTCCAATGAATATTGATTCCAGCATCAGGGTACAAAATCGGCCGCAGCACAAACCTATTTATAATAAATTAAATAATAACAATCAAGTAGTAATATAGAAAGTAGTAATATAGAAAAAAGACCACATGGTAGCACGCAGCAGACCGTGCAACCGCCGAAAAAAACATTGCGTATTAATAATATTGTGGCGATTATTCTCAAGCATGTACCATCCCTAACTCAATAACACTTCCACCACTTGTTAAACACAACAGAGATAACTATGGCTACGCTTATGCATGCAAGCATGTACCAAGAAAGAGGAAGAGAGATCGCGCGAGTCTTTGCGAATACGATGCAAAGAGGAGATGCCAATAAATAACACCGATCCTTCGAGAACACGAAGAGCGAATAACCAAGAAAGTTCTCGGTGCGTAGGCAAGTACCCTGTTGGACTATATAAGGCGGTGACCAAGCTTTCAAGCTTTGAACAGTGAACTACTGTGAAGTTACCAAACTGTTAAATTTGTATTGCGTTTATTACTAGTAAATAAAACTAGCTATTAGTTACAATATCTGTGCATGTGTTTATTTGACTTTATAGTGATCGAACCCAGGATTGATAATCAAGGAATCATCGAATTCGTCACAATTGGTGTCAGAAGCGGTATCGTTGAATAAATACCAGTGATTTCAAGGATAACAAGGACATGGCGAAGCTGAATGAATTAAAGATTCAGCAACTCAAAAATGAGTTGGAACAACGCGGGCTAAACACTACAGGCAATAAATCGAGTTACAGTCGCGGTTGCGAGAGGCTATGGAAGCAGAAAGAGTCAACGTTGATGATCATGTTTTTTTGTGGAGGAGGCACCGACAAAAATGGAAGAAAGAAAGGAGTCTCCGAATCCAGGAGCAACCGTGGACACAAACATGATATTGGCTGTATTAATTCAGATGTCTACTAAAATGGAAGAACAGAAAACTTGTATAGTATCTCAGCTGGAAGAACAGAAGGCACACATGGCATCTCAGCTGGAAGAACAGGATACAGGTATTACATCTCGAATGGCATCTCAGTTCCAGGAACAGAAGACACATATGACATCCCAGATTTCAGCTCAACTAGATGAAACGAAGGCATACATGAGATCTCAAATGGAAGAACAGAAGGCGTATATATCATCACAGTTGGAAGAACAGGAAGCAAAGGTGTAGGTGTAGGGGCCGTATCCAGGAGTTGCAACTGAACCGTCCATCTGCTTCAGCGAATACTCCCAAGGTAAAATCCCCGTCATTTGATGGTTCTGTTCCTTTCCAGGTATTTAAGCTACAGTTTGAGAAGACGGCAGCCGTGAATAATTGGGGCACTGAAGACAAAGTTGCTGCAATGTTCGTGGCATTGAAGGGTCCTGCAGCCGAAATCTTACAGACGGTTCCCGACGGTGAACGCAATAATTATGAATCATTCATGGGTGCAGTTGAGAGGCGCTATGGTAGCGAACATCGAAAACAGATATACCAAATAGAGCTACAGAATCGCTTTCAGAAGGCTAATGAGACATTGCAGGAATTTGCATCGGATATCGAGAGGTTGGCCCATTTAGCAAACGCAGACGATATTGTTAGGCGCAGTTATAATATCATCGATGTAACAGTATACGAAGCTTAGTCCTCTTAATGCGGAGTCCATTAATGATTGGAAAGTTTGAGTACCGTTGCTGACTCTGAAAGGCATGTACACAAACTAAACAAATCCAAAGGGTCTGCACACGGCGGTTTTTTGAATGCCCTCATCGGCCATGGGTATCTGGTATTATGCCCTTGCAAGGGCGACAAATACCCTGTTATATGAGAAAATCAATTTCAATTATTGCAGTTTTAAACTTGTATCCCGGCAACCGGCGTGGACTGTCGGCTGCTGGTGAGCTTGAAGTCTCAATGTGATGAACGACTATTGCATGGAAGCCTTTGTAATATCTTATAATTCTTTAAGTAAATCTAAATGTATCGTTGGTTTGCTTAACGTTGGCGGCCGCTGTGGTGTGGCTGTAGCGCTGCTGGCCTAGCAAACCGAAGCTCCAAGGTTCGAGTGTTGGGACAGGTAACATCACAATGGGTTGAAAGTTTTTTTCAAAACGGGGTCGCCCCTCGGCAGTGGTTTGGCAAACTCTCCGAGTGTATTTCTGCTATGGAAGGGTTCTCAGCAAAAATTCACTTGCTTTGCAGATACTGGTTTGAGTTGGTAAAACCTGTAGGTCCCTCCCATTTTTAGGAAAAATTAGAAGCAGCACACCAAAAAGTGGTCGTAGGTATGCCGCGCCAAATATTTATTAATTTATTTGCTTGATGACGAAGAGTTTGTAAAATTTCTCCACGACTGGTTAATTATATACCAGAGTTATTAAATAGTTAAATCATTTGCTGTAGGCAATCATAGTTTTTCTGCATTCAATATTTCAAATAGTTTTCTGCGTTGAAGAATTATACTCAATTTATGCATTCAGCAATGATGTACAGAAATCATGATTCATTCATTTATCACATGCAACCAATAAGAGTTCAAATCAGATTGCCGAAGAATAGATTTTGAAATCAGAGTACGCAATCAGTTCACTTCACACTTTTGGTGTGTTAAAACTTGCAATCAGTACGAATCAGTTACTGAAAAAATGCTAATATTCTACCTAAAATGGTACTACAAATTTTCTAAATATTTTTTTTATTAGTAGAGTTTAAACATTTTTTTACAACAATTATTATTACAATCAGATAAATTAAATTAGTTGAAATCACTAATAGACTTATAAAATATATGACAATTTGAGAAAATTCCAGTTATAATGTAAAAAAGGTATGATTAACATACCTGTTTTTCGTATTAATGCCTTATTGGTGTTGCTGATGTAGTGATTGCGAAGCTCTTGGGCATATTTTAATTAACCCACTGAGCATGTTGCGCCTACACATTTTTCAAATTAGTTTTTTAAAATAACAGTTAGATTTTATAAATGAAAATAAAGGTGGGTATGAATTTTATAGAAGTTCAAATTTCTCCACCAATCTTCATGAAATTTTCACAGAATGGTTAAATGGTCACAGCTTACCCAATACTCCACATAAAGTTTTGGTAAATTTTATGATGCCACCATTCCAGACTTTATAGAGTGTTGAATTCCTCATAACTTAGTATCAGTTAGTATAATGATATTATGAAATTTAATATTTAATCAATTTTATTAAAATAAAAAAAGCCTTAAATCATCCTTCATTCAACGTTAAGCTAAAACAGTGCGTTTCCGAACTTATAGATCTCTACCTACACAAAAGTCAAACTTCGAGGAGCAGGTATCCCATTTCTACGTCAATCTTGGACTTACATCGAAAGAAGAAACGAATAACCATGAAGGAAATGTTGCTTCATCAAGGTGATTATCACTGTGAGTTTCACGATGTCTCCTTAGAATTTCCACATAAGAAGCCTACTTTATCAAAAAATTATGTTGCAAGGTTAACGAAAAAAATTGACGATATGCTAAGGTAGATGACTTTTCCAGCAGAAGGTTTTAATAGTTTGGCGGTGTGATGGCAACTGCCAAAAAGAGTTTAAAGAACTTCTTCATGCTTATGATTTTTCAAATTAAAGACCTCAACAACGCTAACTACTGAACAACACTCAAACTTTTATTTTATATGTATCTAAAAAATTGTTTGAGAATAATAATATGAAGATAGTACCGAAGCAGAAGAGTTCTTTGAGTCAAGCGAGTTCTCAAACAAGATAAATTACTTACGGTAATTGTTGTTGGAGCAGTGCTCGAATTTTTATGTTTGTTTGTTAATTGATATAAGAGGAAAAATTACAACGTTGGTATGGGATGACATGTTTCGAAGTGCCCAACTTCTCATCAGACCCCTTCTCGGACACTGGGATACGAACCCAAGTGTCCGCACCAACGCCGCTGTTAGAGTACTCTAACAACTAAGATATGATGCCCTGTAGCGTCAGGATCCATTTTTCCTCTAATGTGCCATTTGCTTTATTCGTTTTTATACATTCTTTGGTACATATATTTTATATGTCAACTCAAGGAAAGAGGAATATTTTTAGGCGTGTCATAGAACAGTTTTAGATACAGAAGGGCTTTTTTGCATATCAACACTTCCGTTTTATTTGTTATGCACCCGCACTGTACCTGTATTTTTATGTTTGTTTGTTAATTGATATTAGAGGAAAAATTACAACGATATGCACAGCGATGGTATGGGATGACATGCCTCATCAGACCCCCTCTCGGACACTGGGATACGAACCAAGTGTCCGCACCAAAGCCGCTGTTAGAGTACTCTAACAACTAAGCTATGATGCCCTGTAGCGTCACGATACATTTTTCCTCTAATGTGCCATTTGCAAACATATAAAATGCGCTACACATTCGCTGAACTTAATTGCTTCAAGCGACTTATCTCGACATTTGAAACAAAATCCTTTGAAATTCGAGAAGCAATATCGTGGGCGATAACTCATTAATATATTTTTCCAAGTACCATATTTTTTTGTTGATGCCTTAAACGAACGCTTTAAAAGTCACTTATAGTTGAAGGCGGAAGTGTGTGATGCTATAATTGCATCTGCTTTATGCCCAGACATAAAATTTCAATGGGTTTATGCCCTCAATACCGTATACAGGGGCTCAAAAGTGGCAGACCTGAGGGATAGAGGTGGGAACTTTATTTCAAATGAGTGTCCCGATGATACAAGTTCTACTGCTGTGCGTGAAAATATGAAACTCTTTGATTTTGGACGAAGAATTTAGTAATTGCAATACGGTTTTCAATTATGTATTAACATAGTTTACTTATTTGTAAAAATCTCCAGTGTTCTAGGTGAAAGCGTGACATCTTCTGGTACAGTATTGAATACGACGGAAACTGAATATTGCAATTACATTGCTGATCCAAGCCCTGACATCTAAATGGTACCTTAAATTCAACACACCAACTCATCAGCAGCGGTTGAAAGACTATTTTCCTCTGCAACAATTCTAAATGCGCCTCAACGTGAATCCCTATCCGACGATAATTTTGAAAAGCTCTTAAACATAAAAGATAATTTTTTGGTGTTGTTATTTGTGTCAAAATGTATTAACGTAAATGTTGGTTGAACTGAGCCTTGAAGTCTTTGATAATGTTTGTTTAGATTACTTTAATATGTACATATGAGCATAATTCTGAGGTGCACATAGAAACAATACATCCCATATTACAAAACAAGTTGCGAAAGCGCCAATTTTCACAAATAAATATCTTATTTAATAAATTAAAAAGCAAATTTTGTGATCTTTGAAAGGTTGGAACAATACCACTAATGTTGAACTTGAGGCGACTAGTTCCATTGAAAAATATGTTAAATTTTCAGAAAACTTCGAGCGAAAAACAAAACTTGATATATCCGTCCATAGTGTTATGTATGTAACATATCAAGCTCTTAGCAGAGGTACTCTCCCACTGCCAATGCGTTTGCTTTAAACGGAATACATATCAGTGGCGACGAGGCGGTGTACGGACTTGCGCGAAGGTCAAAATTGTTTTTGCATAAGTGCAGTCTCCGAAGAAGCGTGATATTTTTATTATTAAAAATTATTAATTAATAGATTAATAATAGTAAATTAAATATCGAGATGACGGATGACGGAAATGGCGCAGGAGCGTGACTTCGGTAATTTTTTAGACCGTGCCCGTTAATTAAATTTGTATGTGGCTTGAAAAGCCAAAACATACAAAACCGACTGCTGAACGAAAGCGAGCTGAAAACGTTTGAGAAAGCTTGTACAATTGCATTGTCATTGGATATGACTTCCAACAACATGGAGCTGATGAGAAATAATACGGTACATCATTTGCGAAGTAATGTGAAAAATTCCAAAGCAGCTGACACGAAACAAGAAGACGTTCAGCGACGGAGAAGCAGAAGCCGAACACGGAGGGAGGTAATAAAGTGCTTTTATTGCCAAAAATTGGGGCACATTGAACGTAATTGCTGGGAGAAACAAAAAGGCCAGAAATCGGTAGATAAAAATAAGGCGCGTAGTAAATATAAAAGTAGTCCGAGTATTCGGACGATGATTGTTCGTTCAATTATTTAAATAATATTGCAAGCAATTCTTCTAAATCGTTGAAAGTTTTTGTAAAATTGGAAGGCACAGTTTTTAAAATGGAAATTGATACTGGTGCATGTACGAGTATGTCAGTATGTCATATTGCGGATTATAGCAAAACATTCAACCACATAAAAATGAGTTCTATAAATAAAAATTTTAAAGTTATCACCGGTGAAAATGTTGTGGTAGTGGGTAGCGTTCTGGTAGACGTAGAATTCATGGGAAAGTCTTGCAATTTAGAGCTAGCTGTTTTGGATTCAAAATCCAGGTTTGACCCGCTTCTTGGTAGGAATTGGCTGGATGTTTTTGTTCCGCAGTGGCGTAACATGTTTGGCAACGGCGAGATAAGGCATCTCAGTAATAGTTCAAAATTAAGTAACCTTGATTTTCAGAAATATAACCAATTGTTTTCGAAAAATAATAATTCGACTATTAAAAGCTACGTAGCTGAAATAGATCTAAAGGATGACCACTATCCAATATTCGCTAAAGCTTATTCAGTAACTTTTGGTTTAAGAAAAAAGGTTGAGGACGATTTTTGTTGGAACGATTTTCCGTCATCCCTTGTCAAGTTTGGTTTTGTGACAAACCGGTTTCGGCGTTCTGCCATTTTCAATGCCTAGCTTCTTTCTGGTCTGTGTCTATCCGCTGCGTTGTTTTTATAGTCCGTGGGTGCTGTGGCAGGTAATGTCAATCTATGTTTTCGTGGTAGGTAACGTTAATATGCGTGTGTGTGTGCGCGGTATTGATACGTCCGAATTGTTATCTGTCCCAAGGGTTGTTTTTGTAGGTATGTAGACATACCGCTTGTTAGCTAAGCGGTAGGTTGATGTAAGTAGAAATCGGTGATTTTTGCAGTTTGGTTCATATTTCGTTTTTGATTGTTCATTGTTACGTGTTTGGTTGCTGTACTTGCTGGCTTGTGCTGTTTTTTGTAAACTAGTTTTAAGGGTTCAAATATTTCGTCAGAGATAGTGTTGGTTTGTTCGTTTATGATCCTGCCGTCAAATGTTTTTAACTTGTATATCTCCATGTTCTCAAGTACATTGAGCCGCCGGCCTTTTCCTTGTACGTGAAGTATTCGAGCCGTTGTTTTTATGTTAGCTGGGGTGCAGTTGTTCTCAAACATGTGGTTCGCGAAATTAGATTCTGGTATTATGGTGGGTTTTCGTGTTTTTTTGTTGTAGTCCCTGATATGCTCTCGGAATCTTGTGTTTATTTTCCTTCCTGTTTGTCCTATGTAGCTGTATTGACATTCACAAGTAAGCCTATACACTCCGTGTCTGTTGAATGGGTCATCAGAATTAGTGTCGGTTCTTAGTTTTTGTCCGACGTTGTTGGATGTTCTGAATGCTGTGTTGATGTTATATCTTTTAAAGAACTTTGCTAATTTGTACGTCGCTTTTCCAGTGTATGTCATTGCCGTCCAAACCATTGGATTTTCCTCTACGTTTACTCTTTTTTGTGTTCCATGGCTACTTCTGAGTTTATCCACAAGTGCTTTCTTGTATCCATTATTTGCCGCTATGTTATATATTGTATTAAGCTCTCTCCAGTATGCTTCATGTGTGAGCGGCGTTCTCTGAAGCCTATCCACTAAGTGCCTCAATGCTGAATTTTTGTGCTGTTGCGGATGGTTTGATGTAGAGTGTATAATGGTGTCCGTGGCAGTCGGTTTTCTATAAATGCCGTAGTTGAACCTCGCCTGTGTGAAGAGGGCGTGATAGTTCTAGTTAGTAGAAGCAGGTGGGCTAGTCCTATTGTGATTGTGAATAAGGGAGACGGCTCAATAAGGCTATGTGTCAACTGTAGAAGGACAGTTAACAGGTTTGTGGAGATGGAACATTACCTTATTCCACGTATCGACGATATTTTGGCGAATTTAAGTGGATGGAAATACTTTTGCAAGTTAGACCTGACGGGAGCGTATTTACAGGTTAATGTATCAGACAGATCTGGGGAATTGTTAACGATCAACACTCACATTGGGTTGTTTCAATTCACGCGGCTGGTGTATGGGCTAAAAACCGCCCCGCAAATTTTTTCGAAAATTTTAAATGAAATTCTAAAAGGTCTAGAAAAAGTACAGATTTATTTTGATGATATCCTTATTGGTGGTAGCGATCAAGATGATTGTGAGATAAATTTAAAAGCGGTTTTTGACAAGTTGTTAGAGTACAACGTAAAAATAAATTTTGATAAATGCAGATTTTTTGAAACAGAAATACAGTACTTAGGGTACAATATCAATAGGGAAGGCATAAGTCCTGCTAAGAAAAACATAGAGGCCGTGGCGAAAGCACCAGCGCCAGAAAATAAAAAACAACTCAAATCATATTTAGGGATGATTAATTATTGCAGCCACTGTATTAGAAATTTATCTAGTAAGCTTCACTTGTTGTACGATTTAATAAAAACTAAAGTTATTTGGGAGTGGACAACGAAGCACCAAGAGGTATTTGACAGAAGTAAGGATTTAGTAACAGGAATGAGTAATTTAACGCATTATGACCCAACGAAAGCTATTATAATTTCATGCGACGCTAGTCCTTATGGAGTAGGAGGTGTTCTCTCCCATATTGTTGATGGTGAGGAAAAACCTGTTATGTTCGTTTCCAGTACATTGAAACCCGCTGACCGGAACTACTTCCAACTGCATCGAGAAGCGCTCGCAATTGTGTTTTCAGTGCGGAAGTTCCACAAATACGTATATGGGTTGCCATTCGTCATTGAAAGTGATCACCAACCTCTAAGGGAAATTTTCTCTGATCGGAAAGATCTCCCAGTTGTAGCGTCCAACCGGTTACAACGATGCGCAATTTTTTTGTCGATGTAAAACTATACGGTAAAGTATAAGAAGGGCTCACAGATGGGTCATGCAGATGCGCTGTCACGGTTGCCTTTAGCTGGAGAGACTGAGGATGACCCAGATAGCATAAATATTTTTACTTTGGTGCAAGAAATACCGCTTAACTTGTAAGATGTAAGAACGGCTTTAGAAAGCGACGAAATGTTAAAAACGATTATGAGGTATGTAAAATTTGGTTGGCCACATCGATTGTCACATGCGGAAAAGGTATTTTTTAATAAGCGGTTATCATTGGGAACCGAAAAAGGCTGTTTATTTTATGAAGATGGGTTAGTTATACCTAATAAATTAGTTAACAAAATTTTAGAATTGCTGCACAGTGAGCATACAGGTATCGTGCGTATGAAGTCCCTTGCTAGGACGTATGTCTGGTGGCCTGGTATAGATTCTGATATACAGGGTGGCTAATGAAAGCCGCTACCAAAAAAAAATTAAATAACTTTTTTTCTATTTAATGAATCTGGTAAATTTTTTTTTTATTTTGCAGATTGACTTTTACATTTAACAAAAATGGATAACTGGGACACTGAAACAAGAATTTGGATTGTCCGCCGCTATCACGCACTGGAGTCCGTAGTTTCGGTTCAAAGAGAGTATAGGCGCACGTTTGGCGGCAATCCTCCGAGCAGATGGACCATAATAAGACTTGTAAACAATTTTGCCGAGCATGGGACAGTCAACAGAAGACCTTACCATCGAAACCCTTCAGTTCGAACGGAGGAAACAATCGCTGCTGTAGCTGCTGCCATACAAAACAATCCACGTGTTTCGACAAGAAGCTTATCTGCTCAAATGGGTGTAAGCAGACAGTCATTACAGTCAATTATGCACAAAGATTTGGACTTATTCCCATATAAAATTCAAATGGCCAACAAACTGAACGCTGCAGACTTGCCGATTCGCTTGGAATTTTGCCAGAAGATGCTTCAAATGGTGGAAGAGGATGGAAACATGTTGAAGTGTCTTTTCATGTCTGACGAGGCCCATTTCGATTTAAACGGCAACATAAACAAACAAAATTGTCGAATATGGAGTGCTTCCAACCCACAGATACTCCATGAGACGGAATTGCATCCACTTCGTGTCACAGTGTGGTGTGCAGTTTCATCACGCTGCATTGTCGGGCCCTACTTCTTCGAAGAAAACGGTCACACCGTTACGGTTACTGGAGACCGTTACTTGAGCATGTTGAGAGAGTTTTTCTATCCAGAATTACGCCGAATGGGAATTTCTTTCAACTCTGTGTGGTTTCAGCAAGATGGTGCAGCTCCTCATATAGCCCAACCTGTTATGACAGAATTGCGACGAAAATTTCCCAATAAGCTGATATCCAGAAACTCCACATTCCGTTGGCCACCCAGGTCGCCTGACCTTACTGCACCTGACTTTTTCTTCCGGGGTTATTGCAAACAGGAAGTCTTTAAAGCAAAACCAAAAAATTTGAATGAACTAAGGCAATCCATTCGAGAAACAATTGCGGCTATTCCTGTCTCAACTCTCCAAGCAGTAATGAACAACTTTTTGGTAAGATGCCGCACATGCATCGACGAGCAGGGGGGGCATTTAAATTCCATTATTTTTAAAACTAATTAAGCTATATTTAATAAAATTTAATGAGCTTTAACATGAATAAAAGAAAAATGAATTCCATACACTCAAAAAAAAATTATTTGAGTTTCTTAATGTAGCAAAATTCATCAGCCACCCTGTACATGATTAGATATTGTGATATCCCTGGCAGTAAGCGTTCCAACCGAAAGTTGCTTGAAAGCGCAAAACACTACGAAGCCAACTGTGACAACTTGGCCTGAGTCAAAGTATCCATTTCAACGCGTTCATTTAGATTTTTGTAAATTTGAGAAAAATGATATTTTGGTTCTTTATCACACACTAGCATTTACCCGCGGCTCCGCTCGCATCAAAGAAATAAGCAAAATAACTAAGCTTCTTTTGAAAACATTTTTATTTATCAAACAGATAAGTTTTAAAGTTCACATGTTCCTTAAAATAATGATATACAAAAAACTATTAATTATGGTTCAGATCAAATTGAAGAAGAGATACATACAGAACAAACCGGAAGAGCTTCATAAATTGTATTATTATATAAACACTTATAAAAGTTTAATTTTTACGAAACAGCGAAGCAACCAAAATATTAAGAATTGCTAAACTTAGTAAAAGGATATTTTCCGCAGAAACGATATCAATATCTCTAAAATGCACAACTATTTTGCTCAAACATTACAAAAATTTCATTCCAAATATTTGAATTTATGTTTGACAGGTGACGATTTACTCATATTAATTGACGACGACAATAGCCCGGCCCACATTCAAAACGACGACTGCGAACGACAACGGCGAAAAACCGAAGCTTGACGATAATTGCCGGCAAGCACCGACGACATGATAATAATGAAAGCGGCAAAGACAGTTCTGCATTAGCTCAAACAACAGCAAAAAAATTTTGAAAAAAGTATTGCATGTGTAAAAAAAACATAAAACTAATCAATTTCAACACATATTTAAGGCAATTTGCATATATTTTCGATCTAATTCACGAAAAGAAAAAAGCACGCCACGACCGTCGCTGTCAAATTAGAAATAGATCTAATCTGGCGACAGCGGCATTCATGAAAAATTCCTCCACATAAGAACATGTGCAAACATAATTTGACAGATGCCGCACCGTCGTTGTCGTCTTGAATCTGTTTTCCCTAAGTGACAGAAAAAGTACCGAAAACGCAAAATAAAATTGGTATTGTATGTATAGCAAGGCGAATTCATTCCATGAACGTTATTTTCTTTTGATCTGACATTTCTGAAGATGCTAAATTCGCCTTGCTCTCACCTTATATGAATTCGCCTTGATGTATAGTAACTAAACTTATTAGCAATTAGCTTTTAAAAGTATTTTTGTAGATATGGCGATGAATTTTGACCGATAACTCAGTTATCGATTAACTTATATAACAAAACATAGCAGTATCGGTTAGTTTATTGAAATATCGAGAAGTCCATATGAATCTTTGGCCTTTCCGTTTCGTGTCATAGCCATATTTAATGCAAATTTAGAGGTTTCAGGGCTTCTACATTTTGACCGATAGCTCAGTTATCGATTAATTTATCGAAATATTGCAGAGGTCAACAGAATACTGTGGCCTTCCCCCTTTCGTTTGATATCCATATTGTATGCAAATTCAGGGGTTTTTGAGCGACCACATTCTGACCGATAATTCAGTTATCGATAAAGTTATCGATATATAGCAGGGTCCAAAAGAATAAATTGACCTTCCCCATTCGTTTGATACCCATATTGTATGCAAATTCAGGGGTTTTGGAGCAACCACATTCTGACCGATAACTCAGTTATCGATTAATTGATCGAAATATTGCAGAGTCCAAAAGAATCCTGTGACCTTCCCCTTTCGTTTGATATCCATATTGTAAGAAAATTCAGGGGTTTTGGAGCAACCACATTCTGACCGATAACTCAGTTATCGATTAATTGATCGAAATATTGCAAAGAATACTGTGGCCTTCCCCCTTTCGTTTGATATCCATATTGTATGCAAATTCAGGGGTTTTTGGGCGACCCCATTCTGACCGATAACTTAGTTATCGAAATATGGCAGGGTCCAAAAGAATCCCTCCCCATTCGTTTGATACCAATCTATCTCTATGGCGCCATATACAACAGGTATATCATCATAAACCTCCTAAGAGATTTTTGCGCCAAGTTTCTCTTCCAATTTGTGGTGTGCCGATTTGAATTTTCCCTACAAATTGTTTGATACCAATACTGTATGCAAATTCATGGTTTTTTGGGCAACCACATTCTGATCAATAACTCAGTTATCGATTAATTTATCGAAATACTGCAAAGTCCAAAATAATACTGTGGCCTTCCCCTTTCGTTCAATACCCGTATTGTATGCACATTTCAAGGTTTTAGGGCACCAAATTGCATAAATTCATTGGATAAAATAAATGTTTGGGTTAGTTGGGTCACATTAGTGCCCATAACTCCATAACCATGTGAGGTATTGAGATTTCATGAAACTTGTTACCTATCCGAGACATCGGGAAATAAGTGTGCAAAATTTCGTGCAGATCGGTGCTGTAGTTTGGACGGTTCAAACACACTCACTCACAAACTTACGCATTTATAATATAAGTAAGATATTCAAAATGGATTGAGGCAAAAATTTTGAAAACTACTACCGCGTCTGCGGTAATAGCAACATTTGGGCTACCGAAACAAATCGTTAGCGATAACGGACCTCCATTTGGATCGAAGGAATTTGTCGAATTTTGCAAAAGTAATTCCATTGCATGTCTTAAATCGCCTCCCTACCATCCGCGGTCGAATGGTAGCGCTGAACGGGGAGTGCAAACAATAAAATCCACGTTAAAGAATCCTTTTGGATCCTCGAGTTAAATGTAAGACTTGGGACCTAAAAATAAATAATTTTTTAATGAAGTATAGAAATACCCCTACCACAACAACAAATAGAACACCTTCAAGTTTAATTTCTAATTATAAACCAAAAACGTTGTTGGATTGCATAAACCCAAAGACAATGCAAACTTCTCTTGAAAAAGGGAAGAAAAGTAATACACCAGTAAGCGAGAAGAAAAATTGCGTGCAAAAATCCATTATAAAAAGTAAGGCTAAGATACTAGAGTTTAAGCCTAATGAAGTTGTATTATATAGAAACATTTTCGGAAATTATTGTAAATGGATAAACGCAAAAGTTATACGAAAACTTAGTAATGTAAGATATTGCATTTCTATAAATGGTAAGCAAAGAATTGCACATGTTAACCAATTGAAAAAATTCCATGGAAAAATTGTTAAGTTCGATTCCAATATAAGCAAATATTCTAAGAAGGAAGTATTTCAAATCAATCCCGAAATACATTCCAAAGAGCAAATAAAGAAAGAAAATATTAAAAGCGAAGAGCAATTAGAAGAATTAGAATTAAGGCGTTCAAAAAGAATACAGGAAAGAAAAATTAAGAAAGCGAAGTATCAAAAGTAACTGTTAAAATTAATGCATTAAACCGAAAAAGAAACCATGTAACGCTTTGAATGCAAAAATTATTTTATGTTATTTAAAGCACATACTTATGAATGTATACTATGTACAATCAACATCTAAGTTTGCGTGGGATTGTTATGTATGTAACATCAAACTCTTAGCAGAGGTACTCTCCCACTCTACCCCTGTTACAATGTATGTAGGTATACCAAAATGTATAATGTAGTTGTAAGCACTTTAAGTTGAAATAAAGAATTAGTCGTAAACAGAATTCCAATGCGTTTGCTTTAAACGGAATACATATCACATAGGTCCTACATGGGTGCCTTTTCGTAGACCAAGTCTTTTCATAAAGAACATGTTTTTCAGTTAATTTTTAGTTAATTGGTTGTTTTCTATTACGAAAGATATTCTAGTTCTATTTCTAATTGATTATTTCTCAGAACGGTCACCAAATAGGTTAATGAAAATGGCTGCGAATCCGAAGATTTCAACCTGCACTAGGGATGGTAGTTTGGTTTTACTGTTGCGATCCCAGGATTTTCGAGGTCTCGTTGGGAATTTGTATATTATATAAACTTCAGCAACTTATCTTACGATAGTGCATCAATATTTTATGTATTGTTGACAATATGATTAAAAATAAATAGAGTTTAAGTACCATTCTATAATTATTTCTACACAAAACAGTTACGGATATTATTATTATATAAACGAGGTCAGGAATGATGCATAACAAGGTTGATGCGAAACGAATAGTCGGGGATATTAAAATCACAAAAAAGGTATATCATTAATTTTCTCTCATTTTTATTAACTGGGCAAATAAGTTATTGGGAAATGCATTCAATTGCTCCTATTTATTTCATAAGCCTAAATTATTATTTGTTTTATCCCGAATCAAAATAATGGGATTTTTTTTAATTATTCTCAAGCTTTCGCAATTTGCTGCCCGGGACCCTAAGTTGACAACGTGATTGTAAAACGTAGTTAAAAAAATGCTTGTCATTACATTTATGATACAATAAGCACACCGGTAGGAAATTGAAGAATTGATGACTCCACGAATTCAAGAACATGTATTAAGAATATTGATGATCGAAATATATACTGCAAAAACGTGTAAGCGTTATGTGGCTTTGCAGCTATAACTATGTAGACTAGTAGTATATTCATTGAAAAAGTTGCTACGAAGATCGATTCTTGTAATACTTTTTCTAACCAGCATGTAATTGTTTGATCTTTTCAAATTAAAAATGTATTAATCTATTTTAGTAATTGTTACAATATAACCATATAGAAATTTTAAGTGTATTATTTATAGGAAGAAATAGTAATACTCGTAAGATAAACTTTGCAGGATGCAAAGGTAAAGGTTTAAATACTCATTTCTACGTTTTACGCAATATTGATTTATCATTATGGATCTTTTTATAAACTTTTTGTATCGAACAATGAATAGAGCAGCTAGTCAGTAATGTGACTGCGTTATTTTAAAATGTAAGGAGAACCGATTTTGGTTTTATGATCTGCAATCTAGTACTTCTCTTACTAAAGATATTAAAATTTGTCTAAAACAATAAATTTACCGAGGGCAAGAGAGTGACACTGGAAATTTTACTTGTGCCAATTTAAAGATTAACAACAAGGTTTATTTACAAGTGGAGTGAAATTAAAGCACATCGAAACAGAATATGTACTTTTAAATAAAATTTTTCCGGGAACTTTTAAACTTTTTTCAGACGGTATCATCATCATCATCATCATCATCATCATCATCATCATCATTTATTGGCAAGGCATTAGTACAATAAGATCTAAGATCTTTTATAGTACAACAAAAGTTACAATTAAATAAGGTACATTTGAAAAAAGAAAAAATAATAATAATCGTAATAAAAAGAAAAATAACAAAAACATATATGTTTATGTATATAACGAAGGAAATCAAATATAAGAACAAGGATTAACAAAAATTAACCATCATTAAAGCAAGACTTAAAGTTAAATCAATCTTCCATAACGCAAACCGTAACACAACCAAGTAAGACAGCCGATCCAACAACCTTACAGAAATCAAAGCATTCGATATGGCGTTGTGGTATGGCACCAGCAATCGATTACATTGATTTCCATAAGGTCAGTAGGATCAGCAGCCCCACGCGGCAATGGTAGAGTTATGATTATGGAAGATTAACTGATATAACAGAAATTACAAACTTAAGCTTAGGTGGTAGATAGGCAAAATCACACGTTTTTAACAAGCTTAACTAAAATGAGTATATAGAACGTTTTTAAAGTTGCTTTTATTTAAACTACTTCTAATGGATACTGGAATAGAGTTTCAAGTACGAATGGCATTTACAAAGAATAGCCGCCCGGAGGTTAAGTAATTATACCTTGGTACAATCATATCGCTAATCCGAAGAGACTTGGGAAAAACTAGTTTGTCATACAAATAACTGGGCTCCTTATACATGATGAGTTTACATAGGAAAATGCAATTCCTGGCGTTCAAGTAATCAAAAATTTCACAGCCTAATAAACTTGATTTCTAGCGAGATATATGGTCAAACTTAGCTAAACCGAAAACATAACGTGTAACATGGTTAAATACCACATCAATTTTATGAGCTGACTGGGAACTCAGTTTACTGTAGACTAGTTCAGAGTAACATATGATTGGCATGATTAACTGTATAGCAAGCTTCCTCCTAACATTGATGGGAGTATAAGTTGCTGACATACGTAAGTTTCTGAGGATGTAGTACACTTTACTAACCACTGAGTTCACGTGATCATCGCAAGATAAAGTCGTATTAATAATGAAACCAAGGTTATTTACCTTTGGTACTAGCTTCAGGCACTTATCAGCAATGTATAAACCCGGTATAGGTAATACAAAAGACTTATCACTATTAAGACATAATTTATTTCTCCTCGCCCATGCAGAAATAGATGCCAAGTCATTGTTTAACTTTGTGCATGCCCTATTTATCTCCTCATGATTTCCTGATAGATATAGCTGGACATCATCAGCATATGCATGCATATGTGCATGTTGGCACACGTCAAAAATGTCATTAATAAACATGCTGAATAATAGTGGACCCAAGATGGAACCTTGTGGTACCCCGGCCAGAAGTGATTTCAGACCAGAAGATTCGGAGCCAACTTTGACACGCTGAGATCTACCCGTCAAATAGCTTCGCATGAGTCGCGCTGCAGAGTCACGAAACCCAAAATAATTTTTAAGCTTCATGGCAAGCAGGTCATGATTCACGGAATCAAAAGCTTTTGAGAAGTCTAGTAGGCATAGAAAGGTCAATTGATTTTGGTCAAACGGTCCCCTTATGTCGTCTAAAATCTTTAATACAGCCGTGGAGCAGCTATGCTTTTCTCTGAAACCTGATTGATAAGGGGATAGCAGGGTGAACTTATTAAGGTGGGCATGAATTTGCTCAGACAGCAAGATTTCGAAAACTTTCGAAAGTGCAGGCAATATGCTAATAGGTCGAAAATCCGAAGGACATTGCGGGGACTTGGTTTTAGCGATAGGGCGCACCGTCGCAATTTTCCACGTTTCAGGAAAGCATGAAGTTGTGATGCTGTGATTGAGTACATGTGTTAAAGTAGGCAAAATGTACGGTGCTATTATTTTCACAAACTTTATCGGTATGTTATCCTCCCCGATTGCATTTGATTTAATTTTATAAATGCACCTTGCCACATCTAACTCTGTCACGGATTGCAACTCGAAAACTTGACAAGCAGAGACCATCGACGAAGAGTGCGTTGTAAAACAGTTATTGGCACAAGAAGGGATAACACTACTCACAAAAGCATCATTAAGTTCTTCAGGGCAGAAGGAGCAATCCGCGCTGTCACTTACATGTACGCGCAGGTTTTAAGTTACGCCACAGAACATTATTTGGTAACGACGTATCTAGAATTCTACTGTAATATTTGCATTTTTCACGCTTTATGCAGGCTGTGGTCTCATTACGAACTAGCTTATATGCGCTCCAATTTGATTCGTTCCGATTGCTTATTGCGCTTCATTATCATTGCACGAACCGATTTGTTGAACCATGGACATGGGGTAGAGCTACCACGATAGATTCGCGACGGAACGTGAGCCGTATACAGGTAGAGAATTGACTCATTTAAAAATCCTAATTTATCGTGCACCGAGCTCAGTCCCCAGCACGTAGACTAATTTATTTGGGATGTGTCACTTAAGAGATTATTTAAGTCCAATAGACGGTAATCTGGCAAAAAGGACGGGCTAGGCATAACATTATGGTCATGAAGTTGTATATCAAAAGAACAGAAGATTAAATCATGGTCTGAAATAAAAGACATTTGGTCAAACTTGAAAACAGAAGACATATCAGACACAATGAAATAATCTAGAAGGCTAGGACAGCAATTTTGTCCATACCTTGTTGGAACAGCCATATTAACCACATCAAGGCCAACGCCGGAAATATCATCAACAATCTGGAGCTATAAGAGTCATTACATAACAAGTTTATATTAAAGTCACCACATATAATAATGTCAGAAAAGTCAACAGCTACAGAGGACAACATTGAGAAATAATCCTTTATATTACAAGACCTATTCGGACTATACACGCATGACAGAACGACTTTCGACGATGGACTAGAAACTTCAACCAGCAAGTGCTCAACACAACTACCAGTTTTACCAGATATTAGCTGAGATTTAAGTCGCTTTTTGCAATACATTGCTACACCACCACCTTTTTTGACCCTTCTATCCATCCTATATAATACGTAACCCTTAATATCAAAGTGTGAGTCCATCACTTCTGGTCTAAACCAAGTCTCGGATACGCAAATCACATCAACCAACGATTGTTCAAATATAGCTCTTACTACATCCATCTTCTCACCATTTAAACTGCGCGCGTTAAAGTGTACTACATTGAAACCATTATGACGCTTGCATAGGACGTTAAGTAAAGCTAGGCTATTATCCTCACTGCCATTCGCATTCCTATTGTTCCCAAACATTGATAACAATAGGAACAAAAGCAACTTTAAAGTGACTAAAAACAAAATTTACAAATAAAAAAATAATAATTTGCGCTATCATTATATAAGCAAAATATATGGAAAATAACATATTTATAACAAGTAAACATACAGGTTTAAGGCTACCCAAACTGCTCAAGATCATCTCCACAAGTGATTTTAGTTGGCTGTACGGATCTGTCATTTCCATTTCTCACGTAGACGCAGCCTCTTAAAGTAAATGCAGATGTCAGCTTTCCCTCCCGTCGTAATTTAATTGCATCTTGTAAGAGAAGCCTGTTCTCATTTGTTAAGCTCTCATATAAGCTAAAATTACCCTGAAAACCAAGGGGTGCCAAGGAGACTGGGGTTTTCATACGCCTGCGGTAATCTCCAAACACTCGGAGAGTGCGATTACGATCCATTTTCCTATATTATTTTCCTATATTTTATCATTTTTCAATAGATAATTTCCAAATTGATTTTTTCTGCAAGTATTAACATATAAAAGCCCTATCAAGATTTTTCTGCATATATATACATATGTCCGTATGAAAATCTGAAATGTATCATATATGTATACGTTTGTGAGCATCGGCAATACTGTGACTTAAATTGTCAAGGTTTCTATTCTATATATTTTTTTCTCTCGAACAGTGTTACAATATTCAATATTAAGGATAGAACAATAAAAGGCGAATAACATCCTACGTTTTAGAAATTATTAAGCTTTTATAATTGTCCTAATATTTATGTGTTAACACATTGATTCCGGTTGGGTATGTAGTGCTATTTTGAGCTCTTATCACATATAAAATTTTAAGTTTTTACATTTCTATTGTGTTTATAAACAAAAAAAAACATGGCCGCTCTAATCAAATATACAGTGTATCAATTTCAACGAAATTAAGGCAACAACTTCGAGAATGGTAAACAATGGGTCATATTAATAACACTGGAGCAATTGCTTTTAGTTCAAGTTGCAAACTTTTTCTCAAAATTTTGAAGTTTTATCGTACAAATTTATGTCAAATTTCTGAAACTGCTTTTTTTTATAAATGTGACCCAATTTGTAATTTTTCTTTTCTACTTATGTGGATTAAAAGCTATAAGAAAGTAAGTGTATTGTGAAATGTTGCATATTGCCAACTTTCCATATTATTTACAATGACTATATACCAAGATGAATTCCTCATTAGCTCTTAAGGATATGTAGTTTCACTATTAAAAATCGGTTGAAAAAGTATGATTTTTTATGTGTTCTTTAAATGGTGCTTAACTGTCTAAACGATTTTGGCCACCCAACATTGCTCGCCAGTATTTTCTTCTTTCTACCAACTGGCACTAATTGAAGACACTGGGGAATCCCACTTGGTCCTTCCATCGGAGTGGTGGTCTCCCTTTGCCTCTCCTACCACCGGCTGGTGCCGATAAGAATACCTTCTGGGCCGGAGTATCTTCGTTCATTCGCACAGCATGGCCTACCCAACAAGGTCGCTGGGTTTTAATTCGTTCAACTATGTCGATGTCTGCGATGTCTGTCGGTGCTCGCCGTCGCCAAATGCCGCCTCACCAGATGGTATAGGTGTAGAAGTTTCTGCAACATAAAGCAGGACGGTAATTAACTAAAAGAGAGGACTTTACTTCCCAATTACCAACTCAGTCCGAAGCGGAACTTGTTTGCAAGAATGTCAACAAAGTCTTCCGAAATTAATACCAACAAATTTAAACTAATCACATGAAAAATGAATTTAATAACTGACTTCTATGGATTATTCGTAGACCAAACTTTATGGAATTTTCATAAACAATATTGTTTTATGATTAGGGGTGGGCTTCTCTTTCTTTAACTGACCTTTCGTTACGGAAAGTCAGCCCACTTCACCCTGCCGCTAAGCTAATACTTTTTATTTTCAAATAAGATATCTGCAACTTACTTTTGCGTTTTGAATCAGAAGGCAGCAATATTAAAGTCAATGCAAGTTTTTAAATCAATTTATTGTAAAATTCCTTATACATTTACACAATAAAATAGATATATTAAATGACAGTCTCACGACCCCTATGTTTATTTTTGAGGAAGTCCACCAACTCCCTGGCGAAATGTTGTATGCATTTTTACCTACAGCTGAACACTGTGCACTGCATTATGACGTCTACCGTTTCCAGTTTTTAAACACACTTTTCTCCACTTTCACTGCAATAACACTTAGGAAATGCAACTTATAATATTCATTTTTTATGTGACGATTTATTTGTACTTACCTTCCTAAAAAATATGGCTTAATTTTGCAGTAATCAGCAGAAACCTGTTTTCTTAAATATGTCAAAATATTGAGTAAGAGTTGCCCACGCTATTGAAAGCGGAAATCAATATTGGGTACTATGGTATCTAATTATTTTGATGAAAACAATACCATGCCTCAAATCAATTTTTAAAGCTTCAAATACATCCCAGGCATGTTAAACACTCAAAATACGCAAATATCAACCCTGAATGTATAAATTTCTATAGTACTAAATGCAATCATTCATGCAAGCATTGAAGGAGTTATAGAATTACAAGGGTGAAATCGCAGCCAAAATTTAATATGATATTTGAAATCAAACAATTACATTTGTAAAATGAATTTCCACTGTATTGATTTATAACTGTATTGATTGATTTAATTTACAGCTCTGTTGTATACTATTATATATTAGACGTAGTTGTATGAGTTTAATGATCAAGTTAAAATAGACTTTTTTTGATATTTAATTTTTTTTGCTATTTGTAGCAACGGGTTCTTTATTGTTATACACACAACGTTTACTATACAGTTTATTTAAACAAAATCAAAAGTTTATTTCGCTTTTTGATAAAAATAACGTTATTATGCAGGCTTATCAAAATTAATGTGGTACTGCGGCCTCCATATTAGGTATGTATATTCAAATAATGGCCCTACCAAAGAAGTAAAAAGATTATTAGTAACATTAAGGTCATTAAATTCTTTACACCAATGTTCAGCAAATGACAGAGTTCCCTTAGCTCTGTGCACGCAAGATTCAATATGTGATATAAGGACCAGCTTAGGATCCATTGTAACGCCTAAGTAAATAAAGCTAATGACTTGTTTAATAATATAATCATCAACAGAGTACCCATATGATTGGTAAGATTTCCCGGTGAAGCACATGTACTTGTACTTTGTTGTGTTTATTTCAGATCTGATTGAAGACAACCCCTATCCTCTGGTTCACGGATAGGCATAATAAGCTAAGGGCATCATTATGTATGGCGAACGAAAGCTCAGTCTCTTGACGATTTCGTCTAGCAAGTGTTTTCTCTATCCTTTTCGTTAGCCTCCTTTGTTTCTGACGTCATGCCAAAAATTAATGGGAGAGCATATCTGAAATGAATATTGCCATATGTAATTTATATAGAAACTTATATGAATCAGTTAAGTTTCATAAAGTTTTTCATGTTATTCCATTAAATTTTAAAAATCTGAGAACAGTATTTTGGTTTTATGACTTTAGAGAATTGTCTTCTGTCTTACATATTGCAAACAGGCGAACGATTCGTCTCTGAGGCAAAACGAATGTTCCTTTCGCAATAGAGAATGAGGCCCTTAAAGTCGCCGGCGTCTATTATGGGCTTGCAGAACTTGAAAACATCAGAGAGGTCATTGATGAACAAAAGAAATAAGATAAGACCAAGATGACTGCCCTGTGGAACAACCGAAGTCACATTTACAAATTGAGACTTGCAAATATTGAATATAACCTGTTGTTTTCTATCTTATAAGTAAAAAGATACCTATACCAGAAATAAAGGTGAGAGACACAATTGACTCTAAGGCTTCCGAAAACATGCGTTGTGAACTCAATCAAGTTAGTCACAGTAGACTCTTAAAGATGAAGTAATTCCTTTAATTTGTCTGGTAGCAAGATATGTAAGACACAGTGCTAGCTATTGTCGAACAGTGAAAACTAAGACTATGTATTTTTGGGAACCATCTTTTAAAATAAAAAAAATCATATGCGCTATTGGCATAACTTTGACTTGCTTTGAAATAACCGGACTGATCTTTTCTAGTAGCTCAGAAAATGCAGTAGGTGTCATCCTGGCTAAGTTTTGAAAATCTTTGAGACAATTGAAGCAAAACCTCGACTAGAGTCTCTCCACAATAGCCATTTATCATTCTTTTTTCTTTTTGAAGTTACGTTCAGAGCGATTTTTTTATGTTTTTCCTCTATTAATCCAAATTGGCTCTGATTTTGTATATGTATGTATTTTTAAAGTTTTGTTTACAATAATGCAAGAAAAATAAAAAATGTTAATGTAAACGCAAAGCGAATGAAGCTTGTTTGACAGACAATTTGACTACATATGGATCGAAAACGTGACAAGTGGAAGTGACAACACGTTAATTTGACATTTAATGCAAATAGGAGTTTATGGTGTTTTGTGGTATTGTCGTGTATACAATCTTCCCTAAAGATAGACTTAGTAAACTAGGGCCAATTGAAAGTAAAGTTTGGTAAAATTAGGAGAGCCAACAGTGTACAAAGATCTCGCAGAATAATCCCTTCTTTATACATACATGTAACTTGTTGAATATATCGAGCCCTAACAGTAATTTCAGTGTAAACAACAAACATAAAATTTTACAGGAGGTTATTTAGTTCACAAATTTAAATAATTTTTTTACATCAAAATTGCCTTGGCTTTATTTTTGTAATGGTACATATTAGAGTTGTGATATTTTGTGAGGTGGTTTAAAATAAACAGAATTATCGATATATGTCAAAATACGGGTTTTTGAATTGCTTACGCCAAAATTGTGCTTTGGGTTCGATATATATATGCAATATTGACAAAGTGTACTTCTACGAAGGGATATGAATGTCCACATATTTTTATGAAGCCATTTTACATTCAAGCATTGTATGTTGTTGCTGTTGCACAATTGTGCGTACGCAACTTCTGAGTAATTTTGCCATATATACTGTTTTGTTTGCTATTCGTTTCCCCCTGAAGCATTCGCATATCCCCAATTATAAAAATGTTAAAAGTAAATATACCAATTGGTGGTGGGACCTCTCTTCAATGCCAAGATAGTTCCAATGATTCTCCACACGGCGAAATTTGTGATAACTTTTCTGTGGCCATATCTGGTATCAAAATATATGTGAGCAATTGAAGCATATATGTGTGTCTTATTTTTATTTATCCATACATGGTTAGTTCGCCTTTGAACAAACTAACATAAATAACTTGTCCCCATGTAATATATTTGAACAAAACTTGATTTTATTTCACCATTTCTAACATATGGTTTTTTCCAGAAACTTATTATATTTAGTTGTTATTTAATACTAAGTCTGACGTTCATATACAAAATATCCCATGTATTATGCTGGCATGTATCTAAATTATATGTCAATGTAAAACATGTTTTTGTATTTAACAGCACGGCATTCTAAATGCCGTTTGCATGCTTGCAAGCAATTTCCGTTTCATAAATGTATGAATTTAGACATGTGTATTTATAATATCGCCTTTCCCATTCTGGTTCTAAGTATTAAAAGAATTACGGATACGCATTATGGTTCCATTTTGATTTGCACAAGTATTTCTCAATTACACTTCAGTCTCCCGAATTGGTAACGCCAGCTTAAAATTTAAAAATTAATAAAAATTCAGTAAGTACCATGCAAATAAAAATACTAATCGTAGAGAAGTAAAATCTACAAAAGTACGGAGTTTTGATGAAGTCTAAAGAACGTAGGGTCAAGTTCTAAGGAAAATGTAAAACCATTTAGAGAGGAAATCTTAACATCGTACAAAACATAGTCTTTAGCGCTTTCAACACATTATCATTTAAATTGAAGTAACTCACATGCCGCGTACAAACTCCTAAGCCATAAAATGGTCTAGTGGTCAAAATTCGAGCAATATAGATATTTTCATTCGGAATTGCATAGAAGCTTTTATAGTTAAGATATTTTCGAAACTGAATTGCCTAATCTTTCCAAATAATAAGGTATTTGTGGCTATAACCACATTTAGAGGCGTATACTAATAACATTGTTGTACTAATAATATATATATGTCGCCTGAATTGGGGGTAACCGTATGAGAATGTTTTATTTTATTTTATGCTGATTAGAGCGTTTGCGAAAAATATTTAAAATAGGGTGGTCTTCCACAAAGCCATTGTTATATAATGCAAGGAAATTATGCTACAAAAGGAAACCATCATAAGAAATAAATAAAGATAAACAGGCAAATTAAATTAAAACAGAAAAAAAGATCGTAGAATAGAATGAAAGAAAACATTGTGGCACAAAAAAAGCATAAAATAAAATAATCTTTCTCTTCGATACATAATTGTATAACAAAACGGAAAAGATAAAGAAAGCAATATAAAAAAGTATTTAAAACAAAACATGAAAAATTAATAAAAATTAAGTTAAGTAAAGCGTAAAATGTATGTAAATTTACTGATCTCGAGTTTATAGTAACCCACAATTTCGGACCTGTTTTTTTTGCATGGTATAAAGGTGACAAAATTTCAGTTTCTTTTATAATATAAACAGGTACGTTATTTAAGAGCATGCATTCATACTACACTGGATTGGGTAAAATAAGCTTTTTTAGTAAATTCCCAACCGTTCAATTAAAACCTAACCCAAAAAAAACTTCCAAAATGTTTTATTTTAATTTCATTTACTTCTGAAAGAGTTGCCAAGTCATTAAAATGTTTTTACAATATTTTTGCGTATGCTCTTAGGGTAGGGCAGTCGACCCAGATGCATGGAACGTCGATTAAGATCCTGTCAACGAATACAAATGCTTTTATACCTTTCATGAAATGAAATGGTATTTTAACTTTGCTCCGATGTTTGTAAGTATGAGAAGAAGAGATAGACCCACCAATAAATATACCGCAATAATCAGGGCGGTGAGCTGAGTCGATTTGGACATAAATGTTTAAATAAGTTTTAGAGATATCTCGCTCAAATAATACAGGTTTGGTATGTATTATTTACGTGATGTGGCAACTGAAAATCAGCTAGATCGGTGCAACATAACATAAAGCTCCCATAAAATCGACTGTTCGGATAATTGGGGTTTGGGCTATAACTAATGTGTGCAGTGAAAATCATCATGATTCGACCAATGTATCGTATAGCCCGCAAACAACACATTTTTCTTGCATTCTTTGGGCTTTGTATCTTTTAATTAACATGGTATGACTGTCAAATTTTGCAGAGTGTGTTCTTACTGTAAGTAAGGACCGGACACTTAAAACCGTAAACGCGATTTCCTTACTTGTTTTTAAATGTTAAAGCGCTGTAAGCAGTTCAAAAGAAAAACATAATTTACATATTAAACGACAGAAACCGATTTACCGAAATAAGGGATATCGTAAATTATAAATAAGATTGGCTTATTAATGATCCCTCCCAAAACTATTTTTTTAATACCTGTAATGTACAGAAATCGTCCTGTTAAGATTCATCATATGTAGAGATAAATAAGGACAAGGTCTTAAAACAAATACGTCCTTGCATGCAATTAGCAGTATTATTACATATACTATATCTAGGAAGAAGGTAATACTCTGTCTGATTTCTGGCGCTCTACCGTCTAAACGATTTTGGCCATACAACATAACGCCAGTCGTTTCTTCTCTCTGCCAACTGACAGCCATTGGAAACACCACGGGATCGCAAATCGGTATCCCCATGATGATTCCATCGGAGCAGGGTTTCGCGCTTCTCCTGCTTCCACCGGCCGGCGGGTACCGATAAAAATACCTTCTGGGCTGGGGCATCTTCATTCATTCAACTATGTCAGTGGCTGGACACAGTTCATCATTAAATCTTCGGTATGGGTTGGGGAAGCAGATTATGCAATTCATAAAATTGATATTGGCTGTTATGGCCACTTTAATTTTGCTAACCGAGCGCCGAATTCCTACCCGAGTTGCATACCGTCATTTGCACGCTTTTTCTTTTGTTTTCCAAGTTCCTTACCAGCGATTTACCGCTTATTCACTGCTTTCTGTACAAACTGGTTCAGAAGAAAAATTAGTGTAGAACCAACTAAGCAGTGTTTGAAAAAATTGTCATTTACTAATTATGACAAATATCGTAAACTAGTAGTCCGATTTTGAAAATAAAACTAGCTGTTATTTGTCCTTTTAATTACAAGTTTTATTATATATCAACAACTTTGTCACTACTTTTGTTGTAAAAACCGTTTTGACTTTACCGCCAAACCTTCCATTAATAATTTTCGAGCTGCTGAACTCCACTTTTCCCGAATTTCTCTGGCATTACTTGCTACTTTTTTTGTTGCTTTAGTTTTTGTTTTGACCAATGCCCAATATCTTTTAATGGACCTGAGTTCTGGACAGTTGGGCGGATTGGCTTCTCGAGGCACCTAAAGCACATTATTTTTTGAATACCATTCCAAAGCCAATTTGCTATAGTGACAAGAAGCTAGGTCAGGCAAAAAAAAGTGGAAACCTTATGTCGTCTTAGGAAAGGATTTTATCTTTTTTCTAAGCATTCTTTAATGTATATTTGGATATTTTTCGTAAGCTAACAGATTTATTTATATTGTTATGGTATCGCGTCAATATGGAGCAGTAAGGAAGGCGGTCGGCATGATCTAGGGTCGCACTGTGGCTAGTCATTGTCGGCTGGGGTGGGCTCTTGCCAACCTTACCGTCCCGCGCCATAATCAGAGAAAAGGTCATATCATGCCTTTTGAAAACGCAAAAAACCGCGCAAAACGACTATGAAAACAACATCCGGTTAAAACCGGATGCCACGGACAGACCGTTGACATTTAAATATTCAAAACTCTAATGGAAAAAGAAAACGGAAAATCAAGTTAAAATTCAAAATAAAACGGGCGAACAAATGTTGAAAAGTAAACTTAAAATTCAAAAATAACTGAAAAGGAAATGAAATCAAGACTGAAATAAACGACCGAAAAAAAACTGATAAATTTACACTAAAAAAACCCTGAAATTTTAAACGAACCGGAAATGACCGGTTACCATGCTGAAAAAGGAGCAATAAAAAAAAAGGCCGAAGAATATAAGGGGGCGCCGCGGGTGGTGTTGCGACGCCCTGGTGCTGACCCACCCTCATCTATGGCCATCGACGCACCTAATCTCGATGGCCCCTTACCAAAATCCTATTTGCCTTCTAAATGAAAGTGGACGTCAACATTCCCATTATATTACAAGTTTATTTATAAATCATCTCTTACAACTAACATGGTTTTCATACGACTTTCTTTATAAAAAAAAATGTATTCTTAAGTAGCTAGCAGTAATAAATCCTATCACTCTTCCTGAAATGAATCTGAAATATTTTAAGGGAATAACTGTTTCTGGAACTCCATAAAGAGTTACTTTAAACTTCAAATACATCAAAACTGGAAAAGTATATATCGCCTAGTATAAAAGTAAAAAAAAAATACTTTAAAAAAATTTACGGGAACGCTTGTTGGGTTGCTAAAAGCATCCTATGGTTTCCGTTGTGTGTACATTTCTTTATAGGTATTGATTGGTTTATTGTTTATTAATTGTTATATATTTTATTAATTGGCCATCTTATATGTTGTAGGAAATTATCGTTATTTACTTAATACATATAAATATTTACTTATGGAATATTTTATAAATTTATTTATAAAATATTTTACGAAATAAGTAAATATTTATATTTTATTTATTTATGTGCATATACGAGTATATATATATATATATGGTTTATTTATTTATGGTAGATGTGGTCATTATTGTCTTCCCTGATTGATTCCTCAAATCTGTATTTCTACTATATCTTTAAGTTAATCATACCTTCTGTCTTAATTAAATTTTTAAATTGACTCTTATTTCTATCTTTTATCTTATATCTTATGTTCTACGCTCTTTCATTGCGTTGGAGGACCACTTCTTCTCTCCCTCCTTATTCTACTCTAACAATTCTGTTAGTTATCTTCTTCGTTATTCTGAGTTTACCTATCCAACCTCAATCTAACTTATAATTTTTATAAGTTTTTTTTTTCCTGATTTTACTTAACCTCAATCTAACTTATAATTTTTTTTTTTTTTTTATAAAAATGTTTTTTTCTTTTCTTTTTCTTCTTTTCTCCCTATACCTTCAAAAATTTATTGTTTCTTTAATCTTTTCTTTCATATAAATTGAGTTTGTTTTAGTTTAGTATTTTTATTTTCCTTAACTCTGAAATGTTTACAATTAAACTTTATTTCAACTAAGTTTATAAAAAAAAACAACAGAACTAGCTACTACATTAGTTTGTTCTCACCCGGTGGTTGTAGTAGGCCGTTAGTAGGGCGCTACTGTTGTTGTTGTCTCTGCTGGTTAGGTTGTTGTTGCTGGTGGTGCGACGGACCTATGATAGGACGGCCCTCGCTGATGTTACTGCTGTGTTGTTGCCGGTTTTGTAGTAACCGGTTGTTATTGTTGTTCTTGCTGATGCTTAGTGCGGCGGGCCCATATCATGGCGGCCCCCGCTGTTGTCACTGCTGGTGTTGTTGTTGTCGATCCGGGTGGTTGTGCAGTGGGCCTAGAAGAGGGCGGCCCCTGCTGATGTCAATGCTGGGTGTCTTGCCGGTTTTGTTGTTACCGGTGGTTACTGTTATTGTTGCTGTTAATGCAGGGGGCCGAAAGGAAGCGGCCCCTGCTGTTGTCACTGCTGTTTGTGTTGTTACCGGGTTTTTTTGTTACCGGATTTATTGTTGGTGGTGGTTGTTGTTGCCGGTCTTACTGTTGCCGGTTTAGTTACCGGTTGTTTGTCTAGCGCGGTGTGCGGTGGGCGTTGATGCGTTCCGATAGGACTTTCCCCTTTTACTGGTGTTCTTTTGGTCTCTCTATTGGTATTCTCTCCACATGTTTTATCCGGAATTAATAAAAATTTTCTTTTTACACATAGAGGTATAAATTTTGATGCTAAACGATAGAGCTATGTTTCGCAAATATTATCAAAATACGATTATTGCCATTACTACACAGAACTACGCACATGTACAGTATGCTGAATGCGAACAAATAATTTCAATTTAATAGCTATCGTAGTCTATTATGTTTCGATTATAGCAAAGCGATAATCAACCGACATCAGTTTTAGTGGTCAACACTACGCATATGAATGGTGTTATACACAAATTTGTTTCACAAGTCACAGTTTTCTTTGCTATATACAATTTTTATTATTTTTATTATTATTTTTTTTTTTTTTGTTCGCTTCACTCGCACATGACCGCTCGCGTTCAACTCAGTTATACGTTTTATTTGGTCGAATGCCGGTGACGCCGCTATGCCTGAAAGTCTTCAATCAACGGCGACTGCGCAATGGAAAAGTTCCGCTACCCAGTCTGACGTGGCATGATTTTTGCCACTCGGGTTGGTGGTTGCCATCAGGGTTCCGACTTTTGTTTTTATTTTAAAGGCTTTTTGTGGTACTACGAAATCCGGCAAAAGTACAGTACGCATTTCAAAACAAAAAAAAGGATAATATACCCTGGAAACTAAAGTTGAAGATATGCCTTAACTTTTCCCTAGTAAATTTAAAAAGCATTGCACTTTAGAAATTGCCTTAAAACTGCAAATACTGTAACTATGGCTTTTAATTAAAGGCTTAGGTGCAAAATGAATTTAGTACTTTTTCTTTTGCTCAGTGGCTATTTTTATTAAAGGTAAATTTTCCCATATGGAAAAAATGATTAAAACAAGACTATTAAGGTTGATTAATGACTCCATAGGAAAGCTTATAGCAAAAAAAAAATCCTTGTATCAAAACAAAGTGACTTGTAGACTATTTCATGAAAACATAAAGCGTAGTAGATTTGGATTAAAGTGCAGTAGGTATTAAAATTTACTGCATTTTTGGTCAAGTCCGAACCCTTAAGGCACGCGTCCGTTGGCGCGCAAAATTAGGAAGGTTCTAGACTATGTGCTTGATGTGTTCCCTTGGTGACCCGTGGAGCCCCACGTTACTGAGTTAGGAGTAGGAGACACCTGGAGTTCCCCATCCGACCTAGCCATTGACAATAATATTCCGATCTACTGGTTTCGTTAGTAAGCACATAGCAACAAATCCTGCCGCTTTAAACTCATTCAAGTCTAATTATACCATACTTTACAAGTTGACTAATAATGTATTGCCATTTGCTGCTAAAATTTATTCTGTCAATATTCCTAGTTTTACTCGCGTTCGGTTGAAAATTTTATGTCAGCTGTGTTAAGGTCAGGGATCAGGACGGGATTCCATGTGTCTCCCACCCTGGACAATTTGGCACTTTTGGAGGCGTATCTTTCACTTTGGGTGTTTTTGGTAAAGTATGGGTTTTTGTTTTTTCGAGATATTGCATTACAAAAACGGCATTGTTTATTCCGTGCATACTTTGTACTCGTGCACTTTTACCAACGTAATTACTTTGAATTCACCCTCCAAAGGAAAACCCCTTTTTGATGCCAATTGCCCATTTCCCTTTTTTTTCTAACACTTTCGGGCGCCCTGGGTTACCCGCAATTTAACTCTGGGCACACCAAGAACACACCAAACACTTGTTTGTCTGGAAATTAAAAATTCCGTTATTGGTGCCTTTTCCATTCTATGGGAATATTTGGTGCTGCCACTTCAACAAAATCACGCACTTTCCCGTAGCTAAACGTCAAACCGGAAGGTGAATCAAAACTGTCACCCAACCAACCGCATTGAACCAAATAAAAAATTATTATCGATTGAAAGTAAACCATAACAATATTTATTGATAAATATGTGTAAAAATGCTTACAATAAATGAATACAAAACAAGTTATTAAATTTACGTCTGTTGATTATCGAGGTTTGATCAAAAAGAAGATTATCGTGGCTAATGGAACGTCAAAGCGAAATGTGATATCTTGACATTTGTATATTCACGGTGTTGGCACTGCGCATGTTTGGCACTAGGAGTGGCCACATTACTCCCCTTCTAGAAGGTTTCATAATCTTTGAGGTTTTTGGGGAGATTAACTCGTCGTCCAGATCGTGTAGAGTTTGCTATAGTTGGAGGTATGTTATAGTTTGCGAAGTCTTAGTTGCTGCTTATATCACATGCCGGCTTCAAGCCATCAACTGACAAGTTTCTTCTGTTTCCTTCCACTAGGATTTCATAAAATTTTAAGTTTCTATTCAAAATAGGATAGGGTCCGTCATATGGTTTGCTCAGCGTTGGCTTTATTGAGTCATTCCGAATAAAAACATGTGTGCATGTGGAGAGTTCCTGTGGAATAAATACGCTCTGGTTAGAGTGGCAAGTTGTGGGGTGAGGCCGTACATTTGTCATAGCTGCTCGTAGTTGGTTTACTACTTCCGTTTCGGTGCGTATGTCACTATTCTCGATAAAAACTCTGCAGGTAATCGAAGAGTAGTTCCGTAAACTAGTTCTGATACTGTTGCTTTAATATCCGTTTTATGAACAGTTCGAAGTCCAAGTAGAATGATTGGTAAATGATCGACCTAGTGATTGGTGTCCTTGCACAGAATGGCTGATTTCAGTGTACGATGCCAACACTCTATAATTCCATTGGATTGTGGATGATACGAGGTTGTTTTAAGGTGATCGATGCCTAACACGCGAGTTAAGTCATTGAAGATAGGCTTAAAAATTGACGACCTCTGTCTGAGGTGATATACGTAGGCACATCGAAGCGAGCAATCCAATGGAAAACGAGGGTATCGACTATCTGGAATGGGAAAGGCTTCGGGTCACCGCGTAAAACACTATGTCAATACTTATGTGCGTAAATCGTTCATCAGGCAACGTGTATGACTGCAATGGTGCACGAGTGTGCCGACTTACTTTGGCTCGCTGGCAATCGACGCATGCTCTGGTGAATTGTATGCAATCTCTTTGCATGAATGGCCATACGAAACGCTCTGCAACTTGTTTTGCAGTCGAGTGTGTACCAGGATGAGCAAGGGTGTGTACAGACGACATTACTTTATTTCGAAACGCCTTAGTTACGAATGGCCGAAAGATGTTTTTGGAGGTGTCGCAATATAGTTGTTTGCCAGTTCCTGGTATCGGAAATAATTTCAAAGCTAATGATATTTTACCAGCATCGCTGCTTTTAAGGACTTCATGGAGTTCATCATCATTTTTTTGGTCATCGGCTAGAGCACTAAAATTGATAGTCGGGGACGAACAAATTGATTCGATACGTGATAATAGATCAGCCGTAACATTAGACTGACCATCGATGTGCCTTATGTCAGTGGTTATTTGCCCGATTGCATCTAGTTGACGAGCTTGACGACTTGAAGCTTTTTCTAGTTTTTGGCGAAACGCGAAGGTTAGCGGTTTATGGTCAGTGTATATGTGACACTCTCTACCCTCTAAGATATATTTAAAATGTTGCACAGCCATGTAGATTGCGGTTAATTCGCGATCATACGTGCTGTATCGTGCCTGAGCGCGACCAAACTTTCGCGAAAAATATCCAAGAGGTTGAATTGCCCCATTGACAATTTGATGTAGCACTGCACCAGCAGCGAAGTCAGACGCGTCCACCCAGAGCGACAGTTCAGCGTCCTTCTGCGGATGTGCCAAACTTGATGCATTAACTAACTGACGTTTACATTCCGAGAAGGCTTTTAATGCTTTAGGACTCCACTCAATTTTTGATTTATCATTCTTTTTATTTCCCGGTGTCAGCGCGAATAAATGCATTTGTGTATCGATTTCTTTAGGGATAAAACGTCTATAGAAATTTATCATTGCCAGGAATCTTTTTAATTTTAATTTGGTAATTTGAAATTTTCGATTGCTTCCACCCATTCTCTAATTGGATGGATTCCTTCTGGAGAAATCTGATGGCCGAGAAAATTCAGTTTTCTTTTCGCAAACTCGCAGCCTATCGAACAATATCCGTAAGTGTTGATTGTGCTCATCTAAATTTCGAGACGTAACGCAGATATCGTCGACATAGGCAAATACGAAATCGAGGCCACGGACAACCTGATGTATTAAGCGCTGGAACGTTTGAGCAGCGTTTCGTAAGCCAAAGGTCATGAATGGAAATTCATAAAGCCCGAAAGGTGTGGTTACTGCCGTCTTTTGAATGTCGTCTAAGTGTACAGCAACCTGATGGAAGGCTCGTTGTAAGTCGATTTTTGAGAATACTGCTTTACCATAAAGAATTGAGGTAAAGTCCTACAGAAAAGGAAGCGGATATCTGTCCGGGACAGTGATCGCGTTTAGAGCGCGGTAGTCTCCACAAAGTCTTCATTTTCCATTTGGTTTGGGAACCATGTGGATTGGACTGGCCTAACAGCTTGATGATTGTCGACATATACCAAGGCGTAAAAGTTCGTCTATTTCGTTTTTTGCTGCTTGCAGTTTCTCAGGCGATAACCTTCTAGGACGTGAAAAAACTGGTTGCCGGCTTGTTTCGATACGATTCATGACAGATGCTTTGGTTGGGCTTCCTGGCAGTTGCGGTATAGTGATGTCTACGTACTCTTCTAAAATAGCAGGTATTGGCAAGGAGCTGTCGAATGTTTTAATTAATTTACCTGGTGTGCTTGAGTATTCGCAGTTTGTATAAATATTCGTTGAGTTGTCTGTGAGTCGTTTGCGTTTGACGTCGATTAAAAGACCATAATGTTTTATAAAGTCGGCGCCCAAGATGCAACTGTTCACGTCAGCTATGATGAACTTCCACGAAAATTTTCGGCGCAGGCCTAAATCTAGCGTAAGCACTGCTTCGCCGTATACCTTTATGTTTGTACCGTTTCCGGCGTAAAATTGCATGTTGGTTTGGTTGAGGGTCGTTGTTTTAAACGATTTTGGAATCACCAAGACGTCAGCTCCGGTGTCTATTAAAAACTTGGTATTATTACGAGAGTCAGTGATTTTAAGATGGTTGATTGAAGCTGTCTTATGTCTTTGCTGGGTTTAGTAGCAGCATCAACGGTCATGTCATTGCTTCTTTTGTGATTGTGGAAAACAGCAAGGTTTACGGCAATTTCGAGCGTCATTGCCATATGTTGGATGATACCAGCACATTTCTCTATTTGTATTTGAGCGTACTCGTGAACGATTTCCGCCGCGAATCCGTGACGACCCACGATCGGTAGTGTAATTATTCAGCCGTTGAGATAACTGAGCGATCTCTTTCTGTAGGGTTTCTAGCGCCGACACGGTTTCGCTATTGTTTTTCTCCTTATTAAACGATCGGATATGTGAATCTGAATTAAAAGATTCGCCGAGATTTAGCGATTCTACGATATCATCCGCGATTTTGGCCTTTTTTGATATTTTATGTTCTGACGCCATAATTGCGGCTCGTGCCTGAGCAGAAAGTCGAGCTGTCCAAAGACCTATTAAAATATTTTCGGTTATGGATTCTCCAACAACGCGTTTCATTTCGCTGAATAATTGACTTGGCTTTAAGTCAATCAATTGTTTGTAATTTAGGTTTCTAACATTTCCTGGAAAATTCGCACAAACAGCACAAAAAGAACTTAGCCTTAGTATGGCACCGCACACTTTTGATTAAGGCACATGTAGGAATAATATCAGTCATAAATGAAAAACCGTTCAAGATATCGAAACGAAATTCAGCACACATGTTAATATAAATCCAAGGAATGTTACGAAAAAATGGGCGAAATCAGTTAAAGTTCACGCCCACTTTTATACAAAAGATTTTGAAAAAGATCACAGTTCTTAAAAATTTGTATGTATAATGTAAAACGCGATATTTCTTTAACTACGCAAGCTATATCAATAAGATCTTGCACACATAATAAGCTTTTCAAGCAAAACTATAAATAAATAAATTTTGTGGATTTTAGGGACAGGCGTGGCGCCGCCCACTTTTCAGCATACAAATTCTGCTATTTTCAAAAGCGAATGCCCTTAGTTTCAACTAGATATTTCAATGAAATCTGGTCTGCTGCTTTTCAATTGAATGTAGTATAATCTTGCCAAAAATTAGGCAAATCGGATAACACATAAGCAAAATATGCGGACAAGTATTTAATACCCCACGGCAATAGGGGTACATCTTTTTTGATTTTCATAGCTTTCATGAACATGAAATGTTGGTAAGCATGTCTCTTTGAACGCAACTTTTTCAAATACAAAATTGCATGTATTGGTATTTTGAAAAAATGTGGTTAGCAGTTGTTGGCAGGGAAGCTATTTATATACAAATTTATTAATTTACCTCTCAAAACTCATAACAGAAGTGTTGTTCATCGGCTGGCTTTTTAATACGAACTGAATAGTATTGAAATAACCTGCGTAAATTGGGATGACATAGTAGATCACTGCAAGGTATATAATGTTCGGTACCACCCGAACTTAGACTTCCTTACTGGTTTGATGTGTATACAACTTTGGGTTCGGTAGGCGCATGCACAGAAAAGTTACGCCTCGCTGCCTGTAACCGGCCTCTGCCGCTGCTTGTAACCGTACTTCTGTTTGTGACTTGTGTATAGAAATGTTGTTTGACCGCTTTGTTGATATGTATGTGACGCTCTGCTTGTATGGGTGTATGTGCATGCAAGTGCTTTGCTAATTGTTACTATTCAGTAATGTGCCTAAACGCGATGAATGTTATCAATCCGCAAAAGACGAAGACAACTGCGTTTAGCATAAATATACACAGTGCTTACAAAACAAAATAAGTGATTATTTATATTTTAGCTCAGAATACTCAAGACGGTAGTTAATTTGTTTTGTTTGCGTTATACTTATGGAACCTTTGCCCCTTTATTTTCATAAGTCTTGTGTTTACTAGATCGCTAATTATGTGTTCGGGGTAGTTGTTGTTTCTCAATATCGTTTTAACGATACAACATTTTTTAAGATTTTAATATCTGATAAAACAAGATAAAAATAGATATGGTACAAAGGAATGAATATAATATTAAAGAAAGACTTATTCGTGCTCTCCGTGCGTTCGTTTCCAATTCTCATTTTGAAATTACCCAGAGTTACATAGGGTCGGCGAAAAATTCCTCAGACTGAACCCTCCAAGAGGGTGCCGACTGGTAATGGATACTACAGTTGTTCTGTTCAGGTTCAGTGCCCTCCTATTTGGACGGTATCCAGCTAAGGTCAAGAAGCACAGCAACACGCCTTAGCTCTCTCAATAGCCACCTGGCGTGTGTAAATGTTTCTTGAATATGGTCGTGGGGTAAGGGGCCGGATCAAGGTGTCATGCGTCATGGACCGTGCCGAGGATCAGCCTGGCTGGGGGCCCTTTCAATAGCCCAGTCCCTAACTGTGCCCTCTGGGAACATGGCCACTCCTAGTTGTATTCTTGGCTTTACCCCGAGTACTGCGGATCTTTGTTTGGGGTGGACCAACCCCCTTCTCCGCTACTCGTGGGTTTTCACTATGAATAAAAATAATAATTTCAAAAAAGATAAAGACGCCGACACTCAAAAAATGTCGGAGGGGCTAGCTCCTACCAGCCGCGCTGCGGCTGAATTAGAAGATTTACGTAGGCTTCAGGCGTTGTCGGAGTCTACTGTAAACTACCAATTGGTAACAGTGAGTGAGGGTGGGGCAACTAAGGGAGTTGTGTCTGCCAGCGGAGATGAACACAGTAAGCGGCTCGATACTGGGGCAAATGCTGAAGCGAGCGCGCATTGCCCGTGGAATCCCTTCCCTACGCCCACTGCGTTTTCGAAGGCCTATGATAGGCCACAGTTAGAAGACGCGCGTGCGTCATATGCCCGATCTACTAGCTAAGGCGCTGCCTGGCGACGTCGCACAACTCAAAGCGGAGCTTGAGTGGGCTAAGGTAATCGTCCCGGACTTCGACGGCAGTCGTCTGGTGAGCGAAGAGGGGACCGCGAAACGCAACAGGTCCATGGAGGTCGTGCCTGGTACCTCAAACCCCAAAAGGGTTAGATCCAAGGGCCCCACTTTTGCAGAAGTTGCTAAAGGCAGTATACTTTTGGGGGTCTACGACGCTAATCCCAAAGGTGAGAGGTCCCTGCGACCGAATTGGGAATGGGTGCGGGCCGAGATGTCTACCCATGCGGTCAGTGTCTTGGCCGAGCTCCCTGGTGCCATCCCCTCCTGGAAAAAATTGGGATGGTTCCAGGGTACGGTCAAGGTAGTGGCTTGTGAGGATTCGCGGTCTGCCACGATGTACAAGGCGGTGGATTTCGCCGATATCCCGGGTATATCAAAGGCTTGGGCTTGGATTCCATCCAAGCCGGAAGAGCCGGAAACGGTCCTAGAGGTGCTCAGGACCTATAACCCAGACCTTCCAACGGGTAACTGGAAGGTCCTTAGTCTAGTGTCAAGCACTAAGGCTACGTGTCATGTGAAGCTGATGCTCAACAGGGAGTTGCTCCCCCTTCTGAAAAGGACTGTTACTCCAGTGATCTCAAGTCAGCGAGTGACTTGGAGGCGGAGCTGGAGAAGGACGACAATAAGGAGATCGATGTGGATGTCGAAACTAACCGGGCCAATCCGATGGATGGTTCGAAAGGGGACGAATCTGCATCGACCTCCTCGTTGGGGTCTTCCTCCTCTTCGCTTGGCTTCAAAAGGTGGTGTAAGGAGCACACAGGGGATGAGCCAATGTCCGTGGCTTCTACAGATTCTACAGATAAACCTCCATCACAGTAAAGCAGCGTCGGCCGTGCTGGTGCTCCTCCTCGCATCAAAGGGATCAGCAGATATCGTCCTAATAAACAATAACAAACATATGACTAACGAAACTGGAAACTCAGTGAATAACAAAAAAACTGGTTCTGATACAACAACAAAAAAACCTGCTAATAAATCTAAAAAGGCAAACAAAGTCAGGAAAATTAGTGCTGCTACGAAATCAAAAAATTCTGACTCAGCACAGAATACAAATACCGAAGAGTTATCAAAAACAAACAACAACAATAACAATTTGGCAGACACTAATGACTTGCTACCATCTGCACCACCGAATGATTCGCCCGGTATCGCTGCCAACATAAACGATGCAAACACCCCCGCGGATGCTTATGTCGCTGCTTATGCTAATCGGGGTTCTGCCCCAGTGAATGTTTCTAAAGTTATAAAATCATATGTATACAAACCCAGGAACCCGTCCACTATTGTTGTTGGAAGTAACTTAAATGTAAATCTTGACTTAGCCGTTCGTCTGAAATGGTTACATCTGTCGTCCTTTAAGCCGTCGGTTAATGCTAGCGATATTATAGACTATGTGTCGAGAACAACAAACATTTCTCCATCTTTTTTTCACTGCCATAAACTTATTAAGAAGGACATAGATCCATCATCGTTAGTAAGATGCAATTTTAAACTTGGGATCTCGCCTACTATTTATAGCAAGTTGCTTGACTCATCTATATGGCCATCGGATGTGTATGTCATTGTCGAAACCTGGCTTAATGACGATGTTTTTGATGCTGTTTTTTAGCCCAATCTTATACCATACATATCGAAAAGATAGAGATCCCATCAAAACTGGATGTTTAAGAGGTGGTGGCGTCTTAATTGCTGTAAGGCGTTCACTCCTCTTTTCTTTCGTCCAGCTCTCTAATAGTGACTCTCTTCTAGACCAAGTTTGTGTTTCTATCTGCGGCCCGTCTGGTAACCTATTTATCTGTGCGTCGTATATTCCGCCTGACAGTAACGACTCGTTGTACTATATAATATTCTCGACACTTACGAAAATAATATAAATAGCCATTTCTGCATTTTGGGTGATTTTAATCTTAATAAGGTTGGTTGGTCAAAACTGCACAATGATGTAATTTTAACTCCAAAAAATGTTAATTATGCACATGAAATAAATTTTTTAGATACCCTTTTTAGTTGTAACCTTATTCAGATTAACTCTTATGCGAATATGCTAAACAATATATTAGATCTCATATTTGTTGATGATAATCTAATTTCTAATTTGACGGAGTGTCAATTTCCTATTTCTAAGTCGGTTATGCATCATGTGCCGCTATCTTTAACCTTAGAATTTGTAGACTTTGTCCCTATAGACCGAACACCTCAAAACATTCAATCGTTTAATCTCAAAAATGCAAATTTTGAGTTACTCAACGCGAGCATATCGCAAGTTGATTGGGAGTCTAGTTTCTCTGGTAATACCGCTGCCGAATGTTTCGACATCCTTCTGCTTGAACTGTCTGATGTATTTAGTAGAAATCTGTCTCCGCTTCCGGTTAAAAAACATAAATTACCTTGGTACAATTCTAGGTTAAAAAAGTTGAAAAACCAAAGGAACAAATTTTTTAAAAAGTACAAAGCAACTAACGATATATTATTTAAAGAAAGATACCTATTTTATATGAGAGAGTTCAATGTACTCGATAAATTTTTATACAACAAATACATTCTGCACTGCGAGAATGAATTGAAAAAAAATCCTAAATCTTTTTGGAACTATGTACGTTCAAAAAAAGGTTCTGGTAATATTCCCACCTGTGTTATATATAATGGGGTTTCCTCAAATGATTTCGATGATTCCGTAAATCTTTTTGCTGATTTTTTCAAGTCTAACTTTGTTGTTGACTCTGATTCTACGGTGCACAGCCTTTTTATCGGTACACCCACATCCCTGGACTTTGGGTCAATGTCTATATCCGAAACAGATATTATTAATGGAATATCGTCCTTAAAATCTTCACTGAAAAAGGATATTGATGGTTTGTGTTCATTTTTATTCAAAAAATGTAGCTATTCCCTTAGTGTTCCGCTATGCCATATCTTCAATGTTTCGCTATCCACCGGAACTTTCATTGATCGGTGGAAATTGGCGTCTATCACCCCAATATTCAAGTCAGGCCACAGAAATTAGGTAAAAAATTACAGGCCAATCTCTAAATTGTCTACTTGCTCCAAACTTTTTGAGAAAGTGGTCAAGGAAAAGTTAGCATTTGCGATCAAAGGTTTAATCGATCCATGTCAGCATGGTTTTGTTGGAGGGCGATCGACTGTCACTACTCTTGCTGTATTCTCTCATTACTGTATTTCTGCTTTTAAAGACGGTTGTCAAGTTGATACAATTTACACTGATTTCTCTAAAGCGTTTGACACAGTATCCCAAAAAATACTGTTGTCAAAACTTGAAAACTTAGGTTTCCACTCCGTTTTTTTGGTTTGGCTTAAGTCGTATCTCACTGATAGAATCTCTTTCGTCCAAATTGAGTCTGTGAAGTCTTACAACTTTCTTGCAACCTCGGTAGTGCCACAAGGTAGTATTCTTGGTCCCATCTTATTTATAATTTTCATCAATGATGTTGGCTTGCACCTAAAGCATACAAACTATCTATTGTATGCAGATGGTTTAAAACTGTTCAGCAGGATCTCTTCTGAATCGGACGCCCTGCTCTTGCAGGAGGATCTGAATGCACTTAACGCTTGGGCCATTCAAAATAAATTGTGCCTCAATGGTAGTAAGTGCTGCCACATAACGTTCTCCAAGTCTATGAATGCGCGTGCGTCTACATATTTGGTTTCTAATGTAGCTCTTGCATCGGTTCGAGAATTTCGTGATTTAGGAGTAATGTTTGACTCTTCCTTCACTTTTGTTAACCATGGCAACCATATTATACCGAAAGCATATTCTAACTTGGCCTTTCTTCGACGCTATGCGAAGGATTTCAAAGACCCCTATACTAGGAAAATTTTGTTTAATTCTTTAGTGCGATCAAAATTAGAGTATGGCTCAGTTATATGGAATCCCATGTATAAAACACACTCTGTTAGAATTGAAAGAGTTCAACGTAAATTCACACGATTTGCTGTTCAACCTCTCAATTTTATTAGTCCTCTGCCACCCTATCCTGCCAGGTGTATGCTAATTAATGCTCAGCCGCTCGATATTAGGCGAGCTGTTCAAAATCTAATGTTTATCTTTGACTTAATTTCCGGTGCCATTGATTGTTCAGCTCTTCTTGGACATATATGTTTTAATATCCCCAATAGAGCTCTACGCTCTACTAATATTTTTTATATTGGTATTCTGAGATCGAATTATCTCAAATTTGCCCCACTTATTAGAGGGCTCAACGAGTTAAATCGCATCTGTAGAATTATTGATCTCGATTTCGCAATGTCAAGGTCCCATTTCAAGGCAGATATTGAATCTTACTGCCGAGATAATCCGCCATTGATTTAATATTTCATTAGTTTTAAGTTTAAGGAATCTGTAAATCTAGTCAGTAGGGTTTTTGCCATTGACTTAATAAATGAATTGAATTGAATTGAATTGAATCCAGGAGCCCTGGATAGTAGGGCTTAAAATATGCGGGCTAAAGGTAGCAGGGTATTCGCTGGTAAGTGGCAAAATACCTGGGGGTTATTATCGACAAAAAGCTCACATGGAAAGAGAACATCCAAGAGCGCGCTAAAAAGGCTCTTGTGGCCCTATACTCTTGTAGGGGTGCCATAGGACAAAGATGGGGGTTGTCCCCCAAAGTTAGACTTTGGCTCTATACTGGCGTGGTAAGACCAATTCTTCTATATGGGGTCCTGGTCTGGTGGACGGGCCTGGAGAAGAGCTCCAACATTATCGTAATTCAAAGAGTACAGAGAAGTGCGCTCATATGTGTTAGTGGGGCGCTTCGCACAACAGCGGCAGAGGCACTAAATGCAGTCCTTAACATTCTACCGGTTGACATATACGGTGAATTATATGCGTCCTACTCCGCACTGCGAATAAGGAATTTACCAGGATGGAGGGCGCTTGGTGAAGGTCACACGTCCATCCTTAAAAATCTCCCTGCGCATATTTCGGACTATTGTATACCGAAGTGCTGTTACGAAAAGAAATTTGATATCAGAATACCTAAAAGGGAATTCTGGGAGAAAGGTCCTCCTCAGGACAACGGGTCAATCCATTTGTACACAGATGGTTCGAAACTTGATGACAAGGTAGGCGGGGGGGTTTACGCCGCTCAGCTGGGGCTAAACTTTGGCTTCCGACTTCCTGATCATTGTAGTGTTTTCCAGGCAGAAGTGGCCGCTATACAGGAAGCTGTAGTATTACTAAAGACAGTGGTTATGTAAAGTAGTTTAAGTACTTTAAAATACATCCCTGTATTACTTATCTTAAGTGAAATGAGTTGAAATAAAACAGTCATGAACTACAAGCCAAACGTATAATATGGTGACAGGTGTGGGGTGTGCTAAATAAAATGACAGAAAACAAAAATATTTTAATGACTGAAAAACAAGTAATTTCAATGGCGGAAAATATGCCACCATTAACCACTAAATCCGGAAATTTGTCGCAAGAATGGAAAAATTGGAGTAACCAATTTAAAGTCTTCCTCCTGGCGTCTAATTCGGATAAACGTAAGGCAGCCATTTTGCTACACCACTTGGGTACAGAATGCTTCGAAATATTCAACTCGTTTAATGTTGATATAGAAACTGTTACATATGTGGATCTTTGGCAAAAATTTAATAACCATTTTATTCCAAAGACCAACGTAGCCATAGAACGGTACAATTTTTTTGTTAGGCGACAAATGGCGAATGAAACGCTAATTTAAGCAATACGTGTGAATTTGGCACTTTGCGCGAAAGCCTTGTAAAAGACATTTTCATTTGCGGATTATCACTTAATTAAAACAACATAAAAGAACGTCTTTTGAGTGAAGGAGAAAGCAAATGGCAAAAAGCATTCGAAATTGCTAGAAGCATGGAAATGGCAAAAGAAAACGGAGCAGCAACGCAAACAACAACAACAACATCTTCAACAAATTCCCATGACGACATGATAGCAGCAATAAAAAGCCGAAGTAAAGAATTTGCAAAGCCAACGCAAAAAGGGCAACACAGCAAACAATATTCGGGTGAGCAGTGCAAAAAGTGTGGTCAGGTTCATCGCTACAAATGTCCAGCCGAAGGTGTTAAGTGTCACATATGCAAAAAATCAAATCATTTCGCCAAGATGTGCAAAAGCAACAAAGACAGCAAGCAAATGCAGCACAAAGAAAATAAAAAGTTTGTAAAAACAATTAGCGCGCAACAATATGGGAATGAAGATAATAAAGTCACCAAATATCTCTTTATTGGTCTAGTGCAGCAATTAAACACGAAAGAAGAAACGAAAGAGTGGAACGTAGATTTGTGTATAAATGGATACAAAGTCAACTGTCAAATCGATACGGGCTCGTAAGTAAATCTAATGTCGGTAAAAACTATGAAAAAATTGAATATAAATAAGATTAATAAGAATGTTTTGAATAATATTGTTACATTTAGTGGTGAGAAACTGCCGGTATTAAGGTATGTTGATTTATTATTACAATACAAAAGTATTACATATAGAGCGAATTTTTACGTTTGAAATATGAACTGCAGAAGCGTTCTAGGTTTAGATTTGGCAGTGATGATGAATTTAGTACAAATTGTGAAATCAATAAAAATGTGAAAGTCAAGATATCTTGCAAAAATATTCAGTTGTGTTCAATGGCTTAGGTCAATTGCAAAACAAATGTCACCTTGAGTTAAAGGAAAATAGTCAGCCTATTATACAGGGTGTTTTTTTTACGGGTTTGTTTTTCGAATAGAGATAAAACTGGCATTTTGTGGTCAAATCTGGCAACTCTAATGTCATTTATGTTCAGTTTGGTTTGCCATTTCATCATGAACAGGTTGACAAAAGAACAACGCTTGCAAATCGGGCAAATTTATTTCGAAAATAATGGTTCAGTTCGCGAAGTTTACCGTGAGCTCCGTCCATTTTATGGTCGACATAATCGTCCATCAGAGCAATTAATTCGGTTAACCATGGATCGTTTTCGCACTACGTTTACTCTATGTGATAATACGCATCCGCAGAGACGTCGAACAGTGCGCACCGAAGAAACAATTGCCGCTGTAGAGCAAAGTGTTGAAGAGGACCCGAATGAATCGATTCGCCACCGTGCACAGCAATTGGAGCTTTGTCCATCAACTTTATGGAAGATTTTACGCAAAGATCTTGGCTTGCGACCTTACAAGATCCAGCTTGTGCAAGAATTAAAGCCGCGAGACCATGCAATGCGTCGTGATTTTGGTGTATGGGCCGAAAATGAGATTGATTTCGATGCTGATTTTCATCGCAAAATTTTGTTCAGTGATGAGGCTCATTTTTGGTTGAATGGCTACGTCAACAAGCAAAATTGCTCCACGTCGCATACCTTTTAGTTCGCTAGAACCATTAAAAGTTGAATTAAACCGCATGGAAAAACTATTGTTATCGTGAAAGTACACGAACCAACTGAGTGGGTTAATTCTATAGTATTGGTTACAAAATCAAATGGAACTTTGAGACTTTGCCTAGATCCTAGAAATCTTAATAAAATTGTGATAAGGCCACGTTTTTCTTTTCCAAATTTAGACGAGTGCAAGTCTCAAATGAGTCAATCTAAATATTTTAGCACTTAAGATGCTAACTCGGGATTCTGGATGGTTACGTTAGATGAAGAATCGCCTAAACTATGTACATTTAGCACATCCTTTGGTCGATATACATTTTTGAGACTGCCTATTGGCATTAATGCTGCTCCAGAAATTTTTCACGCGGAGATGGTACGCCTATTTAGTGATATAAAGGGGCTTATTATTTACATGGACGACTTTTTAATTCATGCGCCAAATATAGAGCAGCATAACGCAATTTTAGACAAGGTCTTACAGAGGGCGAAAAGCGTAGGTATTCGTTTCAATCGAGCCAAGTCAAATATGCTGTAAACCGAGGTCAGATTTGTAGGTCACATTTTTAGTGAAAGAGGTGTAAGACCAGATGAGAATAAGATTAAATCTATTATTGAAATGCCAATTCCGACAAATGTGAAAGAACTCCAGCGCTTTCTCGGTATGGTAAACTATTTAGGCTGTTTTATAGACAATTTGTGTGCAAAAAACAAACATTTGAGAGATTTGTTGAAAAAGAAACGCTATGGCATTGGTATAAGGTTCATGAAGAAGAGTTTAATAATTTTGAAAGATGAAATATCAAACACTCCTGTATTGACGTATTATGATCCCAACAAACAATTTATTTTGTCTAGTGATGCATCAGAGTAAACTATGGGTGCGGTTTTTATGCACGGAAAAATCCAATAGCTTATGCGTCAGCCTACTCAACGGCCTGTCAGGAAAACTATGCTTAAATAGAGAAGGAACTTTTTGCAATACTTTTTGGGTGTACACGTTTTCACCAATATATTTATGGTCATAATGTCATAGTCGAAACGGATCGTAAACCGTTAATATCCCTTTTTAATAAGCCACTGCACAAAGTTCCACCCCGTCTGCAAAGGTTTATGCTGAGACTACTAGCATACAATTTGACTGTTAAATACAAACCTTGCAAGGAAATGCACATCGCAGATGCTCTATCTAGAGAGAAAGATAAACCTTTAGTCGCCATAGAAAAAGACGCCAAATTAACATTGTCATTTTGTAGTTTCTCATATAGCTCTTCCCAAAAGCGAGTTAGATGAAATTCGAAAAGAAACAATGAAAGATAAAGCATTTCAACAAATTATAAACTTCATTACGATGGGTGGCCGGAAAATAAAAAGTCGTGCGATATAAGTGTTGCGCCATATTTCAATATAAAAGATGAAATAAATTTAATAGACTAGCTGGAGCCGTGCGCTCCTTGCGCAAAAAAAAAAAAAAACCAAAATGGTTTGAAACCTTTTGTTAGTCCAGGTCCAGGACTTTTCAAACCTTTTTCTCAAATTATAAAAAAAGATTTTCAGCTACACTTGTTGTGAGACCACAAAAAATGGTAATTCTATACGACAGCACGTAACTGCTAATATAGGTCCAAAAATCTCTGGAAAGGTATCAAACGACGCGTTTTGATCTCTGTATCAATAATCCGAAAGCGGAAATTAAATAATTTGTTTCAGTGAAAAGTTAGTTAGGTATTAGTAAAAAACCCAAAAATTGCCTAGGTCCGATCCCAAATAGGGGACTTGATCCAAGGTATTTATGTGCACAACACCTTTCTGCGAAGGCAGCCTTCGGCCGCGCTTCAAAAAAATAACCTTAGCCGGTCCAACACCGGCTACGCGGTCCACAATATTTCTGCACAGAACACATTTCTGCACTTTTTGGTACACCCTAATCTGTGATTACAACAACCACATGAAAATGACAGAAAATTTTCAACTTTAATTGCAAATATCTCTGAACAGACATAAAATATCGAATTTCCGCTTTCGGATTATTGATACGAAGGTTAAAACCCGTCGTTTGATACCTTTCCCGATATTTTGGACCTATATTAGCAGTTACGTGCTGTCGTATAGAATTACCCAAAAAATTATACAAATATGCGCAAACAGCTATTTGAAATTCCACCACTTATATTACATTCACATTGAGCCATAAACTTGAGTTGATTGCCAACATCAATATGAATTAACTCAAAAAATGTCCCTTTAACTCGAGGTTATGACCCAGTGTGGACGCAGTCTTATTCACTTATTTTAGCAATGTTCAAGTGTAGATGGCGCGCTCGCCTTTAATTATTCTAGCACTGTTCATTCTTACTATTCAACTGTAGATGTCGCGAGGCATATGAATGTCACAGTCACAATAGCGTTGCAGTACAAATTGATTTTTTTGTGCATTCACAATCGTTTATTTTAAAGAATTTATTTTTATAAAATACGCTTAAACAAAAGCACTCCGCTAATTAAAACATGGTTTCGCATGTAGAGCTAACCCCCACCTTTAAAACCATACCTTATTTATTAATATTGGTTCCAAATGAGAGCAAAAAATTAGGAAATAACACAAAAAGACCTTACAGAAATAATATATATGATGGTCTTCTGTTAAAAAATAGAAGCATTTTAATACCAAAGACCTTGATGTCTAAAGTAATAAAACGTCTGCATGAAGGCCATACTGGCATTCAAAGCTGTCAAAGTCTTGCTAAAGATACTGTATTCTGCCCAAATATCAATAATGATTTATATAACGTCGTCTCAAATTGTGAAACTTGTATCAAATATAGAAATGGAAATTCAAAAGAAGATTTGCTTAGTCTCGAAGTTTTTTCAATCCCCTGGTACAAAATGGCAATAGATTTGTTTGAATATAACAAAAAGTACTTTCTTTTAGTAGTCGATTATTTTTCGAAATACATAGAAATCGAGTGGCTCAGCACGGGCTGCTCTAATACGTCAGTAGTCACAAAGTTAAAAAGTATATTTGGCAGACATGGAATTCCGACCATTGTAATTTCGGATAATGATCCTCCATTCAGTTCAAATGACTTTGGTAAATTTTGCGAAAAGTTGTGCATTGAGAATCATTCCTCAAGTTCCTATCTTCCCAGATCTAACGGTCTTGCTAAAGGATCAATACAAACGTATAATACTTATGTACATACGTATTAATTTACGGCAGTTCATTGTGTAACGGGCAATGCAGTATTGTCTCTTTGCTTCGCTTTACCAAAATAATCTATTAGCATTGTCTTAGTGCTGCTTTTGTTAAGGTTCTTACGAACTGTGGCAGGAATCGAGTTCCATTATCGTATAGCATTGATAAAGAATAGCCTAGTAGAAGAGAGGAAGTTGTATTCCGGCACTATCAAGTCAGATAAGCGAACTGACGTAGGAAATATTAGTTTTTCATAGAGGTGACTTGGTTGTTTATCCTTTATGAGGTGACAGAGAAACGTGCAGTTTCTAGCTTTGAGATACTCAGAAAGTTCACAGCCTAGTAACCTAGCCCTCCACGATGAGATATGTTGAAATCTATTTAGCCCGAACACATAGCGCGTGACGTGGTTGAAGGCAACATCCAGTTTATGGGCAGACTAAGAGTCCAGCTTGCTATACACCAGCTCTGCATAGAGAATGATGGGCATGATTAACTGTATGGCAAGCTTTCGTCTTATGCCAACCGGAGTAAATTGGGCAGACATTCGCAGACTCCGTAAACTATAGTATACCCTTCCAACAGTGGCACTTATATGGTCTCCACACGTAAGATCACTATTTATAACAAAACCTAAATTGGTTATTTTCGAGACAAATTTAATAGCGCGATCTCCAATATAGAAAGGGGCGCAGCTACGGCATCAAGGCGCTTCTTACAAATAGTTAACACATAACACTTATCGATGTTGAGACGTAGGCCATTTTGTGACGCCCAGGAATTTATAGAGGATAAATCCTCGTTAAAGTTGGCTGCCATAGTAATTGTTTGATCAAGAGGACTGGATAAATAAAGCTGGATGTCATCCGCATAAGCATGAATGCTAGCATATTTACATTTAGAGAGTACATCATAAACAAAAACACTAAATAGTAGTGGTCCCGGAATAGAGCCCTGGGGTACACCACATAACAGTGGACGAATCGCAGATAGTTCATTTTCAACCTTCACACGCTGGGACCTGCCTGTCAGGTAACTCTTCATCCGTTGCACCGCAGATGCGCCAAAGCCAAATAACGTTTCCAATTTAAAGCAAAGCAGGTCATGGTCAAGCGAATCAAAGGCCCTCGATTAATCCAGCAGACAAAGCAATGTTAAGTACTTTTTATCAAAAGCAAGTCCAACGTCATCAAGTATTTTAACCATGGCTGTGGAGCAGTTGTATTTGGCTCTAAACCCTGACTGGAAACGCGATAAGAGATTGTATTCATTGACATGGCAGTAAATTTGCTCAGACATAATAGACTCAGCTACTTTTGACAAAGCAGGCAGAATGCTGACCGGTCGAAAGTCAGTAGGGCTAGCAGGCGATCTGTTTTTGGCTACAGGGAGCACAGTGGCGACTTACCAAGCATTAGGCAAGCAAGAGGTTGTGAAACTTTGGTTTATGATGTGCGTGAGGGTGGGAAATATATATAACAGGATGGTTTTTATAAATTTAATGGGGATGCCATCCTCCCCTATGGCATTGGATCGCATTTTGTATACATTTCTCACAATGTCTCGTGGACAGGGAGATGGGGAGGGGAACAGCTAACAAAGGCTTCATTTAAGGTATCAGGGTTAATGGTACACATGGGATTATCACGCCACAAGACATTATTAGGTAGGGGCGGACAAAGCCTTTTACTGAAATATTTCTGCTTTTCATGCCTTATAATTTGCGTGGTTTCATTTCGTATCAATTTAAAAATACTGCAGTTCGTTTCATTTCGGACCCTTTTCCATTTCGAATAAGATTTGGTTCGTTTCTTAATAGCCATTCGAACTCTATTGTTGAACCAGGGGCAGGAGGACGATCTGTTCATAACAGTTTTCATTGGCACATGTACACTCAGCAGCTGGAGAATAGTGCTATTAAGAAACGAAACTTTTTCATTTACCGAGCTGAGGCCCCAGCAGGTGGACCAATTTATGTCTGCAAGGCCCCTGAAGAGGCTATTTACATTTAAGGATCAATAGTCTAAAAAACTGTAGGCATTGACAGGCTCATTTCCATAGTCGAGTTGAATGTCAAGTGTGCAGAAAATCAAGTCATGATCCGATAAAAACGATATTTGGTCAAATTTTAAGACAATGGAAATACCGGATAGGATGAAATAATTAAGTAGGCTTGGACAACAATTATTTGCAATTTGTGCATATACTTACCGCAATGTGTCAATCTCCTCGTTTCTATTGTGCGTACATTTGTAATTGTAACTTGGCTAAATATTTAGCTGACCGGTAAGCACAATTCAATGTCCCAATTTAGTTGCCGCCCAAATATAAAAAAATAGAACACAGGAAAGACACACTGCGGTAAGTAGCTCCCTTTTGTGTTTGTAATACTTTATTAAATGTTAATTTTGTCTTTAGAAATAAACTGAGTGATTGCCGGAATGGTTTCAACAACTACGTAGCCTTATTTATTGCCGTTTTCCACCACTCAAGTTAAATTCGCCAGCGGGTCGGTAACAGGCGTAGCCAGTGGGCAGGCTTGGGGGGATATCTTTTATAAAAAAATTAGGTATGCAGTTATATGACCTAATAAACTTTAGTATTTAAAATAAAGTGCCAGTGTGAAGTTGGCACAAAATAATACCAATTATGGGCAATTATTGATAAATTTATGGTGTCAGTTTTCTTATGCGAAAGAAGCAAAATTTCCACATTTTCTCTAGTGCTTAGGGCCGTTTTCTAGACTTCCTGTTAGAGGCAGGATTAGCCAACCGGCGGATAAATTCTACTTCATTACTACTTATAAAACAATTATTTAAAAGACGACAGCACTGCGAACAGAGAAAAATGGCAAGTCAAAAAAAGCTGTAAAAATATAAATATGAAACCATTCGAAACTTTTTGCCCAACATAATTTGTTAAAATTCTTGTTTGCATTTTTCAAAAGTGCTCTTGGATATACTGCGCTGACGTTTTCCATAGCAATTATAAATTTTATTTGATTTATAATTGTTTAGCCGAAATAATTTCAATTGATAATCAGCTGTTTTTTGAAGCGGCAAATTTCAACCGTTTGTCTGTTCAATTTGTGGACGGAAAAACCATAACGAGCACTACCGAAGACAAAATTTTGTTTAAAGACGAGAACTGCCGTTCTTCTTTCCTTAAATAGTCATCGAAACTCCTGAGTGGTTTTGGCCGTCCAACACAGCTCGCCAGTCATTTCTTCTTTGCGCCAACTGGCGACAATTGGAAACACCGCCGGATCGCAAATCGGTCTCCATTTGGTCCTTCCATCGGAGTAGTAGTCTCCCTCTTCCTCTGCTTCCACCGGCGGATTCGAAAAGAATACCTTCTGGGCTGGAGCATCTCCGCTCATTCCCATAACCTAGCCTAGCCAGCTAAGCCGCTGTTTTAATTCGCTGAACTATGTCAGCGTCTGCGTAGAACTCATACAGCTCATCAGTAGATCTTCTTCGGTACTTGCCGTCGCCAACGCGTAGAGGTCTTTGCACCATGTAGCAGGACAAGTGCGATGAGTGACTTATACAGTGTTATGTTCATTGTCGAGAGATGACTTTACTTTTCAATTGCCTACACAGTCCGAAGTAACATTTGTTTGCAAGAGTAATTCTTCGTCGGATTTCTAGGCTAACATTATTGTTAGTGTTAATTCTGGTTCCCCGGTAAACGAAGTCCTTTACTATTTCGAAATTATTGCTGACAAAACGCAAATGCGCTGACTCTTTGTTTGATGACAACATGTACTTCGTTTTGCCATTGTTCATAACCAAACCCATTTTTTCCGGCCCTTAGTATTTTAAAATTCTTAGGTGAACAGTAAACAAAATTTTTTTTTTTTAAATAATAAATGCAGTATTTTAGTATTGTTGCGGACACAAATCTAAAAATCGCTTACTCCAAAACGATCTTTGCGTAATAAACTCCAACATATATACTCGTAAACTTAACACTTTCAGTGGATTTCGCAAATAGCTTATCTACGAAGTATTCGTTCCGACGAACATTACTTTGAAAAATAGTCCACAACTTGTGAAAAATATGCAAACACCATGGATATTGAATGCAAAAAGAATCGATACAAGTCTAGTCAGAATCTGCAATCATCAAACTTAGATGTCAATTTCAAGATTTCTGTTTTTTATCCAATCGATGCCCGTGCGCCGTTCAACAGACTTATCGGCGAAATTACGAAACTAAGGGATACGAGTATAATAATGGGAATATATACTCGATTCACTCGTTTCGATTCTTTCAACAAACCATGGTAAAAAAAATTACAGATATTTATTTAAGCTTGCTGAATTTTATGAACCACTTGTTCAAAGCTAAAACATAGTGGCATAAGCCAGTTTATGGAGGAGGTTCGTAAAGCCACATAATCTTCCGCATGGCATTTCATAACTTTTCCAAATTGCTAAAAATATTTGCAACTCTCCCCGTTTTCACCTTTGCACCTTTCAATGGCGCTTAACCTAAACGATTTGGGCCGTCCAACGTAGCACGCCAGACGATACTTCTTTCTGCCAATTCGAAACACCACGGCATCGCAAATCGATCTCGACTTAGTTCTTCAATGGTGTCTTTCACTTCCTCTGCTACCACCCGCGGGTGCCGATGAGAATACCTTCTGGAACGGATCATCTTCATTCATTCGCATGGCCTAGGTTACGAAGCAGCTGGGTTTTAATTCGTAGGATTATGCCGGCTCGTTATTAAAATATCTTCGGTACTTACCGCCGCCAACGCGTAAGCGTCCGTAACTCTTTCGAAGAATCTTTCTCTCGGATACTCCCAGAGCCGTCTCATCAGATGTTGTCAGTGGCAAAACTTCTGCACCATAAACCAGGACGGGTATAATAAGTGACTTATATTGTGCTATTTTCGTTCTTCGGGAGAGGACTTTACTTCTCAATTGCCTACTCAGCCCGAAGTAGCACTTGTTTCTAAGAGTGATTCTTTGTTTTCTTTCTAGGCTGAGATTATAGTTGGTGTATTTTTGTACCTAGGTTATCCCATCTATCCCTTGCCTGTTTGAGGAATATATTCCTTACTAAGACCTTGCTAGTCGCGGGCGGCATGCCGAACCCCTTCCAGGACTGTGAAAGCGGAGCGGATGTACCCCGTATGCCACAGTGTCCAGGCACCCATACCAGGTGAACTGAGAGTTGCTTAGCCATCTCGTTGAGAGATCCGCGGCAGCTCTCCACAGCCCTGGAATTGCATGTGAAGGCCCGCAGCGCCTTGAGGGCTGCTTGGCTGTCAGAGAAGATGTATACATCACCGCTATTGTATATGTTCACTCTCTTCAGTAATACTACAGCTTCCTGTATAGCGGCCCCTTCTGCCTGGAAAACACTACAATGATCAGGTGGTCGGAAGCCAAAGTTTAGTCCTAGCTGAGCGGCGTAAACCCCCCGCCTACCTTGTCATCAAGTTTCGAACCATCTGTGTACAAATATATTGACGCGTTGTCCTGCGGAGGACCTTTCACCCAGAATTCCCTTTCAGGTATTCTGATATCAAATTTCTTCTCGAAACAGTACTTCGGTATACAATAGTCCGAAATATACGCAGGGCGATTTTTAAGGATGGACGTGTGACCCTCACCAAGGGCCCTCGATCCTGGTAATTTCCTAATTCGCAGTGCGGAGTACGCCGCATATGTCAACCGGTAGAATGTTAACGACTGCATTCAGTGCCTCTGCCGCTATTGTGCGAAGCGCCCGACTAACACATCTGAGCGCACTTCTCTGTACTCTTTGGATTACGATAATGTTGGAGCTCTTCTCCACGCCCGTCCACCAGACCAGAACCCTATACAGAAGAATTGGTCTTACCACGGCAGTATAGAGCCAAAGCGTAACTTTCGGGGACAACCCCCATCTTTATCCTATGGCACCCTTACAAGAGTATAGGGCCACAAGAGCCTTTTTAGCGCGCTCCTGGATTTTCTCTTTCCATGAGAGCTTTTTTTCGATAATAACCCCCAGGTATTTTGCGGAATCACCCAATTTAAGGGTGGTATTGCCTAATGTCGATAGCCGTAGCGACGGAATTTTGTACTTCCTAGTAAACAGTACCAGCTCTGTTTTGGCCGGGTTAACACTTAGACCTTTATTCCCAGTCCACTCTTCGACTAGCCTTAGGTTTCTTTGCATGATATCACATAGCTTTTGAGGATATTTACCACTCACAACCACTCGTCTGCGTATAGACCTGCCCTCCACCGCCAAGGTTTCTAGCAATCCATGGACTGTAGCTACCCATAAAAGAGGGGAGAGGATCCCACCTTGTAGAGTGCCTCTGTTGACGACTTTGTTCACCGACACCCCAGCTAGGTCAGCGTGCACCCTCCTGCTCGTCAGCAGCTGGTGCACGAATGACACAAGCCAAGGCTCGATACCCAAAGCCGTCAGGGCTGTCATGATCGCTTCCGGCGTGACATTGTTGAAAGCCCCCTCAATATCCATAAAGGCTATCAGTGTAAATTCCTTACTCGATAGGGATTTTTCTATATGCGTGACGATGTATTGTAACGCTGTTTCTGTGGATCTACCTTTCATGTATGCATGCTGCGAAAGTACGACTTTGCTCTCCAGCTTATCTCTAACGTGAGGCTCAATTAACCTCTCCAGTACCTTAAGTTGGAAGGACGCCAGACTGATAGGTCTGAAGTCCTTTGGGCCACCAGGGTGGTTTTTGATTACCCCTAGCCCTTTTAATAGGGCAGGCTTTATCTAAAGCCACTTGACGGGCCTTAGTGAACTTTACCACCAGTTCCTCAATTTCCTTAGTATCCCCAGGCGTTTCGGGGCTACAAACTGAAAGGTACTTATCCAGTTCCTTATTATACAGTTGCCAGTCGGCATTCCTAAGATTTCTATAGGGGGAGGAGATGGTGCGCCTGCCAATTCAAAGCGGATGTAGCGGTGGTCGGAAAAGGAGTGCTCATCGTCAACCATTCAGTTCCTGACCACACCCTCCGCACTTGTTGAGCAGAGCGTAACGTCCAGCACCTCCCTTCTATTTTTCGTGACGAAAGTGGGCTCGCTGATTTACATTGTCATTTTTTTGTCGATTTACATTGTCATTTTGTAGTTTCTCATATAGCTCTTCCCAAAAGCGAGTTAGATGAAATTCGAAAAGAAACAATGAAAGATAAAGCATTTCAACAAATTATACGAGGTGTGTTCAAAAAGTATCGCGAATTTTGAATTTTCGCTGGTTACGTATATTCGAATTTCGAATTTTTTGTGGCGTTATGTTGGTACTCATGTCTCTCACTTATGCCGACAAGCTCGGCCATTTTGAATGTTCAGTTAATTGTTGACAGCTGCTTTGCTTGCACGTGTTTTGGATCGTCTTCGATTTTTACCTATTTTTTTACCAAAATTGCTCAATTGTGACCAAAAACAGCATCGCATGAACATTGCTAATGACATGTTAAACTCTGCCCGCGACGACCCATATTTGCTCCAGAGGGTCATAACTGGTGACGGAATCGTGGCTTTATGGTTATGACGTGGAAACCAAAGCTCAGTCATCTCAATGGAAGCTGCCGCACGAACCAAGACCGAAAAAAGCGCGCCAAGTTCGGTCGAATGTGAAAGTTTTGCTGAGAGTTTTCTTCGATTGCAGGGGCGTGGTGCATCATGAGTTCTTGCCACAGGGAAGAACGGTCAATAAGGAATATTACCTGCAAGTTATGCGCAATTTGCGCGAAGCAATCCGCCAGAAACGCCCGGATTTGTGGAAGAACAAAAATTGGCTTTTGCACCATGATAACGCCCCTGCTCACGCATCGTTGCTTGTGCGCGACTTTTTGGCCAAAAACAACACACTAATGATGCCGCAGCCACCGTATTCCCCAGATCTGGCCGCCTGTGACTTTTTCTTGTTCCCTAAACTGAAGAGGCCCATGAAAGGACGACGTTACGCTTCTCTTGACGAGATAAAGACGGCATCGAAGGAGGAGCTGAACAAGATACAAAAAAATTATTTTTTGAAGTGCTTCGAAGATTGGAAAAACCGTTGGCACAAGTGTATAATATCTCATGGGGATTACTTTGAAGGGGACAAAATAGATATTCATGAATAAATAAATAATTTTTGAAAAAACACAAAATTCGCGATACTTTTTGAACACACCTCGTAAACTTCATTGACCATGGGTGGCCGGAAAATGAAAAGTCGTGCGATATAAGTGTTGCGCCATATCTATACTACTTATAAAATAAAGTCGCTAAAAAGCTATGTACGGAATTGGCTTCGCACAGAATGCTCCGATTTGAAAGCGGTTTTTTGCATTTCAAAGCTTAGCTGCGTGAGATGGACTTTTTTTTATATAATGTGAAAGAATATATAAGGGGGCGTGGCAATCGAACAAAATGTGGTAAAAAACATAAATTTTTGGTTTACACAGCCATACATCATAACCTAATCAACCGATTAGAATGAATCTTCCTTGAAGTTAAACTTTGAAATATTTACTTTCGTTCTGCATCAAAAAAATGGCTGATTTCTTTCTAATTTAACCAAAATTGTTTAAACGAAAGCAGCACTTTTTCCAAAAAAAACCTGTTTGTGTGTTTGTTCGCTGCCAACCGAATAAGTCAGCGTGCCTTAAGCGACAGCTGTGGTGAGCCATTCATTTGATGAATTCGCGAAAGAGCTCGGTAGCGTTACTTCACTTCGGAAGTATGTATGTATGTGATGTTAATTATAAAGTTGCTTTAAACATTATCAACCTGTGTGAAACAAGGTGCGGGTTGCTAGTTCTATTATATAAAAATAAGTCGCGTTTTCCTCCCTGACGCTATAACTACAGAACGGCTGGACCGAATTATATGAAATTTTGCACGTAGGTTTCGATTGAGCCCGACATGGTTTATGGCCAAAAAAAGGATAAGAAGCCGGGAAGGTTTTGGAGATATTCCACAAAATGTGGATCATGGTAACCCTATAACGGGTTCGTACGAAGGCCGCCTATGCAGAAAGGTGTTCTGCACATAAATACCTTGGATCCCTATTTGGGATCGGACCTGGGTCATTTTTGGGTTTTTTTGCGAATAACTTTGGATTGTTGATACCGAAGTCAAAACGCGTTGTTTGATACCTCTCCCGATATTTTTGGACGTGTTTTATCAGTTGTCTCCTAAAGGAAACAATTACCAAGAGGTGATTTTCAGGAACCTATGCTACCCTGTTTACGAGATATCGCCAAAAATGTGCACCCGGGGTGACCCTGGTATAATATAAAAATAAGTGGGGTTTTCCTTCCTGACGCTATATCTCAAGAACGCACGAACCGATTTCAACGATTTTGCATTCGTTGGAAAAGTCTCTGGCGCCGTGAGGAAACAAAATTCAGGAAAAATTTCAAAAGAAAAGCAGGAAAATAAGGGAAATCATTTTTACATACAGCGCCATTAATTTTATGTGATATTTTTTATTATACGCACGTTCTTTCTAACGCAAAATTAAAACCGGTATTGTGTTCACTGTGAAATTGAGGTTGAAGTTATTCGTTTCCTAACAGATCAATTGGAAACCATCAAAACAATCACGCGTATTGTGCAAGTTAACACAGCAGTAGAGCTATACCAGCATTAGGTGTAAATATTGTATGTATGCCTGTGTGTTATCCCAATAACAAACATACATAAATACTCATCAGTGGTTGCTGTAAGCAGGTATTGCATTTTATTGGCATACAAATTTACATGTATGTACGTTTGTACGGTCGTGGCTGACCGCCCGCACTAATCAATCAACTGCTGCTGTTATAATCCAACACTTTGCTTAAATTCTTTTTCTCCACGCCGACGCTTCGAGTTAGCCGAAGTAAAATCGTGCGCTCGATGTACCTGAAAGGTTCGTCGCTAAAAAAGTACTTAAGCACGTATAATTTTAAGGTCAGACACGGCGGAGATGGTACGCCTATTTAGTGATATAAAGGGGCTTATTATTTACATGGACGACTTTTTAATTCATGCGCCAAATATAGAGCAGCATAACGCAATTTTAGACAAGGTCTTACAGAGGGCAAAAAGCGTAGGCATTCGTTTCAATCGAGCCAAGTCAAATATACTGAAAACCGAGGTCAGATTTGTAGGTCACATTTTTAGTGAGAGAGGTGTAATACCAGATGAGAATATGCTTAAATCCATTATTGAAATGCCAATTACGACAAATGTGAAAGAACTGGAGCGCTTTCTCGGTATGGTAAACTATTTAGGCTGTTTTATAGCCAATTTGTCTGCCAAAAAAAACAAACATTTGAGAGATTTGTTGAAAAAAGTAACGCTTTGGCATTGGTATAAGGTTCATGAAGAAGAGTTTAATAATTTGAACGATGAAATATCAAACGCTACTGTATTGACGTATTATGATCCCAACAAACAATTAATTTTGTCTAGTGATGCATCGAAGTATGATATGGGTGCGGTTATTATGCACGGAAAAAATCCAATAGCTTATGCGTCAGCCTCCTTAACGGCCTGTCAGGAAAACTATGCTCAAATAGAGAAGGAACTCTTTGCAATACTTTTTGGGTGTACACGTTTTCACCAATATATTTATGGTCATAATGTCATAGTCGAAAGGGATCATAAACCATTAATATCTCTTTTTAATAAGCCACTGCACAAAGTTCCACCCCGTCTTCAAATGTTTATGCTGACACTACTAGCATACAATTTGACTGTTAAATACAAACCTGGCAAGGAAATGCACATCGCAGATGCTCTATCTAGAGCGCCTATGAAAGATAAACCTTTAGTCGCCATAGAAGAAGACGCCGATTTACATTGTCATTTTGTAGTTTCTCATATAGCTCTTCCCAAAAGCGAGTTAGATGAAATTCGAAAAGAAACAATGAAAGATAAAGCATTTCAACAAATTATACGAGGTGTGTTCAAAAAGTATCGCGAATTTTGAATTTTCGCTGGTTACGTATATTCGAATTTCGAATTTTTTGTGGCGTTATGTTGGTACTCATGTCTCTCACTTATGCCGACAAGCTCGGCCATTTTGAATGTTCAGTTAATTGTTGACAGCTGCTTTGCTTGCACGTGTTTTGGATCGTCTTCGATTTTTACCTATTTTTATACCAAAATTGCTCAATTGTGACCAAAAACAGCATCGCATGAACATTGCTAATGACATGTTAAACTCTGCCCGCGACGACCCATATTTGCTCCAGAGGGTCATAACTGGTGACGGAATCGTGGCTTTATGGTTATGACGTGGAAACCAAAGCTCAGTCATCTCAATGGAAGCTGCCGCACGAACCAAGACCGAAAAAAGCGCGCCAAGTTCGGTCGAATGTGAAAGTTTTGCTGAGAGTTTTCTTCGATTGCAGGGGCGTGGTGCATCATGAGTTCTTGCCACAGGGAAGAACGGTCAATAAGGAATATTACCTGCAAGTTATGCGCAATTTGCGCGAAGCAATCCGCCAGAAACGCCCGGATTTGTGGAAGAACAAAAATTGGCTTTTGCACCATGATAACGCCCCTGCTCACGCATCGTTGCTTGTGCGCGACTTTTTGGCCAAAAACAACACACTAATGATGCCGCAGCCACCGTATTCCCCAGATCTGGCCCCCTGTGACTTTTTCTTGTTCCCTAAACTGAAGAGGCCCATGAAAGGACGACGTTACGCTTCTCTTGACGAGATAAAGACGGCATCGAAGGAGGAGCTGAACAAGATACAAAAAAATTATTTTTTGAAGTGCTTCGAAGATTGGAAAAACCGTTGGCACAAGTGTATAATATCTCATGGGGATTACTTTGAAGGGGACAAAATAGATATTCATGAATAAATAAATAATTTTTGAAAAAACACAACATTCGCGATACTTTTTGAACACACCTCGTAAACTTCATTGACCATGGGTGGCCGGAAAATGAAAAGTCGTGCGATATAAGTGTTGCGCCATATCTATACTACTTATAAAATAAAGTCGCTAAAAAGCTATGTACGGAATTGGCTTCGCACAGAATGCTCCGATTTGAAAGCGGTTTTTTGCATTTCAAAGCTTAGCTGCGTGAGATGGACTTTTTTTTATATAATGTGAAAGAATATATAAGGGGGCGTGGCAATCGAACAAAATGTGGTAAAAAACATAAATTTTTGGTTTACACAGCCATACATCATAACCTAATCAACCGATTAGAATGAATCTTCCTTGAAGTTAAACTTTGAAATATTTACTTTCGTTCTGCATCAAAAAAATGGCTGATTTCTTTCTAATTTAACCAAAATTGTTTAAACGAAAGCAGCACTTTTTCCAAAAAAAACCTGTTTGTGTGTTTGTTCGCTGCCAACCGAATAAGTCAGCGTGCCTTAAGCGACAGCTGTGTGAATTGATGAATTCGCGAAAGAGCTCGGTAGCGTTACTTCACTTCGGAAGTATGTATGTATGTGATGTTAATTATAAAGTTGCTTTAAACATTATCAACCTGTGTGAAACAAGGTGCGGGTTGCTAGTTCTATTATATAAAAATAAGTCGCGTTTTCCTCCCTGACGCTATAACTACAGAACGGCTGGACCGAATTATATGAAATTTTGCACGTAGGTTTCGATTGAGCCCGACATGGTTTATGGCCAAAAAAAGTATAAGAAGCCGGGAAGGTTTTGGAGATATTCCACAAAATGTGGATCATGGTAACCCTATAACGGGTTCGTACGAAGGCCGCCTATGCAGAAAGGTGTTCTGCACATAAATACCTTGGATCCCTATTTGGGATCGGACCTGGGTCATTTTTGGGTTTTTTTGCGAATAACTTTTCACTGAAACAAAAAATTGAAAATCCGCTTCCGGATTGTTGATACCGAAGTCAAAACGCGTTGTTTGATACCTCTCCCGATATTTGTGGACGTGTTTTATCAGTTGTCTCCTAAAGGAAACAATTACCAAGAGGTGATTTTCAGGACCCTATGCTACCCTGTTTACGAGATATCGCCAAAAATGTGCACCCGGGGTGACCCTGGTATAATATAAAAATAAGTGGGGTTTTCCTTCCTGACGCTATATCTCAAGAACGCACGAACCGATTTCAACGATTTTGCATTCGTTGGAAAAGTCTCTGGCGCCGTGAGGAAACAAAATTCAGGAAAAATTTCAAAAGAAAAGCAGGAAAATAAGGGAAATCATTTTTTACATACAGCGCCATTAATTTTATGTGATATTTTTTATTATACGCACGTTCTTTCTAACGCAAAATTAAAACCGGTATTGTGTTCACTGTGAAATTGAGGTTGAAGTTATTCGTTTCCTAACAGATCAATTGGAAACCATCAAAACAATCACGCGTATTGTGCAAGTTAACACAGCAGTAGAGCTATACCAGCATTAGGTGTAAATATTGTATGTATGCCTGTGTGTTATCCCAATAACAAACATACATAAATACTCATCAGTGGTTGCTGTAAGCAGGTATTGCATTTTATTGGCATACAAATTTACATGTATGTACGTTTGTACGGTCGTGGCTGACCGCCCGCACTAAGCAATCAACTGCTGCTGTTATAATCCAACACTTTGCTTAAATTCTTTTTCTCCACGCCGACGCTTCGAGTTAGCCGAAGTAAAATCGTGCGCTCGATGTACCTGAAAGGTTCGTCGCTAAAAAAGTACTTAAGCACGTATAATTTTAAGGTCAGACACGGCGGAGATGGTACGCCTATTTAGTGATATAAAGGGGCTTATTATTTACACGGACGACTTTTTAATTCATGCGCCAAATATAGAGCAGCATAACGCAATTTTAGACAAGGTCTTACAGAGGGCAAAAAGCGTAGGTATTCGTTTCAATCGAGCCAAGTCAAATATACTGAAAACCGAGGTCAGATTTGTAGGTCACATTTTTAGTGAGAGAGGTGTAATACCAGATGAGAATATGCTTAAATCCATTATTGAAATGCCAATTCCGACAAATGTGAAAGAACTGGAGCGCTTTCTCGGTAGGGTAAACTATTTAGGCTGTTTTATAGCCAATTTGTCTGCCAAAAAAAACAAACATTTGAGAGATTTGTTGAAAAAAGTAACGCTTTGGCATTGGTATAAGGTTCATGAAGAAGAGTTTAATAATTTGAACGATGAAATATCAAACGCTACTGTATTGACGTATTATGATCCCAACAAACAATTAATTTTGTCTAGTGATGCATCGAAGTATGATATGGGTGCGGTTATTATGCACGGAAAAAATCCAATAGCTTATGCGTCAGCCTCCTTAACGGCCTGTCAGGAAAACTATGCTCAAATAGAGAAGGAACTTTTTGCAATACTTTTTGGGTGTACACGTTTTCACCAATATATTTATGGTCATAATGTCATAGTCGAAAGGGATCATAAACCATTAATATCTCTTTTTAATAAGCCACTGCACAAAGTTCCACCCCGTCTTCAAATGTTTATGCTGACACTACTAGCATACAATTTGACTGTTAAATACAAACCTGGCAAGGAAACGCACATAGCAGATGCTCTATCTAGAGCGCCTATGAAAGATAAACCTTTAGTCGCCATAGAAGAAGACGCCGATTTACATTGTCATTTTGTAGTTTCTCATATAGCTCTTCCCAAAAGCGAGTTAGATGAAATTCGAAAAGAAACAATGAAAGATAAAGCATTTCAACAAATTATACGACGTGTGTTCAAAAAGTATCGCGAATTTTGAATTTTCGCTGGTTACGTATATTCGAATTTCGAATTTTTTGTGGCGTTATGTTGGTACTCATGTCTCTCACTTATGCCGACAAGCTCGGCCATTTTGAATGTTCAGTTAATTGTTGACAGCTGCTTTGCTTGCACGTGTTTTGGATCGTCTTCGATTTTTACCTATTTTTTTACCAAAATTGCTCAATTGTGACCAAAAACAGCATCGCATGAACATTGCTAATGACATGTTAAACTCTGCCCGCGACGACCCATATTTGCTCCAGAGGGTCATAACTGGTGACGGAATCGTGGCTTTATGGTTATGACGTGGAAACCAAAGCTCAGTCATCTCAATGGAAGCTGCCGCACGAACCAAGACCGAAAAAAGCGCGCCAAGTTCGGTCGAATGTGAAAGTTTTGCTGAGAGTTTTCTTCGATTGCAGGGGCGTGGTGCATCATGAGTTCTTGCCACAGGGAAGAACGGTCAATAAGGAATATTACCTGCAAGTTATGCGCAATTTGCGCGAAGCAATCCGCCAGAAACGCCCGGATTTGTGGAAGAACAAAAATTGGCTTTTGCACCATGATAACGCCCCTGCTCACGCATCGTTGCTTGTGCGCGACTTTTTGGCCAAAAACAACACACTAATGATGCCGCAGCCACCGTATTCCCCAGATCTGGCCCCCTGTGACTTTTTCTTGTTCCCTAAACTGAAGAGGCCCATGAAAGGACGACGTTACGCTTCTCTTGACGAGATAAAGACGGCATCGAAGGAGGAGCTGAACAAGATACAAAAAAATTATTTTTTGAAGTGCTTCGAAGATTGGAAAAACCGTTGGCACAAGTGTATAATATCTCATGGGGATTACTTTGAAGGGGACAAAATAGATATTCATGAATAAATAAATAATTTTTGAAAAAACACAAAATTCGCGATACTTTTTGAACACACCTCGTAAACTTCATTGACCATGGGTGGCCGGAAAATGAAAAGTCGTGCGATATAAGTGTTGCGCCATATCTATACTACTTATAAAATAAAGTCGCTAAAAAGCTATGTACGGAATTGGCTTCGCACAGAATGCTCCGATTTGAAAGCGGTTTTTTGCATTTCAAAGCTTAGCTGCGTGAGATGGACTTTTTTTTATATAATGTGAAAGAATATATAAGGGGGCGTGGCAATCGAACAAAATGTGGTAAAAAACATAAATTTTTGGTTTACACAGCCATACATCATAACCTAATCAACCGATTAGAATGAATCTTCCTTGAAGTTAAACTTTGAAATATTTACTTTCGTTCTGCATCAAAAAAATGGCTGATTTCTTTCTAATTTAACCAAAATTGTTTAAACGAAAGCAGCACTTTTTCCAAAAAAAACCTGTTTGTGTGTTTGTTCGCTGCCAACCGAATAAGTCAGCGTGCCTTAAGCGACAGCTGTGTGAATTGATGAATTCGCGAAAGAGCTCGGTAGCGTTACTTCACTTCGGAAGTATGTATGTATGTGATGTTAATTATAAAGTTGCTTTAAACATTATCAACCTGTGTGAAACAAGGTGCGGGTTGCTAGTTCTATTATATAAAAATAAGTCGCGTTTTCCTCCCTGACGCTATAACTACAGAACGGCTGGACCGAATTATATGAAATTTTGCACGTAGGTTTCGATTGAGCCCGACATGGTTTATGGCCAAAAAAAGTATAAGAAGCCGGGAAGGTTTTGGAGATATTCCACAAAATGTGGATCATGGTAACCCTATAACGGGTTCGTACGAAGGCCGCCTATGCAGAAAGGTGTTCTGCACATAAATACCTTGGATCCCTATTTGGGATCGGACCTGGGTCATTTTTGGGTTTTTTTGCGAATAACTTTTCACTGAAACAAAAAATTGAAAATCCGCTTCCGGATTGTTGATACCGAAGTCAAAACGCGTTGTTTGATACCTCTCCCGATATTTGTGGACGTGTTTTATCAGTTGTCTCCTAAAGGAAACAATTACCAAGAGGTGATTTTCAGGACCCTATGCTACCCTGTTTACGAGATATCGCCAAAAATGTGCACCCGGGGTGACCCCGGTATAATATAAAAATAAGTGGGGTTTTCCTTCCTGACGCTATATCTCAAGAACGCACGAACCGATTTCAACGATTTTGCATTCGTTGGAAAAGTCTCTGGCGCCGTGAGGAAACAAAATTCAGGAAAAATTTCAAAAGAAAAGCAGGAAAATAAGGGAAATCATTTTTTACATACAGCGCCATTAATTTTATGTGATATTTTTTATTATACGCACGTTCTTTCTAACGCAAAATTAAAACCGGTATTGTGTTCACTGTGAAATTGAGGTTGAAGTTATTCGTTTCCTAACAGATCAATTGGAAACCATCAAAACAATCACGCGTATTGTGCAAGTTAACACAGCAGTAGAGCTATACCAGCATTAGGTGTAAATATTGTATGTATGCCTGTGTGTTATCCCAATAACAAACATACATAAATACTCATCAGTGGTTGCTGTAAGCAGGTATTGCATTTTATTGGCATACAAATTTACATGTATGTACGTTTGTACGGTCGTGGCTGACCGCCCGCACTAAGCAATCAACTGCTGCTGTTATAATCCAACACTTTGCTTAAATTCTTTTTCTCCACGCCGACGCTTCGAGTTAGCCGAAGTAAAATCGTGCGCTCGATGTACCTGAAAGGTTCGTCGCTAAAAAAGTACTTAAGCACGTATAATTTTAAGGTCAGACACGGCGGAGATGGTACGCCTATTTAGTGATATAAAGGGGCTTATTATTTACATGGACGACTTTTTAATTCATGCGCCAAATATAGAGCAGCATAACGCAATTTTAGACAAGGTCTTACAGAGGGCAAAAAGCGTAGGTATTCGTTTCAATCGAGCCAAGTCAAATATACTGAAAACCGGGGTCAGATTTGTAGGTCACATTTTTAGTGAGAGAGGTGTAATACCAGATGAGAATATGCTTAAATCCATTATTGAAATGCCAATTCCGACAAATGTGAAAGAACTGGAGCGCTTTCTCGGTAGGGTAAACTATTTAGGCTGTTTTATAGCCAATTTGTCTGCCAAAAAAAACAAACATTTGAGAGATTTGTTGAAAAAAGTAACGCTTTGGCATTGGTATAAGGTTCATGAAGAAGAGTTTAATAATTTGAACGATGAAATATCAAACGCTACTGTATTGACGTATTATGATCCCAACAAACAATTAATTTTGTCTAGTGATGCATCGAAGTATGATATGGGTGCGGTTATTATGCACGGAAAAAATCCAATAGCTTATGCGTCAGCCTCCTTAACGGCCTGTCAGGAAAACTATGCTCAAATAGAGAAGGAACTTTTTGCAATACTTTTTGGGTGTACACGTTTTCACCAATATATTTATGGTCATAATGTCATAGTCGAAAGGGATCATAAACCATTAATATCTCTTTTTAATAAGCCACTGCACAAAGTTCCACCCCGTCTTCAAATGTTTATGCTGACACTACTAGCATACAATTTGACTGTTAAATACAAACCTGGCAAGGAAACGCACATAGCAGATGCTCTATCTAGAGCGCCTATGAAAGATAAACCTTTAGTCGCCATAGAAGAAGACGCCGATTTACATTGTCATTTTGTAGTTTCTCATATAGCTCTTCCCAAAAGCGAGTTAGATGAAATTCGAAAAGAAACAATGAAAGATAAAGCATTTCAACAAATTATACGAGGTGTGTTCAAAAAGTATCGCGAATTTTGAATTTTCGCTGGTTACGTATATTCGAATTTCGAATTTTTTGTGGCGTTATGTTGGTACTCATGTCTCTCACTTATGCCGACAAGCTCGGCCATTTTGAATGTTCAGTTAATTGTTGACAGCTGCTTTGCTTGCACGTGTTTTGGATCGTCTTCGATTTTTACCTATTCAAAAAAATGGATCAAAGAACCTGTATCAAATTTTGTGTGAAAAACGAAATTAAGTGCGCGGATGCATTCCGAATGTTGACTGTGGCATACGGAGAAGCTACCTTGGACCGAAGCAACGTTTATCGGTGGTACAAAATGTTCTCAGAAGGCCGAGAAGATGTGCAAAGAAGAACAAAAATTGGCTTTTGCACCACGATAACGCCCCTGCTCACGCATCGTTGCTTGTGCGCGACTTTTTGGCCAAAAACAACACACTAATGATGCCGCAGCCACCGTATTCCCCAGATCTGGCCCCCTGTGACTTTTTCTTGTTCCCTAAACTGAAGAGGCCCATGAAAGGACGACGTTACGCTTCTCTTGACGAGATAAAGACGGCATCGAAGGAGGAGCTGAACAAGATACAAAAAAATTATTTTTTGAAGTGCTTCGAAGATTGGAAAAACCGTTGGCACAAGTGTATAATATCTCATGGGGATTACTTTGAAGGGGACAAAATAGATATTCATGAATAAATAAATAATTTTTGAAAAAACACAAAATTCGCGATACTTTTTGAACACACCTCGTAAACTTCATTGACCATGGGTGGCCGGAAAATGAAAAGTCGTGCGATATAAGTGTTGCGCCATATCTATACTACTTATAAAATAAAGTCGCTAAAAAGCTATGTACGGAATTGGCTTCGCACAGAATGCTCCGATTTGAAAGCGGTTTTTTGCATTTCAAAGCTTAGCTGCGTGAGATGGACTTTTTTTTATATAATGTGAAAGAATATATAAGGGGGCGTGGCAATCGAACAAAATGTGGTAAAAAACATAAATTTTTGGTTTACACAGCCATACATCATAACCTAATCAACCGATTAGAATGAATCTTCCATGAAGTTAAACTTTGAAATATTTACTTTCGTTCTGCATCAAAAAAATGGCTGATTTCTTTCTAATTTAACCAAAATTGTTTAAACGAAAGCAGCACTTTTTCCAAAAAAAACCTGTTTGTGTGTTTGTTCGCTGCCAACCGAATAAGTCAGCGTGCCTTAAGCGACAGCTGTGGTGAGCCATTCATTTGATGAATTCGCGAAAGAGCTCGGTAGCGTTACTTCACTTCGGAAGTATGTATGTATGTGATGTTAATTATAAAGTTGCTTTAAACATTATCAACCTGTGTGAAACAAGGTGCGCGTTGCTAGTTCTATTATATAAAAATAAGTCGCGTTTTCCTCCCTGACGCTATAACTACAGAACGGCTGGACCGAATTATATGAAATTTTGCACGTAGGTTTCGATTGAGCCCGACATGGTTTATGGCCAAAAAAAGTATAAGAAGCCGGGAAGGTTTTGGAGATATTCCACAAAATGTGGATCATGGTAACCCTATAACGGGTTCGTACGATATGGGTATCAAATGAAAGGTGTTGACGAGTGCTTGAACATGGTGTAGTTATTGGTCCCATATTAGACCCCGTATTCGAGGTACTTCCCGAAATATGAACCAGGTGTAACCCGAGACTGGTTTTCTACAAAATGGGTATCAAGTAAAAGGTGTTGGTGAGTATTTAAAAAAGAGGTGGGTAATTGTTTCCTTTAGGAGACAACTGCTAAAACACGTCGGAAATTATGGGGAAAGGTATCAAAAGACGCGTTTTGACCTCGGTAACAATAATATGGAAGCGAATTTTCGAGTTTTTGTTTCACTGAAGAGATATTTGCAATCAAAGTTGAAAATTTTCTGTCATTTTCATGTGGTTGTTGTAATCACAGATTAGGGTGGACCGAAAAGTGCAAAAAGTGTGTTCTGCGCAGAAATACTGTGGACGGCGTAGCCGGTGCTGGACAGGTTAAGGGTTTTTTTTAAGAGCGGCTGAAGGCCGCCTATGCAGAAAGGTGTTCTGCACATAAATACCTTGGATCCCTATTTGGGATCGGACCTGGGTCATTTTTGGGTTTTTTTGCGAATAACTTTTCACTGAAACAAAAAATTGAAAATCCGCTTCCGGATTGTTGATACCGAAGTCAAAACGCGTTGTTTGATACCTCTCCCGATATTTTTGGACGTGTTTTATCAGTTGTCTCCTAAAGGAAACAATTACCAAGAGGTGATTTTCAGGAACCTATGCTACCCTGTTTACGAGATATCGCCAAAAATGTGCACCCGGGGTGACCCTGGTATAATATAAAAATAAGTGGGGTTTTCCTTCCTGACGCTATATCTCAAGAACGCACGAACCGATTTCAACGATTTTGCATTCGTTGGAAAAGTCTCTGGCGCCGTGAGGAAACAAAATTCAGGAAAAATTTCAAAAGAAAAGCAGGAAAATAAGGGAAATCATTTTTACATACAGCGCCATTAATTTTATGTGATATTTTTTATTATACGCACGTTCTTTCTAACGCAAAATTAAAACCGGTATTGTGTTCACTGTGAAATTGAGGTTGAAGTTATTCGTTTCCTAACAGATCAATTGGAAACCATCAAAACAATCACGCGTATTGTGCAAGTTAACACAGCAGTAGAGCTATACCAGCATTAGGTGTAAATATTGTATGTATGCCTGTGTGTTATCCCAATAACAAACATACATAAATACTCATCACTGGTTGCTGTAAGCAGGTATTGCATTTTATTGGCATACAAATTTACATGTATGTACGTTTGTACGGTCGTGGCTGACCGCCCGCACTAATCAATCAACTGCTGATGTTATAATCCAACACTTTGCTTAAATTCTTTTTCTCCACGCCGAGGCTTCGAGTTAGCCGAAGTAAAATCGTGCGCTCGATGTACCTGAAAGGTTCGTCGCTAAAAAAGTACTTAAGCACGTATAATTTTAAGGTCAGACACGTGAATAATGATTTAATAAAAGTGATTTTATAAAAGTGGATAAAATGTATTTAAGCAAAGTGTTGGATTATCACAGCTGCAGTTGATGGATTAGTGCGGGCGGTACAAACGTACATAAATGTAAATTTGTATGCCAATAATATTAAAAAAAAAGATCAAAAATTATGTATCTTTGGAAGTGGCAGAAAAAAAATTGCAAATTTTTGTTTAAGGTGGTAAGTTGAATTGTGTAAATTATATGGATAGTGCATTTGAGGTTAAATTCACCAGTCTGTCCAAACTTGCAAATTTTTAGTCAAAAAGATCAAAAATTGTATTTTGCAAGGAGAGTAAATATCTTTGGAAGTGGCATAAAAAAAACTTGCAAATTTTTGTTTAAGGTGGTAAGTTGAATTGTGTAAATTATATGGATAGTGCATTTGAGGTTAAATTCACCACTCTGTCCAAACTTGCAACTTTTTAGTCGAAAAGCCAAAAAGATAAAAAAATTATCATATTTTGCAAAAAGATCAAAAATTATATATCTTTGGAACTGGCATAAAAAAACTTGCAATTTTTTTTTTTAAGGTGGTAAGTTGAATTGTAAATTCACCATCTGTCCATAGGCCAAAATGCCCAGAGGACGACGTGCGAACATCGGCCGCCGCGCACGGCATGCATGCCAGCAACAAGTATATTCCCGGGACTTAAGTGAAGAAAGACAAAATATAATTAGAGAAAATGACCGATTGAGACAACGCGTGAGCACACGAAGATCATTGGCATCATACAATCGCTTGGCATTCCAATATGATGCCACTTCGAACTACAGTGATGATGAAAATTTAGATATTGGACCAATGACGACTGTATGCCGATATTGCAATGCGTTAAAGTTCAAAAGAGAAACGGATGGATTGTGCTGCGCAAGTGAAAAAATCAAACTGGAGCCATTACTTACACCACCACAGCCACTGAAAGATGGAAGTGATCCTGATACCAACCATTTTCTTCAACACATCCTTGAATACAATAACTGCTTTCGCATGACTTCATTTGGAGTTAATATCATTCGAGAAGGCGGCTTCATGCCGACTTGCAAGGTAAAAGATACAACACACACAACCAATCACTCATACTAATCAATCACACCAACACAATCAATTGCAATAAATAACAACTACACATACACCACACACTACACCATCACACGATCAGAAGTCACACCGTATTCTTCAACAAATGATTGTTTGCTGATACAAGGACAAATATATCATTTGCATGGTTCAATGGTGCCAACAGCAGATGAACCGCATCAATTTCTGAAAATATATTTCATTTCGTCGATGGTGGATCAGCTGAATGTGCGGTGCAATATACAGGGGATACAACAGTTAAAGAGACGAATTATTGAACAGTTTCAAGCATTTTTCCACGATAATAATTCAAATAATATGTTAATATGTTCAAAACAGAATTGGAACGAATGCCATCGGATACGCACAAATTTATCATAAGAGCGGATCGTACCCCAACAGGTGAACATGTGCGAAGATTCAATGCACCCACCGTTGATGATGTTGCTGCAATTATTGTTGGCGATCAACCTAAATCACGAGACATTGTCGTTCAGCGAAGAAGCAATATAATGCATCGTGTAAACGAGACACATCGTTTGCACGATGCGTTACAATATCCAATCCTTTATTGGCAAGGGCAAGACGGATACGACATCACGTTAAAGATGGCCGGCCCAATTACAGGTAAAATATTAACACACTAATTATTGCTTATTGTTCTTGTTGGGTTCTATTAACAATCCATTTAATTTTGCATATTCAGGCGTATCAACGAACAAAAATCTAAGCGCAATGAATTACTATGCCTATCGTATTATGATTCGTACACATGAGGACAATCTCATCCTGAAGTGCCGTCGCCTATTCCAGCAATTCGCTGTCGATATGTATGTCAACGTCGAGACCGAACGTTTAGCGTTTATCCGATTCAATCAGCCAAAGCTACGATACACTTGCGTGATGCTATTAATTCAGATGGTAATGTTCAGAATATTGGACGTCTGACGATTCTCCCATCATCTTATATCAGAAGCCCACGCCACATGCACGAATACGCTCAAGACGCTATGACGTACGTGCGAAATTATGGAACTCCGGATTTATTTATTACGTTCACATGCAATCCGAAGTGGACGGAATTTGAACGTGAGTTGGACCCGGGCCAACAACCGCAAGATCGCCATGACATAATCGCCAGAGTTTTTTAGCAAAAACTTAAGGTTATGATTGCTCTGTGGAATGGCAGAAGCGTGGACTACCGCATGCTCATATCCTAATTTGGTTGCTGAACAAATTACATGCAAATGAAGTGGATGACATCATATCAGGTGAAATTCCTGATCCAGTCAATGATCCCCATCTACACGACATTGTGACGACACAGATAGTGCATGGACCGTGCGGTGCATTAAATCCATTATCGCCTTGCATGGCTGATGGAAAGTGCACAAAACGATATCCGCGACCGTAAGTTGCTGAAACACTCACAGGGAACGATGGATATCTAATTTATCGCCGGCGTTCAAAAGAAGATAATGGTCGAACTATCAAAGTTAAAGTTCAAAATCAAGGGATCGAAATCGGAAATGAATTCATTGTAACATATTGCCCGCTGCTATCGCGAATTTTCAAAGCACATGTGAACGTTGAAAGTTGTCATTCGGCCAAATCAGTCAAATATTTGTGCGAGTACGTCACAAAAGGCAGCGACATGGCTGTGTTTGGTATTGCGAATAACGAAATTAGCAACTTCCAAATGGGCAGATACGTCAATACTAATGAAGCAATGTGGCGATTATTGTCATTTCAAATCCATGAGAGATATCCCACAGTTGTACATTTAGCAGTGCATTTGGAAAATAGACAAACAGTTTACTTCACTGAGGCTAATGCGGCACAACGAGCTGAGAGACCACCATTGACAACATTGACTAGCTTCCATTCGCAGATACGCTGATGTACGTGGAAATGCCCAAGTATTAGACTTGGAATCAATCAGCAAAGAAATTTCAACGTCGCAAACAAGGAACCCCAGTTTCAGGTTGGCCACAGGCGTTTTCCACTGATGCGCTAGGTCGCATGTATACTGTACATCCTACAAATTATGAATGTTTTTATTTGCGACTGCTGTTGGTAAATGTATGTGGACCAAAATCATTCGCGCATTTGAAAACTGTGAATGGCCACCAATGCCAAACTTATCGAAAAGCATGTCTACTATTGGGTTCGATGGAGAACGATTCTCATTGGGATTTAACACTTGAGGATTCAGTTGTTTCATCAAATGCATACCAAATACGAACTCTGTTCGCAATAACCATCACCACATGTTTCCCTTCACAACCAATTCAGTTATGGAACAAATACAAAGACGACATATGTGAAGATATCTTGCATCGCTTGCGCATACAAATGAAAAATCCCGACATGCAAATAACCGATGAAATCTACAATGAAGGATTGATTCTGATTGAGGATCAATGCTTGAATATTGCAAACAAGCTACTGATTGAAGTAATAATAATTGCGCCAAATCGATCGATGCACGATGGATACATTGCAGGAATTCGTTCGAAATAATGTGCCGTTGCTGAATGAACAGCAAAAACAAGTATACGAAACATTAATGCAAACGGTGGACAATAATACTGGTGGTCTATTCTTCCTGGACGCACCCGGAGGAACAGGGAAAACATTTGTACCTTCAGTGATTTTGGCCACTGTTCGATCAACATGTGACATAGCTTTGGCGTTCATCATCTGGAATTGCGGCGACTCTTCTAAATGGCGGTCGTACTGCACATTCTGCGCTTAAGTTGCCACTCAATTTAAACATAGTTGATACTCCAGCATGCAATATTTCCCGATCCTGTGCAATGGGAAAATTGTTGATGCAATGCAAGCTCATTGTTTGGGATGAGTGCACAATGGCAAATAAGAAATCACTTCAAGCACTTAACTTTACACTGAAGGATCTTCGGCAAAATAACAACATCTTTGACGGCTTGATGATATTGTTGGCAGGCGATTTCAGGCAGACGTTGCCAGTAATTCCTCGTGGAACGCCTGCAGATGAATTGAATGCTTGCCTGAAGGAATCACCTTTGTGGAATAACGTAAAAACATTATCGTTAACCTCTAATATGAGAGTTCAACTTCAAAATGATGAAAGTGCTGCACATTTTTCAAAACAATTGTTAGCTGTAGGATATGGAAAAGACCCAGTAGATGCGACAATTGGATTAATTACTCTTACCAACGACTTTTGCCGATTTGTAGACTCTCAATCAACTCTTATTGAAAATGTTGAGAATTATCATAATTAGTGAGAATTATCATAATTATGCTTGGTTAAGTCAACGAGCAATTCTGTCCGCAAAGAATAATGATGTACACGCACTGAATTTCGCCATTCAATCAAAAATTGCTGGCAATTTGGTGACATACAAATTCGTTGGTTGCATAACAAATCCCGATGATGTAGTTAATTATCCAACGGAGTTTTTAAACTCTCTGGTGTTACCAGGATTTCCACCACATAACTTGCAACTCAAAGTTGGCTCAGTTATTATGATATTGCGTAATTTGGATCCACCGCGACTTTGCAACGGTACTCGACTTGCGGTGAAAAAACTTATGCCGAATTTGATTGAGGCAACCATTATTAACGGAAAGTACGCGGGTGAAAATGTATGTATTCCTCGAATACTAATGATTCCGACTGATCTTCCTTTTGACTTCAAACGATTGCAATTTCCGGTTAACCGTGCGTTCGCAATGACAATCAACAAGTCGCAAGGCCAATCGCTTAGTGTTTTTCGGGATAAATTTAGAAAATCATTGTTTTTCACATGGTGAGCTATACGTTGCTTAGTCACGAAGTTTTTTCAATCCCCTGGTACAAGGTGGGAATAGATTTGTTTGAATATAACAAAAAGTACTTTCTTTTAGTAGTCGATTATTATTCGAAATACATAGAAATCGAGTGACTCAGCTCGGGCTGCTCTAATACGTCAGTAGTCACAAAGTTAAAAAGTATATTTGCCAGACATGGAATTCCGACCATTATAATTTCGGATAATGGTCCTCCATTCAGTTCAAATTAGTTTGGTAAATTTTGCGAAGAGTGGTGCATTGAACATCATTCCTCAAGTCCCTATCTGCCCAGGTCTATCGGTCTTGCTGAAAGATCAATACAAACAGTAAAAACTATGTTTAAAAAATGCCAGGAGTTAGGAGTTGACTTTTACACGGCTCTACTCCAAAAAAGGATGCTCCTAGTCCAGCAGAACTTTTAATGTCAAGAAAATAGAGGACAAAAGTACCATCAATTTCCAAAAATTTAAATCCGAAAATAGAAAATGTGGGCAACTACAAAAAAGTCATGTTGAAGAAAAGCAAAAAATCGTCCGAATTATATAATAGAAATTCAAAGCGCCTTGAACCGGTTGAAGTAGGAAAGGATATATTTTTCAAGAAAAGTCCAAATTCTGTATGGCTTCCACAATTATTGAAGAATGCCAGGAACCCAGATCCTGTATCATAGAAGATGAGCTTGGCTTTACGTACAGAAGGAATAGGCAACATATTTTGAATCCTAGAGTTGTAGGTGAAAACAAACAAAACGAAAAAAAGAGGATTCAGGTGAAGGGAGTTCAAATACAGAAAAAGGTCCAAATAACAAGGTTGAGGCAGAAGGTGTCGAAACCCGTAGTGAGAAGAATATAAGTACAAAACTGGTAAATGATACCGTAAGGTCTAGAAGTGCCAGAAAAATGGATGCCCCTGATAGACTTGAATATAAAGATTGAACGCTTTCTCAATAAAAATGTATAAGTTATTATATATTATAAGAGTATATTTTTTATACACGCAAATTTAAATACTCTAAAATGTTCAAAAAACGGGAATTTCAAAAGTGGTCTGGGGAGCAATCGGAAAGCTCTGGAGTTCCTGAAAAGAAAAAAAAGTTCTGTCGGCGTCCAAGGTACTCAACCGATCTTTATGAAATTTTCACAGAAGATTCTTGGATTCACTGGTTACAGCATAGGCTATATATAATTTTGAAAAGCGTAGATAGTATACCTCGTATCATGTTTCGTAATTTTATTTAACACGGTTCTGAAGTTAATTATAGTTGAAATTTGACATTTTGTTCATTTATGTGTGGGCGGTGCCACGCCCATTTTCCAAAATTCAAAAAAAGAAAAAAAAACGGACGGACATGTCTTAATGGATTCCTCTGTTCATTCTAAGAACTTTTATATATGGAACTATACATCTAACTCCATTATTTTGTACCGTTACAAACCACCGTTGTATGTACCAAAACTTAATACCCTGTGTACTAATACACGCTGGGTATAAAAATGAATGTGTGTCTTGCGTCCAAAGTACTTAACCGAGCTTTATGAAATTGTCACAGTAGATTATTGCGTTCACTGGTTACAGTATACACCCCCAGGCTATATACAATGTTAATCTTGCATAGGCGTTCAAGGTACTCAACCGATCTTTATGAAATTTTCACAGTAGATTCCTGGCTTCACTGGTTACAGCATAGGCTATAAATATATCGTATCATGTTATGTAATTTTATTTAACATGGTTCTGAAGTTTATAATAGCTGAAGTTTGATATTTTGTTCATTTACATGTAGGCCCATTTTCCAAAATTTAAAAAAATTATTAATAAGATCATCAGGTCATTGTAACTACGAAATTCTAGCATTCTATCTGCATCAGTGAAGGAGATATGGCATGTTCCGGTTTCCTACTTCTTTTTTAGAAAAATTTGGTCCAAAGGTGGTTGTGAAGGTCCACCGATTTTGTTTAGTTTCCCTGGGCGTACTCTACATATCTATAGTATACCTCGTATGAAGTTTCGTAATTCTATCTTACACCTTTCTGAAGCTATTAACAGTCGAATTTGAAATTTTCTTGACTCAGAAGTGGGCGGTGCCACGCCCCTTTTCCAAAAATTTTATAAAGTCGTCAATGGGACAACCAAATTAATAAATCTAGCTAATTTTATCATAGTAGCTGCTTTTATTATTGAATTACGCCATTTTATACCTTTTTCTAAATTTTCAGTTTTTGGGTCCATTTAAAAAAACACTTTTTAGGTCAAATGATGAAAACTTTTTCTCCTCTTTTTAGGAACTCCAGAACTGTTTGAATGCTACCCAGAATAGTTGTAAAAATTCCGGCTTTTTGAACATTTTAGAAATTTTAAGTTTTTTGGTCAATAAAAAAAAATGTAGGTCCAAATTTGCAAGAACTTGTTTTTCTTCTTTTCAGGAACTCTAGAACTTTTTGAATGCTGCCCAGAACAGTTTTGAAATTCTGGGGTTTTTAACATTTTAGAAACTTTCAGTTTTTTGGTCAATTTTAAAACAAATGTTTAGGTCCAATATTTGCAGAACTTTTTTTCTTCTTTTCAGGAACTCCAGAACTTTTTGAATACTACCCAGAACACTTTGAAAACTCCGGTTTTTTGAACTTTTTTGGAAATTTTAATTTTTTTTGTCAATATAAAAAAAAAAGTTTTTGTCGAAATTTGCCGAACTTTTTTTTCTTCTTTTCAGGAACTCCAGAACTTTTTCAATGCGACCCAGAACAGTTTCAAAAAGTTAGTTTTTCGGTATATAGTATGCTGCGTGAACTTAGCATACAAAATTATAAAATCCTATTTTTTGGGATTAATTTTGCAGAACGTTCTCTTTTCTTTTCAGGAACTCCAACACTTTTTGAAAGCTACCCAGAACAGTTTCTGTTTTTGATTTTTGTGAACCTTCGTATGCCAACTTCACTAACGTGCTTTGCTGTGTTTCTCAAGATTATTTTTACTAAAATTGTAAGAATAGAATACTAATTTATTATTTGCAAAACTAAAACCATTCAAGTGTTTTGGTTGACTATTTTAAGAGCTGTTTTTCGACTTTGTTCAAATCGCCCCTTTAGAAGATAATCGGCACGTTTGGAACGATTCGAAAAATAAAACTGTAAAAATGATTAATATATATTATTATTCTCTATATGAGAAAACAAAACATATTTAACAGTTTTTGAAACCTGATTTGCATATTTAGGTATAGTTCCATTTTGTATTTCTATCTTACAATCTTCTGCAAATAGTGGACATTCTCATATGTAATAAAACAAAGCATTTGTAAACAGATAAACTCGTAGATAAACTAATTTGGTTATGTGCTTTTGATATAAATCATCTATATATATAAAATTCAAATTATGCATGTATATATATATATATATGTATCTATAGATCGACTTGCGTCCTAAACGTATAAACCGATCGTAACCAAATTTGAAACACGAACTGGATACCTTACCGGGATGGTCATGGGCTAAAACATGTTTTGATATATATAGGGGGCGTGGCACCTCCCATACAAATGGAATTTTTAACAGTCCGTATTTTTGGAAGTGTTTACGCTAGACTACCACATCCAGAAAAACTGCGGAAAACGAAAAAGGGGGCGTGGCACCTCCCATACAACTGCAATTTAGATACATACATACATAATTTGAATTTATATATATAGATAGAAATGTGGGGTGAAAGCCACGGGTATAAGCTAGTATTAAATAAAACAATACAACATCCAGTACGTGTAGTAATTTATAAACACAAATTAATATATATAAACGTACTACATACATATAAATGCTATTATTAGTTTACAAAGTTTAAGCAGTATCCTATAAAAGGAAGATGTTATGTAAAGTAGTTTAAGTACTTTAAAATACGTCCCTGTATTACTTATCTTAAGTGAAATGAGTTGAAACAAAACAGTCATGAACTACAAGCCAAACGTATAATAACAGTGAACATCAATAGCGGTGATGTATACATCTTCTCTGACAGCCAAGCAGCCCTCAAGGCGCTGGGGGCCTTCACATGCAATTCCAGAGCTGTGGAGAGCTGCCGCAACTCTCAATTTACCTGGTATGGGTGCTTGGACACTGTGGCATACCAGGAAATGAGATGTCAGACGAGCTAGCTAGAGGGGGTACATCCGCTCCGCTTTCACAGTCCTGGAAGGGTTTAGGCATGCCGCTCGCGACCAGCAAGCTCTTAACGAGGAATATATTCCTCAAACAGGCAAGGGATAGATGGGATAACCTAGGTACCTGCAATCATACAAAACTGGTGTGGCCAGAGATTATCGCGAGAAGGTCCGAAGACTTACTCAAACTCAGAAGGGAGGAACTCTCATTACTTATGGGCTTCTCACAGGGCATATAGGCTTAGGCAGACATGCGGAAAGGTTGGGCATTCCCTATAATGATTTCTGCAGAAGCTGTACAGATGAGGAGGAGCCTGAAACAGTGAGGCATCTTCTATGTGAATGTCTCGCGCTGTGGGGCAATAGGTTGAAATATCTGGGGTCGGGTATCTTCTTCATCTTGGCAAATTATCAAGAATTAAGCCAAAGGATATTCTGCGCTTCGCGGAATCCACAAAATGGTTTGAGTAGGCGGTCAGTCAGATCCATGTGGTATCACAACGGGACCTACGGGCCTATGTGTGCTAGTCCGTTCACTAGCAACCACTGCAACTTTCCCTACCTAAATAGAAAGTAGCAACGAAGCTTACAAACAAGTACATCGATACTTCAAGTGTTTTGCTTAGAAAATGTATCTTTAAATAATATAGGCTTAAGTTTACTTGAATATGAATATTTAAGTTGTATCAGCAACATCCTGTTCTACGTGATTCGGTTCGTTGTCGAGAGAATCACACACAACATCGAGAGTGGTAATATTTGATGCAGGCCTTCGCAGATTTTCCGCCATGGTTTTTACCAACACCGACCTCACTTGGCCGTCTGCAGCTTTTGTTGCTTTCAATACTATTCCGTTTCCATTGCCCAGGAATTTAAATATCATCCCATACGACGACGACGTCTCCAACACACATCGGTTATACCCGTTTAAACCCCCTCTTTTTCAGAATGTTTGCATCAACTGTTGCGAAATATGCCACTGTTTTCTTAAACACTGCTTCCCTTGCAGTTCAGGTATCTGAACGAAATTCGGGCACCACAGGAGGATCGATACTTTCGAATGGAACTTGAGTAAGTGGATGAGAGTCGACCAGATTCTGTGCCTCAATCAAGAGACTTTGGAGAGTTTCCACTTGGGGTGCCTTTTCCTTCAAGGTAAATTGAAGTACCCGTTTCACCGTTCGAACCATCCGCTCCCATACTCCGCCCGACGCTGGATTTTCCGGAACATTCCTCTCTCCACCTGAACGCACCTTTCCTTACTGGCTCCAACCAAATTCGTCCCTCGATCGCTCCTCATGCGGATAGGAACGCAAGGAATTAAAATATTTTGCAGAAGAACAATGGCTTAGATCGCAGCTCTGTGCCATTGTGATTCTCGCAAAAGTCGTTTGGCATTGCGGGCCAACAATCTTCATTCCACTTCAGGAATTTTGGACCAATAACCCAGTTGTAGTTAGGATTAAATACTTTCGGACGGGTCGCATCATCGGCACGATGCAGTACCTGCTCTATTCGATGTGCTATAAATTGCTTTTAATTCCGAGCATCTGACTTTATCCAATGGATTACAGCCTACGGCTTAAGGGAACTGCACTCTGATCTTGCAGCAATACATATTACGTCTGTTTCGCCTTCGATGTTTACACGCCAGTATCCGACTGCTGAAAACGCCAGCTAGCTTCAATCAGTAAATGTGTGTAGCTGAATGTCAGCCTTCGCCTTTCGAAAGTTAAAATGATAGCATCGCCTTACTGTCAAACCTATCCCTTAATCCTTTGCACCGTTCAAACATAAGCGATACCTATCGCAAATGGTTGCATTGCACAATAATCAGAAAGGGTTTTTTACATATTGTGCTGAGCTGACTGAACCAAAAATCATAACGCCCATTACATAAATGTCTGGTGGTCTATCACGGTTAACTCCTCTCCATAGAAAACGCTGAGAGTACTGATCTTCATTACGTATCAGCTCGCTATGAAACATCCCGCGAATGTCTCCGCAGCGGCTTCTCTTCCCTGTCGAAACTGAAATAAAATGGACAAAAGTTATTTACGTTGACATGCTGATGGGCCCTTCATCAACGAACTATTCAATGATATTTAGCAGCGGCATTAAAAACCAGCCGTCGCTTTTTCCATTTATTTGGGTTGCTTGCAGAAAAAAGTGATAAGTACCACCTACGATCGTCGATTATCTTAGCCCTGCATACCCTTTTTGTAAATATGCAATGATTTTATTACAAAACCACATAAAACATTCTTCATTATTTAACATTTGATTTTCGGTTTCGTATCGACCATTCGTAAATTTTGTTGTCTTTTTCAGATCGAACTAATGGCAATGTTTGATCTTTAAACTGTTCAGCTGCAAAATACTCTGTGATTTTGTTGATAAGTTCATGCCACTCAGCCATTTCGAAGTCCACATGACCAACCATATCGTTAAATGAATTCTGCCCGTTTGACCCGAAAGTAGTCGACCCTAATTTTGTGAAATAGGCAGCAAATCCCTCATCAACATTTGAAACAGTAATAGGTCTTATTAAATTTGTATGTGGCAATCCAATTAATAGCTGTGGGTTTGCGTTAGCGTTTTCTTTTCTCAGCTGTTCTTGGCATACATTTCAACTTTGCTGTGGTAAATATAATTTTTTTGTTGTTCGAACATCCCTCATTTCAAAACGGCTATTTCGCCTTGACTGTTCGCTCCTTGTCTGGTTGCCAATCCACTTTAATCGAAGCATATTGGACTTCCTTCTCACACCAATAGCTTTGTCAACACTTTCCTCAAGCAATGAAATTTTTGCTCCTTTATCTATCAGCAGTGTTTGGGTTGTTGTTGACACGGTAAGTTCGGTGTTCGAAGCGAACTTCTCGAGTTTTGAAAGCAACTGACTGTCCCTACTGACACATTTTAATTTCTTTGTTGCTACATTTCTCAGAATTTTCATTTGCATCTGGTTTATGCAACGTTCTATTGTGAAATCTATTGCAAGATTGTAGTCCACATACACGACGTTTTGAAGAATGTTGCAAATTATGACCCGTTTGCAGGCACGCAAAACATAAATGGAGTTTCTTAACTATATTGCATATGGCCGAATACTCTGCCACTTTAAACTCTTTCCATTGAAAAAAACCTCTGGGGTTTGCAACACAAGAAACATTTCTGGTCTTATTTGGTAATAGACAGAGTTGTCTTTGTTGATGGCTTACTTCTTAACCTAGGTTGTTCATTTGCAGAATATTGTTTTGTGGGCATAACATCGAAGTGCTGTAACCAAATTCAAAAATCCATGACTGTTGGATATTGTAATTGACGCGTCCATTCTTCCCTCTTGTTAACAGGTAACCTGTCAAATAATTCGTCGAATAATATGGGGTTGTTTAAGTGAGGTCAAACTCCTGAACTTTCAAGGAAAGCACCCAAGTTTGTTACAGCCCGCAATAATGCTCCAGAGTCCTCATAACAGCGTTTACGTTCGAAAGATGGATTAAAAGCGATCCACCTGTTGACGTGCCTTACTTTTCAATGCTTTTTACAGACGAAGCAGACTTTCTAGATCGGTATATGCGTATAGCATAGTTGAAAGCTACTGAAAACATTTGCCACTCTTCTTGTGAGATTGGAAATTCAGGCAGATCGTGTACCTTGTGAATGGGTAGGGCCTTGTTGTGGCTGACTAAAATGAGAGACTGGCACCGTAGATGTGCCATGGTTGATAGCATAACCAGTGGCCGGGAGTGTTAAATGTACCACAGTTGACGGGACATTCCAGCTAAATATACTGAGGAACGGAACGTTGTTCCTAGGTTGTGTTACGAAATCTCTGTAGGCAAGGAATTCAAACAACGAGGAGCTGGTTGTATAGATGGCGTTGGCAAAGGCATAGCCGGCGACTTTGATGCTGGCAGCGCTACTTATTGATGCGCTAGTGGCAGTAGTTGTACTACATATGGCGTTTGAGGTTAGATCAGCTGCTGTGCTGATGGCGGGGGCATTTTGGAAGTTTACAATTGGAATGATACTTACGGCTACATTATTTCAACAAAACAGCCTTTAAACTCATGGCTAAGTTTTCACGCGTTTCACTTGATTCATGCTCCTCTTATTGATTTGGACAATCAAGATAAGAAACATCTGGGGAATGCGGGATTGTTTTAGTAAAACAGTACACGTCGGCATTCTTAACAATGACGTCCGATTTGATTTATTTTGCTTAAGCAAAAATAGATATAAATTTCGTGACACATTGGTCGACGTCATATTGTCGGAACGAAAAATTGTAACTGTTGACTCAAGTGAATCATATAAATAAATAAATTAAAAAACGAGTACCAAGACCTCGCACTTACTTTACACCAGACTTCAAGGTACTAAAGCTTGTTCTGCACATATTACACAAAATATTCGGTGTCCATGGTTCTCAAACAGTAATTAGTTTACGCTTTTGTTCCAACTGTCTTTCCTGCGTTTCTAGATTGGGTGAGCAAAAAAAAAAAATTCCACACCCAAATGAATATTTTCGCGCCCTTTGAAATTTAAAAAGCAAAATACTCTTTTTATCAAAATTTACCACAATGTCGACATGTTTCATTCTAATAGCATCCGAATAATGGTTGAGTGGCGCTTATTCGAATAATCTCAACAAGTCAACTAATCGAATAGTAAAATTCGACTAGGAATTGTTGATTATTCGATATATTTGAGTAGTTTTAAGGGCCCTACAATTTCTCTTTGGTTTATTTAATTTAGAATATAATATTTACATGTTCGATCTTTTTTTTTTATTGGGTTCCGTTGTGTTATTTGTATATCAGTTTCAATTCGTTTCTCAATATGTATATATGTATGTGTACTGTTTCGTTTTGTATTTATGGTCAAGTAAATGTATAATAATAATAATAAGTATAATTTTAAAATGGTGCAAACCTTATTTCATGCGGTACATTTTCTTCAACTCCTTTAATTTGTTACCGGTATTGAAATGTTTCCTTGATTTTTATTAACTTTATTCAGTTAAAAAAATTGGAACAGATGCCAACCCTAAATATTTTGGTCAAGTAAATTTATAATAATAATAATAAGTATAATTTTAAAATGGTGGAAACCTTATTTCATGCGGTACATTTTCTTCAACTCCTTTAATTTGTTACCGGTATTGAAATGTTTCCTTGATTTTTATTAAGTTTATTCAGTTAAAAAAATTGGAACAGATGCCAACCCTAAATATTTTGGTATTTTTTTGCAATAAGAGTTCCTACATACTTCCGCAGAAATACACGATTTTATATAATACTTTTATAGCATTAATTCAAGGTATCTATATTTTTTTATAAAGTGGCAACCTTGATTTGTTTGCTAAAAATTATCCATCCTGGTATTATAGGGAACAATAGAAAAATAAATCTTTAAAATCGGTTAAACCATTCTCGAGTTCTAAAGACTGTAACAAACTCACACAACATATATACATATAAATATGTCCTATTGAACACGGCCGCCGTGGTGTGAAGGTAGTGTTGCCGGCCTACCACACCGAAGGTCCATGGTTCGAGCCCTGGTACAGGTAACATCAAAAGTGATTTGAAAAAAAGTTTTTCAAAACGGGGTCGCCCCTCGGCAGTGGTTTGGCAAACTCTCCGAGTGTATTTCTGCCATGACAGGCTTCTCAGCAAAAATTCGTCTCCTTTGTAGATGCCGTTCGGAGTCGGCAAAAAACTGTAGGTCCCACCAATTTGTATGGAAAATTCAAATCGGCACACCACAAATTGGAAGAGAAGCTTGGCGCAAAAATCTCTTAGGAGGTTTATGATGATATACCTGTTGTATATCGCGCCATAGAGATAGAGATTGAACACACTCCTTGTAAAACCACAGAAAACTGCATGATGTAATGTGGAAAATTGAATAAAGAAGAAAAAAAGAAAATGGGACTTTCGCTAGGGCTTTCGGGTTAGCTCATCTCACGACAAAATAAAATCTTTACACCTTCATTTTATGTCCTGAAATTATAATCATTTATTTTATAGGCTAAAATAATCCAATTGTCTCTTCAGTTTAATTTAATTTAATTTGTATGCATGTATTCCCACCCTAATAATTTAGGGAGTTTGACTGAACATCATATCTATCATACATTTATATGTACATACTGAAACTTACGCCCTTACATATTTAATAATAAACCAGCTATTAGTTAAAAAGTACTCGTGGAGTTTGACGTGTAAACAAGTGTATCTTAGATATAAATTTAATTGAATAAGAGATCGCCCAGTGGTTAAAATTGAGCCACAAAACTTTATTTTATTTTAGTAAGGAGCTATTCCTTTCAATCGCACACTACTCCTTTTTTCCTATGCTACTCCTCTCCTTTAATATATTTTCCTTTTATTTACTTTGCTCTTTTTCCGCAGTCTCTATTTTTAATATTTGTTTTTGTATTATACGCTTCTTTTCGCTTTTCTTGCTGATCCTTTCCTTCACTTTCATTTCCGTACTTTTTTAGATGATGTTTATTTTACATTTTGAGTTTTTCCTTTACTTTCTTTTATCTTTCCTTAACTTTACTTTACTTTATGTGCTGTTCATGCTAAGCCTGCATTTAGCATTTAGCCCAAAATGCAGTATTTACTCTCGCATTTAGCATAAAAATTTTGACACCTAAATGCAACTAAATGCAACTTTATATTTGCAGTAGCATTATAAATGCTAAAATCAACCCTGCAATCTTCAAAAAAATCGCGATTCGAGTTCAAAAGAGTGGCAATTTAGGAATTTTTTTCTTGGCATTCCCTCATTTTCTGTCATACGTAAATATTCAGCAAATTTATACTGATTCTCAATTTGTAATTTAGCGCGCGTGTTGTGTGATATTATTAATCTAAAACCATCTACAAGTTAATCTGATGTTTGCGAATGGAATTAGTTCAAAGGTTTAAAGAAAATGTGTATATTTTTGCACCCGTGCTGCAAATTTTCATGACCTAAAAAAATGTTTGTAAACAAAAAACATATGACTAGAACTTGCTAAATGTGCATTTACTAAATGCGCCACCATGAACGCTTTTTTGAAACCAATTTTCGAACATGCAAAATGCTGCATTTTAAATTCAGCATGAACAGCACATTACTTTACTTCACTTTACTTTACTTTTTACTTTACTTTACTTTACTTTACTTTACTTTACTTTACTTTACTTTACTTTACTTTACTTTACTTTACTTTACTTTACTTTACTTTACTTTACTTTACTTTACTTTACTTTACTTTACTTTACTTTACTTTACTTTACTTCAGTTTACTTACTTTACTTTACTTAACTTTACTTTACTTTTTACTTTACTTTACTTTACTTTACTCTACTTTACTTTACTTTACTTTACTTTACTTTACTTTACTTTACTTTATTTTACTTTACTTTACTTTACTTTACTTTACTTTACTTTACTTTACTTTACTTTACTTTACTTTACTTCACTTTACTTTACTTTACTTTACTTTACTTTACTTTACTTTACTTTACTTTACTTTACTTTACTTTACTTTACTTTACTTTACTTTACTTTACTTTACTTTACTTTACTTTACTTTACTTTACTTTACTTTACTTTACTTTACTTTACTTTACTTTACTTTACTTTACTTTACTTTACTTTACTTTACTTTACTTTACTTTACTTTACTTTACTTTACTTTACTTTACTTTACTTTACTTTACTTAACTTTACTTTACTTTACTTTACTTTACTTTACTTTACTTTACTTTACTTTACTTTACTTTACTTTACTTTACTTTACTTTACTTTACTTAACTTTACTTTACTTTACTTTACTTTACTTTACTTTACTTTACTTTACTTTACTTTACTTTACTTTACATTACTTTACTTTACTTTACTTTACTTTACTTTACTTTACTTTACTTTACTTTACTTTACTTTACTTTACTTTACTTTACTTTACTTTACTTTACTTTACTTTACTTTACTTTACTTTACTTTACTTTACTTTACTTTACTTTACTTTACTTTACTTTACTTTACTTTACTTTACTTTACTTTACTTTACTTTACTTTACTTTACTTTACTTTACTTCAGTTTACTTACTTTACTTTACTTTACTTAACTTTACTTAACTTTACTTTCCCGGCGGGGTATCGGTTCCCCTACCGGGCGCCTCCTCGGGTGGTGGATAGAGGAACGCTTCCCAGAAATGGGTGGCACTGAGGAAATGAAATACTCAGGGCGAACCAAAACGAATAAAGGGCGAGTGGATGCGGCCCTTAAACTCTAACTAAGCATCCTCAGGATTGAGTCCAGTAAGATCCTGAAGACCGAAACTGGAAACATGATTAGGAAAAGTATGTTACGGGCTGGCGAGGCCGGTAGTCTGCCACCTCAGTAACCAAGGGTGACACCTTGGCGAAATGGCTGGTAGGTTAATATCGGCATCGTCTCCGTCTCGTTAAAACCCTAGCAGGTCTTCAAGTACGTTCGAAGCACGTCGTCATTAAGTTGGTGGTGCAGGCTCAGTTGAGACAACTCCTGACTAATGCCGGATTCTGGCACTGAACACAGACTCTCATAAGGACCTGTGTCAACCCTAGCGTGGCCTCCCTGCAAGCGCATAGATAACCACGGGAATCAATAACGGCGACTGCACATCGTGCTGAGATAGCGGCTTGAAGCGGAGACCCAATAGAAATGAATAAACCAAATCAAAACAACGAAGAAAGAATGGAGAACGAAAGCGGCGACGAGGTCGCATTCAGAAAAAGCAGATCGCCGGTTCTAAAAACGCCGGCTAGAGTGGCCACTCCAGTTATGCCTTCGCGAGGCTCTGGACCGGCACGAAACACACCAGTGGGATTCGGCACCAAAACGCCCGGCCAGTCAACACCCACTGCTACCGGCGGGAAGCTAGATCCCACCCACAAGAAGGCAACCCCCTTAAAAAGCGCAATGACACTTTTTAGCCTTAAGGGGAAAACCCAAGGCCAGTGCTTGGACCATGCGCTAACGGTGCTGCGTACAATGCAAACAGCCGCACAGAGACAGAAGACCGTGTCCATGGACATAAAGAACGGAATGGCTCTCCTCGAAGAGGTGTTGAGCTATATGAGCTCATTGAGCCCAAATAAAGAAGAGGGTGACGAACCGGGCCCATCAAATAAGAGGGCTCGGACTAACTCCGACCCTCAGCTCATAGACTCGGAAGCCAAGAAGAAAAGGGACGATTAATCGGAGAATACCCATTCCGAAGAGGCTTGGTCCAAAGTAGTAGGTCGGAGACGGCAAGAGCGTCCTAAAGCAAAAAAGAAGCCGCCTGCTCAAGCCCCGAAGGCAGTCAAAAAGAGCAAGAGGAACAGCAGAGCCGTAACGTTTCTGGTGAAACCGGCCGAAGGCAAAACCTACGCCGAAGTTCTAGGGGCAATCCGAGGTCAGCTCCGGCCTGCCGAAACCGGAACGGTGATACGGTCAGTGCGCAAGACCAAGGCTGGTAGCGTACTAATAGAAACGGCGCAGTGCAACGACCAACCGGCCTTTAGAGAAGCCATTGGTAGCGCGGTAGGAGAAGTTGGCGATGCACAACAAATCTCTAAGCGTATAAAGCTAGAGGTATTGGGCATGGACTGTCTCACAACGGCTGAGGAAATAGAAGAGGCCGTTCGAAGAGAGATCGGAGAAAGCTCAGGCCAAATCCGTATCTCTCTTTTCGCCGTAAATCAGAGAGAGCAAAAGAAGGCTGTTGTCGAAGTGGACGAAGGTCCCGGAAGCCAACTGCTCAAAAAAGGAAAAATTCCCATCGGCTGGATCCAATGTAGGATCAGACAGCGTGCGGAAGTGCAACGCTGCTTCAGGTGTCTCGGCTACGGACACCGACAGGCTGGCTGCAATGGGCCCGACAGGAGGGACGCGTGCTGGAAGTGTGGGAACTCTGGCCACAAATCCTCATCCTGCACTGAAAAGGCAAAATGCTACCTTTGCACCACGGGAAACCTCGATCATCTTCCTGGGTCTGGAGCATGTAGCACGTTTAGAGAAGCACTTGCTTCGGCGAAAGCCAAACTGTCGCCCCAATGACCAGCGTGATTCAAGGAAATCTGAATCGATGCAGGTTAGCTGATGAACTGCTAGACCAACTGGTGCTTGATCACCAAATAAACTATGCAATCATCAGCGAACCTTACAAGGCCAGAGACAGCTGGTACATTGACGAATCTGGCGCTGCTGCTATCTGGATAGTGGACGCCAATACCAATGTTACTAATCGTGCTGCCGGGCATGGCTACGTCCGTGTAACTGTAGCGCGAACAACTCTTGTTAGCTGCTACCTTTCACCAAATGACCCCATTCAGAGGTTCAAAGAAAAGCTGGAGCTATTAGAAGACGACCTACGGGACCAAACGGGCAACCTGGTCATCGCTGGAGACTTCAACGCTAGAGCAATAGAATGGGGCATGCCTCAAACTAATACCAGGGGAAAACTAATTCTGGAAATGGCAGCCCGACTCGGTGTGGTCGTACTGAATACGGGCACGACCCCAACATACAGGCGCCCGGGCTTTGGGTACTCGATCCCCGACATAACGCTCGTCTCGGAGAGACTCTTTCCAAACGCGGTTGGGTGGAGAGTGATGGAGGACCTTACTGGCAGCGACCACAACTACATCACCTTCCAACTCGACCATCCTGGTCAGAGACCGGCAGCGAACGCATCATACAAAACCCGTAGATGGGATGCAGCTAAAGTTGACGCCACCAGGTTCACCGGAACAGTGCTGGCGAAAGCCAGACGGATAACCGACGGCACCAATACGCCACATGCGGCGGTTGAAGAAACCATGCAATGCATGCGCCATGCTTGCAACGTCTCTATGCCACGAATAGGAACGTGGCGAGGCAAGAAGCAGGTATATTGGTGGAATAGCGAAGTCGCGGAACTCCGGAAAACATGTCACAGAATGCGAAGACTGGCGACGCGCTCACGTGGCAGATCCGAGGCTCTTGAAAGGGCGGAGGCGTACAAGGGGGCGAAAAAGGCTCTCGGCGCCGCCATAAAAGCAAGCAAACTAAGATGCTGGAAAGAGCTCTGTAAGGAAGTGGATCAAGACCCCTGGGGACAAGGGTACAAAATAGTTATGAAGAAACTTCGACCACCAAATCAGACGATGGACGAAGATGACATGAAGAACATCGTGGAAGCGCTATTCCTCACGCAACTTACTAGAGAAGAGGAACATGCAGCACGAGATGACCGCAACGTGGTACCTTTCAATGAAGAAGAGCTAGAAAGAGCCCTGCGTAGCATGAGGGCTGGTAAAGCCCCAGGACCCGATGGAATACCTGCGGAGGCAATCAGATTAACTGCTAATAGTTGTCCAGAGCTCTTGTTACACATGTATAACAAATGTCTAGAAGCAAGTGTCTTCCCCGCCAGATGGAAGACAGCACGGCTCGTCCTCATACCGAAAGGCAAAGGGGACCCAAGCTCTCCATCATCCTTTCGCCCACTATGTATGCTCGACACAGCGGGAAAAATGATGGAGAGCCTTATAAAGCAACGTCTAACAGCAGCCATAGAAGACGAGGGTGGACTCTCCCACCGGCAACATGGCTTTCGGAGAGGGCACTCCACAATAGACGCCATAACAGAAGTCGTAGAGGCAGTCCGGAAGGCCGAGACGGCAAGCCATCAAGCAAGGCCGGTGGTACTATTGGTGACGTTAGATGTTAAAAACGCTTTTAACTCTGCCAGGTGGGAAGACATGCTTGATGCATTAGAACGCTCCTTTAAGGTCCCGATATACTTGTTAGATATATTGAGGGACTACTTAAGAGACCGTTGGCTAATCTATGAAACGACGCAAGGCCAAAGAAAGGTGAAGCTAACAGGCGGGGCAGCACAAGGGTCGGTGCTCGGCCCTGATCTTTGGAATGCTACCTATAACAGTCTCCTTCGAATGCAGATGCCAGAAAGCACTTTTCTAGTTGCTTTTGCAGACGACGTGGCTGCGGTGATAACAGCACGAAACTGCGACCTGGCACAGCTTAAACTGAACCAAGTGATGCGCAGTGTAGACGAGTGGATGAATAATCACGGCCTCCAACTGGCTACAGCCAAGACAGAGATCGTGATACTAACGAAAAGAAGGATTCCCACAATCACCAACATGAATGTTGGGGATCAACAGATAGAGACGCGCCGCTCTACGAAATATCTAGGGGTGAAATTGGACAACAAGCTGACCTTCTCGGAGCATCTAAGAAGCTCCTGCGAGAAGGCTGTGAAGACCATCGCAAGTCTGAGTCGGCTAATGGCAAATACAGGTGGACCAAAGCCATGCATAAGAAAGCTGCTGGCGTCCGCCTCAGATTCTATACTGTTGTACGGTGCAGAAGTCTGGGCGGACGCAATGAAATTTGGGAAGTATCGGGCCGCTATTACCGCAGTCCAACGTAGAGGGGCCCTGAGAATCGCCTCAGCATACCGCACGGTCTCCGCAGATGCTGTTCTGGTCATCGCGGGGACTATACCGATATATCTCCTCGCTGAGGAAAGAAAAATGACTTACGACACTCGTGCAGAGGTACGTAGAGACGTTGCTGCAACGCAGGCGCGTGGTGATTCGATCCGGCGGTGGCAACTACAATGGAGCAGCAGTGCTGCTGGAAGGTGGACCAGGGTATTAATCCCCGAACTAGAACCATGGCTGAACCGACCTCATGGAGAAGTCGACTTCTACCTGACCCAGTTCTTAACCGGACACGGTTATTTCCGTGAATATCTCCATAGAATGGGCAAAGTTCAAACCCCGAACTGCACCTACTGCGGAGCCATAGACGACGTACGCCACACCTTCTTCGAATGCGAGCAATTTGCAGAAGAAAGAAGGCGGGTGGAAGAGACAATTGGCGAACTTTCCCCGGGCAGTGTCATTCGCAAGATGACCTGCGAAAATGTTAGATGGGACATAGTCAGACGATACGCGAGGAATGTCCTCCTTGCGAAACGGGAAGACGGTTGTCTAGCCAGTTAGCGTGAGAGTAGCCATAGAGCTCACGTAACGCGCTTCCTTACCTGAAGTAATGCTAAGCGCGGTCCCAGGTAAGGAAGAATGCGCGGGCCGTGGGAGGTTAGGTTTTAGTGCGGTATACTTCAAGAAAAGAAGGAGTCCCACACTCGGAGAGTTCCGCTACTAGAGAACCTAGCAACGAGGGCTCAAACCCGGTTAGTGCATAAAGCATTTCCTCCTCCCACGAACACAAAAAAAAAAAAAAAAAAAAAATAAAAAAAAAAAAAAAAACTTTACTTTACTTTTTACTTTGCTTTACTTTACTTTACTTTACTCTACTTTACTTTACTTTACTTTACTTAACTTTACTTTACTTTACTGTACTTTAATTTGCTTTACTTTACTTCACTTTAGGTTAGGTATGGATGGCTGAGCTGAAACCCTAATGGGCCCATTGTGATACCCTACTTTACTTAACTTTACTTCACTTTATTTTTGTTTTCATTTCTCTTATTTTACTTTCTTTTCTTTTCTTATCTTTTCTTTTCTTTTCTTTTCTTTTCTTTTCTTTTCTTTTCTTTTCTTTTCTTTTTTTTTTCTTTTCTTTTCTTTTCTTCACTTTCCTTTTCTTTTATTTCATTTCATATCATTTCATTTCCTTTCCTTTCCTTTCCTTTCCTTTCCCTTCATTTCCTTGCCTTTCCTTTCCTTCCCTTCCCTTTGCTTACCTTACCTTACCGTACCTTACTTTACCTTACAGGGAGCGACGCGTAACTTTTCTGGACAGCCCCTACAGAGCCCAATGAAATTATAATATTGACCAGAATGAAAGACAATTATAAATAAAAAAACGTAACCCAAAACAGGGGTGCGATTTACTTTGGACACATACTACTACTTCACCAAATTTAATGAGGAACGATAGAGTAAATATGTACTTTTTAGGGTGCGAAACGCAAATAATTATTTTTGTCAAATTTTTTCAGTTTTCTTCGTTATTTTATAAGTGCTGTCATACCTCTAAATTATTAGCAGAAAAATATAACAAATGCTACCATACCTTTTTTGGGCATTGATTGAGTTATACAGGAGGGGTTTGGGGGTCGTATAGCCCATCACTAAGGGTTCTATTTTGAAATTTGTATGTACGGTGAAGACTTTTTTATTTCGTTTTCATATTGTTAATAATTTAACAACGTGTATATACTTGGTCCGGTTATAAGTTCTGTTACAATTTGAAAATAATTTAGAAAATTAATGAAGGGTTTTTAGACTTTATTGCAGCTTGCTTGAGACTCTCCAAATTTCAGTGGCGAGCTTTGCAAGCTATGGGTTTCCATTCCGACCTTAGTTTGTAATCGAGAGGATTTAAGTGGGATTGCCAATCTTGAGCAGAAATTAAAGCACTAATATAACGCCGCAACCACTCTTGGGTTGTTTTACCTTTATGCGCAGGTGCAAATTCTTGCTCAAAAATACAGTGCTCTCCGCTAAAGGGTGTTGTTGTCAAATTTTTCAGCCCGCCTTCTTTCATCTGTAAAAAGGATGCTTTTATGGAGGGTAGGAGGAAGTGCTTGGTATCACTATAGCAACTGACTCCCCGGTTCTTTTGGTAAGAAACTGGGAAGTGTCAAAAAGTTTATCTCTGTCCGAACATCGAATGATCGTCTTTGATATAGAATCAGATAGGGAGACAAGTCAATAAAAATTATTCAGGTAGTCTGCAAAGTTACCTGTCCAATATCCAGGAACAAGAATACCTTCCCAACGTGATGGTAGAAAAACCTTGGCGATCTAAGGTTAAATCCAAAAAAGTTTTGTAATGACTGCAACTAAAAGATCGCCTTTCAGGAGTACAGGACCTGCTTGAAGGAATTTAAAAGAAACTGCGCGAATCGCAGACGAAATCCTGGCAGGAACACTTCGAGTCGATTGGGTCAACAAAGGACTCTGCAATGCTTGGACATATCTTTGCCAAGAATCACGCAAACAAGACCTTCGGTCAAAGCGCTGCCAGTATCATAAGCGGAACTGTTGACATCCTAATAGAAGCCCGCTTTCCCAACGATCCCGCACAAGCGGAGCAACGAAGAGAAATGATAAAGCAGGAAGTACATAGACAAAATTGCCTGACCAATAAACAGCTTCTCACCGACTAAAATGCATAAAGATAATGACGTGCAACTTGGTGGTTGACCTCTCATTACTCAGATATCCTAAAAAGTTCCACTGGTCATACAAATAGCTTCGCCGAACGTCGAGCATGCACCGGAAGGGAGTACCGGAGCGTACAAGCTTCATATCCGCCAAATATGTATAGATGTAAGGTATGACCTGTGAATCTTTAGGGTAGTGGGGAAACTCATCGTCCTACAGAAGGTCCAGCGCAGCGCGTGTATTGGTGCCAATGGAGCTTACATATACGCAGCAAGGGAAAAGTAGTAGTAACAATGTGCCAGCGAATACCATTAGTACCGAAACAGATTATTATCCTTTCAAACTGAAGTTTGAGAGCGGTGCTACTACTATCATTCCAGGCAGGAATGACTCGAAAAGGTGCATGACATATGGAACTCCATATCTATCTCTATCATTTTGTACCGTTACAAACCACCGTTATATGACCAAAACTATAATACCCCATGTACTGGTACACGCTGGGTATAAAAATAAATGTGTGTCTGTGTGTTTTGTGTCAAAAGTACTTAACCGATCTTTATGACATTTTCACAGCTTCTTGGGTTTACTAGTTATAGTGTAGACTATATAAAATTTTGGAAAACTGGGCGGTGCCACACCCCCAGGCTATATACAATGTTAATCTTGTATAGGCGTCCAAGGTATTCAATCGATCTCTATGAAATTTTCACAGTAGATTCTTGGATTTACTTGGTTTTATGTGGGCGGTGCCCCGCCGAAACACATTAATAAGATCACTAGGTCATTGTAACTGCGAAATTCTAGCATTATATCTATGTTTATAGTATGCCTGATATCAAGTTTCGTAATTCTATCTTACACCGTTATGAAGTTATTAACAGTCGAATTTGAAATTTGCTTGACTCATAAGTGGGTGGTGCCACGCCCACTTTCAAAAATTTTGCAACAGTCATATAAAGAGTAAGAAAATTGAGGTAACTGCAAAATTATATCATTCTACTCTAATTATATCAGAAAATGAGATATGGCCAGACCATATAAGTTTTATGAAAAAGTAGGCGTGGTGATTTCGCTTATTTTCTGTGAGTGCATTTCAGAGCTGGGCACCTCAGGATTACGATTACTGTTATTGTAATCCCTACATTCTTACGATTACTATTACAGTAATCGTAATCATATTTTTGTAAGACTACGATTATAGTAATCGCAATCGAACAATTTTTATGACTACAATTACAGTAATCGTAATTGAAATTTTTATAATTACGATTATTGAAATTGTAATGCTGCGAACTTTACGATTACGATTACTGTAATTGTAATCGTGTTTTTTTTCGATTACGATTACAGTAATTGTAATCGTGGAATGTTGAGGGTTACGATTACTGTAATCGTAATCATGCAAATTGTGATTGCGATTTCAGGTTATCATTGTGGCGAAATATTTTGCGCTCAGTATGAAACATATATGTAGACCTATGAAATAAATCCGCAACACCTTTAATTCATACAGCTCAAAATTTGTTATAATGACCATTTGAAACTAACAAATTATTAAATTGTTTTTAGATCTAAATCATTCAATTATAATTTATGTAATTAAAAAGTGCTTTCTCCAATTAGATGGAACTTCAGGTAATATTTTTAATCAAGATCGAAATTCAAAATATTATATTAGCATATTACAATAAATCAACGCAAATTCTTAGCCTAGGATGATTTTGCTGTATAAAAATTCATATTTGCTTTAAGCAAGACTAATCTTTCGAAATTAGTGTCCGATAGAGCATGGCGTCGTGGATTGTTTACAACTCCAGGAAAAGAAAAGAGCCGCTCTACTGGAGCAGATGATGTTAGCGGCGTATTGTAGTGCAAAGAAACTCTTTTTTATAGAGGTGCTTTTTCCAAATTATAAAACAAAGTCATAGGGATGTCTTACATGCTTAAATCTTAAAAACTAAGCAACGGATTTTGATGAGTTTTTTTTTAATAGATAGATTGGTTGAAGAGCAAGGTTTATGTTATTATAATGTGAAGAAATATATAAAGGGGGCGTGGCAATCGGACAAAATGTGGTAAAACCCATACATTTTTTGTTTACACAGCCATAAATCATAAAAAAATCCACCGATTAAAATGAAACTTACTTGAAGTTAAACTTTGAAATATTTACCTTCGTTTTGCATCAAAAAAAAATAGTTGAATCATATCTTATTCAACCAAAATTGTTTAAACAAAAGCCGCACTTTTTCCAAAAAAATCTGTTTCTGTGTTTGTTCGCTGTCAACCGAATGAAACATTAGAAGTTATGCGGAAATCTCACCCCACCTCATTCATGTTGAATTAGATCGTATGGTGAAAGACTCGGTACGTATGTATGTAAGTACATATGTACGAATATCTCACATAATTAAATTTCGGACGTATGTATGTATGTATTTTCAATTCATGTCTATATTGCCGTACTGAATTCCATGTAATTATATGTACATTAAATTATTTCCGTGCGAAGCCGGGGCGGGTTGCTGGTTAAAAATAAAATCAGATATGAAAATAACTGCTTGGTGTGTTTTCGTAAGCTTACCATCAAATTCATAAAAGCCTTTGATTGTGTCAGATTCAAGTATATTGCAACTGTCAGTATAAACCACTGTAATAGTTTCGACAAGTCTTATTACCAAGTTGTAATGTCGGGAGACAACACTATAGCTGTAATCCCATATTCTGAATCTGCTGTCAGGATAAATAAAGAGTTGAACCGCTCTTTTATCTTGAGATCCATCTTCCATCCATTCAGCGACGCCTTTAAGACAATTATTTTTTTCTTGGGCTAATCTCTTCAGTTTTACGCTTAAAGACACCAAGGATGGTATGAGGCAACCGTAGAGAAGATGTTTTTCGCCTTGCAAAAAATTCAAAAGTTTCACTAATCGGGGTCATTAATTTACAAAAATCTTTAAGGTAAGTTAGATCACTGGACGAAAATTTTTAAATCTCCAATGCTTTACATAAGGCCTGAAGACGTCTTTCATGTCGTAAAATCCGACACACCGTGTCAAATAACGAGTTCTATCGTGTTACCGCAGGAATGACAAGAGAGCACTTAAAAATTGTTTCTATTATTTCCGAAGACTTCGGCCATGTATTTTTCTCCATAGACTGCTACATTTTTTGGAGGCCTTTAAGCAATTGCAGTCAATTAAGTATCTAAAGAACATGTTTTAAAGTAAAAATGTGTAACCCCAATGCAAGCTTGATTTACCTCTTTGCTTTTATAACTAGTGAACTATTTGGGAATTCTACTAAAACGATTGAAGCTAAGCTAAACGGTAGGTTTACTCCGTTTGCTTGAATCATAATTTTGTCCTTCCATATTCTGTGGTAGTTCGATTTAATTAGAGTCCAATAAAATAAATAAGCCGAATAAAATCTACTGGATCTGCTTGTTTTCAAATAAAAAGCAAATTTGGTTTGCGATAAAAATATGAAAACATTTCGGGAACTTTTGCTTTAGAACTGCAATAAGACTTGTAACCTCTTTGCACTGGGTATTCGCCTCAACCCATTCAGGTCGAATGTTATTAAGATCCCTAAACTGAAACAACTTTATTTAATGTAGCCACCTTAAAGCCACTGTGACGCATATGTCGCGCATTGGCTCTTAATGGGTTGAGTTTGAGTAGGTGACTATTTCTATGATTATCGTTGTTATTCAGTATATATAATATTTATTATTATTAACTAATATAATTTCTTAGTTTATTAGCTGAATATGAGTCTGATATAAATCCTTTGCTGTAGGGACCTTAACAAATTAAGTGTGTGACTTGCACACCGTGCGTGTTTCGGCAAAAATGAAGAAGAGTCCTCAAACTGTGGCATTTCTTCTTCAAAGTCCAGGTCTTCGATAGTGCTTTTCTCACCATCATCCATAAAAGCCTGTACACCGAAGTCCTTAAATGCTTTTACGAAATTGGAACCATTGTCGGTAATGGTGCAGATAATATTCGAGCTGTTTATATTAAAATCACTGTTTATGTCGGCCAACATTGACGCTATCTTGTCCGCAGAGTGAACGCCAGTAAATCTCCGGCATGCCAAAGCTACGGACTTTTTTTTGAAGCAGTCATCAAGCCAATGACATGTGTACCCGAAAAATCTTTTACGCCTGGCTGACCAAATATCAGCGGTAGTGCAAACTCTACCCACATATTGAATTCCTTTTTTAATATGTAGCTTAACAGATTCATATCTTTTTTCTATCTCTGTCATCAATGTTTTCCTGCATAGTACTTTTATACCTGCTCCATTAAATAAGCCGATGAAAGATTTTCGTTCTACAATCGATAAAGCCGATGATGTATCAGTAATAAATGTTACTAATTGTTCCTTGAATTTTTCCTGTTTGCTTGGTGTGTAATTAGAACTAGATTTTTGAGGCTTTTGCTTTGTATAATTATGATACACATTGGGATGCTTTCTCCGTGAGTCACGAAATTTGAGGTCACGATTCTGGATCCTGATATTTTTGCACCGCACGTTGTACACTCAGCGGTTGTTATTAATTTACCCGGCGAATTAGTACCATTCTTTAATGCATAATTCCATATTTTATTAGTATGTTAATAAGTAAAACTGCTGACGATTACCACGATGCCAAAGTTTACCCAAGTACTGGCATCGTAGTATTGACCGATTACTAATACCGTCACTGTTAATAGTGAGAGGAAACACATTCACTTATGCTAGTAACAGAGGTGGTTAGTTCGGGATCATTGCTAGACCAACTAGAAATACTTTCAAGACTACGTTTTTCTTTTGCAACCAATTTAGGTAGTATTTCAAATCTATAAACAAATCTATGGGTGCCCGTCCGAGGGCTTCATATCTTAAGCATTTTTTATAACGTAGACATAATTTTTGAATGATTTTATTCATTGTGATTGAATACTTTCTTGTTATAACAAAAAGTCAAAATTCAAAGCAACATGTGCACCTAAGCAAACGTTATCGTTATAATTATTACTACAGGGTGAACTTAAAAAAAAGACAACGATAACTATTTCGGTGGTAGACACTTTTCTTGGTAATTAAAGGCAACAAAGTATTTCGGTTGACGTTACAGATTTATGTGTTGTGGGTACAGTTTTTTTCGTTGCATGCACTTACGTGTAGGATATTTGCTTAAAAAATTTCGCAAGAATATTCCGGGTCCTTCGCAGAATCGTACGAAGAAAAATCGCATTCATCTTCAAATGGTATTGTGCTCGGTGACTCCATTGTAAATAATCTATAATTTGTTATGGTTTACTTTCGATTGAAAGTCATTTTTACTTGGTTCAATCGGGCAGAACTCACTGCGGTTTGACATTTAGCTACGGGGAAGTGCGTGATTTTTGCTGAAGTGGCAGCACCAAATATTCCCATAGAATGGAAAAGACACGAATAACGGAACTTTTAATCTCCAGACAAATAAGTATTTGGTGTGTTCTTAGTGTGCCCAGAGTTAAATTTCGGGTAACCAATAAGTGTAAAACTAAGGGAAATGGGCAATTGGCATCCAAAAAGGAGGTTTCCTTTGTATGATTGAATTTAAGGTATTTAAGTTGGTAAAAGTGCACGAGTACAAAGTATGTACAGAATAAAAGTGCCATAAAATTCCATGAATTTTTTTTAATGAAAGTGAAAGATACGCCCCAAAATGCCAGATTGACCAGGGTGGGAGACATATGAAATCCTGTCCTGATCTCGGACTTTAACCCGGCTGACATTACAGTTTCGACCAAACGGGAGTAAAAGCAAAGTATATTGCCAGAATACATTTAAACAGCAAATGGCAATCCCTATTGGTTAAATAAGCTTTAAATAAGTAGTATTTTAGTTACTATGAGCAATATTACCGAAGCCTCTTGATCGGAATATGCCTGTCAACGGCGAGATAGAATGAGACGTTTCCCGTGTCTCCTATCCCGAACTCAATAACGTGAGGTCCCGCGGTCCACCAAGGGAACGCACCAAACGCATGGTCTAGAACCTTCCTATTTTGCGCGCCAACTAAAGCGTGCCTTCAGGGTTCGGACTTGATCCAAATTGCAGTAATTTTAATACATACTGCACTTTAGCTCAATCTACTACGCTTTATGCTTACATAGAATAGTGACACAATCTGATTTATTTTGTTAAATTGATTTTTTGTTTAACTATAAATTCTCCTATAGAGTCATTAATCACCCTTAATATTCCCGTTTTATTTATTTTGTTCCACACGAAGGAAACTATATTTGATAAAAGTAGCTGGTGACCAAACAAAGTAGTAAAAGTAAACATTACTAAATTCATTCTGTTCTTAATTATTAAGTAAAAGCTGTAATTATAAAGTTTTTTGTTTCAAAGTACATCCTAAGTTACATATGGAATTAAATTCACTATGAAAAAGCAAAGTCTCCAACTTTAGTTTCAATTGTATATTGTTTTTTTTTTTGCATTCATACTACACTTTTACTAGATTTGGATGTAATAAAGAAGTGGTAAAAGTCCGAGCCCTGATGGCAACCGCCAACCAGAGTGTGCCACCTGGTAACCATCATATCACGCCAGACTGGGTAACGGAACTTTTCCATTCCACGATTTTTCGGACATAGCGGCTTCACCGGCATTCGACCAATTCAAATGTATAGCTGAACTAGTAGCGAACGGACGTTCGGTGCGCGTAAAGAAAAAAAGAAACGCAGCCTGTAGGTAAAAAAAAAAAATTAATAAAGTGATTTAGTGAAAATTTTAGCAAATTGTGCTAACGCGAAACTTCACTGGTCTGTGCTGTGCAACCCTTTGTTGCTAACCTGTGTCAAAAAAAATAAAAAATTTTAAAAAACTTATGAAAACTGGTGCAACGAAAGTGTTTTGCCCAAACAAAGGAACAAAATAACTTTCGACTGCAAATCTTTATCTGCAGGCATCATAGCGCACGAGAATTTGTAATTGCAGCAAAATAATCATAGAAGGAAGAAAAAAATATATATATATCGCGAGAAAAGGGAAATAAGTACATCGGATTTTGATCTTTAGAATTGTAAGCTCCTTTACGGCCACCGCAACCCAGCAAGGCGTCAGTAAACGCGCATATCCACGCGACACTATCGTACTGCAACAGTGCGCATGTCAACGCGCCACTATACCGCGAAAGCAACCATGTAACCATAGTGGCCGCACAAACGCGCAGTACCACCGCGCTACGCAACGCTCTACTTCAGCGCTGCGTGCCTAAAAATATTTCCACTTTCCTTGAGTTGACATATAAAATATATGTACCAAAGAATGTATAAAAGGAATAAGCAAATGGCACATTAGAGGAAAAATGCATCGTGACGCTACAGGGCATCATAGCTTAGTTGTTAGAGTACTCTAACAGCGGCTTTGGTGCAGACACTTGGGTTCATATCTCAGTGTCCGAGAAGGGGTCTGATGAGAAGTTGGGCACTTCGAAACATGTCATCCCATTCCATCGCTGTGCATAGCGTTGTAATTTTTCCTCTAATATCAATTAACAAGATAAAATTAAATTTACTTAACAAAGTTAAAGAAAAAATTAAATGAAATTATTTAAAATTAAAATTAACTAAATAGAAACAAAATAAACTAAAATAAATAAAATAACATTACGCTAAAATAAAGTAATCAAAAATACAACAAAATAAATCTAATAAACTTAAAGCAAAATCAAAAAAAAAATATTAAAATAAAATAACCTAAATCATATAAGCTATCTGGAAACGAAATCCAATAAAACAATAATAAATAATATAAAACAAGCTAATTAATCAATAAAACTTAATAACGTAAACTTAATAAAATGACTCGAAATAAATGATAAAACGATAAAGACCGCAAATAAAGAATATAAGATAAATAAATACTTTTATTACAATAAAAATCATATAACTAACAAATTCAAAAGAAACCAAGAAGGAAAAAAGGGGTTAAATAAGCTAGATTTTTACCTTGCTTTGCCTTATCCCAAAAATGAGATTAATTTGGTATGGGTTTAATGGTATGTTCGTTTGTACATATTTTTTGTAATTTAACCAGCTTAAGACCAGTTTATAGTAATTAAGAGAAAATGAAGTGTAAAAAAATTTTTTTGTAATATAATGGGAATGGTGATGTTCACTTTGATTTAGAAGGCATATAGCATTTTAGGTAAGGGGCCATCGGGATTCGGTTTGGTGCACCGATGGCCATGGATGAGGGTGGGTCAGCACCAGGGCGTCGCAACAACACCCCCTTATATTGTTCGGCCCTTTTGTCTTTCATTTTCAGCGTGGTAACCGGTCTTTTCCGGTTTGTTTTTCAATTTTCAGGGTTGTTTCCGTTAATTTCAACTTACCTGTTTTTTTTTTCTTTTCCGTTCGTTTGTTTCAGTTTTAATTTCCTTTACCTTTTCGGTTATTTTTGAATCTTAAGTTTTCTTTTTGACCATTTTCTTTTGCCAGTTTTTTTTTTTTTTTTTTTTTTTTGAATTTTTATCTGATTTGGTTTTTTTTTTTTGAAATTTAAATGTCAACGGTCTGTCCGTGGCATACGGGTTTAACCGGATGTTGTTTTTATAGTGCATTTCCCCGCGTTTAAAAGGCATGATTAGAATTTTTCTGATTATGGCGCAGGACGGTAAGGTTGGCAACAGCCAACCCCAGCCGACAATGACTAGCCACAGCGCACCATTGATATCACGCCTTCCTTTTTGAACATATATTAGCATATAACGTGAAAATATGTTATTTTACCTGAATGTATGTATGCATGTGCGCTTCGTATATCTTTTCTTCAGAATTTTTTTTCTTTCTAACAAAATAAACAGACAAATATATCAGTACTGTCGTATGTACATACAGGGTGTTTTTTTTACAGGTTTGTTTTTCGAATAGAGATAAAACTGGCATTTTGTGGTCAAATCTGGCAACTCTAATGTCATTTATGTTCAGTTTGGTTTGCCATTTCATCATGAACAGGTTGACAAAAGAACAACGCTTGCAAATCGTGCAAATTTATTTCGAAAATAATGGTTCAGTTCGCGAAGTTTACCGTGAGCTCCGTCCATTTTATGGTCGACATAATCGTCCATCAGAGCAATTAATTCGGTTAACCATGGATCGGTTTCGCACTACGTTTACTCTATGTGATAATACGCATCCGCAGAGACGTTGAACAGTGCGCACCGAAGAAACAATTGCCGCTGTAGAGCAAAGTGTTGAAGAGGACCCGAATGAATCGATTCGCCACCGTGCACAGCAATTGGAGCTTTGTCCATCAACTTTATGGAAGATTTTGCGCAAAGATCTTGGCTTGCGACCTTACAAGATCCAGCTTGTGCAAGAATTAAAGCCGCGAGACCATGCAATGCGTCGTGATTTTGGTGTATGGGCCGAAAATGAGATTGATTTCGATGCTGATTTTCATCGCAAAATTTTGTTCAGTGATGAGGCTCATTTTTGGTTGAATGGCTACGTCAACAAGCAAAATTGCCGCATTTGGAGTGAAGAGAATCCACATGAGACCCTTGAAACGCCATTACATCCACAAAAACTGACTGTTTGGTGTGCTCTATGGGCTGGTGGAGTCATTGGGCCATACTTCTTCCGCAATAATGCTGGAGAGGCAGCTACCGTTAATGGAGACCGGTATAGAGCCATGATAACCGACTATTTTGTTCCCGAATTGGATGGCATGAATGTGGATGAGTTGTGGTTCCAACAAGACGGCGCTACATGCCACACAGCGCACGTCACAATCGATTTATTGAAGGAAACATTCGATGAGCGCATAATTTCGCGGAATGGACCTGTCAATTGGCCACCAAGGTCGTGTGATTTGACACCATTGGATTATTTTCTTTGGGGATATGTGAAGTCGCTCGTCTACACCAACAAACCAGAAACGTTAGGGGAATTGGAAGCCAACATTCGTGGCGTTATTGCCGACATACGGCCCCATATGCTCGAAAAAGTGGTTGAAAATTGGACCTGTAGAATTGGCTTTATTCGAGCCAGCCGCGGCGGCCACATGCCCGAAATCATATTTAAACATTAATGGCATAAAATTATCCTTCCAATAAAGCCAAATTGATGGACCTTAAAACGATTTTCTTGTGTTTTATTTCAATTCGAAGTTCTATACCCCTAAAAAAAACACCCTTTACATATGATTAAAAAATATCTATTCGAGTATATAAATGCAAAGTTAAATAACGTAGATTCCTTTACCGTACAACAATTTATTGAAATAAAACGAAAATATAGTCTTTATTACGTATTGGAATATAACTGCTAAGAGTTATATTCAACTCAGAACTGATATTACTATTAATATTTGTAATATTTGTGTATGTAACTAATATTTGTATCAGAAAATATTAATATTTGTAATATTTGTATATGTAGTTACCTCGCATGAGACGCGCTCGCTGCGACGCTCCCACGGCTGACCAATACACGTGGCGCTAAGTCAGCACAATGACATTCTCACGGCGCACGGCCACCTAACACCCAAATTCAAGGCCATGGTTAGTACCAGCGGTTAATACGTATGCTACTGCATTTCTCCAGACGCATCGTCAGCATAATTCTATTTCATATGCTTGTGAAATAGAAGCTACACATAACGCAACTGTGGGAACTTATTCAAAGACATAGGGCTGTCAATAATTATGCAACAGGTACGCCGCTGCTGGACATCGGCTATAAAGGGAAGCAACTACCACGGAGCAGGCAGTCGGGTTCGGGGTGCGGTTCAGTAGCTTTAAGTTTAGACTAAAGTTCAATTTAATAAAACCTAATTGTGAAACACCAAGCTAATAGAGTTGTATTTGAATAACTAACCTTGTCATGATATCTGGCCGTGTTGGCCCTACAAAATTCATTTTTTTAAGAAAAGGACCTTCAGTCCTATAAGTTCCATATTACCCTGAGTAGTTTCAACGAGTTTTTATGGCATAAAAACAGCTTCTAAAAGCTACTTGGGCTGCGCCCTAGAAACTATATTTTGCTTAATTATAAAACCCTATACTGGCTTTCTAAAAGCACATCCAATATAGCAAACTTTACTAAAGGGTACTGAGAATCCTAGTTTATCACTTTCCAAGCCTGAGTGGACGGCACTGAAGATATAGTCAAGCTACTCTTTCCACAAATACAAGGAGCAATGAACGATAAGTTCAACAAGATTAGTGTAATTAATTAAGAGTGAATACTTTCAATGTCATCTCTATATCCGCTTCAGCAGGCGCCTGTTATTGACGGTCTGCACCAGTAAAAAATAATGTAGCTTAACCAGTGGAATAAATATTCACCTATTGCTAGTTAGTAATCAAGGGCACAAATCAGCTGATTTTATATAACCATGCAGGTGTTTTGCAACACAAATCAGAAAGGCTGAAGTCTATTAGTTTCCCATTAATTCATCTAAATAATATGATGATCCGCGTTTTGTACTCTGAAATTCCGAAAACGTCAAACAAGTACTAGCGTTTGCGCTCAATAGTTGTATGGACTGCTAAGCGCACAACTTTATCTGCTACTATTAAATAGTAGCGGATAAAATCAGTACTTCCAAGTAGTTTTCTCTACAGTTTGCAAACTGCTTTACCAACTTTCAGCAATCTGTTATATCATCCCTTAATAATAAGCGGAATGACAACAGAGGAAATGTATGTATGTATGCTTATTGCTCTATTTCATAAACAAATATCTGTTTGTCTGACATTTGATGAGCAGTGCTGATAAATAGTTTTATGAATTATGTGCAATTACCGATGACCGTTTTTTTTTGTTTGGTTTGTTCTAAAGCGAAATATAGAAACAAATACTGAGGAGAGCTTTGGCGTGGGTGTTATAGCAATGTTTATTGTATACCAATAGTTTTTAAATTTTAAGCTAGATATCTGAAATCTGGAGTTTACTTCGAAAGCAGTTGATCCTACTATGCAAATTCCAAAAATTTGCCCCATGTGGGACAGTTGTGAAGATTATGTGAGGAAAGATTTCATTCATACACAATATTTAAAGATTAGGGAGAAGTAAAGTTACAACGACAAGAACATATGACATATGAAATTATTGCACTCAAAACTCCCAAACGAATTGTAAGGCGCTCCGATTGTGCCGATTTAGTCCATCATCGAAGATATGCATATCACCTTTCCGAAACCCTAAAGCAGCCACGATTTCGTCAGACTAGTTCGTTTAATCTATACTAAATTAAATTATTTGAGTGCTAAACGACTTTTTTCACAAGACAGCTACAAAAAGTCCAAAGGAGTTCAGAACTCTGCATAACCGGGGCCCTTGGGTCCACCCCGACAGAAGCACTCAACACTATGCTGCATCTACCACCGCCACGATCACAGCTTTGCGAATAAGGGAGACTGGCGTCTGGATAAATGAACAAAGTGGGCACGCCACAATCTTGGGTAACCACGCGCCTGTTAACATACCACCACACACTGACTACTGCGCGTCAAATAACGTGTTCGTCAGGAACTACGAGGTAATAATACCGACAAGACAAGAATGGGACAACAGACCACATACGGTTCGGGGCGCCATTAACATCTTCACTGATGGCTCCAAGCTTGAGGGTAAGGTGGGGGGAGGAATCTTTTCACCGGACCTGGGACTAGAGATCTCCTTCCCGACCCTCCCGACCACTGCAGCGTATACCAAACGGAAATGCTGGCAATACACGGTGCGTTGAAAAGCTTGGCATCCATGCCCCAAAATGGTAAACAGATCTATATCTTCTCAGACAGTCAGGCCGCACTTAAAGCCTTGAACTGATACGTCGACAATGCAAAGTCGTTAACTGAGTGTCGCAGATCTCTCAACGAGATGGCTCAGCACTTCCGTATTAGCCTTATTTGGGTACCTGGGCACAGGGATATTGAAGGTAACTGCAGAGCGGATGAGCTGGCCAGACGAGGTACCACCACCCATATCCTTTTGGGAAATATGTCGGTAGGCATACCCATGGCCCCCTTTAAATTTAGTGTCAGCACAAACACAATGAAAATAGCAAATATGCTCTGGTCAGAGCTCTCGACGTGTGAGATATCCAGGCTAACCTGGCCTTCTTACAACAAAAGACGTACAATTTCCCTGTTTTCCCTTCATAAATCGGGCATTTCATTCCTGGTAAGGGTTCTAACAGGGCACTGTTTAATAGGCACTCACGGCGCCAGAATGATTACTGTCGCAGCTGCAGATGTATTAAGGAGGACTAAAGTGTTCAGCATCTGATGTGTCAATGCCCTGCACTTAGCAGGCGACGGTTGGCTATCCTGGGCCAGCCGTTTCTCGATGACCTCGCTGAGGTATCAAAAATAGAAATAAAAGCGTTATGCGAATTTATTGACTCCACGAAGTGGTTCGATCCCCTGCCCTGGGTGTGAGTTGGTTTCCCCTGGTGTCGACGGTAGCGCGACCGTGTGAGTCGGCTGGTCCTTTTTCAGCCTTCTGGAGATCTTTGAACACTATTACTCTAGGGTTGTTGGATCGGTTGACTGTTAAGCGGCTGAGCTGCTGTCGGCTTCAGGGATGACTTGCTCGCATCTCTGGGGCATAGAGGTGGGTAGAGACCGTATAGGGTAACACAATGGGCCTATTTAGAGGCCTAAGTGTCGGGCAGAGTCCAGGTATTCTGTCCCGCCCTTGCAACCTAACCTAACCTAATGGGGAAGGTGCCGCTGCCCGGCTGGTTGAGGTCCTGAGGAAAGCAAAAGCTGACATCACCGCCATACAAGAGATGCGATGGACGGGGCGAGGAAACACGATCAAAACACCTTGCAACATCTACTGGAGTGGGCATGAAGACAAGCGCAGATTCGGCGTGGGATTTGTGGTGGGAGAGAGACTCCGTCACCGAGTACTGTCGTTCACACCCGTGAGCGAGCGTCTCACCGCAATCCGCATAAAAGTACGATTTTTCACCATATCGTTTATATGCGCTCATGCACCGACGGAAGAGGACGACGTGGAAAAGGATGCATTCTACGAGCGCCTGGAAGAACCATACGAGATCTGCCCCCGTCATGATATCAAAGTCGTGCTTGGCGGCTTTAAAGCCAGGGTGGGTAAGGAGGGTGTATTCGGCCCCACTGTCGGGAAGTTCAGTCTCCACGATCAGACTTTGCCAAATGGATTCAGGCTGATCGACTTCGCCGTGCACGAAACATGGTCATATCCAGCACTATGGTTATGCACAAGAAGACCCATCAGGCTACATGGCTGTCCCCCGATCGAAAAACACGCAACCAGATCGACCACGTTGTGATAGACGGACGGCATGCTTCCAGCGTTTCAGATGTTCGCACAATACGAGGACCTAACATCGACTCTGATCACTACCTAGTAGCAGCCAAGATTCGTACCCGCCTCTGTACGACAAAACAGGCGCAACAAAAAACGCAGAAAAAGCTGGACGTCGAAAAGCTGCAATCGCAACAGACCGCCAATTATTTCGCAGATCGCCTCTCACACCAGCTCTCCGAGAGCACAATTCAACCTAGTGGAATGCATGAGCAGTAGGATCATATCTCAGGAGCACTCCGTACCGCAGCCGAAGAAGTAATTGTATTCCGGCGAATGCGAAGAAACAACTGGTATGATGATGAAGAGTGCCGCGCTGCAACGAACATAAAGGACGAAAGCTACAAGGCAACGCTGAGATCGAATGCAACGAGGAGTGTGTGTGAACACTACCGCGAGTTGAAGAGGGAAGCGAGGCGGCTTTTCCGGGCGAAAAAAAGAGAGGCAGAAAAGCGTGAAATAAAGGAGCTTGAGATGCTGGCCAACGGGAATAATGCCCGAAAATTCTATCAAAAAATTCGGCGAATGACAAAAGGTTTTAAGTCCGGGGCAAACTCCTGTAAGGATGAGAACGGCGACCTGGTTTCCGATGTTCAGAGAGCACTCAGAATATGGAGCGATCATTTATCTGCCCTTTTAGATGTAGGAACTGAGCAAGAAACCAGAGAAGATGCCGAACCCGAGCCCACAATAGAAGATGATGGAATTGACGTTCCACAACCCGACTATAATGAGCTGCGAATAAAGCAGCTGATGGTTTGCCTGCTGAGCTATTCAAACACGGAGGCGAGGAGCTGGTAAGGCGCATGCATCAGCTTCTATGCAGAATATGGTTGGATGAATGCATGCCTGAAGATTGGAATCTAAGTGTTCTCTGCCCAATCCACAAGAACGGCGATCCTGCAAACTGCGCCAACTATCGCGGAATCAGCCTATTGAATATCGCATATAAGGTCCTATCAAGCGTATTGTGCGAAAGACTGAAGCCTGATGTGAACAGACTGATTGCACCTTATCAGTGTGGCTTCAGACCTGGTAAATCTACCATCGACCAGATTTGCACAATACGCCAAATCTTGGAAAAACCCCGTGAGAAAATAATAGACACACATCATCTCTTTGTTGATTTTAAATCCGCTTTCGATAGCACGAAAAGGAGCTGCCTATATGCCGCTATGTCTGAATTTGGTTTCCCCGCAAAACTTATACCGCTATGCAAAATGACCTTGAGCAACACTGCCAGCTCGGTCAGAATTGGGAGCCGTTCGAAACTAAACGAGGTTTCAGACAGGGTGACCCCCTATCGTGCGATTTCTTTAATTTAATGCTGGAGAAATAACACAAGCTGCAGAACTTAACCGCGCTGGAACAATATTTTATAAAAGGGTGCAACTGTTGGCATATGCTGACGATATTGATATCATTGGCCTTAACAACCGCGCCGTAACTTCAGCTTTCTCCAAATTAGAAAAAGAAGCGGGAAAAATGGGTTTGGTGGTGAACGACGCAACCAAGCCACTGTTGTCAGCAATAATTTTGAAATAGTAAAGGACTTCGTTTACCTGGGAACCAGCATTAACACCAACAATAATGTTAGCCTATAAATCCGACGAAGAATTACTCTTGCAAACAAATGGTACTTCGGACTGAGTAGGCAATTGAAAAGTAAAGTCCTCTCTCGACGAACGAAAATAACACTCTACAAGTCACTCATCGCACCCGTCCTGCTATATGGTGCAGAAGAGTGGACACTAACAACATCTGATGAGGCGGCTCTAGGAGTATTCGAAAGAAAGGTTCTTCGAAAGATTTGTGGACCTCTACGCGTTGGCGACGGCGAGTACCGAAGAAGATTTAATGATGAGCTGTATGAACTTTACGCAGACGCCGACATAGTTCAGCGAATTAAAACACAGCGGCTTCGCTGGCTAGGCCACGTAGTGCGAATGAGCGAAGATGCTCCAGCCCAGAAGGTATTCTTATCGGCACCCGCCGGTGGAAGCAGAGGAAGAGGGAGACCACCACTCCGATGAAAGGACCAAGTGGAGACCGATTTGCGATCCCGCGGTGTTTCCAATTGGGGCCAGTTGGCGCAACGAAGAAACGACTGGCGAGCTATTTTGGACGGTCAAAATCGCCCGGGCGGTTAGATGACCATTTAAAGAAGAAGAAGAATTTTCCAGCGGGCACGGTTATGACAAAACATATTTTTATCTCCATAAACTGAAGTTTGACAGCAGTGCTGCTACTATCATTCCAGGCAGGAATGACTGGAAAGGGGGCACGAGTGCAGTGGACAACGGAATTCAAATCTACACCGACGGATCTAAGATGGATTCAGGTGTAGGAGCCGGTATTTTCTCGGAGTCTCTAAACATTTTTGTATCGTTCAGACTCCCTTCGCATGTCAGAGTGTTTGAAGCAAAAGTTCTTGCGATCTTGCATGCCTACAACTCGTTCAAGGACACGAAAATAACTGGTAAAGTACCTATCGTTTCAGATAGAAAAGCATTAATAAAGGCAATAGCAGCGCCACATGCCAGTTCGAGTGTAGTGCATACATGCAAGCAGATCTGGGCTGCAATAACCGACCATGAACTATCCATTACCTAGGTTCTGATTCATAGAGGAATTGAGGGTAACGAGAGGGCTAATGAGCTGGCACGCATTTGCTCGTCGGAGGGAAATGAGGCAACAACCAAACATTCAAAGTACTACCACAACAAAGCATAACTAAAGTGGAAGAATACCACTAGTTGTTCAATATCAACACCCACCTGGCCAGACTTTATCGCAAGGAAGCAGTCTGCTAAGCAGGTCAAGAGCTAACACTCATAAACGTATGGCAGTCTGCACAGGTCACAGGGCGATAGGCACGTATGTAGAAAAGATGGGCATTCCCACCACTGCGGAAGTTGTAATCACACAGCTATAAAGAGACCGTTAAGCATTTTCTGTGTATATGCCCGGCTCTAACCAGAATGCGCCTAAAATCCTTCAGAAGCCCTTGGAGTGTATATCTGAAATAGGGATTCCCAAAATCCTTGAGTTTAACAACAACTCTGGTTGGTTGTAAGAGATATCCGTACTACATCAGTAGGTTTCGACAAGTTTCTGTGGCACTAAAATGGTTTCTAAAAGCTGCTTGGGCGACCTGGGTCGCTGCCATTTTACCAACCTACCAATGACGCTGGATCTTGCCGCGTACTGACGTGTTTTACTCGAGCTCTGTGCCTTTGATTCTCAATTGTGCTCTATCTGTTTAATAGTCCATTAAAAATTACAAATTCTAATTAATCAAACCGCCGCGCGGCCGCCGTGGTGTGAAGGTACTGTTGCCGGCCTACCACACCGAAGGTCCATGGTTCGAGCCCTGGTACAGGTAACATCAAAAGTGATTTGAAAAAAGTTTTTCAAAACGGGGTCGCCCCTCGGCAGTGGTTTGGCAAACTCTCCGAGTGTATTTCTGCCATGACAGGCTTCTCAGCAAAAATTCGTCTCCTTTGTAGATGCCGTTCGGAGTCGGCAAAAAACTGTAGGTCCCACCAATTTGTAGGGAAAAATTCAAATCGGCACACCACAAATTGGAAGAGAAGCTTGGCGCAAAAATCTCTTAGGAGGTTTATGATGATATACCTGTTGTATATCGCGCCATAGAGATAGAGAGAGAATTAATCAATCATTCAATCAATTTGTGCAACACAAACAATAATATAACAATCTATAAATAAATAAACAATTTTTGCTTGAGTCAGCTTCTATTGTAATTTTTCTACTTTTAATATACATACATAGTTCCATTTTTTAATTTAACTAACTCTCAATTATGCCTTGCTTTTGTGGAAATAAAGTTGAACGCACTCAAAGCAGTGTGCAATGTGAGAAATGCAAAGAAGTTTTTCATTTGCAATGTGTTGTTGGCACTTTGGCTGCTGATTTGGATTACTTCAAAAACTCCGATGAAATTTATATTTGTGGCGAGTGTGCGGTCGCTCATCGTGATGATTTTATATCTCCGTGTAATGCTGAAGCTGTACAACAACATCAACAACATCATCAACAACAAGAACAACAACAGCATAAACCGCAAATGAATAGTGCAAATGATAACGAGCTACATCAAGTGTTATCATCCATTCTTGCCGAATTGGAAAGTCTGCGAGCAGAGCAAGCAAGTGCAGTTGCGTGCATACACTCTCTGCAGGTAGATAAAAACCGGTTATTGGGCGAAATGGAACTTGTGCGCTCTGAGCTAAGTAATTTATGTAAGCTATACGATGAAGGGGCTGCTGGTGCGCTTGCTTCGCTCTCATCAGGGATCACTGATCTAAGTCATAGTGCGAGCAAAAACAAAAACAAAAATAAAAACAAAACAAAAAGTGCGAGTAAAGTTAGAGCAAAGAACATAAACAAAAATAACACCAGGCCTAATTCTGCTCAGGCAGCTGATGCCGGCAAGCAGAATAATAGCTTGACTCTTACTTATGGTGTTCCAATTGTCGAATTGACCAATAATAATGGGATGAGTGATGAATTGACAGCTGAGGTAGTGTCGGTCGCAAAGAGTGTTGTTTGCACTGTTGACAGTATTAACGCCTCCAACACGAGTACTCCAACCTATGGCATAGCTAACTCCGCTGTAGTAAACGGTGTTACCTCGACCATCTCTGCAACTGCTGTTACCTCTGTGCTTGCAGCCGCGCCGTCTAATAACATAACTTATGCTAGTCGCTTGGCCACCCCATCTGATATTAATGCTCCTATTAATCGTGTTGCTGCTGTTACCTCTGCGCCTCTTACTTTTACTCCCTACAATCATAATAACACCGTGCGGGAAAATAATGGCAATGTTTTAAGGTGCATTAGGGGCGTTTATGGCCGTAATGAAAATACTGAGCTGGAAGTTGTTGTTAAGAAGAAATGGCTGCATGTTTCCTCATTTAAACCAACAGTCTCTGAAGTGAATGTCATCGATTATGTTTCAAAGTATGCAGGTGTTGACCGTAGCCATCTTTCCTGCCGTAAGTTGATAAAAAGTGGTGTTTCGCTGGATAGTCTAGAGAGCGTGAACTTCAAGCTAGGAGTTACAACGGCCTTTTATGACAAAATTTTGAATCCAAATGTGTGGCCGGCTGATATTATTGTTCGGCCATTTCGTTTCTTTCAAGGCAAATTCAGCGATATGTAGTGCAAATGGATCTCATCTTAATAATAATCTTAATAATCGTAATAATGTGGAAGATTCCTCTCTCAAAATCTACTTCCAAAATATGGGTGGTATGCGCACAAAATCTAAAGAAATTCTGTTAGCAACGTCACGCATGGACTATGATGTATTCGTCCTCGTTGAAACCTGGCTGAACAGTAATTTTTTCGACGAAGAGTTTTTTGATCCTTGTCTTTTTCATACCTTTCGGAAAGACAGGGACTCTGTAAAGACTGGACATCGGTGGAGGAGGTGGGGTTCTTATCGCCAAAAAAGAAATCTACGATATTCGGCCTATCAACTTTTACACAATGACTCGTTAATTGACCAACTGTGTGTTCGCATTTTTGGTTCCGCTGGGTCTACATTCATCTGTGTATCTTATATTCCGCCAAATAGTTCGGAAAGCTTATATAACTTTCACATCGAAAACAGTGTTAACATTTGCGAAACTAACTGTGATGATAATTTTTGTATTCTCGGGGATTTTAATTTACCCGATATTGCTTGGTTAGATCTCCAAAATACTGGTATTATGTTTCCAGCTAATGTTACGCGTACTCTTTATATAAATTTTATAGATAGCCTCTTAAGTTGTAATCTCATTCAAATTAATAATGTATTTAATGCACTTGCTAAGCTTTTAGATCTGGTTTTTGTTGATGAGAATTTGATTTTTAGCCTCTCCGAAAGTATTTTTCCGTTGTGGGAGCCTGATAGGCATCATGTTCCCCTCGTCATTAACCTTTTTAATATTGATTCCATCCCGATATCTTCAGATTTAAATAACTATTCTTTTAATTTTCGGTCAACTGACTTTAGTGAACTAAATAATACATTTTGTGATTTACCCTGGGAAATTATTTTGCAGTCTAATGATGTTAGTGTCTGTTTCGAGATTTTCTTGAGGACGTTGGCTGAGGTTTTTTATGATAAGGTGCCTCGCCGGGCCCCCAAAATACATAAATTACCCTGGTACAATACTACTCTCAAAAAGTTGAAAAATAAACGTAATAAATATGAAAAATTGTACAAGGCTGATTCTTCGAATTCTGCTCTTAGAGATCAGTATTTAAATAGTGTGAAGGAGTTCAATGTTCTTGATAAATTTTTGTATAATCAGTATATGTGTAAGGAAGAATCGGAGTTGAAAGAAAATCCAAAAGCATTTTGGAATTTTATTCGGTCCAAGCGTGGTTCTTCCAATATACCTATTTGCATGAAGTTCAATGACAACTGCTCACAGTCTCTAAATGACACCGTTGAATTTTTTGCAGAATTTTTCAAATCTAATTTCGAAGATGAAGTTACTACTCAGGATACCCTCCACTCTAGGCCATACTTATTTGAACGCATTGATTTCGGTTCACTGTCATTAACTGTGCAGGATGTCAGTAAAGCTATGTGTACGTTAAAGCCTTCGCTGAAATGTGACCCTGATGGACTTTGTGGATTTGTTCTGAAACATTGTAGCTCAACGTTATGCATTCCTCTTTGCTACATTTTTAATTTTTCTCTATCTTCTGGCTTATTTATCGACAGGTGGAAGACAGCGTCAATCACGCCGATCTTTAAGTCTGGAAATAAGAATGATGTCTCTAATTACAGACACATTGCTAAGCTTTTAGTTTGTTCTAAGCTTTTCGAAATAATTATTAAGGAAAAACTTTTCTTTGTTGTTAAGAGTGTTATAGATCCGCGCCAACATGGGTTTGTTTCGGGTCGCTCTACAGTCACCAACTTAACTGCATATCAGCCTTTAAAGTCGGTTCGCAGGTGGATACCATATATACAGACTTTTCGAAGGCATTTAACAAAGTGTCTCATCAGATATTACTAAAGAAATTGGAGTTCATTGGTTTCCACTCGGTGTTTTTAAGTTGGTTGAAGTCTTATCTGTCAAACAGATCCCTTTGTGTTGATATTGAAAATTGTAAGTCGCACACTTTTGTGGCAACTTCAGGGGTTCCTCAGGGTAGTATCTTGGGGCCGCTCTTGTTCGTTCTCCTTATCAATGACATTGGTGCTTGCTTTCAGTTCTCCAATTTTCTTCTTTATGCTGATGACCTGAAGATCTTTCGTAGGATTGATAGTCCATCAGATGTTTCCCTTTTGCAACACGACTTGGATAAACTTGTTGAATGGTGTAATACTAAGAAGCTCTATCTAAACGTTAAAAAATGTTTTCACATGTCTTTCTCGAAGTCCAGTAATAATTTTGTTTCACATTTCTATTTGGCAAGCAGTCGCTTGACTGCAGTCAAAGAATTTGTTGATCTTGGTGTTGTATTTGATACTAATTTTTCTTTTGTTAATCATATCTGTTATGATCTTCCGAAAGCTTATAGAAATCTTGCTTTCCTACGTCGTTATGCAAAGGACTTTAAGGATCCCTACACCAGGAAGACTTTATACAAGGTGTCGCAAAAGTAAGCTTCCGATGTTCAGCATATCGGTTGTGGCACGTGCAGTGTGTGCTGTTGCACCGTCTTGTTGGAACCACATGTTTTCCAATCCCAATTCATCAAGTTGCGGCAAAAAGAACTCGTTGATCATTGCTCTGTAGCGCTCACCATTCACAGTAACCGTTTGGCCTCGACCGATTATTGGTCAAATAAATAGTCAGCAATATTCCGCGTTCTGGGGCAGCGTAGCGTAACATTGTTTATCAACGTGTATTTCGCATGTGTTTACTACACAAATGTCAAAACAGAACTGACTTTAGGGGCCAATCAAATTTATAGCATTTTCTGATAGGAGGATTACTTTTGCGCAGTAACCGTTTTTCACCGACCGATTATTGGTCAAATAAATAGTCAGCAATATTCCGAGTTCTGGAGCAGTGTGGCGTAACATTGTTTATTAACGTGTATATCGCATGTGTTTACTACACAAATGTCAAAACAGAACTGACTTTAGGGGCCAATCGCAAAATTTATAGCATTTTCTGATAGGAGGATTGCTTTTGCGCCACCCTGTATATATATTTGGTTCGCTCAAAGCTCGAGTATGCTTCTATTATTTGGAATCCTATTATTTGGAACCCTATTCAAAGGAAATTTATTCGGTTTGGCCTTGGATCCCTTAATTTCGAGGATCCGATGCCTTCTTATGTGTCTCGGTGTTCGCTGATTAGCCTACAACCCCTTCACTCCAGAAGAACTCTGCACGGGCTTATGTTCGTGTTTGATCTCGTTGCTGGTTCGGTAAATTGCCCTGACCTCCTCGGGAAAATCACGTTCAATGTGCCCAATAGATCCCTTCGTTTTTCCCTACCTTTTTATTTGACCTCTTTCAGGACAAACTATGTCGTTTTCGATCCTATACTTCGCTCTCTAGCGGAATTCAATAAACTTTCGAGAAGGCTAAATATTGATTTCTCTCTGTCGAGGGATGCTTTCAAATCACAAATTCTTTTACATATACATTAAGATATATAGTTAAACGTCTTCTATTTTTATGCATATACTTTATATACTTTCTATTATCAATATTAAAAGTTTTTATAGTTTTTACAATTTCTGTATCTAGTCTGTAAGATGTAAATCATAGACTGAATAAACTAAACTAAACCTACGAAGCTGAGTTAAATCTAATAACCTTTGTTTAAGCCGACAAGCTTAGCGAAGATCTGAATTTGAATCGAAACCTGAAATTTGAGACACACTATGAATTTTGGTTTAAAAATGAGCGCAAAATGAGCGCAAAATTCGCGAAAATTTTATCAAAAACTAACATTTTTTCAGAAGTTTTGGAACTTTTTTGAGTATGCAGTTTTGTAGTCCATTAAATTTTAATACAGTAATGTGTCAACCTTAAGGTCGTGACACATTTTTGCAGATTTTTGGAACTTTTTTTCCGAAGAACAAAAGTGTTTTATTTCAAATTGCTTTCATAACCTTGTATTGAAGAAAATACAGAAGTCCCTAAGAAAATATTATTACTTTCAAAGCGAGTTTTAATCTTCTTGTATAAATAGAAGGGACAAATAACAGAGGATATTCAACTATTGTAAAGCATAACGTACATATCAATATTTTAGCTACTTCTCCGGTAAAGTTACGTGGGTAAGAATCATCAAGAATAAATTGAGAAGTAAAGTCCTCTCTCGAAGAAAAAGCAAATAACTCGCTTATCGTAACCGTCCTGGTTTATGGTGCAGAAGCTGGGCCACTGGCAACATCTGATGAGGCGGCTCTGAGAGTATTCGAGAGAAAGATTCTTCGAAAGATTTGTTGACCTCTACGCGTTGGTACCGAAGATTTAATGATGAGCTGTATGAGCTTTACGCAGACGCCTACATAGTTCAGCGAATTAAAACACAGCGGCTTCGCTGGCTAGGCTCTGTAGTGCGAATGAGCGAAGATGCTCCAGTCCAGAAGGTAGTCTTATCGGCACCCGCCGTGGAAGCAGAGTAAGAGGTAGAGCACTACTCCCATTGAAGAACGAAGTGGAGACCGATTTGTGATCCCGTGGCGCTTCCAATTGGCAGAAAGAACGAATGGCCAAAATCGCTTAGACGGTTAAGCGTCATTTAAAGAAGAAGAAGGGTTGAAGGGTGAGTTCTACTGTAGAAGTGGAAACAGGGAGAGTTTCAAAAATTTGTAGCAATTTGTACAAGTTATGAAATTGCGTTTTGTGGCAGCTCTGAAGTGCGTAAAATGCAGATTTTGGCGGAAGATTGGCACTTTAAGAACCTTCTCTATAAATTGGTTTCGGCCACAATAGTTTGGCTTTGAACAAGTGGTTTATAAAATTCAGCAAGCTTAAATCATTTTTTTCTTTGTGGCGCTAAGTTTATCTTTATTTGTTGAAGTGTATTACACAAAGGCAGAACGTATTGTGTTAAAAAAAAATTGGTTTCAATGTTGACCTAAGAATTTTATAATACTAAGCAATAGAGAAAAAGTAAAAAAAATTGGATTTTAAGCCTTTTGCATAGCACAACTGATCGCAAAAATTTATCAATAAATACCCATAATTGGCACTAGTTTTTGCTAACTTCACCCTGGAACTTTATTATAAATACTAAAATTTAATAGGTCATAAAACTACGAATATACAAAATTTGGATTAAAAAGTGTGGAATTTTGATGAAACTTCGTTAAATTTTCCTAGATTTTGAACAAAGTTTGAAATTTGTTCTTGAATGTTTTTTATTAGATAATCGGCCTTACCTTTATAAAAAACGTATAATAAATTCTTGTCCCTATCTATTTTTCCGCCGTTGTGTGCTCTGATTAAATTAATGAGTATTTTCAGCCGCCTGAATTCGTATTTTTAAAGACGTCAGTGATAAGGTAGTAGAGTTTTAGCAGTTTCACTGTACTATTTCGGTATGTTATTTTATTATCGGTTTTATCGTCTTGAAAGCCTAGCGAATTGTGTAGAGGGTCTGAAAGCACTAGTATATGTATATAGGCTTAATATTCAAACGCATAATCCACTAGCCGATAATATAATATGCACTTTGTCATTAGTCTGATATAAGAAAATTAAAAATCAGAAGCATAAAATGGTATTGTGTTGTTCTAAAGAAAGTAATAAAATAATACAGGGTGGCTGATGAAAGCCGCTACCAAAAAAAAATTAAATAACTTTTTTTCTATTTAATGAATCTGGTTAATTTTTTTTTTATTTTGCAGATTGACTTTTACATTTAACAAAAATGGATAACTGGGACACTGAAACAAGAATTTGGATTGTCCGCCGCTATCACGCACTGGAGTCCGTAGTTTCGGTTCAGAGAGAGTATAGGCGCACGTTTGGCGGCAATCCTCCGAGCAGATGGACCATAATAAGACTTGTAAACAATTTTGCCGAGCATGGGACAGTCAACAGATGACCTTACCATCGAAACCCTTCAGTTCGAACGGAGGAAACAATCGCTGCTGTAGCTGCTGCCATACAAAACAATCCACGTGTTTCGACAAGAAGCTTATCTGCTCAAATGGGTGTAAGCAGACAGTCATTACAGTCAATTATGCACAAAGATTTGGACTTATTCCCATATAAAATTCAAATGGCCAACAAACTGAACGCTGCAGACTTGCCGATTCGCTTGGAATTTTGCCAGAAGATGCTTCAAATGGTGGAAGAGGATGGAAACATGTTGAACTGTTTTTTCATGTCTGACGAGGCCCATTTCGATTTAAACGGCAACATAAACAAACAAAATTGTCGAATATGGAGTGCTTCCAACCCACAGATACTCCATGAGACGGAATTGCATCCACTTCGTGTCACAGTGTGGTGTGCAGTTTCATCACGCTGCATTGTCGGGCCCTACTTCTTCGAAGAAAACGGTCACACCGTTACGGTTACTGGGGACCGTTACTTGAGCATGTTGAGAGAGTTTTTCTATCCAGAATTACGCCGAATGGGAATTTCTTTCAACTCTGTGTGGTTTCAGCAAGATGGTGCAGCTCCTCATATAGCCCAACCTGTTATGACAGAATTGCGACGAAAATTTCCCAATAAGCTGATATCCAGAAACTCCACATTCCGTTGGCCACCCAGGTCGCCTGACCTTACTGCACCTGACTTTTTCTTGTGGGGTTATTGCAAACAGGAAGTCTTCAAAGCAAAACCAACAAATTTGAATGAACTAAGGCAATCCATTCGAGAAACAATTGCGGTTATTCCTGTCTCAACTCTCCAAGCAGTAATGAACAACTTTTTAGTAAGATGCCGCACATGCATCGACGAGCAGGGGGGGCATTTAAATTCCATTATTTTTAAAACTAATTAAGCTGTATTTAATAAAATTTAATGAGCTTTAACATGAATAAAAGAAAAATGAATTCCATACACTGAAAAAAAAATTATTTGAGTTTCTTAATGTAGCAAAATTCATCAGCCACCCTGTAGTTCATTGACGAAGGGGGCGATCTATCCCTACGACCTCCCACTAGCTACGCTACTGTCCGGGGATAATACAATTATTTTACATCTTTATAGGCATTTTGAGATATCGGTCAACATGTGATCCGCGGTTACCCTAGAATGTCTTTGTACGATGGGGGTATCAAATGGAAGGGTCCTTTTTAGGGCCATATGCGTATCCGCTTTCAATATATTGGCGACAATTTGGACCTGGTGTGTGACCCTGAGGAATATTTTTACGATATGGTTGCACGACTAAAAATTTTTGCCTAAATTTTAAACTTATTTGGGCCACATATATCTCCATATATATGTCCAAACAAACTTTGCTTTAGAATTAAAACTATGTCGGTTTTTGGAAAAATGTGAATGATGAAAAGTGTTTGAATTTTGAACCAGAAACGTTTTAAATAAAAAATAAAAATTTTAAATGTGTATCAGTTAACAGGACTTGAATCAGAGTAGTGTATACGGGTGTGCTGGTGAATACGTTTTTTTCAGTTAGGTTTTAAATTTAAACCGAAAGAAATTAAAAGAAGGTGTAGGTAATTAAAAAAAATTATTAGCCATTTACTGAGGGTTTAAGCTCAATATATGAACCAGTACCCCAGCATTAAATACACATACTGCATCAAATCTGGTAATGTATACATACTATAGTCTAAGATGCGACAAAGAGCGACCTTCACCCATCTGTTAGGTGAATTAAATACACATTAGATTTAATTTCGAATGCTATAAAATATTTTGTGAGTGGGTTACCGGAAAAAATCTTGTCAAGGATATTTTTATTTCAGTTTGACTAGTGAATTTTTTATGTTAAGTAAATACATTTTTTATTGACACCAATATCGAATCGTATGTTACAGATAGCTGCTAAATAGGGGCTTTATCGAATCGTATGTTATAGATAGCTTTTTTAAGTAAGGGCTTACTTAACCCTAATTCTTATGATTTGCTAAATAGTGACTGAAACTTTGGTTGTAACCAGCTGCAACATCTATATCGCCGAATAATTTATATAATACTCCGACGTTACTGAAAGTTAAATTTTCGGAATTTTCCAATAATCCTCTTTGTTCTACTAAACTTTCATACAATTTTGATCACTGCGGTTTTCATGCTTTGAATACTGAGCTAAGTAAGGCTGACTGGATTTCTTCTTTTGTAGATAATGCAGTTTCAATTTGTTATGACATCTTAAAAGTTCATTAACCGCTTTTTATAATAAATTTGTTCATACTTTTAAGAACAAAGCACACGTTGTTTAAAGAAGTATAAAAATGATAAAAGATCCAATTTCTGTGTTGTTTGTCTAGTATATGACAGAATTTAACGATTTGAAGAAGCTATTGTGATTAATAATTTAATAACTTTGAGATAATAAATTAAATTATTGGACCTATGTAAAGTCAAGAAAAATACAAATTTTGAAAAATATTTAAATTAAAACTTGATTTCTTAACTAATAATTAAATGTACTATATTCTGAAGTCTGTTGTATTTAAAGCTTGATCGAAATTGGGGGCCGCCGTGGTGTCGCGGTAGTGTTACTGGCCCTGGGACAGGTAACATCAATAGTGGTTTGAAAAAGTATAGATATAAACGATATTATTAACACTCTCATTGGAAAAATTAAAAAAAAAAATCGAGATATTCTTTCTGCATATTTCTAGAAGTGTTGCTGGGAATTGGGTGTCGAAATATAAGGCATCTTTTTGATGCTCATGGCAAAAAATAAAGGCCCTTTTCGTTGGTATCCATTATGGAACAATAAACAGGTAAAAGCAGAAACACAAAAGAAACCCTGCTTTGTATTTTGTCTGTCATAACTGTTTACAATTCCTTGTGTCAAATTCATGTCATGTGTTTGCGCATTTGTGCTAAGTATTCTTTAGAAGACGCCATCCAAAAATGGTACAAAAATTACGCTTGGCGGATCTACAGACGCGTGCGGGATGAAGAATACGGAGTCGAAAACGAACTTCAAAAACAATTTATAAAGTTTATTTTTATTAATTACTTTTACATATATTTATTTCGCAAAACGTTGTTTTGATTCCTTGGACCGGAACACCTTTCGGTACCACTGCTGTCATAAAGTGTAAGTGTTGCCAATTGATGTACTAATATAGTGTAGTTCTCGTAGCGCCAGCATCGGTATCAACGCAAAGCAGCTCAGCGTTACACAGCCTTAGTGGAAGTAGTTGATATTTTATTATTGTTTACATGTTGGCGAAAATAAACAAAATGAGAGTAAACGGTTTTTCAGCAAAATTTTTATAGTTTTAGGAGTTCCATTGTTACTATTAGAAGTGTGTCGGTTATGTAGTAATTATAAAGCTGTGAAAGCTCCCATGCCTCACCAATATTGGCTGCTATTTTAGATAGATGAAGGCTCACCTATAACAGCTTTGCCCGAATTTCGCTTCTTTATGGGATCTTTGGGAACTGTGCAAGAACTAACACCGATTCCCATTTAACGCCACTCTTTTATAAATGGTTTGTATTTTAACAAACAAAACCACATAAATAGAAAAATTTTAAACAAAACAAAAATGAAAGCAAAGTCGGCAATTCAAAGACCACTGTCCTGTCAACTACTACCTGTTTCATGTGCCATGGTATGGATATAAATGATACCATAGCCATACAAACAATATGGATTTTTGAAAAAGCGTGCGATTTTGGTGGCGGTTTTCGTGTGTATTTGAGTGGGCTTCTCGATGGCTTGTAGTCACAAGCATTTTGAACGGTCTGTACTGAGAAGAGAAATAATAACAAACCAGAAATCCCTTGACTTCAACCGATTCGCCGTATTCACTTCCCTGTGACAGTTGCATTTGCGATGCGTCCAGCGACGATGTGACAGTATATGTAGATCTGTAAATGTCATAATTTTAACATGTGATCCTTTCAGGTTTGGCCCCAAAAGGAGATCTCAGACTGAGGGATTCCAACATGCGGAAGTCAGCCAGCTACGGCCATGCAACGATACCACCAATCGCAACCAGCAACCAAAGTAACAATCTTCGCCCCAACCAATCTGCCTCAAAGTCCTTAAAAACCTACCTGATGAAATCCGACATTGTGCGCAGGTGCCGAACTTCTTTAAAGTCTCTGGATCATCAAAATATTTCTCTCTGCTAGGTCCATGGACACAGTAATATTGAGCTGTTACGAGGCGGATAACTCTGTGCGACCAGCATTGCAACATCTCCTAAGGAGAATCGATGAGCATACTTTTAAGACGACGAACAACGACATATTAATACAATTTTATTGGAAAAGAACTAGCTTATTTCTCGAACTAAACAAATCTGAAGTCAGGTTACTAACAGGTGTCATCATGGCATTATTCTATTGCACCGATGCTTCTATGATGGTGCCCAAACAAGCTCCCTGGAGAAGCTGTCAGTATAAGGAGCAAAAGTAGTCGATTTAACACTTTCTTTGTCGATATCCGGGACTGCAGACAAGACGACTCAGATTTCTTGCAGAGCTAAGGGAAGTGGAGATTTCGATATCATATGGGAAAATAAGTGGTTTAAAATTAAGTAAATTAAATGAATTATGTAATTAGTAAAATTAAGAAATTTGTGTATTGTGCGGCCTTAAATTTAATAAGATAATTGAGCTAATTGGTTTTTTTTTATTTAAATAAGATTATAATGAAATACTGGAGATGACCAAGTATGTCGGGGCAGTTTTCCTCAAAAATATAGCGTTTTTAATTAAATTGAATTCGAAAGGCGTTTCAAATAATCAGGGATGTTCAACTAACGCAACGATTATATTTCGTATTGCTAGTGCACAAAAAAAAGCTTAACGAAATAGTTTCGTTCCGTTGATTCACGAAATAGAATTATCAAAATAATTTCGTTTCGGTAATTCACAAAATAGAATTGCCAAAATAATTTCGTTTAGGTAATTCACAAAACTAAATTATCAAAATGTAACCGGTAACGTTGCAACGAAATAAATCAACGAAAATATCTCAGTTAAACTGTGCTGGCAATACCTTCACGAGCACATACTCGTACATAGCTTTCGGTTAAATCACATCAATTCGTGCAAATATACACTTAATTTTTGAGCATTGAAAAATCACCACGGGAATTATATTTTGCAAATGAGTAGATTATTTATATTATTAAAAGGTTAGAATTTATTGAAAAACTTACCTAAACTCATGCATTCCAACAATGTAATGTTTACTTTTCTTTCGTATGTCAAGTTTGTGTGTATGGCATTCTGCAGACTGTTCGCGACGGCATTGCCAGCAGAATAACAACATAAAACTTAGGGCCGGTTTCACCAGCTCGACTTAACTAAGTTTTTCACTTTTTCAGTTTCACCATCTAACTTAACTAAGTCACAACTTAGTCAGCCTGCCAGCTGACTTATTCTCGACTAAGTCAGTGTTGCTGTCGTTGAAAACCTAAATGTCAGTAATGCTCCTAATTTGTTTTATACAATGTCCCAGCCGGAAAATTCTTCCAGCATGACTTTAACGGCGTATGCGTAGATGCATGTGAATGCTTGGTTTCTAACATGCAACCAATACGAAACTATCGTTTTCAACTAAGCGATAATTTAAGTACCTTCCAACTAAAGAGAAATGGTTGTAAGATCAATACATTCCTTGGTGTATGGCCATACATGCTCCTTTCGCACTGGGGTATTGGGATGCGCAGAGTTGTCTGGTATGAAAAAATACTACTATGCATAAAACAGCTGATCGGGTTGTTGTGTTCAAAATTATTTAAGTCGCTCAGTTGGTGAAACCCAAAATTAAGTTAGTCTCGAATCTGTGCTAACTTAAATCACGACTTAGTTTATGTCTTAGTCGTGTTGGTGAAACCGGCCCTTAGAGTTTCAACGTTATCAACCACGTTTTGTTTACGTCAATTAACGAAATAAACTTATTTCGATAATTTCTTTTCGTTTATTTGATAATTTCATTATCGTTTTTAGCGCAAAGAAATTATTTTGATAGTTGCCTAAACGATAAAAAACTGAAATGAATGAATAATATTATCGTTACGATGCATCCTTGCAAATAGTCTATATATAATTAAATTATTGCCGATCGCAACATTTTCGGTGAAAAATTTCTGAAATTTTATGAAAGAAATTTGTTTGGGCAGAATGAAGCTTGCCGAGTCAGCTAGTATACTATATAAAACGAAATGCTTTATAATATTCAGTATAACTGCATGCTCTTTAATTATATGTATAACATTTGACAACAAAATTTATTTAAAAAAAAATCAACAGGAGCTAAATTTCATCAACCTATTGCTAGTGTAACATATTTCTAAAGTTACGTAATTTGTCTTCCTGAACAACTTCTTTTTATTGCTATTTAAAAATACTTTTGTTAAAACGTATTTAAAAAATATTATTTTCACCATTATTTAATGTGTCCTGAATCATAGTGGGACAGTTTTCGAATAATATTCAAATAAATACTTTTCGAATAAACGAATAATAATACTATGCGTTTCAAAAAACTCGAATAGTATTTATTAGAATAATTTATCCGTTTATTCGAATCGTTGTATTGAAATGCGAGAGATGTCGGAAGCGAAATTCACTGTCTTCATCGCTTGTACCTATGAGCATTCATTCACGTTTTGTATGTATGTATGTATTTTTTCGTGTACCTATTATAAATATTTCGAATAATATTTATTCGAATAATTTACACTTTTATTCGAATAGTATTATTCGAATAGGACCATTCGAGTAGTTGTATTGAGCTATTGGATGAAATGCGAATAATTACCTATTATTATATAACAGGAGATTTACTCTAAATTTAGTATAAATATGTATGTGTGTGTACGTTAATTGAAATATTTCAGTTATTTTTACATAGTAATATGTATTGTGAGAGATTTGGGTGCATGCGCTTACGTTTGTACATACGAGGTGTGTTCAAAAAGTATCGCGAATTTTGTGTTTTTTCAAAAATTATTTATTTATTCATGAATATCTATTTTGTCCCCTTCAAAGTAATCCCCATGAGATATTATACACTTGAGCCAACGGTTTTTCCAATCTTCGAAGCACTTCAAAAAATCATTTTTTTTGTATCTTGTTCAGCTCCTCCTTCGATGCCGTCTTTATCTCGTCAAGAGAACCGTAACGTCGTCCTTTCATGGGCCTCTTCAGTTTAGGGAACAAGAAAAAGTCACAGGGGGTCAGATCTGGGGAATACGGTGGCTGCGGCATCATTAGTGTGTTGTTTTTGGCCAAAAAGTCGCGCACAAGCAACGATGCGTGAGCAGGGGCGTTATCGTGGTGCAAAAGCCAATTTTTGTTCTTCCACAAATCCGGGCGTTTCTGGCGGATTGCTTCGCGCAAATTGCGAATAACTTGCAGGTAATATTCCTTATTGACCGTTCTTCCCTGTGGCAAGAACTCATGATGCACCACGCCCCTGCAATCGAAGAAAACTGTCAGCAAAACTTTCACATTCGACCGAACTTGGCGCGCTTTTTTCGGTCTTGGTTCGTGCGGCAGCTTCCATTGAGATGATTGAGCTTTGGTTTCCACGTCATAACCATAAACCCACGATTCGTCACCAGTTATGACCCTCTGGAGCAAATTTGGGTCGTCGCGGACAGAGTTTAACATCTCATTAGCAATGTTCATGCGATGCTGTTTTTGGTCACAATTGAGCAATTTTGGTAAAAAAATAGGTAAAAATCGAAGACGATCCAAAACACGTGCAAGCAAAGCAGCATAACGCCACAAAAAATTCGAAATTCGAATATACGTAACCAGCGAAAATTCAAAATTCGCGATACTTTTTGAACACACCTCGTATGTTTGGATGTATGTACAATTGTGTGCTTAAGCAGTAGTTACATTTGTTTATTCCAATACTTACTATTCGAAAAGTTATTTAATTATTTAAATAATAAATAAAAAGCTATTGACCGAATGAATGACAACTATTCGAATAGTTCAAAAATTATAACTACAGCTTATGCACACATTTGTACACGCAAACATACATACATACATAAAAAACGTGAATGCATGCTCATGGGTACCCTGTGGGGAAGTCAGTAACTAGTGAGAATAATTTCTGGTTCAGAACGATAGATAAAGTGGCTAATAAGAAATAGTAAGATATTAACTAGATGTTTACTAGTTCGAAACCGGCAGTTGTGTAATCATTAAAGTTTAGATTCGTATTTAGAAAAATGTTTTGTTCTTGTAACATTCCTTACAGAAAGGTTAAAATTTGAATTCATAAATAAAAAAAATTGAAAATTTATCAGTTGATAGGATTCGAACCGACGCGTCCCGCATCATATTCGAGTGCTCTACCCACTCAGCTTCGGCGGACGCATCAATAGTGTGAGAAAAGGTTACATATGTATACATTATGGAAGAATGGTTTAAAATTTAGGCTAAAATTATTAGCCGTGCATAAACTAACCGCAATGTTAGTGTTACTGGACTACCAAACCCAAGGTCTAAGGTGCGAGTCCTGGGAAAGGTTACATCAAAAGTGGTTTGAAATGGAAGGCTTCTCCAAATATTTTTTTTAAATCTAAACTAACTACACCAAAACTGAAGAATTTGGAAATAGTTCAGAGCTAGAGCAATAAGCTAGAGCAATTAGCAATAAATGAACTACATTCCAACTGTCGAATTTTTAACTAGTTCGGAACTGTCGAAAAGGTAATACAGCGGGGGGTAAATTTTCACCGCCTAAGACATCGCCATGTTGAATTCGTTGTTGATTACATGCGAAAGAGATTGAAGGCAAACTACTTGCCTAGGGATTTTTCCCACAGGGTACAAGCGATGAAGACAGTGAATTTCGCTTCTGACATCTCTCGCATTTCAATACAACTATTCGCATACCACTATTCAAATAATACTATTCGAATTAAAGGATTAATTATTCGAATAAATGCTATTCGAATTTTGTGAACCGAATATTATTATTCGTTTATTCGAATAGTATTTATTCGAATATTATTCGAAAATAATCCCACTACTATTGTAAATGAATCTCTAGATCAGCGGTGCACTAAAGAGCTTCGCGGAGCCTCGGGAAATTATTTTGCATTCACTTACAAGTCGTGTGAGCACAGCCAGCAAAAATCAAGTGTATACCCATATGTATGTATGCATGAACGAATGAATTAATTAATCATATTTATTTCGACCCGTATGGGAATTAAAGCATTTTTTTACGAGCCTCAACGCCTAATTTGTTTTAAGATATTAAATATTATAATAAAAGCAAGCAATTTACAACGACATTATGAGTGTCAGCATTACGGTTTCGAACAAAATTTAATGCACTGAAAAAGTAAGGGCAGAAATTTCTTTTATTTGTTTGTTTTGAACAAAAAGCAAAACATACATACATATCTCAAATTTATTATTTATACTTCATAAAAAAAATTGTTCGTTACATTTTTTTAATTGTTTTCGGTTACATAATAAATTCTTTAGGATAAATATCACTCGCATGAAAGAGTTAAATAAAGTATGTACATTAGTAGTGGGATTATTTTCGAATAATATTCGAATAAATACTACTCTAATAAACGACTTATATGAATATACGAATGCATGTATATGGAACTTTGGGCGCATGTTCGTATATATATCGCTGAGTGTTTATTATATCGTCTGAGGAAGTATGTAGCTAGAGTCTAAAGCAAGATCCCAGGATCACATTGTAAATATGTGTGAATGCGTGTGCATGGATGCTTGTATGTACTTAACGTTCACTTTTTAATAACGTTAAATCGTTACTTGCTTGAATTAATAATAAGTTATTATATACTTATCAATTATTTTGCTAAGCAAGTATTTATTTGATTATTAATGTCTGGATACAAAAAGTCCTGTTAGAAATTTGTTTCAGTTAATAGGTGTATGCAAGTTTTATTCCATAACATTACAGCACTTGCAATTAAAACTTAAGAAAATTCTTAATTTCACCATATGCCTACTTTTGCCTTGAATTTCTATTGTAGTATCCTACTTAGCAAAAAATAGTAAGCAGGTAGTATTATTTTGTATATGTTGGTTTACGCAATTTAAACCAGCTCTTTGCCGGCCATAATAAACGGTATGTGTATGCCCATAATAAATTTCTATCCTAGCGTACCTAGCTTAAAACACTAGCATAAAACCTGCCATGCAAATATATTTGCAATAATCATAGAAATGTATTAATAAATATTTATTTAGAGTAATTTTAAGCTAAATATCTATCTAGAGATACATTTGCACAGAAGAATGGTATTTAGTTATTCGCAGAACACTATTCGAATAGTTATTTAATTTTTCGAATAATAAAAAAAAACTATTCCAACCCCATTGCCGAATAGTGAACTATTCGAATAAATGACAACTATTCGAACAGGAAGCATTCCAAAAAAAAAATCTAACTAGGTATTACTTATGCACACAATTCTACATACATCCAAACATATGTACAAACATGCATACTAATACTGTCAAGCTATGAATACACTGAATTATGCTCCCAAAATCCCTTGCTTTAAAGTCTAGCACAATACATATTACTATGGAAAAATAACTTAAATATTCCTATTAACGTAAATACACATACATACTTATACTAAATTTAGAATAAATGGCCTATTAGAGTTTCTTTTGTACCCTTGAATAGCAGGTAATTATTCGCATTCCATCCCATAGCTCAATACAACTATTCGAATAAAAGTATAAATCATTCGAATAGTCCTTTGCCTAGTCCTGACTGATTCTTTCTTTTTTTTATAAAAGTTTAAACATTTGTTGACACATAGGATACCTTTCAGCATTGATTGCACTGGTCTACAGCCAAAAACCATCAGAGACGCGAATATGATATTAGTATATAAAACCACCCCCTGATTTCGAAAATCGAAGTTATTTTTAATTCTATGGTACCGTTTTTGAGATATTTACGATTTACCGTTATTTCGGAAAAAGGAAAAAGATGGCTTCACTTAATCATATATATCTCAAGAACAAATTAATCCATTCCAAATTAAAAAGCTAATAAAACTTTCCGCTAGGCCCTGTAGGTTGAAAGATAATGAACAATAAACACGGGTTCTTACCTTTTTTTTTTTTTGTAAAAACATAAAAAAAATTTTACTTTGCGAGGAAGGATGTCGAAACTTTTTATTTTTTCCAGATGTTTTTTTTTCTCTGTAAGTTCTGTTTTATTACAAAAGATATAAACTTTCATCCAATAAAATCGGTGGACTAATACAAAAGTTATAAGCATTGAAATAATATATACCATATAATATTTAAATACCCTACAAATATAAGCATACCTACATATGAGACGATAACAATGTATGTAAGTTTTGTCTTGACTCTATGATCTTATTTTTTACTTGAAAAGGTTATTTGTTTTGTTTTGATGCTTATTTAGATTAGGATCGGTTTCTCTTATGAGAAACCAACAGTAGTCACCCATCATTGCGACATCCCAGAATCCTTGATACCGACTTTCAATTAACTTCATTTGCTAATGAAACCGTTCACCATGCTCGTCACTTTCGTCACCAAGATTTTGCGAAAAAAAATTTAAATGGGAGTGCAGAAAGTTAATTTTTAAAGACATATTTACTCCTGAAAAGAAAATAAATAAGTAAATTAGATAAATAAGTGACACATTTGTGTGTAATTCTCTTAGGCTGGATTCATCGTTCAGTCCCGAACAAATTTTTTGTTTACATTTTACTCGTTCTTTTTCCACTTCTCTGATACAGAATGAGAAGATAACGAACAAAATGTAAACAAAAAATTTGTTGGGAACTGAACGATGACTTCAGCTTTAGGGCCGTTTTCTCATGTAAACTTTAAAATTTGGATACAAGTTTTTTGTTTATCGGGTAGATAGGTTTTAAAGTTTACTTTAGAAAAGGGCCTTAAATATGTTCTTTATTTACCCATTTTTGCATAGTTCTTGATTAAGTCGTTCACTATCATCTCGTAGTTAGGACTTTTGCATTTGCCTAAAAAAGAAGCAACGACCTTTTCAAAAGAATCCCACGCTGCTCCCTTCTCTGGTGAAAATAGTTCTTTGAATTGGTTATTATTAAGCATCTTCCTTATTTGCGGCCCAACAGAAATGCCTTCCTTTATCTTGGCTCCTGAAATCTCTAGAAAGATGGTTTTTGATAAGACCGAGCTTGATGTGGAGCGGGGTAAAATAATTTTAATTCATAAGAGGGGAGTATTTTATGTTATACACACCCACTTTAAATTCGAATCGGTGTGGCCAATCCTTTATGATGTAGTGGTCTTGGCGAGCTGGGCTATCCCATTTGCAGAGAAAGCAACAATATTTTGTGTACCTACTTTGTAGACCGCATAGCATTCCAACGACTTAAGGATCGGCACTTATTTTTCAATCATGCTCTTCATATTTGATAAGTTTAAGTAATTTTTGCATTATCTCGTAGGTTTAATTCGTATTTACTGCATGCGCGATCGGGATAGGCGGCTTTTGGTTGCCAATATGTAATAATACGGCCTTTAAACTTAGGTTATTGCCTGCTAAGAACAAGCGCCACTCTTTGGAATCATATGGTTCACCAAACTGTTTAAATAAGCCAGTAATGACTTTGGAGTAATAAACACTGTCAGCCTTCGTATAGAACTTAGGAAACGGTTCGTGACGAGTTCTATAATATGTTACCTTAACATCGGATGAAAGGAGTTGAAATTGTTGCTTACGAGGGGCGTGTAGTTCGGCCTTTATCTTGTACAATTCCAAATCTCTTATCCAATCATTGAGTTGTGCTTGTGACAAAGCGTTTCTTTCGTTTTCCGTGTGAAGTTCAGTACAACTTGATGCCGCGTAATCAGATGCTGGTGTTAACAATGAAACTGGACCCGTCACTAAAGTTGAATGTGGCAATGGCAATGTAGTTAGATGAGCAACTTCCGTTAAATTTGGTACTGGCAATGACGCTGTACATACGCTGGCATGCGTTACTTTTCTTGACTTTCCAACCCCACATGTACAAACATAGCAGTCCGTCGAATGGCAAGTTGGTTCCCTCCACTTCATTGGTGTACTAAATTTCATATGTTGCCTAAGTTGAGTTTCAGAAATTAGTCAGATATACACTAAAAAGTAGCAAAATCCTAAATTTTACTACGCACCTTTTTGTTCCGGATTCCGAACGAATCAATTTGATTCGACATGTGGTACACATAGTATTCGGTGTCCATGATTTCTAGGCTGAATGCCAAAATACTTATACAAACAGTATGTAACTTTCAAAGGATTTGAAAACACACGTCGCATCCTTTTAACAATATAATGACCGCAGATGAAACAGAACATATCTGGATCATTTTTACCCTCAAACTCTCGCGCCCTTTTATACATATTATTTTTTTAAGTAAATTACGGGTTATAAAATACACTTATAGACTGAACAGGATCCGGTGAGCCTTGCAGATATTATGAAGGAACAATTCGCATTTACTCCTATTTATACTCAGATCAAGACAAAAAGGTTCCTTAGTTATACAAAGGAAACACTACCTGCTTTAAAAAATTTGCTCTTGCTTCAAATGTACCTGGGTTTGAAATTTTAATGTTTACCTAGTTGAGAAAACGGCATTAACAGTTTTTTGTATCTAATAACCCTTCGAAAATCTACCTACGGACTAACTAATATATGAATACTAAGCATATGTACGTGTAGGGTACTTTAGTATTACTCGTATATGGCTATATTTATTTGAATGCTTATTAGTAAATCAATTTTGTTGGCTGAAAGCCAATTTTTTTTTGTAACAAAACAGAGCTTACAGAGAAAAAAAATATCAGGAAAAAATACACATTTTTTTATATTGTTACAAAAAAAGGTAAAAATCCGTATTGATTGTTTATTATCTTCGAACCTACAGGGCCTAGCGAAAAGTTTTGTATGCGTTGTTTATAGCAAATTTTATTAGCTTTTAAATTCTTCAAACCGTTTTGGAATTGCTACGGTACCATAGAATCAAAAATAACCTCGATTTTCGGAATCAGGGGGTGGTTTTACATACGAATTAAATGCTCGAATTTGTAGACCAGTGTTGCCATACAGTGGTTTTTAACTTTAGTTTTATAGTATTTATTATAATTTTATATTCTATTAATTTCAAAAGTTATTAAAATAAACAAGTTTATAAAAACTGCTGAGCGCAATACTTAATACGAGAATCAACCTGAAATATAACGTCACAAAAAGAAACAAACTTCTTACCGGTACTGAAATCTGTTTATTGTGTTGAGATAGGTTATTGTAATTATTATTATTAAATTTAAAATTATCATCATTATTATTATTATTATTATTATAAGTATTATTATTATTAGTATTAGCATCATGATAATATTTATACGATTTTGTTCATATATTTTTTTTTTGTTTGTTTTGAGGGTTTTGATCAATCGGCCATTGAATCAATCAATCGAGATGTGGTTAAATAGCATTTAAGAAATGAGAAATTAAATTTATTAATTATGTAGAAAATACAATTAGTAATATATTAATACATACAAGGATTTAGAGATCATAAACATTTTATGATACTTTTAGGTTTATGTTAGTAGGTAAATTATGGAACCCAGACCATCAATTATTTTTTTAACTATCAGGTTCGAAAGACAAAAAGTAGTACAAAGATTTAACACGAACTAATAAAATAATGTTGTATAGCTAACAGTTTTACCGATGGGCTTTCATCGAATCAGAGGGCTTGGAGTTAAATATTGAATTTTACATAGACCGATTATTAATATGTCCTAAATTCTATACTAATATGCACTGTCGTTTGGGTTTGCTAAATTTCTTACTCAGTTAAATAGTGGAAAACCTTTTAAACGGTCTTGCTCAGTTACAATAGTGCAAAACCTTTTAAACGGTCATGCGGCCCAACATGACTCGTCAGTCGTATCTTCGCTCTGTAAACTTGAAACACTTCGCGATCGCTAATCGGTGGCCACTTGCTTTTTCCATCGGAAGGTGGTCTTACTTCTTTTCATTCTTTCAGAAAAATCTTTGTGTCAAATACTTCCAAAGAATGGTCATGAGCTGTTATCAGCGTCCAAGCTCCTGCACCATACAACAGGGCGGGTAAAAGAAATTACTTATAGTGTTATTTTCGTTTGTCCAGAGAGGAATTTTCTTCTCAATTTGCAAGAGTTTCGAAATTAAAGCTGCCAACAGTTGAGTGATTGACAACAATATATACTTCGTTTTGCCTTTGTTCACCACCAAACCTATTTCCACGTTTTTTTTTCAAGTTTGGAGTGTTGTCCAGAAAAGATTATTCCAGCTCGGTTAGGTTCTGTAGTTTGTATTATTTTCTCTAGCATCTAAATAAAGAAATCGAACAATATAGAAGTCCTTCCCCATTCTGACTGAAGTCATTGATGATGATGAAGTCTCTCTCCTCACGAGTTTTTCTAAGTTGTAATGAAAGTCTGGTCGATAGTACAGTTAACAGGTCTGAAGCCACGCTGATAAGGATAAGGTGCAATCAGTCTGTTAAAAACAGGCTTCAGCCTTTCGCACAACACGCTTGATAAAACCTTTTATGCGATATTCAGAAGGCTGATGCTTCGATAGCTGTCACTTTTTCTAAAAAAATTATTGGTACGGCACCTGAAAATACCTTTCTTGAAATACGACAAAAAAACTTTTACATTACAACATTGGCCGCCGATTACACTAGTTTACAGTACATTTGTTGCCGAAGAAATTTTAGCTGTTGCTGACTACATATAATATGCTATTTTCAAAAATATAATTAGAATATTTTTATCAGCTCTAGTTTCTGAGTTTCAGCTATGTAGGTGTAAGACAGAAAAAAACATGTATTTAATAAGAAAAACTTTATTTAAAGAAACAATTAATCATTGAGTTCTAAAAAACTTCGTTTTAAAGCTTTTCTCCGACGTGTCGACTTTGGAAAATTACGTATTAGACACCAACAATAGTCAGACATCATATTTGTATGCCAGAAACCCTGATAGCGCTCTTCCATGACGCGTAAGTCTTGATGCATACGCTCTCCCTGCTCTTCGCTCATATCTCCTAAATTTTCCGAAACCTGTCCTGGTGACTATGGAGAAAGTGGACTTTTATACTCATATTGCATCCCATATTTCTTAATTGTAGCAGAAGGTCTTCTACAAGTTCAACATAATTTTCAGATTTCCGATTTCCGAGAAAATTCTGCATCACAGAAAGCTGTCCAAGCCTTTAGTTCTGACTCAGTCATAGAATTTCTAAATTGAGTATCATTCGTAAGTTGTCTAATTTGAGGGCCATCAAAGATACCGGCTTTAATCTTTTACATAGTGAGCTGAGGAAATTTTTGGCAAATGTAAGAAAAGCAGTTCCCATTTTTATCTAGTGATTTTACAAACTGTTGCATGATGCCCAGTTTTATGTGTAATGGTGGAAGGATAATTTTGTCACGAGATACTAATGAATTGTGGACTATATTGTGCTTTACAGGCTCCATATTTGCTCTCAAAGGCCAGTTTGTTCTTACTCAATGTTCTTGTTTAGCTCTACTGTCCCAAAGACATATAAAACAAGGAAACTTGGTGTAACCACTTTGTTGACCGAGAAGAATGTTGACCATTTTTAAATCGACACAAATTAGCCACTTATCGTCATTGTATTTTATTTTGTTCAAGACTAGCGAAATGATACAATATTCCTCCTTTAACTTTGTACTGTGGGCAATAGGTACCCCAGCATATTTATTTCCATTATGTAATAGAATACATTTTAGGCTACGTTTTGAGCTGTCAATGAATAAAGGCCAGTCATTTGGTTCGTATTGCTTCAAGCCCAATTTTATCAACAATTTTTTGATATCTGAACAAAAGGTAATGCCATCTTCTTCGGAAAAATAACACCGTAATTCTGTATCTCTTTCACGATAAAAACTTATTTTAGTATCCGAGGATAGCAAATTTTTTTCTTTTAGTCTTGATGCTAACAATTCTGAAGCTTGTTTAGAAAGATTTAAATCTCTTACAAGATCATCTAACTCATTTTGGGAAAAGCTGACTCAGTCATAGAATTTCTAAATTGAGTATCATTCGTAAGTTGTCTAATTTGAGGGCCATCAAAGATACCGGCTTTAATCTTTTACATAGTGAGCTGAGGAAATTTTTGGCAAATGTAAGAAAAGCAGTTCCCATTTTTATCTAGTGATTTTACAAACTGTTGCATGATGCCCAGTTTTATGTGTAATGGTGGAAGGATAATTTTGTCACGAGATACTAATGAATTGTGGACTATATTGTGCTTTACAGGCTCCATATTTGCTCTCAAAGGCCAGTTTGTTCTTACTCAATGTTCTTGTTTAGCTCTACTGTCCCAAAGACATATAAAACAAGGAAACTTGGTGTAACCACTTTGTTGACCGAGAAGAATGTTGACCATTTTTAAATCGACACAAATTAGCCACTTATCGTCATTGTATTTTATTTTGTTCAAGACTATCGAAATGATACAATATTCCTCCTTTAACTTTGTACTGTGGGCAATAGGTACCCCAGCATATTTATTTCCATTATGTAATAGAATACATTTTAGGCTACGTTTTGAGCTGTCAATGAATAAAGGCCAGTCATTTGGTTCGTATTGCTTCAAGCCCAATTTTATCAACAATTTTTTGATATCTGAACAAAAGGTAATGCCATCTTCTTCGGAAAAATAACACCGTAATTCTGTATCTCTTTCACGATAAAAACTTATTTTAGTATCCGAGGATAGCAAATTTTTTTCTTTTAGTCTTGATGCTAACAATTCTGAAGCTTGTTTAGAAAGATTTAAATCTCTTACAAGATCATCTAACTCATTTTGGGAAAAGCTTTTGGCTCATTAGACATAGCTTCAAAATCAGGATCATTTTGTGATGAGCTTGGTCTTCAATGTCTTGCTCTAATGGTTCAGATATATTTTTAAGCTTTGAAGAGTGAGGTGAACGCTGCACTGGACGTTGAACACAACTAGTACTTGGGTATTGCCATTTAGCTCGATTTTTAGTGTTTAAACCGTTTATGTTCACACTACAAAAATAACAGTCTATGAGATGATTTTGTCGTTCTCGCCAAATAGTCGGTATTCCAAATTTAAAGCACTTCTTTTACCACTTTTCCATAATCTTAAATATTCCACACACGATTTACAAACACAATTGGGAGCCCAAGACTTCTCATTTTTATCCAAGAGCATCCCAAAATACTCAAAATAGGTATTTTTCACCAACTCTCATATAACTTTTCTACTATTGTTAAACGCATATTCTCCGCATATATAACAAAAATGATCTGGATTGTTTAAACAACGTCTCCTTGAACTACTCATGACGCAAAAACTAGAGAAACTAATTTTAACACAGTAAAATATGCCTGTTATCGATTAATATATATGATATAAATTAATATCAAGGCCTTGATTAATATAAATGATGAAATCAAAAACAAAGTAACTCGAGCTGCTCAAAAAATCTTGAGGGTAGATTTGACAAAAACAAGTGATGAGTGAAAAATATCAACCACAGGATTCGCGGCAACAGACAAAAAGTTTAATATTGTAAACCAGGAATTAATTAATTAATTAGGAAGATCTACGCGGATATAAAAAAGATAAATGTGTTTGAAAGCAGAATTAATAGGAGATTGTTTTAAAATAATTTACATATGCACTGGTTAACAAATTATTCGAGAAAACCGTGATCAAAAATAAAAAAGTTGAGCAAAAAATTAAATTTTTCACATTATTTTTGCAATTTCTCTGACGTTTATGAAGATATATTAACAACTTGTATACTGATAGAAGCGGCGAAATGTACTCTTTTCAACGACATCAAAACTGTGTTGATAGAATAAACAGAAACAAAGTTATAGGGCCATACATGCCTTAACCTCTTAAAAAGGGGTTCTTCACCCTATCTAGAAAACTGTAGCTACCATTAAAAAAGTAAGTATACAGTTTTTATCAGGGTACCGAGTACTACCAAATTTGGTTACAAGTGGAGCTGCAACAAACAAAAACTCTTATTTTGTTGACCTGTGTTATTATCCTGGGTGTGGAACTATTGTCGGCAATTAAACCTATACAATCGTTTTTTTTTTTACATATATACAACCCGATCGTTAATATCAAGAGTAGAAGAGCAGCAAATTGATTAATGACTGTGGTAAAATGACAAAATTTTGGTGAAATTTTCAGAGTTGGTACTCATTTTACTACTTTTTGAGAAGTAATGTAACAAAAAAATTTCATTCACTTAAAGAACGTAGAATAGTGGCAAACAGTAAACCACCAATTCGCGATTAGCTGATTCACCACATTTACTAGTTTTAATGCTAGTAACACTTTCATTTGTATACAATATTCACTATTTACCGTTTTTGCAACTCTCACGAATACTTTTTTTAAATATTCAATTAAAACTGTACATTTAGGCATTTTACGAGTAGGTACGGTGGTGAATTATCTACCAAGGATTTGACAGCTTCGACTTACTTTGGCTGTTGAGCCTTCTTATGGTTATACATTCCCATATCCAGTGCATATACATATGTTATGAATACTGACATATAGTGAACGGTCCACCTAGGACTTGACCAAGAGCGGCATCAGACTGGTGAAAGTTGCGTTCCAACATTTTACTACGAAAGAGTAAAACGTTCCCGAAATGGTTGCTATAATCGCCTCCGTCCCTTTACAACCCTGACAGGTATCCGAGTAATTTCACTGACAAGTAGCTGTAGGGATGTACTCCTAATTACCGCCTGTCCTGACTCTGAAAACAAATTCTCATAAATACTTGTATCAACCCTATCGTCGACCTCTTGTTTGGCGACTGTACAACGACCAGTGACAGCTTGTATCGCACTAAAGCAGCGGTCGGCAAAATTGTAAGTTATTGATACGTATTTTAGTTGCTTGTTAGACAGCAACAAGCAAGCACATATGTTAATGTAAATTGGAAAATTAAAATGGAATAGTCATATAGATCCGTTTAGTTACTAAGAAGATACATCTTTTTTTTTTGCTTAAAAAGATTTATTAATTTTATAAGATGAATTTACATGTACATACATGCATACACTTGCTCAGCGACGACTAAATTAATTTCTAAAGAAATAGCGTAATTACGTCACCTATCTGTGTGAACTGAGCCAGATCAATGAAACGCCGACCACTGCACTAAATACCATTATCTTCTTCTCATACTTACAAACATTTCATGTTCAAGAAAGATATAAAAATCAAAGAAGTTATATAACTTCCCTATTTCTTCTTTAAATGGTCATCTAACCGCCTGGGCGATTTTTACCGTCCAACATAGCTCGCCAGTCGTCTCTTCGTTGCGCCAACTGGCGCCAATTGCAAACACCGCGGGATCGCAAATCGGTATCCACTTGGTCCTTCCATCGGAGTGGTGGTCTCCCTCTTCCTCTGCTTCCACCGGCGGGTGCCGATAAGAATACCTTCTGGGCTGGAGCATCTTCGCTCATTCGCACCACGTGGCCTAGCCAGCGAAGCCGCTGTGTTTTAATTCGCTGAACTATGTCGGCGTCTGCGTAAAGTTCTTACAGCTCATCATTAAATCTTCTTCGGTACTCGCCGTCGCCAACGCGTAGAGGTCCACAAATCTTTCGAAGAAGCTTTCTCTAGAATACTCCCAGAGCCGCCTCATCAGATGTTGTTAGTGTCCACGCTTTCGACCATAAAGCAGGACGGGTACGATGAGTGACTTATAGAGTGTTATTTTCGTTCGTCGAGAGAGGACTTTACTTTTAAATTGTCTACTCAGTCCGAAGAAGCATTTGTTTGCAAGAGTAATTCTTCGTCGGATTTCTAGGCTAACTTTATTGTTGGTGTTAATGCCGGTTCCCAGGTAAACGAAGTCCTTTACTATTTCGGAATTATTGCTGCCAACACACACCTCTCGTTGCATTGGATCTCAGCGTTGCCTTGTAGGATTCGTCCTTTCTTTTCGTTGCAGCGCCGCACTCTGCATCATCATACCAGTTGTTTCTTCGCGTTCGCCGGAATTCAATTACTTCTTGGGCTGCGATACGGTGTGCTCCTGAGGTATGAACCCACTGCTCATGCATTTCACTAGGTTGAATTGTCCTCTCAGAGAGCAGGTGTGGGAGGCGGTCTGTTGCGATTGCAGCTTTTCGACGTCCAGCTTTCCCTGCGTTTTTTCTTGCACCTGTTTTGTCCTACAGAGGCGAGTACGAATCTTGGCTTCTACTAGGTAGTGATCAGAGTCGATGCTAGGTCCTCGTATTGTGCGAACATCTAAAACGCTGGAAGCATGACGCCCGTCTATCACAACGTGGTCGATCTGGTTGCATGTTTTTCGATCGGGGGACAGCCATGTAGCCTGATGGATCTTCTTGGGCATAACCCTAGTGCTGGATATGACCATGTTTCGGGCACCGGCGAAGTCGATCAGCCTGAATCCATTTGGCGAAGTCTGATCGTGGAGACTGGACTTCCCGACAGTGCGGCCGAATACACAGATGATATAAAGCTTTTGTACGCAAAACTATTGCCCATTAAATATATGTATGATCCTTTTCAAAATCTTTCGTAAGAAACTAGGTGTGGACCTTAACCGATTTCCCCTATTTTTTTCCGGAACATACCTCGTATTGATATAAATACGTGTGGTAAATTTCGTTTCGATATCTTGAACGGGTTTTGATTTATGATTAATATTATTTCTAAATTTTACTTAATCAAAAGTGGGCAGTGCCACGCCTATTCTCTAAAATTTCTAGAAATATTTATTTTTTGCCTTAACATTCGAAATATTCTGTATATAAAACGTAGGCGTGATTATCATCCGATTTCGCCTATTTTAAATAGAGCTCGGAGATGAGTGCCAAGGAACCTGCATATAAAAATTCAGTGCGATATCTCAAAATTTACTGAATTTATCGTGTTAACAGACGGACGGACGGGCATGACTTAAACAATTTCTCTTATCCTCCGGAACATTTTGATATTCATAAGTGAATATCTATCTCGATCCGTTTATGCCTACCTACTGCCGTTAGGCGGCTAAAGTTAATATATCTTGTGTGCGTAGCACTACTAAGTATAAAAACAATTACCACTGTTTTGGGGTAAGCAAAACAAAAAAAAACAAAATTTTCAAAGGAAAATAAAGTGTAACTAAGGCGATAAACGCAAAAAAAAAGAAAGAAGCCAGAAACTAGGTAAATAAAAAAAGCATAGATCGCCAACTTTCGTGTGTATGTACATGCGAATATTAAAGTTAAACAAGTACAAGAAGACTTTATAACTTTCATGAATACGCATCACGGTTTAAAGTGGCCGATCTTTACTCACAATTAGTACAAACTCTGCAAAACTATTAATTTAAAGATACATAGCCCAAACCCCATTTATCGGAAAAATCGATTGCTTGTTATGTTGGTCCGATCTAGGTGATTTTCACTACACGCATTACATATATAATAAGTACAAAACCTTTCCTAGCTTTTTCCTTGCTAGAGTTATAGACCAAAACCCGTTTATCGGAACAATCGATTGTATGGGAGCTATGCGTTGTATTGGTCCGATCATGCTGGTTCCGACAAATGATTAATGTTTTACAAAATGGCTGCCTCTTACCCAATTTCATCGAAATATCTCTAAAACTGAAAAACGGAATAGTTTGCGTTCAAACAGACAGACGGACAGACGGACATGGCTAAATCAACTCAGCTCATCGTCCTGATCATTTCGGTATACTTATTGGTTGGTCTATCTCTTCTTCTTCCCGTACTTACAAACATAGGACAAAAGTTATAATACAATTTCATGTTCATGAAAGGTATAAAAAGAACGCGCAAACGAAAAAGAAGCAAAGAACTGAAAATAATATTTATGCGATCAAAAAGCGACATGTAAATAAAAAAACTATTATCTACCAGCCATGTACAAAAAGATCTACCAAATTTGGGAAACATCTATTAGGGTTATTTATTTCCGTACATTTTTTTCAACTTCTCAGCAATCTAAAGTACTTGCAATTTTAACTTTATGTATAAACAATTTTTTATTTTCCATTTTGAAATACTTAGGTAGATTTACAATAATCGGTTTTATGAACCTTCGAAATTTCGTGTATGGCGCACTGGTTCACAAGTAGGAGTGGTGCAAACTGCACCAACTATCTCGGTATAAGGCTTTTGAATATCACATATAAGGTTCTACGAAGCGTATTGTTCGAAAGACTGAAGCCTGACGTGAATAGACTGATTGGACCCTATTAATGTAGCTGCAGACCAGGTAAATCTGCCATCAACCAGATTTTTACAATGCGACAAATCTTGGAAAAAACCCGTGAGAAAAGCATTTACACACATCACCTCTTCCTAAAGCCGCTTTTGATAGCAGGAAAACTTATACCGCTGTTAAAAATGATGTTTACCAACACCACCGTCATGGTCAGAATCGGGCTGGACCGCTTAGAGCCGTTCGAAACTAAACTAGGTTTCAGACAGGCTGACCCCCTATCGTGGAATTTCTTTAATTTGATGTTGAACTAGTACACTCGCACGACAAGTTAACACAACAGAGATAGATGGTGACTGCACTCATGAATGTTACCAGGGGAAAGAGAAATATCACTAATGTTTACGAATACGAGGTAACTGCACTTATGCATATAAGCAGGAGAAACAGAAAAAGCATGAGTGTTTACGAATACGAACAAAAGAGGAGATGGCAATACATAACACCAACTTCTAGTTGAGTAAGATAGCACCCATAGCAGTCATGATTACGTGAGGCTATGGAAGCAGAAGGAATCCAGACTGATGATCATGTCGACAAAATAAAATAAAAACAGGAGTCTCCGACACAACATGATTGGCAGTATTGCTTCAGATATCGACTACAACGGAGGAACAAAATTGAGGACTAAGTAGAGACTTTGAAGGGACGTATCCAGGAGCTGCAACTGAACCGTCCAACTGCTTCAACGAGCGTACTCAAAGTAAACATTTTATGATTCTGTTCCTTTCCATTTATTCAAGCTACAGTTAAAGAAGACGGCAGCAGTGAATAATTGGGGCACTGAAAACAAAGTTGCCGCATTATTAGTGGCATTGAAGGGACCCGCACCCGAAATCTTACAGACTATTCCCGAGCCCGAAAGGATCAGTTATTATGCATTTGGGGTGTAGTGGAGAGACATTATGGTAGTGAACTCTAGAAACAGATAGACCAAGTAGAGCTACTAAATCGTTTCCAGAAACCTAATGAGAATTTGCAGGAATTTGTATAGGAGTATTGAAAGGTTGGCCCAGGCAAAAATACAAAGTTTCATAAATGGAATACGTGATGTGGAGACGAAGTCGGCCAAATATGCAGGAAACAGCCTCGCTTTTAAGTATGCTTGAGTACAAAGCTCACCGCGTGGAAGTAGAGCGGCCAGACTGGTCAGACGAAAATCTTGAAGCATTGCATGCAAGCAACACATACATGATGGCTTTATCAAATGTTTAAAGGAGAGAAAATCTGGTAATAGTTTGCAGCACCAGCTCCAGCAACGCAGGGTGAGCGTCTCCCCATCCAAACAACCGTTAAACTAAAGAGGGTCAGCCCGAACGGGCGAAGGCTGGTACCCACAATTGAATGCCCCATAATCTCTGAATCACGATTCGGACAGAAAGCGAGAAATCTTACTATTGGAGGAATTGTGGAGGGAAAAGAACGTTTAGTGACCGCAGATTCCATCATTTTATCGGAATTAGCCAACAAGAAGGTGAGACCATTGCACGTCACCGCACAGCACAAATTTATAGTAACAGACATTGTTGATGAAATCATAATTGGCGTTGCTTTCTTAGCGAGGAATGCATCAAGAACGACATGGAAAAGCAGATTTGGAGCTATAAGAATATGGATGTGCCACTTAATTTTGATTATGAAAAAAAACTACGGCCGTAAGCGAGTAATGGTGGAGGAGAGCCGACAAATTCCACCGAAGTCAGAAGCAGACATCTGGCCAAAGATTGACGGAGATTATGGGACAAACAAACTGTGCGTTGTCGAGGGAGCAAACATATCAAAGACGAATATACTGGCTTTGTCAAAACAAGATGGATATATACCGGCAAGAGTACTTAATGAGTTCTAATCACCAATGAAACTTTCCAAAGGAGATAATTGGGGCAATGCCAGGAGAAGGTCGAGATTGAACCAAATTTTACTCAAATACTCGAGCATATTTGATGAGGATGGTTTTAAGCCAGGTCGGACCTACGTTGGAAACATCAAATTGATACTGGTTATGCAAGACCAATCCCCCAAGCTCTCAGTAGTGTTCCTCTGGACAAACGCTAAGTGGTACTAAAAATTATACAAGAAATAAGTGACAGCGGCGCTATCGAACAATCAGCTAGCCTATGGAGCTCACCGGTAGTACTAGTAACTAAGAATGGCGGAAAACGAGGTTCTGTGTGGATTACAGGAAGTTGAACGACAAAATGCAGGACAGTTATCCATTACCAAAAATCGACGATACTCTGGACTCGCTATCTGATACGAAGTGGTTTTCCAAAGTGGTTTTCCACTGTGTACATAGGTAGAGTGCGTCAAACATTTCTACAAGTACCTCCACGTCAGGACAGACCACGAAGCGTTGAAATAGCTGTTGCGACTAAAAAGTTATGATTTTTCCATAGAGCATTGCGAACGTAACACCCTCGGAAATGCAGATGCAATGTCACGGCGACCGTGTCAGGCGAAAGTCCTGTTGCCAAATCATATTGTGCTCAGTCACCAACTGGTATCCCATTGCTTACATCGAATATGGCCCATGTATTCGAAATCTCATAGTTCACTTGCGGGTTTTATTGGAGTTACAAATACCTTAGATCAGAAAATCAAGCAGATATGCTATTGGGTTAGCTGCCATCAGTAGGGCGCGGAGTGCATTGCTTTGTGAGGACCGAAATCGACCAGCCATAGGCAAATAAAACAGTATATGACAAGTGCGGCATTTGAGAGGATTTCCATGGATGTAGCTGGTCCATTTCCTAGTAACAAGTTCGAAAGCCAGTCTATACTAGTAGTTATGGACTATTTTAATCTATTCCAAATCAAGAGGCACAAACCATAGCAGGAGTGTTCACTAGCAATTGGGTAGCGATGTTTGGTGGACCGATTTAGCTGCATTCGGACCAAGGCAGGAATTTCGAATAACTGTACTGCTTCCTCAGCCAGACGGCATAGTGGAACAATTCAGTAGCAGCTTGGAGGAACACCTAAGGAAGGTGGTTGATAAGATACATAAGGATTAAGATACTCATATCCCCTCGTTCCTTATGGCATATCGATCTTGAGTAAGTGTGACAACAGGTTAGACTCCTGCAAAGGTAATTTTTGGGAGTTATCTTCGATTCCCAGCTGACTTGAAGTTTGGGATAAATGATGATACAAGAATAAATGCTCGGAAATCTACTGGCATGTTGGAAGAGGAAATGACGGAAATACACGACCGTGTGCTACAACGGACTTAGACTATGAGCGATAAGATGAAAGCCAAGTACTACAAAGCAATAAATTTGAAAGGTCTCGTGGTAGGAGAATTAATGCTGCTTTACACCCCACAACGTAAGAAAGGTTTGCCCGCGAAACTGCAATGTAACTGGAAAGGCCCACACAGAGTTTGGTTCGGGAAATTAGGTGAATGTCAGTGTACCGATGGTTACAATCATGCATGTAAGCAGGAGAAAGAGAAATAGCACGAGTGTAAAGAAGATATGGCGATCCATAACACCGACCCTTCGTAAGATAGCACCCTGTCGGACTATAAATATCAGCAACCGAACAAGGCATGATGATCCACTTATTTTCAAGTGATGCACAGTGACTTTACTGTGGAGTTACCTAACTCGTAAGTTTGTATTGCGTTTATTGCCTGTAAATAAAACCAACATTCATAAACCGTATTCGTGCATGTGTTTATTTGACCTTATAGTGATCGAACCAAGGAGGAATCATCGAATTCGTCACAACATCATTGGCCTTAACAATCGCTGACAAATTTTTTGCTTACTCAAAACTAAGAAAAGAAGCGGAAAAATGGGTTTGGTGGTGAACGAGGGCAAAACAAAGTACATGTTGTCAACAAGCAAAGAATTAGCGCTTTGCGTCGGGCAAGCGCCGCTGTTGGCAGCCAGAATTTCGAAATAGTAAAGGCCTTCTTTTAGCTGGGAAACTGCATAACTACCAACAATAATGTCAGCCACGAAATCCAACAAACAAATCCTTCTTCGAGCTGAGTAGGCAATTGAAAATAAAGTCCTCTCTCGACGAACGAAAATACCTATTTATAAGTTAAGGCCCCGCGGTTTCGCTGGATAGGCCAAGTTGTGCGAAGATGCCCCGGCACAGACGGTATTCTTATCGGTGGAAGCAAAGGTAAAGGGACCCACCACTCTGATAGAACGACCAAGAAGAGATCGATTTGCGATCCCGCGGTGTTTCCAATTGGCGCAACCAAGAAACGACTGGCGAGCTATGTTGGAGGGTAAAAATCGCCCACTGAAGGAAAAGAGTAAAAAACCCGTATTTTGCGATACACGAAAAATCTCAAAAGCAATTTCGAAGAGAGTGAAATTTCCCACAGGACCTGTATAATATTTTAAAAGGTGGCTTAGCATTCGAAATATACTAATATTTTGCTTGACTACCTATAACCAAAATTTTGCAAAAATTAATAACGCTAGTATCCATCTGTTATTCTGTTATTTCAAAGAACTAATTTTATTCTTTATTAAGGTCTTTTTAAAGATTAAATAAAGATATAAAGTCAAGTCGTGAAAAATATTACCAAAACCTCTTTTTATCAGCACAAGGTAGCTCTAAAGAGGAATGGGATGCAGTAAAGGGGGATTTTAAACCGAAATTCTAAACCAAAGTCCAGCTACATGGAAAGTCCAGCTAAACGAAAGTCCAGCGTGGATGGTGTGGATATGGCGAACTGAATAACTTTTTTGTAATTGTAGGAGTAGTTTCTTACAAAATGAGAAATGCAATGAGCTGCGTATGCCATACAATTCAGTAATAAGTTTTCATTTGATTGGATCAGGTTCAGAAATTCTTAAAATAATCAAAACTTTAAGCAATGCTGCTATAAGTGGTAGTGACAACACATCAAATTGCAAGTTAAAAAGAATAGATGTTGTTGAAATAAAAAAACAACTTTTTAGTTTAGGTATAACCTCTGGAGTTTTTCCAGAAGACTTAAAATGTGCCACAGTAATAATACTCTTTAAAAAAGACAAGAATAAATACAGGCCTATCTATATCTTTCCTATCTTCAACCTTAAAAAGCTTTGAAAGAACTGCAAAAGGTCGGAGTTTAGCGTATTTAAATAAAATAAATTTCTTTAGTCCGAGGCAATTCGGTTTTATGTCCGGGTTATCAACTGAAGATGGTCTTATAGACTTTTCTTCCTTTATAAATATATAAGGCGATTGAATATACAACGTGCTGTGCTTGACATTTTGTAGATACTAGAGTTCGCCCAGTGGTTGAAATTCAACCAATAAACTTTATTTTATTTTATTTTTTTGCTGTAGGTATGTTTTATCCGCCTTTTTTTCTTCCTTTCTATGTCGTTCCTTTCCTCTAACATATTATTATTTTCCTTGATTTCTTTTTTTACTCCCTTATTTTATTTTTTACTTTCCTCCATATTTGCTCATATTTTACATTGCTTGCTTAATGTATCCAACAAAGCAACTTTTCGTGCTCTCAGGAGAGCAGCTGACACTGGGCATCGTAGCCAGTAATCAATACAATAACAACAACTAAAGCAAAAATGCATGACACAACAGAGTATCTATAGTGCGAATACTTATTTTTCATTGGTCCACTACCAACTCTTCGCACTCACAGTGAGAGCCGACCACACGAATAACACAAAAACATGCATGGCAAGTCTACTCACACTACTACGGCTCTTAATTTTTTCCTACAAAGCAGCTCCTCGGCCATGCTCACGATTCAGCATAGTACACAAAAAGCAAGTACACACACACAGCGTGTCTATAGTGTGAATAAGTGAATGTGTAGTGGTTTGACTTTTATATTAAAATGATTTTTTAATTTTTTTTTATTTACGGATAAAAGTACACCTCAAAATTTCCTATCTATACATATATAATTTGTATACCTTAGAATTATAGTTTAGCAGAAAACGGTTCTACATTGCATTCATCTTGTCTATTTATATATAAGATAACCAAAGCATTTGATATGGTAGGCCATATTATTCTACTGAGCAAGCTTAGATCCGCAGGTTTTTGAGGCAATATTCTTAGTTGGTTTAAGTCATACTTAAACAATGAAGTTCAGGAAGTTAAATAATCAAAGCGAACCAAGGCCTACATATATCTTAGGAGTCCCACAAGGCTCTGTTCTTCGACCTGTCTTGTTTTCGATATACCTTAACTCTATATTCTCGTTGCCATTTATTGGCAAAGTAATAGCCTTTGCTGATGAACTTGCCATTCCATATGGCTCAAAAAATCCATTAATTCGTTTTTCTGATATCAATCACGATGTGTTTATGTTACGATCCTGGTTCGCAAGTCAGAAGCTCGTGGTAAGCAGCAGGCCAGAGTTGGTGTATTTCAGAATTTGCGGAAAGGAAATACCAAGAAACGAAATTTTCTTTCACGGTTCTAGGTGTATGCGCCATCGTTTGATTTCAAATAATTGTCCTACAAAAACTCTGCCAGCACTTTTGTCCAAACAAAAATTTGTGACCGTAAAGGCTTCAAGATTGAAGTGGTCTCTAATTTTATATATTTGGAAGTTATATTCGTCAAAGATCTTATTGGGTCATCACATATTTTTGCATTGAAATAGTACATGCTATCAGCGGTTCGTTCTTTCTATAACCTTAAACGGCTGTGCTCAGGTCGAATATTGGCATTAGTGCATCATGAACTAGTCCACTCAAAGTTACTCTAAGTATACGGTTTCAGTTTCTGCGGTGATGCATACGCTAGAAATGTCTCATCCGAAGAATTTGTAATGCGTGCCGTCTGTTACACTCTATCATTCCCACAACAGCCGGTTCTATCGCACCGGAATGACTCGGATTTTTATATCCGACTAAGGGCTGTTATTTCGACACTACCCTGCCTAACCTGTCACCTTTTCCCCTAACACTGGCATCCTCCGAGCAGCTACTTGCAGCAGGGCTGCTCAAAACACTCCTGCTCCGGGCTGGTGTTGAATCCAACCCGGGTCCAGAAGAATGGATCTGCTGCGTCTGCTGGAAGATTTACTTTAAACGTTCACACTCCATCCAATGTAATTCTTGTAAAAGAATGTTGCCCAAAACTAGGTGCTCCGGGCTAAATCCCTCCACAAACAGGCCCCCTAGTTTCTTCAAAACTTTTGTGGCCCCTTGCTGTTCATGCCAACGACGATCCAGTGTCGTACCGCCACAATCTTCAGAAACAGTCTCAACGGCTAACAGCACTAATAATGCCCAGCAAGTAGTGTGTAACTCCCGCTGCCGCTCACGCCAAGCAGCCGCTCACAGCTACTTTCTACGTGGCACCTCTTTTTCAGATGTGAGCAATGCTGAGCGACAGCCGACCCGCCTCCCACTTTCAACCACCCCTTCTTCTTCCAGCACTAGCACTAATGTAAGCCAAAGCCACCAGCTCCTGGTCCTTTACACCATGTGCTCTGTTTGTCGGTTGAGACTATATACACCTGCGACATCAATCAAATGCAACTCCTGCCTTGGCCTATGTGACCTGTTTATATGTTCTCAACTCGGTAACAGGAACTTATGGACTGATACGTACGTTGCGCCATGTTGTCGAGCTTCGCAACCTACAACGTCGACCGATTCGCCACCTTCCGGTGCTTCGGATCCCTCGTCTTCCAGAGTGCGACGCAGTGCGCGACCCAGCCTGCTTCCACCGAGGCATACGCACCAGTCCTTGACTCCCAGCGTGAATATTTTTCCCCCTTCGCACTTTGGTGTCCTACAGCTGAACTGCAAAGGTCTAACCGGCAAAGTAAGTGAAATAGTGAGTTTTATGAAGCGGCAGGACATCAAGATCGCTGCCATTCAGGAAACAAAGTTAAACGCCCGATCAGATCTTCGGACTTGTGACGGCTACAACATCCACCGGCGTGACCGAGAGAGCGGACTTGGGGGCGGACTCGCCTTCATTACTCACCAATCTGTGTAATATCGTATATTTGAGGCTGACGTCGACCCGAGGGACAACCTCTTGGAACGTCAAGGTATGGTTATCCGGACAGGCGACGTCGACCTAGAAATCATCAACATTTATATACCTCCTGCCACGTGCTGTCCGATGGATTACCACCCTGACATCAGTGCGTTACTCAGAGGCAATAATCGTGTAATGCTCGGAGACTTCAACGCACACCACGATCTGTGGCACTCAAGCTTACAGGTTGATGGTAGGGGACAGGAACTGGCTGAACAAATAGACGATTCGACGTTTTGCACTGTCAACGGGGATGCCCCCATGAGAGTTGCTGTAAATTGTTCCAGTTCGCCAAACCTCACAATTGTCAGCGCGGGTCTCATAAACTGCGTTGAATGGCGACCAATGCTCACTCTTGCATCGGGTCATTTACCTCTCAATCGATCGCCCCAATGACTTTGTTCCTTCTGAGAATCGCACCTTCACTAATTTCAGTAAAGCTGATTGGGTTGGTTTTCTTAATTTCACTGAGATCATCTTCGCTGTTCTTCCCACCCCGTCTGATGTACGAGAAGGGGGAAAAGCGTTTCGCATGGTCATAGCTTCAGCCTCCAATCAATATATTCCGTCAGGTAGAATTAAGGAGATACGTCCGTATTTCCCCGCAGAGGCAGCGGCCCTGGCTAATGAACGTGACCTTCGGTGATAAGGTACAGTCGAAACCAAAGAGATGCGCGAGCGCTTTCTGCCAGCAATTTGTACTGCATCCTCCGGTTGACTAGGAAATCAGGCGTGCCATTAGGGAAGCGCACAAACGTAAAAAAAGCTAAGCGCCCATTGCCATCACCACGACGGAGGTTCGGGAGGCCATACGGGGGTCCAGAAACTCCAAATCTATTGGCCCAGACGGTATATCCATTCTGATGCTAAAACATCTCAGAGAAGAGGGAGTAAGGTACCTAACAACTGTCGTCAATCTGTCTATGACCACCTTTGTCATTCCAGAAAGATGGAAACAGGCAAAGGTGGTGCCACTACTAAAGCCCGGAAAGCCGGCTGACGAGGAGGAGTCCTATCGACCGATATCACTCCTCTCGCCAGTAGTGAAGACCCTGGAGACGGTCTTGCTCCCCTATTATACCGCTAACTTGCGACTAGCCGAACATCAGCATGGATTCCGTAAAATGCATAGCACTACCACCGCGCTAAACGCCATCACCACAGAGATAGGTGTCGGTCTCAACCAATCTCGTCCAAATTACAGGACCGTGCTAGTTGCGCTTGATCTGTCGAAAGCTTTCGATACTGTAAATTATGCGCAACTCATTAACGACCTGGAGGTTTCAAATCTTCCCCCCTGTCTAAAGCGTTGGACCGCCAACTATCTGAGTGGCCGGCAGTCATCGGTTGAATTTAGAGGCGAAAGATCAAAACCACGTATAATTAAGCACGGGGTGCCACAGGGTGGTGTCCTATCCCAGCTTCTGTTTAATTACTACATATCGAGGCTCCCTTCCCCACCAGAAGGCGTCTCGATCGTCTCCTACGCCGATGACTGCACGATCCTGACGACGGGCCCCTCCGTAGACGAGCTCTGCTCAAGAATTAATTCCTACCTTCCATCCCTATCCGGTTTTTTCGCTGCACGAAATCTGACATTGTCACCGACCAAATCCTCGGCCAGCGTATTCACGACGTGGACAGCGCAGACGAACATGGAATTAGAAGTCTACGTCGACGGCATTAAGCTTCCGAAGTTACATTTGTGTGGGTTAAGCTTTAGTCGAAATTTTCGGCAAGTTTCAAAAACTTTCGCAAGATTTTTCAAGTGATGCTCTTCGCTACATCCAATGACAATAATATCATCTATATATAAAAATCCTTCTTTTGGTGAAATACCCGAGAAAGCTATGGGCATCATCCGCGAAAACGAATTGGGAGCAACATTCAGTCCGAAGGGCAAAACCTTCCATATGAAAGCACCTCGCTCCGTACTAAATGACGTGATATCGCGCGAGTCGACATGGAGTGGGATTTGGTGAAATCCTGAGAAAATATCCAGCGTGGAAAAAATCTTTGCTCTACCTAGATTGTCTAATATATCATCAACGCGGGGTAGAGGAAATTTATCAGCTATAAGATTTTTATTGATCGCGCGGAAATCAACACATTCTATAGGCTTTTTGGCCTTCATTGCTTTTTTTTGGAACCAAAATTAAAGGACTGTTATAAGTTGAGTTACTTTCTTCTATCAGATTATTTTTCAAAAGATTTTTTACTTGCCTATCAATTTCTTCTCGCTGAGAATATGGTAACCGGTAATTTTTCATATAAACAGGCGTTGGATACTTTACTCGCAGTTTCTGTTCATAGAAATTATTTATCGTCATGGCATCGTCCTTTAATGCGAATATATCGGCATATTCAAGGCATAAGTTTAATAATTTTTCACTTCCAGTGCTAGATACAAGGTGGCGCAAAAGTAATCCTCCTATCAGAAAATGCTATACATTTTGCGATTGGCCCCTAAAGTCAGTTCTGTTTTGACATTTGTGTAGTAAACACATGCGAAATACACGTTAATAAACAATGTTACGCCACACTGCTCCAGAACGCGGAATATTGCTGACTATTTATTTGACCAATAATCGGTCGGTGAAAAACGGTTACTGCGCAAAAGTAATCCTCCTATCAGAAAATGCTATAAATTTTGCGATTGGCCCCTAAAGTCAGTTCTGTTTTGACATTTGTGTAGTAAATACATGCGAAATACACGTTAATAAACAATGTTACGCCACACTGCTCCAGAACGCGGAATATTGCTGACTATTTATTTGACCAATAATCGGTCGGGGCCAAACGGTTACTGTGAATGGTGAGCGCCACAGAGCAATGATCAACGAGTTCTTTTTACCGCAACTTGATGAATTGGGATTGGAAAACATGTGGTTCCAATAAGACGGTGCCACAACCGATATGCTGAACATCGGAAGCTTACTTTTGCGCCACCTTGTATTTATGGTTTGAGTATAGTTGTCAATTCGTTTATGCGTTTTACATCTGCTGCTGTATTTGTAATGGAATAGACATTGTAGTTACTTAGCGGTTCTGACTGAACGTGACAATTGTTAACAAGCTTTACTTTATCTGTTATATTAATAACTTTTAATATAGGATTGCTGCTGTTTGCAATACATTTTGCCGTGAAAACGCCTTCGAAAATTTCTTGCGACTCTATGAACAGCTCTCTAATGGGTTCACCCAAGTTGAAGATGCGGTATACCTCGCACCTAGGTGGTATGATGCATGTGCCGCCGTTTGTGCCAAGTAAAATTGGAATCTGCAATTTTTTGTTGCGTAGCCAAAACGAAAGACGATCATTTGCGTAATTTATGTTACATCTATATTTTTTGAGGAGATCTTTGCCTAGAACAGCATCTGAGGGAATATTAAAATTTTCTGGAACGACATGTAATATATGTTTAAAAAAAATAGTCCGATTTTGTTAAAGTTGTTGTAATTTTCCCGAGAGAAGAAACTGTACCTGATGTGACACCTATTATGGTTATTGTATCATTGCTGTCTATGGGCGTATTTTTATTTAAAGAAGACAATTTAATCAAAGAGATGTCTGCCTGTGTGTCTACAAGGAATGTACATCCTTTGTGGGAATCGTTGCAGCCTAGCTCAACAAAATCTGTATAAGCAATATATGGCTGTTTCGTTGTGATTGTTTAACGCATTTACTCGCTTGAGTCCCCCAGTGTTCGCTCCTGAGGGGCTTGGGCGTTTAAAGTGTGCACATTTGACTGTCTACCGTTATTGGTATTGCGTGACATATTGTTATGGCTGTTATTATTCCTGTTGCTTGGAAGTCTTTGGCTCTGTCTTCCATTATTATTAGTAAAATTTGTGCTTCTATTGTTGTTTTGCCTATATCCTCGACTACTGTTATGACCTCGGCTGAAGTTATGCCCATAAGATCCCCTGTTATTACCACGCTATGATCTAAAATTATTACTAGTGCGAGCTCGAAAGCCAAAACCTGCCTCTCTTGTACTTCATTGTTTTGTTCAACTATTAACTTAGCGACGACATCCTTTGGGTCTTTGAATTCTGATGAGGCAAGAATTGATTTGACTAGGCTAGATTTGGCGTTTATTCGGCACACGTTGACTGTTTGCTCAACTGCCATCTCATGAGCTTTTGTTTGAGTTATGCCTTCTGTAATTAAGGAACGTTCAAGGGCCTCGGCTAGCTCTTCTACACGCTTTGAAAAATCTGAATGGTTATTGTTAGCTACATGTAACGAAGCAATTTTGCCCGCGACAACCTTCGAATTATCTGGCTTTATTCTTGCGCGAAGAGAACTTTTTATATCATTGGTACAGGAAATCGTTGTAGGAAGGGCTTCACGAGCCTTTCCTTCTAATTTGGATTTCAGAAACGCTATTAATGTGGGTATTAAATTTTCCTCGGCTAAGCTTTTAATTAAATCTTTTTTATCGATGAACGATTCGAGCGCTAATGGGTCTCCCGAATAATTATCACGAGTTATAGACGCGCACATAGTTATGAAGGATTTTTTTTCTCCACGGTAGCCATAATTAAATTTTCTGAAATGATGTTTGTTGTGTAATAATTATTATCAAAACTGATTAAATTGTCTAAGGCAGATAAAGAAGAGTGCCTTTTAATATTTTCTCCGGAAACTTGTAGAGTATGATATAAGAACTCGTCATCCGACTCGTAATCTTTAATAACACCTTCCTGCAAAAATGAAGTAAAATCTTGTGGAATTTGAATTGTGCATTGCAATTTAACAAAACATTTTTTGAGCTGCTCTCTACAACGTACTATGATATCATTAATGGGTTTGGCGTTATCATTTGGAAGGCATTCTATGTTTAAGGATATAATAGAATTATAAGACTCGATAAGTAGCGTTTTGTATTCCGTTAATTTTTCTTCATTTGTAGTTAAAGGCCGATTTTGTAAAATTCTTTTTGTGATTTTTATAAATGAATCTTGAGCTTCTTTAGCTCTTACTTCGATATCACACATATCAATTTGAAAATTTACCGTAAAATATCTCGCATCCTACTTCCGTTGCTAATTTAATTTTGTACATCGTTCTACTAACCATTTATTTATTCTACTATTTAATCAAACTATAAATTTAATTATAAAATCCCTAGCTTTAATTTTATTTATTTTTTAACTTTTCCCACCTATTTATTAAGTAGTTTAATTATGTGTTAGTTGTATGTAAAAAGTTTGTAAATTGTGTATGTAAAAGAAAAATATTTAAATAATTTTGAACTTAGCTGCCCCACTGTAGCTTTTCTCTCCATAGTTTTGTATGTTGCTATTTCCACCTGTTCGTACTGCTGCCGGTCCGTTTGGTACGTTGAAGCTCTGCCGTATATCGCCGCGACGTCAGTTTCTGCTGCTTTGTATACGTCCTTATGCTGCTTGGTTTTAATTTCTTACTTGTTTGCTTGTTGTTTTTTATTTTTTCAATTATGTACTTAGGTATCCGTGTTTTATATATGTACCATTATGTATTTATTTCCCGTTTTGTACCGCCTCTAGTATTTTAAGTTTTGGCATGATTTTACGGGTTTAAAAAAATTGACTGTACACCTTTTTATTTTTAAGTACATATTTACTCATATTTATGTGAAATGTTTTTGCTGGTATATGTAGTTTCTTTCTTATTTTTTTTTTGATGTGTTGTTGTTTTTGTGATTAGTCCATATTTTTGCATTTTATTCGGCGATTACGATTTTAAAACGTTTTAATAATTGCATTAATGTACTTTTGTTGTTTTTTTTTTCCTCTTCACCTTAAATGTAGTGTAGCATTTAGCTGTGTAGCCGTAAAAGTTATTAGGCTTTTAGTGCAACTGCACTCACGAAAAATGTTTAATAATTTTGCGAAATGTTCGCTTCTGCACTATAATATACATATGTGTATATCTATTTGTATTTTTATTAGTTTTTCTTGTATTTAGTATTTATTTAATGTTTGTTAATTGATATGATTAACTTTTATTTGAATTTTCTTCGTTTTCACTGTCTGTGCCGCGGATCAGTTTTTCTTTTCTCGGTAATTATATTTATTTTATTTGTCCTGTCACGGTCGCCATGTAAAGGCACTTACTTCTTGTGGTTAACGGCCACATAAAAATAACACGAGCGGACAGCTTCAAGGTTATGCTTAGACTGACTCTTTATTAATTTAAGTTAGAGACAGTTACATGATGTCTGAGTATCGTATGATTAATACATACAAGGACTATCGGTAAATTAGAAAAGGTAATACTTATAGGCTAATGGTGTTTACAGACTAGGAATAAATGTAATTTAGATTATTCTATAATTAATAGGCGCTGGCACTACACTATTTCAAAAATTTTTTATAAGGAGTGTGTTCAGGATGTGGCGAGTGTGAGTACACCAATTTGTACTCACAAAAGTACATCAACAACAATAGCCCATGATGGAGCGCCGCTCACTAGCTAATCATATGTACACACCAATGTACAGATATGCTTCTGCATATACTTACATATATGCATAATGCAGGTATACTCATTTCTGGTTATGGACATATTTTGGTCAAGCGGTACATAGAATCACGCCATCCGAACGAACATATAAATGTACCTGGCAGTTCAGGCGTTTTCTTTATCGCTAACATTTTGGTGCCTCCTGTGAGGACTGATTAAAATTTATGTCGAAATGGCGGAATTGAAATTGCGAGCATCAGCAATTACAGCCATCAAAAAAATTTGGGATAGGGTGCCGTCGCTCCAGCCAGGGGTGTACGACCAATTTCCAACTGGAGCAAGAGTTGAAATCGCTGTCAGACCACTTTACCCGATTAACTACAAACCATGACCAGTTCGTGTGGACGGCAGCAAATAGTGACGTACAAGCACACGATTAGTTATGGGAAGAGGTCGAAGACATCATGCACAATACGGAGTATCCAGAAGCTTAGAAGATAGGCAAACTCAGACAAGCAGTAAGTGCCAGTGGGGTCCCCTTAGTTGGCAGCGTATACTTTGGCGACTATGCAGAGTTGTGGCAAGCACTGACCGAACGATTTGACAATAAGAAACTGCTCGCTGAAACGCATGTGTACGGGCTCTTCGGGTTATGGGACAGCCAGTGTCCAAATGGGATGCTATTGTTGTACCCTTGGTAGTTTCGAAACTGCCACTGACACCCCACGTGAGTGGAATATGGAATGCTCACCCAATGAAATTCCGAAATTGGAAGAACTTATTTCTTTCTTGAGTCAGCGCGCTCACAGTCTGAGTACGGCACTTGCGACGTGTAACAACGGAGCTGACGCAGGACCTCGTAGCAAAAATCGTGGCAGTGCACAATGTGCAGTCAAATCACACGTGGCAACGTCCTGAGAAGCCAGATGCGCCTGCTGTACAGGAATGCATCGTATAACAAAGTACCCACGGTTGTTCGCCATGGACCTAGAAGAACGCAAAGAGGCATTGAAATCTGCAAGGTTGTGTTTCAACTGCCTCAAACCTGGCCACGTGGTAAAACAATGTTCGTCGGGCACCTGTCGTCACTGTGGTCACAAGCATAATTCATTGTTATGTCGCGCAGCTCAAACAACAATTAATACAGTATCGTCAACGCCAGCGGCGACCACACTTCCTCAACCAGTCGTGACATCCACAGGTGCCAGAGGCCAGAATCTTTCACTAAAGTCGTCTGCTGTCACCAATTTTACCAATGCAAATCCTACTTTTTTGTTGGCTACAGCCTGCGTATATGCATATGGTGACCCAACCAACCAACAACTAACCCGAGTGCTTTATGACCCGGGATCGCAGGTCAGTTTTATCACAAATAGGTGAGCTAAAACAGTGGCCGCATCTGGCTAAATTGGAGTTGGCTGATGCCAATTTCGGAACCCCCAGTAACATCGACATCCTTATCGGAGCTGATATCTGGGGCCAAGTCGTCGAAAGCGAGCTGAAGTGCGGCGGTATCAAGGAGCCTCACCCCCAACGAACACGCTTTGGATGGGTTGTTTTCGGCCCAGCATCAGGCACGCAGTCTGCCAACTTGCCAACACTTGCATTCAGCACACAGGTGGTCGAAGAGGATGGGCACTTGGAAGAGCTCGTACGTAGTTTTTTCAAGCTAGAGGAGGTTCCTTCCGAACACTATAATGAGGATGACGAGTGCGCCCGAATCTTTTCATCAACACATTCGCGCACAGCAGAGGGCCGCTACGTCGTGTCTATACCTTTCCGTTCCGATGAGCCACCATTGGGAGAATCATTCACCAACGCCTTACGTCAGTTCCATCATCTTGAAAGACGACTCGTAGGTAATAATTAACGCCGGCATAAATACAAGGTGTTCATGCGCGTATATGTCGAGCTTGGCCACAGGGGCGTATCCAGGACCATAGTGAGGAGGCATCCAACCCATTGAACGACATCCAGTTGGTGGGGGCCACTATCCAGGATCCACTACTCAACATTATATTCCGCTTCCGGCGTTTTCGAATGGCCTTGTCAGCCGACATTGAGAAGATGTACCGGCAGGTACTGATCAAACCCGAAGAGAGAGATTTCCAGCGCATTCTTTGGAGAGAGTCGCCATCAGAAGAGGTTGCTATATATCGTTTGAAGACGATAACGGACGGCATGGCAAGTAGTCCTTACAACGCGATCCGCGCCTTGAACCAATGCGCCTACGACAACTTCAAAACGGTCGGCGACAATCGTCAGGCCACCGGTTGCACGGGATGCAATCCTCTCATCAATCTACGTAGACGACTTCCTTACTTGTTGTGATACAGAAGATGAGGCCCTCATTCTCGCCGCCAATGTGAGCTCGATTTTGTCTAGAGGTCAATTTCTGTTACGCAAGTGGAACTCAAATCGTAGGGAGTTTCTATCACATTTCACGAGTAATAACAATTCTCTTTCAGAACTCGTCATTGTGTCGCCAACAGCAACTGTGTTGGGTTTCGGTGGGATCCAACAACCGACGAACTCTTTTTCACGCGGAACTTTAAAGACCACAGCGGCTCCTTGACGAACCGGCGCGTCTTGAGTGAGGTGGCGAAGCTATTTGATCCTACCGGCATGTTGGCGCCAATAGTGGTTGCCGGAAAGATTTTCATCCAGAACATGGACTTAATTTTACAGCGAACTTGATAGCATAAATCATATACGCATTCCCCGATGGCTGGGAATGACAGTGGGCGCATCCACAACTTTATTTGGATTCTATGACTCCAGTCCGTCTGCATATGGGGCTGTCATTTACTCTAAAAACAGATACGAAGATGGGCACTCAACAGTATCACTGGTAACGCCACGCAACAAGGTAGCGCCACTCAAAAGCTCCACCATACCTCGTCTAGAGCTGTGTGCTGCTCAGTTGTTAGCCGTGACATTTAAAAACGTTTGTGTCGCCCTCCGATTAACAGACACGTCATACTACTTTTGGTCTGACTCCCAGATTGTATTGTGTTGGTTAAGAAAACAACCCACCACGCTTAAGTGTTACATCTCAAATCGTGTGCGTCAGATTCAAGAGCTCACATCACCCGACCGTTGGCATTATGTGAGGTCCGCGCAGACCCGGCTGATTGCGTCAGTCGAGGTATCCGCTCATCTGATCATGTTAATCACCCCCTCTGATGGCATGGCCCACAGTTGCTTCTGGATGCACAGCTGACAAGTTTGTCCGACCTCAGATTACCTGATGACGAACTTTCTGTTGCGCAAAGTGAAATTCGAGTGTCGTCTATGGTAACAACAATCATTTCGGTCCCTGAGCTTAAAACACGTATACGTGACGGACGAACAATGCTGCTAATTGACCGTTTTAACTCGCTCTTGAAACTCCTACGAACCATATCACTAGTACTTCGCTGGCCACCTGCACGCCGACTGATACGAGGTACTATTGTCAGCCCCGCTGAAATGGATAACGCTTTAATGATATTGGTTCGAAAGGAACAAGAAACACACTTTGCGGCTGACGTTGCGCAGTTACGAAACGAATCGGGTACATCCTCCTCTAGTCAATTGAAGTCATTCAACCCTCACGTAGACGAAGATGGAACGTTGAGACTCGGAGGTCGAATCTGCAAGGCAGACTTGCCAGAAGATCGTCGGTTTCCCATAATTCTACCAAAACATGAGATCACGCTCCATGGCGGTCCACAACTTGTGCTTCAAAATCTCCGTGCGCGCTATTGGATCTTGAAGGGAAGACAGGCGGTCCGCACCTACATTCAGAGTTGCGTTATTCGTAGACGACGTCGAGGTGCGGCCATCTCCCAGCAGATGTCATCGTTACCAATCCAGCGACTGAAAGCAGCGCGACCCTTCGTATCCACACGCGTCGATTATTGTGACCCGTTCATGGTGCGCGTCGGCGTAAAACGATCGCGTATCAAGGTAAAAACATATCCAGTAATATTTGTTTGTATGGCCACCAAGGCGGCCCATATAGAGGTTGCGGAGGATCTTTCATCACAAGCGTTTTTGGATGCCTTCACGCGAGTCATCAGCAGACGAGGTCCATGCAGAAATCTCTATAGTGATAACGCCAGTACAAATTGGCACTTAATTGCACCGGGAGCCCCGCACCAAGGCGGGCTGTGAGAGGCCGCGGTGAAATCAGCCAAGCGTCATTTAGTACGTCTCGTTGGAGCGAAGACCCTATGGTATAACCAACTACAGACGTTGGCGGCTCCCATTGAGGCATGCTTAAATTCGCGGCCAATTACACCTTTGCATGACGATCCAAGTGCTAAGCTAGCGTTGACGCCCGCCGACTTTTTGATTGGTGACTTGCTAGTGGCAGTTCCTGGAGCCGAGGTCACTTCGATTCCACTCAACCGCATAAAGCAGTGGCTCTTGGTGCGCCGACTTCACCAAAACTTTTGGCAACGCTGGAGCGAGGAGTATTGGGCAACCCTGCAGACTCGCAACAAGTGGCAGAAGCCCTCGAGGAACGTGAAAGTCGGTGACATGGTTCTTGTGAGGCATGAGCACTTGCCCCTCACTCACTGGCGATTAGGACGCATTAACGCTACTCACCCGGGCGGCAATGGACTAGTTCGTAATGTTACGCTGCACACTATGAGCGGCACAATTACTCGGGCAGTACAAAAATTGTGCAGATTGCTTGACAGCGAATACTTCGAGTCCAATGACTCGACCGGGCAGGATGTTGAGGATGTGGCGAGTGTGAGTACCCCTTAATATTTCCGCGAACACCAATTTGTACTCCCAAAAGTACATCAACAACAATAGCCCATGATGGAGCGCCGCTGACTAGCTAATCATATGTACACACCAATATACAGATATGCTTCTGCATATACTTACATATATGCATAATGCAGGTATACTCATCATGGACATATTTTGGTCAAGCGGTACATAGAATCACGCCATCCTAACGAACATATAAATGTACCTCCATGTGTATATATTTACCCGCTGTTTTCAGTGTCACACTTTGTCTTGTATCTCTATCAGAAAATAAAATCATTAGCTTTTGAACATTAGACGAGTTCAAGCGCTTTCTTTGTCGCTAACAGAGTGGGTATACACAAAGCATAACAGGTCCTAGCTTTCGATCTACACTTTTCTCAACTTCTACACCACCGTATCACGTAAACTATATAATGAACTGGCATACAAATCAATAGAAGAATTTCTGAGTTTACGAGGGAAGTGCAACAGTGGCTACTTGGATTTGATCATGATCAAATTCTGTTGCGTTCCATTATATACATTTTTGTTGTTTAGCTTACTATAGGTTTTGCCTTACACGAAAGTACTTTGTATTCTTTCGTCTTTGATTTTATATAAAATAGTTTTAATCTTTTTTTCTTACCTTTAAACTATGGATCGAAAGCAATTATATCTTATTATTATTATGCGCACCACAAGCATTTCTAGTTCCATTCAAAGGAATGACATTTCCAATGCTTTTAAAATTAGCATCTAGTGTCAATAAATATTTTCATGATTTAATTGTTATTTTGATTGATATTATTAATATTTTAGTACTCGAAAAATTTGCCATATTTATAATAAAATAAAGAATATACAATTCAATACAATACAAATTTAACATTTCATAAAAAATGCATACAAACCTCTTAAGTTAATATTGCTACTATTTCGTATCTAGCAATGCTCTATTTACAAAATAAGAGGCTTGACTGGCTTTGGGCGTGAACGCGTTTATATTATTGACAACTAACCTTCAAAGGAAGAACTTGATAGATTGCACTAAGATAATATGTACTACTATCCCCCGTGATCGAAATTCGTCCAATTTAAATTAGTTTTATAGTCCAATTACCCACCGACTTGTGTAACGTACGTTTACGTATCCCGTACGTACGTACGTTTGAGGGAATCTTATGCCCGTGGCGCCAACGGAGAAATCAGCCATTTTCTGTTGTTTACATTCAATACAATGTTGCCATTGATCAGTTTTCGTGCATGCTAACTCAAACGTGTACTTTTGAAACAATTATTTTTTATTTTATGAGTGTCCGAAATTATTAAAGGCAGTCAATTTATTTAAAAGCAACAACTTAATATCGTAATTTCAGGTTATTTCAACATTATTACGAAAATTTAAAAAGTATTTTGAGGTATTTTTGTAAAGCAACTGCAACCGATCCATACCCAGCATACACACGTATGAGAGAGCAATCAGCTGACACTACGGAAAAAATCAAAATTTCTTTGATTTCTACGCTACGTTCTACGTATACGGAAAAATTTAACGTCGGTGAGAGTTCGTTTACATGGCACTCTCATAAGACAGGTCGTGTCAGCTGACACGTACTACGTATGTGCGTCGGTGGGTAATTGGACTATAACTTGTTAAATTCTCTGTTCATATTTTTCTCCAGCACTGTCTAGAGGCCGAAATGGTTGAAAAACCTTTCTTACTGGAATTTACTATGAACACTTGAGTTATTTAGGGCCGCATTCATAAAATTCGGTAAATTAAATCCCGGTAATCGTCAATAGGAGATGGTGAAAACGCCCCATAGGAATGTTTGAAAGTCCACCATCAGTGCAATTACAATTTGAATACAGCAATTCCGTTTCAACGGCGCACTTTTCTACTTTAATTCTATTTTCTTTTTGATCTCAAACTTTGAATTATACGGCGGCCATGGATGCTTTTGAATCCCATTGTAATATTAGAGTTCTATGAACAAATAAAATGATGATTCCGTTTTCCCAAAAAATTTACATTTTATTATAAACATTTCAGTTTTTCAGGACAGTAGGATGCACCTAAGTAAAAGACCGAAAATAGTGGCCATGAATACCTTGGAATATCATTTTTATTACAGTCTTTTACAAAAGAGTAGAAGTTTGATTGCGTTTTTAAAAAAAAAATTAATTTTAGATTACATGAACAGGGATCGCCCCTTTAAACCTCATTTTTATAATGGACTTGTATATAAGAAAAAAATAAAACTGTTATTGTGTTTTCCCTAAAAATTTTAATTTTGAACTACTTTTGTTTGCAATAAAAAGTGCGAAATATGTTGAAAACAAAGTGGTCCATGACCATGACGCCGGTTTCCATTTTGGTTTTTTTTTTGATATACAAGTGCTGTCAATTAGCAAATTTCCCTATCGATCTAGCTTTTGTGAAACCCATTTAGCGGGGGAAAATTACAACTTCAGCATATGATGTTCTCTAGTTTCTTTCCTTAACCATAATTTAGACACATATCAAGATATTTCGTATTGACTTTTAAAGAAATTTCTCATTTGAACTGGTCACATTTAGTCTGTATTTGGTAGGGTTAGGGTTATATGTCTGACCTTTTACAAATTAAAATATATGAAGCGCGAAGTAGTTGATGTCTTTAGGAAATTTAACACGATTTCTCACCCCTAAGTAAGGTTTTTGTGTTTTAGATATGGAGTCTATCAGCAATTTCGCCTCAACGTGAAACCCGATAGAAATAAAGTAATTTATCGAAATTATCTGTCGACGGCTGCCGCCGTGGTGTGGCAGTAGTGTTCCTGGCCTACCACACCAAAGGTCCAAGGTTCGAGCACTGGTACAGGTAACATCGAAACTGGTTTGGAAAAGTGTTTTCAAAACAGGGTCGCCCCTCGGCAGTGGTTTGGCAAACTCTTCGAGTGTCTTTCTGCCATGGAAGGCTTCCCACCATGAATGCACCTGCTTTGCAGATGCCGTTCAGAATCGACAAAAAACTGTAGATCCCGCCAAATTGTAGGAAAAATTAGAAGCAGCGCACCACAAATTGGTTGAGAAACTCGGCCTTAATCTCCCCAGGAGGTATACATAGCGCCAATTATTTACTTAAATTTATCTATCGACGGAAGTGCTAATGACCTGAACCCATATAAATGATGAATTCTAAAAATATTGCAACAAAAGAGAAATTGTATAATTGGTCATAGCATTATATTTATGACCTCAACGTATTATTTCATATGGGTGTGCATATATGTTTACCCTAAGTCCTACTTTATTCAGAAAAGGTTAAAAAATATTCAAAAAACTATGAAGGTATTTATGTTACATATTTTGTTTTGGTACATTTTAGTAATTTTCTGGCGGTTTTTTGCAAAAATTTGTTTTAGAAAAATATTGCTTTAAAAACTTAATAAACGCAAAAGTCAAGATAAGAAATTCAATTTATATAAAAAAATGTATTGTCCGGCTATGTCACCTGCTTATATGTTCTCAACTTGGTAACAGGAACTTATGGACTGATACGTACGTTGCGCCATGTTGTCGAGCTACGCAACCTACAACGTCGACCGCTTCGCCTCCTTTCGGTGGTCCGGATCCCTCGACGCAGTACCCGACCCAGCCTGCTTCCACCGAGGCATACGCACCACTCCTTGACTCCCAGCGTGAATATTTCTCCCCCTTCGCACTTTCGTGTCCTACAATTGAACTGCAACGGATTAACCGGCAAGGCTAGAGAGAGTTTCATGAAGCGGCATAATATCAAGATTGCTGCTATTCAAGATCTTCGGACCTGTGATGGCTACAACATCCACCGGCGTGACCGTGAGAGAGGACTTGGGGGCGGACTTGCCTTCATCACTCATCAATCTGTGCAATATCGTATATTCGAGCCCGATGTCGACCCGAGGGACAACACCTTAGAACGTCAAGGTATGGGTGTCCGGTCAGGCGATGTCGATCTTGAAATAATTTAAATTTATATACCTCCTGCAACCTGCTGTCCGAGGGATTATCACCCTGACATCAGTGCGTTACTCAGAGGTAATAATCGTGTAATTCTCAGAGACTTAAACGCACAGCACGACCTGTGGCACTCAAGCCTACAGGTTGATGATAGGGGACAGGAATTAGCTGAACAAATATACGATTCGACGTTTTGCACTGTGAACGGGGATGCCCCACTAGATCCGGAGTAAACTGTTCTAGTTCGCCAGACCTTACTATCGTCAGCGCTGCTCTCATAAACTGCGTTGACTGGCGACCAATGCTAATTCTTGCATCAGATCATTTACCGATGGTCCTCTCAATCGATCGCCCCAATGACTTTGTCACTTATAAAAATCGCACTTTCACTAATTTCAGCAAAGTTCCTTGGGTTGGTTTTCTTAACTTCAGTGAGAGCACCTTCGCTGCTCTTCCTATCTCGTCGGACGTACGAGAAGGGAAAAAAGCGTTTCGAATGGTCATAGCTTCAGCCTTTAATCAGTACAGTCCGTCAGGTAGAATTAGGGAGGTACGTCCGTATTTCACCGCAGAGGCAGCGCCCCTGGCAAATGAACGTGACCATGTGCGACGCTTGGACCCTACGGATCCCAAAATTCAAGATCTCAATGCGAAAATCAGACGACTGGTTGATCAACACAAACGCGCCAAATGGGAGAGTACCTAACGTCCTGCAACCTCTCTGCTGTTGTTGGCAAACTATGGTCCACTGTTAAATCCTTGTCAAATCCGACCAAACCTAAGGACAATGTATCCGTCACCTTTGGTGATAAGGTGAAGTCGAAACCGAGGAGATGCGCGAGCGCTTTCTGCCGGCAATTTGTACTGCATCCTCCGGTCGACAAGGAAATTAGACCTGCCATCAGGGAAGCGCACAAACGGAAAAATAGCCAAGTACTCATTGCCATCACCACCACGGAGGTTCGGGAGGCCATACGGGGCTCCAAAAGCTCCAAGTCGATAGGCGCAGACGGTACGAGTATATCCATGCTGATGCTAAAACATCTCAGAGAAGGGGAGTAAGGTACCTAACAACTGTCTTCAATATGTCTATGGCCACCTTTGTCATTCCAGAAAAATGAAAACAGGCAAAGGTGGTGCCACTTCTAAAGCCCGGCAAGCCGGCCAACGAGGGGGAGTCCTATCGACCGATATCACTCCGCTCGCCAGCAGTGAAGGCCTTGGAGACGGTCCTTCTCCCTTACTACACCGCTAACTTGCGACTAGCCAACATCAGCATAGATTCCGTTCTAAACGCCATCACCACTCAGATAGGTGTCGGTCTCAACCAACATCGTCCAAATGCCAGAACCGTGCTAGTTGCAACTCATTAACGACCTTGAAGATTCAACTCTTCCGCCTGTCTAAAACGTTGGACCGCCAACTATCTGAGTGGCCGGCAGTCATCGGTTGAATTTAGAGGCAAAAGATCAAAACCGCGTATAAATCAAGAAGGGGTGGTGTCCTATCCCCGCTTTTGTTTAATTACTACATATCGAGGCTCCCTTCCCCACAAAAGGATGTCTCGACCGTCTCCTACGCCGATGACTGCACGATCCTGGCGAGTTAACTCATACCTCCCATCCCTGTCCGGTTTTTTCGCTGGACGACATCTGGCACTGTCACTGACCAAGTCCTCGGCCACCTTATTTACAAGGTGGACAGCGCAGTTGAAAATGGAATTAGACGTGTATGTCGATGGCATTAAGCTTCCGACTGTCACACACCCCAAAATCTTAGGTGTCACGTTTGATAACATGTTCAACTCCGGTGCTCAAGTAGCCAGGATTGCCATCAAAGTGCAAAGCCTCAACAAAATCCTTAAGTCACTAGCTGGCAGCACTTGGGGTAGAGATAAAGAAACGTTACTCGCAACGTACAAGGCAGTCGGCCAGCCGGTTCTGAGCTACGCGACGCCTATATGGTCGCCGGGGCTAGCAGGACACACACTGCAGGAGGATGCAGGCCTGCCAAAACACCGCACCCAGAACTGCCACGGGGTGCCTCCTTATGCCTCCTGAGCACCACTTTCACAGTGAGGCTAAAATGCTCGGTGTAAAATAGCATAGCGAGATGTTGACCAGGCAGACAGGAACCTGCTCAACGAAAATCCGCCTCCCAGGAGAATTAGGAGTCACCTCCGTAAGCACTATGTCGAGATTCGGCATCACATTTTTTCGCCGTTTGATCCAAAGGTGCATCGGCGGGCCCTCAATCTCATCCACACGGAGTCGGTAATTTCCTTTGTCAGCTCTCGTCCGGTGAATGCAGTCCTACAGGCACAAGCTCCACCTGTTGCCGATGAGGAACGCGAACTGCCTAGGAGACAAGAGCCATGAGGGGAAATTGCAATCCCCTCCAAATGACAGATGTTCGAATAGGACATGAATCCTCCTTCAAAAAGAAATTAAAATCATCCTTGGGGTGGGCAAGCCAAGCTTGCGGAGGTGCCCAAGGACCGGATATTTATAGGTATCCTGCACAGTGGAAATAATCGATGTGTCAAACCCCAAATACCAGTGGCAGGACGTCCGGAACGCCATCGGCAACGTTGTTCTAGACGTACTGGGACGCTGTAGTTCTGCCCTTAAAGAGGGAGGGATCGGCCAGATAGTAATACACGTATACAGTGAAGAAGTCGAACAGGAAGAGATCGAGAAGCCACGTGCTCTGAAGAATTTGACGATGGGGGATGCTCTTCCGGATAGCGAAGAGGAAGACTTTGACGTCACTAAAGTGGTAAACAGCTCACGAATTTTGCGGACTGGGGACTAAGGAGTTTAAGCTCATTCCAGATAAAGGAAAAGATAACGTTAGAACCTGTATTCTGGTTAGGTCTGAGATAAGAAATTTTCTCCAACTGCTCTATAACAAGTGCGATGTCGGTTTAGATGCCCTTGACTTTATCTTTCTAATGAGCCGCGTTCCAAATAACACGAACTGGGAACTACATATAGTTTTTAGTTTGGCGGCTGCTGGAACTACGCTCAAAATCCCCCTGATCATTGGAGGAGCTAGAAGATCTGGTAAAGAACTTCACCTCAGAACTTTGAAATCCCTTAGGAGATTTGCCTGTGCCAAATCTCATTGGTTGGTGGTTCCAGGGCTTGGACTCACTTCGCAAATCCTGTAGAAAACAGTTCCATAGAGCCAAAAGCCTCGACGGTGAGCTTCAGTGGTTTGAATAAACACACAACTTAAGGGCCTGTAAGAAATCCCTGCGACAAACGAGCAGGAACTTCGTGGAGAAATTTGTAAACTGTGCATGAGCTATTTGCGGCCACCTGTCGGCTCCTGAAACAGCTCAGAAGTGGAAGCCCCTAAACTGCTTCTGCAACAAACCCGGCTGTTAATAAACCCATCACAGATGAGGGGGTTAAATGGGCAGTCAAAGGCTTCAAACTTTTTAAGGAAACCTGCACAACTGATTAAAACGCTGGAGACATCAGCCAATTGTCCCCGGCCTGCTGGGCTTTCATTAAAACGATTTCACCCATTTTAAATAGCGCTCGGAGATGAGTGCCAAGGAACCTGCATATATGTGAGACTCCCTTACCTTGTATTTTTTCTAGACCTCCAGCGCGAGGGCGTAGATAAATCATACACTGAAAAACCTCGAGTTTGTGCTTATTTGTGGCGGATAGTGTCAAGGCGTTCGACTACTTGAGAACCTGCCTTAACGGCAATTAACGGAAATTGACAAGTCAAGCTCTCTCTCGATGAATAAAGGCCACGTTTTATAAGTCGTTCCTCAACCCCGCCATGATATATTTGTAAGAAATCGTGGACGCTTTGAGTAGCATATAAGCCTTGTAGTGTTTGAGATAAAGGTTCTCTTAGTTTTGGTTGTTTGAGTTATGAATTCAAAGAAAATTTACTCATCCGCCAAATCCCTACCTACACACGCCTTCAACAACAGAAGGAAGAAGACGCCTCTACTTGGCTGTAAAAACTAGGACGACTTTATGCTCCCTGGTGTGTTCGAATCTGGGTAGTTATCGCTTTGAAGGGATTCTTTTTGAAATTATGAAAAATTTTGCCATCAACATCCATTGAAATACGTTTGAATAGACGAATTAACTTTTCGCTTTTCAAGTACTCTTACAATTAATTAGAGGAATGTAATGGGAAATTCGAGAGTACTTTTGGGATTCTTTGTAATGTAATTGGAAAAATTTCAATTACATTTTCAACTCCTTTTCAAACATACCGGCGGGTTTTACGGTTTTGTTTTGTGTACCAACCATTCAATTGAATTTTTGCTTTTACGGCATGTACATTTGAATAGTATCCATGACTATAAATGAGCTCAAGGCCAAGAATACAAATTTTTATAAAAATTATTGTCTTTTTTTTTTTTAATAATCAAATTATTTATCAAAAGTTTTTAATTGAATTGCTACTATTTCAATGGCTAGTTTAAGATGTTCTATTGTTTTCCTATGTCAGGATCAGCTGCTTTCCACTTGAAAGTCTGACTAAGCGAAATTTCCTAACAGAAACTTGCAACTTCCTCTTCCAATCAAATGTCAAAATACACTCTCTCTCTGCAAGTCTTTTGCGTCGCCGAACAATAATCAGTGAAAATTGTATGCTTGCCAAACAAAGGAAATGTTTAAATTTTGTATATGTGAAAAAATTTCAGTATAGCACTACATACACTACATAACTACCGTAGGGTCTTTGGAATTAATATCTATATATATAAAATTGAATCGTGGTTTGTTCGTTACGTTAAAACTTGCAGACGAGGGTTTTTTTGTAATTGATATGCGCAAGTTTAGGAAAAAAGACGAAAATATTAAGGGGGCGTGGCAGCTTCTACACAAAATGAACTTTTGAAGACGAATATCTCTAAAAGGGTTCAAGGTAGGAACCTGAAAATTGGTGTGGAGATATTCGATATACTTAATATTTTTAAAGCAGAATCAAAAAACCACTTGATAAAAATATATATTTTTTTTTGACTATTAGTATTGCTGAGTCAGCTAATCCTGATATAAAAGTGTTGGGACAACTTTAAAAGCTTAATGCTTTCTTTAAATTCGCCTTATCAATATATTAAAAGGCTAACAATTTTTCCATACAATCAATTTCCAGGCTATATCTATATCTAAACATGCGTAAATTCCTATAAAATGTATATAAATGTGTTCGTATGGGGCAGGAACGGTGCATAGGCGTATTATATTTAACAAATAAAGCTTCACTTATTTGTATTAATCAATTAAACTTTTCTGCATAAACCCATACCGCTTAACTACAGAATTTGCCTGTCGCGTTGTACATACGAGTATAGCGCAGGTGATAAGCTTCTCGGGTGGGGCGCGTGCGTTCCAAAGTTCGAGCATAGGTTCCGGTCAACTGATTTTTTGCTTTGTTGAACTGAATTTTTTTTTAAATATATGAATACTTCTTATCTTTACATTTTTTGCTTTCAATAAATTTTTAATTAAATTCTAAACCTTATTTTGACCACTATCTTAAAGTGAAAAAATCCAAGTTTTGCAAAAAACCGCTAAAAAATTATTCAAATTTAAAAAAACTTAAATACGTAAATAGTTTTATGCATTGTTTTTAAGAAATTTCCTTTTTTCTGAATAATATAAAACTCAAGGTAAGCACAAACTCGAGCTCACATTGAGAAATACACAGACCTTCAAAATGGACGTGTGTACACTTCTAACTGTGGAAATATTTTTTAAAGCCATAGCGCTTGCACTGCCTAGAGGCCGAAATATTTGAAAAATATTTTTTACTGCAATTTATTATGTGAGTTATTTTATTTAGGGCCGCATTCATAAAATTTGATTCACACTAAACAGAGGGTAATTTGACAGCTAACCGAACAAAATCAGCCAAACCCCGGTAATCATTAATAGGAGATGGTAAAACGCCCCATAGGAATGTTTGAAAGCCCATCATCAGTGCTACCACTCCTTTCAGATTCGGTCAATATTTCAAAAGCTTACGAGAAATAAAAACCATTAGTTTTGAGGGGCATATACCAAAAACATAGTTAGACTAATAATATATATAAAAGTTAATTAAACTCAATGTGCTCAATGTAATGAAAATACGTCCGCTGTTTGGAATGGTATGTGTTTACAAATGTTCATGGTTGCCATTTTGAATTTTTTTTTAGTATACAGGCAGTGCTTTTTTGCAAATCCATTTAGCGGGAGAAACTTACAAATTCAATTCAGCAATTTCGTCTCAACGATGCACCTTCCTACCATGGACCTTCGGTGTGGTAGGCCGGCAACACTACCTTCACACCACGGCGGCCGCCAAAAACCTGTATAGTTACTAATATAAAAAAAGCAGTCCTAGTACTAAGCTAGCAGGTTTAAAAAAGAACTCTTGAACGATATGAGTCATTGTCATCCTGCATCCAAGTCCTCCTCGGAGCTTTCTCTAAGCCCCTGAAAAAATGCCGGTTTTAGGGCTTGCCACAGCTGCTCTAGTGTCATGCTAAAACTCCTTGATACTATTCAGATCACCCAAATGCTGCAGTGTGTAAAGCGTATGCCTCCCTACGAAGTCTGAGGCGTACCGCTGCCTTTACACCTTTGACCATAGGGCGTAAACTTGCACTTCAGCTACTTTTATCAATAATTGCATACTTCGAATTAGTTTATAATAAGCTGGACTTGCAATCTGCTCACAAGATTGATACATTTTTAGTTCATTCCACTGGTTTAAAAAAGTATGATCACATCTCCACCACTAGAAGATGACAGCTTTTAGGATGTAACATAGATGAATACGTTAAAGCCAGCAGCTGTATTTTTCTCTTTAGTAGTATGTGTTATAAGTCGCCCTATCACTTGTACGATAAACCTTTTGTAAAATAGATATTTTGGCATATGAATGTAGGGTTTGGCCAAAAAATCTTCATAGCTTCTGATAGAATTATAGGAAAAATATCATATTGGACTTACTTTAAAGGTATTTTACGTACATTTCAGAATCTGTATTAATATCTATACTGCTTTTGAATTTTAGTAGAGATATCAGCCTTAAATTATGAGAAATTAGCCTAAAATGAACTTTTAACTACTATACGAGTGTTATCATTTTTAACAAATTTCTTATGGAACATTTTTTTCTTTACAGCTAAAATAAGTTTAGAACATTTCCAACAACTTTCATTCAGGCAGTTTTTCTTTTTTCGAATTCGTTTTAGTAGAAACAAATTTTTAAAAAAGAAACCTGTATATTCAACTAATAAGCAAAAAAACACAATTTTTATAATTTTAAGGTAATTTATTTAAAAAATTTTTTTTTACTTAGAATTGACCATTTTACCGTATTTTTCAAAATAAAAGTAATGTTATGTTACTATTTTTTTAAATCGTTTTTGCTCTCCATTCGTGGTTGTTTTTCACGACTTTCTGCTGTAACAGCCATAACACATTCACGTTTTTTTTTCTATAACACGTTTGGAAACAGATTATCAACAACTGTCCATATCTTTCTGTTCCTTGTATATTCCTTGGAATATTAGGATCATCTACTGTTGGCTCATCAAATTCTAAGAATTGTATTAAGTGATCGTATGGAATATTTCTTGTGAATGCCGGTTCAGATAGTAAATTATCGTTATTCAGATCAATCATATCAGTATAATCTGAAGCATTAAAATTGATGTTATATTTCTTGTAGGCTCTCAGTTCAATTGGATCAAGTATTTTTTCTCGATAGTATACAATTTTTTTGATAGCTCTATCCCGTATGGGTTTTCTATCATCAAATAACATTGTTAATAAAATGTTTTCTGGATGAGCGTAATATGAATTATTTTGGATTACACCATCTACAATATTAAGTCAATTACGTGGTAGGTACCGTGTCCAACGAATAAACTTTGATAATAGTAAACTGCCGTATACAACAGAATTATAGTATTTTACATTGAAATACATTGGCACATAAATTCTAATAATATAAACTGTTAGAGTTTTCAAATTTTCCAATGGTGTATTAGTTGTTGTATATAGACGTAATACCCTGCTTGCTTTGGTTAGGCATCGATAATGTACAACTGGTCATGGTTTATGTTAGCTAAATCAACTGAAACAGCACCATTTGAAATTGCTTTGTGCATTTGATATAAATATTTAACATCCGTAGACAATTCTCGTTCTTGTTCATCACTGATCATACCAGGCATATTTTCCAAAATTCTCAAAATCACTTACAACCTGAAAAATAAATTTTTTAGATCAATTACAATTAGTATAATAATCCTATTTTAATTTGATTGAAACAGTATTATAAAATAATTTTAACAAATGCATACCTGAAAATTTTCACAGTCTTGAATGTCCTTGAATATATTTCCCCTTTCTGCTCATGGTCCACTCGTGACTGTTTTATCTAATGCTCTGAATAAATGACCAAATGGTAATTCATTGAAATGAAGCAAACATATAAACGAGTGCAGTGGTATATTTAAATGCTTTTCAAAAAGTCTTATAACACCATTTTCTATTCCAGTAATAGCTGGTTCTCCATCGCTGAATATGCCATAAGAAATTTGTTAAAAATGATCATATAGTAGTAAGTTAGGCTAATTTCTCATAATTTAAGCCTGATATCTCTACTAAAATTAAAAAACACTATAGATATTAATACAGATTCTGAAATGTACGTAAAATACCTTTAAAGTAAGCCCAATATGATATTTTTTCTATAATTCTATCAGAAGCTAGGAAGATTTTTTGGCCAAACCCTACATTCATATGGCAAAATATCTATTTTGCAAAAGTGGGGGACTAGAAATCGGACTTAGAGCTATGGTGTCTTCAGCAATTTTTCTTAGAGTCATCTGTAGATAACGTTTTTGCTATACTCCTGATGGATAAAAATCCATCCATACAATTTGACCCGCTCTACTATCTATTGTCATCGATTGTTGGTGTTCAAACCATAAACAGCTGACAATTGCGGCGATTAATAGCGAATGTTTTATTTTGGAATTTAATTTTGTTTAAGTTAAATACTAAAAACTAACTGCTTCGTTTTGCGATAATCAGCCTAAAGTGCATATTTATGTATTTGTATTTATTGGGCGGCCCACCACACCAAAGGTCCAATGTTCGAATCCTGGGACAGGTAACATGAAAAGTGGTTTGAAATCGTTTTTTCGCCAGTGGTTTGCAAGACTCTCCGAATGTCTTTCTGTTATGGAAGGCTTCTCAGCAAAAATTCAGCTGGTTTGCACTTCCATATATTTTAATTTTAATTGTTAGCGTTGTATATATGTATATAGGGGAATCGGCAGTTAGTTCTTTATCAATATGGCAGAAAACCAAAATTCAATTGATTGGCTATGGCACGGTTTCCATAAGGTTGGTTGGACCAGCTGTCTTATATGGATATGGCTATGTCACCCTTAATAGTCCACTGGCAGTATTCATTTAGATATTCTTGCTCTATTACTCGCTGTATCACCACTGAATGCACGAGTAGAAATAACAAAGAAAGAAAATTACAACGACCAACAACTACATATGCAATAAGAGCAGAATATTATTTAAAAAAATACGTGGGAAAAAGAGATTTGCTTCTTCCGGTCCACTTTGAGCTTTTGAATCACCTTAAACTATAACTCAAATCTATCAATAAAAAAAAATTGTCGAAATGCTTATAAGGCGCTACAAACAACGGCCACAGAATTTTCCCAAAAGTCAATAAAAAAATGATATTATTTATTTTTGCAAATGGTGGCAAACAAGTTTGTATGACGGGAGTTGTAGAGTTATTATGTAAGGAAATGTGTTTTTTATTTTTCCTTACAGTTCGCAAACCAGATTCAAAAAACGAATGGCCGCTTATTTTCGACACAGCCCCCAATCCCGAAAGCTCACGGTAATGACCGAATAAAAAAATCAAATAGCTGCCTATATGAAATGCTATGTTAAATAATAAATTAAAATAAGTTAATAATAATTTTACTACACTTATATGCAGCTGTATTTTTTTGCTTCACATACTTTGGCAGCTTTCAGGCAAAAATTAGATTAGTTCTACAAAATCTAGACTAGACCGCTAAGAATAAGTATTTAGATCTCTAACTTCAACAGTATTTCGCCATTTTAAAAGTTATATCAGTAAAATTAAAAAAAAATTATTTTTTTATTTGGTCCTGTCTGAAATGTATATTAAACGCCCTAAATTTCCTTTTTTCAATGTTCTTAACTGGCACTTTAATTGAATTTGGTCTCAAATAAAAAGCCGGTTGGCGAAATCCGGATATCAAATAAATGACTCTTAATGATGACCTGTATGCGCTTTACGCAGACGTCGACATAGTTCAGCGAATTAAAATCCAGCGGCTAGGCCATGTTGTGCGAATTAATGACGACTAGCATATCCCGTGGTCGCAATTCGACCAATTTAAATTAGTTTAACTATTAAAATCCTCTATTCCTATATTTTTCCAGACTTGTCTAGAGGCCGAAATAGCTTAAAAATATTTGATTTATTTTGTTGTGTTGATCTTCCGACAGGGTAGTAAGCTGATTTATGTTGGAACGATTTTCCGTCATCCCTTGTCAAGTTTGGTTTTTGTGACAAACTGGTTTCGGCGTTCTGCCATTTTCAATGCCTAGTTTCGTTCTGGTCTGTGTCTTGTTTTTATAGTCCGTGGGTGCTGTGGCAGGTAATGTCAATCTATGTGGTCGTGGTAGGTAACGTTAATATGCGTGTGTGTGTGCGCGGTATTGATACGTCCGAATTGTTATCTGTCCCAAGGGTTGTTTTTGTAGGTATGTAGACATACCGCTTGTTAGCTAAGCGGTAGGTTGAGGTAGGTAGAAATCGGTGATTTTTGCAGTTTGGTTCATATTTCGTTTTTGCTTGTTCATTGTTACGTGTTTGGTTGCTGTACCTGCTGGCTTGTGCTGGTTTTTGTAAACTAGTTTTAAGGGTTCAAATACCTAGTCATAGATAGTGTTGGTTTGTTCGTTTATGATCCTGCCGTCAAATGTTTTTAACTTGTATATCGCCATTAGCAACGAAGAAGCGCAACTTCTAGGGAAGGGCCTGAAGCACAACATCGCGGATAGCAATGAAGCAAAAAGAACTGAGCAAGCGATAGTAGATGCAGAGGTTGCAATATCGCTTCTTCCATATGAGGAACAGGAGCACGCAAGGCACATATGCAGAGAAATCATAAGCAAGGAAGTAAGAGCTCAGGAAGCACAAAAAGGAAATAAGGAGCTGAAAATATTGAAAAGGCTACAACGAAAGCTAAAAAATAACAACATCGTCACAACGAAGGCAGACAAAGGAAACACAACGGTGCTAATCAGTAAGGATGAATATATAGCAAAGACAGAGAAGCTCATCGAGGAAATGAAATGCCGCATTATTAGGGATAACCCCACGGATAAATACCAGACCGAAGTTAAAGAGGTTATAAAAAATGCTACCAAAATAATAGACGAGAGGATGGCATATACCCTAACACAAATGAATCCATCTGCTCCTCCACTCATTCTTCTTCTTTAAATGGTCATCTAACCGCCTGGGCGATTTTGACCGTCCAACATAGCTCGCCCATATCCGCGGCTTTGTTGTTGATTTTCATTGGAACGTTGTTTTATGTGGTGGGTCCCAAACCCAACGCACAACCCGTTTCACGGGAGGTTGTCGCCTTCTCACGTTTAGCTCACCACCAAACGGGTGTTCGGTGGTTACCCAGAGGATACTTGGGCGCAAAGCCCGGAAGTAGTGAGCTGCTTGAACCGCATGCAAAAGAATCGCTCTGGCCATTCCCAGGTGAATGGCGATCAGAAAGTTTCCCCACTTGCGTGGACTTCTGCACACGGCCCCACCCCCTCCTCCACTCATTGCGTTACCTTAAATCCACAAGCAGGATACGCCGATGAGACCTATAATTAATTTTAAGTCCGCGCCGGGTTATAAACTGTCGAAACATCTAAAAACGATTTTAAAGGACACTCTGAAACTAGGGCACGAATACACAATAAGCAATACGATAGAACTACTACAAAGACTTGAGACCGTTAAACTCACAAGGAGCAGTAAACTCGTATCCTTTGACATAAAGGACTTATACCCGTCAATACCATTAACAGATACAATGGATATAGTCAACAAAACACTACCGGACAAAACTGAAGATAAGGTAAAAACTGCGCAAATTACCAACGCGCTAAGAACAACGCTGCGGCAAAACTATTTCCGGTTCAACAACAAAATATATAGACAGACAAACGGACTAGGAATGGGTAACCCAACATCGGCCATTCTCATGGAAACATTCATGCAAAACTTGGAAGGAAAATATATACAGGAGTTAAAAACCAAGTTAGGCGTGGCATTCTACGCTAGATACGTGGATGACATCATCTGCATCCTAAATGACGATAAAGAGCAGCAAATACTAGAGTTTCTCAACAGGCAACATAGCAACATAGAGTTCACAATGGAAGTAGAAAAAGATGGAATAATGAACTACCTGGACCTAACTATAGGGATTGACAAAATAACAAATAGGTTCAACTACGGCATTTATAGAAAACCGACTGCCACGGACACCATTATACACTCTACATCAAACCATCCGCAACAGCACAAAAATGCAGCATTGAGGCACTTAGTGGATAGGCTTCAGAGAACGCCGCTCACACAGGAAGCATACTGGAGAGAGCTTAATACAATATATAACATAGCGGCAAATAATGGATACAAGAAAGCACTTGTGGATAAACTCAGAAGTAGCCATGGAACACAAAAAAGAGTAAACGTAGAGGAAAATCCAATGGTTTGGACGGCAATGACATACACTGGAAAAGCGACGTACAAATTAGCAAAGTTCTTTAAAAGATATAACATCAACACAGCATTCAGAACATCTAACAACGTCGGACAAAAACTAAGAACCGACACTAATTCTGATGACCCATTCAACAGACACGGAGTGTATAGGCTTACTTGTGAATGTCAATACAGCTACATAGGACAAACAGGAAGAAAAATAATCACAAGATTCCGAGATCATATCAGGGACTACAACAAAAAAACACGAAAACCCACCATAATACCAGAATCTAATTTCGCGAACCACATGTTTGAGAACAACTGCACCCCAGCTAACATAAAAACAACGGCTCGAATACTTCACGTACAAGGAAAAGGCCGGCGGCTTAATGTACTTGAGAACATGGAGATATACAAGTTAAAAACATTTGACGGCAGGATCATAAACGAACAAACCAACACTATCTCTGACGAAATATTTGAACCCTTAAAACTAGTTTACAAAAAACAGCACAAGCCAGCAGGTACAGCAACCAAACACGTAACAATGAACAAGCAAAAACGAAATATGAACCAAACTGCAAAAATCACCGATTTCTACCTACCTCAACCTACCGCTTAGCTAACAAGCGGTATGTCTACATACCTACAAAAACAACCCTTGGGACAGATAACAATTCGGACGTATCAATACCGCGCACACCCACACGCATATTAACGTTACCTACCACGACCACATAGATTGACATTACCTGCCACAGCACCCACGGACTATAAAGACAACGCAGCGGATAGACACAGACCAGAACGAAACTAGGCATTGAAAATGGCAGAACGCCGAAACCGGTTTGTCACAAAACCAAACTTGACAAGGGATGACGGAAAATCGTTCCAACATAAATCAGCTTAAAAATATTTCTTACTGCAATTTATTATGTATAGTTGAGTTATTAAGGGCCGCATTCATAAAATTCAGTTCACAATAAACAGCGGGTAATTTGACAGCTAACAGAACAGAATCGGTCAATTAAACCTTCATTCATGTTGCAATTAATGTACTTTAAAGAATACATGTGTAGGAGGAATAAGATGAGAGAGAGAATGACGTATGTATGTTTGTACCAAAGAGCATGTATGCTCATACATACATACATAACAATGTCAGTTCGAGAAGAAACTGAGCTGCCACTATACATTAATTATAATACCCCTAACACACTCTCCCTTAAGTTTATTTAGCACAATAAATAATAAGTGTTATTGCTTAAGCTACCATTAAAATCTAGTACATTTGTTGTATACATATAATTCAAATCTTGTTTAAGGTTATAGTTTGCAGTATGTACAAAACGTATACTATTTGAAATCAAAGTGTACACAAATTTGTAAATATGTATGTGTGTAGATAAGTCATAAAATTCCTTGATTTATTTTGTAGTTTTAACTACCTTGCCTCCAACTCTTGGCCTTCGTTCAATTTTAGATTGAGTCGCCCAATCGTGTCGAATGTGTGCATCCGGCGCAGGCCAAGGCAGGCCAGGCAGGAGTGGATAAAGTATTTGTCTCAATTTCGGCTGTTTCTTCATTAGCGTTTTGATTTTGTGCTTCATCTTCAATAACGTCATTATTGCCATCGCGTAATTGATTGAGATGTCGTTTTATTTCTCTATTATTATGTACAATGATACAACCATATGGACGCGGCCCTATTTTGTTTTTAATTTTTGCTGGCGTCCAGTTTTTTTTTTTGTATCTCTGTAGTCGCGTACGAAAACTTTTTGCCTTGTTTTTAAATTCACATTTCGGTTTCCATTGTAGTTTTTCTCACTTTCAATTTGTTTCTTTATTATTTGATTTCGAACTAAAGGCGGTTTTAACAAATCGAATCGAGATTTCAATGGTCATGAGAAGAATAATTTTGCAGGAGACTATCCTGTCGTCGTATGCATGGTGTTTCGATAATCAAACAAAAATCTATTTAAGATAATCTCAACATCAAGGTGCTTTTTTTTTTCTAAACTTGCATATAGTGATTTCTTTAAGTTTTTTACAAATATCTCTGCTTGACCATTGGTTGCGGGGTGTCCCAGAGCTGTTAGAATATGATTAATATTATTGAATTTTAAAAATGTTTTAAATTCATTGGAGGTGAATTGACGACCATTGTCTGTGACAAGTGTATCGACAATACCAAAACGAGCAAATGTTTCTCTAGTTTTTCTTATGACAATATTTGAATTTATGCATTTTATTGGGAAAACTTCCACCCACTTAGTAAACGAATCTATAATGATTAAAAAGTATACATTTTTTATCGGTCCGGCAAAATCCGCATGAATTCGACTCCAAGCAGAGCTGGTGGGTTTCCAAGGAATTAATGAAGATTCCTCCGGGCTATCTTGTTGTTTTTGACATGGAACGCAGTTCTTGATTAATTTCTCGATATCAGAATTTATGTTTGGCCACCAAACATATGACCTAGCAAGTGACTTTGTTTTTACAATGCCCATGTGAGAGGTATGTGGTTCATTTAAAATATAGTTTTGAAACTTTTCGGGTATAACAACTCTGTATCCCCACAAAATACAATCGTACTCAACCGTTCATTCATTTATCTTTTCTTTGTATGGTGCAAATTGCGGCTTAGTCAAATCATTGATCTTACCATAAAGAATAGCGTGTGATAATATCAAGGATGCATCGTAACGATAATATTATCGCTTACCGAAAAAAACCGATCGTTTCTATTGAAACGGTTCAGTTTTTTATCATTAAGGCAAATATCAAAATAATTTCTTGAGCTAAAAACGATAATGAAATTATCAAAATAATAACATTTCGTTGATTAACGAAAAGAAATTATCGAAATAATTTTATTTCGTTAATTGAAGTAAACGAAACGTGGTTGATAACGTTTAAACTCTAAGTTTTATGTTGTTATTCTGCTGGCAATGCCGTCACGAACAGTCGGCAGAATGACATACACACAAACTTGACATACGAAAGAAAAGTAAACATTACATTGTTGGAATGCATGAGTTTAGGTAAGTTTTTCATTATAACTTGTATAAAGGGTGGATTTTATTTGCAAAGTTTTCAACAAATCTTGAGTATTGGTGGACCATTCCTATAAATGCTCTGACTTCTGAGACGTTCTTTGGTATGGGAGCATTTAAAATATTGGATACCCTTTCGTTTACTTTACACAATCCATATTTATCAATGCAGAGGCCCAGATATGAAATTTTAGATTGAAAGAAAACGCATTTTTTTAAATCCAGTTTCAAATTTGTGGCTTTGAACTTGCCCAAAACAGACCTTAAGTTGTTTACGAGATCATGAAAATGTTTCCCTGTGACCGTAATATTGTCTTGATATATGACTACATTGGGGATTCCACGCAATAAATTTTTTAAGGTCTTTTAAAAAATGACTGCCGCTGGTTTTATACAAAAAGGCATCCGTTTGACTTTCAATGTACCTATATGTATACTTAATGCACATAAAAGCTGAGAATCGTCTTCTAAAAACAATTGGTTATACGCGTTAGATAAATCTAATTTTGTGAAAAGTTCACCACCCTCTCTCTCTCTCTATGGCGCGGTATACAACAGGTATATCATCATAAACCTCCTAAGAGATTTTTGCGCCAAGCTTCTCTTCCAATTTGTGGTGTGCCGATTTGAATTTTCCCTACAAATTGGTGGGACCTACAGTTTTTTGCCGACTCCGAACGGCGTCTACAAAGGAGACGAATTTTTGCTGAGAAGCCTGTCATGGCAGAAATACACTCGGAGAGTTTGCCAAACCACTGCCGAGGTGCGACCCCGTTTTTGAAAAACTTTTTTCAAATCACTTTTGATGTTACCTGTACCAGGGTTAGAACCATGGACCTTCGGTGTGGTAGGCCGGCAACACTACCTTCACACCACGGCGGCCGCCAGTAAATATTTGGTGCCTTGGTGCCTTTATCTCTCTTTTCTCTTTATGGCGCGATATACAACAGGTATATCATCATAAACCTCCTAAGAGATTTTTGCGCCAAGCTTCTCTTCCAATTTGTGGTGTGCCGATTTGAATTTTCCCTACAAATTGGTGGGACCTACAGTTTTTTGCCGACTCCGAACGGCATCTACAAAGGAGACGAATTTTTGCTGAGAAGCCTGTCATGGCAGAAATACACTCGGAGAGTTTGCCAAACCACTGCCGAGGGGCGACCCCGTTTTTGAAAAACTTTTTTCAAATCACTTTTGATGTTACCTGTACCAGGGCTCGAACCATGGACCTTCGGTGTGGTAGGCCGGCAACACTACCTCCACACCACGGTGCCTTTATAGTCCCCACATATTCTGATGGTGCCATCTGGTTTTGGAACCGGGACGAGGGGCGTTCCCCAATCGGAGTTGTCAACTAATTCTAAAACGTAATTTATTACTAATTCACGTAATTGTTTTTCAATACTTTCTTTCCAAGCTATTGGTAGAGGCTTTGCATCTTTTGAAACTTGTAGTGTTATTTTCTGACCATTACATTTTCCTAACTTTTCATCAAAAACGTCTTTAAATTAAACTTTTAATTGCTGTAGAATGATTTTCATTTTTAGATATGAAGTTTGTTTGAGTTAACTCGAAATTGAAAGCTCGCAAAAACGATCTACCTAGCAATGGAGGGCAGTTCGTGTTCGACACGACAACAGAGATATTTTTCGAAATGCTCTTCTTCTTCTTTAAATGGTCATCTAACCGCCTGGGCGATTTTGACCGTCCAACATAGCTCGGCAGTCGTTTCTTCGTTGCACCAACTGGCGCCAATTGGAAACACCGCGGGATCGCAAATCGGTCTCCACTTGGTCCTTCCATCGGAGTGCTGGTCTCCCTCTTCCTCTGCTTCCACCGGCGGGTGCCGATAAGAATACCTTCTGGGATGGAGCATCTTCGCTCATTCGCACCACGTGGCCTAGCCAGCGAAGCCACTGTGTTTTAATTCGCTGAACTATGTCGGCGTCTGCTTAAAGTTCATACAGCTCATCATTAAATCTTCTTCGGTACTCGCCGTCGCCAACGCGTACAGGTCCACAAATCTTTCGAAGAACCTTTCTCTCGAATACTCCCAGAGCCGCCTCATCAGATGTTGTTAGTGTCCACGCTTCTGCACCATATAGCAGGACGGGTGCGATGAGTGACTTGTAGAGTGTTATTTTCGTTCGTCGAGAGAGGACTTTACTTTTCAATTGCCTACTCAGTCCGAAGTAGCATTTGTTTGCAAGAGTGATTCTTTGTCGGATTCTAGGCTAACATTATTGTTGGTATTAATGCTGGATCCTAGGTAAACGAAGTCCTTTACTATTTCGAAATTATTGCTGCCAACAGTGGCTTGGTTGCCAAGGCGCGAATGCGCTGACTCTTTGCATGATGACAGAAGGTACTTCGTTTTGCCCTCGTTCACCACCAATCCCATTTTCTCCGCTTCTTTTTCTAATTTGGAGTAAGCAGAGGTTACGGCGCGGTTGTTAAGGCCAATGATATCAATATCGTCAGCATATGCCAACAGTTGCACGCTTTTATAAAATATTGTTCCAGCGCGGTTAAGTTCTGCAGCTTGTATTATTTTCTCCAGCATTAAATTAAAGAAATCGCACGATAGGGGGTCACCCTGTCTGAAACCTCGTTTAGTTTCGAACGGCTCGGAGAGGTACTTCCCAATTCTGACCGAGCTGGCGGTGTTGCTCAAGGTCATTTTGCATAGCCGTATAAGTTTTGCGGGGAAACCAAATTCAGACATAGCGGCATATAGGCAGCTCCTTTTCGTGCTATCGAAAGCGGCTTTAAAATCAACAAAGAGATGATGCGTGTCGATTTTTTTTTCACGGGTTTTTTCCAAGATTTGGCGTATTGTAAAAATCTGGTCGATGGTAGATTTACCAGGTCTGAAGCCACACTGATAAGGTCCAATCAGTCTGTTCACATCTGGCTTCAGTCTTTCGCACAATACGCTTGATAGAACCTTATATGCGATATTCAAAAGGCTGATTCCGCGATAGTTGGCGCAGTATGCAGGATCGCCCTTCTTGTGGATTGGGCAGAGAACACTTAGATTCCAATCTTCAGGCATGCATTCATCCGACCAAACTCTGCATAGAAGCTGATGCATGCGCCTTACCAGCTCCTCGCCTCCGTGTTTGAATAGCTCAGCAGGCAAACCATCAGCGCCAGCTGCTTTATTGTTTTTCAATCGGGATGTTGCTATTCGCACCTCATTATAGTCGGGTTGTGGAACGTCAATTCCATCATCTTCGATTGTGGGCTCGGGTTCGGCATCTTCTCTGGTTTCTTGCTCAGTTTCTCCATTTAAAAGGGCAGAGAAGTGATCCCTCCATATTCTGAGTGCTCTCTGAACATCGGTCACCAGGTCGCCGTTCTCATTCTTACAGGAGTTTGTCCCGGGTTTGAAACCTTCTGTCATTCGCCGAATTTTTTGATAGAATTTTCGGGCATTATTCCCGTTGGCCAGCATCTCAAGCTCCTTTATTTCACGCTTTTCTGCCTCTCTTTTTTTCGCCCGGAAAAGCCGCCTCGCTTCCCTCTTCAACTCGCGGTAGTGTTCACATCCATTCTCTTACCGTTATAAATAACGTATGGCATCGGAGATGGATGTATGATATAGGGAAGCAGGAAAGAACGTACACGGTGCTCCTGTGTCACATACAACATCCATCTTCTTTCCATTGACTTTTACTGGTAACGCATACACATCATTCGAGTCGCTCGTATTGACACTGAAAATAGAATGATCGAATGATTCATTAGTATCGTTTTGTTCACACTTTTCAGAACCCAATACATAATTAACAGTCTTTTTCTGTTTTGATTTACACACTGAAGCTAAATGTCCCACTTTGGAGCATTTATGACACGTGCTGTGTTTAAATTTGCAATCCTTTGCTTCATGGTTCTTTCATCCAGAGCGGGTGCACTTCGGCTTATTTTCTTCTCTAGTTTTGGTGTTGTTGTTACTCCTCATGTCGTTTGACCCATTACGCATGCATGTTGCCTTTTTTTGAAGAATGCTTTTTCACAAAATTAATACTCGTTCCAGTTGATATATTAGTTTTGTTAAGCGAAAATTTTGATTTCATAATCATTGCCTTAGTCAAAGCATACGATAATGTAATGCTTGAATTTTCTTCGCAAATACGGTCGAAAATTTTCTCGGTAGGCTGATCAAAAATTGATCTAGCACGAAAATATCAAAATGACTACCAAACTCGCATTTGACTGCTAGTCTCTTGACTCCGATTTTCGTGATTGGTGAAAAATTTTCCTTTTTTGAAAGATAATTGTTGGTGGTGTGTGATGCGATTCAAGTATTTCACATAGCTTTTTATTTGTTTTTATTGCTGGAGATAACGGTGTACACAAATCGTATAGAAAACTATACTGAGCAGCGTCAATTGATTTTAATTAAATCCTTTTCTTTACATTTTCCTCGACACATCTAATTTCGGCAAGATGATTTTCTAACCTATCTTTCCACATTGCAAAGGTCTCATCATTCGGTTGAAACTCCGGCACATTTGTTGTCTGGAACAATGTCGTTGGTGTACTTACTGTGTTGTTGGTGCACTTACTGCTGTTGATGAACTACCTGCTGTGTTATTTTGCACAGCATTTTTTTCTATTGTGGCTGTAAACGTTCAAAGAAAAACCACCTCGTCGGCAATGTGGTGTACGACAAAAAATGATACAAACAATTCAACAGCTAGACTTCGAATGCTTTATTCATGTTGCAATTAATATATACTTTAAAGAATACATGTGTATGAGGAATGAGATGAGAAAGAGAATGACGTATATATGTTGTACATAGCAATGTCAGTTCGAAAAGAAACTGAGTTACCTAACATTTAGTAAAGATTAACATAATTTTGGAAAAGTGGGATGTGCCACGTACAAATTTTTTGTGTTTTGTGTGTGCTTCATTAATGTCCAAAATTTATTGTCAATCTCTGTGAAACGACAAAGGCCATGTTTATTTTTTTGAGGAGATAAGAATAAATGTAGAAGAAGCGAAAAGATTGGAGGGAAAAGATTACAATTTGTTGAATGTATGCAAGCCAAATTTTAGGCAGCACAACGTCTGCCGGGTCTGCTAGTAATATATATAATAGTTGCTTTAACTCGATGAGTGAAAATATGTCCACCGTATGTTTATGATTGCCGTTTTGGAATATTTTGTGCTTTTTTTGTAATCCATTTAGCGGGAGAAAATTACAAATTCAATTGAGCAATTCCGTTTCAACCTTGCTACTTTGGTTCTGTTTGATTTCAAATTTTTAATTATACGACGGCCATGGATGCTATTGAATCCCATTTTAATATTGGAGTTCTATGAACAAATAAAATGTCTATGCCGTTTTCTCAAAAAATTTTAATTTTATTATAAACAGTTAAGTTTTTCAGGATTGTAGGATCTACCTAAATAACCGACCGAAAATAGTGACCATGAATCCCTTTAAGACTTATTTTTATTATAGAACTTTACAAAAAAGTATAAGTTTGATTGGGATTTTTAAAAAAAATAAACATTTTTAATTACCCGAACTATGGATACCTTTGAACCTCAGTTTTATAATGGAGTTTATAATTAAAAAATAATACTTTTATTTATTGACTTTGAACTACGTTTGTTTGCAATAAAACGTGCGAGATATGTTGAAAACAATTTGGTATTTTTTTTAAGATTTTGTTACAAATTGGTATTTTTTTTGGATGTCTTCAGGAAATTTAACACGATTTCTAACCACTTAGTAAATATAATATTGTATTTTATATATGGAGCCTATAAGCAATTCCGTCCCAACTTGAAACCCGATGGAAATAACGTAATTTATCGAAATGATCTATGACGAAAGTGCTGCTGACCTGAACCCCATATAAATGATGTATTGTTATGCGAAAATTATATAATTGGTTACGGCATCATATATATGACCTCAACTTATAATTTCATATGGGTGTGCCTATAAGTTTATCCTTAGTCCTATATTATTCAGAAAAGGTAAATTCCTTAACAAAAATTAAAAAAAAACTATGTAAGTATTTAAGTTACATATTTTGTTATGGTAAATTTTAGTAATTTTCCGGCAGTTTTTTTGCAAAAAATTGGTTTTAAGAAAATATTTTTTTAAAAACTTAATAAATTCAAAAGTCAAGATAAGAAATTCAATTTTATAAAAAAAAACTGTATTGTTCGGAACCTGTACTAGAGCCATGGAAGGCAAACGTCCTACCTGAGACGCTTACACCTGCGCTGTTGCTATACGTACAAAGATGCTGTCAAATACCATATTTAAGCGATATAGCTTCAGATAATATTTCCACCGTTAAGAGTGTACACATATACATATACGAGTATATGGCTTTTGAGAATGAATAAGACTTTAATTTTAAAGTTCTGCGTATTCCTCAATGTGAGCTCGACGTCGGTTACCATTTTGGAATTTTTTTTTGTTTGGTGTACAGGCAGCGTGTTAATTAAGCCAGATCTGGCCTTTTTGAAATCCATTTTGAGGAAGAAAATTACATTTGAATTCAAGATTTGACGCTTTTCTGTAATTTTGCCTTAACCACAACTTAGACACACTAAAAAAGCCATTTTACATTGATTTTTAAAGAAGTTTCTCATCATAACTGGTCAAATTTAATATACATCTGTCCTATATTATTCAGAAAAAGTAATTTTCTTAAAAAAAATTCATAAAACTATGTACGTATTTAAGTTTTGGTAAATTTGAGCCATTTCCTGCCGGTTTTTTGCAAAAACTTGGATTTTTTCAGTCCGAGTTAAAGGTCACAAATAGGAAAAAAGCTTAGAATTTAATTCAAAATGTAATAAAATAAAAAAAAGCAAAGATAAGAATATGCACCGCTCCCGATCCTTATATTTTATAGCAATTTATGCATGTTTAGATATAGATATTGCCTGGCAAATGATTTTATTGAAAAAATGTTAGCCTATTAATATATAGACAACAGTTACTTTAACTCAGTGTGTTCAATGAGTGAAAATATGTCCACCGTCTATGGTTGCCATTTTGAAATTTTTTTTGTTTAGTATACAGACAGTGCTTTTTGTAATCCATTCAGCGGGAGAATATTACAAATTAAGTTCAGCAATTCCGTCTCAACGATGCATCTTCCTAATTTGATTTTGTTTTCTTTTTGATCTCAAATTCTAATTTATACGGCGGCCATGGATGCTTTTGAATCGCATTTTAATATTGTAGTTTTATGAACAAATAAAATGTTGACTACGTTTTTCCAAAAAATTTACATTTTATTATGAACACTTAAGTTTTTCAGGATTGTAGGATGTACCTAAATAACCGACCGAAAATAGCGGCCACGAATACCTTTGAATCACATTTTTATTATAGAATTTTACAAAAAAGTAGAAGTTTGATAGCGATTTAAAAAAAAAAATGTATTTTGAATTACATGAACAGGGGCGGCTGTAGATGCCTTTGAACCTCATATTTATAATGGACTTCTATAAAAAGATAAAACTTTTATTGTGTTTCCCCTAAAAATTTTAATTTTAAGCTATTGTTTGTAAATAAAACGCGCGAGATATGTTGTATAATTGGTATTTTTTTTTTAAGATTTTGGTACAGATCAGTATAGGAGAGGGCAACTCTCGCTCAAAATCAAATTGGACAGGCCGACGCCGATGTATACTTAAACTCAATTTGCTTAAGGAGTAAGAGAATGAAAATACTTCTACCGTTTGGAGAGCAAATGAAATATGAGTTGGACGCCACTTCTTTAACTCAATGAGAGAATGAAAATTTTTCGCCGTTAGAAGTGTGTACACATAAACACATTTTTATTGAAAATGAATTTAGCTTTTATTTTGAAGTTCCTCAAATTTCTCAATATGAGCATGACGCCGGTTTCCATTTCGGATGTTTTTTTTTTTTTTTGTGATATACAGACAGTGCTGTCAATTTAACAGCTTTCCCTTTAGATCTGGCTTTTTTGAAAACCATTTAGCGGGGAAAATTACCATATCTGCATATGATGGGTTTTTAGTTTTTTTTTCTTAACCATAATTTAGACACATTTAAAGACATTTCATACTGACTTTTAAGGCAGTTGTGTCATCTGAACTGGCCACATTTAGTCTACATCTGTTAGGGAAATTTAACCCGATTTCTAACCACTTAGTAAATATAATAATAAAGGATCTACAAAACTGTGTTTTCGGTTTTTGTATTTTATATAAGGAGGCTATCAGCAATTCCGTGTCAACTTGAAACCCGATAGCAATAACGTAATTTATCCAAATTATCTGTCGACGGAAGTGCTGATGACCTGAACTCATATAAATTATGAATTCTAAAAATAGTGAAACAAAATCGAAATTGTATAATTGGTCATAGCATTATATTTATGACCTCAACTTATTATTTCATATGGGTGTGCATATATGTTTACCCTAAGTCCGACATTATTCAGAAAAGGTTAAAGAAGATTCAAAAAACTATGTAGGTATTTATGTTACATATTTTGTTAATGTAAATTTTACTAATTTTCTGACGGGTTCCTTTGCAAAAAAAATTGGTTTTAGAAAAATATTGCTTTAAAAACTTAATAAATTCGAAATTCAAGATAAGAAATTCAATTTACATAAAAAAAAAATGGTACGCATGCGCCCTACCTGAGACGATGCGCTGTTCCTATCCGTAAAAGGACGCCGTCAAATACCATATCTAAGTGCTATAGTTTCAGAAAATATTTCCACCGTTAGGAGTATACATGCATATCCATATGTCTTTTGAAAATGAATGAAACTTTGACAGGTAACAAAGTCAATGGAAATACCGTCAGTTGACTTTTTTTTCGCATCGCAAATGGAAATAATGTCAATTGACGATATTTATCTTTTCGAAATGGAAATAAAGTCCATTGACACTATTTCTCTTTCAAATATTTAATTATCACATTTTCACGGCGGTGCGATATTTTGCGTCGCGTCATTTTACAATATGATGTGATTTTTTAAATGATTTAAAAAAGCGGCGCAGGCAAAATTTGGAATAAAAAATCAATTGACGTTGTGTCCATTTGTGCAAATTTCTCAATATGGGTGGAAGACGTTGCCATTTTGGAATTGATTTCCTTTGGTATACAGGCAGTGCTGTAAGTTTTTTTTTTAGATCTGGCTTTTTTGAAGTCCAATTACAACTTCACCATATGATGGGTTTCTGGCTTTTTCCTTAACCTGATTTTAGACATATTTAAAACACATTTCATGTTGACTAAAAATCATTCTCATCTTAACTGGTCAAATTTAGTCTACATATGTAAGGGTTCAGGTTATATGTCTGCCCTTTTACAAATCAAAATTTTGAAGAACAAAATAGATGATGTCTTCAGGAAAATTAACACGATCTTCACGATAAAATTGAAGAAGCTACAAACTGTTTTCCTGCTTTTTGTATTTTAAATGTAGGGTCTATCAGCCATTCCGTCTTATTGGAAAAATCCGATGAAAATTATCGAAATTATCTACCGAACTCCCATAAACTTCGAGATTTCTATCGAGTTACTCATTTCGACGGAATTGGATTGTTATATATATGATTATTACAATATTATTACATAAGGTAAACTTATAACCTTAAGTCGAATATTATTGAGAAAAAGTTAATTTCTTTAAAAATTCCTATAGCTTGCACGTATTAATTTTACGTATTTTGTTTTGATAAATTAGAATAATTTTCTGGCGGTTTTTAGAAAAAATTTGGTTTTCTCACTCCAAGGTAGAGGTCATAAACAGAAAAATATTAGATTAAAAATTTAATGAATTTAAAAAAAATCAAGATAAGAAGTTTTCATATGTTTAAAAACAAATTCAATTTAATACAAAACAAAAAACAGTTGGCCAGAACCTGTGCTCGAACCTTGGAACACACGCGTCCTACCCCAACTGCCTACCACCTGCGCTACTGCTGTATGTATAAAGGTCAGATACTGTAGTTAAGCGCTACGGCTTTTTGCAGAAAACTGTAACTAATTATTGCAAATAAATGAAGCATTATTTGTTAAATATAAGATGTCTGTGCACCGCTCCTGACCCATACGAAGATGTCAAAAAACATTTTTATTGGCATTATGTATATACTCTGGCAATTGATTGTATGAAAAAAATGTTAGGCTATTAATATATAGATGCTCCGGCCTTGAAGGTATTCTTACCGCCACCTGCCGGTGGAATCAGAATCAGACCATTACTACGATAGAAAGACCAAGTGGAGACCGACTTGCTATCCCGTAGTGTTTAGCAACGAAGATGACTGGCGAGCTATGTTGGACCACCAAAACCGTGAAAAAAACATATTTTGAAAATGGTTTCGAATTTAAACCGCCGGGCGTATAAAGTTCAATTTTACCCAAGTACTTAAGGTATAAAAATTGGTGAGGAACGGATAAAATTTTCCATGAACACAAGATTTTAAATATAGTAATTTTAGTGTTTGCTTCACTGTTGCGTACAACAAGCGAAAAATGTATGCAGACTATTTAATATAAATATATACAACCTTAGGTGCGGGAACTCCTTATTGCACACAACTTTATGCGGTGTAAACGAAAGCGTGTGTAGAGTTAATGTTTAATAAAACGCGTGTTTTCTACTGCGTGATCGGATGAGAAGTGTTTTTTGCTGCTAATTTACTATGCTACTCTACCTATAACTCGCGTTATTTGCAAAGTTAACCGGTAACTGCAATACACTCTGATCTTCGTTTATTTATGTAACTGGAATTAAAAGTAAAACAAAACACAAGATCTTATTCTTACAATGGCCAAAGAAGAGCTTAAAATAAAGAGAAAAAGTAAAGAATGATAATAGTGAATAGAGAATGTTAAAGTTGTCCCAGTGGTGCGAAGGCACCACAGTACTCCGCGTTTAGAGAAAACGTACAGGTTTGCGTATATTGCGTGTTGGCCTGCCGTTTGTTGTTGTTGTTTTTTGTTGGTTGGGTTCTGATTGCGGTTGGCAGTTTTGCGTTGCCTCCACTGGTGATTTGGCCGGTACATCCTCGAGCCAAATGTATGCCGGTTTTAAACGGTCGATGCTAATGTTAGCCTGTTTTCCTCGAATTAATACTGTAAAAAATTTTGTTTGCCGCTGCAGTACCTCGAATGGGCCCTCGTACGTCGCCGTAAGTGACGGGTGAATGCTGTCAGTGCGGACCATGACATGGGAGCATTTAGATAAATCTGGGTGGACAAAGCGTGTGGCTGAAGCATGAAATTCGGTTTTCGTCGGTCGTAATTTATTCATCTGGTATCGTAAGTTTTGCAGATATTCGTATGGTGTTATTTTAATGGTTGACCCATATAACAGTTCTGCAGGTGAAGCTTTCAATTCCCGCTTGTATGAAGACCTTAGACCCAAAGAATAAGAGGTAAGTTGTCTGTCCATTGACCTTTCCCGGTAGCCAAAATTGATGCTTTGAAGGTCCTATGCCAACGTTCGACCATACCATTTGCCTGCGGGTGGTATGGCGTGGTCCATCTTATATAGTTATTTCATGAGGTGAGATTCGAACTGTCGTCCTTGATCGGTTGTTATGCACTGTGGGCAACCATATCTAGCAACCTATGTTGTTAAGAACGCGCGAGCAACAGTATCGGCTGTCATGTCGGGGATCGGAATGGCTTCTGGCCACCGAGTGAACCGATCGATTATGGTTAGGCAGTACCGCTGGTCATTGTGGGGTGGGAACGGTCCAATTATGTCTACGTTGACGTGGGCCAAACGACGATCTGGCAAGTCGTACCTTTGGATTGGCGATTTGGTGTGTCGATGCACTTTTGATTTTTGACACTGAATACAATTACGTACGAAGAGCGCTGTTTGCCTGCGTATTCCTGGCCACACGAAACGTTCGGTGACTAACCGGACAGTTGCTTTTGCGCCTGGATGCGCCATGCCATGGATTTTACTTATTCTTAGGCCCGGTTTTTCAGTACAAGTTTAACTCAATTTGTTAGTTAAACTAAGCTTAAACTTCTTGCGCAGTTTTTCAGTCAACTTTAAACGAAGTTTAAACGTAGTTTAAGCGGTCAATTCGGCAGGGTTAAACTCTAGTTAACCTGTCAGCTGTTTTGCATATTTGATGGTTTTGGTTGTGAAACAATAAGCTGAACGCAATTAAGAAAGGACGATATTTTTATATTTAGTTAAATACTGGATATATCATCTGACGAAAGTGATTATAGTGATGCAGAAATTGGCGAAATGCTAACTATTACAATACTAAGGAGAAGCAATGGCGTTGAATATGTATACAAATATTATCTGTTGCGGTATCTAGATAAAGAAAAAACCAATGTTGCCGTATAAAAAGCAAATATTAAAAGCGGCCTTAAACTCACACTGAAAAACCGCTCTGCAGTTTAACTGGAGTTTAAATTTATGCCGAGTTTAAGCAAACTTAGTTTAAACTGAGCTTAACCAAGAACTGAAAAACCGGGCCTTAGTGACCGAAAACGTTTTGGTATGTAAGGTCGGATGATTTTTGTGGATACATCGCACCAAAGCTCTTCATCGCAAGCCATTTTAATTTGTTTTAGGTTTAGCGAAGTAGTTTCGCTTTTCCGCAGTTTCCCTAGTTCGCAGTCGGTCAGTTGTTCTTTCGCAATTTCGGTGAAATCAATCTGTGATTCGATAGCTAGGATCCTTGATAATAAATCCACCATGTTGTTGGTGGAGCCCTGTATATGGCGCAGACCTGTTGAAAACTAGCCTATGTAGTTCAGGTGACGTTGTTGTCGTGGTGATGCTTTTTCGTTACTTTGTTGAAAGGCGTACGTAAGTGGTTTGTGGTCGGTCAATAAATAAAATTGTCGACCTTCCAGCATATATCTGAAGTGCTTTATCGCTTTGTATACGGCCAGTAACTCACGGTCGTATGTGCTGTACTTCCTCTCTGTGTTGGTAAGTTTTTTAGAAAAATATCCAAGGGGTTGCGGCCCATCTGCGGTCATTTGGTTGAGGGCGGCGCCCATCGCGACATCAGATGCGTCGATGGTTAGGAACATCATGGCTTCCGCGCGTAGATGTGCGAGTATTGCTGCCGATGCAAGTTCGTGTTTACATTTTTCAAAAGCGCTTGTTTGTTCGTCGGCCCATGACAGTTTTGTCTTATCGTTTCGCTTGTTGCCTGGTATCATTTCTGTTAGGATGCGCTGGTATTCTGCAGCTTTGGGTAGGAATTTACGGTAGAAGTTAATTGTTGCAATAAACTTTTTAGTTGATGTACCTCTAGGGGTTTTTCGAATTTTCTTACAGCTTCTACGCGTTCCGCCAATGGTTTAATACCGGATGCTGTGATTAGGTGGCCAAGGTACTTAATTTTTCTTACACTGAATTCGCATTTGGCAGGGTTTATGACGAGGCCGTACTCCTTTAAACGTGTTAATACGGCGCGGTTATGTTTCCGGTGCTCCTTGTCGTCTTGTGATGCGACGAGTATGTCATCTATGTAAGCGAAAACGAAGTTCAAACCCCGAAGAGCTTCGTGAATCCATCTTTGGAACGATTGGGCCGCGTTTCGCAACCCAAACGGCATATACAAATATTCATAAAGGCCGAATGGTGGCGTTATAGCTGTTTTGTGGACGTCATCGGGATGTATCGGCAATTGGTGGTACGCCTTTTGTAGGTCAATTTTGCTAAATATAGTTTTCCCGGCTAATATCGCTGTGCAATCCTGCAAGTACGGTATTGGACACCTATCGGGTGTTGTCTGTGCGTTAAGCCTGCGGTAATCGCCGCACGGTCGCCATGATCCATCTGATTTTTTAACCATGTGTAACGGACTGGCATAGTTGCTGTTGGCGCATTAGGAGCTCGAATTCGGCTTTTGCTATACTCAGTTTGTTGGGCTCCAAACGTCGCACTCGAGCAAAAACTGGTTGTCCCGTCGTCTCGATTCGGTGTTGCGTCAAAATACTTCTGGGCGGACGTGTTGATGCTAGGGTTGTGATATCTTTGAACTCATTCAATATTTCTGCGAAGATGTCGGTGCTGTCGAATGTGCGGATTATTGATTCGGTTACCTGTTTCGGAAAGCACTTAGTTTTAGTCTTCGTTAAATTGTCAATTAAGTTATTGTTTTTTAGGTCGATGAGAAGCCCATGGTGGCGTATGAAGTCGGCGCCTATTATTGGAGTACGAACGTCTGCGATGATAAAAAGCCAATCGAAAGTTCGTCGTAGGCCAAGATCGAGACTAAGGTTTCGTTGGCCATACGTGGCGATTGGGGTGCCGTTTGCTGCGTATAATTGTATGGTTGACTTGGTGCTTGCCGTTGAATATTTCCGAGGCAGTACTGATACATCTGCTCCCGTGTCGATCAAAAAGGAGATGGCGGATTTTTTGTCGTTAATCGTTAGGCGGTTAACACTGGCGACCGCCATGTACTTTGCGCCAGTGACCACGCATATTTATTTTTTTTCATGGTCGTTGTTATTGGGTTTGTGGTACTTACATGGTTCTCGGCATTTTCTGCTTTCATAGCCGAATTTCCTGTGGTACCAACATACGTCGGGATAGGCGGGTGTATTGCTCCGAGTTCGCTCGGTGGATCGTTGCCGAGATCGTTGGCGGGATCGGTCGAGTTGTCTGTCACGTGCGCTGTACATGCGGTCGAATCTTTTTGATAGTTGATTTATGGCACTGCGCAGATCCTCGTATTGCCCCTTCGGATCCTTTGCTGGAGCTGGCGATGTCGTATGTTGGTTACCCGAAGGGCTTTGTAGCGCCGTTGTGCTATTGATTTGGAGACTTATGGTATCCATAATAGCGTCGGCTATTTTGAGATATTCTTCCGGTGGGCCTGTGCACGCGGCGACTGCTGCTTGAGCATAGATCGGTAAACGTTTTGCCCAAATGTTCTTGACTGCAGTCTTATGCATGGTGTCGCCTGCTAACCTCATCATTTCGGAAAATAATTGACTCGGCTTTTGGTCCCCTAGCTGGGTTTCATTTAGCATCTGGTTCAGTCGCTTTTGTTGGCTATCGGCACAGAATGTTTATAGTCGTGTTTTTATGTATTCGTATTTTCCTTGGTCAGGGATTTGGCCTGCCGTGGCTAAAAAGTCTTGCAACATTCGGGGTCCTAAGGCTGCCATGACGGTGTTGAACTTTTGAACGTCACTTTTGCTACCCATTGCTGGAAACCAATAGTCCAAACTCAGGAACCATCCTTCGATATTCCTACGGTCGATTGTTGGCATGTCAATTTTTACAGAAACCCTGTTCACATCTTGAGTTGTAGTACACATTTTCTGAATACTCGTTCCTGATGATTGGAGGTCGCCTGCCATTTCACTTTTTACCTCGCTCGAGTTGCCGCCCTTGTTATCCGGTGTTGGTGGTGTCATTCCGCTAAATGTACTCGAATGATTTACTGAAGAGTGTCGTGTTGTTTTTTCACTGGGGTCACCAATGTAGAGTTAATGTTTAATAAAACGCGTGTTTTCTACTGCGTGATCGGTTGAGAAGTGTTTTTTGCTGCTAATTTACTATGCTACTCTACCTATAACTCGCGTTATTTGCAAAGTTAACCGGTAACTGCAAAACACTCTTATCTTCGTTTATTTATGTAACTGGAATTAAAAGTAAAACAAAACACAAGATCTTATTCTTACAATGGCCAAAGAAGAGCTTCAAATAAAGAGAAAAAGTAAAGAATGATAATAGTGAATAGAGAATGTTAAAGATGTCCCAGTGGTGCGAAGGCACCATATATATACGAGGTGTGTTCAAAACGTATCGCGAATTTTGAATTTTCGCTGGTTACGTATATTCGAATTTCGAATTTTTTGTGGCGTTATGTTGGTACTCATGTCTCTCACTTATGCCACAAGCTCGGCCATTTTGAATGTTCAGTTAATTGTTGACAGCTGCTTTGCTTGCACGTGTTTTGGATCGTCTTCGATTTTTACCTATTCAAAAAAATGGATCAAAGAACCTGTATCAAATTTTGTGTGAAAAACGAAATTAAGTGCGCGGATGCATTCCGAATGTTGACTGTGGCATACGGAGAAGCTACCTTGGACCGAAGCAACGTTTATCGGTGGTACAAAATGTTCTCAGAAGGCCGAGAAGATGTGCAAAGAAGCACAAAAATTGGCTTTTGCACCACGACAACGCCCCTGCTCACGCATCGTTGCTTGTGCGCGACTTTTTGGCCAAAAACAACACACTAATGATGCCGCAGCCACCGTATTCCCCAGATCTGGCCCCCTGTGACTTTTTCTTGTTCCCTTAACTGAAGAGGCCCATGAAAGGACGACGTTACGCTTCTCTTGACGAGATAAAGACGGCATCGAAGGAGGGGCTGAACAAGATACAAAAAAATGATTTTTTGAAGTGCTTCGAAGATTGGAAAAACCGTTGGCACAAGTGTATAATATCTCATGGGGCTTACTTTGAAGGGGACAAAATATATTCATGAATAAATAAATAATTTTTGAAAAAACACAAAATTCGCGATACTTTTTGAACACACCTCGTATATGGCTTTTGAGAATGAATAAGACTTTAATTTTAAAGTTCTGCGTATTCGTCAATGTGAGCTCGACGTCGGTTACCATTGTGGAATTTTTTTTGTTTGGTGTGCAGGCAGCGTGTTAATTAAGCCAGATCTGGCCTTTTTGAAATCCATTTTGCGGAAGAAAATTACATATGAATTCAAGATTTGACGCTTTTCTGTAATTTTTCCTTAACCACAACTTAGACATACTAAAAAAGCCATTTTACATTGATTTTTAAAGAAGTTTCTCATCATAACTGGTCAAATTTAATATACATCTGTCCTATATTATTCAGAAAAAGTAATTTTCTTAAAAAAAAATCATAAAACTATGTACGTATTTAAGTTTTGGTAAATTGCACGATTTCCTGCGGTTTTTTGCAAAAACTTGGATTTTTTCAGTACGAGTTAAAGGTCACAAATAGGAAAAAAGCTTAGAATTTAATTCAAAATGTAATAAAATAAAAAAAGCAAAGATAAGAAATATTCATATATTAAAAAAAAATTCAGTTTAATAAAAAAATAAAATCAGTTGACCGGAACCTGTTCTCGAACCTCACAGGTCCTACCCGAGACGCTTACCACCTGCGCTACTGCTATATGTACACCGCAACAGTCAAATACTGTACTTAAGCAATATGGCTTTATGCAGAAAACTTTAATTGATTATTGCAAATAAATAAAGCATTATTTGTTAAATATAATACTCCTATGCACCGCTCTTGATCCTTATATTTTATAGCAAATTATGCATGTTTAGATATAGATATTGCCTGGCAAATGATTTTATTGAAAAAATGTTAGCCTATTAATATATAGATAACAGTTACTTTAACGCAGTGTGTTCAATGAGAGAAAATATGTCCACTGTCTATTTTTTAGTTTAGTATACAGACAGTGCTTTTTGTAATCCATTCAGCGGGAGAATATTACAAATTAAGTTCAGCAATTCCGTCTCAACGATGCATCTTCCTAATTTGATTTTGTTTTCTTTTTGATCTCAAATTCTAATTTATACGGCGGCCATGGATGCTTTTGAATCCCATTTTAATATTGTAGTTTTATGAACAAATAAAATGTTGACTACGTTTTCCCAAAAAATTTACATTTTATTATGAACACTTAAGTTTTTCAGGATTGTAGGATGTACCTAAATAACCGACCGAAAATAGCGGCCACGAATACCTTTGAATCACATTTTTATTATAGAATTTTACAAAAAAGTAGAAGTTTGATTGCGATTTAAAAAAAAAATTTAATTTTGAATTACATGAACAGGGGCGGCTGTAGATGCCTTTGAACCTCATTATAAACGACTTCTATAAAAAGATACAACTTTTCTTGTGTTTCCCTTAAAAATTTTAATTTTAAACTATTGTTTGTAAATAAAGCGCGGGAGATATGTTGAAAACCAATTGGTATTTTTTTTTAAGATTTTGGTACAGATCAGTATAGGAGAGGGAAAATTACCATTTCTGCATATGATGGTTTTTTAGTTTTTTTTTCTTAACCATAATTTAGACACATTTAAAGACATTTCATATTGACTTTTAAGGCAGTTGTGTCATCTGAACTGGTCACATTTAGTCTACATCTGTTAGGGAAATTTAACCCGATTTCTAACCACTTAGTAAATATAATATTAAAGGATCTACAAAACTGTGTTTTCGGTTTTTGTATTTTATATAAGGAGTCTATCAGCAATTCCGTGTCAACTTGAAACCCGATAGCAATAACGTAATTTATCCAAATTATCTGTCGACGGAAGTGCTGATGACCTGAACTCATATAAATGATGAATTCTAAAAATATTGAAACAAAAGCGAAATTGTATAATTGGTCATAGCATTATATTTATGACCTCAACTTATTATTTCATATGGGTGTGCATATATGTTTACCCTAAGTCCTACATTATTCAGAAAAGGTTAAAGAAGATTCAAAAAACTATGTAGGTATTTATGTTACATATTTTGTTAATGTAAATTTTACTAATTTTCTGACGGGTTCCTTTGCAAAAAAAATTGGTTTTAGAAAAATATTGCTTTAAAAACTTAATAAATTCGAAATTCAAGATAAGAAATTCAATTTACATAAAAAAAAAAATGGTACGCATGCGCCCTACCTGAGACGCTGCGCTGTTCCTATCCGTAAAAGGACGCCGTCAAATACCATATCTAAGTGCTATAGTTTCACAAAATATTTCCACCGTTAGGAGTATACATGCATATCCATATGTCTTTTGAAGATGAATGAAACTTTGACAGGTAACAAAGTCAATGGAAATACCGTCAGTTGACTTTTTTTTCGCATCGCAAATGGAAATAATGTCAATTGACGATATTTATCTTTTCGAAATGGAAATAAAGTCCATTGACACTATTTCTCTTTCAAATATTTAATTATCACATTTTCACGGCGGTGCGATATTTTGCGTCGCGTCATTTTACAATATGATGTGATTTTTTAAATGATTTAAAAAAGCGCCGCAGGCAAAATTTGGAATAAAAAATCAATTGACGTTGTGTCCATTTGTGCAAATTTCTCAATATGGGTGGAAGACGTTGCCATTTTGGAATTGATTTCCTTTGGTATACAGGCAGTGCTGTAAGTTTTTTTTTTAGATCTGGCTTTTTTGAAGTCCAATTACAACTTCAACATATGATAGGTTTCTGGCTTTTTCCTTAGCCCGATTTTAGACATATTTAAAACACATTTCATGTTGACTAAAAATCATTCTCATCTTAACTGGTCAAATTTAGTCTACATATGTAAGGGTTCAGGTTATATGTCTGCCCTTTTACAAATCAAAATTTTGAAGAACAAAATAGATGATGTCTTCAGGAAAATTAACACGATCTTCACGATAAAATTGAAGAAGCTACAAACTGTTTTCCTGCTTCTTGTATTTTAAATGTAGGGTCTATCAGCCATTCCGTCTTATTGGAAAAATCCGATGAAAATTATCGAAATTATCTACCGAACTCCCATAAACTTCGAGATTTCTATCGAGTTACTTATTTCGACGGAATTGGATTGTTATATATATGATTATTACAATATTATTACATAAGGTAAACTTATAACCTTAAGTCGAATATTATTGAGAAAAAGTTAATTTCTTTAAAAATTCCTATAGCTTGTTCGTATTAATTTTACGTATTTTGTTTTGATAAATTAGAATAATTTTCTGGCGGTTTTTAGAAAAAATTTGGTTTTCTCACTCCAAGGTAGAGGTCATACACAGAAAAATATTAGATTAAAAATTTAATGAATTTAAAAAAAATCAAGATAAGAAGTTTTCATATGTTTAAAAACAAATTCAATTTAATACAAACAAAAACAGTTGGCCAGAACCTGTGCTCGAACCTTGGAACACACGCGTCCTACCCCAACTGTCTACCACCTGCGCTACTGCTGTATGTATAAAGATGCGGTCAGATACTGTAGTTAAGCGCTACGGCTTTTTGCAAATAAATGAAGCATTATTTGTTAAATATAAGATGTCTGTGCACCGCTCCTGACCCATACGAAGATGTCAAAAAACATTTTTATTGGCATTATGTATATACTCTGGCAATTGATTGTATGAAAAAAATGTTAGGCTATTAATGTATAGATGCTCCGGCCTTGAAGGTATTCTTACCGCCACCTGCCGGTGGAATCAGAATCAGACCATTACTACGATAGAAAGACCAAGTGGAGACCGACTTGCTATCCCGTAGTGTTTAGCAACGAAGATGACTGGCGAGCTATGTTGGACCACCAAAACCGTGAAAAAAACATATTTTGTAAAATGGTTTCGAATTTAAACCGCCGGGCGTATAAAGTTCAACTTTACCCAAGTACTTAAGGTATAAAAATTGGTGAAGAACGGATAAAATTTTCCATGAACACAAGATTTGAAATATAGTAATTTCAGTGTTTGCTTTACTGTTATTCACATATAAGGAAAGCTTTCCAATAAATTTCTTAACATCTTAAAAACTCAAAATTAGTTGAAAATTTAAAAAGTCACAAGAGAAAAACATATACAGGGTGTTTTTTTTACAGGTTTGTTTTTTGAATAGAGATAAAACTGGCATTTTGTGGTCAAATCTGGCAACTCTAATGTCATTTGTGTTCAGTTTGGTTTGCCATTTCATCATAAACAGGTTGACAAAAGAACAACGCTTGCAAATCGTGCAAATTTATTTCGAAAATAATGGTTCAGTTCGCGAAGTTTACCGTGAGCTCCGTCCATTTTATGGTCGACATAATCGTCCATCAGAGCAATTAATTCGGTTAACCATGGATCGTTTTCGCACTACGTTTACTCTATGTGATAATACGCATCCGCAGAGACGTCGAACAGTGCGCACCGAAGAAACAATTGCCGCTGTAGAGCAAAGTGTTGAAGAGGACCCGAATGAATCGATTCGCCACCGTGCACAGCAATTGGAGCTTTGTCCATCAACTTTATGGAAGATTTTGCGCAAAGATCTTGGCTTGCGACCTTACAAAATCCAGCTTGTGCAAGAATTAAAGCCGCGAGACCATGCAATGCGTCGTGATTTTGGTGTATGGGCCGAAAATGAGATTGATTTCGATGCTGATTTTCATCGCAAAATTTTGTTCAGTGATGAGGCTCATTTTTGGTTGAATGGCTACGTCAACAAGCAAAATTGCCGCATTTGGAGTGAAGAGAATCCACATGAGACCCTTGAAACGCCATTACATCCACAAAAACTGACTGTTTGGTGTGCTCTATGGGCTGGTGGAGTCATTGGGCCATACTTCTTCCGCAATAATGCTGGAGAGGCAGCTACCGTTAATGGAGACCGGTATAGAGCCATGATAACCGACTATTTTGTTCCCGAATTGGATGGCATGAATGTGGATGAGTTGTGGTTCCAACAAGACGGCGCTACATGCCACACAGCGCACGTCACACTCGATTTATTGAAGGAAACATTCGATGAGCGCATAATTTCGCGGAATGGACCTGTCAATTGGCCACCAAGGTCGTGTGATTTGACACCATTGGATTATTTTCTTTGGGGATATGTGAAGTCGCTCGTCTACACCAACAAACCAGAAACGTTAGGGGAATTGGAAGCCAACATTCGTGGCGTTATTGCCGACATACGGCCCCATATGCTCGAAAAAGTGGTTGAAAATTGGACCTGTATAATTGGCTTTATTCGAGCCAGCCGCGGCGGCCACATGCCCGAAATCATATTTAAACATTAATGGCATAAAATTATCCTTCCAATAAAGCCAAATTGATGGACCTTAAAACGATTTTCTTGTGTTTTATTTCAATTCGAAGTTCTATACCCCTAAAAAAAACACCCTTTATTATCGAACAACACATTAAGAATCTTACTGATTTAACAACAAAAATGTACCGAAACATAAATAAAATTACTTTTGACATCAATAAATTAATTACAAACGAGATCTTAACCTATAGAAAGATCTCAATCTAAATCGAAATTTCCCAGACAAAATAATTTTATTTCTCAAGAAAACATTTGTTGGTATTAGCAGCTAATTGATCTTCAATTGAAACCTATGGATCCAAACTTTTAAAAATTGAGCTAGGTTTGCGACGTGATTTTGAGTTCCCTTTTATACCAGCAAATATATCAACACCTATTACACTGTACAACAAAATGAGGGTTCATCTCTTAGTAATTGATGAAACCCACAAAATTGGAAGCTATATCCCTCTCGTATCAAAACCTCATACCAAGTTTTTGGCCTATAGGTCTGGTTTTTTTTTCATTTGAGTTTAAAGTTTTTAACCCTCTGTATAGGGGTTAAGTGAGGAAAACTTGATAAAATGAAGCAATTGGTTACAAAATAGTGGCTAAATTAATGTTTTTTGGGGCAAGGAATTCATTTTTGATGTTTATTTTTACATACAACTGACGATAGATGACGCTGTGGTACAATTTTTCAAATTTGTTAACAATTTTTCATGGAAACATAGTATTTTAATAGTTTTTAAGTAGAAATACTAGCAATTGCTTCCGAAATGTGTGTTAAAGTAATGTTTTTATTTATTATTTTTGTAGCAAACTGAGAAAAAAAAAAACTTAATTATAGTATAATTATAAAATACCATTTTCATTATAAAGCCAAGAAGGCATACAAAACATACATACAAAAACCTGTACATACAAAAAAAAAACAAAAAAAAAAAAAAAAAAAAAATATGCTTTATCATTTATATAAATATAATTTTTTTATACTATTTAATGTTTAATAAATAACTATATAATTAAGCTTTAAGCGTTTTTACATTTTAAGCATTTGGTAAAAATTGATAGGAATGAACGAATTAATAAAAAGGGGAGGAACACCCAATATAAAATATTCGTTCATTCAAAACAATTTTAGTATGTATATGGGTAAGAGGAATCTGATAGGACTGATCACCCTACCAAATTCTTCTTTTCCCCAAAAAGGATGATGTAATGATAAGGGAGGCTGATCACATGGTTCCCACAGGGCATTATGTGATCAGCCAAAATACTTCCCTGCATAACAAAAAGTTGTCACTTCGCTGGACAGGGGCGACACTATATGGCGCGTAAGTGTTATACGCTATGTTGGCACCTGTCAAGAGAAGAGACAACCGATGACCGACAGGAACGGCATGACCGTGAAACGTTCGGGTTCCACGGACATGTCGTTGCTGGCGGCCATCAATTAATCATTGACCATCAAAAAGAAAACACTGTTTCTAAAACTGAGTGGATAAATAAAAAAAAAGTATTAAAAGAAAATTAAAAGTATAAAGTTGTTGTATTCTTTATTCAATTAACATGGCGATCCTGCCAGGAGTCTCCACGCATATGACATCGGCAGGAGTGGTGCGGGTAAATTAAGTGGCAGTGAATAAGCAAATTATAATAAATAAAACCTAAAGTTAACGGAAATAATAAAAGTACCTAAAATGTAAAAATTTAATAACTTATCAACTAATAAAAACGGATACAATAAAAGTTAGAAAAAATGTAAAATCTAATACTAAAGCAAGTAATAGAACCAGAGATAATAAAAACCCTTGAAATAAATGCCAAATTTAATAAAGAACCCAATTAAAACAAACGGAAATAATAAAAATTAATTCAAATCTAAAATTTAATAAAGAAATCTTAATACAAACGGAGGTAATAGAAAAATTTAATACAAGACCACACATGGCAAAAAGAAAATTTATCACTTAATATGGAAAATTTCAAATAACACATAAAACTAAACTACAACACTAACAGAAACAGAGATAATCAAAAAAAAAAATTTTTTTTTAAATAATACAAAAAGAAACTATTCTAGAAAACTAAAGAATACGGAAATAATACATAAAATTAATCTACAAGTCTAAAGAATACGGAAATAATACATAAAATTAATCTGCAAAACTAAAAAATACGGAAATAAAACTAAAAAATTTTGAAAATAATACAACAAATTCTAATCTACGAAATAATTGAAGCAGAAATAATAGGTACATCGGGTGCTGTACCTAACGGCACATCATATCACGCCACTTAACTAACGGACATTTTTCTACCCACGCCACTCACACTGCACAGCAACCACCAGCAGCGAGCGAGACAGCGCAGCAGCAGGCAGGAAAAAAGGCAGCAGCGGTAGTAGCAGCGGCAGCGGTGGTAGCAGAAGTAGCAGTTTAATAGCAGAAGTAGCAGTAAATATGTATATGTATATGTATTTTTCCCTTAGGGTTTTTTCTTATACAGACATATGTACTACACATTCACATTAGATTTTTTTTGAACAAACGGTGGTTCCGTGAACAACCATATTACAATTTTTTTACAGCGGTGCGTCCGCTTGTACCCAAAACGGTGGTCCCGTACAACAACCATATTACAATTTTGATTAAAGTGGTGCGTCCACTTCGTGTATACCCTACACAAAACCCTTGCCATAGACTTTTGCCAATTAACTTTGTTTAACAATTAAAATTTTGCTTTCCTTACAACATGTTAAATTAAATTAAAATTTTGCCGGTTTCTTGCTTTGTAAATTTAACTTTGGATTTAAATAATTTTTGTACAATAGCCTAAAAACTAAACAAATACAAAATACAATTAGAAAAATTATTTGTTTGAAATTGCATGAATGCCTAAAATCCTTTTGCATGCCAAATCCCAAGTTCGATGCATGATAATTTTCAGCGGATGACGTAATTTCAGCAGATTCGGTTTTTTTGTATTTTTTAGATTTTTAAAAAATGTTTCACGTTTTCGGACTTTGGTGAATATTAAGTTAATAGAATCGAGATTTTGCTTTGTTTTTTTTGATTTATCGTAGTATGACTGATTTAGAAGAAGAATTTTCAAATAGATATTCAGAGTTTATAAAAGTTACTAAAAGAGTTTTGCAAAACCGACAGCTTTCGTCGAATAAAGATAAACTTAATGAATATAAGAAATTGCTAGTAGCTTCTTATAATCACATTTTAATACACGTCAAGGGTCATACAAAACTACATGAGTCCTCAAAAACACAAGTAAAATTAGAACGTTGTAGAGATCTTTTAGAAAGGTGTTTCGATAAATTAGATTTTCATATTAAAATTCCATTAGAGCCAATTAAGCTTATTTGCAAAACAGACTCAATTGAATCTGGTTCTGAGGAGGAATACTCAGATGCAAAATCACAAACTTCATCACTCGTTTCTATTTCAAAAAGCACCTCTCTGCCAAACATAAAAGATTCCTCAACTATAGAAGATTCGTTAACTTTAATAGAAGAACCAATAGTTTCAAATAGTTCACCAAATATTTCGATTTGTACGGAAATTTCTATTAAAATGCCTACTATTGAAGAAAAAAGATCTTTAATAAGCCTTTGTGCTTCGACAATAAGGGAAAATTATAATGGAGATCCGTTAGCTCTCGAATCGTTTATTGACAAAATTAATTTGATTGAAGAATTAGTAGATGAAGGCTTAACTAGTACGTTCATAGCATTCATAAAATCAAAGTTAGAGGGAAAAGCCCGAGAAGCTATACCGACGCAAGTAAATTCAGTTAACGAAATTAAAATAGCTTTGCGTAATAGGATCAAGCCAGACAACTCGAAAGTTGTAGCAGGAAAAATAGCCGCGTTACACGTTAACAGTAACAATTATACAGATTTTGCCAAAAAAGTTGAAGAATTAGCTGATTCACTTGAGCGGTCTCTTATTATTGAAGGGATTACTCAAGGAAAAGCTCATGAAATGGCAGTTGAACAAACGGTTAACGTGTGTCGCTTAAATGCTGGATCCGATTTGGTTAAAACTATTTTGGCTTCAACAGCTTTTGCTGATCCTAAAGACGTGGTAGCTAAATTGATTGTTGAACAAAATAACGAAGTGAAAGAGCGTCAGGTTTTAGCTTTTCGTTCACGCGGTAATAATACATTCAGAAATTCGCGTGGTAGCTATCGTGGCTTTTACCCAAATCGAAACTTTAGCAACTATAAAAATAATCGATCATTTTCATACAACAACAACCCTAACGGTAATAATAGTCAACGAAATCGACTTGCTAATGGAAATAGGTATCAAAATCGAAATAATAATAATAATAATTCACGTTCAAATTCCGGTAACAGTAATAGTAACAATAGCGGTAACAATTCACGATCATCAAATGGTAGAGGTAGAAACGCTAATGTCCGCGCTTTAAACGCGAACGCCCCTCAGGAGCGAACACTGGGGGAGGACGAATACAGCGATTAAGCGATTTTACTTCGCCAAAACCCATTTATTGTTTAAATTTAAATTACTCAGATTTTATTGAATTGCAAATTAACGAGTCACAAAAATTTTGTTCTTTCTTAGTAGACACACAAGCCGACATTTCTTTAGTAAAAATCTCAAGTTTAGACAAAAATATTACATTTAATACAAACGATATTATTAACATTACCGGTGTCACTTCTAGTACTGTTTCAACTTTAGGTAAAATTATCGTAAATTTAAATTTTTCCAACTTTTCGATTAAATATACTTTGCACATAGTAAATGAAGACTTTAATATCCCATCCGATGGTATACTGGGTAAAGATTTTTTGAAAATTAACAAATGCGTCATTAGTTATGAGAACAATAATATTTCCTTTCGGGTAGGTGATGAAAAAGTCGCGGTACCAATCCTACACGGAACAGAAAGCGACAGTTGTGTAATACCGCCCAGATGTGAAATATTTAGACTTTTTGATTTAGGAAAAACACCCGATCCACTTTTCGTGGATTCGCAGGAAATTGAAAAAGGTGTTTTCACAGCGAGATGCATTGTTAATTCCAAAAACCCAATAATTAAAGTTATAAATACAACGGATGATGTAAAGTGTGTTAAAAGAAATAGTATTCGGACAGAAAAACTTTCAAATTACAACGTTTATTCAATTAACAAGACAGAAACGGAAAACAAACGTACGAAAAAACTAACTTCAATTTTAAAAAACCAAATACCTCAACATGCTCATAGTAAACTAATCAACCTTTGCATAAATTATGCCGACATTTTCGCTCTCGACACGGACAAAATGACTTTAAACTATTTTTACGACCAAACACTAAGAGTGACAGACAACGACCCGGTATATGTTAAAAACTATCGATTGCCATATTCCCAACGTGAGGAAATAAATCGCCAAGTAAATAAATTGTTAGACAATGATTTGATTGAGCCTAGCTATTCCAATTACAATAGTCCTTTGATTGTGGTCCCAAAAAAAGATACTAATGGTCAAAAAGCTTATCGTATGTGCGTAGATTTTCGCGGAGTTAACAAAAAACTCATTGCTGATAAATTTCCTCTTGCTAGAGTTGACGATATTTTAGACAATCTTGGTCGAGCTAAGTATTTTTCGACATTGGATCTTTTTTCGGGATTTCATCAAATTCCCTTGCATCCTGACTCACGCGATATTACTTCTTTCAGCACTGACCGTGGTGCATTTAGATGGAAAGTTCTTGCATTCGGGTTAAATGTAGCACCAAATTCATTCTCGCGAATGATGACTATAGCTTTTTCGGGTATACCACCCAATGTTGCATTTTTATATGTCGACGATATTATCGTCATTGGTTGTAGTGAAGCACACCATATTAAAAATCTTTCAAAAGTTTTCGATACTTGTAGGTCTTTCAATCTCAAACTAAATCCTAACAAATGCAATTTTTTACGACCAGAAGTAACTTTTCTAGGTCACAAATGTACAGCAAAGGGTCTGTTGCCAGATGACTCAAAAATTAACGCTATTAAAAAGTATACAAAACCAACGGATAAAGATGCGGTTCGACGTTTCGTCGCATTTGCTAACTATTACAGGCGTTTTATACCTAATTTTGCGTCACTGGCAGCGCCTTTAAATCGTTTAAGTCGGAAAAGAGTTGAATTTGTTTGGGACGTGGAGTGCGAAAGATCATTTCTATCATTGAAAGCAGCTTTGCTTTCACGTAAATTGCTACAATACCCCGATTTTACTAAACAATTTATTATTACAGCAGACGCTTCAATAACTGGATGCGGTGCTATTTTAAGTCAGGATCATCAAGGTAGTGATTTACCAATTTGTTTCGCTTCTAAAGCATTTAATAATGCCGAACAGAAAAAACCAATCATAGAATTGGAACTTTTAGCCATTTACTTCGCAATAAAGCAATTTCGACCATACGTTTATGGTACTAACTTTATTGTAAAATCCGACCATAGACCGCTAGTATACCTGTTCAATATGAAAGACCCCTCTTCAAAACTTTCGAGAATTAGGCTTGAACTAGCGGAATATAACTTCACTATTGTATATATTAAAGGTAAATCAAATGTAGGCGCGGATGCACTTTCACGCATCACAATCGATGAAATTCGAGATTCTAACAAACAAATTTTAGCAGTACAAACAAGGGCGATGGCAAATCAGACAAACAACAAAAAATTACTTAATAAAAACGACAAAACTAAAGACAAACAACAAATTTTACAAGTTTACGATAAATTTTCATTTAATTTTTCAAATAAAATACCGCGTATCAGATCTGAAATTACGTACGATAAAAATAGAAAAACTACAAATTTACATATTTTTGCGCATATTAAACATAAAAAACTCGAGTTACTTAGTTTTGAGGTTGCTAACGAAATAATGTCTTTAGAGAAATTACTTTCGAGGCTTGATTCAGAAGCCAGCAAACGCAAAATTAAGCAAATAGAATGGCCTAAAAATGATTTATTTTTCAATCATTATACTATTATAAATTTAAAAGATAGCGGAAATAAAATACTCAAATTTTTAGAAATCATTTTAACAGATCCAGTTGAAACTGTAACAGATAATGACAAAAAGCTTAAGTTGATGACTATTTACCACGACAACTCAATCTCAGGAGGACATTGTGGTACCAAAAAACTTTACGCAAAACTAAGAACAAAATTTTATTGGAAGAACATGACTCGCGATATAGCAAAATATGTAAAAAGTTGTAATAAATGTCTTTTGAACAAGGTGAAACCAAAAACAAAAGAAAATCTTGTAATAACTCCAACACCTTGTAAACCATTTGATGTATTGGTTATCGATACAATAGGACCCCTACCTGAGTCCAAATATGGTAATAAGTTCGCACTAACCATGATTTGTGACATGACTAAATATTTGGTAACAGTACCTGTACCAGATAAATCTGCCAAAACAATTGCATCGGCAATTTTTGAAGGCTTTATTTTAACATACGGTGTAATGAATTCCATAAAATCTGATTTAGGTACAGAATTTAAAAATGAACTAATAGCTGAAATAACCAAACTGTTAAACATAAAACATGATTTTTCAACTGCGTACCATCACGAAACTGTTGGTACAATTGAACGTAATCATCGTGTCTTTAATGAATACTTACGTGCATATCTTAATGAAACATCGTCTGATTGGGATGTTTACTTAAAATATTTTACATTTTTACACAACACTACAACAAGCACAGTTTTCGACAGTAAATTTACTCCATACGAATTAGTATTTGCAAAAAAGGCAACTTTGCCAAATGAATTCAAAAAAGATAAAATCGATCCAATTTATAATGTCGAAAACTATGCTAAAGAAATTAAATTTCGAATGCAAAAAACACATGAAATGGCACAAAATCTAATAAATAAGAACAAATTACAAACAAAAAACTTTTATGATAAGACGGCTCGTCCTCTCTCTATGGCGCGATATACAACAGGTATATCATCATAAACCTCCTAAGAGATTTTTGCGCCGAGCTTCTCTTCCAATTTGTGGTGTGCCGATTTGAATTTTCCCTACAAGTTGGTGGGACCTACAGTTTTTTGCCGACTCCGAACGGCATCTACAAAGGAGACGAATTTTTGCTGAGAAGCCTGTCATGGCAGAAATACACTCGGAGAGTTTGCCAAACCACTGCCGAGGGGCGACCCCGTTTTGAAAAACTTTTTTCAAATCACTTTTGATGTTACCTGTACCAGGGCTCGAACCATGGACCTTCGGTGTGGTAGGCCGGCAACACTACCTTCACACCACGACGGCTCGTCCGTTAGTAGTTAAAATTGGCGATAAAGTCTTATTGCAAAAAGAACCAAGACACAAACACGAAAATATTTATCAAGGTCCATTTATAATAAAGAAAATTGATGAACCTAATGTAACTATTTTTGACGAAATAAATAATAAAGAAAAAGTAGTACACAAAAACAGGCTGTGTAAAGTAAATTAACATATTTTTCTTAAAATGTCAAAAAAAAAAAAACCTATTTTTAATCTTTTCATTTCCAAAAATCTGTAAAATAATCAAATTTTTCAAATTTACACTTATTAATATAAGCGATTTTGTTATATAGCCAAGAAGGCAAAAAAAATTCAAACATAAACATGTATTTAAAATACAAAAAAAAAAATTATTTTTGTAGCAAACTGAGAAAAAAAAAACTTAATTATAGTATAATTATAAAATACCATTTTCATTATAAAGCCAAGAAGGCATACAAAACATACATACAAAAACCTGTACATACAAAAAAAAAACAAAAAAAAAAAAAAAATATGCTTTATCATTTATATAAATATAATTTTTTTATACTATTTAATGTTTAATAAATAACTATATAATTAAGCTTTAAGCGTTTTTACATTTTAAGCATTTGGTAAAAATTGATAGGAATGAACGAATTAATAAAAAGGGGAGGAACACCCAATATAAAATATTCGTTCATTCAAAACAATTTTAGTATGTATATGGGTAAGAGGAATCTGATAGGACTGATCACCCTACCAAATTCTTCTTTTCCCCAAAAAGGATGATGTAATGATAAGGGAGGCTGATCACATGGTTCCCACAGGGCATTATGTGATCAGCCAAAATACTTCCCTGCATAACAAAAAGTTGTCACTTCGCTGGACAGGGGCGACACTATATGGCGCGTAAGTGTTATACGCTATGTTGGCACCTGTCCAGAGAAGAGACAACCGATGACCGACAGGAACGGCATGACCGTGAAACGTTCGGGTTCCACGGACATGCCGTTGCTGGCGGCCATCAATTAATCATTGGCCATCAAAAAGAAAACACTGTTTCTAAAACTGAGTGGATAAAAAAAAAAAGTATTAAAAGAAAATTAAAAGTATAAAGTTGTTGTATTCTTTATTCAATTAACATACCTTAAGTTGTAGGTTAAGTCAAGCATCCAAAAACCGCTTATACAGATTTTCGAATACACCGTTAAAACCTAGAATTAGGGGTCTAAAGCCCCTTTTTTACAGGTTGAGCCATGATTTCCTTTTAAACTGATTTTTTCTTATCCTATGAGCAAGATTTTAAAATTTAAAATTTTCAGTCGCTCGCTAGCATTTCCCAAACAACAACAAATATCTATGAACGTTTAGATGTATTTATTTTTTTATTTACTTTTGTTTGCCATTTTATTTTATAATTTGTTTGAAGTATTCTAGCATCACAAAAATGACATGCCCGAGCAGAAACACTTACAAGTAATTTTTTCTGGTAAGAATTTGTTGTCATGGAGAAAACTGTCAAATACGAAAAAGTGCGCGAATAGCAAAAAGAAAACTGATTAACGTTAATTAGTGCCGTTTAAATAAAATTACGCGAGTGAACAAGAAACGGACTTTTTTTGCTGTCTCGTCGATCCATAATTTGATAAGATGGAAAATAATATTTCTTATATTTCGAAATCAGAATCTGGACCTACCATACCTTCACAAGATTTAAGTATTTTTGGTGCACCACAAAATTTTAGTGGTATTAATTTACCCACGAAGCGTGATGTATTAAGATATTATTTTTTTTTGTTTAACCATGCGAAAGAAGAAGGAATAATTAGTGGTTACAAAAACTTCACTGCTGTCGTAGCAAAAAAATTAATTGAAATATGGAAAGGACTTCGTATTGATCTTATGAACGAAAAAAGTGTAATAATAAAGCTTAACCGGTTAATTCAACAATACAAAAAAGAAGTAAGAAATAAAACTCTGTTAAATAACTTTATTGGATGTACTGATAATTTGTTTTTCATCGGGAAGTGCAAATGTGATCTAAAAGTGAGCCCTTGCGTCTGTGGGAAAATTCCTGAAAGATTGACTTTTTTTTTACGAGATCAGTGCAATGACCGAAAGCTAACAATTCCGGAATTTTCTTTAGATGTGATAGACCAAGCAACAACAATTACAGCCTTGCTACCAGAAAGTCATGATTTTATATATGAACCAAGCCATGTTATAACACCATCTGAGGAAATAACTTCACTGAAACCAAAATTGTACACCAGAAGGTACTCGGCGTTAAATTTCGCCATGATGTGCGACAGATTTGGCATATCTGACCGAGTAGCTTCGTGCTTAGCAACAGCTCTCTTCGAGGATATTGACTACAGAGATTCAACTGGAGAGCTAATTATTATGGGCAAGAATAAAGTAGCCAGAGAAAAGATGAAAGCACGGGAAGCAGTATGCAAAAGCCAAACCGACGATACCAACCTCAGCTACTTTTCTTTTGATGGAAGAAAAGATGACGCCTTATCAACGGACAAAATTGAGGGAAAATACCACCAAATCATGGTAAAAGAACCACATTTAGTCGTTCTTAAATAGCCGAATTCAAAGCTGTTAGGATATGTGAAGGTTCAAGCCGAAGATGCTTTTACCAAACAAAAGGAGCTTTGCAAGTTTTTAACAATTTAATTGGAATTTGCAGCGATGGAGAAAATACCAATACAGGCATTTTGAATGGAATAATACGGCGTTTTGAGATCGAATTGGGAAGGCCATTGCATTGGTTTATATGCCTTCTTCACTTTAATGAATTACCTTTTCGACACATATTCGAATTCCTCGATAATTCGAAAACTAGCGGACCAAGAACAGCCAGCGGCTTCATATCCAAGCAAATTGAATGTTGTGAGAAAATGGTATGAAAATATTTATTTCGAAACCAAGCCTAAGTCTAAGGTTCGTTTACAACGGACTTTATTTTTGGGTAGGATTTTTGCATTTTTTCATTAAGAACCTAACACATTTACTCCACATTTAAAAAAGTTTTTGCTGGTATATATTATTTTAATAACTTATGCACCTTAAACATGAGAGGCTTGTTCAAATTGTACCTATTTTGGAGTTTTAGACACCCTTTTTCCCAAACTGGACTTGTTAGCAAATTTTCGAACACCGATTCTTGTTCAGCGTAAGAAATCCTCGAAAAATATACACTTTCGTTATAGTTGCATAACCTACACAGAGCAGAGTAACTGATATCTGAAATATGAACAAATTATTTAATATAGTAGTAGTTTTAAAAATTCGTCCTTAGCGACAAATATAAGTAATTGAAAGAGTATATTCCAACCAAACCAAAAGACGTGTTTCTTTGGAAAAATTAGCTTGCTTCATTCAATTTCATTTCAATTTTTTCGAAAAGGGATAAATTATCCTAATCATACCCAAAAAGAAAATCCGGGGTAACAGATCCTTAAGTTAAGACTTGGTTCAAGCACATCGAGAAATATTTTATTGAACAACATTTTACATTTTTTTAGAGTGTAGTTGATTTTAAAACTATTCCGCTGCAGAACATGCCACCTTCTTCGTCAGATGATTGGAAGCGGGATTTATCTACTGACGTGAAGTATTTGCTTCAAATGGCTTCAGCAATATCGAATGGCTTTGTTTCAGTTGACTTATCGAACATGAAACCTGGACCTGTAGCGCACTCCCGTTGGTTAACTAAGGCAAGGCGTATTTTAAGATTGTACGTTGCAACAAGTTCACCATCTTCCGAATTAGAAACTCTAGCGGAATACGTAATAAAAGTTTATGTTCCGATGTATTTTAGCATTAAGTACTACCATTCCGTTATACACGGCAGTCCACTTCTATTCAAATTTATACGTCTCACTCAGTTGCTTCCGTCCAAGGAGCGGCAAGTTATCAACGCAGTGGTTCAGAATAACTCATATTTTGCTCATCCTGAAAATGTTATACTATTAATGCTTTACGATGATCGTTAATCAGTACGTGATCGGGCAATGCAAAAAATTTTGTACTACCGTGACAGCCTTTGCGATACAGCAAACATTCGAGAGTACAAGAAATATAAAATAAATTTTGGCTGCTGCAATTATTTTAATATGATAGATTTGGATGATGACAACATTCTAACAGAACCGCCGATTACAAGAAACATTCCATATAACCAACGATATGTTCAATTGTTAACCAGTGTTTCTCGGCGTGTAACGGAAAAAAATCGTATAAGTGTCATGGCTGTGACTGACGTTAGTCGAAAGAAAATACCACGCATGGAAAGCAAGCAGGACTTAAAAACTTAGTTATGTATTTCCATAAAAATAAAATGAAATGATTTAGAAAGAATATATAAAGCTATGTAAAAAAATGTTAAACCTCGGAATTCCAGATCGCAAGCTGAAAACTCGTTTATAGCTAAATCTAATTCTATAATTGTCCTTAAATGTTGCGAAAGTTGCTTTTTTTGCAAATATTTCGCGTCCTTTGGCTTACATCCATTTTTCGTGCACTACAAAGTTGTAGATCATAAAATTCTCCACAAGTCCTGCCTGAAACATTTTTCTTTATGATCTACAGTTTTGTAGTGAACGAAAAACGAATGTGAGCACTTGGTGTATTCAGTCCGGTGTCGTCAATCTTTTTTCTACCAGAGTTGCACTGCTAAACACAGAAAAACGTTATCTTTGCTATAGTATTAAAATTTTCCTCATAGGATAAGAAAAAATCAGTTTAAAAGGAAATTATGGCTCAACCTGAAAAAAAGAGGCTTTAGGCCCTTAATTCTAGGTTTTAACGGTGTATTTGAAAATCTGGATAAGCGGTTTTTGGATGCTTGACTAAACCTACAACTTAAGGTATGTCCCGTAAAAAGTAAATTTTCACTGTCACACAGCTCATATAAAATTTTTCCTTACTTGATTATGAAACTTCAACGTAATTTCCGGTGGGTCAAAGTCGGTTTTAGACCCATAGTTTCTTCAGCAAAGTTGCTTAGAATTATCCGAAGAATCTATATACACTTGTTTTTATACAAACTTTTAATAAATACTTCAGCGGGTTACATCAATAGAAAAAATACATCCAGTTGATTAGCAAAACAGTAGATCTAATGACATTTCGTGTTCTTCTCATTTCTTTCATTTCATTCATTTTCCATTATCTTATTGGAATAAAAAAGAGAATAAGGAGTTGCCAGAGAGAAGCGAACAGATTATTTTGCAGAAAATTTGGAATTATGAGTCCCAGTTTGAGGACTGTTTGATACTTTCGGGACTTATTATAATATATATCAAGCCCTGTGCGCAAAAAAGATGTAAGAGCCAAAAAGGAAATTTTACAGGATAAGGTTTTTTTTAATTTATTTCAAATTCAGTTTATGTATTGTCATGAAATTAGGTACATAGCTTTTCTTTAGCCCAACCTTTATAATGCAATCAATTTTATTTTTATATATGTAATACGAGTATAAGCATAATTTTTGGTGCATACGTCTTTTTTGCCCTCACCAAATCAGTCGTCTTTTTGATAACACTGGATCACAAATTCCAACTTTTTTTCTGCACCAGAGACGCCATAGTGAAATTCCTATGTAAAATCACCTCCTAATTCCGAAAATCAAGGTTATTTTTACTTGAATGGTACCGTTTTTGAGATATTTACGATTTACCGTTATTTCAAAAAACAAAAAAGATGGCTCCACTTAATCGTGTATATCTCAAGAACAAACTGTGCTCTTCCAAGACGGTTTGAAAAATTTGAAAGCTTATAAAATTTACTATAATCAGTACATACAACACTTTTTGCTAGGTCCTGCAGATTCAAACATATTGAACAATCATTACGGATTTTTTAAATTTTTTTTGTAAAAATATAAAAAAAATTGTACTTTGCGAGGAAGCATCTCGAAAACTTTTTGTTTTTTTGCAGATATTTTTTCCCCCCTCTAAGCTCTCTTTTATTACAAAAAAAATAAGCTATCAGTGAACAAAATCGATGAACTAATACAAAAGTTATAAGCATTCAAGTAAATATATCCATTTAATACTTAAGTACCCTACAAATAATAGCATATGTACATATGGTTCTGTCTTAACTCTATGATCTTATTTTATAATTGAAAAAGTTATGTGTCTTGTTTTGACGCTTATTTAGATTAGGATCGGTTTCTCTTATGAGAAACCAACAGTAGTCGCCCATCATAGCGACATCCCAGAATCCTTGATACCGACTTTCAATCACTTTCATTTGCTGGTGAAACCTTTCGCCATGCTCGTCACTTTCGTCGCCAAGATTTTGCGGGAAAAAATTTAAGTGGGAGTGTAAGAAATGAATTTTTAAAGACATATTTACTCCTGAAAGAAAATAAAAAAGTAAATTAGATAAATACATAAGTGACACATTAGTATATAATTTTCTTAGGCTGGATTTATCTTTCAATTCAGAACAAATTTTTTGTTTATATTTTTCCCGTTCTTGTTTTTTCGGAACTGGACGATGAATTCAGATTTATGGCTATATATTCTCATGTAAATTTATGTAATATATAATTTATTATAATATGTTTTTTTATTTACCCATTTCCGCATAGTTTTTGATTAAGTCGTTCACTATCATCTCGTAGTTAGGACTTTTGTGTTTGCCTAAAAAAGAAGTAACGACCTTTTCAAAAGAATCCCACGCTGCTGCCTCCACTGGTGACAATAGTTCTTTGAAATGGTTATTGGTCATCATTTTCCTTATTTGCGGTCCCACAAAAATCCCTTCCTTTATTTTTGCTTCTGAAATCTCTGGGAAGATTGTCTTCAAATGATGAAAAGCTTCGCCTTCTTTGTCCAAAGCCTTCACAAAGTTTTTGATAAGGCCGAGCTTGATGTGGAGCGGAGGTAGAATTATTATTTCCTTCTTTATAAGTGGAGAGTATTTTATGTTATCTACCCCAACTTGAAACTCGATTCGTTCTGGCCAATCCTTTATGATGTAGTGGTCTTGACGAGCTCGGCTATCCCATTTGCATAGAAAGCAACAGTATTTTGTGTATCCACTTTGTAGACCACATAGCATTCCAACGACTTTAAGATCGGCACATATTTTCCAATCATGTTCTTCGTATTTGATTAACTTGAGCAATTTTTGCATTATCTCATACAGGGTGGCTGGTGAAAGCCGCTACCAAAAAAAAATTAAATAACTTTTTTTCTATTTAATGAATCTGGTTAATTTTTTTTTATTTTGCAGATTGACTTTTACATTTAACAAAAATGGATAACTGGGACACTGAAACAAGAATTTGGATTGTCCGCCGCTATCACGCACTGGAGTCCGTAGTTTCGGTTCAAAGAGAGTATAGGCGCACGTTTGGCGGCAATCCTCCGAGCAGATGGACCATAATTAGACTTGTAAACAATTTTGCCGAGCATGGGACAGTCAACAGAAGACCTTACCATCGAAACCCTTCAGTTCGAACGGAGGAAACAATCGCTGCTGCCATACAAAACAATCCACGTGTTTCGACAAGAAGCTTATCTGCTCAAATGGGTGTAAGCAGACAGTCATTACAGTCAATTATGCACAAAGATTTGGACTTGTTCCCATATAAAATTCAAATGGCCAACAAACTGAACGCTGCAGACTTGCCGATTCTCTTGGAATTTTGCCAGAAGATGCTTCAAATGGTGGAAGAGGATGGAAACATGTTGAACTGTCTTTTCATGTCTGACGAGGCCCATTTCGATTTAAACGGCAACATAAACAAACAAAATTGTCGAATATGGAGTGCTTCCAACCCACAGATACTCCATGAGACGGAATTGCATCCACTTCGTGTCACAGTGTGGTGTGCAGTTTCATCACGCTGCATTGTCGGGCCCTACTTCTTCGAAGAAAACGGTCACACCGTTACGGTTACTGGAGACCGTTACTTGAGCATGTTGAGAGAACTTTTCTATCCAGAATTACGCCGAATGAGAATTTCTTTCAACTCTGTGTGGTTTCAGCAACATGGTGCAGCTCCTCATATAGCCCAACCTGTTATGACAGAATTGCGACGAAAATTTCCCAATAAGCTGATATCCAGAAACTCCACATTCCGTTGGCCACCCAGGTCGCCTGACCTTACTGCACCTGACTTTTTCTTGTGGGGTTATTGCAAACAGGAAGTCTTCAAAGCAAAACCAACAAATTTGAATGAACTAAGGCAATCCATTCGAGAAACAATTGCGGCTATTCCTGTCTCAACTCTCCAAGCAGTAATGAACAACTTTTTGGTAAGATGCCACACATGCATCGACGAGCAGGGGTGGCTTTTAAATTCCATTATTTTTAAAACTAATTAAGCTATATTTAATAAAATTTAATGAGCTTTAACATGAATAAAAGCAAAATGAATTCCATACACTGAAAAAAAAATTATTTGAGTTTCTTAACGTAGCAAAATTTATCAGCCACCCTGTATGTTTCCTTCGTATTTACTGCATGCGCGATCGGGATAGATGGCTTTTGGTTGCCAATATGCAATAATACGGCCTTTAAACTTAATTTATTGCCGTCTATGAACAATCGCCACTCTTTTGAATCATATGGTTCACCAAATTGTTTGAATAGACCAGCAATGTCTTTGCAGTAACAAACACTGTCCTCCTTCGTATAGTACTTGGAAAATTCTTCGTGACGACTTCTATAATATGTTACCTTAACATCGGATGAAACAAATTTTAATTGTTGCATTCGAGAGGCGTGTAGTTCGGCCTTTTCCTTTGACAATTCCAAATCCCTTATCCAATCATTGAGTTGTGCTTGTGACAAAGAATTTCTTTCGTTTTCCGTTTGAAATTCAGTACAACATGATGCCGCGTAATCAGATACTACTGTTGACAATGAAACTGGAGCCGAACCTAAAGTTAAATTTGATTCTGGCAATGTCGCTTCTGTTGAAATTAGTTCTGGTAATGACACTGTAGATACGCTCGCATAGGTTACTTTTCTGGACTTTCCAACCCCAAGTACTTTTGTAGTACAAATATAGCAGTCCGTTGAATGGCAAGTTGGTTCCCTCCACTTCATTGGTGTAATAAATTTCACACGTCGCCTAAATAGATAGTTTCAGGAATTAGTCAGCTATGCATTAAAAGGGAACAAATTCCTAATTTTTACAACGTACCTTTTTGTTCCGGTTTCCGAAGAAATCAATTCGACTCGGCATGTAGTGCACACAGTGTTCGGTGTCCATGGTTTTTCATTGTTTTTAGGCTCAATTCCAAAACACTTATACAGGGTGTTTTTTTTACGGGTTTGTTTTTCGAATAGAGATAAAACTGGCATTTTGTGGTCAAATCTGGCAACTCTAATGTCATTTATGTTCAGTTTGGTTTGCCATTTCATCATGAACAGGTTGACAAAAGAACAACGCTTGCAAATCGTGCAAATTTATTTCGAAAATAATGGTTCAGTTCGCGAAGTTTACCGTGAGCTCCGTCCATTTTATGGTCGACATAATCGTCCATCAGAGCAATTAATTCGGTTAACCATGGATCGTTTTCGCACTACGTTTACTCTATGTGATAATACGTATCCGCAGAGACGTCGAACAGTGCGCACCGAAGAAACAATTGCCGCTGTAGAGCAAAGTGTTGAAGAGGACCCGAATGAATCGATTAGCCACCGTGCACAGCAATTGGAGCTTTGTCCATCAACTTTATGGAAGATTTTGCGCAAAGATCTTGGCTTGCGACCTTACAAGATCCAGCTTGTGCAAGAATTAAAGCCGCGAGACCATGCAATGCGTCGTGATTTTGGTGTATAGGCCGAAAATGAGATTGATTTCGATGCTGATTTTCATCGCAAAATTTTGTTCAGTGATGAGGCTCATTTTTGGTTGAATGGCTACGTCAACAAGCAAAATTGCCGCATTTGGAGTGAAGAGAATCCACATGAGACCCTTGAAACGCCATTACATCCACAAAAACTGACTGTTTGGTGTGCTCTATGGGCTGGTGGAGTCATTGGGCCATACTTCTTCCGCAATAATGTTGGAGAGGCAGCTACCGTTAATGGAGACCGGTATAGAGCCATGATAACCGACTATTTTGTTCCCGAATTGGATGGCATGAATGTGGATGAGTTGTGGTTCCAACAAGACGGCGCTACATGCCACACAGCGCACGTCACAATCGATTTATTGAAGGAAACATTCGATGAGCGCATAATTTCGCGGAATGGACCTGTCAATTGGCCACCAAGGTCGTGTGATTTGACACCATTGGATTATTTTCTTTGGGGATATGTGAAGTCGCTCGTCTACACCAACAAACCAGAAACGTTAGGGGAATTGGAAGCCAACATTCGTGGCGTTATTGCCGACATACGGCCCCATATGCTCGAAAAAGTGGTTGAAAATTGGACCTGTAGAATTGGCTTTATTCGAGCCAGCCGCGGCGGCTACATGCCCGAAATCATATTGAAACATTAATGGCATAAAATTATCCTTCCAATAAAGCCAAATTGATGGACCTTAAAACGATTTTCTTGTGTTTTATTTCAATTCGAAGTTCTATACCCCTAAAAAAAACACCCTTTAGTATGTAACTTTCAAAGGATTTGAAAACACACGTCTCATACTTTTAACAATAAATTGACCGCAGATGAAACAGAACATATCTGGATCATTTGTACACTCAAACTCTCGCGCCCTTTTATTCATTTTTTATTTTAAGTAAATGACGGGTTATAAACTGCAATTATAAACTGAACAGTATCCGGCGAGCCTTGCAGATATTATGAAGGAACAAGGCGCATGTACTCTTATTTATACTTAGATCCAGTAAAAATTCAAGCCTACCTAAACAAAAAGGTTCCCTAGTTCTACAAAGAAAACACTACCTGCCTCAAAAATATGCTCTTGTTTAAAATGTACCTAGGTTTGAGAAAACGACACTAACAGCTTTTTGTATCTAATAACTTTTCGAAAATCTACCTGCTAACTAACTGATATACGAATACTAACACATATGTACCAGTAGGGTACTTAAGCATTAAATGGATATATTTACTTGAATGCTTATAACTTTTGTATTAGTTCATCGATTTTGTTCACTGATAGCTTATTTTTTTTTGTAATAAAACAGAGCTTAGAGGGGGGAAAAAATATCTGCAAAAAAACAAAAAGTTTTCGAGATGCTTCCTCGCAAAGTACAAATTTTTTTATATTTTTACAAAAAAAATTTAAAAAATCCGTAATGATTGTTCAATATGTTTGAATCTGAAGGACCTAGCAAAAAGTGTTGTATGTACTGATTATAGTAAATTTTATAAGCTTTCAAATTTTTCAAACCGTTTTGGAAGAGCTCAGTTTGTTCTTGAGATATACACGATTCAGTGGAGCCATCTTTTTTGTTTTTTGAAATAACGGTAAATCGTAAATATCTCAAAAACGGTACCATTCAAGTAAAAATAACCTTGGTTTTCGGAATTAGGAGGTGATTTTACATAGGAATTTCACTATGGCGTCTCTGGTGCATTTTGGCTGTAAACCAGTGTAATTTGGATGTTACGTCACAAATTTTCTTTAACGAAGGTTTTTTTCTGCACTTTTCTTTTGGTATTTCAAATCATTTGTCCTCATTTTTAAAAAGCAGCGGGTACTGGTGGATTGCCTGACGAGCTATTCAATCACGGGGGCGCGAAACTGATAAAACGCATGCATCAGCTTCTATACAGAATATGGAAAAATGAATGCATGGCTGAATCATTCTAAGTGCTCTTTGCCTGCTGTATAGGGCAGAAGGCTGGACGCTGACACCATCTGTTGATACGGTTCTGAGAGTATTCGAGAGAAATGGTCTTCGAAGACTCCTTCCTTGGCCGCGTTGGCAATGTTCAAAAAGATTTAAAGATGAGGGGTATGCAAACATCGACATAAATCAAAAAATTAAAGTACTGTGACGTATTTATATAATATTGGTACACGAATTTCACAAATCAATATATTTTCTTGCTTATTTTAACAATATCAATTTGAAAATAATATATCAATAGAGAAAAATTACAACGATATGCTCAGCGATGGTATGGGATGATGTGTTTCGAAGTCCTCAAATTCTCATGATACCCGTTCTCCGACAATGGGATGTGTACTCAAGGACCTGCATCAAAGCCGCTGTTAGAACTAATACCGTCACAACTCAGCTATGATGCCCTGTAGCGTCACGATGCAATTTTCCTCTAAAGTGCCATTTTGGCATTATTCCTTTACATTCTTTGGAACATATGTTTTCTAAGTGGAATATTTTTAGGCGTGTTCAAAAAACATTTTAGAGACACCTTGGCTTTTTTATTGCATATTAACACTCTGCATCAATTATAATTCAGGTAATTTTTGTTGAAGCAGTGCATATCTAAACGGTTCTATGAACACATCAATATAAATATTCGACTTTCCTTGAGTTAACACAGATACTGGGTATACTCTCCGTAACAGTGATAGGTTAAGTAACAAGCTCCATTATTCAATTGATCGTGAAGTTATTATTTGTTCATTAATATGTGGGTCTCACCCATTTTCAAAAACTTGCAGAAAGCAATAATAAGACGAAGAGGCCAATGTATTTCCCTAATTTTAGCATTCTATCTGCATAAGTCCATGAGATATAGCATGGCTCTGTACTGCTACCTAATTTCCAGTAACCTCTTATGAACTTTCATGTGATCATGGTCGAAAATCGATTATATTCAGCGGGTGTACTTTTCCCAACAATCATTATTCAAGCGTAAATGGTTTTCAATTCATTAACACTCGAAATTTGAAAATTTGCTCATTCATACGTGGGCGGTGCCACGTCCATATTCCAATTTTTTATTTTTTTTAAATCCTTAATGGAATGATAAAGTTAGTATATATACCGAATCTTACCATTTTAAATGGTTTTGACAATGAAATATCATATTTTATTATTAATTTTAAAAGGAAAAAAAGACGTAACAGCCAGTTTGCGCTCACTAAAAATGTGAATAAAAAAAACCATGTACTTACGTCTAAATTGCTTTTGCTCTAAGTTCATAACGGTACGTTTCACAGCTACGAAACTTTGGGAGGTTATGTGTGTGCTAATGAGTGATCGATTTTTATCAAAAAGCTAAAATCGAAAATCATGGCTCTTACGTCTTCTTTGCGTAGAGGGCTCGATATATTAGTACTAAGCGGATAATTTCAAAATAAACACCGAAAGATTTAATAATGGGAATAAAAGTCCTTGAGATCTTCTGTTTAGAATGGAATGCTAGGATGTGGTAACATCAAAACGTTCACCTGACAGTCGAGCTTGAACTTAACGTTGCTTGGGGGCGTACCGGATTGATATATGCTACTTCGACAATATTCAAACAAATAAACCCAACGAAAATAAGACACTTTGCAATGATAATGATGAAACAGAAATTATTACATGTTGCATGTGCTCCTATTGGGAGATAGTTTTATATAGAGTGAATAAAAATAACATTAAAACAACGAAAAAGGCACATAAAGTGTTATTTTTCATAAATATAAGACCGATACAAAACAACTCTTCCTAGAGATATTTTCCATAATAATCACAAACTGTCACGAAAATTTCGAAGTTGCCTACGAGGTGTGTTCAAAAAGTATCGCGAATTTTCTGTTTTTTCAAAAATTATTTATTTATTCATGAATATCTATTTTGTCCCCTTCAAAGTAATCCTAATGAGATATTATACACTTGTGCCAACGGTTTTTCCAATTTTCGAAGCACTTCAAAAAAATCATTTTTTTGTATCTTGTTCAGCTCCTCCTTCGATGCCGTCTTTATCTCGTCAAGAGAAGCGTAACGTCGTCCTTTCATGGGCCTCTTCAGTTTAGGGAACAAGAAAAAGTCACAGGGGGCCAGATCTGGGGAATACGGTGGCTGCGGCATCATTAGTGTGTTGTTTTTGGCCAAAAAGTCGCGCACAAGCAACGATGCGTGAGCAGGGGCGTTATCGTGGTGCAAAAGCCAATTTTTGTTCTTCTTTGCACATCTTCTCGGCCTTCTGAGAACATTTTGTACCACCGATAAACGTTGCTTCGGTCCAAGGTAGCTTCTCCGTATGCCACAGTCAACATTCGGAATGCATCCGCGCACTTAATTTCGTTTTTCACACAAAATTTGATACAGGTTCTTTGATCCATTTTTTTGAATAGGTAAAAATCGAAGACGATCCAAAACACGTGCAAGCAAAACAGCTGTCAACAATTAACTGAACATTCAAACTGGCCGAGCTTGTCGGCATAAGTGAGAGACATGAGTACCAACATAACGCCACAAAAAATTCGAAATTCGAATATACGTAACCAGCGAAAATTCAAAATTCGCGATACGTTTTGAACACACCTCGTATAATACCACGCCATGTTGTCAAAAATGACAAACATAACGGCGTATCATATTGGTGTATTCAGTTACTGTTTATTAGGAAATATTTTCAAATTATCGTTATTGCACCGTCACTACCACATTAATTAGCCAGGATTGCAATGCGATGTAGCTACGCCTCTGAGAAAGTAGCTATAATTCGGCAAAGTCATCAAATCATCTGCGAGATGGTAACAATCCATGTGGAATAATGAACAATAGACCGCGTTGTCAGCAGAGTGTGGGTTCCGTCATGTATAAACCCACACCAAATTTAACTGGTCTATCATTACAAGCAATAGATAAGAGCTTATAGAAAATCACTACAAGAAATGCACTGGGTTGGCCAAGTCATAAAAACTATCATGTACCGCAATGTCCATCTGCAGTAGGCCTTGTAACCTCAATTTAGAATGTAAACCTTCCAGCACTTAAAATATGTTTATGGCAGTTAAGCAACTATTTCATTCAACACATAGGAAAAGTGACCAACCTAAGGTTGAATTACTTAGCTTATAGAATGCGACATTCCTCGCTTGCCTGGTGGATGCAATATACACTGCTCCATCGAACTGCTCAGAGAGAGTGGACCCCATTCACGTGATCGTAAGAACCATTTGTACGAATGACGATCCCTATAGAAAGACCTCAGTATTATAGCGGCGCGAAGACTGAAGAGGGCTAACATTTAGAAGGTTTCAAAACTGGAATTCTGCTACTAACAATATTTTCGTTCTGTAACTTTGAGTTCTAAAATGAACACTTTCCTTTCATACAAATTATTTCAAGGAAAGGTATGCACTCTAAAAATCTGAGTTACAGAATTTTCTTCCGGGTGATAGATACTCTGAGACAACATTCGGTTTCAAAGCAGGCTTTATCAAATTTCCTTGCCAAGCTTATGCGATTATGTCGAAAGAAACGAAGAGCTCCATTAAGATTGAGGATGACGTCTCCGAGGCATTCGTACACAAAGAAGGTTTTAATAAGTTATGTATATTTAGTACTATTTCTTTAACTTGATACTGGCTAAGATAACTCGAGCAGCAAAAGCAAACCGCACGAGTAAAATCTTTTACAAGATGATATTGACTGCATCTAGGAACCAGCCTTCTATCTCTATGGCGCAATATACAACAGGTACAGCATCATAAACCTCCTAAGAGATTTTTGCGCCAAGCTTCTCTTCCAATTTGTGGTGTGCCGATTTGAATTTTCCCTACAAATTGGTGGGACCTACAGTTTTTTGCCGACTCCGAACGGCATCTACAAAGGAGACGAATTTTTGCTGAGAAGCCTGTCATGGCAGAAATACACTCGGAGAGTTTGCCAAACCACTGCCGAGGGGCGACCCCGTTTTGAAAAACTTTTTTTTTTCAAATCACTTTTGATGTTACCTGTACCAGGGCTCGAACCATGGACCTTCGGTGTGGTAGGCCGGCAACACTACCTTCACACCACGGCGGCCGCCCAGCCCGGAACCAGCCTTATAATCGAAAATAACTGCAAAGTGGAAATTTACCAAAATTCTATCAAAAAATACGGCGAATAACTGAGGTTTTTAAACCAGGGGCGAGCTCCTGTATAAACGAAAAGGGCGACCTGATAACCGATGTTTAGAGAGTACTACGATTATGATTTCCGCCCTATTACATAGAGAAATCGAGCAAGAACCCAGAGAAGATGCCGAACCCGATCCCACAATCGAAGATGATGGAATTGATGTTCCACAATCCTACTATGGGTACGAAAGGCTGAAGCCTGACGGGAACAAGCTTATTAGGCCTTATCAGTGTGACTTTAGACCTAGTAAGTCCACCATAGACAAAATTTTAACAATACGCCAAATCTTAGAAAAAACCCGTCAGAAAAGAAATTCCACATATGAACTCTTTGTTGATTTTAAATCCGCTCTTGAAAGCACGAAGAGGAGGTCACAATATGGCGCTAAGTCTGAATTTGATTTCCCGTAGACCTTACACGAATGTGTTGATCAGTCAGAATTGGGAAGAACTCCTACAAGCCGTTAGGGTGACCCCCTATCGTGCGATTTCTTTAATTTAATGCTGGAGAAAATAATACAAGCTGCATAACTTAACCGCGCTGGAACAATATTTTATAAAAGCATGCACCTGTTGGCATATGCTTACGGCATCGATATCATTGGCGGAAAAATTTCTTTGGTGGTGAATGAGGGCAAAACAAAGTACCTTGTGTCATTAAGCAAAGGTCAGCGCAACCACGCCACTGTTGGCAGCCATAACTTCAAAACAATAGAGCACTTCGTTTAGTTGATAACCTGCATTAACCCCCAAGAATAATATCAGCCTTGAAATCCAACGAAGAATCACTCTTGCAAACAAGTAGTACTTCAGACTAAGTAGGGAATTGAGAAGTAAAGTCCTCTCTCGAAGAATAAAAAGATGCAGCCCATACAGTGTTTCTTTCGAGGCCCACTGGTGTACATTGGTTCATTGGTGTTCCAAGATAGTTACCGCAATACGGGGTTAAGTGGAGATATTTGTTTAATTTGGTTAAAATAAGTATATCAAAAATAGTAGTTAGCCACATGAAAACAACAATTAACAATATTTCATGTTCAACTAAAAACCTCCATTAAATATTGTATATTGCTTTTAAATTACTCATACTTTGCATTCATTACTTAGATTCCGTTGATTCAACTTTGAAATCTTGTTATATTATTATTAAGCTTCATCATCCGTATGCGTTAATATATGCAATTCAACTAACATAAACTTGCTTTATGAATTTACATGTTTATGCCACCTTTAGAAAAATTTAGATTATGTCACTCTATAAAGAGTGACACATCCTCAACACTTAAATTTTCATTTTGACCTAATACTAAGCATGGTTTAGTGTTCTGGCTATATGGGCGTATAAACAAACACATATATTAATTTTTCTCTATGTACCTAGGTTTTAATTCCATCTAGCTATGTACGGATATTTACTTCATACTCAGAAATACCCACGTAGCACTTACCTGAGTTTGCAGCCGCGTTAATCCTCTTATCCAAAGTATTTGACCAGCTCTCGGTTTTTTATCAGAATCAATTGAGTCGAACCGTTCTTCCCCTAAATGCATAGCATCAGTGTACTCTTCTGGGTGTCCACGACCCCATCTATAAACAAAGAAATATATTTTATGGAAAGTTAGGCAACAATATAAAGATTTGGAGACAGAAAAGGTTTAATTTCGATTACCTAGTTTGATAAAATCTGATGGAGAACATGTCCGGTTGAAAACAATTTTATACATACAAACTGAATACATTCTATATATCTTGCCAACTACAAGGTTTCGCAAAAGTAAGCTTCCGATGCTCAGCATATCGGTTGTGGCACGTGCAGTGTGTGCTGTTGCACCGTCTTGTTGGAACCACATGTTTTCCAATCCCAATTCATCAAGTTGCGGCAAAAAGAACTCGTTGATCATTGCTCTGTAGCGCTCACTATTCACAGTAACCGTTTTTCACCGACCGATTATTGGTCAAATAAATAGTCAGCAATATTCCGCGTCCTGGAGCAGTGTAGCGTAACATTGTTTATTAACGTGTATTTCGCATGTGTTTACTACACAAATGTCAAAACAGAACTGACTTTAGTGGCCAATCGCAAAATTTATAGCATTTTCTGATAGGAGGATTACTTTTGCGCAGTAACCGTTTTTCACCGACCGATTATTGGTCAAATAAATAGTTAGCAATATTCCGCGTTCTGGAGCAGTGTAGCGTAACATTGTTTATTAACGTGTATTACGCATGTGTTTACTACACAAATGTCAAAACATAACTGACTTTAGGGGCCAATCGCAAAATTTATAGCATTTTCTGATAGGAGGATTACTTTTGCGCCACCCTGTATATGCGAATCGCACTCATTCATAAACGACTTAAGAAAAAAAAAATAATAATTGATATATAAGAACCTGCTACTATCTACGTATATGTATGTTTTCTGTACTACTAGTTGTTATCATACGAGGTGTGTTCAAAAAGTATCGCGAATTTTCTGTTTTTTCAAAAATTATTTATTTATTCATGAATATCTATTTTGTCCCCTTCAAAGTAGTCCCCATGAGATATTATACACTTGTGCCAACGGTTTTTCCAATCGTCGAAGCACTTCAAAAAATCATTTTTTTGTATCTTGTTCAGCTCCTCCTTCGATGCCGTCTTTATCTCGTCAAGAGAAGCGTAACGTCGTCCTTTCATGGGCCTCTTCAGTTTAGGGAACAAGAAAAAGTCACAGGGGGCCAGATCTCGGGAATACGGTGGCTGCGGCATCATTAGTGTGTTGTTTTTGGCCAAAAAGTCGCGCACAAGCAACGATGCGTGAGCAGGGGCGTTATCGTGGTGCAAAAGCCAATTTTTGTTCTTCCACAAATCCGGGCGTTTCTGGCGGATTGCTTCGCGCAAATTGCGCATAACTTGCAGGTAATATTCCTTATTGACCGTTCTTCCCTGTGGCAAGAACTCATGATGCACCACGCCCCTGCAATCGAAGAAAACTGTCAGCAAAACTTTCACATTCGACCGAACTTGGCGCGAGTTTTTCGGTCTTGGTTCGTGCGCCAGCTTCCATTGAGATGATTGAGCTTTGGTTTGCACGTCATAACCATAAACCCACGATTCGTCACCAGTTATAACCCTCTGGAGCAAATTTGGGTCGTCGCGGACAGAGTTTAACATCTCATTAGCAATGTTCATGCCATGCTGTTTTTGGTCACAATTGAGCAATTTTGGTACGAATTTCGCGTAAGAATCGAAGACGATCCAAAACACGTGCAAGCAAAGCAGCTGTCAACAATTAACTGAACATTCAAAATGGCCGAGCTTGTCGGCATAAGTGAGAGACATAAGTACCAACATAACGCCACAAAAAATTCGAAATTCGAATATACGTAACCAGCGAAAATTCAAAATTCGCGATACTTTTTGAACACTCCTCGTAATTAATAATTTAAATATATGTTTCTTTTCCTCACAACACTTATTTTCTATTTTTTATCCCTTGTTTAGTTATAAGAAGATTGAACTGTATCATACGTGACTGGTTCTAGAAAATAGTTTGTTTTAATTCGTTGTGACATTTTAATAAATAACTGCCTGCTGAAAGCGAAATGAAATTAAGGGAAATGCGCTGATTGATCATTTAACGGCGCCGGCATTTCCCACGGCCGCTCAACACTTCTACGCACGTAGGCATACGCCTACAGTTACACGATTTTATAAAATACTAGCGTCTAATTTTGTATTTACGTATATTTACTATGTTTTAAGTCCTATTGTCAAACACTGTAAATAAAACTCATGGTTGTTGTGTTTGATACCTTATAAATAATATAAAATAAAAATAAATGACTTAAAATCTAAAATATCCCTTATTTCAATAGCTCGGTTTCGGAGTTATAGCTCAAAATGTAGACGAGGGTTACCTAAAATGTGTTGGTACAATATGGGTATCAAACGAAAGGTAACAATGAGCGCTGGGATAAGCGATGTGATTAAGCCCCATTTCTGAACGGGTTTCGGAGATAGTCTATATATAAAACGTCATTAACTTGAACCCAATAAATTCGGGCGGGGTACAATAAAGCCATATAGCCATATTTCTCAACATATTGAGAAATAAGGCCTTATTAATCAATATGGCATTATTTGCACTATTTGACATGAGATGCGAAATAAAACCATAGAAATTTGAGAAATAAATCTATAAAATCTCATCGCACATTAATCAAAAACAGTCATATTTAAAAATCTGAAAAACTTTGTGTTAAACGCTTCAGGATAGAGCTCTAATTTTACAAAAACAAGCAGTAAGAAAATTTGGAATAAAAATCGCTAGATTTTTAATTTCAAGTATTCATTTTTTTACTATAAGAATTAAGAATATTTCTCTCTATCTCTATGGCGCGATATACAACAGGTATATCATCATAAACCTCCTAAGAGATTTTTGCGCCAAGCTTCTCTTCCAATTTGTGGTGTGCCGATTTGAATGTTCCCTACAAATTGGTGGGACCTACAGTTTTCTGCCGACTCCGAACGGCATCTACAAAAGAGACGAATTTTTGCTGAGAAGCCTGTCATGGCAGAAATACACTCGGAGAGTTTGCCAAACCACTGCCGAGGGGCGACCCCGTTTTGAAAAACTTTTTTCAAATCACTTTTGATGTTACCTGTACCAGGGCTCGAACCATGGACCTTCGGTGTGGTAGGCCGGCAACACTACCTTCACACCACGGCGGCCGCCGTCTTATAAATTTTCTATTATTAAAAAAGCGGCGCAGGAGAAAATTTGGGATAGAAAAATACTCGATTGTTTAATGCAAATTTTTATTTTATATTTATATATGAATTTAAAAAGATTAAAAATCCCGCTTTTTTTATAAATGTCAAATAAATAAGACTAAATATTTTAAATTGTCTGTTTCCGATTTAGTATGCGATGTGATTTTATGGCTTCTCAAATTTCTATAGCTTTATTTCACATTTCAAATAGTGGAAATAATGCCAAATTGAATCATATGTTGAAAAATAGGGCCATACTTTGAATACTTTAGACGCATATAAAGACACTCACACACACATTAATTTTTATTTAAAATACCAGCAGACCAGGCGGACATTGTCCTGCCTAAAATTTTACTAGCCTACATTTAACAAATAGTACTCTCTTCCCTCCGTACTTCGCGCTTCCTCGCGATTAATTCCTATGATTTTTCGTTCTACTCGTAGGGCATATACTTGTTTAAAAATAACTTGTTTATTTTAATATTTTAAAATGTTCTTTTTATCAAAAATCAAATGAAAAAATATTTTCCTTTAAAAATAATGATATGTTGAACACAGACAATATTTTAATAAAATCTTTATAAGTATTCTTTATAGATATTCTCTTTAATTTTGTGACCCCGAACTAGTGAACCCACAAAGCGTACAAAACGTGTCATGCCGAATACGCGCTCCGGAGACAATGCTGCTTCATTACAAGATTCAGTTTCAATTAACAACAGAATTACTTCATCAAATTCTGCAAATGTGACTACAGGTCCAATTCATCTACGCATTCCGAATTTTGGAAAGAAAATCCACTGATTTGGTTTGCTCTATTTGAACACCATGGAATTGCATTGGAGAAAACTAAATATTTCACTATTCTTCCTGAATTGGAATCTGATATTTTAAGCGATATTATTCTGGCGCAACCTCAGAATATATATACGCAGCTTAAGAAACGTCTGATTTATCATTTTTCTATTTCGGAGGAAAAAATGATTTAAAAGCTGTTAAGCGATTTGGACGTAGGAGGCAAGAAACCTAGTTGTCTACGAGAGATGCGTGGTCTATCACATGGCGGGGCTACCGACGATTTTTTACGAACCATGTGGCTACAACACAAGCTGTTTTAGCAACATCCTTAGAAACTTTGGAAAACCTTGCCGTAAGGGCAGATAAAATTCAAGCTATTTTAACACCAACAAATATACGTAAAGACGTCAACGTTAGTCCTGCTGAGCTTGTTTATGGAACTTCTTTAAAACTTCCTTGCGATTTTTTTATCAACACAAATGATTTTTTTCCTTCTGATCAATTTGTGAAACAGCTGAAATCTTCAATGAACTCGTTGTGCCCAATTGAAATTACGCATAAATCAAATCGTTCTGTTATCTTTCACAAGGATCTTGCTTCATGCACTCGTGTATACATATGTGCGTAGAGACAAGCCAGTATTCATATTTAATGCTGATATTTGTGAAGATCCTGGAACGGCGATTGTCCCAATAAATCCCAATGTAAGGAGCCGTATTCCACGACATGTACGTTTCAGATCGAGACTTTGTCTCTGGAAGGGAAAATATGTAGGGCATATACTTGTTTAAAAATAACTTGTTTATTTTGATATTTTAAAAACCTGTGTCGGTTGTTCTTTTTATCAATAATCAAATAGAAAATGTTTTCATTCAAAAAAAAAAAGAAAAGATTTGTTGAACACAGACAACATGTTAGTGAAATCTTTATAAATAGACGTAGAACTAAAAGCATTAATTGAGGGGCCAAGCTCTTCATCTTTAATTTTTAAAGCTTTAACAATTCACGAACACGGTAAGAACCACACTACGTCAAAACTATTTTCAATTCAACAATAAAAAATAAAGACAAACAAACGGACTTGCGATGGGAAACCCAACATCGGCTATTCTTATGGAAGCGTTTATGCAAACCTGGAAAAAGAGTATACGAGGTGTGTTCAAAAAGTATCGCGAATTTTGTGTTTTTTCAAAAATTATTTATTTATTCATGAATATCTATTTTGTCCCCTTCAAGGTAATCCCCATGAGATATTATACACTTGTGCCAACGGTTTTTTCAATCTTCGAAGCACTTCAAAAAATCATTTTTTTGTATCTTGTTCAGCTCCTCCTTCGATGCCGTCTTTATCTCGTCAAGAGAAGCGTAACGTCGTCCTTTCATGGGCCTCTTCAGTTTAGGGAACAAGAAAAAGTCACAGGGGGCCAGATCTGGGGAATACGGTGGCTGCGGCATCATTAGTGTTTTGTTTTTGGCCAAAAAGTCGCGCACAAGCAACGATGCGTGAGCAGGGGCGTTATCGTGGTGCAAAAGCCAATTTTTGTTCTTCCACAAATCCGGGCGTTTCTGGCGGATTGCTTCGCGCAAATTGCGCATAACTTGCAGGTATATTCCTTATTGACAGTTCTTCCCTGTGGCAAGAACTCATGATGCACCACGCCCCTGCAATCGAAGAAAACTGTCAGCAAACCTTTCACATTCGAACGAACTTGGCGCGCTTTTTTCGGTCTTGGTTCGTGCGCCAGCTTCCATTGAGATGATTGAGCTTTGGTTTCCACGTCATAACCATAAACCCACGATTCGTCACCAGTTATGACCCTCTGGAGCAAATTTGGGTCGTCGCGGACAGAGTTTAACATCTCATTAGCAATGTTCATGCGATGCTGTTTTTGGTCACAATTGAGCAATTTTGGTACGAATTTCGCGTAAAAATCGAAGACGATCGAAAACACGTGCAAGCAAAGCAGCTGTCAACAATTAACTGAACATTCAAAATGGCCGAGCTTGTCGGCATAAGTGAGAGACATGAGTACCAACATAACGCCACAAAAAATTCGAAATTCGAATATACGTAACCAGCGAAAATTCAAAATTCGCGATACTTTTTGAGCACACCTCGTATACAGGAATTAAATTCCAAATTAGGAGTGTTATTTTACGCAAGGTACGTGGATGATATCATATGCGTTTTAACTACCAACAACGAAGAGCAAGTACTGGAGTACCTCAACAAGCAGCACGGGAACATAAAATTCACAATGGAAACCGAAAACGACGGAGGAATCAATTATCTGGACCTCACAATAAGTATTGATAAAGCTAGCAATAAATTCAACTACGACATATATAGGAAACCAACGGCCATCGACACAATAATACATAATACCTCGAACCACCCACAACAACATAAAAATGCAGCGCTAAGGCACTTAGTACAAAGATTGGAAAGAACACCTCTTACACAAGAAGCATATAGAAGAGAGCTAATATATAACATCGCTACAAACAACGGATATAAAAATGCACTAGTAGATAAACTCAGGAGAGACCTTAGAGAACAAAAAAGAAACAATGGAGAAGAAAGTACACAAACCTGGACAACAATGACATATACTGGAAGGGCAACATATAAATTAGCAAATTTCCTTAGAAAATACAACATCAACACAGCGTTCAAAACATCGAACAATTTAGGACGGAAGCTAAGAACCAAAACTAACTCAGCAGCCATGGTGTATACAAGCTCACTTGTGAATGCCAGCACAGTTACATAGGACAAACCGGACGACAAGTAAGAACGAGGTTCAGAGAACACATTAGAGATTACAACAAAAAGATACGGAATCCAACCATAATACCAGAGTCCAACTTTGCGAATCACATGGCGGAGAATAAATGCCCCCCCGGAAAAATAAAAAAAAAAACAGTCAAGGTCCTACATGTACAAGCAAAAGGCAGACGTCTGAACGTTCTCGAAAACATGGAAATCTACAAACAAAAAACATTCGACGGTAGAATAATAAACGAACAGACCAACACTTTTTCCGACACAATATTCGAACCTTTAAAATTGGTTTACAAAAAACAAAGCAACCACTCAGGTAGAACAAACACACACGCACCGACAAATAAGCACAAAACAGCAAAAGATCAAAAACAACAAACAAGCAAAAAAGGTCAAACAACAAAAATCACCAACTTTTAGCTGCCTCAGTCAACCACAAAAAAACCAACCCCGTTTCTGAATGTACACACACAACACATGCACACACGTACACAAACAGACACCCATGCTGACGTTACCTGCTACCTACTATAAATACAAGACAAACGACCACAACAGATCAGAACGAAAATCGACACTGATGATGGCACAACGCCGAAACCGGTTTGTCTCAAAACCAAATTTGACAAGGGATGACGAAAAATCGTTCCAATATACATCAATCATTCACCCTGTCGGAAAAACAACAAAACAAAATAAAACTTTAACAATTCCATCGTCTTCAAAATCCATATTTTGGGACATATCCACATCCACTGCAAGGCCCTAAATTCTCAAAGGATTTCGAAAGGAAATGTTTAATTTTGTTCACAATATGTTCCATCTGGGGTATCAGGAGAGGGAAATATATAGGACATATACTTGTTTAAAAATAACTTGTTTATTTTAGTATTTTAAAAACCTTTGTCGAAAGTTTTTTTTATCAAAAGGATTTGTTGAACACAGACAATATTTAAATAAAATCTTTATAGATAATCTCTATATAATTTTGCTTTCCTTCACTCCCATATCCTGTTAGTTTTTTTACCCTCTTCATTTTCCTCTAACATCTCTGTTTCTCAAATTTTTATTACTTCTCCCCTTCTTCTCCCTTTTCATCTGCGGCCACTTATAAATATGTACATAGCTTTGAAGATTTAGCCGTTTAACTTTTTTTGGTCTTGGCACCGCTTACTTCTCCAAGTTTTTTTCTATATATAGAACAGATATGTGTTAAATAAAATATCATAAACTTCAACCAAATAAATTCTTAGCTATACCGAATTGCAGCTTTATATAACTTGGTGCCTTTTCCAAAAACTATATACAGCCTGTGTCGTGCCTAGCGAACTCCTGAACTTATCGTGAAAGTTTCAGAGACATCGACAATAAACTGGATATCAATTAAGCGCAAGCAAACACTCAATATGTGGGCGTGGCACAGGCCACTTTTCCAAAATTATGTAAATTTTAACAAAGTTACAAAAAGTGGTGAACGAGGGCAAAGCGAAGTACATGTTGTCATCAAACAAGGAGTCAGCGCATTTGCGTCTTTGTTTATTTGAATTTATTTTACAATTCTTACAGACTGTGATAATCATTAAGAGAAAAAACATTTTAAATTGCTCATAAGATTTAAATACGGGTAAGTTAAATCATTGCCTGTGGAATTGAAAAACAAGTTCAGATCACACATAAAATGCTACAAAGTGTTAAATAAAATAACGCGTTCGAGATTGACTAGCAATTGGTATTTATTAATAATATTCTTAGCTTTTATACAAATTTCGGCTTATGTATGTTCTTATTTACTGAAATACATATTTGCTCTAATTCTTACGTACTAGGTATATGTAAATATGTAAGCGCATTCAAATTCAATCGTGGGCTTACACATATACTCAGACATATTCAATAAGTATATTAAAACGCATCGTAAGCATAAACGCTTCAATTGGAATTATTCTTGCTACGTTTGATTATTTTTTTACATTATTACATATTTACATTGAACGCGAGTGTGGGAAAAGAATTTATTCAAAAAGAAATTGATTTGGTTATTTTTGGTATACTATACCTTTTCTATACTTCGATTTTAATTAGTTATTATGGCATCCTCAGAGTTTGAGTTTGTTTACTTTACTTCTAAGTGTGGAGTTATTATATTGCAATAAAAATTTCTTTTTGTTTTTGTTTGTTCATTTGTGTCAAATAATTTTATGAGTTACTTTGGTAAAAATTTTTGAATTTTTACTTTCGTTTATTTGGGCATTATATTTTTATGAGTTAAACATTTTGGATTTGGTTTTCGTTTATTTATACATCATATTTTTCTGAGTTAACCCAACAAACATCAGTGCAGAAAAAAAATCAATGATCTTATTCTCATAGTTTTAGCCTATTTTTATGTATTAATATTTTCTTATTTTTATCGCCTAGTGTGTAATTACTATTCTGATCTATGTTTTCTACTTTATAAAGTAAAATTGTGATTTTTATCAATTTTTTCTACCTTATTATTTTCTACCCCTTTATATGTATCTACTATCTAACTTATGACCTGCTTCATCTTTAACTAATACTAAATCTCCTATATTTATTTCCTTACTGTGATAATTTCTATCATAATTAATTTTTTGTTTTTCCTTAGCTCATTACATTTTCTTGTAAAAATTCGTAAGTCAGGGGTGTTTTTCCAAAAACTAGTTCAAAAGAGCAGTAGCCGTGAACTGTTGAAGGTGTTGTATGGTAACAATACGAAAAATACTTAAGGTATTCATCCCAATCGTCTTTGTCAATGGATATGTAGGAACGCAAATATTCATTGAATGTTCTAGGGCTGCGGTCAAAAGTTTGATGATGATACGATGTTGAGGTTTTATGCTCAATTTATAGAAGCTTGCATAATTCTTCAAATAAACTATTTTTGTATTCAGTTCCCATATCCGTTATGATTGTTTTCATACAACCAGAAATGTTCAAGTACAGCCTTAGCAACTGCTACAGCATGTTTGCTCTGAACGGGCACTGCAACCAAATATTTAGTTATATCGCATATAATAGTAACCGCACATTAATTTCCATGTATCGATTTTGGTAATGGTCCGATTGTGTCGATTTGTACTATATCGAAAGTGTCTCCGTTATAGTCATTCGTTCTTTCAGGTGTTTATTAATTTTATTTTTATTGCAGTGGATGCAACTTTTTATATATTTTCTTATATCATTTCTCATATTTTTCCAGTAACACTTTTGTCTTATTTTGTTTGACACGATTTATTCCTAGGTGGCCACCAAAAACAGGGTCGTCGTGATATTTATGAAGAATTTCTATAATCTTTCCTATGGTTGTCACATGCATAACCTCCGGAGTTAATGCAATAATTAAATTTTTGAGAACTTTGGTACCTATTTCTTTAAAGTTATCTACTCGAGTATAATTATCTTTAAACAGTGTGTCTCCTACGGACAACTGTATTTTCATAAGTCCTAAATTGCCGGATTCTTTCATAAGCCTGGTAAAAAATTCGATTGTCTTACATGCTTCTACTGTTATTTCTTTAGGAGTTTTAATATCCATTCGCGGTAGTGCGTCTGTTACGTAATTTTCTTTTCCAGCAATGTACTTCACATCAAAGTCATATTCTTCCAAACCCAATTTAACTCTGGTTAATTTTTATGAAGGATTTTTCAATGAAAAAATTTATGTTAAGGGGCGATGGTCTGTTTTGACTAAAAATTTTCTGCCATAAACATATGGTCTGAAATGAGTTATGACCCAATGAATTTTTGCTAGTTCTTTTTCTATTGTTGCCTTATTTGTTTCACCTTTTGTGAATGATCTTGACGTATAGGCAATTGGTAATTGTTTGCCTGCATATTCTTGACGAAGAACTGCGCCGTAGACATAGCCACTGGCATCTGTTGTTATACAAAATTCTTTGTTGAAATTTGGATATTGTAAAACATTTGGACTAATAGACAAATTCTTTTTAACATTCTTCCGTTAATTGAAGGAAACATTCTTCATTCGAGTCTAGTTAATATTCTTGAATGTTCTGTGAAATTTGGTACAAATCTTCGGTAATAATTACAAAATGCAACAAAGCACTTTACTTCGTCGGCTGTTTTCGGTGTTGGGTAATTTTGAACGATTTCAAGTTTGCTTAGATCTGGTAAAATTCCTTTACTTGTGCACTGATGTCCTAGATAGGTTACCTCTTGATTAAAAAATAAGCATTCATCGGGGTGTAGTTTTAAATTATATTTTCTGCAAGTTGAGAATACGTCTCGTAAATTTTTCATCATATGATTTTCGGAATAGCCTAATACTACTAAATCATCCATATATAAAAATGCTTGTGAAGGTTTAAGGCCTACGAATGCTAAAGTCAGCATGCTTTGAAATGAATTGGGGTCTACTTTCAAGCCATATGATAATCTTTTAAAGCGATACGTGCCATCATCGGCTGTAAATGAGGTAATGTCTCTTGACTCTGGGCTGAGTTCTATTTGGTGAAATCCAGACATCAAATCTAAGCATGAAAAATATTTAGCTCTTCTTAATTGATCCAAAATGTCCTAATTGATCCAAAATGTCGTGATTGTATTAATAGTTGGTCTATTTGTCATATGTATTATTATGTTTTCTGGAAAGTCATAAGGTCTCAAAATCCATTTGTCTTCAGTTTTACTGTAATCTAAAATGCCATTATATTTCTTTATAAAATCCAATCCTATAATTCCGTCACATGAGATTGTGAAATTGTCTTCTACTATGTGCAATTTGTGTTTAATTAAGAGATTACCTCCTTTCAAATCTGTTGTGACCGTACCTAGTGTGCTTGTTAGTCCCTGACTAATGCCTTTCAAATCAGTTATCTGTGAAGTATTAATTGTGGTACGAGTATTACTATCGATTTGATTCCTTTTAATAATAGATATATCTGCTCCTGTACCTACCAAGAAAGTTAAAATTGAGTTATTTAGAGATGTTTTGGTAGATATGTAACTATTTAGATGTAGATTAAGTAGACGCACTTTTCTGTTGGTTACTGTTGAAGTGGAGTTTGCTGGTTTTTCTGATGGGTGCAATTACGTACATTGCGGGTGTTATTTCGCGCTTGATTAAAATTTCTATTCCTATTTTGGGGATTGTTATTTTGTCTACTGCCAGAGGCATTATTTTGTCTATAATTGTTGTTATATCGAGGCTGTGGTCTAAAGCTTCTACCTTGATAGCCTCCATAGCTGTTATTTCGGTAACTTCCACGGAAACTACCGCGGTATTTACTCTGTTGGCGTGTGTGTAGTACCGAATTTGGGTTACCTGCTATTTCTGTGCAACTGTTTGTGAATTTTGATACAGCCTCGTTCATTGAGATGAACGTTCCAGCTTGCATAATCGTTTTCACCTTATCGTTGGAACAGTTTTTACACAAAGCTGTTACAGCTGGCTGTGTAGCATACTTAGTTGCTAACTCTGGTGTTAATCCGTCAGATATGTATGCTCCTTCCAACGATTTTGTGAGTTTTTAGATTTCGGCAGTTATTGATTAGCCATTTTGCTGCGTTGCGGTATGTTCAGGAGTTTTGCTGTCAAAACTGCAACTTATTCACCTATGATTTTTGATTTAAAGTTTTGTTTTATTTCCCGAATGAAAGATTCACTGCTTACGGTATTTCTAGCTGTCCCCTTTAATTTTGTTTTTATCATGGATACCGCGATAGCCTCGTGACTGTCTTTGATTTGCTCGAGGATATCAAGGGCCTGAACAGGTCTTCGGATTTGCCATCGAAATCTGGTAAAATCGATGATGCAGTTTTAATATATTCTACAGTTGTATGTGCCATTTTGTTCTTCGTTTTTGTAAAACTTGTGTCTTTTCTCAATTTCTTTCTTTTCTTCTTCTATGTCCCAAAAAAGTGTGTTGAAATCAATTTGAATATCCTGTTCAAAAGAAGTTGGTACTGGTACTTCCATGTTGTACCTAGATAACGAGGATACTAATCTGTCTCTGACGCTTGAAAAAAACTGCTTGCTTCTATTTGGTGAATTGGTTGGCTGTATATCTTACCTAATCTATTAAAGGTATCTGTTATTATTGTCAAATGCTTGACTATTGTTCCTCTTTTTGTTTCCCTGTTCTGGTTTATGCATTTATATGATTTTTTCACTAGAGTCTTTTCTTTGACCAATGATGTATGAATATCTTCCGTTAATGGAGTCTAAGGCTTCAGTGTGATCAGTTATTTGGACTGTATTCACCACATTGTCGTTTGGGTCTTCTACTTTTGATTTCTTTCCTCCCTTACTGTTCACGGATAATTCTCCTAAGGATATTTTTTACTTGCCTGTTTCCTTCTTAAAACAAATATAAAAAATATATATATATATTTTTTGTTTATTTATTCATTTACTTATGTTTATTTGGAAATACTTCTTTCATCATTAAATATGTTTCCTCCACGAGGGTTGTTGGGTTTACCACATCTTCCAATGTTGGTTCTCTAGACATCCGCGTTGCCAGGTCCATGTAGATCGCCTGGAATCAGTTCAAAAACAGTTTTTACTATTTGCTTTAAGAGATTTTCATTGGGATCCCTTGTATAATCTGCCACCCTATACCAATCGTTTAAAACTCATTAATCTTCACACACTTTCTAGTCGGAGGAAAATGCTTGGAATTGTTTTTATGATTAAATTGATAAATGGTTCACTCTCCAGACCGTTTCTTCTAAGTGAAGTGAACTTCAATGTACCGTCTCGTCCATCAAGGCACTTTAAACATCTAGTCTTACAACAGTGCCGAACCAATTTTGAGTTTAATGAACCTTTTCGCTGTTTGTGTCAAGATTATAACTCTCTTTCTGGTAGATTTGATATTCCAGACTCGCTTTTCGGCATAAAAAAAAAACAATTCTTTCTATCCTAAATTCATAGCAACTAATAGTTTCTTATTCTTTGACTTTTATATTAACTTCCTACAATAATTTTTTTCTGTTAACTAATTATTTCTTAATGTGTAATCTATCTTATATATACTTTACTTAGATGATAAGGTTTTCTCTGTAGCTGAGCAGTTTTAGATCTCGACGATTAATAAACCAAAGCCTTTCAACGACTCGGCACTATCGAACAATCCGTGCGTTATGCGGATGCGCCCTTCGAGCATTATTATTATCCTTAAGGTTTTCCAAATTTTCGTTAAGAATTCTAATTCCTTTTTTATGTCTCTTTTTTTAGACATCTAGGTCGAATCGTCCCAAACAATCGGATTCTTAATATAAAATTTAGGTTTCTTATCTTTTTCCATCATAAATTTCAATTCTCTAAAAAAAATTTTTTTTATTAAATTTTATTTTTGTTTTCTTACTTCTAAGCATTTTTATTGTTTCTTGTAATTTTCTTTTTTCTTCCTGGGAGGTTACAAAGTTTAGCATGCGATATAAAATAGCTTTAACCGTTCTTGTTTTTTTTTTTTTTCATATATAAATTTTCTTAAAAAGTATTCTTAATGTTACCCTAAGCAGAAAGTGAAAAATTTCTGTTGTTTGGTTTGCGCCGTTAAGTCGCCGAAGTAAGCTAAATACTTGCAAGTGTTATTACTGCTGCTGCTGCTGTTGTTGTTGCGATTCCGGTTTACCATAACCCAGTTTGTTCGGCATGCAAGTGTTTCTCAGGATCCTCTTTACGTCTGGCGGAGCATTTACAGCATAGTTAGTCCTGGCAAACCCAATTTTCAAGGTATCAAACTGCCTGAAATTTTTGCATGGGGCATTGAACTGAATTTTGGACAGAAGGGATGCACAATCAACTGTACCATAGACTATACGAATGACAAAGATAGCAAGATAGAATGCATCTTCTATTTTCCAGTGTACCAAGAGTTCAATCAACAAACATCTAGATTGGTAAGATGGTAAAGGATCAGAAAAATTCAACGACCGGAGAGCAAAACGTATAAAAATTTTCTGAGCTCTTTCGAGACCTTTGGAGGGCCCAATTTGGTACGGCCTCCAAATTACCGCGGCATACTCTAGTCTCGATCTGGCAAAAGCGCAATATAGTGAATTCCGAACAATTTCTGCGTATAAACGCCAGCATTGCATAATATCGAGTTATGACATAGTATATTTGGTTAGAGAAACTAAACCTATGGTCGAAAACACACCGAAGTCTTTAATTTCCTTAACCCATTCTATGTTACAACCATCAATGATATATAAAGTACGTAGAGTATTAGCAGATTTTGATAATGTTAAGTGGAAACACTTTTTTAAGTTCAACGTCAGCCGATTTAAACGGTACCAGTTTACAAAATTAAGAAGGTCTGATTGCAGCCATTCATAGTCACGAGAACTCTTTATGACCGCGAATATTTTCAAACCATCACCATACAACAGGTGTTCCGCAATCGAAAAGTATGAACCAATATCGTCTTGGCAACCACGCCACTGTTGGCAGCAATAATTTCGAAATAGTAAAGGACTTCGTTTACCTGGGAACCAGCATTACCACCAATAATAATGTTAGCCTAAAAATCCGACGAAGAATTACTCTTGCAAACAAATGCTACTTCGGACTGAGTAGGCAATTGAAAAGTAAAGTCCTCTCTCCACGAACGAACATAACGCTCTATAAGTCACTCACACTATTTATATAGTGCATGGACACTAACAACATCTGATGAGGCGGCTCTGGGAGTATTCGAGAGAAAGGTTCTTCGAAAGATTTGTGGACCTCTACGTGTTGGCCACGGCGAGTACCGAAGAAGATTTAATGATGAGCTGTATGAACTTTACGTAGACGCCGACATAGTTCAGCGAATTAAAACACAGCGGCTTCGCTGGCTTGGCCACGTTGTACGAATGAGCGAAGATGCTCCAGCCCAGAAGGTATTTTTATCGGCACCCGCCGGTGGAAGCAGGGGAAGAGGGGGGCCTCCACACCGATGGAAGGACCAAGTGGCGACCGATTTGCGATCCCGCGGTGTTTCCAATTGACACCAGTTGGCGGTACGAAGAAATGACTGGCGAGCTATGTTGAACGGTCAAAATTGCCCAGGCGGTTAGATGATCATTTAAAGAAAAAGCGCAAACCAAACTGAGGGGAAAAGAAAGCAATTCAGTATTCGGGCCGCAATCGTTCAGTTAGCAACGCCGTTCTACATTTTAATTTTCTATTCAACTAATATTCTGAGTTTTTGAATGTTCATTTAACTAAACTAAATATAAAACTTTCTTGTAAATAATAGTTCTGATAGTAAAATCATGATCTTTTTGAGAATTTCGTGGTTTAAATAGTACATTTAAGTTGCGGATCATGTAAGTGCATGTCAACAAAATCGCCATTATTTGCGCCACGTCGCTGGTGCAATAACGGCGCAGCAGCGAAGCAACAATGAATGAGAAATGTTCAAATGAAACCACGAAGAAAAGTGAAACCAAATCAATAATTTGTCAAAGCAATTGTGTAAGTAAATAACATATCTTTTCAGAATAATTTAAGTGATCTTTTTCTAGTAAAAAAGTTTTCAAAAAATTTACAAAAGAAATATTGAATTGTTGTTATTTTTCAGGGTTGATTGTGAAATGCAGTTTTCATAAATAAAATAACAGTGAATCTCCAACGGAATCGTTTAGAACCTGCAAAAACGAAAATGGCGAGCAGGGACACATGATAACAAGCTAGCTAAAATAGCACTTTCTAAAAAATTGAGTTACTAAGAACTTGCACATTATGTACTAGAATTTCATAAGCGAGTTATCTGCATGGTTATTTGCAAAGAACTCCGAAACTAAAAATGTTCACCATAAAAATCTAATCTTCCTGGAATTTCCTTAATTTTGTGTAAAGATATTTTTACAAGTATGGATTAGATTTTATCTGAGATTACTATTTAAATTTAAAAATTTTCCATAAAACGTGCCTGAGAAATCAATTATAAAATTCAATAAAAAATGAATATTATTCAAAAAAAAGGAAATAACTTTTTAGAAATGTTTTCCAAGGGTAAAATTGCTATGAATAGCGACTATATTTTTATTGAAATTGGTTTCATTTGTTTAATATAGTGATAGATATATTTTATATCTGATGACATATATTTTATATCTGATGACTGAATTTTCAATAAAGTGGTTTGTAAAGTAAACTTTAAATTTTCGAGTATTTTTAAACCAAAAATTAGCTAACCTACTATGAAGTGGTACAATAACTGGTTAGATACTGATGCGTAGACTGACTAGTATGTTAACTGGAATCAGCCATAATGCAGAAGCGGACAATTGCCATATTGTAGAACATCGCGGTGTTAAAAATATGAGTTGTTAATATGGAAAAATTACAGAACTCGAACTAGTTGAGCCTAGTATTTGACTAGTATAAAACTAGTAGAATTGACTGCAGGGCATGTATCAACAATTTTAGAGGGTTGTTTCTGCTTATGATGGCTGAAACGTTGCAATCGCCTTATATGCCATTTTTCTTAATGCATAAAAAAGTAACCCAATTAGTAATATATGATCAAACTAAAAATATATTCTTCAACGATAAACTATAAGTACAGGGTGGCTGATGAATTTTGCTACATTAAGAAACTCAAATAATTTTTTTTTCAGTGTATGGAATTCATTTTTCTTTTATTCATGTTAAATTTTATTAAATATAGCTTAATTACTTTTAAAAATAATGGAATTTAAATGCCGCCCCTGCTCGTCGATGCATGTGCGGCATCTTACCAAAAAGTTGTTCATTACTGCTTGGAGAGTTGAGACAGGAATAGCCGCAATTGTTTCTCGAATGGATTGCCTTAGTTCATTCAAATTTGTTGGTTTTGCTTTGAAGACTTCCTGTTTGCAATAACCCCACAAGAAAAAGTCAGGTGCAGTAAGGTCAGGCGACCTGGGTGGCCAACGGAATGTGGAGTTTCTGGATATCAGCTTATTGGGAAATTTTCGTCGCAATTCTGTCATAACAGGTTGGGCTATATGAGGAGCTGCACCATCTTGCTGAAACCACACAGAGTTGAAAGAAATTCTCATTCGGCGTAATTCTGGATAGAAAAACTCTCTCAACATGCTCAAGTAACGGTCTCCAGTAACCGTAACGGTGTGACCGTTTTCTTCGAAGAAGTAAGTAGGGCCCGACAATGCAGCGTGATGAAACTGCACACCACATCATGGAGTATCTGTGGGTTGGAAGCACTCCATATTCGACAATTTTGTTTGTTTATGTTGCCGTTTAAATCGAAATGGGCCTCGTCAGACATGAAAAGACAGTTCAACATGTTTCCATCCTCTTCCACCATTTGAAGCATCTTCTGGCAAAATTCCAAGCGAATCGGCAAGTCTGCAGCGTTCAGTTTGTTGGCCATTTGAATTTATATGGGAATAAGTCCAAATCTTTGTGCATAATTGACTGCAATGACTGTCTGCTTACACCCATTTGAGCAGATAAGCTTCTTGTCGAAAGACGTGGATTGTTTTGTATGGCAGCAGCTACAGCAGCGATTGTTTCCTCCGTTCGAACTGAAGGGTTTCGATGGTAAGGTCTTCTGTTGACTGTCCCATGCTCAGCAAAATTGTTTACAAGTCTTATTATGGTCCATCTGTTCGGAGGATTGCCGCCAAACGTGCGCCTATACTCTCTTTGAACCGAAACTACGGACTCCAGTGCGTGATAGCGGCGGACAATCCAAATTCTTGTTTCAGTGTCCCAGTTATCCATTTTTGTTAAATGTAAAAGTCAATCTGCAAAATAAAAAAAAAATTAGATTCATTAAATAGAAAAAAAGTTATTTAATTTTTTTTTGGTAGCGGCTTTCATTAGCCACCCTGTATATGTAATCTAAACAAACAAACAACAAATTGTAGACGCTCAAAAAAAATACTTCGCTCTTAGAAAATAACAATGAATTATTTTTTTTAACATATTTTTCCAGTTAATAATTAAACAGCAGAGGAATATTAAACTTTAAAAATGTAAGCTTCGAATTTTAGTATTTGCTATGGTTTTTTATCCTAATGTTTTTTAATGTTTATTGCAATATGATTATCATGGGCTGTTTATTTTGCTTTAAGTTTCGAATGCTCAATTTGAATAAATGTGAATATTATCTTTTGGTGTGTAAAACGAAATTACATTGGAAATGTCGTTTAAAAACCAAAACTTAGGCCCACTTGCACGACAAATTCAATTCAATTACAATTACAATTACATTCCTCAGTAATTGGGAAAAGCAGTCAATTCCTTTGCCTCACACAAAAAGAAATTGATTACATTTCAATTCCTCAAAAAAATTTACCAACAGTCCCCAATACTTTGGGAGGGAATTGAAGTTTTTCCAATTACATTACAAGCGATTCCAAAAGTATTCTGGAATTTCCCATTAGATTCCTCAAAGGAATTGTGAAAGTACTTGAAAAGCGAAAAGTTAATTCGTTCATAAAAATGTATTTCAATGGATTTTGATTGACTTTTCAGGCAATATTATTTATTATTTCAAAAGAGATCCCTTCCAAACGATAACTACCCACATTCGAACACACCAGGAAGCATAAAGACGTTCTGATTTTTCCAGCGTCCTCTTCCCTCTATTGTAGAAGGCGTGTGTAGATAGGGATTTAGCGGATGAGTAAATTTTCTTTGAATTCATAACTCAAACAACCTAAACTATGAGAACCTTTATCTCTAACACTACAAGGCTTATATGCTACTGAAACCGTCCACGATTTCTTACAAATATATCATAGCGGGATTGGGGAACGACTTATAGAAGGGGACCTTTATTCATCGAGGGAGGCAGGTTAAGGCAGGTTCTCAAGTAGTCGACCTCCTTGACACTATCCGCCACAAATAAGCACAAACTCGAGGTTCTTCAGTATATGATTTATCTACCCCCTCGCGGTGGAGGCCTAGAAAAAATACGAGGTAAGGGAGTCCTTCTATGACATATTATATAAAGCTAATAAGTGCCATAATATCAAAGTTTTGCTTGACGGGTTAACACCAGTCCAAGGGAGTGTTTCATTCTATAGTCAAAAAGTTTAGCCTACATGACATAACAACTTCCGACAGGAAGAGACCGCAGCCAAAACATGGTAGTCTGCGATGCTAAGCTGCAGCATAAAAAGATCCACAAAGCTACGCCTGCAACTTGATAAGGTTGGGATCACCTACAACATAGCTCCAATGTCTTCGTTGTGGCTAATTTTTGAGTTCCAAATCACGATAGAGAGTCCTTGCAGTCGGTAGTGTGCTCTCAAAGCACTTGGAGTAATTTTTGACTTAACCACTTAACCTGTGGGTATATAATCTCACCATTCGGAGTATACATCAAGCATTTTCTGAAAATAAAGAGAGTCGTCAAACGGCGGTAGCCCAATAAGTGTAAGCTCTCCCAGTATATGGGTTGAACCACTGCCACCACGAAACTCCCAGAGGGGCCGTTCACCGGCTGCTGTGGCTGCCCTACGGGCTTGTTCCCCGTGGTACCAGAGCAGCCCCCTGGTAGGACTCGCAACTAGCCTGCACCCTCCGTATGCAGTTTATATAACACAAGGCACATACGGGGAAGTCGCCTTTTACGACTGGCATGCCTTACAAACAGTCGGTTACAGAGCCGCAACAATATCTTGAAGGCAGTACTTGGAGAAGATATAAGAAAAAGTTGCTGCCGGCCGGTTACTGAACACACGACGCCAATATGGTCGGCGAATCTAAGCGACACCAGCTGGAGGAATAAGAACTCCTACGGGATGTCTTCTTGTGGCGTTTGAGTCTTACTTCCACCAGGAGACTAAAATTCTTAATGTTAAAGAGCACACGGAAATTTTAAGCAGATAGTCTCTGTTGGGCGAAGATCCGCCGTCCAAGTCTAAAAGAGCTGAAGAAGAGACCGCCCTTCCCAGGGAGACTAGAGTCAATCTTACCTATCCAGTCCTACCTATCCAAATACATCCCCTGAAAGTGATATGTCCACTCATGACATCAAACATATCTTCAACTGCACTGTTAGTAATAACAACCACAAGCATAATTATTTTGTGCAACATGGCCAGACACAACCCCACCTTTAATCGCGAACAAAGTTTTTACGCAAATGAATATGTATCAGTTTTTCAATTACTTTTGCAATTCCTTTGAGGAATGGGAAATTGGAAATTACTTTTGGGATTCCTTGCAATGTAATTGAAAAAATTCCATTACATTTTCAATTCCTTTCCAAAGTATTGGGGAAGAAATTACATTTTCGCAAAGTACTTTTTTTTCAATTCCAAAAAAATTTATTTTTGTATTCGAGCCTAAAAACGAGGCAATGAAATTCTCTCTATGGCGCGATACACAACAGGTATATCATCATAAACCTCCTAAGAGATTTTTGCGCCAAGCCTCTCTTCCAATTTGTGGTGTGCCGATTTGAATTTTCCCTACAAATTGGTGGGACCTACAGTTTTTTGCCGACTCCGAACGGCATCTACAAAGGAGACGAATTTTTGCTGAGAAGCCTGTCATGGCAGACATACACTCGGAGAGTTTGCCAAACCACTGCCGAGGGGCGACCCCGTTTTGAAAAACTTTTTTTTCAAATCACTTTTTGATGTTACCTGTACCAGGGCTCGAACCATGGACCTTCGGTGTGGTAGGCCGGCAACACTACCTTCACACCACGGCGGCCGCAATGAAATTACGCATTTTTTTTTTTGAGGAATTGAAATGTACTCAATTCCTTTTGTAATTACTTGTAATTTTGACGACATCAAGTTAACTTTTTAACTCAGAATCAATTTGAAAACTTGTCAAAAACCTTTGAGTTTAACCCCTCGTTTGACGCTAACTCTGAGTTAAAAAGATATCCTGCCGTTGTGCAAGTGGGCCTTATAGTTGTTTTTGGTAGTTTTTTGAAAAGGTGGGCAATTATTTTGCACTGCTATTGTTTTAATTTGATACAAAATTTCTTAAATTTTGCAAGCAACTGGGGACAATGTTCAAACACTGCAAATGAAGTTGCATACCCAAAACAAGAATAAAAATAGTCACTGGTGGTAGCTCTTATTCTATGTCTATGACTTTGCAGTCACAATCACGGATCAAAATCGCTACGACTGAGAAATCATAGCCACAAGCCACACTGTTGTTCAGAAATCGCGGGATCATCTAACTCTAGTTTTAACAGAGCGCTGTCAAGATACACATTTTTATACCTCTTTGGTGCCACTCTTCGGAAAATTAAGGTGCTACAACTTCTTTATTTTTAATTATTTGTGAGTTTTATGTCTTCAGGTTCAATATTGCATTATTTCAATTTGTTTGTTTTAATATTGAATGCAAACCACCCTGTGTTGGTTTGTGTGTGTTTGGGGCTTTGGAGTAAGTTGCATATATATATATATATATATATATATATATATATATATAATCGGCAACACTTAATACTTCGCCCTACAACTGCTACGGCGCTATGAAAAATGTCGCATTCGCGAATATTCAAAAAGGGCCATTCGTTACATCAGTTGTACCTACTAAGTGATTAGTAGGTTTAATTACATGTTGTTGTGAACTTGACTAGGCATACACAGGCACGCGTTGGCTGTACGAGTATACCATTAGTGGCAAGTATTATATGCAAGCTGCTCGAGGTCACGTCAGAAATGAGTTAATAAAATGGGGGTTTTTAGATGAAAGTGCAGCGCATTTTATATATTCTTTTCAAAAATATTCGGGGGTTTGCGAGTATTTAATAGTTCTTTAAAGATTTTATTTTTTTTAATTTTTTTAACGCAGTTTTAAAAAAAAATTTTTTTGGACAAACTCCTGATCTAAGTGTTTAGTTTAAGATTCCAAGAAATAAATTTGCTTCCTTTTAAAAAAGTGAATTTTTGTTTCTGCAAATCCGTACGATATTTACAATAATGACCCATTTACGGTTTCTGAAATACCATTCATTATTCTGAAGTACATTTTACATTTTTTGAAGTACAATTGATTATTCTGAAATTGATTTTAAGGTTTCTGAATTACAATTAATTAATCATAAATTTTTTCCCTCGCGAAAGGTAGGTACCTTGCCGTGGTGCCAGGGCTTAGTCGCTAACCACAATGTATACTTAGGGTAAACCCGGGTGATATGGCGCGATTTTTTTTTTGCAATATCTTCCAAATAAAACAAAATTTTGTTACAAAGATTAGATTGGAATTCAATTTATAAAATTAACTTATATATTTTGTTTCAAAACAATAAAAAAATTTTAAAAAATGCATTGCAGAAAATGCGTCACAAAAATGTATTACGACTTCGCCATTTCACCCGGAGACCCAGGTGAAATGGTGCACCCTATGGGGTGAAATGGCATACTATATCATTTCCACATTTGTTGCAGGTATTGATGTAGGAGGTGCAACTATCGTGCGACCATTTTTTGCAGATCACACACTGCACCCAGTCATCTTTTTCAGAGGTTACATTGTAATCCTCCCCACAACCAGCGCATAAATTATCTTCAAAATCTTCTAATCCATCAGACTCGTCATCAAAAGGCACGTTTTGCTCTTCCTCTGATGAGCTGGACAAATCCAGGACTTTCTTTTTCTTCTTCGGCTTAGGCATGGTCTTAGTTTGTTTATTATTGGTTTTTTGCTCACGTTTCAAAGATTTGAGCAATTGCTGTGATCTGTTTTCTGGCGTTGTAAGCACCCGTGCCTTTTGTGCTCTTTCACTTTTTTTTCAGGCTTAGATACCGCTTGGGTAAAATTAACTATCAACACTGGCAAAACCTAAACTTCCTGGAATTCTTCACAATTTGCACACGCGGTTTTTCTTTTATGTTTTGCTTACCTTTTTTATGCACATGAAATATACGTAGTTTAAAAACTTACCGAATAATTCAGCTTTGAATAAATGATATATCAATTAAGAAAGTCACTTATGCTGTACTTTTTTTTTCAATTTTTTTACCAAAATTTTTCCCACCCACCAACAAGAGGACGTTGCCCTTCGCGTTATTTCACAAGACTGAATAGTTTTTCTTTAAATGACATTACTGAACGAGTTGGAAATTAGATTTCTTGATGGTATGCCATATCACCCGGCGAGCCTTTTCACCCGGGTTTACCCTATCCGCGTGATAATAGTTCCGCAGGGAGCTACATCTCGGGGATAACACTACCACCTCTAGAGAGCGATGACTAAGATCTACCCCCTCCCAATCCAGGGTATTATGCGGTGCCGTGCACATTGGAGGTTTGCAGCCGGGAGGTTAATCGTGGCTGTATTTATGCGGAGCCTCTCTGTATGGGGCTCTATCCCACCTTTCCCCTTCCTAACCTTTGACCACAAGCTGGCCTTGTCCAGCGACTGGTCGTACGAACAAGATGATGAACACATTTAAAAAACAACAATAATACGTCCTCTTCCTCACGGGGAGGCCCGTGCAGAAGGCACACTCGCGCCCAAAGGGTGCGTCGGGGAAGAGGGCAACCTCGAACGCTATAAAAACTACGAGCGACTTGGTGGAGGTCAGCACGAGCACGGATGCAGTTGTGCTAGCAACGGTGAATTGCGCCGCACCTGCACGTCAATCAAGGGATGTCGCGGCAACCGGTCTCCCCAAATCGGTGGCAGGGATCTCACGATCTGGCCATTATGAGCCAAAGGAGAAGGTGCCGCCTTTAATATTAATTTTAAATCTACAATCGGAGGACCGACTGCGATGGAAACTACAGGTCGACTTCCACCGGACACGTGGAGAGAAATCTCCACGCATTGTACGGGCAAGAGCGACCTGGAGGGGGCCGGCACTAGGACGGATACGTGCGCAGTATCCCTGGCAACGGCGAACAGCGCGGCACCTACTGATACTGCACTCCCTTCAGGAGCCGGCACGGTAACTGTTCTCCCCATAGCTTCTTCGGGAGAAAAAAAGGCCGCGAAAGTGTTAAAGAAACACGGGAGGGTATCGTTGCTCCAAAGTGCTGGGAATGCGATGAAGGGGGCGAAAGCTCTACTACCGGAGTTCCACAGTACTGCGGTGGCAACGGTGGAAATCGCGACCCCCTTCAAGCGCCAAAGGTCAGACGAGGACCTGAAACCTCCCCCAAGAGACACCAGAATAACCCTGGGTTACCCAAGCCAAGCTATGCCAAGGTGGCCAAGGATCGCATACTCGTTGGTATCTTGGACCGCGGAAATGACCGTGGTGCCATCCCAAAGGACCAGTGACCGAACGTCCGGAACGCCATCGGAAACGCCGTTCTCCACGTGCTGATGGAGGCTCCGAGTAGTCCGCCCAGAGGCGCTGATGCGAGATGGTACCAGGGTCAGATCAAGATCCTCGCTTGCGAAGACCCAAGATCCGTTGCACTGTACAAGGCAGCAGCTGCAAGGTTGGGGCCGGTGTACCCTGGGGCGAAAATAGAGGTCGTCTATTGGAAGGACATTCCAGCTTGGCCAAGGGCAAGGGCATCGGTTGCAGCGATCCGTACACGTATATCATGGCGACACGGACATCGAAGCATCGGAAGCTCTCCAACGCGGAAAGCATGGTGTCGGCCACGTCAAATTGTGCAGGTTCTCTGAATAATTTGACGATGGAAAACACCCTGCGGGACAGCGACGGGGAAGATCTCGGCGTCACGGTAGTGGTGGTGGAGTCTGAGCACATTCATGTTGAGGGTGCTACAGATAAACCTACACAAATGTAAGGCAGCCCCGGCTGCCTCAATAAGCCGCTTTTCTAAAGGCGACGTTGACGTAGTCCTCACCCAAGAACCCTGGGTGAACAGCTCACGGATCTGCGGACTGGGGACTAAGGATAACAAGCTTATCCGAGCTCACATAGAAGGTAATGTTAGAACCTGCATTTTAGTTAGGTCTGAACTAATTACTTTTCTGCGGCCAAATTTTCAGTTGGTGATACGCGGCTGACGATAGCCTCGGTATATATGCCCTATGATGCGGAGTAACCTCCATCGGAACGGACGTAAATGCTCATCACGTCTAATGGTGGAGTTCCGATATAAATGCTCGGGGTGAGTCAATTTTTGATTTTCTTTTAACGACTAACCTCGTAGTTTGCAACGTAGCTAATGAACCTAATTTTATTACGAAAAATCGAAGGGAGGTCATTGACCTTACGCAAAAGTGCTTATGGGTTAGTTAAGATCTGGCGGGTTCTTGATGATCACTCATTTTCAGACCATCGTTATATTGAAGTTGTTTTAGACTTTGTGGTTGAACCACCCATTATGAGACGCGATCCACGTAACACAAACTGGGAACTGCATAATGAGTTGTTATATAGAGGTCTGCCGGAACTACCTTCGCAATATCCCTCATCGTTAGAGCAACTGGGGGATATGATTAGACCTTCACATCGCCACTCTCCAAGGCCTGTCCAGTGCTAAAACCGCGCGGCAAATGTAACCCTTAGTGGTGGTCCCGGGATCTGGACTCACTTCGGAAATCCTGTAGTAAACAGATCAATAGAGCCAAAAGCCTCGATAGCGAGGCTTAGTGGCTTGAATATAAAGACCAACTGAGTGCCTATAAGAAAGCCCTGAGGCAAGCGAAGAGAACTTCATGGAGAAATTTCTGTACTTGAGTCGAAAGTGTCGACAACACAGCAAGACTAAGGTGTGTCCTATCAAAGTCGCAAACGGCCTTGAGCTATTTGCGGCGACCAGACCGTACCTGGACCAGCTGAGAAGGGGAAACTCTAGAACTGCTCCTGGGTACTCATCACGGCGGACGGGGTTACATGGGCAGTTAAGAACTTCAAGCCTTATAAATCTGCCGGGCACAACTAATTAATACTTTGGAGACATCAGCCAATTGGCTATACCACATATACTCGTATACGGCCTGTCTCTCAACTATATTCCATGCTTGTGGAGAAGCGCAATGGTAATCTTTATTCCGAAGGCAGGCAAACCCTCTCACTACGAGCCGAAGGACTACAGACCGATCAGTCTCTCGTCCTTCTCACTCAAACCCCTAGCGAGGATAATCAACAATTTCCTCACTACCACAATTGACAGCAACCTCATATCTAGCTATCAACACGCTTACCTTAAAGGTAAATCTACGGAGACTGCGCGTCATACCCTAGTCCCTACCATAGAAGCATCCTTAGATTAGAACGACTACTGTCTAATTGCCTTCCTCGATATCAAAGGAGCATTCAATAATATTAGCCCAGATGCTGTTAACATCGCCCTAACGAATCTGGGTGTAAATAGGTCCCTGGTGGGATTGGTCGATCAACTACTCAAGGGAAGAAAAATAAATCTCTTGGGACTGTTGGTATGGCACGTTATGTCATAAGGGGCACCCCCAAGGCAGCGTTCTTTAGAACCTCTTGTGGAACCTAACAGTTAACTCGCTGTTAAGATATACCTGTTGGGGTGGCGGGAAGGTTGTGGCATATGGTGATGATCTGGCCGTGGCATACAGTGGCAAATTCCCACAAACCTTGTGTGATCTGATGCAGGTAGCTTTGCGAGAGATCTCGTTATGGTCCTCTCGCTGCGCACTTGGCATCAACTCCGAGAAAGTGGAACTTGCCTTATACACTAAACAGTATAAATTACCACCGTTGAACCTACCAGAGCTAAATGGCCTGCGCCTCAATCTGGCCGATAAGGCCAAATTTCTAGGTGTGGTTCTGGACAAAAGGCTGAACTGGAAGGAAAACGTCACTCGGAGTCAAAAGAAAGCGTATATTGCATTATACACGTGCAAAACAGCCATAGGCACGAAATGGAGTCTAAGCCCCAAGATATGCAAATGGATTTACACAGCGATAAAAAACCCCATGCATCTAGTTGGGGTCATCGTATGGTGGCCCGCCTTGAGTAAGGCTTCAAACCTGTTAGGGAAAATTCACAGGTCTAGCATGATTAGTATAGGCGGAGCTCTAAGAACTACGCCAAGCGAAGCTCCCCAGGTCATTCTAGACCTTCTTGCCCTAGATATAGAAGGGTAACGAACAGCGGCGACATCAGCCCTGCCCTTATGAGAATCGTACAGCTGGAACACGGACCAAAGGACATTCTAGCATACTAACCAATTTCAGTTTTCTTCCCGGAAGTACGGATCGCTGCGCTACTACTACAGTTTCGGAGTGCGACTTCACGGTAAAAATCGCCAGTAGGACGATTGGGTCGAGTCGGATCGGTGTTACGGCCCAGAAGGCAGCATATCCATATATAGCGACGGCTCTAAATTAAATGGGAGGGTCGGGGGAAGGATCTTTTCAAGGGATTACGACCTAGAACTCTCCTTCAGACTAGCTGATCATTGTAATGTCTTCCAAGCCGCCATTAAATCACTTGGCTCTCACTCTTCAACTCTGAACTAACGCTAAACTGGCGCCGATCTCTTCAAGAGATGTCCAAGCAGAATTGTGTGAACCTCACGCGGGTCCCGGGTTACAGGGACATTGAGGGTAACTGTAGGGCAGATGAGCATGCTAGGCACGACACTCCCAAGAAGGTTCTCCCTGACAAGGAACCCTGGGGTATACCCTTTGCCAGATGCAGGCTACCAAAAAGCTTCATCTAAATTTAAGTCATATTTAACTTTGACTATGGCTATGTCCCAATATTTTCAGACTACAAACGAAGACGAATAACCAAAACAAACGATACTAACAATCACTGCTATTAGCTCTTCTTCCAAAGGGCAGTCACAATTACGGATCAAAAGAGCTGTGGCTGAGAAGTCAGAGTCAAAAATCACACTGTTCTTTAAAAATAGCCTAGATCAGAATAGAATCCTCAATAGTACCCTCTTTAGCCAGTGATGCCATTTGTGGCATGGACTTTTGGCCAAATTTTGGTTTAAAGGTTTCAACTGAGCTTTTACTTCATCAGTTGCCTTCTTTGGAGGAAGACACCGAATGCTTACCTCGTTCATCAGAGCAAAGTTGGAAACTGGAAATGACAAAATCTGCCTTTCCATCATACGAAAAGGAGGGACTAGGGTCCATAACTCTTGTTGAGCACAAAATAAACACAACCAATCCCATAAAACAGAGATACTATTAAATTTTACCAGCAATGGAGAAAAGACTATGTAAGGAACTTGATAGAATATTAGAACTTAATGAGGTCACCGTCAGAGACGCATACTCGATACCGAACATTGAAAGATTACTGTCCCGTACACCGCCTGTTCATTGCATTTCAAAAATTTCCTCAAATGATGCATTCACGGTCCTTAATCGGTTGCTATACCAGTTTACCCGTGTGACCACAAACAATGTTCCGATTGATGGAAAAAGTGATACATTAACTTCTCAAAACGCATGTATTCATATACGTGGACGATCTTCTAGTTGTATCACTAGCAGTTGATAACGACAAAGTAAAAGCAATTACCGACTAGCAGGCTCTGAAGAAAGTACGGCAAATAAGGCAATTCTTAGGAATGAACGGATGGTATCGTCGATTCATCGCCGACTATGCTAGTGTGACAATTCCGCTCAAAGAGAAATAAATTATATGAAATACCTCCGCACAAGAATCCTTCGATTGTGTGAAATTCCCCAATTCATTCATTACAATTGAACTTCGCGAAGGTAGCGATCGTCAGCAGTGATGAAAATTTATAAAAAGATATACGAAAGCTTTTTCTTCGGACTAGGAGAAAGTGTAAAATCTGCGGTCATACACCAGCATCTGCACATGGCATCGCAAAAATCTGCACTGGCTTGGAATGGTAGTAGATATACGCAACTATGTCTTAAAATGCGAGCTGTGTAGAACGTCGAAAAGTCTAACTTACACCCATAGACCTCCCATGGCAAAAATAGCGAAAACCGTTTCCATTTCAAAGGCTTTATATGAATCTTATCGGAACTTTTTCTAGGTAAAAAATAAGGGCATATTGCACCGTGGATAGTACTAGATGATTTTTCCAAATTTAGCCGATGATACAATACCTAGAAGACAATATATTTGATGATTTTGGTGTACCTGTCAGTTGTCTCGGATAATGGAAGCCAGTTTGTATCTAAAGAGTTTACGATCTTCTTAGAAAAGTATGCAGTGAAACATGTGCGTACTGCAGTGTACATGTAGGGAAATTAACTGTATTAATTCAATATGCGTCCGCACAACCTGACTTTGCAGTTTGGCGAAATTCTTCTTATAAGTAAACAGGAACATCAGGTGATGTCTTGTTATTGTCAAACATAATAATAATTTATATGAGTGAAAGAGGTAGGGTTAGTATGCTGTAGCGAAATATGTAACTAGAATAATAATGTAAAGTATAATGTAGGATAACTTAACCCTTAGTTGTACGCATTTAATATTAACCTTGGAGTGAACGTTTAGAATAAACTGTAATGATTAGGAGGTGTGTTCAAAAAGTATCGCGAATTTTGAATTTTCGCTGGTTACGTATATTCGAATTTCGAATTTTTTGTGGCGTTATGTTGGTACTCATGTCTCTCACTTATGTCGACAAGCTCGGCCATTTTGAATGTTCAGTTAATTGTTGACAGCTGCTTTGCTTGCACGTGTTTTGGATCGCCTTCGATTTTTACCGAAATTCGTACCAAAATTGCTCAATTGTGACCAAAAACAGCATCGCATGAACATTGCTAATGAGATGTTAAACTCTGTCCGCGACGACCCAAATTTGCTCCAGAGGGTTATAACTGGTGACGAATCGTGGGTTTATGGTTATGACGTGCAAACCAAAGCTCAATCATCTCAATGGAAGCTGCCGCACGAACCAAGACCGAAAAAAGCGCGCCAAGTTCGGTCGAATGTGAAAGTTTTGCTGACAGTTTTCTTCGATTGCAGGGGCGTGGTGCATCATGAGTTCTTGCCACAGGGAAGAACGGGCAATAAGGAATATTACCTGCAAGTTATGCGCAATTTGCGCGAAGCAATCCGCCAGAAACGCCCGGATTTGTGGAAGAACAAAAATTGGCTTTTGCACCACGATAACGCCCCTGCTCACGCATCGTTGCTTGTGCGCGACTTTTTGGCCAAAAACAACACACTAATGATGCCGCAGCCACCGTATTCCCCAGATCTGGCCCCCTGTGACTTTTTCTTGTTCCCTAAACTGAAGAGGCCCATGAAAGGACGACGTTACGCTTCTCTTGACGAGATAAAGACGGCATCGAAGGAGGAGCTGAACAAGATACAAAAAAATGATTTTTTGAAGTGCTTCGAAGATTGGAAAACCCGTTGGCACAAGTGTATAATATCTCATGGGGATTACTTTGAAGGGGACAAAATAGATATTCATGAATAAATAAATAATTTTTGAAAAAACACAAAATTCGCGATACTTTTTGAACACACCTCGTATGATAACAACTAGTAGTACAGAAAACATACATATACGTAGATAGTAGCAGGTTCTTATATATCAATTATTATTATTTTTTTCTTAAGTCGTTTATGAATGAGTGCGATTCGCATATACAGGGTGGCGCAAAAGTAATCCTCCTATCAGAAAATGCTATAAATTTTGCGATTGGCCCCTAAAGTCAGTATATTAAGATTAATATGTGGTTGCCGCCACATATCTCCCCTGCGGGAAAAAATTTTAATAAATATGAAAATTTTATTTTGATGAAATCTGGAAATGGACTCTTTTCTGACTTCTTTGCTCGGTGTTGTTGTTGAAGTTGCTTGTTCCCTGGTAGGCTGCTATTTCCATGTTCCTCATCACCATTACAAAGGAACGCTGGTTTGGGTCGATCAATAGATACTGTTGTAGGTTTTCCATGAAGAAGCACTTTGTAGAATTTGTCAAATCGCTCCAAGACAAGGAATGGTCCATCATATGGTGATGAAAAGGATTATTAACTCTGTCGTTGCGAATGAATACATGTGAAGAGTTTGCAAGTTCCTTTGAAATGAATATTTTATCTTTGCTATGTGCCGACGCAGGCGTAGGTGTTAGGTTTTGGAATGCTTTTCTGAGTGTTTTTACGAGTTCAGGTGCGCCAACGGTTGTATTTGATGGTGCAAAAAACTCACCTGGGAGTCGAATTGGTTCGCCGAAAACGATTTCTGCTGGTGTAGTTTTGATGTCTTCTTTGAAAACAGCTCGTAACCTAAGGAGAACTGCAGGCAGTGCATTGTACCAACATTCGCCGTGCCAGAGAAGAGATGCTCTAAATTGACGATGAAAACGTTCGATAAGTCCATTTGATTGTGGATGGTAGCTGCTTGTACGTTGGTGTTTGAAACCAGAGAGTCTTTTGAAAAGATCTGACTCAAATTGCCCTCCAAGGTCGGTGGTTATGCGAGTGGAACACCGAAATATGAAATCCACGTTAGCATAAGTGCGTGTGCTACCCGATCGGTTGTGCCATCGAAGAGCGGTGCGGCAGCTGGATAACGAGTGAAGCGATCAATTATCGTGAGACACTTGGTGTGCCCTTTTGACAGCGGAAGCGCCACCAAGTCTATGTGGATATGCTCAAAGCGGCTTGAAGGTGGTTGAAAGGTTGCGATCGGTGAGACTGTATGGCGTGCAATTTTGTTGCGCTGGCATTGAACACATGCTTTTGCCCATCTGATGCCATCCTTGTTTATTGATGGCCAAACGAACTTACTTGTTATGAGGTGTTTCGATGCTCGACGACCTGGGTGTGAAACTGAGGGGAGTGTGTCAAATATTCGTGCCATCAATGGTTGTGGAACGAAAGGACGAGCTGTGCCTGTCGATATGTCACAGTAGAGCGTGACGTCCGTGGACTGCTTCTTATTTTTTGTAGTACTAGTGCAGTTTCGGAGTTGCTGAGTAGCTGTTGAAGCTCTGTGTCATTGGCCTGAGCCTACGCTAGCTCTTCGGAGGTAACCGCTGTATGGATTGCATCCACTCGGGAAAGCGCATCAGCAACTATGTTGTTAGCGCCAGGAATGTGCTTGATGTCAGTTGTGAACTGACTTATAAAGTCTAGCCTCCGGAATTGCCATGGCGACGCACGTTCGGGCTTTTATTTAAACGCATGCATCAGCGGTTTGTGGTCAGTATAAATGAAAATGTGTCGCCCTTCGAAAATGTGGCGGAAGTGTTGAACTGCTTCGTAAATGGCATTGAGCTCGCGATCCTATGTTGAACGTTTTTGTACAGATTCTGAAAGTTGGCAACCAAAGAAATCAAGCGGTTGCCAGTGGCATTGCGTTGTTGGATAGCAGCACCGACTCCACACTCGGATGCATCTGCGAAAATTATCCAAATTATGGGAGTCTTACCAGAAACTTTTGGGCCTCTGAGTAGCTTATTGAGTGGAGCTAGTACAGCTGCTGCACGCTGAATAAATTTGAGTACATCATGCAGGCGGTCCGCTTCTTAGGACAATTCTTGGAGTTCGGCTGTGCGTTGTGCAACCAAACATGCGCGTATCCATTAGTGGGATCGTATGGTGGAATTTATCAGCCTCCTCAGAAATATTATGATTCCGAAACTGCGATTCCAATTGTGCAAACCAAAGTGCCGGCTTATCTTGACTTTTACTTATCTTGGCTTATACTGACTTTTAGTTGGGGTAACCTTCGATTGTGTGATCTGTTGTTGTTAGCTGAAGAAAAGGTTGCGTCAAGGTGACCGCAGTGTCCTTGCAGTTGTCTTACCTTCGTCGGGGTCACCAATGTAGGGAAATTAACTTTATTAATTCAATATGCGTCCGCACTACGCACTAGTCAAAATCAACTAACTTTGCAGTTTGCCGAGATTCTTCTTATAAGTAAACAAGAACAACAGGTGATGTCTTGTTATTGTCAAACATAATGATAATGGTTCTAATAGCTTAATTTATACGAGTGAAAGAGATAGCGTCAGTATGCTATAGCGAAATATGTAACTAGAATAATAATGTAAAGTATAAAGTAGGATAACTTAACCCTAAGTTGTACGCATTTAGTATTAACCTACAAGTGAACGTTTGGAATAAATTGTAATGATTTATATTAAGATTAATATGTGGTTGCCGCCACATATACACCCCAATCGAATGCATCGAAATGGGTCATTCCTTGAGTAAATTAAGTTTTACATTCATACATAAGTAAAGGTTAACGAGATTGGGCCAAGTACATCACCACCATAAACTCAACTCAAAGAAATTTTTCAGTAGATTGCAGTGTAAATTTATGGAATTGAGATATGGTTTTCTGTCCATAAAATTAACAATTTTTGAGCAAAAGCCGTGAAAATTTATGTGATTCCACCGAAAATAAAACTTCGTAAAAGTACTACGAAAAAATTGCGTTATCGTGATTTTCGTATAATTTACGAAACTTTGGTTAATAGTATTATCCATAGATAATACGAAAGGATTTTCGTTCGCCATCAATCTACTCAATCACATAAGCTTATAGCAAAAAATCTGAGCGTTGTTCCAAAAAGTTCAAAAGATATCAGCAATAAGGTTCTATTGTCTAAAACACCAATCAGTTTAAGTGAGATTATCAGGCTTATTCTAAATGAAAATTCCGCACGAATTCTTTCCTCTCTCCCATTCCTCGTATTCTGAATAAAAAATCTGAGAGCTTTTTTTCACTCCTCTCTCGCCTCTTATTCTGAATAATGTTCGAAAAAGGGAAAACCAATTAAGGAAGAAAAGTAGCTATTACGAATGTGAGAAAGCGGGAGATTCCGTTGCCATTTTTAAGGAATTTTTTCACCAGCTAAGCTGAAAGGAGCGCGTAATTGGAGAAGTTTTTCCGAGGGAACAAAAAATTCGATAGAAAATTATACGCCGAGAATATTTAGAATTGGGCTGCATAAATTCAAATTCATACGGAAAAAGCGTAATTGAGTGATACAATAAAAAAAGAGCCAGAAAATGCAAGCTTTTGGTGGAATCGGTTATGCAGTAATGTGTTATGAAGAACCATGATCTTTCGGTTACTGGTTGCGCTTCTATTGCAATAAAATTTTTGAAGTTTTCCCTGGAGAGTTTGTGGTAAACTTAAATTTTACTTCTCTTTATATAATATTTACTATATACTGAAAAAAATTTTCAGGTAATACAAAAAAAATTTTTTTTTCACTTTTAGTTATACTTTTCCTTGAACCAGAAAGGCAACAAGTTTATGAACTGAAAAACTAATTTTAATAGAAAGACGGCTGAATCAGACTGCAGTTCAAAAAAGCAAAAGCAGAAGGTATTTGCAATAGCGGAAGATGAGGACGAACATATTAGAGCGTTGAAGCGTGACCTTCATGCAATGACCTATCATAAAAAAAATCGAACACTGGCGTGATATCCAGAATAAAGAATAAGGAATATTTGAAGCTTTGTTTGGTAAGAAATATCCTCTATCTTATTTATTTTCAATTGACATGAACTTTATCTTTAGATTGAGTCGATTTTCATATTCTTATATGGCACCAAAAATCAGGTCTTCATAACCTCAGTGGTTTTTGGAATTCACTTTTGGATAAAGTTTTGCCGAATCACGTCACGTAAATCAAAGACACTACTTTTATAAATATATATAATGAAACAAGTAAGAAAGTCTAAGTTCGGGTGGAACCGAACATTATATACCTAGTAGTTATCTATTATGTCATCCCAATTCACGCAGGTCTATTTTAATACTTTCAGTTCGTATGTCCGCTTAAATAGACAGACGGACAGACATATACACGTATCGAGAGACGAACATGGCTACATCCACTCAGCTCATCCTCCTGATCATTTCAGTATACTTTTTGATGGGACTATTTTTTTTCTTCTTCTCATACGTATAAAGGTATCAAAATCAAAAAAGATGTACAACATCGCTTTTGCAGTGGGGTATTAACTACTTGCCCGTATATTTTACTTTTCATCCCGAACGTTTTGATACACAATAATAAATATATAAAATAATAAAACGGATGTTTTATTTTTTTCCGGCTCGCTCGGGAGCACTTTTTTTATTGAATATCAAATAAGACTTCCACTAATTTACAGCAATTTTCTTATTTATACTAGAATTGTGCCTGCGCTGCAGCTGCACATGCCCTTTTTCCCTATGTGCTGGAAATATTGGAAAGTATTTCCTATGTAAATAAATTTGTTGTTGCGTTTTTCAGTGCGACCTATGTTCGCATAATGCTGGCTCGACATGTTACCGTATGGCCGGTTCAAGTTGGGATGTATGTGATATGTCAACATATGGATTGGCGGCGTGCCGCTTTGAAATGCTTGAGTGGCCAAATTCTCAAGCGACATACTTTTCGACTGTTGCTTAATCGTTTTTGGACAAAAACGCTTAGGCTTGCATTCATAATTTATAAAGTGCGATCGGACTTGGGTTAGCGATCATATTGCGCAAAGTGTTTTGGAACTTTTATTTGGGTTGGCCGAAATATGAGTAGTAGTATTTCGGCAAAACGATTAAAGATTTTGGTATGGGAACGGCTAGCTTGTGCTAAGCGGACAACGTGGGTGGTATCAGTTACTTAACTAAAATGGATAATTTATTGGTTGGGGTCGGCTAGCTGATGGTAGTCGATCCTCTTGTGAACGACGTGGGTGGTATTAACTTGTTCCAAGTTAACTCTTCCCCTCTTAAGTCGGGTGTCCTCAATCGACATTTGAATTTTTATATGTTTTAATGAATTACAGGGGTTTTAATTGCAAAAACCACTTGGTATATTTGTAATTTTTTGTGCTGGTAATTGCAGTTCAGGCGCAAGATAAAATTTACTCTTATATGTTTACGCGACATCGGTGGCCACACGTCCCAATCCCAAAAACCTAATATTCATTATATACATATTTCCTGAATTGTACATAGAATAATACTCATCATATAAATATTTGTCATGAATTGTATATAATATCATTATAACGCATGGATTACATTATATTTTATGATTATTACATGATATTTATTCATCACCACTTATGAATTCACCTTTAGATTTAAGTGTTAAAATTGGAACGATTTGGGACGTGTGGCAACCACGCATAAATCACCCCACACCAATTCGCCGCACAGCTGACAGCTGCTCGGCCATCATTTTTTACTTTTTGCATATCACATATTATCGTTTTTTTGGTAAAGTTGGCACCGGCCTTTTATAATTATAATTTTTTTCCTTTTGAAGTGCGAAGCTCGAACAATAAAAAAAAAACCCCAAATAATTCCAGAGAAGAAAATATATAATCCCGTGTATTTTATTAAAAAACAATGTTTGGCATAAAGCAAAGTGTTACTTTTAAAATATTAAATGGTTTTGGTTTTTAATGACTTTCGTATCTTTGACCACAACATAACTCAGATACCCCTAGTAAAAAAAAAACACAAACTTGTGCCCAATAGTGCCACAATCCAGCTACAATCGAGTCAGCAATAAAACCTTCAAGCTGAGTGCTTTAAAAGCAAGAGATCAAGATCCTTTCAGAAATTTTCGGCTGACTTACAAAAGTGAATATCATTGGGAAACACAAGGACATATTTGACGTAGGAGCGAGTGCAGTCAACCGCGATAATACTTCTTATTCCCGGAGCCAGTAACCCAGGCGACATATACTCAACAAGAACCGTGAGTACATCTTAACATACATATCAAATTATACATGGTCCTTCGAGCCATTGAAGAAACCAGCCCCTGCCCATATAATATATAATATATAAAATTATAATCCCCAAATTTCCCGCCAAAAAAATAAATTGTCCCGCCAAAAGTGTCAAGAAATTCAAAGGCAAATCCCCTAAAGTGAAATTTTACATACATATATGTAAATATTCTCACAAACCTAAAACATTGCCCTTTATAAACCTGTGTCCCTTGCGGTATAACTTGGACATATATACATACGTTTATATTATTGGCGACAACCCAGCAGTAAATTGGCACGTGCATACCAAAGTTGCGATACCCAGTAGAAAAAAAATCTCGTCCGGTCAAACTAGTCCCAGTCTACTCCCTTTTGGCCCATAAAAAAAAAAAACTCCCTTTTATCACTTCCTTTCAAAAAAAAAAAGCAGCGGTAGCTAACAACTAGCCCGAAACTAATTCATTTGACCAATCTCTTGTGAATATAATTAGCGGCAGCTAAAAAATTTCCCAAAATTCCAAAAATTAAATTAAGCAAGTCCCTATTTAGAATGACTACCGTGGCTGAAAATAAGTTTATATCCGAAACCGATAATTTTACGGATTACTGTACTCGGTTCCGCTCAACCCCTATACAAGATAATACCGAGGCAGCCCTAAAATTGAAAGACAAGAATATCGATATATTTTGGTCTAGAGTACAGAGCGCCTACGACTTGGTAGTAGAAACCGACGACCAGGACCTCCCCGACGACTTCAAGTCCGCCGCTTTCGGTAAATACCGAGCCTGCCTCATAGCTTATGAGGACACTAAAGCACAAATAGGCGACCAACTCCAACTCAAGGAATTGAGTAATCCCGCGCCTCCTGTGCAAACCCAACCCCCCTCAGAGTCCTCCCATATGAACCTGAAAGTCCCCCCATGTGATACAGAAGTATTTTATGGAGGGTATGATCAATGGCCGTCTTTCCGTGACATGTTCACGGCGGTGTATATCAACCACTCCAAACTCTCAAGTGCCCAAAAACTGTATCACCTCAGACAGAAGACTAAAGGTAAGGCAGGCCAAATAGTGGAACAATTCCCTCTAAGTGACGACAACTTTGCCCTAGCATGGGAAGCCCTCAAGTCACGTTATGAAAACAAAAGAGTCCTGGTCGATAATCAAATCCGAGTCCTCATGAATCTAAAACCGATTCAATCGGAGAAAAGTGAGGATATTCAAAAATTACAATCCTCTGTAAACAACGCTCTCCAAATCTTAGCGACACAACAAGTCGAGACCTCTAGTTGGGATCCCATATTAATATATCTGGTAACCTCAAAGCTTCCAGAAAATACAGTTGCCCTGTGGGAGCAATCATTAAGCTCTAGAAGAGACCTTCCGAACTGGTCCCAAATGAACCAGTTTCTGACTACTCGCTACGAGATAGTGGAAAGGGTGGATCAATGGCGCCCGGCCAAACCCCGATACAATCCACCCTCCACAAACTTCTCAAGGCCTCTCCCCAGTCAGAACAACCCCCAGTTCAGGCAGTCTCAACCCCAAAACCACAGCAACAAACCTCCGACACATACAAAATCCCACGCTACAGAACAGCAGCGATTTTATAACCGTAAATTATGCAGACAGTCCACTCATACCCTACAAAGCTGTTTGCGGTATAAAAAGTTGCCAATCTCAGAACGCAGAAAATTCGTAAGAGACAATAATATCTGCGAGAATTGTTTAGCCCAAACCCATCTCTCAAAAGACTGCCAAAGCACGAGAACGTGCATGCACTGCCAAGGCCGGCATAACACCACCCTTCACGACACAGCAAACCCCAGTACCAGTTCCGGAATTCAAAGGACCAGATCCCAGGTAGCAACGATAGGAGCCAGCACTCCAAGGCTTCAGGACGTCAGCCAAGCGGTACCCCAGGAAGGAGATCCCTCTGCACCCAACGCATCCCAAGTACAATCATTCCATGCTGAAAATGATAGCAAAATTATACTCCCTACAGCAATTGTCTTGGTAGAACATAGAGGGGACCTATTCAAGCTTCGAGCCTTAGTTGACCAAGGCTCCGAAAGAAGCTTCATATCCGCCAAAGCTCAGACGAGACTCGGGCTTCCCTATACCCACTCCCTGTTTGAAATATCGGGTATGGGAGGCGGAGTGGTACAGACCTCTAATAAGCTGTGCTCGTTGACCCTCGTCTCAAATGACAAAAAGGTGAAGATAAACGCCCAGGCAATAGTGCTACCCCGGCTAACTAGGCAACTCCCAACCCTCAGGCTAAATGAGAACCAAATGCGCAAATGGTCCCATCTCAAACTAGCGGACCAGAACACTCAGAACCCATCCCAAATCGATCTGGTATTGGGCAGTGATCTAATCCCAAAAATAATGCTGAATGGCATCGAAAAGATCTCTCCCAGCCTGCTAGCCCAAAACACAATCTTTGGATGGATCATAAGTGGCCAAACTCCCGAAAAGGTTGGAGCCCATTCCTCCCAAGTGTGGGAAATCTCAAACTTTCAGCTGAATGAACAGCTTAGACAGTTCTGGGAAATCGAGGAGATACCCAGAACCCGAGTGGAAACCCCCGAAGATCAAATGTGCGAAGAGTTTTATAAAAGCACAACCACTCGAATGGATGACGGTCGATATATGGTTCGGCTTCCTTTTAAACCATCATTCCCGAACGATATTGACCTAGGCCAATCTCGTACTGCTGCCCTACGACAGTTCCATGGCATGGAACGCTCTCTCTCAAAAAAGGGCGAGCTCAAACAGCAGTACGACCAGGTACTCGAAGAATACCTGTCCCTAGGCCACATGGAAGAATGCAGTCCCAATGAGATGGAATCTCGAGGAAAATACTGCTCTTTCTATCTCCCTCACCATGCAGTCGTAAGGCCAGACAAAAAGACAACAAAAGTCAGAGTTGTGTTCAATGCTTCTAAGAAGTCAGGGTCCGGTCACTCCCTTAATGATGTACCGGCCCAACCCTCCAACCCGATCTCCGACTTATGTTGCTCAAGTGGCGGACATATAAATATGTGTTTAATGGCGATGTTGAGAAAATGTACCGCCAGATTCTCTTACACCCCGATGACCAAAACTACCAACGGATAATATTCCGAACTCCCGAAACCAGTCCAATAAAGGACTTCAAATTGAAAACGGTCACCTTTGGGGTGAACTGCGCTCCCTTCCTGGCTATTCGCACTCTACACGAGCTGTCGAAAGACATAGCCGACTCCCATCCCCGCGCAGCCCCAATACTAAAGTCCGAGACGTATGTAGACGACATTTTATCCGGCAGCCATGATCTCCCATCAGCCGAGCAATCCCTAAACGAGACTATTAATGCCCTCAAATCAGCCGGCTTCCCCTTGAAAAAGATCACGGCAAACCATCCGGAAATACTCAGGAAAATTCCCAAGGCGGACTTACTTGAAACCGACTTCCTCGAATTCGAGAAAAGTAGTACCGCCAAAACCCTTGGAATTCAATGGAATGCGCTCTCGGACACATTCTCATATACTGTGGACTCAGATCCAGCCTCAACGGCAGCCACCAAGCGGCAGATACTCTCCTCTATTGCGAAACTTTTCGACCCCGCAGGGTGGCTGACGCCAGTCATGATACAGGCAAAAATGCTGATGCAAGAATTGTGGTTGGACGGAACTGATTGGGATGAACGGGTCAAACCGAGATGGCTCATAAAATGGACGCAATTCTCAACAAATCTGCAGTCAATCGCAGAGATACAAATCCCCCGATGGATTAATTTCGCCTCGGCCCACATAGTCGAGCTCCATGGCTTCTGCGACGCCTCGGAAAAGGCTTATTGCGCAACCCTTTATGTGCGAACTACTGTCGGCACCCAAGTTTTCTCTCACCTCCTTGTGTCCAAAGGCAAAGTGGCTCCTCTCAAAACTATAAGTCTGCCACGCCTGGAACTATGCGGAGCTCTCCTATTAGCCAAATTAATCGCGGTAGTTCAACCCCATCTCGGCCTCACTCGAAGAATGTTGACTATGTGGTCTGACTCTGAAATCGTGTTAGCATGGCTCGAAAAGCCACCTCACTCATGGAAGACCTATGTCTCCAATCGAACCGCCCAGATTATAGACCTCGTAGGTAATGTCCCGTGGCGGCACGTACGAAGCAAAGATAACCCCGCGGATCTCGGAACCCGAGGTTGTACGCCAGGCGATCTCGCCAAGTCTGCCCTCTGGTGGAATGGTCCAGAGTGGCTTTCACAACCCCCCGAAGCCTGGCCCCAACCAACAGTTCGCAACGTCGCCCCCCCAGAGGCACGTAAAATAGAAGCCCTCTATGCTACGGAAGAGAGTGAGGATCTCTTAGATCGATTCTCTTCCTACCCTCGTGCTTTACGTGTCATAGCGTATGTTCTCAAGTTTGTACGTCGGCTAAAAGACGCGGTGAACGGTATTAATGACCCCACCGAACCCTCTCTAACTCACGCCGATCTCAAAAGATCGAAACATCGTCTCATCATAATGGCCCAAACTCGATACTTCGCTCCTGAAAAATCATGTCTGGAGGACTCAAAACCAATCTCGAAACGAAGCTCCCTACTCGTACTCAATCCCTTCCTAGACAAGAGTGGAGTCCTACGAGTAAATGGCCGATTAGCCCACGCAACCCTCACTTACAATGAGCGCCATCCCATTATCCTACCCGAAAAGTCGCGCCTCTGTACTCTATATATGCGATTCCTTCACGAAATGCTCCTACATGCGGAGGCTCGTCTCATGCAACAAATGTTAAGGCAAGAATTCTACATTGCCCGTCTCAAACCCCTTATCAAAAGGTGCATTTTCCAGTGCAAAGTCTGCATCACTCACAAACAACAAACGCGATCCCAAATAATGGCGGCCTTGCCCCCCGAGAGATGTGGATTCGCGCCCCCCTTCACCACGACTAGTGTAGATTTCGCTGGCCCCTTCCAACTTAAAGCATCCATGCTCCGATCCCATACCCTCGTAAAGGGCTATGTGGCCGTCTTTGTCTGTTTTACCACCAAAGCGGTCCACCTGGAATTATGCTCAGACCTCACCAGCAAGGCTTTTCTTGCCGCCTTCGCCCGATTTGTAGGACGCCGAGGATACCCGAATCAGATGATGAGCGACAACGGCAAAACATTCATCGGCGCCAAGCGTGCTACCGAACTGGAATTCGTCACGTTCCTGAAAGAAGTATCGACGGATATCGTACAGAAGTACGCCCCCCAAGGAATCAATTGGAAGTTCATACCCCCTGGCGCACCTGACATGGGCGGATTATGGGAATCCGCTGTCAAAAGCTTTAAAACACACTTTAAAAAGGTCGCCGGAACCCACAGCTTTACCTTCGAGGAGTTCTCGACTTTATTAATTCGGATAGAGGCCGTACTTAACTCTCGTCCCATCTCCCAGCTTTCTCAGGACTCGAATGACCTCACCGCCCTCACGCCAGGTCATTTTCTTCGAGGAGCATGCTCTCGCTTCCCGAACCGAATCACGAAAATCTCTCTCTGATAAATAGGTTGGAACGACTGAAAGTTCTGCATCATCAGCTCAGCAAACGCTGGAAAACTGATTACCTCACCGACCTTCAAAAGCTTTACCGTTGGAAAAATGCTCAAACTCCCCCGAAAATTGGCGACCTAGTCATCATTAAAGAAGACAACTTACCTCCCACCGAGTGGCGACTAGGTCGATTAGAAAGCCTACACCCAGGACGAGACGGACACATTCGTGTCGTAGACGTCCGCACCCAGAACGGAATTCTCACAAGACCTCTCACGAAACTGTGCTTTCTACCGTCGTCTGAGAGTGACGAGGGCCCTCAGTGCCCACTCCCAGCTCCCTAACTTAATACAGTCCATAATGCTCGTACTATCGTAAACTCCCAGACAACAACTTAAGCACTCCCAAAACTTATGCTTACTCCCAAGCGTATAACTAATATCCACATGTCTTACCCTCTCTCTTCTACAGATGGATCGTCAACGCCCTCCGGTTCCAACCCCACGCCGCTCGTTGGCATCGCAGGTGACACTGCCCGCAGCCCGTCCGCGCCGTAACGAACCCGTACCGGATTACCGGAAATGTAAATTGTGCATGCGTCATCACGCGCTGCTGATGTGCCCTGTGTTCACGGCCATGCAGCCGCAACAACGCTTCTTAGTCGCCAGGGCACATCAGTATTGCACCAACTGCCTAGCGCTGTCTCATCGCACCAACCAGTGCACCTCCACAGAAAGCTGCCGGGTCTGCGGGCAGCATCACCACACATTTCTCCATAAGGACACCGGGGGTCGCCAACCCGCGTATGTCGCACCACCTGTGGCGGAGGAACCTCTCCCACAACGCCGCCAGGAGCCACGCCGCCGAACCGCACCTCATCGTCGTCGCCCTCAACAGCAGCCTCCACGGTCTCCTGGTCGCGCTCCCATCGCACGCCAACCAGCACGACCAACCAGCGTCGGCGATCGCACCATCCGATGCACCGCAACCGGCTTCCGCACCGCCACCTACAAAAATAAGGTGGGACGGATCCTGATCAAAGAAGCAGTTCGGGCTCTGCAAGAGCTACAGCATACACTAGGCGCTTAGTACGCCTAGGGGAGGCAGAATGTTTACGCGACATCGGTGGCCACACGTCCCAATCCCAAAAACCTAATATTCATTATATACATATTTCCTGAATTGTACATAGAATAATACTCATCATATAAATATTTGTCATGAATTGTATATAATATCATTATAACGCATGGATTACATTATATTTTATGATTATTACATGATATTTATTCATCACCACTTATGAATTCACCTTTAGATTTAAGTGTTAAAATTGGAACGATTTGGGACGTGTGGCAACCACGCATAAATCACCCCACACCAATTCGCCGCACAGCTGACAGCTGCTCGGCCATCATTTTTTACTTTTTGCATATCACATATTATCGTTTTTTTGGTAAAGTTGGCACCGGCCTTTTATAATTATAATTTTTTTCCTTTTGAAGTGCGAAGCTCGAACAATAAAAAAAAACCCCAAATAATTCCAGAGAAGAAAATCTATAATCCCGTGTATTTTATTAAAAAACAATGTTTGGCATAAAGCAAAGTGTTACTTTTAAAATATTAAATGGTTTTGGTTTTTAATGACTTTCGTATCTTTGACCACAACATAACTCAGATACCCCTAGTAAAAAAAAAACACAAACTTGTGCCCAATAGTGCCACAATCCAGCTACAATCGAGTCAGCAATAAAACCTTCAAGCTGAGTGCTTTAAAAGCAAGAGATCAAGATCCTTTCAGAAATTTTCGGCTGACTTACAAAAGTGAATATCATTGGGAAACACAAGGACATATTTGACGTAGGAGCGAGTGCAGTCAACCGCGATAATACTTCTTATTCCCGGAGCCAGTAACCCAGGCGACATATACTCAACAAGAACCGTGAGTACATCTTAACATACATATCAAATTATACACTTATGTTTATAAATGCATATTAGTATTGAAACTGATATAATAATAATGACTATAATTAATAAGTCTGTACTTAAGCTAATTATGTGTACATTTTTATTTTGGTTGGAGAGTAGTTGTATATATTCCTCCTGTTTGAATTTCAAATATAAATTCTCTAATTTCAATTCTGCATTTATTTCATTTAAGGTTTCCTTTGTTTTTTTTATTCTATTTGGTAGTATAAACGTGTCGTACATTTTAATTTTGCTATTTTGATAGGTATTGTTTGCAATTTCTATTTTACAATTCTCGAATTTGATTAGAAATGTTCCTGTTTGTTAAATCTTTAATTTATTGCAATCATGTTCAATGTTTAAGTTTGAATTCTTTAGCATTAGGATTCCTGCCAATATTTCTACAATATTTCTTCCAATGAAAGGTTTTAGTTTACAGTCAGCTTCTTTAAATTTTAGAATATCCAGAATACATTACTTTTAAATTCTTTTCCATATTATTTTTAGCAATCTTGTTAAATGCATTATTATTTTCGTTTAACAATATTTCGAAATCGTCTAATATTATTGACAAATTGTTACTATTTGGGATAGGTTCAAATTTTATTTTGGAAAGAGTGTTAGAGGAAAATTGTGGCATCAATATAGTTATAATGATATTATTATTTTGGAAAACTACTGCTAATTTCATTTCTCTATAGATATCGAAATCCTGAATGAGTTTTAACTCTATTTCCTTTAGGATATCCGTGGGAATTATACCTATTTTACTGGAAAAGATTACTTGTCCAAAGTCGTTTATGTGACTTTGTAGGAGAAATATGTCGTTGTTTACCTGATATGTGTGTTTAATGAATTCTACCTCGTCTTCTATAGTTTTGATCTTATTTTGAATGGTTCTCCTAATAAATTTTTTCTCTATACTATAGCGCCTTAATGGTGCTCTATCCTTATTATGGTATGCAAGATCTGAAACTTGCTCCTCCTTAAGTTTATTTGCTGTTTCTAATCTACATTTTTCTAACAGTAGCGGGTTTGTAGTGACCCGTGTACCAAAGTATACTTCTATTGGCTTTTTCCCTGTAGTGGAATGCACTGTATAATTGTATTCTTTGACTGATCTTTCTAATAATTCATTGAAAGTTGTATGCGTTTTTTTGCATTGGAGACATCGCATTATTTCCTGTAGCGTAGAGTGAAATCGTTCCACCTGACCATTCGAGCAACTTGTGTACAGTGCTATGCCAAACTCGTTTTCCATCATAAAATTTATTTCCTCTGATTTAAATGATCTCTCATTATCCATGACTATCGTCTCTGGTACGAGTGAAAAAAGAATGTCTCTGAATGGTTGTTTTATATTTTCGGTGCCTCTAGATTTAATATGCTTTGCAATTGCGTATTTAATTAACTGCTTTCCCATATGAAGTATATCAATATGTACTATTTGACCTGGGAATGTAGGGATAGGTGTTGATTGGATTTGCGGCTTTGCCGAATGGCGATCATATTTATTTTCTTTGCAAGACACGCAATTTTTTATAATTTTTTTGAAAATAATATTTTCCTAAAATTTGAGTTTTATTTTCTTTCGAATTTCTCTGAGCTCTCTTATGCTCTTTTACTATTATCTCCTGTTGTCTATCGCCATTCCTTGAGTGAACCTTATTTTATATTTGCTAAAATGTAGTGGGTAGAGCGTCTGTATTTTTCCCATTACGAATTGTTCAGTTTTGATACAATTAATGACTGAAGGGTTTAAATATTTTTTCAAGATTGATAACAAAATCTGTTCCGAATATTCCGGTTGTGCTATCACATGGCGGTGATATGTAGGAAACACGATTTTAAATTCGTAAGATGGCCTACTATCAATATTGAAAAAATTTCATTTTTTAAGGCATTTATCGATCGATCCTTCGACGCTGTAAATTAAATTGTGTGATGAACTGTCATCTGATCTTGATGCTACCGATAGGCTGTTAACTTGTGATTGTTCGACAGGTATCCTTGATAGAGCATCAGCGACAACATTCTGTTTACCAGGTTTCTAACACAATTCGTACTTACGAGGTGTGTTCAAAAAGTATCGCGAATTTTGTGTTTTTTCAAAAATTATTTATTTATTCATGAATATCTATTTTGCCCCCTTCAAAGTAATTCCCATGAGATATTATACACTTGTGCCAACGGTTTTTCCAATCTTCGAAGCACTTCAGAAAATCATTTTTTTGTATCTTGTTCAGCTCCTCCTTCGATGCCGTCTTTATCTCGTCAAGAGAAGCGTAACGTCGTCCTTTCATGGGCCTCTTCAGTTTAGGGAACAAGAAAAAGTCACAGGGGGCCAGATCTGGGGAATACGGTGGCTGCTGCATCATTAGTGTGTTGTTTTTGGCCAAAAAGTCGCGCACAAGCAACGATGCGTGAGCAGGGGCGTTATCGTGGTGCAAAAGCCAATTTTTGTTCTTCCACAAATCCAGGCGTTTCTGGTGGATTGCTTCGCGCAAATTGCGCATAACTTGCAGGTAATATTCCTTATTGACCGCTCTTCCCTGTGGCAAGAACTCATGATGCACCACGCCCCTGCAATCGAAGAAAACTGTCAGCAAAACTTTCACATTCGACCGAACTTGCCGCGCTTTTTTCGGTCTTGGTTCGTGCGGCAGCTTCCATTGAGATGACTGAGCTTTGGTTTCCACGTCATAACCATAAACCCACGATTCGTCACCAGTTATGACCCTCTGGAGCAAATTTGGGTCGTCGCGGACAGAGTTTAACATCTCATTAGCAATGTTCATGCGATGCTGTTTTTGGTCACAATTGAGCAATTTTGGTACAAATTTCGCGTAAAAATCGAAGACGATCCAAAACACGTGCAAGCAAGGCAGCTGTCAACAATTAACTGAACATTCAAAATGGCCGAGCTTGTCGGCATAAGTGAGAGACATGAGTACCAACATAACGCCACCAAAAATACGAAATTCGAATATACGTAACCAGCGAAAAGTTAAAATTCGCTATACTTTTTGAACACACCTCGTATACTCTTCTTATGTTGCTTTCCACCTTTCCATTTTTGCATTATTGTTCTTATTGCTCAATGCGTATGTGAGCGGTTGGTGATCAGTGAATATTTGTATTCTAGCTGATCCATAGAGGTAATTTCTAAGTGAGTTCAAGGCCCATATTATAGCCAACATTTCCGTTTCATTAGCCGCATAATGCTCTTCGGCCTTATTTAATGTTCTTGAAATGAATGCTATAGGCTTTGACTCTTGTGACAGGACTGCTCCGATTGCATAGTTGGAAGCATCCGTAGTCAGTTCAAACTTTTTATTGTAATCAGGGTATGCAAGAATGACATCCCTGGAGATAAGTGAATTTTTCACATTATTAAAAGCTTTTATTGCTTCCTTATCTAAATTTACTTTAATTTTTTGAGGATTTATTTTATGATATCCTGCCTTCTTCCCCTCTTAAAAGAGTTGTTAGGGGTTTTGCTAGTTTAGCGTAATCTTTTAAAAACTTTCTGTAGTACCCGGACATTCCGAGGAAACTACGAAGTTCCTTTATGGTTTTTGGTTGTAGGAAATTCGCTATCGCTTTCACCTTTACGGGGTTGGTTTTTTCGCCATCCGCGGATATTACGAATCCCAAAAATTCAACCTCTTTTTCGAAGAAATGACACTTGTTTAATTGAGCTTTCATATTTGCCCCTTGCAACGTTTTAAATATTTTTTTAATATGTTCAATATGCTCTTTTTCCACTTTGCTGAAAATTATTATATCATCAATATAAACATAAGCGTATTTTCCTATGTGTTCATGCAAAATGTCATCAGGCGCTCGCTGAAAAATGGAAGGTGCATTTCAATTACTTCAGAAATTTCAGGTATTGGGTATCTATCTGCTGTTGTGACTGAGTTCAGCTTCCCATTTCGATATTGTTTGTTTCCCTCTGAGTCCGCCTTTTTCGAAACAATCCATATTGGTGAATTGTAGGGTGATCTTGATGGTCTTATGATTCCATCCGCTATCAATTTTTTTACCTGGCTTTCTACTTCTGGTTTGAGAGAAGCTGGGAATGGGTAAAATTTAGAGTAAATAGGTGTATCTGCTACTGTCCGTATTTCTCCGACGACTTTTGTCGTATATGTTAATTTCTCATCCGGTTCTGAGAATAACCTTGAGAATGCATGAATTATTTCGTTCATGTCCCTTCTTTGTTGTGACGATAAATGTTCGTCCTTTATTTGTATGGCCCTTACCGCCTTTGAGGGGAGCTGTTTAAGTTTGATCCTTTTTTCGTTATTCAATATCAATATATTGTCTATGGTATGGATCACAGCATCCATATCTCTTAATGTATCGTTTCCTAAAATTCCATCAAATGTTTTTAAGGATGGCATCAGGAAAAGTTTGAGCTCCTTATCAATATTAAATAGTTTCAATAGGGTATGTTCTTCAATTTTTATCTCCCCTACGACTGATTTGGCGTGGAATGGAAAAAAAAATCTTAGTATTTTCCCTCCCTCCGCTCTAGCCTCAAAGTAAGGGAGCGAAGAGCACATTAGGATAAAAAATTAACGTCTGATTGTTCATCCTCTCCATACCTCCTCTCTTCTTGTTCCGATTTGTGAAAAGTTCTTTGTGACTTTTCCCTTTGAGTTGTGGGATTTTCTGCATGTTTCTGTCCTTGGTACCGACTCTGCGTGGGTTTATTCACGTGGTTTATTCTACATAAATGTATGCTCTGGTTTGGGTTGAGGCTTGGGTGGCCTTGGCGGCGCCCTTGCGTTAGCATTTACCCGATTCGTTTGCCATACCTGACGGCTTGTTTAGGGGTTATGAGCTAATTGTGGGTAAAAATGCTGTGCTCTTTGATGCGACGTGTAGTTTTTTGTTGGTTTTTGGTATCCTTGGTATGACTGCTTCATGCCATTGACGTGGTTCGTCCTAAAATTCTGGTTGTCTAATTTCTGACATAAATCGAGGGCCTGAGGTAAATCGACTGGTTCCTTCATACCTAGCAATCTTGGCAAGTCTCCATTTAATCCTCGAATAAATGTATCCCATACTTTGTTACTATATGACTCTGTGAGCATTCGCTGCGTTTCACTTCTCATACCTTCATAACCCAATTTGTTTAGAATGAGAGATAGGTGTTTATATACAGGGTGGCTGATGAATTTTGCTACATTAAGAAACTCAAATAATTTTTTTTTCAGTGTATGGAATTCATTTTTCTTTTATTCATGTTAAAGCTCATTAAATTTGATTAAATATAGCTTAATTAGTTTTAAAAATAATGGAATTTAAATGCCCCCCCTGCTCGTCGATGCATGTGCGGCATCTTACCAAAAAGTTGTTCATTACTGCTTGGAGAGTTGAGACAGGAATAGCCGCAATTGTTTCTCGAATGGATTGCCTTAGTTCATTCAAATTTGTTGGTTTTGCTTTGAAGACTTCCTGTTTGCATTAACCCCACAAGAAAAAGTCAGGTGCAGTAAGGTCCGGCGACCTGGGTGGCCAACGGAATGTGGAGTTTCTGGATATCAGCTTATTGGGAAATTTTCGTCGCAATTCTGTCATAACAGGTTGGGCTATATGAGGAGCTGCACCATCTTGCTGAAACCACACAGAGTTGAAAGAAATTCTCATTCGGCGTAATTCTGGATAGAAAAACTCTCTCAACATGCTCAAGTAACGGTCTCCAGTAACCGTAACGGTGTGACCGTTTTCTTCGAAGAAGTAGGGCCCGACAATGCAGCGTGATGAAACTGCACACCACACTGTGACACGAAGTGGATGCAATTCCGTCTCATGGAGTATCTGTGGGTTGGAAGCACTCCATATTCGACAATTTTGTTTCTTTATGTTGCCGTTTAAATCGAAATGGGCCTCGTCAGACATGAAAAGACAGTTCAACATGTTTCCATCCTCTTCCACCATTTGAAGCATCTTCTGGCAAAATTCCAAGCGAATCGGCAAGTCTGCAGCGTTCAGTTTGTTGGCCATTTGAATTTTATATGGGAATAAGTCCAAATCTTTGTGCATAATTGACTGTAATGACTGTCTGCTTACACCCATTTGAGCAGATAAGCTTCTTGTCGAAACACGTGGATTGTTTTGTATGGCAGCAGCTACAGCAGCGATTGTTTCCTCCGTTCGAACTGAAGGGTTTCGATGGTAAGGTCTTCTGTTGACTGTACCATGCTCGGCAAAATTGTTTACAAGTCTTATTATGGTCCATCTGCTCGGAGGATTGCCGCCAAACGTGCGCCTATACTCTCTTTGAACCGAAACTACGGACTCCAGTGCGTGATAGCGGCGGACAATCCAAATTCTTGTTTCAGTGTCCCAGTTATCCATTTTTGTTAAATGTAAAAGTCAATCTGCAAAATAAAAAAAAAATTAACCAGATTCATTAAATAGAAAAAAAGTTATTTAATTTTTTTTTGGTAGCGGCTTTCATCAGCCACCCTGTACCTGTTGATAGAAAACGTCTTTCGATTTATCACTTTGTATGAGTGTGGTCATTTGATATTATAAGGTTGATAGGTCTCGTCTATCTACGTAGTTGCTTCCCAATTCAGAGGGGTATTATAGGATTCTAATGCCGCATCGGACTTTCACACGCGTACTTTTATCGCCAGTCCTTACTTTGTATTTTTTGTCTCGGGCGCCAAATAATAAAACGGAGGCACTTTCTCGGGAGCGCTTTCTTTATTGAAGATCAAATAAGACTTCCACTAATTTACAGCAATTTTATTATTTATACTAGAATTGTGCCTGCGCTGCAACTGCACATGCCCTATTTTCCCTATGTGCTGGAAATATTGGAAAGTATTTCCTATGTAGATAAGTTTGTTGTTGCGTTTTTCAGTGCGACCTATGTTCGCATAATGCTGGCTCGAAATGTTACCGTATGGCCGGTTCAGGTTTGGATGTATGTGATATGTCAACATATGGATTGGCTGCGTGCCGCTTTAAAATGCTTGAGTGGCCAAATTCTCAAGCGACATACTTTTCGACTGTTGCTTAATCGTTTTTGGACAAAAACGCTTAGGCTTGCATTCATAATTTATTAAGTGCGATCGGACTTGGGTTAGCGGTCATATTGCGCAAAGTGTTTTGGGTTGGCCGAAATATGAGTAGTAGTATTTCGGCAAAACGATTAAAGATCTTGGTATGGGAACGACTAGCTTGTGCTAAGCGGACAACGTGGCGGTATCAGTTACTTAACTAAAATGGATGATTTATTGGATGGGATCGGCTAGCTCATGGTAGACGATCCTCTTGTGAACGACGTGGGTGGTATTAACTTGTTCCAAGTTAACTTATATCTCGATTCGTTTATGCCGAATGAGTAATACGTACACCTTGTGTGCGTAACAAAAATAGATATAAAAAATGTGTGTCTTTTGTAGGCGCCAAAGAACTCAACCGATCTTTATGAAATTTTCACAATATATACTTGGGTTCACTAGGTACAGCATAGACAATATATAGTTTTGGAAAAGTAGACGCAGCCACGCCCCCAGGCTATATAAAGTTTCAATTCGTCATAACTCCGAACTTTTTTGGTCTAAATTAATGAAATTTGGATATATGTGTCACCTATTCAATATAATATACATAATTTTTCAAAAGTGGGCGGTGCCGCCCCAACTTATTTTGTGTTTTGTTTTGCTCTTGAACTTTCACGATAGGTTCAGGAGTTCGCTGGGAACGACGCAGTCTGTATATAGCTTTTGGAAAAGCCCCCAGATTATATAAAGCTGCAGTTCGGTACAGTTAGGAGTTTATTTGGTTCAAGGTAATGACATTTTATATATAGACTAGCGGACCGTCACCCGCTTCGCTGGGTGAAAGAAAAATAAAAATGAAAGGTGTTGTTTGTGCCACGCCCCCTTTTCAAATAACCCCTACTTTTATGCGCTAAAACGGTTTTGATATCCTATAGCTCTATAGCGATTTTCAGGTCTTTACCTTAGACTCTTTCACAGATATTCTGCTTGAAAATTTAAGTTTGTTTGGGAAATGCCACACCCCTTTTTATGTGTGAGAATGCTTTTGATATCATATAGGTCTATACCAATTTTCAGGTCCCTACCTTGAACCCTTTCACAGAGATTCTGCTTGAAAATTTAGTTGGTATTAGAGGTGCCATGCCCCCTTTTCTGATAACCCCCCTTTTTATGTGTGAGAATGATTTTGATATCATATAGGCTATACCAATTTTCAGGTCCCTACCTTGAACCCTTTCACAGATATTCTGCTTGAAAAATTTAGTTTGTATGTTAGGTGCCACGCCCTTTTTCTGATAACCCCCCCTTTTATGTGTTTGAATGCTTTTGATATCATAAAGGTCTATAACAATTTGCAGGTCCATTCCTTAAACCCCTTTAGAGATATTCACCTTGAAAAATTAAGATTGTATGGGAGGTACCACGCCCCCTTTTTTATGGGTGAGAATGGCGTTGTTATCCTATAGCTCTATACCAATTTTCATGTTCCTACCTTTAACACTTTTAAAGATATTCACCATGAAAAATTAAGTTTGTATGGGAGGTGCCACACCCCCTTTTCTGATAACCCCCTTTTTTTGTGTGAAAATGCTTTTGATATCATATAGGTATATACCAATTTTCAGGTCTCTACCTTGAACCCTTTCACAGATATTCTGCTTTAAAAATTTAGTTTGTATGGGAAGTGCCACGCCCCTTTTTCTGATAACCCCTCTTTTTATGTGTTTGAATGATTTTGATATCATATAGGTCTATAACAATTTTCAGGTCCCTACCTTAAACCCCTTTAGAGATATTCACCTTGAAAAATTAAGATTGTATGGGAGGTACCCCCCTTTTTCGATAACCCCCCTTTTTTTGTGTCATATCATATAGGTCTTTACCAATTGTCAGGTCTCTACCCTGAACCCTTTCACAGATATTCTGCTTTAAAAATTTAGTTTGTATGGGAAGTGCCACGCCCCTTTTTCTGATAACCCCTCTTTTTATGTGTTTGAATGATTTTGATATCATATAGGTCTATAACAATTTTCAGGTCCCTACCTTAAACCCCTTTAGAGATATTCACCTTGAAAAATTAAGATTGTATGGGAGGTACCCCCCTTTTTCGATAACCCCCCTTTTTTTGTGTGATATCATATAGGTCTTTACCAATTGTCAGGTCTCTACCCTGAACCCTTTCACAGATATTCTGCTTGAAAAATTTAGTTTGTATGGGAGGTGCCACGCCCCCTTTTCTGATAACCCCCTTTTTTAGTTATAAACCTTCTCCACATGTGTCTCTTCCATGTGGCAATGTTTGGTTAAAATCGGTTCAGCCATTCTCCGTAAAGTTCATCACAACGCGAAAAACGGCTAAATTTTTATATATATAGAAGATGTGTTCTATGTATCAAAACTTCAAAACAACGTCTACGGGGTTTGCTAGTATATTATAAAATGGCGAAAGCAAACAACATATTTCAGCATTCTTTTGTAAAACTGAGAAACTAGTTTGCGTTCAAATAGACAGACGGCCAGACAGACAGACGAACGGAGAGACGGGCATGGCTAAATCGACTCTGCTCATCGTGCTGATCATTTGAGTTGGCTTTTCTCTTCTTCTTCTAATACTTACATACATTTAATGTTTATGAAAGGTATGACAATCAAAAAAGATATATAACTCCGCTATTGCAGAGGGCTATTAACTAATCAAAGTAGGCGGTGCCACACCCATTTTCGAAAATTTCTTGAAAAATTTATTTTATGCCTCAATCTCAATGTATTCACATAATTTTATCCTTATAAGTGTAAATATTCTATATATATAAAAAGTGGGCGTGGCTATCATCCGATTTCGCCCATTTTAAATAGTGCTCGGAGATGAGTGCCAAGGAACCCGCATACCAAATTTCATTAAGATATCTCAAAATTTACTCAAGTTATCGTGTTCACAGACGGACGGAAGGACATGGCTTAATCAATTTCTCTTTTCGTCCTGAACATTTTGATATATATAAGTCAATATCTATCTCGATCCGTTTATGCCGTTACGTACTGCCGTTAGGCGACTAAAGTTAATATAAATACCTTGTGTGCGTAGCACTACTAGGTATAATAAAGAAAAATAAATTCACTCTCTCAGAATATAAATAACTCTTTTGAATTTGCTAGCCTGGATTCCATTTGTGTCAGCGTTTTCCTTATTCTGCATGCCCTATTACCGCGCTCTCGAATCAGCAAAAAGTTTGAATACAACAAGGCAATTGAAAAGGAAACTCTTTACTCTCTCAAAGAGACAAAAGACAGTTTTATGGCTGTATGATTGCAAAGTTAAGGCAAAATCATCTGTTATTTCTTTCATATCGAGAATTGATGAGCCTCAATCATTTATGGTTCGCTTCGACAACATCAAGTAAAATTTTTTTCATTCTAAAAGCTGTGGATATTTGTTTTAAAACTTACCATATTTTTAATATTGGCTACGCTGAGCCAAGCGCTGTAATGTGGAACTTTTTAAATCGGCAATTTTATCAAATATCTATTCAAGAAAAGCCGAGGCCAGGAAAATACGATCTACTCAATGAACAAAAAAAAAAAAAAAAACACAACCAAAGTGAGGATATGGCAAACTCGAAAGCTTGATGAACTAAAAACTGCGTTATTATCTTAACTATTATTCAAAACACTTATTATATTCCATGAGACTGTTAATTTCTGTATATAAGTTGTATTAAAATTCATAATGTAAGCATAACATGTACAAATTAAAATTGACAATTAAATCAAAAATGCATTTATTAATTGAAAACGGACTATATTGTCTGACAGTGTAGCGAATGAAAGCTAACTTACAAAATTAAGAAGTTAGTAAGTAAACAGTACTTATGTATTCGTAAAATGTACTAATTTTCTCCTGTCTCATTTTCGTAGTACCAAAATGCTCAAAAAGACGAAAAACTTCGTAAGATATATGCAGAAACTTCGTTCAAAGTAATCTACTTATAGCGACGTTTCTGCCGAAATTAGCTCCAAAGTGTATTCGATCCAAAGTAGTTAAAAGGTAAAGGAACTTATCACGTCAAAGATATTTGGTAACATCTCAATTAAGCAGCGAATGTATGTTTACAGTAGTTTTTTGTTTTGTGATATATTAGGCAGCCTCAACATAAAGGCTAGGTCAGATAAATTCAAATAGTACACATATATAGCTCTTGAAGATCGTCAACATCAGGCAAACATAACAAGGGTATAATCGTACGGCCGCAGACCAAGTCATCTTTATTTGTGTTTTTTATTCTCTACAATTTCAAATCTAAAATATCCCTACGTATGTACATATAACTGTGCTGATTTAAGCGGAAAGATTAGTTTAAAATATTTTGGAGATCGCTCATTTGGATGATAATGCCGTTTGTTACCAAAGTTGTCAACAACTTGGGGGAGGATATAAAAGGAAAAAGCTAGAAGATTGTGGGAACAGTACATCTACTTCAAAGAAAACTGAACGCAAGTTGATGCTCGTCCACTAATTCGGTGTGTATCAGCGACGTTTAGTAAAACCATATTGAATTTCACAGTGCAGCTTCTAATAACCAAAACGACAAAAATTTTATATTTTATATTTACTCGGCGGCCGCCGTGGTGTGGAGGTAGTGTTGCCGGCCTACCACACCGAAGGTCCATGGTTCGAGCCCTGGTACAGGTAACATCAAAAGTGATTTGAAAAAAGTTTTTCAAAAACGGGGTCGCCCCTCGGCAGTGGTTTGGCAAACTCTCCGAGTGTATTTCTGCCATGACAGGCTTCTCAGCAAAAATTCGTCTCCTTTGTAGATGCCGTTCGGAGTCGGCAAAAAACTGTAGGTCCCACCAATTTGTAGGGAAAATTCAAATCGGCACACCACAAATTGGAAGAGAAGCTTGGCGCAAAAATCTCTTAGGAGGTTTATGATGATATACCTGTTGTATATCGCGCCATAAAGAGAGAGATTTACTCGAGCTTGATAATGACAGGGAGCTCACGAAAAAGTTGAATTGGTGCGGTAAATACGTCAGTGCCGAAAATCAAAGACATAGAACAAGTGGTGGGAACGACCAACAAACTAAAACATATATTTTTAAAAGCTGGATTAGCCTCATATCCAAATAAATGGAGGTTTAAATAAAAGCTCACACAAGAAAAATCGAAACATCAAGTGCAAAACTATGGCTGTTGTGAAATTATTTTCTTCGATCATGTGAGGTGAATAAAAATAAAACAAGAAAAGCCTCACCAACGGCTAAAGAAACCAAACCTTACTGGTGCACTGTGTTGTAGATTTGCATGGAGAACTCTAGAAAATGTGGACCACCCTAATATAAACGTATCCAAGTAGTGCACATCCAAATCAACAGTTGCCAATGGGTGGTCATTGCAGTCACAAAAAATATGAGAAAACAAAAGAAATGTTAATTCAAAAAAATTTATCCACCTAGATATTGAGACCAAGTCAAGCCAAAATGTACCCATATTATTTAGATTACATTAAATTTTCATCCGTATATCGTAGTAATAACATTAGTATTTTAATCTTCCTAGAAAAATGTCAATTCTAATTGCTTTCTTTCATCGCTAAGTGAAAACATGCATCCTTAGCTTTTGTTTGCCTTGCCTAATTCAAGGCGGAAGAACGCTGAGTTTCCAAAAATTAAAAATTATGCCAATCCTGACTAATTACCATAATAAGCGTATTTTTCGTGTGTGAACTCTACCCGGTGATAGAAAAAAGAGGTTAAATCCGCTAAAAAAAGGTTAAAATTAAGAAAGAAAAGAATCTAAAAAAACTCAGAAATTTTCTTATGAAATCAAATTTTTTAATTTAGTTTAAACTATTTGTATATAAAGCTGTAGACATAACTTAAAGGAACTATTCTTGTTTCAACACATATCAGGCACATTTTCTTTGACTAGGAATTTTTTCAAAAAAATACATACTATAGAAAAATCACAACAAAATAATTAATTTTATAATATCTTCTTTTTTTTTTTTTTTGTATTTATCATAGAGATGAGATCATCGGTAATTTCAAAATCAGTGCAACATTTGGATAAGCGTTTTAACGAACATCTAATTTTACTCAGCGAGTTAGGCATTTTAATTTTTAATTCGTTCAACTTAGTTTTTAAAATGTTAATAGCACTATAATAAGCTTAATACGAATTCGACCAGTTCTAAAAAAGGGGATTCTTTCAATGAATTTTTATGTTCTCGGACTTCCGCCCAAAATCCTATTGTAGAGGTAACACTTGTCCACTGTACAACGCCACTTAACTTGGAGAATACCTAGACTTTTCGTCTTGAAAGTGAGAAAATACATCCGGCTTTGTAACTTTCAAAGAATCATTAACTGAAAATCAAATTTTCTTTTGTAAAGAGTTCATATTATCAGGTAGACGATGTCGCAATTGGGTTATCAACTCCATTGAAAATAGTTGTAAATTTTTACGGCTAAATTACAAAAAAAAGGCAAAATCTAAGCTTGGAAAGACTAAACTGGTCACTGAACTCGACAACACTAGCCAACCTCAAAAGTACGTTCGAAGTTCCATTCGAACTTGTTCGACACCACGTCAAGAATATCGCCGGCACCATCGCAGACGCTGAAGGCAAATGTTAGTAAAATTTGATACACAATTAGGCTGACTTCGCAAACATCAGTTTCTTTGTATAAGTACAAAGTCAAATGTTCCTAAACTAAAACGCATCAGATGCTCAAATTGCGCATCACGAAATTTGTTGATGATTTTTAAATGTCTTCTTCTTTAAATGGTCGTCCAACCGCCTGGGCGATTTTGACCATCCAACATAGCTCGCCAGTCGTTTCTTCGTTGCGCCAACTGGCGCCATTGGAAACACCGCGGGATCGCAAATCGATCTCCACTTGGTCCTTCCATCGGGTGGTGGCTCCCCTCTTCCTCTGCTTCTACCTTCGGATGCCGATAAGAATGCCTTCTGGGCTGGAGCATCTTCGCTCATTCGCACTACGTGGCCTAGCCAGCGAAGCCGCTGTGTTTTAATTCGCTGAACTATGTCGGCGTCTGCGTAAAGTTCATACAGCTCATCATTAAATCTTCTTCGGTACTCGCCGTCGCCAACGCGTAGAGGTCCACAAATCTTTCGAAGAACCTCTCTCTCGAATACTCCCAGAGCCTCCTCATCAGATGTTGTTAGTGTCTACGCTTCTGCACTATATAGCAGGACGGGTGCGATGAGTGACTTGTAGAGTGTTATTTTCGTTCGTCGAGAGAGGACTTTACTTTTCAATTGCCTACCCAGTCCGAAGTAGCATTTGTTTGAAAGAGTAATTCTTCGTCGGATTTCTAGGCTAACATTATTGTTGGTGTTAATGCTGGTTCCCAGGTAAACGAAGTCCTTTACTATTTCGAAATTATTGCTGCCAACAGTGGCTTGGTTGCCAAGGCGCGAATGCGCGGACTCTTTGCATGATGACAGAAGGTACTTCGTTTTGCCCTCGTTCACCACCAATCCCATTTTCTCCGCTTCTTTTTCTAATTTGGAGTAAGCAGAAGTTACGGCGCAGTTGTTAAGGCCAATGATATCAATATCGTCAGCATATGCCAACAGTTGCACGCTTTTATAAAATATTGTTCCAGCGTGGTTAAGCTCTGCAGCTTGTATTATTTATTTAAATATTTATGTATTTTTTGTAAGTATAACCAGCTCAAGACCAGTTGATAATAATTCTTAGTTAATTATTATTATTTTTGATTAGAGGAAAAATTGAAAGCAACAAACATATACAGGCTATAGTTATAGTACTATTTCGAAAACAGCCACGATTTCTCGTCAGACTAATTGGTATAGTTTTGCTATTTTCAGAGGATCTTGTGGAGATCGAACCCACTCACTCTGATTGCCAGCGCAGCCGCCTAACCCATAGGCTATGCTGCGTGTAGTTTTGCAAGCGGCTTAATTCACATTTTCCTCTAATTGTTGTTTGTTATCTTGCCAACGGTATACACAATATTTTAGACATTCTGTCTATATGTAAATCGTGTATGTTGGACTTTGTTTGTGTACATTCTTCTTTCTATTTTTAGAAGATAGTTATTGTACATAACCGCGTGCTCCGGTATAAATGTATTTTGCTGTTGGTTTTATGGTCTGTTCATTTTACATATTTTTTGTAAGTATAACGAGCTCAAGACCAGTTGATAATAATTCTTAGTTAGAGATACATATAGACAGAATGTCTAAAAATTCATTGAAATGTTGCTTTCAATTTTTCGTCTAATCAAAAATAATAATAATTAACTAAGAATTATTATCAACTGGTCTTGAGCTCGTTATACTTACAAAAAATATGTAAAATGAACAGACCATAAAACCAACAACAAAATAAATATTTATGTTCATATTTATTGCAATTGACACGCTGAAAAGTAAGTACGTAATAAATTTATTACTTTTTATATTATTTTTTGCTGGAAATTTTTCTATTAACATTCTGCATATTTTTATATTTTTTATATGGCTTTCGCTGCATGCATCGAGGCAAGCCTGTTCTAGAATCAATAAACAATATAAGCACACAGCGTTGGCATGTACGCTAGAATCGCGGTTACATGAAATGCATTGCCAACGGTTACGATTCTCGGTTAGATAATCTTCCAGGTACAAAATTTCCGCTTACACTTAGAATTGACCCGTTCGTTCTATTTGTTAGATTATGATTCTTAACTTATTTTGATCGGTCGGATTATCTATTATCTATATATCATAAATACTACTCAACCACAAAGATGATTTGTAGTGATTAATATTCACTCTTGCCAGAATGGCCTAGCAAATTCCCAAATAAATTCTTCGCAAGGTAGGTATCACAAATGTCACCATCAACTAGAATAGCGTTACCTGCAGCCGCTCCTTCTTGGTTTATCCCTGCTCTCTTCGATCTTATTCGTACATAAAATACCGGTCAATCGTGCGATGCTTAGTAACGGTTTCGTCATTTTAAAATTAAAACTACGTCCTAGACATAAAATGTATTTTAAGTTGACTATGACAGACATGAAATTATGTTTAATTTAGAATCATGTTTAAGTAGATAAAACTCTATTTTAATTTGAGTATGACTACAGGCCATTGGGTTGAGGGCACTTACATCTAACAAGGATTTTTCGCGGTTTTATAAAAAACGACTCCTGCGATTTTTTGCTTTCCCGTAAAGTGTCTATAATTAAAATATTGACATACCTTTTATTTGGAATTAAGTAACTGCAATTCTTTAAATATGGGTAAACCTTCTTTTCGATAGGAAGGCGAGGATGGCGAAGAAGCTTATAATGAGGAGGATGGTGAACAATTGTCAAATGTACATAAGAAAATTGTCAGGCATGACAACGTCTGCGGGGTGAGCTACTTGGGCAAATATAATTTAACGCAACAGATCTGAGAATTTGTGTCCGTCTAATTTGGGGACGAGTTTCAATTAAAAACTGCCGAATAGGATTGAATGCGACTTTCACCCTTGCATTACTAAACGTTGACCTTAAAATTGGGGATATCCCTAATTTAATTTTTAACTGCATTACTACACGTCTGGTGGTAAACTCTAAACAAAACGCCCTTGGAATTAATTTTTATACGATAGGCGATGATATGTGAGCAGAAGTATTAAGCATTATCGATTACGTAGCACAAAGTGCAATATCATGATGTTGATGGCAAAAATTTACGATCCCTTTTCAATTACAATAAAGCTAATATTGCAAAATATTCGAAGCCAATGGAGCTTTATCAATAAATGTCATAGCACGAACACATATATTCGATCGCTATGAAACTTTAACGATAGGTTCAGGAGCTCTGGGTATGACAGAAACTATATTAAGTTTTTGGATAGATGGCTAATGTACGAATACAGGCTATATAAAATTTCAATTTGTCATAACTCTAAATGTATTTGATCTAAATTAATCATATTGGGATATATGTGTCGTTTAATCAATATTTATACGATTTTAGAATTTTTATCCATCTTCAAAGTTTATTGTCGATTTGTATGAAACTTTCACGATAGGTTCAGAGTTCGCTGGGTACGACCCAGGCTATATACAGTTTTTGGAAAAGTAGGCAGTGCCATGACCATATGACATATGCAATTTTAATTTATCATAACTCTAATTTACCCAAATTTATGAAACGGCAGAAAATTTAAATTGCTGGTATACAGGAGACAAAGCTCAGCGCCCGATCATATCTTTGGCTTCGGCTACAACATCCATCGTCGCGACCGTTACATCACCCTAGAACGTCAAGGTATGGTTGCCCGGTCAGGCGATCACTAATATTTACATACCTGTCACCTGTTGTCCGAGTGAGTTTCGCTCTGACATTCGACCATTACTTAGAGGCGACAATCGTGTAATCCTCGGAGATTTTAAGGGACACCATGACCTTTGCATCAGATCATTTACCGATTTTCCTCTTGATCGATCGCCCTGCCGACTTTATTTCTTCTAAAAACCGAACCTATACTAACTTCAACAAAGCTGACTGGGTCGGTTTTCGGAATTTCACTGAGATCTCGCTCGCTGTTCTTCTCGCTTCGTCTGACGTATGCAGAAATCAGGCGGCGAGTTGATCAAGACAAACACGTCAAGTGGGAGGAGCAGCTAAAGCCCTATGGTCCACTGTCAAATCCTTGTCCAATCCGACTAAGCCTACCGACAAAATATCCATCGCCTTCGGCGATAAGGTGCCGTCAAAACCGAAGAGATGCGCTATCAGTTTCTGGCGGCAATACATATACAAGGAAATTAGATGCACCAGGGAAGCGTGTCCTTTGTCATCCCAGAAACTCGGTAACAGGCAAAGATGGTACCACTACTAAAGGCCTGGGAATACAACTAACGTTGGGGAGTCATATCGCCCGATATCGCTCCTCTCACCAGTAGTAAATACCCTGGAGACAGTCTTTTGCCCTTACTACACACCGAACATTTGTTTTTTTTTTTTTTGTAACGACAAAACCCTACAACAAGTGTTGTAGAAAGTAACAGCCAGATATGAGCACGGTACGCTTCGGTATCCACTTGTGGTACATGCCCCACTGGCGATTTTCAACCTTCTAGGTCATGTCACACCTCCTTCCATAAAGAAGATGAAGATGGCTAGTGAAGGCTTCATATGCGTAGATCAGCGGTGCACTAAAGAGCTTCGCGGAGCTTGGAGAGCTAAGCTATTCGGCATTCACCTATAGTTCGGGTGTGCGCAGCTACTGAATTAATTTGGCGCAAGCAGAACACCAGTTCGCATTTGAAATTCAAACTGCTAACACTGTATGCGGAAGGTTTGTTGAACGCAATACTATATGTCCGTTTGTTTGTATGCATGAACAAATGAATCAATTAATAATGTTTCGGCCTGAATGGTAGTTAAAGTATTTTTTTTTATTAAAATGCATTTTACGTAAAACAATGCGTAATTTGTTTTAAAATATAAAATTTTATAAAAGCAAGTAATTTAAAACGGCACTATGAGTATCAGCATTGCGACTTCGATATGTACAAAAGCGAAGAGCGCCCTACGAAATTAATTGCACTGAAAAAAATCATAGAGGAAAAAAAGTGTAAGCCATGGGAAGATTATTTTCCACCGTCAAAACGTAGCAAAGATGCAGAATCTGAAGGAGCTTCTTTCGCAGTAGCATTGGCATTGGCCAAGCATTGCCGTCCTTTTACCAATGGTATATTTTTAAAGGAACTTTTGCAAAGCATGCTGCAACACTATGGTTACAAGGAGAAATATGCCTACGACACTAATAAAAACTTAAATGTATCACGAATGACAATGGTACGCTACACAGAAGTTTTAGGGAGTTTTATTAAAGGGAAAATTAAAACTAGTCTCATAAATTGCAAAATTTGTTTCAGGAAGCTCAGATGAAAGTACCGACGCTTGCGATATTAGCCAATTAGCAATTTGCGTAAAAACGATCGACAAAGAATTTAATACCACTGTACATTTATTTGCGCTGAAAGCGCTGCACAGCAACGCCACTGGAAAAGCAATTTTTGAAGCCGTAAACGATTCCAGAAGCCTTGAAAGACTGTTTGAACTAAAAATTATGTGCGCAGCTTTCTTTAAACACTGAATGAAACAAACCTTGAAAAAATTTACCTAGAGTTAAAAAATAAAGATTTTGAATTTGAAGAATTTTCCAAAAACTCGTGAGATATTTGAGACAGATCCTACTTTGGATATTGGGTGTTTGAGGCCAGTTTGAGGACGTTAAAGACATGGAACACGAAATTGAACTTTTCCAAGACCCATTAAAATGTGACTAACGGAAACTTTCCCCAGAAATACAAATCGAACTTGTGAAAATGAGGACTGATTTTTCAGTTTCCCTAGAAACTGAAGTTGAATTTTGTCGAAATGTTGATAGGATTAGTTACACAAGTTCAAGAAATCAAGCGTTAAAACTCAATATTTGAGCGTGCAGGCTCGTTTTCTGTAATGAAAAATATAAAATCAGTCCGTCAGTAAATTCCGTCCTTATCCGGTTTTTTCGTGAGCGAAATCTGGCTCTGTCACCGCCTAAATCCTCGGCCAACGTCGGTGTTAAAAAGCATAATGCAATGCTAACCAGGCCAGTGAATGCCGTCTTGCAGGCACAATCTCCACCAAAGAAGAACGCGAACTGTCTCGGGAGACAAGAGTCATGCTGTCCCAACTTCGTTCTGGATACTGTAACAGGTGAAACTCTTACCTATCCAGACTGTAACCGCAAAGATCCTGGGCTTTCCGTTAGAAGATTTTGCTGACAATACTAGGTAACGAAAGTGACGACTAGGCATGGCTAAGCATCGCTACAACAACAGCAACAGCAGATGTTGAGAGAACTGTAAATGCGCACTCTTACATATATAACGAAGCATCGTAACGTCACAAAACCGCTACTCCGTTTAATTTTTTAAAATGATTGCAAGTCTATTTTATTTCAAGCCATAATCGCTCACGTGGCCTTTGCGACTGTCATCCACCGAGCAGCTCCTTGCAACAGGGCTGCTTTTTTACTCTCCTCCTCTGGGTGAGTGTTGAACCCAACCCCGGACCAATAGAATCATACTGCTGGATTTGTTTCATACGAAAGATGGTTACACAATTCAAGTTTCTCCTTGCTAAATCCCGTTACACACACACCTATTAGTTTAATTAAAATTTGTGCGTCCCATTGCAATTAACTTTTTTCTTCTTTTGCCAGATCGAATGTAAGTCCAAGTCTACAATTTGTCGCCTGTCGATATGAGAGAACAATATCGTATATTTGAACAGACATGGGCCCGGGAACAAAATCCTAGAGCGTCAAGAAATGTTTGTTCAGTGTGTGTGTTCAACACCATCCGAAAACTAGCACCAGGATTTTTATGTCTGACAAAAACTAGTACTTTACTATTGACAAAAATTAGCACTTTAAACTATTGTCTAATGATAAGTAGTACTTTCAATTAATATGATGTCAGTGAGTTTGCTGTTTAACTGTCTCATCTGTCGAATTAAAAAAAATGTATATTTTGGACAATTTATCCATGCCCAATTAGCGAAGTATTCCTAATTTTGGAAAAGCAGACCCAACTTTGCTCAAAGTTTCATTTTAGCTGGCTTAACCAATAGCATCGGCTTTCTTACTCAGGAGTGGAAAGAGGTGTTTACTGCAAAATATGTGTGGCCTTTGCAATTCCTCATGGTAGTGACGGCATCAAGTACGAACAGTTTGTTGTATTAAAACTGTATAATTGGAAAAAGGCCCAGGAGGAAAATTAAATCAGTCACACTAACGACGTAATCATAGTGTAGTAATAACATTAATTTTACCGGCAAAATAAATAATTTAACAACTATTACACCACTTAGGTATTCTCCCAGCTTAAGTTGCAGTTGAATTTCGTAACCACTAAAATAGGTGGTCATATAACCAAGGAAAATTTTATAAATATTTCTGTAAACAGAAAATATCACAAGTTTTGTACATACTATTTACAAGGATTATTAAACAATTTGTGAAATTGTTTGTCTTTGGTTAGATGATGCTCTAGGTACAAAATTACCGGTTACGCTCAGAATAGACCGGTAAAGTAAAAGCAGGCCCGTGCGCAGGGAGGGGGGGTTTGGGGGTTCACCTATCCCCTATTGGGGATATTTCAGCATACATTTATATTCCAAATGGCCAAATTCCATTCCAACTGAAACTCCTTACAGCCATAGATAAGGTTCAAATTTTTTGGTGGGCATATGTATTCCAATTGTCATTTACGTTCGTGCATTCACTTGTAGTATGTGTAAAGCGGTTTGAATTTGCCTTATTACTTATTGTAGTGCCGCGAATATATAAGGGACTTTGAAATAAATAGTGCCGGATTTCCTGTTACAACTATTTATTTCTGTAAAACAAATGAGCATTTTACAAGGGAAGTACACAAAAGCCGATAAGTTAATCGATTGTAAGTGATGAGTTCGAGATGGGCGTTTGGCCACACTTATAACTTAACCGCAATGCGGCATTTTTTCTCCCTTTCGCACACATAAAAAACGAATTAAAAGCTTGTAATTACTACATAATAGCTATACTTATTTAATAAATATGTAAAGATATATGTAAACTTTCTGTTTGTTGTTTTCCCGGTTCGTTGTTGCGTGTATTCTATCATGTTATTAGAATGTTTGACAGTTCTTTGCCGCACACTTCATTATCTTTCGTTGACCAGAGAAAACTGGTGAGATTTTAATTATGAAGGATTATTTTATTTTTAATTAAAAAATGTTATTTATAGTTATAATTATAGTTGCTAAATTTTAGATTTCATATTATAAGTAATTTATTAAATTGGATTATTTATAATATATTATATTATATTATAAGTTTAATTTATATCAAAAATTTAATTTATATAAATAATCAAACTTAAAATTTCAAAATTATTAATTATTTTTTAAATAATTGGATATTATTTTATTTTGTTTTGTTGTTTTTCCGACAGGGTGAATGATTGATGTATATTGGAACGATTTTTCGTCATCCCTTGTCAAATTTGGTTTTGAGACAAACCGGTTTCGGCGTTGTGCCATCATCAGTGTCGATTTTCGTTCTGATCTGTTGTGGTCGTTTGTCTTGTATTTATAGTAGGTAGCAGGTAACGTCAGCATGGGTGTCTGTTTGTGTACGTGTGTGCATGTGTTGTGTGTGTACATTCAGAAACGGGGGTGGTTTGCATCGATCGGTTTTTTTGTGCCTGACTGAGGCAGGTAAAAGTTGGTGATTTTTGTTGTTTGACCTTTTTTGCTTGTTTGTTGTTTTTGATCTTTTGCTGTTTTGTGCTTATTTGTCGGTGCGTGTGTGTTTGTTGTACCTGAGTGGTTGCTTTGTTTTTTGTAAACCAATTTTAAAGGTTCCAATATTGTGTCGGAAACAGTGTTTGTCTGTTCGTTTATTATTCTACCGTCGAATGTTTTTTGTTTGTAGATTTCCATGTTTTCGAGTACGTTCAGACGTCTGCTTTTTGCTTGTACATGTAGGACCTTGACTGTTTTTTTGATGTTTCCGGGGGGGCATTTATTCTCCGCCATGTGATTCGCAAAGTTGGACTCTGGTATGATGGTTGGATTCCGTATCTTTTTGTTGTAATCTCTAATGTGTTCTCTGAACCTCGTTCTTACTTGTCGTGCGGTTTGTCCTATGTAACTGTGCTGGCATTCACAAGTGAGCTTGTATACACCATGGCTGCTAAATGGATCTTCTGAGTTAGTTTTGGTTCTTAGCTTCCGTCCTAAATTGTTCGATGTTTTGAACGCTGTGTTGATGTTGTATTTTCTAAGGAAATTTGCTAATTTATATGTTGCCCTTCCAGTATATGTCATTGTCGTCCAGGTTTGTGTACTTTCTTCTCCATTGTTTCTTTTTTGTTCTCTAAGGTCTCTCCTGAGTTTATATACTAGTGCTTTTTTATATCCGTTGTTTGTAGCGATGTTATATATTATTCCAAGCTCTCTTCTATATGCTTCTTGTGTAAGAGGTGTTCTTTCCAATCTTTGTACTAAGTGCCTTAGCGCTGCATTTTTATGTTGTTGTGGGTGGTTAGAGGTATTATGTATTATTGTGTCGGTGGCCGTTGGTTTCCTATATATGTCGTAGTTGAATTTATTGCTAGCTTTATCAATACTTATTGTGAGGTCCAGATAATTGATTGCTCCGTCTTTTTCGGTTTCCATTGTGAATTTTATGTTCCCGTGCTGCTTGTTGAGGTACTCCAGTACTTGCTCTTCGTTGTTGGTAGTTAAAACGCATATGATATCATCCACGTACCTTGCGTAAAATAACACTCCTAATTTGGAATTTAATTCCTGTATATACTCTTTTTCCAGGTTTTGCATAAACGCTTCCATAAGAATAGCCGATGTTGGGTTTCCCATCGCAAGTCCGTTTGTTTGTCTGTATATTTTATTGTTGAATTGAAAATAGTTTTGACGTAGTGTGGTTCTTACCGTGTTCGTGATTTGCGTACTTTTCACTTTATCTTTTGTTTTACGTAGTATTATAGAGTTTACTATGTTCAATGTCTCTGCTAGTGGTATTGATGTGTATAGATCTTTTATGTCGAAAGATACCAATTTGCTGTCCTTTGTCACTTCAACGGTCCTAAGTTTGTTTATTAGTTCAGATGTATTAGTTATGGTGTGTTCGTTGCTAAGTTCCAGTGTGTCCTTCAATACTGTTTTTAAATATTTAGATAGCTTATAGCATGGTGCCGATTTAAAATTAATGATTGGTCTCATTGGATTGCCTGGCTTGTGGATTTTTGGTAGCGCAATCAGTGGTGGAGTTGACGGGTTCATTTGGACTAATGTATATGCCGAGTTGGTATCTATTATATTTGTTGCAGTTTTTATAGCCACTTTGATTTCTTTCTGGTATTCATCCGTGGGGTTCACTCTTATTCTACGACATTCCATATCCTCGATGAGTTTTTCGGTTTTTGTTATATACTCATCTTTTTCAATTAGCACAGTTGTGTTGCCTTTGTCCGCCTTCGTTGCGACAATGTTGTTTATCCTGAGTTTATGTTGTAGGTTCTTAACTGTTTTTTGCTCCGTGTTTCTCTTCTGTCCTTCCTTTGCTTTCACTTCCTTGTTTATTATTTCTCTGCACATGTGTCTTGCGTGCTCTTGTTCCTCAACTGGTATTAATGATATTGCGACCTCTGCGTCTACGATCGCCTGTTCCGTTTTTCTTTTTTCGTTTTGGTCTATAATATTGTGTTTCAGTCCCTTTTTAAGAAGTTGTTCTTCCGCCGCGGTGATGGCCACTGTCGTTAGGTTTACGAGCCTGGCATGGAAATGGTGCGGTTGTTGGTTGTTTTCCCGTTCGCGACGTCCTGTCAGCTTATCTAGTTTCCGGTTCAGCGTCCTGTATTTCTGTTGTAGTTCATGTTCGACCTCAGTCCTTATGCGCTCGAAGCATTCCATTAGCGTATCGCTAGGTAATTGCTCCGCCAACCTTAAATGGATGGATAGAATTTCGGCATTTATTCCATCTTTCTTGGCGTACTGGTTTTTCAACTCATATCTTAGGAAGTCTCTTTCCGCCTTCCTAATTGTCCTCATGCTTGTACTGGTGTTTGTTTTCATTGTTATTTTTGCAAATTTTGGTGTCACATTCAATTCTATGCATTGTTTGTTAAACCAAATGTTTGCCTTCGTTGTATGCAATTTCAGTAAACGTCGTTTGTAAACTATTAGTAGACCGTTTTCGTTTAAGTTAAAAGCCTGACAAGCATTAACTGTTTTATTTTGTTTTGTTGTTTTTCCGACAGGGTGAATGATTGATGTATATTGGAACGATTTTTCGTCATCCCTTGTCAGATCAGAACGAAAATCGACACTGATGATGGCACAACGCCGAAACCGGTTTGTCTCAAAACCAAATTTGACAAGGGATGACGAAAAATCGTTCCAATATACATCAATTGGATATTAATTTGTTATTTTAAACTATTTTTTTATAAATTTAATTATAGGTTAAATTCAAAAATATAATTTATTGAAGTTAAAATTATGGGAGTTATTTTATTTCTAATTAAAAAATTTTATTAATTTATAGTTATAATTATATTTATTTTGAATATTATAATTATAAATAATTTATTAAATTTAATTATTTATATATATAAATGTATTTGGAAGTTGGCTTGAGGTCCAATAGTTATAAATAAAACGCAAGTTTTTTCTTTTAAATCGATATATTTCGATTACCCACGTAAACACCACTTCAACTGATGCGGACGCTCAAATAAATTTGAAAAAATCCTGATGACGATTACCGTGGGTAATCGAAATATATCAACGTAAAAGAAAAAACTTGCGTTTTATTTACAACTATTGGACCTCAAGCCAACTTCCAAATACATTTAGAAATAAAAAGGTCGCATAAACAATTATTTAGATGTTTTATTTTGTTTTGTTGTTTTTCCGACAGGGTGAATGATTGATGTATATTGGAACGATTTTTCGTCATCCCTTGTCAAATTTGGTTTTGAGACAAACCGGTTTCGGCGTTGTGCCATCATCAGTGTCGATTTTCGTTCTGATCTGTTGTGGTCGTTTGTCTTGTATTTATAGTAGGTAGCAGGTAACGTCAACATGGGTGTCTGTTTGTGTACGTGTGTGCATGTGTTGTGTGTGTCTCATTTTTGTGGTTGACTGAGGCAGGTAAAAGTTGGTGATTTTTGTTGTTTGACCTTTTTTGCTTGTTTGTTGTTTTTGATCTTTTGCTGTTTTGTGCTTATTTGTCGGTGCGTGTGTGTTTGTTGTACCTGAGTGGTTGCTTTGTTTTTTGTAAACCAATTTTAAAGGTTCGAATATTGTGTCGGAAACAGTGTTTGTCTGTTCGATTATTATTCTACCGTCGAATGTTTTTTGTTTGTAGATTTCCATGTTTTCAAGTACGTTCAGACGTCTGCCTTTTGCTTGTACATGTAGGACCTTGACTGTTTTTTTGATGGTTCTGGGGGGGCATTTATTCTCCGCCATGTGATTCGCAAAGTTGGACTCTGGTATGATGGTTGGATTCCGTATCTTTTTGTTGTAATCTCTAATGTGTTCTCTGAACCTCGTTCTTACTTGTCGTCCGGTTTGTCCTATGTAACTGTGCTGGCATTCACAAGTGAGCTTGTATACACCATGGCTGCTAAATGGATCTTCTGAGTTAGTTTTGGTTCTTAGCTTCCGTCCTAAATTGTTCGATGTTTTGAACGCTGTGTTGATTTTGTATTTTCTAAGGAAATTTGCTAATTTATATGTTGCCCTTCCAGTATATGTCATTGTCGTCCAGGTTTGTGTACTTTCTTCTGCATTGTTTCTTTTTTGTTCTCTAAGGTCTCTCCTGAGTTTATCTACTAGTGCTTTTTTATATCCGTTGTTTGTAGCGATGTTATATATTATTCCAAGCTCTCTTCTATACGCTTCTTGTGTAAGACATGTTCTTTCCAATCTTTGTACTAAGTGCCTTAGCGCTGCATTTTTATGTTGTTGTGGGTGGTTCGAGGCAACACAACTGTGCTAATTGAAAAAGATGAGTATATAACAAAAACCGAAAAACTCATCGAGGATATGGAATGTTGTAGAATAAGAGTGAACCCCTCGGATGAATACCAGAAAGAAATCAAAGTGGCTATAAAAACTGCAACAAATATAATAGATACCAACTCGGCATATACAATAGTCCAAATGAACCCGTCAACTCCACCACTGATTGCGCTACCAAAAATCCACAAGCCAGGCAATCCAATGAGACCAATCATTAATTTTAAATCGGCACCATGCTATAAGCTATCTAAATATTTAAAAACAGTATTGAAGGACACACTGGAACTTAGCAACGAACACACCATAACTAATACATCTGAACTAATAGACAAACTTAGGACCGTTGAAGTGACAAAGGACTGCAAATTGGCATCTTTCGACATAAAAGATCTATACACATCAATACCACTAGCAGAGACATTGAACATAGTAAACTCTATAATACTACGTAAAACAAAAGATAAAGTAAAAAGTACGCAAATCAGGAACACGGTAAGAACCACACTACGTCAAAACTATTTTCAATTCAACAATAAAATATACAGACAAACAAACGGACTTGCGATGGGAAACCCAACATCGGCTATTCTTATGGAAGCGTTTATGCAAAACCTGGAAAAAGAGTATATACAGGAATTAAGTTCCAAATTAGGAGTGTTATTTTACGCAAGGTACGTGGATGATATCATATGCGTTTTAACTACCAACAACGAAGAGCAAGTACTGGAGTACCTCAACAAGCAGCACGGGAACATAAAATTCACAATGGAAACCGAAAAAGACGGAGGAATCAATTATCTGGACCTCACAATAAGTATTGATAAAGCTAGCAATAAATTCAACTACGACATATATAAGAAACCAACGGCCACCGACACAATAATACATAATACCTCGAACCACCCACAACAAAATGCAGCGCTAAGGCACTTAGTACAAAGATTGGAAAGAACACCTCTTACACAAGAAGCATATAGAAGAGAGCTTGGAATAATATATAACATCGCTACAAACAACGGATATAAAAAAGCACTAGTAGATAAACTCAGGAGAGACCTTAGAGAACAAAAAAGAAACAATGGAGAAGAAAGTACACAAACCTGGACGACAATGACATATACTGGAAGGGCAACATATAAATTAGCAAATTTCCTTAGAAAATACAACATCAACACAGCGTTCAAAACATCGAACAATTTAGGACGGAAGCTAAGAACCAAAACTAACTCAGAAGATCCATTTAGCAGCCATGGTGTATACAAGCTCACTTGTGAATGCCAGCACAGTTACATAGGACAAACCGCACGACAAGTAAGAACGAGGTTCAGAGAACACATTAGAGATTACAACAAAAAGATACGGAATCCAACCATCATACCAGAGTCCAACTTTGCGAATCACATGGCGGAGAATAAATGCCCCCCCGGAAACATCAAAAAAACAGTCAAGGTCCTACATGTACAAGCAAAAGGCAGACGTCTGAACGTACTCGAAAACATGGAAATCTACAAACAAAAAACATTCGACGGTAGAATAATAAACGAACAGACAAACACTGTTTCCGACACAATATTCGAACCTTTAAAATTGGTTTACAAAAAACAAAGCAACCACTCAGGTACAACAAACACACACGCACCGACAAATAAGCACAAAACAGCAAAAGATCAAAAACAACAAACAAGCAAAAAAGGTCAAACAACAAAAATCACCAACTTTTACCTGCCTCAGTCAACCACAAAAAAACCGATCGATGCAAACCACCCCCGTTTCTGAATGTACACACACAACACATGCACACACGTACACATACAAGACAAACGACCACAACAGATCAGAACGAAAATCGACACTGATGATGGCACAACGCCGAAACCGGTTTGTCTCAAAACCAAATTTGACAAGGGATGACGAAAAATCGTTCCAATATACATCAATTATTTAGATATATATATTATATTATATTAAAAATTAAGTTGTATTAAAAATTAAATTTTATTGAAAATTAAATTTTATTAAGATTAAGTTTTATTAAAAATTAAGTTTTTTGAATTAAGTAAGCTGAATATTATTCAATTATTTCTATTATTATTAAATAATTTGCATTATTATTAAATATTTGTATAAGTCCTATCCTAATATTTTTTACCATGGCTATTCCTCGTTTTCTGTGTAAAAAAGGGCGAATCGAGAACGAAGATGTAAGTTTAACATAATATTAAATACAGCATAAATTCAGATTTGTACTAAGTGCATAATATTATTTGGTTCATGCTAGGACGTTGGCGAATGTAGTCGTACTGAGCTTCAAACTCAGACGAATATTGCTGAAAATGAATGCATGACGCTTTCCTGTATCGTGACCTAGAAGTTTGAAGTTTCAACGCTCTTGGCTCCAAAAACATCAATGGCTAGCGTATTCGGCAATAGAAGACGGTGCATGTTGCAAATACAGTCTTATTTTGTGCTACATTGAGAGGACTCGGTAATCAAACTTTGCGCCAGTTAATTACCACCCCATTAAAAAACTGGAAAAAAGCACTGGAAACTTTCGAAAAGCACAGTTCCTTAGAATAGCACAAAAAATGTCTGTTGCAATGGTCTATGAGAATGGGAATCGAAGAAGAAAATGCTTTACCCATTGATTTGCTGTCGAAGCAAAAATTAGACTTTCTGAATGAAAGCAAAGTACGCATGATTCCAATTATTGAAACAATTATCCTATGTGGCCGACAAGGACTTGCTTTCAGAGGTTCCAATGATACGGGAAGAATTTCTGAAGACGAACCGTTGACGAATGATGGAAACTTTAGAGCTCTCTTAAGATATCGAGCCGAAACTGATGAGCTTGTGGTTCACCAAGGAATGCTATGCACATAAGCAACCCTGTCCAGAATGAAATAGTCAACATTTGTCACCACCTCATCATGAGTTACAAAAGCGATGGAGTGAACAAATCGAATGTCTTTTCTTTCCTCAGAGATGAAACGCCAGACATTGCAGGAGTAGAACAAAGTTCAATTTGCATTAGCTACTTGGGTAAATGCGGCGAAAAGTTCATCATTCAGCAAGATTTTTTGTGTTTTATTCCTATCACCGATTTCACTGGAAAGGGAATAGGAACTGCTCACCTTCATTTCTTAAAATCTTCCGGACTCTCTCTCTCTATGGCGCGATATACAACAGGTATATCATCATAAACCTCCTAAGAGATTTTTGCGCCAAGCTTCCCTTCCAATTTGTGGTGTGCCGATTTGAATTTTCCCTACAAATTGGTGGGACCTACAGTTTTTTGCCGACTCCGAACAGCATCTACAAAGGAGACGGCGGCCGCCGTGGTGTGAAGGTAGTGTTGCCGGCCTACCACACCGAAGGTCCATGGTTCGAGCCCTGGTACAGGTAACATCAAAAGTGATTTGAAAAAAGGTTTTTAAAACCGGGGTCGCCCCTCGGCAGTGGTTTGGCAAACTCTCCGAGTGTATTTCTGCCATGACAGGCTTCTCAGCAAAAAAAAAAAATCTTCCGGACTGGATTGCACGTATTTCTTCGGGCAAGGATATGACGGAGAGTTCCAAGGGGCTCAAGCTGTTGTCAGAAAAACTTATGCACTCGCGCTTTACTCCTATTGTGCTGCTCATAGCTCCAATTTGACGGTAAGCTCTGCGTGCAATATAACGGGAATCAAAAATTGTCTGGGAGTTCTAGAGAATATCTATTCCTTCTTCATTTATCCGAAACGCCAAAATGCCCTTCAAGATGCGATAAATGAAAATAAACATCTATCGGAAACTCGAGTGAAGAAATTGAAAAAATTTTGTAAAATCAGATGGGTAGAACAGCATGAGTCCGTCGCAATATATCACCAGCAGTAATTCGCGCTCTTGAAGTGATTTCCACCAACTGAAAAGACCCAACGACTTCGTCTGGAGCTTTCCAACTGCTTTCAGCTAAACAAACCGCAAATTTCCAGATATCCATGCATATTTTGAGCTCGGTGCATTGTCTCACATTGTCACTGAGTCGAGTACTTCAAGAAGAAAATCAGGATCTGGGAGACGCTATCAAATTGGCTGATGTTGCGAAACAAATTTTGATGGAAAGAAGAGACCCCGCTAAGGGGGAGTTCAGACAAATTTTCAAAACCGTGAGCGAAATTAGCGAGCTATACGAAATTGAGTTGCGAAAGCCAAGGATTGCGTCGAAACAGACCCAACGTTCCAACGCACAAACTGATTCAGTCGAAGATTATTAACGTATAACAATCGACATACCGTACATTGATTCCTTTCTGACACAATTGCAAGATCGATTCTTAAATCACCGCAATATTTTATCAAATTTCGCTTGCCTTTTTCCCAAAAAAGGGGAAATTTTCGAAGAAGAGTCCTGCGCTCAACTATAAGAACTTGAGATAAAAATTCTATCTAATTCCTTCAAAAATCTAGTATCTAGTCCTTTCACAAATAAAATTCGTCGAGAAAAAAGAAAGTAAAAAAAATAATAATAGAGGCTATTATAATACGAGTCCTTAAAATGACATCAGGACAGTGGTCCCAATAACTGTAACGGCCGAAGTTTTTACAGAAAATCTTATTCTAATTCTAATAAATTACACGTATAGGGAACTTTAAGATGATATTGACTTTTAGGTCCTTGGGAGATGAAGCGCTTCGAAATATTTTAGATAGCACATTTGAAAATGCTAATTGAGCAGCTAGCAGTATCGAAAACACATTACTAAGTTCTATGACCCACACATTAAAAGTCAAGATATTGTTTAAGAAAGCAATTTATGGAGGATATTTAAAAAACGACAGAACCTTTCACTACATACTGCACTTTACGCACTTTGAACCTGATTAATAACGTATTAAAGTTGGCTAAAATTTTTTACACATGTTTTCAACACTTAAAATATTAAAGACACGTTTGTAACATATTAATTTATGATTTAATTAGGTAAATATCATAGCTTTTTTCCTTTCCATTTAAAGAGCTGTTGAATGGTTTAACAATGCTTTCAGTTTACTGTGATATACCAATAACACCAGAAGAAAGCAAGTCGGTTTCAATACCCTTGGTATATAACAAGCCCAAAAAACTATAATGAACAGTGCAAACATGGATAGGAGTACACACGACACATACATTACACATTCATAGGTCAGAAACTTCACAATAAAATGTAATTGTAGTAAGGGGTGTAACTGCTATTATTGATTAACTAATTTATGAGTTGTATTAACTAGCGTGCTTTATTACCACAATTTTATGTGAAGTTACAATGGTGGTTGAAGTTCGACTGGGCCAATCGGAATCTCGTGTCAAATACATTGATGAGTGCGTTTAATGCTAAAGTGACATCTAGTGGCAAAAATATCATTACGGGTTTTTTTTTCTTATTCTTTTTTTGCATTAATTCCAACCATCTCTGAGGGTGACGGCTAACACTTAACCTCAGGATCCTGTACTATGACCGCTGCAGGTGTCTCTTGATCACGCTCCGAGTTAGCTTCTGACTCAGAACTACCAGAGGTTTGATATTTATCCGATGAAGCATCACTATCGTTCACGACTGGTAGAACTGGTTTATTCACATTACCCACGATTCGTTCATTGCTATTACTATCTCTTGTACGTCTCGCCCAAGTGGCGGTATCACTTGCATTGGTTTAAAATTACCTGACTTGCTAATGTTACATCTCACATTCTCCTCAAACATTACTTCTACCCCATTCACTTCGTTATTCTTATGGCGTTTTTTTTTCAATAAAAAATGTTACCCTTGTGTTACCATCGCAAATTTTATCTGTTGACCTAGGTAACCTGGCGCTTTGCAAAAGGGCTGATTTTGTAGATAGTGGCGTTCTGTTCAGTGATAAGAAGGTATTTTCAAGGGAGCACAAAAATCTGAGAGAGAGAGAACTGAAAATAACCAACAGGATGTTACCTTTTCTTGAAAAGAAAACAACATTAGTATTGGCAATGAACCGTCGGTAGCTGTCTTTTCGGGTTTTGTATTTTATACATGGGGCCTATCAGCAATTTCGTCTCAGCTTCAAAACCAATAGAAATAACGAAATTTATCGAAATGATCTACCGAACCCCGGTAAATTTCGTGATTTCTATCTAATTTCCCGTTTCGACGGAAGCGCTGATGGAAATTTCCAAGTGTTGAGCTTAAAAAATGTATGTACAAAAATTAAAACATATAACCTTATATAAGGATGCTTTCTAAAAATATTGAAACAAATGCGATATTGTATAATAAGTGATAGCTTTTCAATAATGGGTTGTGATATACATGACCTGAACTTATTATGTCATATAGCTGGGCCCGTGCGCTCCTTGCGCAAAAAAAAAAACAAAAATGGTTTGAAACCTTTTATTAGTCCAGGTCCAGGATTTTTCAAACCTTTTCTCAAATTATAAAAAAAGATTTTCAGTTACACTTGTTGTGAGACCCTAAAAAATTATACAAATATGCGCAAACAGCTATTTGAAATTCCACCACTTATATTACATTCACATTGAGCCATAAACTTGAGTTGATTGACAACGTCAATATGAATTAACTCAAAAATTGTCCCTTTAACTCGAGTTTATGACCCAATGTGAACGCAGTCTTATTCACTTATTTTAGCAATGTTCAAGTGTAGATGGCACACTGATCAGTCTTAGCATTCAAATGTAGATGTCACTCCGCTAATTAAAACATGGTTTCGCATGTAGAGCTAACCCCCACCTTTAAAACGATACCTTATTTATTAATATTGGTTCCAAATGAGAGCAGAAAATTAGGAAATAACACAAAAAGACCTTACAGAAATAATATATATGATATGTGTGCATATGAGTTTACCCTAAGTCCTATGTTATTCAGAAAAAAGTAAATTTCTTAAAAAAATGCATAAAAGTATGTATATTTTGTTTTGGTTAATTTTTCCACTCCAAGATAGAAAAATATTCCGTTCAAAATTTAATAAATTCAAAAAAAATCAAAATATAAATTAAATTTTATAAAAAAAATGTTGTTGTCCGGAACCTGTCCTCGAACCTTGGAACACACGTGCCCCACCCGCGACGCTTACCAGCTGCGCTGCTGCTATGTCTACTAAGACGCTGTCAAATACTTTACTTAAGCGCTATGACTTTTGAAATAATTTCCACAGTTGGGTGTGTACATATATACATATGTTTATTGAAAATTAATTAGGCGTTTATTTTGAAGTTCCGGAAATTTCTCAATATGAGCATAACGCGGGTTTCCATTTTAAAATCTTTTTTCTTGATATACAGGCAGTGTTGTCAATTTATCAATTTTTCCTTTGGATCTGGCTTTTTTGAAACAAATTTAGCGGGAGCAAATTACAACTTCAGCACATGATGGTTTTCTGGCTTTTTTCCTTTACCACAATTTAGACACTTATAAAGACATTTCATGTTGCCTTTTAAGGAAGTTTCTCATCTTAACTGACCAAATTCAGTCTACATTTGTTAGGGTTCGGGTTATATGTGTGCCCTTTAACAAATGAAAATATATGAAGCACGAAATAGTTGATGTCTTCAGGAAAATTAACACGATTTCTAGCCACTTCGTAAATAAAAATTGAAGGTAGTACAAACTGTGTTTTCGGGTTTTGTATTTTATACATGGGGTTTATCAGCAATTTCGTCTCACCTTTACAACCAATAGAAATAGCGGAATTTATCGAAATTATCTACCGAGCGATAAATTTCGGGATTTCTTTCGAATTTCCCGTTTCGATGGAAGTGCTGATGGAAATTTCCAAGTGTTGAGCTTAAAAAATGTATGTACAAAAATAAGAACACTTCACCCCATATAAATAATGCTTTTTAAAAATATTGAAACAAATGCAATATTGTATAATTGGTTATAGCATTTCAATAATGGGTTGTGATATACATGACCTGAACTTATTATTTCATATATGTGTGCATATAAGTTTACCCTAAGTCCTATATTATTCAGAAAAAAGTAAATTTCTTGAAAAAATTTATAAAAGTATGTATATTTTGTTGTGGTAAATTCTTTTTCCTCGAACCTTTATTTATTATGTACTAGCAAACCCGGCGAACTTCGTTTCGCCATCAGATGGGTTCTTTTTTTTTTTTAATATTTCGTTTGGGGATTAAAAGAGGAAGACAATTTTTTTTTGTTTTATATTTGAAAAGGAATAATTTTATTTCATTTCACAACAGTAATGAATTCATTTCGATTACAAAAATGAAGTGTAATTTAGTTGAATTTCTATAAGTAAAAAAATTAAAGTGAATCCAAAGTATATACTAAATCGAAGCGTTATACGTGTCCGCAAATTATCCGTCTCATTGAAGTGCTCTTTGGTGAACCACATTTTTTGTTTTTTTGTCTTACGTTAACACAAACAAAGCGGATGGCTTCCCAACTTGTAAACACGCAACGTATAGCTGACCATGTGAAAAACAATGATTTTCTAAATTTATACCGCAAACACTAAGCGATTGGCCTTGCGACTTGTTGATTGTCATTGCGAATGCAAGGTTAACCGGAAATTGCAATCGTTTGAAGTCAAAAGGAAGATCAGTCGGAATCATTGGTATTCGAGGAATACTCGTACATACATTTTCACCCCCGTACTTTCCGTTAATAATGGTTGCCTCAATCAAATTCGGCATAAGTTTTTTCACCGCAAGTCGGGTAGCGTTGCAAAGTCACGGTGGATTCAAATTATGCAATATCATAATAACTGAACCAACTTTGAGTTGCAAGTTATGTGGTGGAAATCCTGGTAACACCAGAGAGTTCAAAAACTCCGTTGGATAATTTACTACATCATCGGGATTTGTTATGGAAACAACGGATTTGTATGTCACCAAATTGCCAGCGATTTTTGATTCTACGGACAGAATTGCTCGTTGACTTAACCACGCATAATTCTGATAATTCTCACTAATGTTTGGGAAAACATTTTCAATAAGAGCTGATTGAGAGTCTACAAATCGGCAAAAGTCGTTGGTAAGAGTAATTAACCCAGTTGTCGCATCAACTGGGACTTTTCCATTTCCAACAGCTAACAATTGTTTTGAAAATTGTCAGCACTTTGATCATTTTGAAGTTGAACTCTCATATTAGTGGTTAACGATAATGTTTTTACGTTATTCCACAAAGGTGATGCCTTCAGGCAAGCATTCAATTCACCTGCAGGCGTTCCACGAGGAATTACTGGCAACGTCTGCCTGAAATCGCCTGCCAACAATAACATCAAGCCGCCAAAGATGTTGTTATTTCGCCGAAGATCCTTCAGTGTAAAGTTAAGTGCTTCAAGTGATTTCTTATTTGCCATTGTGCATTCATCTTAAACAATGAGCTTGCATTGCATCAACAATTTTCCCATTGCACTGGATGAGGAAATATTGCATGCTGAAGTATCAACTATGTTTAAATTGAGTGGCAACTTAAGCACAGAATGTGCAGTACGACCGCCATCTAGAAGAGTCGCCGCAATTCCAGATGATGCTAATGCCAAAGCTTTTCACATCTTGATCGAACAGTGGCCAAAATCAATGAAAGTACAAATGTTTTCCCTGTTCCTCCGGGTGCGTCCAGGAAGAATAGACCACCAGTATTATTGCCCACCGTTTGCATTAACGTTTCGTATACTTGTTTTTGCTGTTCATTCAGCAACGGCACATTATTTCGAACGAATTCCTGCAATTGTATTGCTGCTCTCGATTAAATTCTTGGTTGAATTCATCGTGCATCGATCGATTTGGCGCAATCATTTCTACTTCAATCAGTAGCTTGTTTGCAATATTCAAGCATTGATCATGAATCAGAATCAATCCTTCATTGTAGATTTCTTCGGTTATTTGCATGTCGGGATTTTTCGTTTGAATGCGCAAGCGATGCAAGATATCTTCACATATGTCGTCTTTGTATTTGTTCCGTAACTGATTGGTTGTGAAGGGAAACATGTGGTGATGATTATTGCGAACAGAGTTCGTATTTGGTATGCATCTGATTAAACAACTAAATCCTCAAGTGTTAAATCCCAATGAGAATCGTTCTCCATTAAACCCAATAGTTGACATGCTTCTCGATATGTTTGGCATTGGTGGCGATTCACAGTTTTCAAATGCGCAAATGATTTTGGTCCACATACATTTACCAACAGCAGTCGCAAATAAAAACATTCATAATTTGTAGGATGAACAGTATACATGCGACCTAGCGCATCAGTGGAAAACACCTGTGGCCAACCTGAAACTGGGGTTCCTTGTTTGCGACGTTGACATTTCTTTACTGATTGATTCCAAGTGTAATACTTGGGTATTTCAACGTACATCAGCGTCGCTGCGAATGGATCTGCTTCACACATTGCAAAGAAGCTAGTCAATGTTGTCGATGGTGGTCTCTCAGCTCGTTGTGTCGCATTAGCCTCAGTGAAGTAAACTCTTTGTCCATTTTCCATATGCACTGCTAAATGTACAACTGTGGGATATCTTTCATGAATTTGAAATGACAATAATCGCCACATTGATTCATTAGTACTGACGTATCTGCCCATTTGAAAGTTGCTAATTTCGTCATTCGCATTTTCCGACTCAATACCAAACACAGCCATGTCGCTGCCTTTTGTGACGTACTTGCACAAATATTTGACTGATTTGGCCGAATGACAACTTTCAACGTTCACATGTGCTTTGAAAATTCGTGATAGCAGCGGGCAAGATGGTACAATGAATTCATTTCCGATTTCGATCCCTTGATTTTGAACTTTAACTTTGATAGTTCGACCATTATCTTCTTTTGAACGCCGACGATAAATTAGATATCCATCGTTCCCTGTGTGTGTTTCAGCAACTTACGGTCGCGGATATCGCTTTGTGCACTTTCCAGCAGCCATGCAAGGCGATAATGGATTTAATGCACCGCACGGTCCATGCACTATCTGTGTCGTCACAATGTCGTGTAGATGGGGATCATTGACTGGATCAGGAATTTCAGCTGATATGATGTCATCCACTTCATTTGAATGTAATTTGTTCAGCAACCAAATTAGGATATGAGCATGCGGTAGTCCACGCTTCTGTCATTCCACAGAGTACATATAACAACGTGTGTCACCAAAAACTCGTTACTTAGTAAGCACAGCAATCATAACCTTAAGTTTTTGCTGAAAAATTTTGGCGATTATGTCATGGCGATCTTGCGGTTGTTGGCCCGGGTCCAACTCACGTTCAAATTCCGTCCACTTCGGATTGTATGTGAACGTAATAAATAAATCCGGAGTTCCATAATTTCGCACGTACGTCATAGCGTCTTGAGCGTATTCGTGCATGTGGCGTGGGCTTCCGATATAAGATGATGGGAGAATCGTCAGACGTCCAATATTCTGAACATTACCATCTGAATTAATAGCATCACGCAAGTGTATATAGTCCTCAGATCGTAGCTTTGGCTGATTGAATCGGATAAACGCTAAACGTTCGGTCTCGACGTTGACATACATATCGACAGCGAATTGCTGGAATAGGCGACGGCACTTCAGGCATAGGCATAGGCAAAGTAATTCACTGCGCTTAGATGTTTGTTCGTTGCTACGCCTGAATATGCAAAATTAAATGGATTGTTAATGGAACCCAATAATAGCAATAATTAGTGTGTTAATATTGTACCTGTTATTGGATCGACCATCTTCAACGTGATGTCGTATCCGTCTTGCCCTTGCCAATAAAGGATTGGATATTGTAACGCATCGTACAAACGATGTGTCTTGTTTACACGATGCATGATATTGCTTCTTCGCTGAACATCAATGTCTCGTTATTTAGTTTGATCGCCAACAATAATTGCAGCAACATCATCAACGGTGGGTGCATTGAATCTTCGCACATGTTCACCTGTTGGGGTACGATCCGCTCTTATGACAAATTAGTGCGTATCCGATGGTATTCGTTTCAATGCTGTTTTGAACATATTAACCACAGCGTTATTATCGTGGAAAAATGCTTGCAACTGTTCAATAATTCGTCTATTTAAATGTTGTGTTAACTGTATATTGCACCGCACATTCAGCTGATCCACCATCGACGAAATGAAATATATTTGCAGAAATTGATGCGGTTCATCTGGTGTTGGCACCATTGAACCATGCATATGATATATTTGTCCTTGTATCTGCAAACAATCATTTGTTGAAGAACACGGTGTGACTTCTGATCGTGTGATGGTGTAGTGTGTAAAAACGCAAAACAAAAACAAAAGAAACATGCCAGTTTGCAAGTTTGGACAGACTGGTGAATTTAACCTCAAATGCACAATCCATATAATTTACACAATTCAACTTACCACCTTAAACAAAAATTTGCAAGTTTTTTGATGCCACTTCCAAAGATACATAATTGTTGACCTTTTTTTTTAATATTATTGGCATACAAATTTATATTTATGTACGTTTGTACCGCCCGCACTAATCAATCAACTGCTGCTGTGATAATCCAACACTTTGCTTAAATACTTTTTATCCACTTTTATTAAATCGAATGTTTTTAGCGACCTTTTTATATATAAGTATGTTGAACTTTAGCTGGCTCGAGGTCAATAATACTATTTTTATTAAAACCACAGGTTTTTTTTAATAATTTTTCCAATATATTTCGGTTATTCCGCGATAACCGTTCTCAAGGATCTATAAATGTAACATAAACAATTTTCTTTATAACAAAATATATAAACAATATTTGCATATACATACATTCCTTTACACGTCTTTATCACTTGACGCGGAGTTTCATGCTGTCTATTTGTTCGTTAGTAAATGACGAAACAAGTGAGCAACCCCATCGGTATCAGTTTTGTAGTTTAGCCGAACGTCTGATGGAGTGTTAATTATATGTAACATTTCTAGTGTGAAGCGTTTGTTGTAGTGTTGTTCTTGTTATAATATTGTTACTTTTTCGAAGTTGGGAGAGTGGCCACTAGTTGCACAGTGTGCCATAAGTGCAGTTTTTTGTGTGTTTGAATGATGGCACTGTTTAACGTCGCATTTGTGTTGGGCTAGTCGGGTTTTCAACTTAGATTTTGTTGTGCCAATATACATACTTTTGCAGGGTTCTTGGTTATTGCCGCTACATGGAATTTTATAAATTACATTACTTTTTTCTAATTGAGGTATTTTTGACTTCGTTTTGTTGAACATGGTTTTCAGAGTGTTGGTAGGTTTATGGGCTATTCTTACTTTTTCTTTATCATAACAATCTGACTTCGCTAGCCGCTCTGATAAATGAGGTACGTAAGTGACGGATTTGAAAATTTTAGGGGTTTCAGGGTTTTGTTGATTTTTTGTAAATTTGACTCTTTTTAATAGTGTTTTTATCATGTTTTCCGGGAATTCGTTGTCTCTTAACAGTAATTTTGCTTCGTTTTTAATCTCATTGTGGTAAACCTCGTCTGTTATCTGCAACATACGTCGTATACAGCCCATTGCTGTATTTATTATCATCGATTTCGGATGTTTCGAATGAAAGTTGATGATTCGTCCGGACGCTGTTGCTTTTCTATACCACTTTAGTTTAAGCTGATTCCCTCTGCGGATTATAATAGAGTCAAGGTACGGTAATGTGTTTTCTTCTTCAAGTTCTATCGTGAATTTAATATTTCTGTCAAACAAATTTAGTATGTTTAGCGTATTTTGTACTTCATCCTCCCGTATGATTGCAAATAAATCATCGACATATTTAGTTAATATTCTTGGTTTGCGGCTTAGTTTTTCCATCGTTTTGTTGAGCAATTCTTCCACAAAAGAAACATGCCCAATACTGATGAAGCGATAGTGAAAAACAAGGAAAATTCAAGTCCATACTTCTTAATCGGTATTTTTTTTGTTTTAATTCGTACACCTAAAAGGGCTAGTTAAATTTAATATAATTTTAATTACAGAGAAACCCATGCGTAATTTTTTGAAAACTGTTTTGCCCACTCGGGAGCACGTGTTGCGTCGGCTAATCCACCTTTATGTGGAAGACAATTTTACATCGCAGGAAAGCATTTTCCGAGTAGTGGGGGAATTAGTGAGCGTTTGGTGTGGATTCGGTGTTGTTACCAAGCTAAAAACAGCTGAAGAATGACGTCACTATATTCTATTCTGAATACAGTAGCATTAAGAGGAATAGATTCAATAAAAACCTCAAACGACAGGAACTCAGGGAGTCAAAATTCAAGTCCACACTTCTCCAACTTTTTGACATATCTGCGAGAGGTTAGTATTCCTTTTCAATGCATATGTAAATGTAGGTTTTGATATGAAATTCATCAGTTGTGGAACGGTATCATATATCATAATTTTTTTTGATATTAGACGCATTAGATAAAATAGCATGTGAGAACGCAAAGGAGTTCTTAAAATGCCATAAAAATATTTCAGGGAATATTAAAAGAATTGAGGCTTTGGGGGTAGCTTTAATAAAAAGACCTGAAGCAGCTAACATACCGAAAGCTATTGGAAAGTCAACTTCAGATATGAATGCGACGAAAAATGTAGAGTGCGCTCTTACGACAGAAGAAAGCAATTCTAAGTTCGATTCAGATCGTGAGCCGTTTCAAAAGAAAAAAATAGTTGAAACGAAAAGTGGGCTCAAAACTGAAATTGTTAACGCCAACGTTACTTCTGCAATTGATCGTTGTAGAATAAGTAATCGAAACGCAATGATGCTAATGTATGCTACGCTTGATGCGGCAGGTCACGATATTACCAATTATAATCTGTCGGCATCGACAATTAGAAAGCGTCGCCACAAAGATCGCTGTGCAATATCTAGTAATGTAAAAGATTGTTTTGATTTTGGTGATCACGTTTTGACCACACACTATGATGAAAAGAAAATGAAGGATTGCACTGGCGGTACTAATAGGCAAAATACAATGGTAAATAGGCTAGCAATTGCAATATCGTGTGAGTCGGGATGCAAGCTACTAGCTATTCCGAAGATATCGGATGGTCGTGGGGAAACAATCGCTGGATCAATTATTGAATTCCTTGAAGACTGGCGAATAAAAGATAAAGTAAAAGCGATATGTTTTGACACAACAAGTGCAAATACTGGATCGCAAAACGGAAGCGCATTCATCCTAGAGCGAAAGCTCGAAAAAGAACTTCTGTTTTATGCATGTCGCCATCACGTTTCGGAACTATTGCTAAAAAAGGCTTTCGAGTTGACCATTGAAGCTACTGCAAGCGGGCCAAGCATTACAATTTTCCAAAGATTCCAGGATGTTTGGCCAAATATGAAAACCTATTTCGTCAAAATTAATCAAAATTGTGCGGCACATGACACTCGTATTCAACATAATTTCCCTGAGCACATTCGAAAGGAACTCGTCCAATTTGCCACCAGATATTTAAACACGTATCACTCAAGAGCCGACTACGAAGACTTCGCTCACCTGGTCCTACTATTTCTTGGAGAGAGTCCATTGAACCGGAAAGGGACATTTCTGAAAATCAAGATCCCGGGTGCAGTATCGCGCGTACGTTTCATGGGAAAAGCCATTTACTGCCTTAAGATTTACTTGTTTCGAGATCAGTTTCATTTAACAGGTAAATTAATTAAAGACGCTGCTCTTTTACTCTCAGTTTTAATAAGCATTTTCATCACCTTTTGCTTATTTTGCAAGCAGAGAGTTAAAAGGTCTACAGGATTTGAATGTATTTATTGTCACCATTTACATGAATTATTGGTTCCGATGTCCTCTAGCAACTGCTCCCATGCTTGATCTAGAACTTATTAATAATTTAATGGAGTATGATAGCATAAATAATGCTCTCGCAAAAGGAGTTTTGAGTGTTTTCAGTCGACACTTGTGGTATTTGTCAGAGACACTTATCGGATTCGCATTTTTTGACAGAAATGTGAGTAACGAGACGAAGAGATTAATGGTAGCTGCACTAGGCAAGAGGGGTAATGGTGGATGTTTAAAGAAGGCAAATGTCATTGTGGACTCCATAAATGTTTCAGAATTGAACATTGAGCGTTTTGTTACTTCAAATACAATGAAATTTTTTGAGGTGTTATTTTCAAATCTTTCGGATATAAACTATAAGCAACTTTTGGAAAGTGACCTCAGCTGTTGGATCTCTCTCTCTATGGCGCGATATACAACAGGTATATCATCATAAACCTCCTGAGAGATTTTTGCGCCAAGCTTCTCTTCCAATTTGTGGTGTGCCGATTTGAATTTTCCCTACAAATTGGTGGGACCTACAGTTTTTTCCCGACTCCGAACGGCATCTACAAAGGAAACGAATTTTTGCTGAGAAGCCTGTCATGGCACTCGGAGAGTTTGCCAAACCACTGCCGAGGGGCGACCCCGTTTTGAAAAACTTTTTTCAATCACTTTTGATGTTACCTGTACCAGGGCTCGAACCATGGACCTTCGGTGTGGTAGGCCGGCAACACTACCTTCACACCACGGCGGCCGCTGTTGGATAAACAACGAAAATTTCGTACGCGCTGAAGCTATAGTGGAAAAAATAATTGTTGTCAACGACACGGCGTAAAGGGCAATACATCTTGAAACAAAGTTTAATGAAAAAGTTACAACATCCGAGACAGAAAAGCAGATGGTATTTCAAGTAGTAGAGGCGCACCAAAAACAATTTCCGTTTGCAGCATCGAAGAACGACATTATTAAAAATTAAAAAAAAAAAAAAGTATGCTAGACCACATATTTTATTTGAACATAATTTAACCCGACAAATATGATTGGATAATAAATCAGCTAAGGTTCTCAAAAATAGCAATAAATAGCACACCTTCCTGTATACTTCATTTAAAGAAAAAAGCACCCTTTCTAAAAAATCCTAGCTAGTAAAATTGAAAATGTTTGAAACAAAAACTGAAGTTTTCAGTTTAGACCGCTATGGCAGCTTTCGTGTAAGTTGAATTAAAAAACTGAATACGCCATTTCCTTCAGCGGCTTATTTTACATACCAGTCAATTTTTATATCTTTCCTCTGAGAAAATTTGTAGATTTTTCCATACGCGGACCTAAGTCCATCAAAAAATATTTTCTAAAATCGCATTTTTCGGTCGAGCAACCCCAGATTTTGTAAAAGTGATTTTTTTTTCATCTTATTTCTTCTACTTCATGCTTTTTTCATAATCTGTTGCCGGAGGGAGGATCTGGAAAACTTTAGAAAAAAAACCCATCTAATGTGTAGTTGTTGTTTATTGCAATTGATTGTGTTGGTGTGATTGATTGGTGTGAGTGATTGGATGTGTGTGTTGTATTTTTTACCTTGCAAGTCGGCATGAAGCCGCCTTCTTGAATGGTATTAGCTCCAAATGAAGTCATGCGAAAGCAGTTATTGTATTCAAGGATGTGTTGAAGAAAATGGTTCGAATCAGGATCACTTCCATCGAACAATGCTTTCAGTGGCTGTAGTGGTGTAAGTAATGGCTCCAGTTTGACTTTTTCACTTGCGCAGCACAATCCATCCGTTTCTCTTTTGAACTTTAACGCATTGCAATATCGGCATACAGTCGTCATTGGTCCAATATCTAAATTTTCATCATCACTGTAGTTCGTAGTGGGATCATATTGAAATGCCAAGCGATTGTATGATGCCAATGATCTTCGTGTGCTCACGCGTTGTCTCAATCGGTCATTTTCGCTTATTATATTTTGTGTTTCTTCACTTAAGTTCCGGGAATATACTTGTTGCTGGCTTGCATGCCGTGCGCGGCGGCCGATGTTCGCACGTCGTCCTCTGGGCATTTTGGACTATGGACAGATGGTGAATTTACAATTCAACTTATCACCTTAAAAATAAAATTCCAAGTTTTTTTTATGCCACTTCCAAAGATATATAAGTTTTGATCTTTTTGCAAAATACGACAATTTTTTGATCTTTTTGGCTTTTCGACTAAAAATTTGCAAGTTTGGACAGACTGGTGAATTTAACCTCAACTGCACTATCCATATAATTTTCACAATTCAACTTACCACCTTAAACAAAAATTTGCAAGTTTTTTTATGCCACTTCCAAAGATATTTAATTTTTGATCTCTTTGCAAAATACGACAATTTTTGATCTTTTTGGCTTTTTGACTGAAAATTTGCAAGTTTGGACAGACTGGTGAATTTAACCTCAAATGCACAATCCATATAATTTACACAATTCAACTTACCACCTTAAACAAAAATTTGCAAGTTTTTTGATGCCACTTCCAAAGATACATAATTGTTGACCTTTTTTTTTAATATTATTGGCATACAAATTTATATTTATGTACGTTTGTACCGCCCGCACTAATCAATCAACTGCTGCTGTGATAATCCAACACTTTGCTTAAATACTTTTTATCCACTTTTATTAAATCGAATGTTTTTAGCGACCTTTTTATATATAAGTATGTTGAACTTTAGCTGGCTCGAGGTCAATAATACTATTTTTATTAAAACCACAGGTTTTTTTTAATAATTTTTCCAATATATTTCGGTTATTCCGCGATAACCGTTCTCAAGGATCTATAAATGTAACATAAACAATTTTCTTTATAACAAAATATATAAACAATATTTGCGTCTGATGGAGTGTTAATTATATGTAACATTTCTAGTGTGAAGCGTTTGTTGTAGTGTTGTTCTTGTTATAATATTGTTACTTTTTCGAAGTTGGGAGAGTGGCCACTAGTTGCACAGTGTGCCATAAGTGCAGTTTTTTGTGTGTTTGAATGATGGCACTGTTTAACGTCGCATTTGTGTTGGGCTAGTCGGGTTTTCAACTTAGATTTTGTTGTGCCAATATACATACTTTTGCAGGGTTCTTGGTTATTGCCGCTACATGGAATTTTATAAATTACATTACTTTTTTCTAATTGAGGTATTTTTGACTTCGTTTTGTTGAACATGGTTTTCAGAGTGTTGGTAGGTTTATGGGCTATTCTTACTTTTTCTTTATCATAACAATCTGACTTCGCTAGCCGCTCTGATAAATGAGGTACGTAAGTGACGGATTTGAAAATTTTAGGGGTTTCAGGGTTTTGTTGATTTTTTGTAAATTTGACTCTTTTTAATAGTGTTTTTATCATGTTTTCCGGGAATTCGTTGTCTCTTAACAGTAATTTTGCTTCGTTTTTAATCTCATTGTGGTAAACCTCGTCTGTTATCTGCAACATACGTCGTATACAGCCCATTGCTGTATTTATTATCATCGATTTCGGATGTTTCGAATGAAAGTTGATGATTCGTCCGGACGCTGTTGCTTTTCTATACCACTTTAGTTTAAGCTGATTCCCTCTGCGGATTATAATAGAGTCAAGGTACGGTAATGTGTTTTCTTCTTCAAGTTCTATCGTGAATTTAATATTTCTGTCAAACAAATTTAGTATGTTTAGCGTATTTTGTACTTCATCCTCCCGTATGATTGCAAATAAATCATCGACATATTTAGTTAATATTCTTGGTTTGCGGCTTAGTTTTTCCATCGTTTTGTTGAGCAATTCTTCCATTATGATATCCGCTATAACTGGGGATGCAGGGGATCCCATTGGCATTCCTTTCAATTGTGTATATACCGTGTTATTAAATTTAAAGTATCTGGTTTCTTCAATGCAAAATTGAAGTATTTCCATGAAAATTTGTTTAGGTATGTTAGTGTGTTCTTTTATAATCGTCCATTTTTCTCGAATTATGTCTAATGCTAAATTTGTTGGTATGCTGGGGAACAATGACACCACGTCAAACGAGATAAGTTTTTCATCATCATAAATACATGTGTTATTAATTCTTTCTTTAAATTCGTATGTGTTTTTTATGTTGTATGGGGAGTTCGACGTTACATTTTTTAAAATATTCACGATGTATTTGCACAAACCGTATGATGGTGAACCAATGGCAGAACAAATAGGTCGGAGTGGCGTTCCTTCTTTGTGTATCTTGGGAAGCCCATAAATCCTGGGTGCTAGCGCGGTGGTCGTGGTTAATTTGTACTTTTCAGCTTTTGAGATACACCCGATTTTAAAAAGTTTCTCTACGAGACTGTTATTTTTATTTTGCAACCTTGATGTAGGATCCTGTCTTTGAATTCGATAAGTCGTCAAGTCATTTAAAATATCACCCATTTTGCTGTTATAGTCATTTATATCCATAGCTACGGTTTTATTTCCCTTGTCCGATGTTAAAATTCTAATGTTGTCATTTTTGCTTAGAAATTTCTGTGTCTGTTCCACTGTGTCTAATATTGCACGGTCTAATGCACTTTCCTTATTAGTTGTTGTATGATTTTTTATTAATAGCGAGAGTTTAGTGCGGGCTTCTTCTTGTGTCTCTTTTTCTTTATTACTCTGTATAAGTTCCTCTCCATCGGCAATATACTGGAAGAGCGGGAAACGTTGATTTTTCACCGGTAACGCGAACTTCGGTCTCTTTGCGAGAAGCACTTTGATATCTTGTGGGAAGTCGATTGTCGTTTTGTTTACAAACCACTCTTCGTTGTTGTTGTTGGTAAGTATGCTATTTCGTTTGTTTCTTAATTTCTCATATTTTGCCACTTGCCTATTTTTTACCAATGTTGATAGTTTATTTGTGACGTTTTCTTCATTTTCCATAAATTCTCGCAGATCATCTGCACTCAAAGCTTCCTTTAGTTTTGTTGGTGTGTCTTCTACTTGTTTATTTTGTCTCTTTAGTATTTTGTGTTTGTGTTTAATAAGTAGGTTTAATACTTTTGTGTGATAATGGTGTGTATATTTGTCTAAAGTTCTGTCTATGTTTTGATGTATGTCTCGTTCATATACAAATAATTTATAAGATTTTGTACAATTTTTAATAAAATTAGGTATAAGTTTAGATTTTCTGCATTTTAACAAAAATTTTAAACTAGACTTAAGCTTTACCACTTTCTTCGAAGTAACTTGAAACTTGTTTATTATCCATTTGGAGTTCTTGTTGTTGTTTTTTATATCTGCATAACCCATTTTTGCTGTGTCGATGCTTACGGCGTGCCTTCCGTCTTTGTAAACTGAATGTTTTTAGCGACCTTTTTATATATAAGTATGTTGAACTTTAGCTGGCTCGAGGTCAATAATACTATTTTTATTAAAACCACAGGTTTTTTTAATAATTTTTCCAATATATTTCGGTTATTCCGCGATAACCGTTCTCAAGGATCTATAAATGTAACATAAACAATTTTCTTTATAACAAAATATATAAACAATATTTGCATATACATACATTCCTTTACACGTCTTTATCACTTGACGCGGAGTTTCATGCTATTTGTTCGTTAGTAAATGACGAAACAAGTGAGCAACCCCATCGGTATCAGTTTTGTAGTTTAGCCGAACGTCTGATGGAGTGTTAATTATATGTAACATTTCTAGTGTGAAGCGTTTGTTGTAGTGTTGTTCTTGTTGTAATATTGTTACTTTTTCGAAGTTGGGAGAGTGGCCACTAGTTGCACAGTGTGCCATAAGTGCAGTTTTTTGTGTGTTTGAATGATGGCACTGTTTAACGTCGCATTTGTGTTGGGCTAGTCGGGTTTTCAACTTAGATTTTGTTGTGCCAATATACATACTTTTGCAGGGTTCTTGGTTATTGCCGCTACATGGAATTTTATAAATTACATTACTTTTTTCTAATTGAGGTATTTTTGACTTCGTTTTGTTGAACATGGTTTTCAGAGTGTTGGTAGGTTTATGGGCTATTCTTACTTTTTCTTTATCATAACAATCTGACTTCGCTAGCCGCTCTGATAAATGAGGTACGTAAGTGACGGATTTGAAAATTTTAGGGGTTTCAGGGTTTTGTTGATTTTTTGTAAATTTGACTCTTTTTAATAGTGTTTTTATCATGTTTTCCGGGAATTCGTTGTCTCTTAACAGTAATTTTGCTTCGTTTTTAATCTCATTGTGGTAAACCTCGTCTGTTATCTGCAACATACGTCGTATACAGCCCATTGCTGTATTTATTATCATCGATTTCGGATGTTTCGAATGAAAGTTGATGATTCGTCCGGACGCTGTTGCTTTTCTATACCACTTTAGTTTAAGCTGATTCCCTCTGCGGATTATAATAGAGTCAAGGTACGGTAATGTGTTTTCTTCTTCAAGTTCTATCGTGAATTTAATATTTCTGTCAAACAAATTTAGTATGATTAGCGTATTTTGTACTTCATCCTCCCGTATGATTGCAAATAAATCATCGACATATTTAGTTAATATTCTTGGTTTGCGGCTTAGTTTTTCCATCGTTTTGTTGAGCAATTCTTCCATTATGATATCCGCTATAACTGGGGATGCAGGGGATCCCATTGGCATTCCTTTCAATTGTGTATATACCGTGTTATTAAATTTAAAGTATCTGGTTTCTTCAATGCAAAATTGAAGTATTTCCATGAAAATTTGTTTAGGTATGTTAGTGTGTTCTTTTATAATCGTCCATTTTTCTCGAATTATGTCTAATGCTAAATTTGTTGGTATGCTGGGGAACAATGACACCACGTCAAACGAGATAAGTTTTTCATCATCATAAATACATGTGTTATTAATTCTTTCTTTAAATTCGTATGTGTTTTTTATGTTGTATGGGGAGTTCGACGTTACATTTTTTAAAATATTCACGATGTATTTGCACAAACCGTATGATGGTGAACCAATGGCAGAACAAATAGGTCGGAGTGGCGTTCCTTCTTTGTGTATCTTGGGAAGCCCATAAATCCTGGGTGCTAGCGCGGTGGTCGTGGTTAATTTGTACTTTTCAGCTTTTGAGATACACCCGATTTTAAAAAGTTTCTCTACGAGACTGTTATTTTTATTTTGCAACCTTGATGTAGGATCCTGTCTTTGAATTCGATAAGTCGTCAAGTCATTTAAAATATCACCCATTTTGCTGTTATAGTCATTTATATCCATAGCTACGGTTTTATTTCCCTTGTCCGATGTTAAAATTCTAATGTTGTCATTTTTGCTTAGAAATTTCTGTGTCTGTTCCACTGTGTCTAATATTGCACGGTCTAATGCACTTTCCTTATTAGTTGTTGTATGATTTTTTATTAATAGCGAGAGTTTAGTGCGGGCTTCTTCTTGTGTCTCTTTTTCTTTATTACTCTGTATAAGTTCCTCTCCATCGGCAATATACTGGAAGAGCGGGAAACGTTGATTTTTCACCGGTAACGCGAACTTCGGTCCCTTTGCGAGAAGCACTTTGATATCTTGTGGGAAGTCGATTGTCGTTTTGTTTACAAACCACTCTTCGTTGTTGTTGTTGGTAAGTATGCTATTTCGTTTGTTTCTTAATTTCTCATATTTTGCCACTTGCCTATTTTTTACCAATGTTGATAGTTTATTTGTGACGTTTTCTTCATTTTCCATAAATTCTCGCAGATCATCTGCACTCAAAGCTTCCTTTAGTTTTGTTGTTGTGTCTTCTACTTGTTTATTTTGTCTCTTTAGTATTTTGTGTTTGTGTTTAATAAGTAGGTTTAATACTTTTGTGTGATAATGGTGTGTATATTTGTCTAAAGTTCTGTCTATGTTTTGATGTATGTCTCGTTCATATACAAATAATTTATAAGATTTTGTACAATTTTTAATAAAATTAGGTATAAGTTTAGATTTTCTGCATTTTAACAAAAATTTTAAACTAGACTTAAGCTTTACCACTTTCTTCGAAGTAACTTGAAACTTGTTTATTATCCATTTGGAGTTCTTGTTGTTGTTTTTTATATCTGCATAACCCATTTTTGCTGTGTCGATGCTTACGGCGTGCCTTCCGTCTTTGTAAACTGAATGTTTTTAGCGACCTTTTTATATATAAGTATGTTGAACTTTAGCTGGCTCGAGGTCAATAATACTATTTTTATTAAAACCACAGGTTTTTTTAATAATTTTTCCAATATATTTCGGTTATTCCGCGATAACCGTTCTCAAGGATCTATAAATGTAACATAAACAATTTTCTTTATAACAAAATATATAAACAATATTTGCATATACATACATTCCTTTACACATCTTTATCACTTGACGCGGAGTTTCATGCTATTTGTTCGTTAGTAAATGACGAAACAAGTGAGCAACCCCATCGGTATCAGTTTTGTAGTTTAGCCGAACGTCTGATGGAGTGTTAATTATATGTAACATTTCTAGTGTGAAGCGTTTGTTGTAGTGTTGTTCTTGTTGTAATATTGTTACTTTTTCGAAGTTGGGAGAGTGGCCACTAGTTGCACAGTGTGCCATAAGTGCAGTTTTTTGTGTGTTTGAATGATGGCACTGTTTAACGTCGCATTTGTGTTGGGCTAGTCGGGTTTTCAACTTAGATTTTGTTGTGCCAATATACATACTTTTGCAGGGTTCTTGGTTATTGCCGCTACATGGAATTTTATAAATTACATTACTTTTTTCTAATTGAGGTATTTTTGACTTCGTTTTGTTGAACATGGTTTTCAGAGTGTTGGTAGGTTTATGGGCTATTCTTACTTTTTCTTTATCATAACAATCTGACTTCGCTAGCCGCTCTGATAAATGAGGTACGTAAGTGACGGATTTGAAAATTTTAGGGGTTTCAGGGTTTTGTTGATTTTTTGTAAATTTGACTCTTTTTAATAGTGTTTTTATCATGTTTTCCGGGAATTCGTTGTCTCTTAACAGTAATTTTGCTTCGTTTTTAATCTCATTGTGGGCTATTCTTACTTTTTCTTTATCATAACAATCTGACTTCGCTAGCCGCTCTGATAAATGAGGTACGTAAGTGACGGATTTGAAAATTTTAGGGGTTTCAGGGTTTTGTTGATTTTTTGTAAATTTGACTCTTTTTAATAGTGTTTTTATCATGTTTTCCGGGAATTCGTTGTCTCTTAACAGTAATTTTGCTTCGTTTTTAATCTCATTGTGGTAAACCTCGTCTGTTATCTGCAACATACGTCGTATACAGCCCATTGCTGTATTTATTATCATCGATTTCGGATGTTTCGAATGAAAGTTGATGATTCGTCCGGACGCTGTTGCTTTTCTATACCACTTTAGTTTAAGCTGATTCCCTCTGCGGATTATAATAGAGTCAAGGTACGGTAATGTGTTTTCTTCTTCAAGTTCTATCGTGAATTTAATATTTCTGTCAAACAAATTTAGTATGTTTAGCGTATTTTGTACTTCATCCTCCCGTATGATTGCAAATAAATCATCGACATATTTAGTTAATATTCTTGGTTTGCGGCTTAGTTTTTCCATCGTTTTGTTGAGCAATTCTTCCATTATGATATCCGCTATAACTGGGGATGCAGGGGATCCCATTGGCATTCCTTTCAATTGTGTATATACCGTGTTATTAAATTTAAAGTATCTGGTTTCTTCAATGCAAAATTGAAGTATTTCCATGAAAATTTGTTTAGGTATGTTAGTGTGTTCTTTTATAATCGTCCATTTTTCTCGAATTATGTCTAATGCTAAATTTGTTGGTATGCTGGGGAACAATGACACCACGTCAAACGAGATAAGTTTTTCATCATCATAAATACATGTGTTATTAATTCTTTCTTTAAATTCGTATGTGTTTTTTATGTTGTATGGGGAGTTCGACGTTACATTTTTTAAAATATTCACGATGTATTTGCACAAACCGTATGATGGTGAACCAATGGCAGAACAAATAGGTCGGAGTGGCGTTCCTTCTTTGTGTATCTTGGGAAGCCCATAAATCCTGGGTGCTAGCGCGGTGGTCGTGGTTAATTTGTACTTTTCAGCTTTTGAGATACACCCGATTTTAAAAAGTTTCTCTACGAGACTGTTATTTTTATTTTGCAACCTTGATGTAGGATCCTGTCTTTGAATTCGATAAGTCGTCAAGTCATTTAAAATATCACCCATTTTGCTGTTATAGTCATTTATATCCATAGCTACGGTTTTATTTCCCTTGTCCGATGTTAAAATTCTAATGTTGTCATTTTTGCTTAGAAATTTCTGTGTCTGTTCCACTGTGTCTAATATTGCACGGTCTAATGCACTTTCCTTATTAGTTGTTGTATGATTTTTTATTAATAGCGAGAGTTTAGTGCGGGCTTCTTCTTGTGTCTCTTTTTCTTTATTACTCTGTATAAGTTCCTCTCCATCGGCAATATACTGGAAGAGCGGGAAACGTTGATTTTTCACCGGTAACGCGAACTTCGGTCCCTTTGCGAGAAGCACTTTGATATCTTGTGGGAAGTCGATTGTCGTTTTGTTTACAAACCACTCTTCGTTGTTGTTGTTGGTAAGTATGCTATTTCGTTTGTTTCTTAATTTCTCATATTTTGCCACTTGCCTATTTTTTACCAATGTTGATAGTTTATTTGTGACGTTTTCTTCATTTTCCATAAATTCTCGCAGATCATCTGCACTCAAAGCTTCCTTTAGTTTTGTTGTTGTGTCTTCTACTTGTTTATTTTGTCTCTTTAGTATTTTGTGTTTGTGTTTAATTAGTAGGTTTAATACTTTTGTGTGATAATGGTGTGTATATTTGTCTAAAGTTCTGTCTATGTTTTGATGTATGTCTCGTTCATATACAAATAATTTATAAGATTTTGTACAATTTTTAATAAAATTAGGTATAAGTTTAGATTTTCTGCATTTTAACAAAAATTTTAAACTAGACTTAAGCTTTACCACTTTCTTCGAAGTAACTTGAAACTTGTTTATTATCCATTTGGAGTTCTTGTTGTTGTTTTTTATATCTGCATAACCCATTTTTGCTGTGTCGATGCTTACGGCGTGCCTTCCGTCTTTGTAAACTGAATGTTTTTAGCGACCTTTTTATATATAAGTATGTTGAACTTTAGCTGGCTCGAGGTCAATAATACTATTTTTATTAAAACCACAGGTTTTTTTAATAATTTTTCCAATATATTTCGGTTATTCCGCGATAACCGTTCTCAAGGATCTATAAATGTAACATAAACAATTTTCTTTATAACAAAATATACAAACAATATTTGCATATACATACATTCCTTTACACGTCTTTATCACTTGACGCGGAGTTTCATGCTGTCTATTTGTTCGTTAGTAAATGACGAAACAAGTGAGCAACCCCATCGGTGTCAGTTTTGTAGTTTAGCCGAACGTCTGATGGAGTGTTAATTATATGTAACATTTCTAGTGTGAAGCGTTTGTTGTAGTGTTGTTCTTGTTGTAATATTGTTACTTTTTCGAAGTTGGGAGAGTGGCCACTAGTTGCACAGTGTGCCATAAGTGCAGTTTTTTGTGTGTTTGAATGATGGCACTGTTTAACGTCGCATTTGTGTTGGGCTAGTCGGGTTTTCAACTTAGATTTTGTTGTGCCAATATACATACTTTTGCAGGGTTCTTGGTTATTGCCGCTACATGGAATTTTATAAATTACATTACTTTTTTCTAATTGAGGTATTTTTGACTTCGTTTTGTTGAACATGGTTTTCAGAGTGTTGGTAGGTTTATGGGCTATTCTTACTTTTTCTTTATCATAACAATCTGACTTCGCTAGCCGCTCTGATAAATGAGGTACGTAAGTGACGGATTTGAAAATTTTAGGGGTTTCAGGGTTTTGTTGATTTTTTGTAAATTTGACTCTTTTTAATAGTGTTTTTATCATGTTTTCCGGGAATTCGTTGTCTCTTAACAGTAATTTTGCTTCGTTTTTAATCTCATTGTGGTAAACCTCGTCTGTTATCTGCAACATACGTCGTATACAGCCCATTGCTGTATTTATTATCATCGATTTCGGATGTTTCGAATGAAAGTTGATGATTCGTCCGGACGCTGTTGCTTTTCTATACCACTTTAGTTTAAGCTGATTCCCTCTGCGGATTATAATAGAGTCAAGGTACGGTAATGTGTTTTCTTCTTCAAGTTCTATCGTGAATTTAATATTTCTGTCAAACAAATTTAGTATGTTTAGCGTATTTTGTACTTCATCCTCCCGTATGATTGCAAATAAATCATCGACATATTTAGTTAATATTCTTGGTTTGCGGCTTAGTTTTTCCATCGTTTTGTTGAGCAATTCTTCCATTATGATATCCGCTATAACTGGGGATGCAGGGGATCCCATTGGCATTCCTTTCAATTGTGTATATACCGTGTTATTAAATTTAAAGTATCTGGTTTCTTCAATGCAAAATTGAAGTATTTCCATGAAAATTTGTTTAGGTATGTTAGTGTGTTCTTTTATAATCGTCCATTTTTCTCGAATTATGTCTAATGCTAAATTTGTTGGTATGCTGGGGAACAATGACACCACGTCAAACGAGATAAGTTTTTCATCATCATAAATACATGTGTTATTAATTCTTTCTTTAAATTCGTATGTGTTTTTTATGTTGTATGGGGAGTTCGACGTTACATTTTTTAAAATATTCACGATGTATTTGCACAAACCGTATGATGGTGAACCAATGGCAGAACAAATAGGTCGGAGTGGCGTTCCTTCTTTGTGTATCTTGGGAAGCCCATAAATCCTGGGTGCTAGCGCGGTGGTCGTGGTTAATTTGTACTTTTCAGCTTTTGAGATACACCCGATTTTAAAAAGTTTCTCTACGAGACTGTTATTTTTATTTTGCAACCTTGATGTAGGATCCTGTCTTTGAATTCGATAAGTCGTCAAGTCATTTAAAATATCACCCATTTTGCTGTTATAGTCATTTATATCCATAGCTACGGTTTTATTTCCCTTGTCCGATGTTAAAATTCTAATGTTGTCATTTTTGCTTAGAAATTTCTGTGTCTGTTCCACTGTGTCTAATATTGCACGGTCTAATGCACTTTCCTTATTAGTTGTTGTATGATTTTTTATTAATAGCGAGAGTTTAGTGCGGGCTTCTTCTTGTGTCTCTTTTTCTTTATTACTCTGTATAAGTTCCTCTCCATCGGCAATATACTGGAAGAGCGGGAAACGTTGATTTTTCACCGGTAACGCGAACTTCGGTCCCTTTGCGAGAAGCACTTTGATATCTTGTGGGAAGTCGATTGTCGTTTTGTTTACAAACCACTCTTCGTTGTTGTTGTTGGTAAGTATGCTATTTCGTTTGTTTCTTAATTTCTCATATTTTGCCACTTGCCTATTTTTTACCAATGTTGATAGTTTATTTGTGACGTTTTCTTCATTTTCCATAAATTCTCGCAGATCATCTGCACTCAAAGCTTCCTTTAGTTTTGTTGTTGTGTCTTCTACTTGTTTATTTTGTCTCTTTAGTATTTTGTGTTTGTGTTTAATAAGTAGGTTTAATACTTTTGTGTGATAATGGTGTGTATATTTGTCTAAAGTTCTGTCTATGTTTTGATGTATGTCTCGTTCATATACAAATAATTTATAAGATTTTGTACAATTTTTAATAAAATTAGGTATAAGTTTAGATTTTCTGCATTTTAACAAAAATTTTAAACTAGACTTAAGCTTTACCACTTTCTTCGAAGTAACTTGAAACTTGTTTATTATCCATTTGGAGTTCTTGTTGTTGTTTTTTATATCTGCATAACCCATTTTTGCTGTGTCGATGCTTACGGCGTGCCTTCCGTCTTTGTAAACTGAATGTTTTTAGCGACCTTTTTATATATAAGTATGTTGAACTTTAGCTGGCTCGAGGTCAATAATACTATTTTTATTAAAACCACAGGTTTTTTTAATAATTTTTCCAATATATTTCGGTTATTCCGCGATAACCGTTCTCAAGGATCTGTATATGCAAATATTGTTTATATATTTTGTTATAAAGAAAATTGTTTATGTTACATTTATAGATCCTTGAGAACGGTTATCGCGGAATAACCGAAATATATTGGAAAAATTATTAAAAAAACCTGTGGTTTTAATAAAAATAGTATTATTGACCTCGAGCCAGCTAAAGTTCAACATACTTTTATTAAATCATTATTCACGTGTCTGACCTTAAAGTTATGCGTGCTTAAGTACTTTTTTAGCGACGAACCTTACAGGTACATCGAGCGCACGATTTTACTTCGGCTAACTCGAAGCGTCGGCGTGGAGAAAAAGTATTTAAGTTGGATTATAACAGCAGCAGTTGATTGATTAGTGCGGGCGGTCAGCCACCACCGTACATGTAAATTTATATGCCAATAAAATGCAATGCCTGCTTACAACAACCACTGATGAGTATTTATGTAGGTTTGTCTGTTTGTTATTGGGATAACACACAGGCATCCATACAATATTTACACCTAATGCTGGTATACCTCTACTGCTGTGTTAACTTGCACAATACGCGTGATTGTTTTGATGGTTTCCAATTGATCTGTTAGGAAACGAATAACTTCAACCTCAATTTCACAGTGAACACAATACCGGTTTTAATTTTGCGTTTGAAAGAACGTGGGTATAATAAAAAATGTCACATAAAATTAATGGCGCTGTATGTAAAAAATTATTTCCCCTATTTTCCTGCTTTTCTTTTGAAATTTTTCCTGAATTTTGTTTGCTATAAACCTCACGGCGCCCGAGACTTTTCCAACGAATGCAGAATCATTGAACTCGGTTCGTGCGTTCTTGAGATATAGCGTCAGGAGAGAAAACCCGACTTATTTTTATGTTATACCAGGGTCACCCCTGGTTCACATTTTGGTCGATATCTCGGAAAACGGGCCGCATAGGGTCTTGAAAATCACCTCTTTTTTAAATACTCACCAACACCTTTTATTTGATACCCATTTTGTAGAAAACCCGTCTGGGGTCACACCTGGTTCATATTTCGGGAAATACCTCGAATACGGGGTCTTATATGGGGCCAATAACTACACCATGTTCAAGCACTCGTCAACACCTTTCATTTGATACCCATATCGTACGAACCCGTTACAGGGTTACCCTGGTCCACATTTTGTGGAATATCTCCAAACCCTTCACGGATTCTTATGCTTTTTTTGGCCATAAACCATGTCGGGCTCAATCGAAAACTACCTGCAAAATTTCATTTTATTCGGTCCAGCCGTTCTGGAGTTATAGCGTCAGGGAGGAAAACGCGACTTATTTTTATATAATAGATAACGGGTTAAATTTAATCAACATCTGTTTAGGGTTCGAGTTTGTGCTTACCTTAGGTCCTATGTTATTCAGAAAAAGGCAAGTTTCGTAAAAAAAATTGATAAACCTAAGTACGTATTCGAGTTTTGGTAAATTTGCATAATTTTCCGTCTGTTTTTTGCAAAATTTGAATTTTTTCACTCCGAGATAAAGGTCACAAATAGGAAAAAAGCTTAGAATTTAATTAAAAATTTAATAAAATCAAAAAACGTTAAGATAAGTATTCATATATTTAAAAAAAAATTCAGTTTAATAAAGAAAAAAATCAGTTGACCGGAACCTGTTCTCTAACCTTAGAACGCACGCGTCCCATCTGCACTGCTGCTATACATATGTATAACGCAACAGTCAAATACTGTACTTAAGCAATATGGCTTTACGCAGAAAATTTTAATTTACTATTACAAATAAATGAAGCATTATTTGTTAAATATAATACGCTTATGCACCGCTCTTGACCCTTACGAACATATTCATCTACATTTTATAGCAATTTATGCATGTTTAGATATAGATATTGCCTGGCAATTGATTGTATGGAAAAAATGTTAGCCTATTAATATATAGGTAATCTCTCCAAAATGCGATCCACTCAAGTTTTCAAATTTTTGCTTCTGACACCATGTAGTAATTGGTGTAATGACTGTGATTTATGAGTTGTATTAACTAGCGTGCTTTACTAACAGTATTTTATGTGAAGTTACAATGCTGGTTGAGGTTCCACTGGGCCAATCGGCATCTCTTGTCAAATATATTGATGAGTGCTTTAAGTGTTAAAGTGACATCTAGTGGCAAACAATATTATTGCACTAAAGGCAAACAATATTACTACAGTCATTAAAAAATCCTAAATGTTCATGGAATTAGCTGTTTTCCATAACCGTTCTGAAGTGATTTTTCTTATTCTAGCTAGTTGCGATGGTGTGTCATACTTAATTTTAAATTCCCCATTTGAGTTTATCACTAACTCGGGTTGCCTGGGATATATGAATATCGTATCTGATATTAAATAATGCTTGCCATTTATTGAAAGTCTAAAATCTACTGACGATCTTTCTGTTTCACAATGTATGGTCTATTGGCTTTTCCGCCTTAACGTGCCCTTCAAAGCTGTGTATATGCAATCTTAATTTATCCTAGGAAGAATACAGCAATTGTTTAACAGTGCACATCTTAGCTTCGTCGATATAAACGGTTCACGTTTTCTTTGCAGAATGACCTGATAGTTTGGCTAGTGGATAAATCAGCTAAAGTAGCTTTATTAATTTTCCAGTCATAGGCACTTTTCTTTTTTTTTATTTATGTTATTCCTAAGTAATATTATAAACCGAAAACGGTAACAATACCAAAACCTCTTTATCGAATCTAGACCCTGTAAATACGTCAGTCACAAACCGAAAGTGCTAGTTTTCGTCATTCAAAAGATGATAGCGATACTTTTTGTCACTCACAAAACGAAAATGTTTGTTTTCGTCACCTTAAAAACTAAAGGTATAGTTTTCTTCAGCCACAAGTCGGAAATGTTAGTTTTAGTATAAAAAATTTAAAGTGTTAGTTTTCTTAAGACATTTTTCACCGAGATTATCGCTCTTACATTACTGCGTTAATCATAGGCGAGAATAGTGTAATACTCGGAGTCCTTAACACACACAAGGACGTCTGTCACTAAGATTTCTGGTTTATAGTAGGAAACAGGAGAATGTCAGGGTGAACGAAACGCAGTATCTCCCCGAACATCACCAACGTCATCGCAAGTCTTATAAACTACGATCCGCTCTACCGATCGCCTTGCCGACTTTCACACTTCAGAAAACCGTGTCTACATCAACTTTAATAAAGCTGATTGGAATGGTTTCGTATAAGTTTATAAAATACAGTCACAAAATTGCAAAAGGTGACTAGGCGCTCAAACTAAAAATTATGAGTACTTAAAATAAATATTAAGGGCTAAAACTGGTGAGAAAACGGTTTTGTACCTGTAGATTTATATTTTGCTAAATACTGGGAAGCCAGCTAACATAGAGAAGTCTTATAAACCAATAGATCTCCTCTCCCCCGTATTCTAGAATCTGGAGACAGTCGCTTACTACACCGCTAATCATCAGCATAGTTTCCGGAAAAAGCACAACATCGCAACCGCGCTGAACACATAGATAAGTAGAAGGTCTCAACCAAAGACAATTTTACGACAGCACTGTATTAGTTTCGAGTAACCTTTAACAGGAAGGTCTTTAACATGGTAAAATTCATAGGGGCCAAATGGTGGGATCCAATAGCCTCAATGCTCAAAAAAATAAACTGCTATCACCAGGGCGGTTTCTTGCCTTGGCCGTACTTGCGCAAAATATGTTTGAACTACACATCGCCAATATGGAGAAAGTTGTAGGTTTGTCATAATACCGCAGTAAACAGCCACGGGATGTCTACTTACGTCGCCGGAACACCATCTACATAGTGAGGCAAAAATGTTCGGTGTTAGGGGCTGGATGCAGTTCGCAAGAAAACGATCGAGAAATTTTTTGATTTTTGACATGGAAGCCAAATTTCAAGTTAATTCTATTTGAAAGTTTTTATATGGCTTTCTCTAAAACTTTTCTATAATATATTCAGATTCGAATCAGAAAGGTTTGTTTGAGCATTTCTTGAATTTCTCGAACATAATGCAATGTTGAGTAGGAAATTATTGACTGTTGCCAACCGCACTTGCTTAAATAATATCCGACTCCTAACGAGAGAGACAAGAGCCTTTCTTGTTCAACCTCGATCAGGGGACTGTAACAGATTAAACTCTTATCAATCTAAAATACACCCTCTGCTCACCTGCTTGACGTCAGTCTGGTCCTACCATATTCATTCTAGGACCACCGTTAGAAAACGCTGATGACAACACTGGATGAGGATAGTGACAACTAGACAAGGCGAATCGTAGCAGACTAGCCTTTCCAACCAGCTAGATAGGGCGAAGCAACAACAAAGAAAGGAAAGGATTCCGCGATTCGTGCCCCTTAGTATCGCACTTATGTCAGGGTATATTTATCACATCGAGATCGGCGATTGACCGGTACTGCGTTGTGTCGATGTTTGTGCGCCCGACGGATGGCTTGTGTATTGACCCTATCAGTAGGTGGATGGATTATAAACCGACGGAAAAAGTTACCCGCATCGGTTAGGGCCCAATTTGAAGCTGTCTCCAAAGGTAATGGAGACCGCATCGCTGTTTGGTCCGATTTATTAGGGCTTGACTGTTGACCATAGTTTACTGACACTGCCGGAGAGGTTGGAGGCCTCAAGATGTGTTTTCGATTTTGTCAGTTTGTGTTCGTTGGCTTTCAGTCGGATTCCTGCGTTAAGATCCTTTATTCGAGGATCTGCGGGATTGCTGAGTCACACTTTGTAACGTTTCTTGCCAGGGCTAATGCATCCACGGGGAAATTCGGACGAGTTTTAGGTATTCTTCTAGCAGGAATAAATTTCCAAAAGACTGTTTTTTCAAACAAAGCTTGATACTAATTTCCCAACCAAAAATTTGTAAGATTGAGTCAAAATGCGATTTTGACTCTGATCCGTGAACGACTTCCTTTTACATCCGACAAGATATATAAATTCGAAATTAATGAAAACGTATTATACACTCCAGAAAAATAATTTCCAAATTTTCGCTGTTCCAGATGATGATGTCGTAAAAAGTTTGTTTTCCATAAAGTCCAATGCTGTTGGCGAGAACGGTATAAGTCTTAAGTTTAATAATTCTTCAATAACGGCCTCAGTCTTTCCCGATGCTTAGAAGATAGCGAAAGTTATTCTTTCTTCTTCTTTAAATGGTCATCTAACCGCCTGGGCGATTTTGACCGTCCAACATAGCTCGCCAGTCGTTTCTTCGTTGCGCCAACTGGCGCCAATTGGAAACACCGCGGGATCGCAAATCGGTCTCCACTTGGTCCTTCTATCGGAGTGGTGATCTCCCTCTTCCTCTGCTTCTACCGGCGGGTGCCGATAAGAATGCCTTCTGGGCTGGAGCATCTTCGCTCATTCGCACTACGTGGCCTAGCCAGCGAAGCCGCTGTGTTTTAATTCGCTGAACTATGTCGGCGTCTGCGTAAAGTTCATACAGCTCATCATTAAATCTTCTTCGGTACTCGCCGTCGCCAACGCGTAGAGGTCCACAAATCTTTCGAAGAACCTTTCTCTCGAATACTCCCAGAGCCGCCTCATCAGATGTTGTTAGTGTCCACGCTTCTGCACCATACAGCAGGACGGGTGCGATGAGTGACTTGCAGAGTGTTATTTTCGTTCGTCGAGAAAGGACTTTACTTTGCAATTGCCTACCCAGTCCGAAGTAGCATTTGTTTGCAAGAGTAATTCTTCGTCGGATTTCTAGGCTAACATTATTGTTGGTGTTAATGCTGGTTCCCAGGTAAACGAAGTCCTTTACTATTTCGAAATTATTGCTGCCAACAGTGGCTTGGTTGCCAAGGCGCGAATGCGCTGACTCTTTGCATGATGACAGAAGGTACTTCGTTTTGCCCTCGTTCACCACCAACCCCATTTTCTCCCCTTCTTTTTCTAATTTGAAGTAAGCAGAAGTTACGGGGCGGTTGTTAAGGCCAAAACGAACACATTTGCATTTAGTAGATATTAGTCTTCCCCCACAAAACAATGATAAACTATAATAATGGATGCTATCCGTAAACGACTATCGGAACATCAGTTGGAAGAGGTTCTTTGCGTTAACGAACAGATTATTCCATTCAAAGGCGCCTGGGAATAAAGCAATATATACGTGGAAAGCCTTGTCCGTGGGGTATAAAACTCTATTTTCTCTGTGGGAAAAGTGGAATGCCCTACGATTTTATTGCCTATCAGGGGTCCTCCACTGAAATCGATCCCAATATTCTAAACAAGCTAAGTTTCGGTGGTTCCAATGTATTCGAACTTCTAAGAAGAGTTCCCCAGGAGTCAGTTGGTCACCAAGTATATACAGATAATTTCTTCACTTGAACTCTTAGAGAAAAAGAAAATTCTTGCCGCTGGTACGATTCGTGTCAATCGTTTCCGGAACCCATCATTTTCCACGGATGCTGATATGCGAAAGAAAGGTCGCGGACATGCTGAGCAAGTTACCAGCCGTGATGGAAGGTTGCTCTAACAAAATGTTACGACAACAAAGGCGTTTACTTAGCATATAATTTGTGGGAATCGGCATCAAAGATAAAGTACAACGTTACGACAAAAAAGAAAACCAATTTACGGAAATTGAAAGACCTGAGGTTGTTCAGCTATATAATAAGGGAATGGGTGGTGTAGATCTTTTTGACCAAATGTTGCAGTATTACCGTATTTTTATCAAATCTAAAAAGTGGACTCTACGAGTAATCATGCACTTTTTCGATATTGCAATAGTAGCAAGTTGGTTCGAATATAAAGCTGACGCAGATAAAGATAATATACCCCGAATTAAGCAAATGGGCTTGCTTAGCTTCAGGAAAGGACTGGCTTATACTCTGGCGAAAATATGCCCAGCAAATCCTCAGCCTCTTGGGAATGTGACCAGACGGCGTCGTATCTCAAATAGGTCGAACGACGACGAAGAACCAGCTCCTAAACGCTTGAACTATTTCCAACAACCTCCAATTGATACGCGTTATGATAGAACTGATCACTTACCAACGTTTGATTCTTCGCAAAAAAATGCAGTTCGCTGTAAACACAAAGACTCCAAGCAAAAAACCTTATTTTTTTGTACGAAATGTAACGCACACCTATGTATTTGTCGAAACTCTGACTGTTTTTATAAATATCATTCTAAATAACTCAATGTAAATGAAATGTTAAGCTGTAAGCCGTTGGCTATGATAATATATTGTTAAATAAATCTGAATTCAATAACAAAACTACTCAATTTTGCATCTTTTTTCGAAATTTTAGTTAGCTCCTTGCATGCTATTTTGACTCCCTTGACTATTCATGTCCACCTGATTCTACCACGCCCATATAAGTAGGCGGGTTGTATTTTCACTGAAGTGCGTCCTGAACCCCTTATAGTAAAAACATTACTTGGAATTAAATTTGTGATGCGTACAAGCTGGCGGTAGTGAAAGGGTTAATCTTTTAATAAATCTTACGATAGGTGGCGCTGCGGTACAAATTTACAATTTTTTTAACAATTTTTCATGGAAAAATAGTATTTTAATAGTTTTTAAGTAGAAATAGTAATGTTTTATCCTGTTTTATAGTAGAAGTGATCGTTGATGACACTAAAACTAGGATTGCAGTTTAAAAAAAAAGAAGACAGTTCGGTCTTGATAAAAAGTACAAGTGTAAAAAGTTTTGTAGTAAAAATGAAGCTTAAAACTATAATTTTAATTTTTAGTGTCATCAACGATCACTTCTAATATAAAACAGGATAAAACATTACTATTTCTACTTAGAAACTGTTAAAATACTCTTTTTTCATAAAAATTGTTAAAAAAATTGTAAAATTGTACCGCAGCGCCACCTATCGTAAGATTTATTAAAAGATTAATGTAAAAAATGAGTTGCTAGACCCTAAAAACATTACTTTAACACACATTTCGGAAGCAATTGCTAGTATTTCTACTTAAAAACTATTAAAATACTATGTTTCCATGAAAAATTGTTAACAAATTTGAAAAATTGTACCACAGCGTCATCTATCGTCAGTTGTATGTAAAAATAAACATCAAAAATGAATTCCTTGCCCCAAAAAACATTAATTTAGCCACTATTTTGTAACCAATTGCTTCATTTTATCAAGTTTTCCTCACTTAACCCCTATACAGAGGGTTAAAAACTTTAAACTCAAATGAAAAAAAAACCAGACCTATAGGCCAAAAACTTGGTATGAGGTTTTGATACGAGAGGGATATAGCTTCCAATTTTGTGGGTTTCATCAATTACTAAGAGATGAACCCTCATTTTGTTGTACAGTGTAATAGGTGTTGATATATTTGCTGGTATAAAAGGGAACTCAAAATCGCGTCGCAAACCTAGCTCAATTTTTAAAAGTTTGGATCCATAGGTTTCAATTGAAGATCAATTAGCTGCTAATACCAACAAATGTTTTCTTGAGAAATAAAATTATTTTGTCTGGGAAATTTCGATTTAGATTGAGATCTTTCTATAGGTTAAGATCTCGTTTGTAATTAATTTATTGATGTCAAAAGTAATTTTATTTATGTTTCGGTACATTTTTGTTGTTAAATCAGTAAGATTCTTAATGTGTTGTTCGATAATAAAGGGTGTTTTTTTTAGGGGTATAGAACTTCGAATTGAAATAAAACACAAGAAAATCGTTTTAAGGTCCATCAATTTGGCTTTATTGGAAGGATAATTTTATGCCATTAATGTTTAAATATGATTTCGGGCATGTGGCTGCCGCGGCTGGCTCGAATAAAGCCAATTCTACAGGTCCAATTTTCAACCACTTTTTCGAGCATATGGGGCCGTATGTCGGCAATAACGCCACGAATGTTGGCTTCCAATTCCCCTAACGTTTCTGGTTTGTTGGTGTAGACGAGCGACTTCACATATCCCCAAAGAAAATAATCCAATGGTGTCAAATCACACGACCTTGGTGGCCAATTGACAGGTCCATTCCGCGAAATTATGCGCTCATCGAATGTTTCCTTCAATAAATCGATTGTGACGTGCGCTGTGTGGCATGTAGCGCCGTCTTGTTGGAACCACAACTCATCCACATTCATGCCATCCAATTCGGGAACAAAATAGTCGGTTATCATGGCTCTATACCGGTCTCCATTAACGGTAGCTGCCTCTCCAGCATTATTGCGGAAGAAGTATGGCCCAATGACTCCACCAGCCCATAGAGCACACCAAACAGTCAGTTTTTGTGGATGTAATGGCGTTTCAAGGGTCTCATGTGGATTCTCTTCACTCCAAATGCGGCAATTTTGCTTGTTGACGTAGCCATTCAACCAAAAATGAGCCTCATCACTGAACAAAATTTTGCGATGAAAATCAGCATCGAAATCAATCTCATTTTCGGCCCATACACCAAAATCACGACGCATTGCATGGTCTCGCGGCTTTAATTCTTGCACAAGCTGGATCTTGTAAGGTCGCAAGCCAAGATCTTTGCGCAAAATCTTCCATAAAGTTGATGGACAAAGCTCCAATTGCTGTGCACGGTGGCGAATCGATTCATTCGGGTCCTGTTCAACACTTTGCTCTACAGCGGCAATTGTTTCTTCGGTGCGCACTGTTCGACGTCTCTGCGGATGCGTATTATCACATAGAGTAAACGTAGTGCGAAAACGATCCATGGTTAACCGAATTAATTGCTCTGATGGACGATTATGTCGACCATAAAATGGACGGAGCTCACGGTAAACTTCGCGAACTGAACCATTATTTTCGAAATAAATTTGCACGATTTGCAAGCGTTGTTCTTTTGTCAACCTGTTCATGATGAAATGGCAAACCAAACTGAACATAAATGACATTAGAGTTGCCAGATTTGACTACAAAATGCCAGTTTTATCTCTATTCGAAAAACAAACCTGTAAAAAAAACACCCTGTATTAGTTTCAATACTAGCTATCATTGAAGATTTTTGAGGTTTATTTAAAAGTTCAAAAAGTTTATCGGCAAGAGTAATAGTTTCTTCCAAATTTGGATTATTACACGAAGTTAAATGAATTTGTATTTGTTGTGGAAGTTTACGAACCCACAATTTATAAAGTAATTCACGAGTTATAATTGATTCGGAACCTGTTAATAATTTCATATGTCTAAAAAGTTCTGATGGTGTTCGATCACCAAGTTAGGTATTAGAAAATAATTGTTCTATACGGTTTTCTTCACTAGGAGAAAATATTTCGCAAAGGACTTTTTTAACAGTTGGAGGATTAATAATATTAATAATTTTAGTTATAACTTCCTTTTGAAGTGCGAATAAAACATTTTAAAATTTAAGATTGTCATCTCTAATATTGCTTAATTCTAATTGTCCTTCAAATAAAATAAACCAAGTGTCTAAGCTCTATGGAGGGCGAGTAGTTTTTTTTGAGTTATTTTTTTAATTTTATTTTATTATTTATATTATATTATTGGTTTAGAGAGGAAAAGGGGGTGTGCGGAGCACATGTTAAATAGGGAGCCCTTTTCTAATATTTATTTAATTATTATTTTATTTATTTAAATTATTTGTTCTATATAGAACGGGGTGCAGTGCACCTGGTACACCTTGTATTTATTAATTGGGGGCGATCACTGTTGGCTCTGAGGCATTGCATGGGATTGGCTTCCTCATTTTCGTTCTGAAAAACCCCGGCTTGGGATTACAAAACATAAACTATATATTTGGGATATTTTATAAGCTGCTTGCGAATTACAAGAGAGTGCAGCGCAAATAAAATAGACGAAGTAAATCGTTATAGCTTATGTCGCTTAAACACCAAGCTTGGGGACAATCCTCCCAAAATTGAGGTAGCTTAAAAGATTTAGTTAAATTAGATCTAAAGTTATCTCGACCTATGAATGAATGTCTTGGGTAATGTTGAAATCTAAAGTATGTGTTGTATTTACAACCCTACCAACCATGGCTATCCACTTTCTATCAATTTCTTATCGGCCATCCACGCCATCCCTATTTTTTTCTTCTCCATACCAACACCAACGCATATTTATGGAAAATTTTTCCCAAACAAAAATCAGCTAATTTTTCACTACTGCTATTACGATGAGTTTGAATGAAACAATATGATTACCATCATGGAGCCAAAAATAATAGCAAAGGGAAATATAACAGCTGCTTATTTAAATTAAATCTGCTGTCAAAATCAAAAGAAAAAATTCACATTCTAAGAAAATATTTGATTTTTTTTGATTTATGGTAAGGAACATTATATGAGGCTTTTATTAATATCAGTAATAAACTCTTTCCTTCTATACAGCGCAACTATATAGATAGTCACATTTGCAGCAGAGAAGCGGATAAAAAGACAATACGGCAAGCACTACGAGTCGGTAAATCATTTTTAAACTCTTGATTGGGAACGTCGTCGGCTGTAAATGGGGTAAAGCTAAGACGTTGCTAGCAACATTCAATATAGTCGGCCGGTTATAAGTTAGGCGCAAATAGTGTAGTAGCCGATTATGAATAATAAAATCTGGAAAAGCTGTCAGACTAGAAAAGAACCAATAGTACCATGCTGAGTGGTAAAGAACATGGAAAGATGTCCAACAACCCCTTCCTACTGAATTTTTGTAAACATCGAATGATAGCCGAGCAGTCAACAGATTGGAACAGATCTACCATTGGGGTGAATAAGGTAACATCTAAAAAATTAATGTTTAGAACTGGCATAATATAACTCATTTTTTTTAAGATATGCTGCACATGTGCATTGATGGGCTCTCAACGACATCTGCGCAGAGTTAGTCGTTTGGTAGCTTATACGCTGTGAAGGTAGTCATGCAAGCAAAACAACCACCTATAGCTGCAATGCGCAATGCGTTCAAAGAGAAAACCGAGTTAAACTTTTCGTTTTCCAGACTATACCAATCATCTCTTAAAGTAATCCTCGGAGAATACTCTTTCACCGGTCGATAGCACTAGTTTTCAAATTTGTGTTTGTATATACATAATTTCTAACGATGTTTAATAAGGATAAATGGTTGGTTCAGTAAATAAAAAATTGCGAAACACGCGTTTTGTAAATTATTGGACATTTTTTGGGTATTTGGAAATGTTTGTTCAGAACGGCAACTCTGCCAGTGCCTAAAAGTATGCAGCCTCCACTGTGCTGTGAGGTTTGTTTTGGGAAATTTCTTAGTTAGAACGGGGTAGACATATTTTTTCTTACGGCGTTTATGAATGTGTGCGAGGGTGATGCAAGGTTACACGTACACGAAATGTACATGGGGAAAGTGGATAATATCTTCACGCCGCCCATACAAAACTATCCATTTTTTTATCTTCATTTGCTTATAGTTGGTAGGGAATGTTTTGATTTTTTGTAGCTTTAGCAGTGCGTGTTCGTATTGGGGAACGAGAAAGCATATTGATACCAATATTTGTTTGGAGGAAAAGTTTACAAAATAAATCATAGAATCGTATTAGTTAAAATAATAAATAATGAATAACATATATAAAACGTAATAATCACAAGAAATAAAAATAATTATGTAATTATATTACCCAAATAAATATAATTGTTGGTTGTTTGACTTGATTGCTAAATATGATAAATAATGACTTTGAAAATTGGATGGATGTAAATCATGATGATTAAAATTAATTGTTGGAAAATGAAAATTAAGTTGATTGTATTAGTAATATCACAGCAACACTACAATGTAGGGTCATTTATATATAGTTCTTATAACATACTGCAGTCATTCGATAAATTATTGAGTATCTTTAGAATCAATATTCATAAGTGAGATGAAGGTTAAACTAAATGCAACTAAAAGCCAAATAATTATGTAGAATATGTCGTACAGTTTTCTTCATAGATGAGTGATAAATAAGTTGAAATATTTAAATATTCAGATCTCATCTAAGTTAATTTAAAAATCACAGATTAAAATTGATTGTAGTTGTTAACCAGGATGGATTGGTATATCAAATTTTCGAAATTTTGCTGATGTTAGATTGTTATGAATCTTCGTTTTGTATGAATTATGTATGTAGATTTGTTGTATAACATCATTTAAGTTTTACAGGAACAATATTCACATTGATTGTTAAATGTAACAGGAACTATGTTTACAGGATCGCCAATTTGTGTTACCAATAAATTAATAAATTTTTATAAAAATTATTTATTTCATATCATTCACATTCAAGAAATTGATAAATAATAATCACCCTATTTTTAAAATTTTCATTTTTTAAACAACTAAACAAAATGTGAAAAGTATTCATGAAAGGAGCTCAAGGCCAAGAATAATAATTTTTCACTTTTTGAATTTTTATGAAAATTATTATTGTTTTTAATTTTTAATAATCATGTTTAAATAATTATTAAAAGTCTTTTGATTGAATACAGTAGGAAAAATGTTTTGAGACAACTGCCATAGCTTTTCTTATAGATCCATTTCGGAAGCTGCTAAGCTTCTTCATCAGAGAAATTTTGGCACGCATTGCTAACCATTAAGCTAACAATACGCTGGTTTTGATGTTATCTAAACTCCTAGTTCTATTCTGCTTTGCCATATGCATGAACCCCTTCCTCCATTTGACAGTTGGTTACCTTTAATACAACTTAGACATATTTACAAGGCATTTCATGTTGATTTGTAAGGAAATTTCTCATCTTAACTGTTCAAATTTAGTCTACATCTGTCTATGGTTCGGGATATACGTCGCCCTTTAACAAATCAAAATTTAGTTGATGTCTTCAGGAAAATTAACACGAGTTCTAAACACTTCGAAAATATAAAATTGAAGGAAGTACAAACTGTGTTTTTGGGTTTTTGTATTTCATACTTGAGGTCTGTCAGCAATTCCTTCTCAACTTGAAATTCAATAGAAATTACGAAATTTATCGAAATTATCTACAAAACTGCGATAAATTTCGGTATTTCTATCTAATTTTCCGTTTCGACGGAAGTGCTGATGGAAATTTCAAAGCGTTGAGCTTAAAAATTATATGTACAAAATTTAGAACATATAACCCCATATAAGTGATGTTTTCTAAAAATATTGAAGCAAATGCGATATTGTATAATTGGTTATAGCATTTCAATTCACGGAACGCACGCGTCCTACCCGAGACGATTACCAGATGTGCTGCTGCTATATCTACTAAAACGGTGTCAAATACTGTACTTAAGCGCTATGGCTTTTGAAAATATTTCCACTGTTAGGAGTGCACACACATATACATATGGCTTTTGAAAATTAATAAGACGTTAATTTTGAAGTTCTGCGTATTTCTCAATGTGAGCTCGACGCCGGTTACCATTTTGGAAATTTAAATACATTTTGCGGGATAAAATTACATATTCAAGATTTGGTGGTTTTCTGGCTTTTTTCCTTAACCACAATTTAGACATATTAAAAAAGCCATTTCATATTGATTTTTCAAGAAGTTTCTCATCATAACGGGTCAAATTTAATCTACATCTGTTTAGGGCTCGAGTTTGTGCTTACCTTGAGTCCTATATTATTTGAAAAAAGTAAATTAAAAATAAAAAAATACATAAAACTATGTACGCATTTGAGTTTTTGAGACACTTATAACATGCGTTGCTGCTATATGTACAACGCAACAGTCAAATACTGTAGTTAAGCGTTATGGTTTTATGCAGAAAACTTTAATTGATTATTACAAATAAATGAAGCATTATTTGTTAAATATAATATGCGTATGCACCGCTCCTGACCCATACGAATATATTCATATACATTTTATAGGAATTTATGCATGCTCAGATATAGATATAGCCTGGCAATTGATTGTATGGAACAAATTTTGGCCTATTAAAAATAAAAAAATCATTAAAATAGGCTTAAATTATAAGAATAAGTACATTTTATTTTGCTTGAGCAGGAACAAAACTTTTAAATGATTTAAATACGTAATACAAACATACTGTATGAATGAATAAACAAATAAACGATGTCAACAAAATCAATTACCCAAAATGTAAACATCTAAGATATATTTTTGTAAGTTTAACGAGCTCAAGACCAGTTGATAATAAATCTTAGTTAATTATTATTATTTTTGATTAGAGGAAAAATTTAAAGCAACACACAAAACATATACAGCCTGCAGCTATAGTACTAGTTTTGCTATTTCAGAGGATCTTGTGGAGAATCGAACCACTCACTCTGATTGCAAGCGCAGCCGCCTAACCCATAGGCTATTCTTCGTGTAGTTTTTCAAGCTGTTTAATTCAAGTTTTCCTCTAATTGTTGTTTGTTATCTGACACCGGTATAGACCATATTTTAGACATTCTCTGTCTATATGTAAATCATGGATGCTGTACTTTGCTTTTGTACATTCTTCTTTCTATTTTTTTTTAATAATAATAATTAACTAAGAATTATTATCAACTGGTCTTGAGATCGTTAAACTTACAAAAATATGTAAAAATGAACAGACCATAAAACCAACAACAAAACACATTTAAAATATAGAGTAACTTGAAAATCTTATCCTTACAGGAGTTTGCCCCGGGTTTAAAACCTTCTGCCAATTGCGAATTGTGCGAACATCTAAAACGCTGGAAGCATGCCGTCCGTCTATCACAACGTGGTCGATCTGGTTGCGTGTTTTCCGATCGGGGACAGCCATGTAGCCTGATGGATCTTATTGTGCATAAACCTAGTGCTGGATATGACCATGTTTCGGGCACCGGCGAACTCGATCAGCCGGAATCCATTTGGCTAAGTCTGATCGTGGAGACTGAACTTCCCGACAGCGGGGCCAAATACACCCTCCTTACCCACCCTGCCGTTAAAGTCGCCAAGCACGACTTTGATATCATGACGGGGGCAGCACTCGTATACTTCTTCCAGGCGCTCGTAAAATGCATCCTTTTCCACGTCGTCCTTCTCTTCCGTCGGTGCATGAGCGCAGATAAACGATATGGTGAAAAATCGTACTTTTATGCGGATTCCGGCGAGACGCTCGTTCACGGGTGTGAACGACAGTACTCGGTGACGGAGCCCCTCTCCCACCACAAATCCCAAGCCGAATCTGCGCTTGTCTTCATGCCCACTCCAGTAGATGTTGCAAGGTGTTTTGATCGTGTTTCCTCGACCCGTCCATCGCATCTCTTGTATGGCGGTTATGTCAGCTTTTGCTTTCCTCAGGACCTCAACCAGCCGGGCAGCGGCACCTTCCCCATTAAGGGACCGGACATTCCAGGTACATTCCCTTATCTCGTAATCCTTATTATTTGCGGGTGTTGTCATCTAAAAAAGGGGTTCTCATATCCGAGGCTTTGTTGTTGAATTTCATTGGAACGTTGTTTTATGTGGTGAGTCCCAAACCCAACGCACAACCCGTTTCACGGGAGGTTGAATTCAATTACACGTTTGTATAGCGAGCCGCTTGATCCAAGAAAGACGCCCCCTTGCAGCCGCACCACAAGGTAATCACCTTGATGTTTGAATCCCCCAGCAAGCCCTTAAACCGATTATGTCGGAGTGGCCTTACCAGGTTGTCGCCTTCTCACGTTTAGCTCACCACCAAACTGGTGTTCGGTGGTGACCCAGAGGATACTTGGGCGCAAAGCCCAGAAGTAGTGAGCTGCTTGAACCGCATGCAAAAGAATCGCTCTGGCCATTCCCAGGTGAATGGCGATCTGAAACTTCCCCCACTTGCGTGGACTTCTGCACACGGTCCCATCCTCCTGCGAAAGTTATTCCAATTGCCAAAAAGCCATCGGCTGTTTTGCCAATGGATTTTCAGCCTATAGTTGTGGTCCAGATCACTAAACACCTTAACAAGAATAACCTTCCAAAGGAATTCCAGTCTGGTTATAAGGCCCGACATAGTTGTGCAACGGCTTTATTCAAGGTAATCGAAGATATCTGCCCTGCTATGACAGGGGTGGTCTGACTGTGTTGACACTTTTAGACTCTTTTGAAGCCTTTGACACAGTTGATCATTCCATACTTTTTCTTAAATCGGAACATTACTTTGGATTATCTGCAAGTGCCTTACTCGAAAGCATCTTAAAAATCGGTGGCATAAGGTAGTAGTTAAAAGTGGTTCCTCTGAGACGATCTCAGGGATTCATACTTGGACCAATTTTGTTTGGTATGTTTATCAGTGATATTACTCATTGTTGTAAGAGTGTTTCGATACATTTATATGCTGACGATGCACAAATATATTTGTGTCGTACAATTGGCTTATTAAATGCTTTGGTGTTCAGGATTAACGAGGATCTAGAAACCATCTCTTCATGGGCGACAGAAAATAATTTTAATCTAAATGCTACCAAAACTAAGGCCATTTGTATTTCTCATTATATGCAACTTGTAAAGAATTTGCCAGTCCAGTGCCGGTTGTTAGTAGTCTAGGGTTAGTGGCGGCGGATGAAAAAAAATGTTGAGACACAAAAGAAATTTTGTTTTAAAAATGTACGCAAAATTCACAAAAATTCCAAGAAATTTTATTTTTTTACACAATTTTTAGAATTTTTTGGAGTATGCAGTTTTGTAGTTCATTAAATTTTAATATAACAATGTATCAATCTTAAAGTCTTGACACATTTTTTGCAATTTTTTTTTCGAAGAGCTAAAGTGTTTTCTTTCACATAAAAGAAATTGCTTTCATAACCTTGTATTGAGGAAAATATAGAAATCGCAAAGAAAATGTTAGGGTTTTTTAACCTGGGAACCAGCATTAAGCTGAAGTTATTGGTACGTTTGTCGTATCGCTGTAGACGTATCCTTAACGTAAGAGAAAAACCAACATGCAATTGGTAGGTAAGGTTACTTTGCGGATATGGAATTACGATACAGCACCAATAATCAATTGCCTTGTTTCTCATAAGGGTGGTCGAATCAGCTGTTTTATAAGGTTACCGATAACGCACCAATAACTTGAGCTTTACCACCAACAATAATGTCAGCCTAGAAATCAAACTAAGAATCACTCACGCAAACAAGTGCTACCTCTGACTGAGTTGGCAATTGAGAAGTAAAGTCCTCTGTTGAAGAACGAAAATAAATAAGTCACTTGTCGTACCCGTTCTGGTTTATGGTGCAGAACCTTTCATTGACAACATCTGATGAGGCGGCTCTGGGCGTATTCGAGAGAAAGATTCTTTGGAAGTTTTACGGACCCTTACGCGTTGGCGACGGCGAGTACCAAAGAAGATTTAATGATGAGCAATATGAGCTATATACAGCCCCCGGCACAGCCCAAAGAAATAAAACCCAACGTCTTAATTGACCAGGCCATGTTGTGCGAATTAATGAAGATGTTCCGGCCCAGAAGGTTGCAGATGAAGAGGTAGACCACCACTCCGATGGAAGGACGAAGTGAAGACCGATTTGTGACCCCGTGGTGTTTCCAATTGGCAGAAAGACTTCACGAGTGGCTAGCTATGGTAAAGAAGGGTTGAAGAGGTGAATTCTACTGTAGAAGTGGGAACAGGGAGAGAGCAAAAATTTGTAGCAATTTGTATAAGTTATGAAAATGCAGTTTTTGCGGAAGATTATGTCACTTTAAGAACCTTCTATATAAATTGGTTTCGGCCAATATATTTTGGTTTTGAACAAGTGGTTCATAAAATTCCGCAAGCTTGAATACATTTTTGTCATTTTCTTCTCTGTGGTTTGTTGAAAAACTGAAGCGAAATCTCTGAAGATCGTTTTATGTTGAGGGAATCGACTATCTATTACCATTATTATATGATCAAAACAGTAATCTTGAAATAAACATCTACGTTACAAGCTTTCACTAAATTTGAATCGGTTCTATTTGATTTCAATATCCATGTCACAAGTTCTGAACAATTTTTTAGTCATTTTCGTCAGAACGATTATCCACTAGAAGCCCCAAGTCTATCTTTATTGGTTGAAGTTTATTACACAAAGGCAGAATGCATTGTGTTAACAAAGATGCTAAAAGACTGCGTTTATTATTTTAAAAAAATAACTTTTTATGTTGACCTAATATACTCGTATATATATAATACTAAGCAATAGAGAAAATGTTGAAATTTTCTTAATTTTGATCCTTTCACATAACAAAACTGACACCATAAATGTATCAATAAATGCTCATAATTGACACTACCCTGGCACTTTATTATAAATACTAATATTTAATAGGTCCTAAAACTGCAAATCCAATTTTTTTATAAAAATTCGGATTAAAGAAAGTAGAATTTTGATAAAACTTGGTTAAATTTTCCTTGATTTGAACAAAGTGTGTAACTTGTGCTTGAATGTTTTTTATTAGATAATGGGCTATACTTTTATAAAAAACGTGTAAACAATTCTCGTCGCTATCTTGTTTCCGATTAAATTATTGAGCCTGCCTAATTTAGTATTTTCAGACCGCCTTAATTCGGATTTTTTAAGACGTGAGAAATAAGGGTGTAGAGTTTTAGTTTAGCAATATCAGACCTCGAAAATTACGGTATTATTTCGATCTGTTATTACTACCAGAACCAATGTGTACGCATACCTCGAAACCGGTTTTATCGTGTTGAAAGCCTTATGAATTTTGTAAAAGGTCTGAAAAGAAGCCTATATGTCGCAGATGTATAGCCGCATTAAACTTGTTTCAGAAATAAACATTGGGTATAACTGAGGTGTGTAAGAGTGGAACTGTTATGCTCGGGCTAGTTATAGAAATACCATTGCATGGTTTGACGAAGTGGTTTTGCAAAATTATAGTCGCAGTCGCCTTATAACGGTTGTTTGCATGAGTTTGTTAACTTATTCTCATTCTATCGTAAAACGCCGCGTGGTAAACAGTTGTCGGGAGTGGAAAAAGGATAAATTTTGGCGCTGAGTGAAGAAAAATTTTCCTTTCGTCAAATTGGCAAAAAATTGCAAGAAGTGATAAAGTGGTGAGGAATTTTTTAAAAAATCAAGATAGCTATGGCTCAAAAAATCGCGATCGTGGTCGGAAAGGTATTCTAACAGATTATGAGAAAAGAAAAGTTTTGAAGTCAGCGCAAAACTCGACCAAAAGCTTGCGCGATATGAAATTAGAACTTAACCTTCAAGTTTCGGTGTCTACAATACACAGAGCTCTAAGGAAAAGCAGACACATTAAGTTCTGTAAAATGAAGCCAGCCCCTCGACCTACCAAAAATCACAAGCTAAAACGATTGGACTTTGCTCGAAAAAATTTGCAACGAAATTGGAATCAGTTTGGCCCTTTTGGTGTTGATCAAATTTTGTGCAGTTTAATTTATTTTTCTATTCTTTCCGGTGATATTTTCTGACGAAAAAAAGTTTAATTTGGATGGACCTGACGGCTTTAATGGCTACTGGCGCGATTTAAGACGAGAACCCAGGTTTTTTTCGAAACGGAACTTCGGCGGTGGCTCATTAATGGTATGCGGAGCTGTTTCCTTCTACTCGAATGACCTCAGAGGAGTACATTAATGTTCTCCAAGCCAACTTATGCCCATTTTTGGAAGAGCACAGTGAAGAAAGTCTTATTTTTCAACAAGATAACGCGGCTTGTCATGCTTCCCGAAGAACATCCGCTTGGCTACGATACCACAACGTCCAAGTTATGGAATGGCCATCGCTTTCTCCTGACCTAAACATAATGGAGAATGTTTGGCACGCCCTCGTGCGTAGCGTTTATGGAGAAAAATATCCAATATTCCACCAAAGAAGAGCTCCAACAAGCTGTACTCCGCTCCTGGGAGGCTCGCAGCCAAGAACGAATTCAAACCCTTTTTGACTCTATGCCAAATAGGATTTCCGAACTCATAGAAAAACACGGAGGGCCTACGCATTATTAACAAAACAATTAGGTTATGAAAATAACAAAATAAATGTGTATTATTTGATTGCGCCTATAATTATGCAATACCAGTAGTTTAAAGAGTATAGTTGTTTTTGTAAAAAGTGTTGATGTTGTTGTTTTTTATTATGTGTGGGATTTTTCTAAACAGGAGGCTTATGATAACCAAATGTTTGTTCAAATTATTTGTACCCAATGGTTGTTTCTTAGTAAATTTCAGTGCGGCTATATTTCTGCGAAGGGGTGTATTCAAACGCATAATCCACTAACCGATAATTTCATATATTCATAAAACTGCCCTTAGTCATTAGTCAAATAAGAAAATTATAAATCAGAAAAAAAGAGTACTTCATCCCCCAATCGCTCCCCTGGCTACGCCACTGTCTAGGGCTAAAATTAAACTCGCATCTTGGTTGTAATGATCATATTAACTACATTTTATCAATGCAGCTGACTTTGCTCCTTCAAATCTAAAACGAATGTTTCTTTTAAAATCCTTGACCGCGGTCTTACAAACTTCCTAAACTATCGCAACTTAATTCTCTTAAAAAAATTAGTTTATAAAAAGTAACCAGAATACCTATTCCGAAATGTATGCTTTGCGAAGTCTGACAGAACCTGTAACCTCATCGTTCCCCGCTATAAATATCTCTCACCATCAAGAACGTTTTTCACCAGTACTATCAAACTATGGAACTCATTACCAAAAAAATGAACGCAATACATTGCGCTTTAAGTTGGCTTTGTTGGAATTTTTTTTTATATACGAAAAATGATTCTCAAACTATCTTAGTTTAATCTACATTGTGGGTTCTATGAACTTTATTACCTTCATAATACTATTGTTACACATGCATTATTATAAATCTATATTCATATTGTGATGTACTTTAAGACACTCACTTGTACAAAATGGTTAAATAAATTGAAATTGAATCAATCGGCCGGAGGTTGAACCATTAAACTTGCCAAAATCTTGTTCACCTTGGCAAATGAGCTATGTGATTATCCGTCAGTCCCAGTCCGCTTTGCTGAAGTTGATAAAAGTACGGCGTTCCGATGTAATGAAGTAAATAGGTGGCTCCATAGATAGAAATAGATAGTCAGAAGCTAATGGAAATATTGGCAAGCAGTCGATTTTAAGCCCTGTGAGTACGATAGATATGTCTCTCCGCTCATTGTAAGTTGTGCTTGTCTTCCACTATCCACTAGCAGGTTTGAGTGAATGTTAGCATGGGGTGCGTTAAAACGCCGAGGAATAAATGGTTATCCCCTCCAACAACGCACCAACATCATTGTGATATGCCTTCGGGCAAAATGTAACAGGAGGAATATATAAGTAAATGTTAATAATTTGCAGATCGACATGACCAGACCGGACCACACTATACCTTGGTATTCTAAGGTAGTATAAGGTCGAATCGGAGAGAAAGAGCTTATACTATTCAGTGTGATGTGTGGTGAACGCGAGACCTCCCTCACTACTGCTGGAACGGTCTTTACGCTGTACATTGTACCCATCAAAAGTACGGAGGTCGGATCTTATGTTCAGTTCAGTATCTTCGATCGCAGTGATTTGGATGTTGTTTCGCTTCATTAATTCAGTTATCTCCGCGATCCAGCCAGCTGATCCATTGCAATTAAGCGATACGATATTGAAGTACTTCCCAAAGAAGGTTTTACTAATGTGGGCAGTCCTTTGCCAGATACGGATCCGGTACAAGCACCACCACCAGCCCAACTGTCGTGGTAGTGATATCTGTGACCTCGAAACCGGGAGTTTAGTGGCCTCTTATGACAAACATACCTACCTCGGGCATACCCTGCTTACTTAGTTCAGTTTACTTAGGTACTTTCCACTGACTGAACTGGTGGTGTTGCCAACCCATTCATCCAACCATATTCTGCATAGAAGCTAATAAAGTAGCATCTTCAACTCCTGGTCGCCGCTCTTGAATAGCTCAGTTCGCAATTCATTGTGAGGGCCGCAATCCGCATGCTTTGGATCCCCTCAAGACATGTACATACAGCTGTGTTCAATATAAAAGTAGTGAAGTTAAAATTGATATCGTTCGACAAAATAGGAAAAATCTGTGATTTTAATAATTTGTTTTTAAAATATAGCGAATTCCGTAACAGGACTCGCATAAAAAGAAATTTCAAAGTTTACACAAAGTTCTGGAAAGTAAATTAAACTTTCGCAAGTTAATATCAAAAAAACACAGCTTCTTTTTATTTGGACGAAAGATATCCAATTTAATTTCACTACTATTATATTGAACACAACTGTATATACTTTTGAATTTTGAAGTTTATCATGAATTATAAATTATTTTCCATGCAATACATTGAATTTGTATATTTTTGACATTATGTACATGAACTACGTACGCCCTTTTCCCAAAATCTCATATCTAATATGTATATGTGGCGGCAACCACATATTAATTTTAATATAAATCATTACAATTTATTCTAAACGTTCACTCCAAGGTTAATATTAAATGCGTACAACTAAGGGTTAAGTTATCCTAAATTCTACTTCACATTATTATTCTAATTACATATTTCGCTATAGCATACTAACGCTATCTCTTTCACTAATATAAATTAAGCTATTATAACAATTATTATTATATTTGACAATAACAAGAAATCACCTGATGTTCCTGTTTACTTATAAGAAGAATTTCGGCAAACTGCAAAGTCAGTTGAATTTGACTATTGCCTCGTGCGGACGCATATTGAATTAATAAAGTTAATTTCCCTACATTGGTGACCCCGACGACCTCCGAAGTACTCTTCAGCTAACAAGAATAGATCACACAATCGAAGGTTACCCCTACAAAAAGTCACACCACAATCATCAGCCGCAAAAGAGTGGTCGGAGGATATTCTTAGCCAGTATTGAATATTAATTTTTCCAAATTCTGTTGATACGATATGCCAACCGAGGATGAGACACCGCGTATGTCGAAACCGACAATGTTTTTGGGCAACAACACAAGCCATGCAACAATTCGTGTGCCAAGTTTCAACCAAGATAAGCCGGCACTTTGGTTTGCACAGCTGGAATCGCAGTTTCGGAATCATAATGTTTCAGAGGAGGTTGATATATTCCACCATACGATCCCACTAATAGATACGCGCATTGCAGCAGATGCTGAAGACATCATATTAAAACCACCGGTCGACAAGCCCTATCAAAAGTTAAAGGCATCGTTAATCGCATGCTATTCGAAATCCAGAGAAGCAAAACTCCTTCAACTTTTGGACGGGGAGCGTTTCGGCGACAGAACTCCCTCTCAACATCTTCGACACCTACGTGGTTTACTTCCTGACATAAACGAGGAGGTTTGGAAAGCCAGGTGGCTCTCACACCTGCCAGACCAAATGCGCGCATGTTTGGTTGCACAACGCACAGCCGAACTCCAAGAATTGTCCGAAGCAGCGGACCGCCTGCATGATGTACTCAGACCGTCGCCTGGCACACAGGTTGCTGCAACATCGATTGCAAACACTCAAAGCTTCTTACAGTCAGACGTAGAGCAACAACTAACTAAAATTACAAAATGTTTGCAGAAGTTGTCAGACAATCAACAAGCGACTGGACGTAGCCGCTCACGTTCACATACCAACATGAGCCGGTCAAATTCCCCAGCTAATCCAGCCGGCACCACATGCTGGTACCATAAAAAATTCGGCAACCTCGCTCATAAATGTACACCTGGCTGCAATCATGTGGGAAACGAGTCAAAGAGACGTTAGCGGCGAAAAGCGCCTCTCTCCCACCATCATACCGCTTCTTCATAACTGACGAACCTCTTGCACCCAGTTTCTAGTGGACACGGGCTCCGAAGTCTCCGTTTATCCTCACAAAGGAAATTCTACTACGAAAATGGCGACCGGGTTTCAACGCATCGCAGCAAACGCCCATTAATACATTTGGCGTCATAACAATCAATTTAATCATCGGTCTTCGAAGAGCATTAACTTGGCGTTTCATTGTGGCAGACGTCTCCCGTCCGATTATAGGCGCTGATCTATTATCTCACTACGGCCTCCTCGTTCCTACTAACCGCGGGCAAAACTAGGAGCGTAGATGTGCAGTCAATAAAACTGCAGCAACCAAAGCAACCATCAGTATTTTGGCATGTGGGAAACGAGTCAAAGAGACGTTAGCGGCGAAAAGCGCCTCTCTCCCACCATCATACCGCTTCTTCATAACTGACGAACCTCTTGCACCCAGTTTCTAGTGGACACGGGCTCCGAAGTCTCCGTTTATCCTCACAAAGGAAATTCTACTACGAAAATGGCGACCGGGTTTCAACGCATCGCAGCAAACGCCCATTAATACATTTGGCGTCATAACAATCAATTTAATCATCGGTCTTCGAAGAGCATTAACTTGGCGTTTCATTGTGGCAGACGTCTCCCGTCCGATTATAGGCGCTGATCTATTATCTCACTACGGCCTCCTCGTTCCTACTAACCGCGGGCAAAACTAGGAGCGTAGATGTGCAGTCAATAAAACTGCAGCAACCAAAGCAACCATCAGTATTTTGGCATCTCCTTAACGAGTTCCCTAAGGTTACACGTCCTGATGGAATTACTGTTCAAATATCACATGCAACGAAGCACCACATAAAAACAACACCCGGTGTTCCAGTCAGTAGCCGCGCTCGTCGCCTAGCTCCCGACCGTCTAAGAATCGCGAAGTCTGAAAATGATCCAGTTGGGCATTGCAAGACCGTCAGACAGTCCATGGTCATCTCCACTGCACCTCGCACCCAAAAAGTCTGGCGAATGGCGTCCATGTGGCGACTACCGACGCCTTAATGAGCGTACTATACCAGACCGGTATCTTAGAAATGTGTTTGAGCCAGGTGGCTCTCATACCTGCCAGACCAAATCCCCATGTTTGGTTGCCGAACGCACAGCCGAACTTCACGAATTGTCCGAAGCAGCTGACCGCTTGCATGATGTACTCAGTCTGTCACCTGGCACACAGGTTGCTGCAACATCGATCGCAAACACTCAAGGCGCCTTGCAGTCAGACGTAGAGCAACAACTAACTCAAATTACAAAATGTCTGCAGAAGTTGTTAGATAACCAACAAGCGACTGGACGTAGACAATCACGTTCACATACCAACAGAAGCTGGCCAAACACCACCGCTAATCGAGCTGGCACCACATGCTGGTACCATAAAAAATTCGGCAACCTCGCTCAAAAATTTTTACCTGGCTTCAAACATGTGGGAAAGGGGTCAAAGAGACGTAAGCGGTGGAAAGCGCATCTCCCACTATCATACCGCCTCTTCATCACCGACCGAGCCTCTCGCACCCAGTTTCTAGTGGGCACGGGCTCCGAAGTCTCAATTTATCCTCACAAAGAAAATTCTACTACGAAGATGGCGACCGGCTTTCAACTCATAGCAGCCTAAGGTACGCCCATTAATACATTTGACGTCATAACAATAACCTTAAGCATTGGTCTTCGAAGAGCATTAACTTGGCGTTTCATTGTGGCAGACGTCTCCCGTGTGATCATAGGCGCTGATCTATTGGCTCACTACGGCCTTCTTGATGACGTGACCCCGTGGCTACTAACCCTGGGCGCAATCAGAAGCGGAGACGTGCAGTCAATAAAACTGCAGCAACCAAAGCAATGACCAATATTTATGCATCTAACAGGTGGCGCAAAAGTAAGCTTCCGATGTTCAGCATATCGGTTGTGGCACGTGCAGTGTGTGCTGTTGCACCGTCTTGTTGGAACCCAATTCATCAAGTTGCGGCAAAAAGAACTCGTTGATCATTGCTCTGTAGCGCTCACCATTCACAGTAACCGTTTGGCCCCGACCGATTATTGGTCAAATAAATAGTCAGCAATATTCCGCGTGCTGGAGCAGTGTAGCGTAACATTGTTTATTAACGTGTATTTCGCATGTGTTTACTACACAAATGTCAAAACAGAACTGACTTTAGGGGCCAATCGCAAAATTTATAGCATTTTCTGATAGGAGGATTACTTTTGCGCAGTAACCGTTTTTCACCGACCGATTATTGGTCAAATAAATAGTCAGCAATATTCCGCGTTCTGGAGCAGTGTAGCGTAACATTGTTTATTAACGTGTATTTCGCATGTGTTTACTACACAAATGTCAACACAGAACTGACTTTAGGGGCCAATCGCAAAATTTATAGCATTTTCTGATAGGAGGATTACTTTTGCGCCACCTTGTACTTGCCTCATTTCTGAGGCTAACATGCCATGATGGAATTCCAACAACACCCGGTTTTCCAATCAGTAGACAGATCGATGCCTCAAAGATTTCACTGCCAATTTAGACGGTACGTCATGCTACTCAACCATAGATTTAATACGAGCTTTCAACCAAATTCCTGTAGCTGAGGAAGACGTACCGAAAACGGCAATCATCACACCGTTTCGCCTCTTTGAATTTCCATTCATGACCTTCGGTCTTCGAAACGCTGCCCAAATGTTCCAGCGTTTTATAGATGAGGTGACTCGGGACTTGGCGTTCGTTTTCGCATACATCGACGATTTGTTAGTGGCATCCGCAAACGAAGCCGAGCACCAACAACACCTGCGTTTTGTGTTTGAACGCCTTCAACAGTATGGCTTGGTAATAAATACAACAAAAACTAATTTGAGTCTAAAAGAGGTCGAATTCCTTGGTCACACTATTTCTGCTCACGGCACAAAACCACTCACAGCTAGAGTTCAAGCAATTATCGACTACCCTCGACCATCAACCATTACTAAGCTTCGTAACTTCTTAGGAACAATCAATTTCTACCGCAAATTTATTCAGCGTGCAGCAGCTCTAAGCTACTCAAAGGTGCAAAATTTTTTGGACAACATCACTCGAAAACCCATTTTCAGAATGCAAGCAGGCTCTTGCAGAAGCAACACTATTGGCACACCCCAATGATAACACGGAATGGGAAATTTTCGCAGACGCATCCGAGTGTGGAGTCGGTGCTGCTCTCAAACAACGCAATGGTGACCACTGACAACCGCTTGCTTTCTTTAGTCGCAAACTTTCAGAATCTGTGCCAAAGCGTGGCAATTCCGAAGGCTAGACTTTATGAGTCAGTTCACGAGTGACATCAGGCACATTCCTGGCGCTAATAACATAGTTGCTGATGCGCTCTCCCGAGTGGACGCAATCCATACAGCGGTTACCTCCGAAGAGCTGGCGCAGGCTAGGGCCAATGACACAGAGATTCAAAAGCTACGAAAAATAAGAAGCAATCCCACGGACGTCACGCTCTACTGTGACATATCGACAGGCACAGCTCGTCCTTTCTTTCCACAACCATTGAGGGAACGCACGAATATTTGACACACTCCACCCAGTTTCACACCCAGGTCGTCGAGCATCGAAGCACCTCATAACAAGTAAGTTCGTTTGGCCATCAATAAACAAGGATTGCATCAGATGGGCAAAAGCATGTGTTCAATGCCAGCGCAACAAAATTGCACGCCATACAGTCTCACCGATCGCAACCTTTCAACCACCTTCAAGCCGCTTTGAGCATGTCCACATAGACTTGGTAGCGCTTCCGCTGTCAAAAGGGCACACCAAGTGCCTCACGATAATTGCTCGCTTCACTCGTTATCCAGCTGCCGCACCGCTCTTCGATGGCACAACCGATCGGGTAGCACACGCACTTATGCTAACGTGGATTTCATATTTCGGTGTTCCACTCGCATACCCACCGACCTGGGAGGGCAATTTGAGTCAGATCTTTTCAAAAAAACTCTTTGACCTCCTCGGTTTCAAACACCAACGTACAAGCAGTTACCATCCACAATCAAATGGGCTTATCGAACGTTTTCATCGTCAATTTAAAGCATCTCTTCTCTGGCACGGCGAATGTTGACACGATGCACTGCCTGCAGTTCTCCTTGGGTTACGTGCTGTTTTCAAAGCAGAAATCAAAACTACACCAGCAGAAATCGTTTTCGGCGAACCAATTCGACTCCCAGGTGAGTTTTTTGCACCATCAAATACAACCGTTGGCGCACCTGAACTCGTAAAAACACTCAGAAAAGCATTCCAAAACCTAACACCTACGCCTGCGTCGGCACATAGCAAAGAGAAAATATTCATTTGAAAGGAACTTGCAAACTCTTCACACGTATTCATTCGCAACGACAGAGTTAAACAATCCTTTTCGTCACCATATGATGGACCATTCCTTGTCTTGGAGCGATTTGACAAATTCTACAAAGTGCTACTTCATGGAAAACCTACAACAATATCTATCGATCGACTCAAACCAGCGTTCCTTTGTAATGGTGATGACTAACATACAAATAGCAGCCTACCAGGGAACAAGCAACTTCATAACAACAACACCGAGCAAAGAAGTCAGAAAAGAGTCCATTTATTTAAAAAAAATTCTTTTTCCCGCAGGGGAGATATGTGACGGCAACCACATATTAATATCAATATAAATCATTACAATTTATTCTAAACATTCACTTCTAGGTTAATATTAAATGCGTACAACTAAGGGTTAAGTTATCCTACTTTCTACTTTACATTATTATTTTAGTTACATATTTCGCTATAGCATACTAACGCTATCTCTTTCACTAATATAAATTAAGCTATTATAACAATTATTATTATATTTGACAATAGCAAGACATCGCCTGATGTTCCTGTTTACTTATAAGAAGGATTTCGGCAAACTGCAAAGTTAGTTGAATTTGACTATTGCATCGTGCGGACGCATATTGAATTAATAAAGTTAATTTCCCTACATATACTCGTATACCATCATATACATATTTGACATTTTGAAAATATTAATCATCCAAACACCAAATTAAAATAATAGTTGCACGATGATGCATATATATTAAAAGCTTGCTAGTCTCCATTCACACATGAATGCGCAATAAGCTGTAGCTAGAACTTCTCAGTATTCACAGAATTCAAAGTCAATGAGTTTGTATTGTACGGGTGAGGTTTGTAGTGAGACAGCGTGGTGTCAGTGTGCGCAGTCTTCTCAACGCTGAAGTAATTCACACGCACAAATACAATGAGATAAGGGTTGTTAGGCGAATAGTTATGTTAGTGCCCACAACGTTTTGTTTTTACGTTGCGTTTCAAAATAGATGGATAAATGCATTTATAAAAACTTAAATGTATATACTATGTACGAATTAAATCTATGAAAAATGTTCTACAGAATATATAATTAAAAAAACAAAATGTTTTTAATGCGAGCAATTTTTTGCTTGAAATGATTTCATTTTTTGTTAAGATATGATGCCACAGCTATACTACCAAGCCTATTTTGGAAGAGGTCTAAAAAAAGTGATTTGAAAAAAGTTTTTCAAAAACGGGGTCGCCCCTCGGCAGTGGTTTGGCAAACTCTCCGAGTGTATTTCTGCCATGACAGGCTTCTCAGCAAAAATTCGTCTCCTTTGTAGATGCCGTTCGGAGTCGGCAAAAAACTGTAGGTCCCACCAATTTGTAGGGAAAATTCAAATCGGCACACCACAAATTGGAAGAGAAGCTTGGCGCAAAAATCTCTTAGGAGGTTTATGATGATATACCTGTTGTATATCGCGCCATAAAGAGAAGAGAGTGAAGTGAGCATACATCGATTTAAAGAAAAATTAATTTAAGTATACTATTGCTTCAGCCTAGTTAAATAAGTATTTAGAAAAATTAATTTAAGTATACTATTGCTTCAGCCTAGTTAAATAAGTATTTAGATTTAAGATATAATATGAATTACTATGATACATAAATGAAATCTTAAAATGGCAAACTTAGGGCCTCATTCTCTGTTGCGAAACTAACGTTCGTTATCAACCTAAATTTAGAAAATATGGGGAAAATATGGTTTAAGATTAAAAAAAAAATTCAGGTTTATAAAGTTAGAATTTATTAACGCTACACACATAACGCTAACCTACTGAGTAGAGTGAAATTAGTTAGCAGCTCAAGCTCAACACAGGTATAAATGTGTGCTCATGTACATATGTATGCGATCAGTTTCTCTCTTTGTGTGTTATAGTTGCATGGGTTTTATCAAACCTCCAGCACCAGCCGCTGGCTTCGGACAACCCTACCGTATTCCTGGTGGAGGAATACGTTAACATCGCTGTTTAGAATCCTTGGGTGTGGAACACCGAGGTAAAGGGTCTCTCTATAAAGGGTTTTTCTGCGTTTTGCAAGCTTGAGGATGGTAAGTCTAGGAGATGCGTTTTGGTAAAATCAAACTACAATGCCTTTCTTGTTTCTTCTAACAGTTTTGCGGGCAGCTGACGGTGTTAAAATAACGAATGATTTTGTATTGCAAGGCTTGTAACGATTTAGTTATGAAAAGTGTTTCTGTATGAAAAACATTAACCTTATGATATGTGCCTGGTGTGCTATGTAAAAATGATAATGCAGTGTGCCTAGGTGCGAAAAAAAACATTTGACACACACTGTGCAATGGTCTCAATTCCTAGTAGATAAGATTAAGACCTAACAAGAGGGAGGTTTCGAGTTCGAGTCGTGGCAGTTCTTTTTATTTTATTTTTTCAACAGTTGTTTAACTTTTTATTTTTATTTTTTTATACTTATTGATTTTAAATAAATACTAATAAAATTAAAAATTAAATTAAACTGTTATTATAGGCTTCGTTTTTTTTTATCGAAATAATTAACGAAAATACATTTTTACCACACATATGGAAACTACATAACGGCACTTTGCATTAAAATTATCATCGAAGGGATACAGAAACGGTCTACTGATCTAGTAGCTTGTAACTGGGGAAATAATTGGAGGGTATCAGATAGGCAGTTCTTTTCTCACCACAGGTTGTGTCTGTTTGATATGGTCCTAAAGTTTTATAATTCCTCACCGAAATTAAGGGAGGGCCAACTGGCAAAGTTCCGTTAAGGTGGAGAGCAACATGTCAGGTAGCCAATCTTTGCAGAAAATTTTGTCAGTGGCGATGGCCATGGGGTCTGTTCTACTAGTTTTAGCAAAAAGAGTATCCTCCCTGGTAGAATTTAGATCTTTTCGATTCAGATAAGAGTCTCGGAGATTATTCAACCTGAGCCGTTTCACTGGCAACTGGGTGCCATACAAGAATAGCCTAAGGTATTACAAAAATGCTATTCGGGAAGCACAAGAAGGATCCTGGAAGGACTTTTGCGTCTATCGACTACACAAAAGAATCTTCGAGAATTGGTAGAATTCTCTCAAAAGAAAAAGGTTGCCCGTCGTTTGCACGGAAAGCACCATACTTCCCCAACTCAATAGGAATGGAGTTAAAGTGCTTGCCTACGTGGACGACGTAGTACTAATAGCATCAGGTCTGTGCACTAACGTGATCAGTGGGCTGATGCAGAGAGCAATATGAATCCCTCGAAGGCGCTATTCACTATAAGGACGTGCGGAATACCTAAGCGTCCGTTTGACCCCTAAGTTGAACTGTAAGCTTACTATGGAGCTATTTACGCCTGTAAAAGAATGTTAGGCAAACAGTAGGGCTTGTACCCAGAAATCACAGCATGCATGTACAAAGCAGTTATTCAACCGATTTTAGCCTACGAGGCAATAGTATGGTGGGAGGCAATCAAGCTGAACTACATTAGAAAATGCTAGGCAAAGTAGGGACACGAAGTTCTATCTGATAAGATACTATATCAATACTTTGTATAAGGCCCCGGTATCGTATCGAATTTTTAGAAAAATGTGGCAATATACAATAATAATAATAATTCAATGCTGGAGAAAATAGTAGAAGCTGCAGAACTTAACCGCGCTGGAACAATATTTTATAAAAGCGTGTAATTGTTGGCGTATGCTGACGATATTGATATCATTGGCCTTAACGACCCCGCCGTAACTTCTGCTTACTCCAAATTAGAAAAAGAAGCGGAAAAAATGGGTTTGGTGGTGAACGAGGGCAAAACGAAGTACCTTCTGTCATCATGTAAAGAGTCAGCGCATTCTCGCGCCTTGGCAACCACGCCACTGTTGGCAGCAATAATTTCGAAATAGTAAAGGACTACGTTTACATGGGAACCAGCATTAACACCAACAATAATGTTAGCCTAGAAATCCGACGAAGAATTACTTTTGCAAACAATTGCTACTTCGGACTGAGTAGGCAATTGAAAAGTAAAGTCCTCTCGACGACCGAAAATAACACTCTACAAGTCACTCATCGCACCCGTCCTGCTATATGGTGCAGAACCGTGGACACTAACAACATCTGATGAGGCGGCTCTGGGAGTATTCGACAGAAAGGTGCTTCGAAAGATTTGTGGACCTCTACGCGTTGGCGACGACGAGTACCGAAGGAGATTTAATGATGAGCGAATTAAAACACAGCGGCTTTGCTGGCTAGGCCAGATTGTGCGAATGAGTGAAGATGATCCAGCCCAGAAGGTATTCTTATCGGCACCCGCCGGTAGAAGCAGAGGAAAAGGAAGACCACTCCTCCCATGGAAGGACCAAGTGTAGACCGATTTGCGGTGTTTTCAATTGACGCCAATTGGCGCAACGAAGAAACGACTGGCGAGCTATTTCAAGATGCGCAATTTGAGCATCTGATGCGTTTTAGTTTAGGAACATTTGACTTTGTACTTATACAAAGCAACTGATGTTTGGGAAGTCAGCCTAATTGTGTATAAAATTTTAGTAACATATGCCTTCAGCCTCTGCGATGGTGCCGGCGATATTCTTGACGTGGTGTCGAACAAGTTCGAATGGAACTTCGAACGTACTTTTGAGGTTGGCTAGTGTTGTCGAGTTCAGTGTGACCAGTTTAGCCTTTCCAAGCTTAGATTTTGTCTTTTTTTGTAATTTAGCCCTAAAAATTTACAGCTATTTTCAATGGAGTTGATAACCCAATTGCGACATCGTCTACCTGATAATATGAACTCTTTACAAAAGAAAATTTGTTTTTCAGTTAATGATTCTTTGAAAGTTACAAAGCCGGATGTATTTTCTCACTTTCAAGACGAAAAGTCTAGGTATTCTCCAAGTTAAGTAGCATTGTACAGTGGACAAGTGTTACCTCTACCATAGGATTTTGGGCGAAAGTCCGAGAACATAAAAATTCACTAAACGAACCCCCTTTTTTGGAATGGTCGAATTCGTATTTAGCTTAATTTAGTGCCATTAACATTTTAAAAACTAAGTTGAGGAACGGATTAAAAATTAAAATGCCTAACTAGCTGAGTAAAATTAGATGTTCGTTAAAACGCTTATCCAAATGTTGCACTGATTTTGAAATTACCGATGATCTCATCTCTATGATAAATACAAAAACTTTGTCCGTAGACTCAAGCTCTTCTGATTCATCAGAAAAAGAAAATATTATAAAATTAATTAGTTTGTAGTGATTTTTCTATAGTATGTATTTTTTTGAAAAAATTCCTAGTCAAAGAAAATGTGCCTGATATGTGTTGAAACAAGAATAGTTCCTTTAAGTTATGTCTACAGCTTTATATACAAATAGTTTAAACTAAATTAAAAAATTTGATTTCATAAGAAAATTTCTGAGTTTTTTTAGATTCTTTTCTTTCTTAATTTTAACCTTTTTTTTTAGCGGATTTAACCTCTTTTTTCTATCACCGGGTAGAGTTCACACACGAAAAATAAAAAAATACTAATGTTATTACTACGATATACGAATGAAAATGTAATTTAATTTAAATAATATGGGTACATTTTGGCTTGAGTTGGCCGCAATAACCAGGTGGATAAATTTTTTTGAATTAACATTTCTTTTGTTTTCTCAAATTTATTGTGGCTGCAATGACCACCCATTGGCAACGTTTGATTCGGATGTGCACTACTTGGATACGTTTATATTAGGGTGGTCCACATTTTCTAGAGTTCTCCATGCAAATCTATAACACAGTGCACCAGTAAGTTTTGGTTTCTTTAGCCGTTGTTGAGGCTTTTCTTGTTTTATCTACTTAAACATGATTCTAAATTGAACATAATTTCATGTCTGTCATAGTCAACTTAAAATACATTTTATGTCTAGGCGTAATTTTAATTTTAAAATGACGAAAACGTTACTAAGCATCGCACGATTGACCGGTATTTTATGTACGAATAAGATCGAAGAGAGCACGGATAAACCAAGAAGGAGCGGCTGCAGGTCACGCTATTCTAGTTGATGGTGACATTTGTGATACCTACCTTGCGAAGAATTTATTTGGGAATTTGCTGGGTCATTCTGGCAAGAGTGAATATTAATCACTACAAATCATCTTTGTGGTTGAGTAGTATTTATGATATATAGATAATAGATAATCCGTCCGATCAAAATAAGTTAAGAATCATAATCTAACAAATAGAACGAACGGGTCAAATCTAAGTGTAAGCGGAAATTTTGTCCCTGGAAGATTATCTAACCGAGAATCGTAACCGTTGGCAATGCATTTCATGTAACCGCCATTCTAGCGTACATGCCAACGCTGTGCGCTTATATTGTTTATTGATTCTTGTGAAGTAGTATGTGTGCAAAATTTGTGGTATTTTCTGTCCACAAAAATATTAACAAAACACGTGCAATTTTTCTCGGTCACGAAGCGTTACCACCTATTTTGGTGGTTACGAAATTGAACTGCAACTAGCCGGCAGAATACCAAAAGGGTGTAAAAGTTTCCAAATTATTTATTTTCCGGTACAACGAATGTTGTTACCACAATAGAATTACTGCGTAAATGGCTGCTAAAACAAAATAAAGGGAAGGAAATGTAGATGCGTGGGCTTGCCTCGATGCATGCAGCGAAAGCCATATAAAAAATATAAAAGTATGGAGAATGTTAATAGAAAATTTTTCAGCAAAAAATAATATAAAAAGTAATAAATTTATTACTTTAAATGATTAATTACGTGGAAATGTACGTACTTACTTTTCAGCGTGTCAATTGCAATAAATATGTACATAAATATTTAAATAAATAATACAAGCTGAAGCTCTGCGTGCCAAAATTTCTCTGATGAAGAAGCTTAGCAGCTTCCGAAATGGATCTATAAGAAAAGCTATGGCGGTTGTCTCTAAACATTTTCCCTACTCTATTCAATTAAAAAACTTTTAATAAATAATTAAAAATGATTATTCAAAAATAAAAACAATAATAATTTTCATAAAAATTGAAAAAGTTAAAAATTATTATTCTTGGCCTTCAGCTCGTTTCATGAATACTTGAAAAATGTACAGGCCGTAAATCAACAAAAACTGTTGGTATAAAAAAGCAATAACAAAAACCGAGAGCACGCGGTAAGGCAGTTCTGCTGATAAAACAGGTCTGTCAAAAAATCCATCATGATAGCACTACTAACTGTCAAATGGCGGAAGTGGTTCTTGCATATGGTAAGGAAGAATAGAACTAGGAGTTTAGATGACATCAAAACCAGCGTATTGTTAGCTTAATGGTTAGCAATGCGTGGCAAAATTTCTCTGATGAAGAAGCTCAGCAGCTTCCGAAATGGATCTATAAGAAAAGCTATGGCAGTTGTCTCAAAACATTTTTCCTACTCTATTCAATCAAAAAACTTTTAATAATTAATTAAAAATGATTATTAAAAAATAAAAACAATAAAAAGTTTCATAAAGATTCAAAAAGTGAAAAATTATTATTGTTGTTGGTGTTGTTGTAACGACAAAAACATTCCCCGAAGGTTTTTGGGGTTGCTGTCGAACTGACAGTCCTTGGCCGGATATGAATCCGGTACGCTCCGGTACTCCCATGCGGTACTGCCCGACTGTCATGGTAGCGATTTGGTATGACCAGTGGAACCTTCTAGGTCATGTCAGCCCTCCTTCCGTAAGGAAGGTCAGATTGGTAATGAGAGGTGAGAGGCATCATATCCGTAGATCAACCATCGAGTTGCACATCATTATCTTTGTGCATATTAGTCGCCTCTTACGACCGGTATGCCTACCTTGGGCATATTCTAAGCCCCTAAACCGCAGGGGTTTCATGAATACTTGAATATATATTTTTCGTATTTAATTTCGACCTATATATTTGGAGAAACCTATTTTAAATTATTTCACTGAAGCCAAAATGGGTGCAGTGGTGAGCTGTCTAGTGTATTTAGATTTAATTCATTGTAAACAGAAATTCAAGGTATAAATCTGGGGGTCAAATATGGTTTTGCATTATTGTGAAGTGAAAAGTAAATGCGCCAATTCACCACGATTTTTGATTCTCGTTCTACTTTGAATTTTCGATTTAAAGTGAAGTGAAAAAAGTTAACGTCAATATAAAACTTGTGTTGACGTCAAAATTTCGAGAAATTCAAACATCGGTTTTTTTGAAAATGTAAAAACTTTAAATGATTAAAATTAATTTTATTTTTACAATTGTATAATAAACTATCATTTAGCATGCACAACTTGTGTCAACGTAATTAAAAATGTTCTTCAACGAACAGTTTTCACCGCACATATCAGAATCGTATTTTAGAACTCAGTGAAGTGTAGAAAGCAAAACGTCAAGTGATAATTAAAGTGAAAAGATTTTTTTCAAAACCAGAATTGACCCCCTGTATGTATAATCTTATTTATTAAAAAAAACAAGACATGTTATAAATAAAGATGTGTGTACATATAAATTATTTTTTTTATCGTTAGGATATCCAATTAAGGTACAACTTTTGCATTGCGTTATTGAACTGCTGTTATAAATATATATTGAGAATCGATGCTTTAAATATCGAGTATTTTTCAAATGAGTACAAATTCGATACTTTGAATTCGCTATCGTGTCCCTATGCCCCACAGAGGCCACAGCCGTATTGTGCTGAATATTAACGACTCCTATATAAAAAAAATGAAATGGACTACATCTGTCCCAGAACAGTTTTAACACGAACTTAAGAGTTATATTTCCTTCTAGGAAGGACTGGAAAGAAGAGGAATGCAGTCCTGCAGTGTCAAGGAGCCTGTGGCCCTCCTACAATGAAACACCCTTAAGAGCGTGAATAGAAACCACTTTTAAACGACGAACGCACGCGGAACAGATGGGTCTGGAGCGCAATACCTCGTGCCGCAATTGGAACCTTCCAGGGGCGGTGAGGCGGTGGAACACGTGCTGTGCGATTGTCCAACGCACTCCCGGAACGGAATGAAATTTTTAGAGAAACCCCTCTTCGGGAGACTCTCCGAGCTTAGTGATATTAAGCCCGCGAAGCTTGTAAAATTTCTGACATCAACGGCGTGGATAAAGTAGACTGTAGTCCCCCATCAAGGTCCTTGAAATCTTGCCAGCTTTCTTTCATAGTTTTCATGGGTTAGTTCACGAGATGTGATATCAAAACGGCGCTTAGCGCTAATTGGAGTCATGTGGGGCGTGCCACTGTAACCAACCAACCGGCATGTATATTGTAAAATCACCGTTTGCCTGAAAATTTAGTAGTTAGCGACTAGCTATGCATTGCAGTCAGTGGTTTTCACCTCCGACGAACGTACACCTGCAAGGTGTTCACCTCACGAGTGGTTCATATATATTCTGCGGTGGTTTTCGCGACGGTAAGTCTGAGTGGGGCCTGAGACCTTTAACTTAGCCAGGATTAATGTAAGTTATAGTAACTGGTGGGTTTGACCTCCGCCGAATGTAGAGCTGCGTAGATGTTTTCACCTCCGCTAACTTTATCGTAGTAAGCAATAAATTTGAGGATTATAGCTGTGTTTGGAAAAAATAGCAGGAAAGAAAAATATAGAAAACCTAAAGACTAGCAGGGTTTTACCACTTTGGAAAATACTTTAGGGAACTATGTTTTCAGAAACATTGGACAGACTGAGCATACCCAGGAATTAAGGAAAGTCCGTCACAAATGGTGCCCGAGCGGGGACTTTACGTCAATACAGTAGGATAGAACAAGCAACTAAGTGAAAAGATGAAACTTCGAGAGGGTAAAACCAAGAATACAATAACTACGTACCATGTCAGCAGAGAATAGTTTAAACGAGAGAACAAGGAAGAAATTTAAAATCAACTCAGTCATGGTAAAAGTAACAAGGGTGTTCTACCTCCGAGGACCTAGTGGCATACGAGGAATTTGGGAAGGAACACACGTTGACGACTGAAGGACTTCACAAACGCCCATCAGGGTTTATAAAGGCATACAGCTCCGACGAACGTTTTACGGAGTTAGCCCTTCGTCATGCTCGGCCAACTATTATGGTAAATCCGCTAACATCCAAGGTTGGCAGCGAGCAAGTACCACCAGGCCACGTCAGCCCAAGTACTACTACAGTGTCAGTGAGAAATTTACACTATACACGCACTACAAAGGAACAGAAGCAGCGGCATATACATTTTATCAGCAGGAATCATGACGTAACATTATTGACCAGAAGGATAAAAATAAAAAAAATAATTGACGCAATATATACCTCTGTAGTGAATACACCTGCCGCACGATGTGGCAACAACAGAAAACAGATCAAACGTAACAAACCGCAACTAGCTTCTTGTTCAAAATTTAATTCAACCGACACAATTTTATCTGGTTCGATCGATCAACACTTGTCAAACTAACTACTTTATATTCAACAGAATTTGTACTCCTTCTCATTTGTATTTAATAAAGAGATTTTTAGTTTAGATTAAATATTAAATATAGAACAACGCGTATTCTATAATTGGTGACCCCAATAGCAGTGAAACATTCCACTTCACTTGTGCTAACTGCTTTTCGATGCCATGACTGGAAAACGAAGAAGCATTTCAAGACGCAGTGGCATCATTTCAAGTAGCACGGCTCGCAGTTAAACCGCCCCCTTTTTGGAAGCCAGATCCCCGTTTATGGAATCAGGAATTACTACTGATGAAACTAAGTATTTCACAGTTGTGGCTGAAATTTACTCAGCAGTACTCGCACACGCTAGCGACATTGTCGCATCGCCACCCGCCACCGGCAAATACGATCCCTTGAAACAAAGGTTGATTGGGGAATTTGGTAAAACAAGCGTAAAAAGGTTTAGACGGTTAGTCAAAGGTTGTGAATTGGGGGAAAAGGGGGCTACGCCATTATTGCAGGAAATGTTAAAATCCTTATGGTTACGGCAACTGCCCTTGCATGTACAGCACATTTTGGTAACGATGGAAGGCGAGGTGGAAGATTTGGCTAAGAAAGCAGATAACATATTGGCAATTCCAACAAAGTGTAGCAGCGTCGACGTTAGCACAGCAAGTGGAAATCCACCGGCAAACACTGTAGAGTTGACAAGTAGGCTGGATCGTTCAGAAAGGCAGACCATAGCACGACGATTCGAAGCACCTCAACAGCATGCACGACCAAGCAGCACACTGTTATGGTTTACTTTCAATTGATAGTAATTGTTATTTGGTTCAATGCGGTTGGTTGGGTGACAGTTTTGATTCACCTTCCGGTTTGACGTTTAGCTACGGGAAAGTGCGTGATTTTTGCTGAAGTGGCAGCACCAAATGGTTCAATCCGTTCATAGCAAGCATTTGAAGGTAACGACCAATCAGAATGTTCCACCTAGCAATAATCACGCCACGTCAACGGGCAACGGAACTTTTCCATTGCGCAGTCGCGTTAAGTGAATAATTTTGGGCATAGCAGCGTCACCGGCATTCGACCAATTCAAAAAGTATACCTGATTTGAACGGGAGCGGTCGTGCGCGTAAAACAAAATAAAAAAATTCGCGAATGTGTCAATGCTGAAACGAAACGTAGCGGCTTTTGTTTCTGCATAAAATAATCAACTTGCGTTGAAAAGAAAATATTTAAGATTTATCCTGAAAATTCAGTGACGATTACTATCGCTACCGAAATACGTGTACAATTGAATTGTTAAAAATTCTCGAGGAAACTCTAAAATCGCTTGCGTACGTGTGTGTCTCGTCGTTGAGATTGTGTGTCGTGTAGCAAGAATAAAGGAGAAAAGCAAAATTCATAAAGAACAAGTGGTTTCAACATATTTGTTCTGCCAAATCTTTGTAAAGGCGTTGCACTTTTTTTAACAATCAAAGCAACCTATTTAGGAGGCAAAAATACCCCATAAGAGTGATATTTGCTTAATCTTTTAGCAAAAAAGGTTGGAGAAAAATTCTGTGAGAAAAATGTTTGTAGTGGCACCCTGACTTATAAAATCGTTATATAAAGTGAAATATTTTCATTAAATGGATTTGGCCTTGCTATTTTGGCATTTAAGAACTTGGGAAGGCGGTATTTTTAACAATAATTTCACAAAAACGTTATCTAGTTTGTATAGTTTTTTGATACTGTAACTCGTTTAGAAAATTACTTCTTTTCGAATTAAATACGCAGCTCACTTTTATGAAAGCATTCTGAATCAAGTTTAAATTGAGCTATTGAATCGGCAATTCTGTACGACGGCACGTGCTGCTGATGTGCGTCCGAGAGTCTCGGGGGGTGTATCGGGCGACGGGTTTTGACCTCCATGTCGATGGTCCGGGGGCGGAAGTTCTATATTTTGTGTCTGTTTAGAGATATTTGCAATCAAAGTTGAAAATTTTTTCGTCATTTTCATGTGGTTGTTGTAATCACAGATTAGGGTGTACCAAAAAGTGCAAAAAGTGTGTCCTGCTCAAAAATATTGTGGACCGCGTAGCCGGGGGTTGGACCGGCTAAGGGTTATTCTTTTGAAAGGTGGCCAAAGGCCGCCTACGCGAAAAGGTGTTGTGCACATAAATACCTTGGATGAAGCCGCCTATTTGGGATCGGACCTAGCGCATTTTGAGTGTTTTGCTAATAGCTTTTCACTGAGACAGATTATTTGATTCCCGCCTTCGGATTGTTGGTGCAGAGATCGGAACGCGTCGATTGATGCCTTTCCCGAGATTTTTGAACGTATATTGGCGGTTGAATGCTGTCGTATAGAATTGCCATTGAATCTGAATGGTTTTAGCATTCGGCCTAAAACCTATTTTAAAAAAAAAATCTGTAAACTATGAACCGACTTGTCTTCAAACCGTAAACAACAACCTTTAAGAAATTAATATAAATCTAAAGTTATGATGCATTTTTAAAGTCAGTATGCCTACAAGATGTTTAACCAAGAGCAAAGCGATTCTGCTCATTCAAAAATTGTCTTGCTTAGCGAACTACAAAAAGCTTACCACCTTAATCAAATTTATAATTAAAAGTGCATAGCGTGCGGTGCTGTAAAAGACTTGCTAGTAAAGCATAAACATAGATAACAAAATAAATAAACAAAAAAAAAAAAGCAGCAAGCTACAACGATTACAAATACAAAGCTTTTATTTTCGTTTTTCGAGCACTCGAGAAACTTGACGTTACTTGCTTAACGCCTAAAAATTAAGTTAAAGCAACACACCTGCGCGGCAACAACTATCCGGCCACAAGTAAACCTGTAACAAGACCGGCAACAACAACCACCACAAACAACAAACCCGGTAACAACACAACCAGCAGTGACCTTAGCGGGGGCCGCCCTTACATAGGCCCGCCGCACCAGCATAGACAACACCAGGGGCCGATTCTTTTAGACCCACTGCATTAACAGCAACAACAACAGTAACCACCGGTAACAACAAAACCGGAAGACAACCAGCATTGACATCAGCAGGGGCCGCCCTCTTCTAGGCCCACTGCAAAACCACCCGGATTGACCACCACGACACCAGCAGTAACAACAGCGAGGGCCGCCGTAATATAGGCCCGCCGTAATATAGGCCCGCCGCACTAGCCGCAGCAACAGCAACAACACAGCAGTAACAACAGCGAGGGCCGCCGTAATATAGGCCCGTCGCAAAAGCCTCAGCAGCGGCAACAACAACAGTAACCAGCAGTGACAACAGCAGGGGCCGCCGTAATGTAGGCCCGCTGCACTATTACCTACAACAACAACCGTAGCGCCCCACTAACGGCCTACTACAACAACCGGGTGAGACCTATCTGATGTAGACGTAACTTTTTTATAAATTAAGATAAAAAAAATTTGGTAGAATTAAATGTAAAGTATATTTTCAAAACTAGAAGAAAAAAAAAGATAAACACATAAGAGAAGAAAGTAATTTAAATTTAAGTAAAATATGGTAGAAAAGAAACTTAAATTAGAGACTTATTAGATTAGGCTTAGGTTAGCTATAACTAAACGAGTTAGAAAAGCAAACAAACAAAAAACGGAACAACCGTAAACTTTAATTATTAAAATAAATAAAAATAATAATGTGCTGAGTAAAACCAAAATATATAATTTCTAATAACATAACTTAATCCACCTGATAATAACAAATAAAATGGCCACTTAATAATATGTAAACAAATAAATAATTAACAAACAGCTATATATAACCTATCAAAACTAATCAAAAAAAAAAAAGAAGAAAACAATATTTGCCTTGGATTAGGTTGCTTTTATTGTCATTTTTCGTTCTTATAACCCATTTATACTGATATAAAATGCGGCATTGCAGTCCAATAATTCGAATGTGTTTATACTGGCTTTAAATACGTACTTTCCTTTTTTATGAAGTATCAACCAAACAAGTTGACGCGTTCCAATCAGACATTCATGAATTCATCGCATTTGCTGTGTAATTTTGATCGAATTTGTGATTTTGTGAATGCGATTTGTATGGGGAAATGTGCCGCATTTCAAACAGTTCTATGAAAATCGCTCCTTTCATTCAGCGTAAATGTAGTATTACGACAAACTATAATTTAACTTAAGATTTTTTTTTCGTAAGAAATGAATATTAAATAAATTGTAATTAATATGGGAATGCTGACTCTTTTGATTTAGAAGGCATATAGGATTTAGGTAAGGGGCCATCGGGATTAGTTTGGTGCACCGATGGCCATGGATGAGGGTGGGCCAAGCACCGGACGTCGCAACAACACCCGCGGCGCCCCCTTATATGTTCGGCCCTTTACGCTTATTAAATTTTATTTTCAGTTTTTTTTTTCCAGATGTGGTAACCGGTCGGTTCCGGTTCGGTTCCTTTTTGTTTAAAATTTTCGGGTTTTATTTTTGATTTCCGTTACTAGTTCGTTGTCCTTTTCAGTTATTTTTGAATTTTAAGTTTCCTTTCTGAACATTTTTTCGCCCGTTTCATTTTGAATTTTAACTTGATTTTCCGTTTTTCTTTCCATTAGAGTTTTGAATATTTAAATGTCAACGGTCTGTCCGTGGCATCCGGTGTTTTAACCGGATGTTGTTTTAAAAAGTTGTTTTGCGCGGCTTTTTTGCATTTTCCCCGCGTTTTCAAAAGGCATGATATGACCTTTTCTCTGATTATGGCGCAAGACGGTAAGGTTGGCAAGAGCCCACCCCAGCCGACAATGACTAGCCACAGTGCGACCCTAGATCATGCCGACCGCCTTCCTTACTGCTCCATTTTGTTGCGATACCATAACAACACGCTGCGACTCAGCACAAGATTCACACCACGATTTTTGCTGGTATCATCGTACTTTTGGCAAAGTCGCAACGCGATGCCGTTCGCCATGTACGTTCAAACCAAAGCGCTCGGAAAAAAAGTGCATGGGTGCCGAAATGTCTGTAGTGCCCAAATGCACGTCGAAAGTATGCAACCTGCCGCCATGCAACTGGTTGCTGCCAACAACACTACCATTAATATTCTTGGACCTAGGCCTACGACGGCCATGGTCTTTCATCATCGCCGACGTGGCACACCCTATAATAGGTGCAGATTTCCTTGTTAGTGGATTTAAAAAACAAAACTATCATCGACCGAGCAACCCGAATCATAATGCCGCCACACAGTGTACCGTGTGACGGTTGTCGAACACCACATAGAGACACGAGGGGCCCCTGTGGGCGCAGAGGCTACGACAACTGTCACCAGAGAAACTGGAGTTCTCGAAGAAAGAATTCGACTACCTAATCGACCGATGTATTTGTCAGCGCTCAAGTAGCCAATGGGAAAATCCGCTGCACATGGTGAAGAAAGCGAATGGAACTTGGCGGCCTTGCGGAGATTATAGGAGGTTGATGATTTTGGTGCGGACCTGTTTGGCAAGAAAATTTTCTCAGTAATAGACTGCAAGAAAGCGTACCACCAGATACCAGTGCATCCTCCAGATGTCCCCAAAACGGCTATTCTGACCCCGTACGGGCTTTTCGAATATAAATATATGACCTTCGGGTTAAGGAAAGCAGCCCAAACCTTTCCAGGATACATCGACGAGACCGTCACAAGTTTATCGTTCGTTTTTCCGTACCTCGACGATGTGCGTCGGCATCGCCAGAGGAGCATGCCGAACATCTCAAACAACTCTTCGACCTTTATTGTGAAAGAGGTCTGATCATCAACGGCGAGAAGTGTCAACTGGGTCTGGATAAAGTGGAGTTTCTAGGCCACTTGGTTTCAGCGGATGGCGTTTGACCACTGCCACAAAAAGTTAAATGTATCCTGCAGTTCAAAAAGCCGAAGGAATTGCATGAGTTAAGGAGGTTTATGGGGGCTATAAAATTTTACAGACGATTTTTGCCTCACGCTACAGCCACCGAAGCACCACTACAGAAGTTAATGGGTCTTTGTAAGTAACGCGACAACAGAGGCTATGGAACCGTTGCTCACCACGAGATATGGCACATCATATGCTGCATTTAACGGTTTTTTAATTATGTCATCTCGCAGAAAAACATGGCTACGGAAGCGTAGGTCCGCAGGAACAAATACCGCTGGTTTGCCATGTTGCGAAGTTTGTATCGGTCGAAGTGTTCCGAAATGCCTACGTCTCTCGCAAGAAACTATGTTAGTCCACTGGATCGCCTTCCTCCGGGACCATGATGACGCCTGGTAGTCGCATTGATTGACCGTAGACCATTTCCGCGACAGAAACTCCTAAATCTTCTTTAGCAGCTGTCCTCAGACCCAAAAGTACGATGGCGTAAGCGCAGCTTTCAAACCCCGATGTCATCTTTCCACCATACCGTTTGCTTGTAAATGATAGCTAGTAGTATGTATGTGTCTCACACCCAGAACTTTTGCCAATTCCTTAAACAGACCACTCTCAAAGTGACGCCTTTGCTCCGTGGTAATAAACTCTGGTGTACCAAACCGGCCTATCCACCCACCTAGGAATTGTCCAGCCACCGTCTCTGCGGTCATGTCTTCTAAAGGAATGACCTCCAACCATACAAAAAACCTGTCTACACATGTCACAGTATGTGAAACCCATTGACGATGTAAATGGACCGACTATGTGCACGTTGACACGTTCAAATCTCCTAGCTGCGACTGAGAATTGTTCGAGATGTGTTTTAGTGTGGCGTGAGATCTTACATCGTTACCCCCTGCGGGTTAGGGGTTTAGAATATGCCCGAGGTAGGCTTACCGGTCGTAAGAGGCGACTAATATGCACAAAGGTAGTGACGTGCAACTCGATGGTTGATCTACGGATATGATGCCTCTCACCTCTCATTACCCATCTCTCCTTCCTTCCGGAAGGAGAGGTGACATGACCTAGCAGGTTCCACTGGTCATACCAAATCGCTACCACGACAGTCGGGCAGTACCGGAGCGTACCGGATTCATATCCGGCCAAGCACTGTCAGTTCGACAGCAACCCCCAAAACCTTCGGGGAGTGTTTTTGTCGTTACAACAACATCTTACATCGTTGATAAGCTGGACAACTGCGTACCCAACTTCTTATATTGCTACCTATTTTCTTCCAAACATAGCTTTTCGTTATCAACTTAGGGGTAGCTTTCGCCCCTGGATTCGCCAGTCCATGAATATCATTGAATACCAAATGTCGTAAAGTTTCGGGTACGTATGGTCGCAGCACACTATTACCACTCCAGCGCACGGATGTCGATATTTTATCAGCTGTAACGAGATTGGCTCGCCGTCGATCAACCTTTTAAGTTCGTCGCATCTATTTTGCTCGTCGTGTAAAGGTGATGGCAATGTGAAGGTGTCAATTCTCGAGAGCAAATCGGCTACGATATTGTCCGCGCCACTGATGTGGCTTATGTCTGAAGTGAATTGGCTGATGAAGTTTAACTGTCGTGTCTGACGTGGTGAAAGTTTCTCCCATTTCTGATCAAATGCATGCGTTAACGGTTTGTGGTCCGTAAAAATAGTAAAAGCTGTTCCCCCCAAGTGGTACCGGAAGTGTCGAATTGCCTTGTAAATTGCTGCTAGCTCGCGGTCGTACGCGCTATAACGATGTTCTGCTGAAGTAAATATTTGTAAAAAAAAAAGCTCACGGCGCCGACTGTGACCTCGGAGGTGTCAGTCATTAAAGCGATTTCGGCATCTTTCATTGGAAACGTTAAAAGGGCCGCTGTTTTGTATAAGTATATTATAATGATGCGGCCGCCGTGGTGTGAAGGTAGTGTTGCCGGCCTACCACACCGAAGGTCCATGGTTCGAGCCCTGGTACAGGTAACATCAAAAGTGATTAAAAAAAGTTTTTTCAAAACGGGGTCGCCCCTCGGCAGTGGTTTGGCAAACTCTCCGAGTGTATTTCTGCCATGACAGGCTTCTCAACAAAAATTCGTCTCCTTTGTAGATGCCGTTCGGAGTCGGCAAAAAACTGTAGGTCCCACCAATTTGTAGGGAAAATTCAAATCGGCACACCACAAATTGGAAGAGAAGCTTGGCGCAAAAATCTCTTAGGAGGTTTATGATGATATACCTGTTGTATATCGCGCCATAGAGAGAGATATTATAATGATAGGATCAAGGCCAGTAACCGTGTCCGTCCATAGACTTAAACCAGCGCATTTGCCAAGAGACGAATTGGCAACAATCGATAGATCTACAAATAGTCAATCCTGTACTCCGTCAGGCCTTCTGGAAGAGGGGTGGTGTAGTGAATACCCTGAACCTACACTTGCCGCACGATGTGGCAACAACAGAAAACAGATCAAACGTAACAAACCGCAACTAGCTTTGTGTTCAATATTGAATTCAACCGACACAATTTTATATGGTTCGGCGGATCAACACTTGTCAAACTACTTTATATTCAACAGAATTTGTATTACTTTTAATTTGTAGTTGATAGAGAGATTTTAAGTTTAGATTACATATTAAATATAGAACGCGTATGCTATACCTCCTATACCAATTTGTGGTGTGCTGCTTCTAATTTTCCCTACAAATTGGCGGGACTTACAGTTTTTAGCCGATTCCGAACGGCATCTGCAAAGCGGATGAAACTCACTCGGCGAGTTTGCCAAACCACTACCGAGGGGCGACCCCGTTTTGAAAAAACTGTTTGATGTTACCTGTGCCATGGCTCGAACTTTGGACCTTCGGAGTGGTGGCCAGCAACACTACTGCCACGCCGCGGCGGTTTTATAGAACGACTATAAGGCACTAGTATCGTTACGCGACAACAACCGTCACTGGCAGCAATGGTACACGTGCAAGGATTTCTCGACATTCTTCTGGAGCTTAAGGTATTTCGAGCGTTTGGATGGCGAGGAGAAAAGGTCAAAGATTACATGCTAACGCTTCAGTGGCTTATGCGGCACTTCGACTATAACGAGCCGAAATTTTTTAATTTTTTATTTAGTCTACAGATTAAACAAATTTGACAGACTAGATATATAAAGAACCGTAAATCTTATATAATGCGAAAGATTTATTCATGATTCATTTGTACACATATAAATGTTATGTATTCGATGTTGTCGGAATGGACGTTATTTCGAGCAACACAGTGTAAGTTCATTGGCAGATTGGAAAGGACGCGTTTCCAATCCTTCCATTCTTGGTTGCCAGCTCAATTATATTTCGACATTTCATAAATGGATTACAACTGTTATGATTAAAATTTCAAAACTAAGCCTCACAGCTACCATGTCTTTGTTTAAGGAAAAATTTTATTCTGTTTTTTGGCAACATAAATATAAAGGTAGTCTTTACAATTTTTTTATCATCTTTTTATTTACTATTTTTTAGTGCTACCTACAAAACGTCAATTTCAATTGGGATTATTTTAGTTTTAGGTGCTTATGCTTCGAATTCTCATAAAATAGGATGGACGAGTGACACAGCAGCACAGTTGACCCAATGCTACTCTGATAACAGTTATTAGTGGATATGTTCTGTAATATGGGTGGACATTTGTCAAGTTTAAGGTCTTTAGTTCTCCGGCAGGTTACTCAAAAATCGGTGGCAAGATTCCCACCGTTTTTCACTTATCGCGATCAGCGCGCCATCTAGGTGAATTTTATTTCAGCAAGCCATACTGCCATTGTGTCCTGACAGATGTGCGAAGCTATAAGTCCCTAGGTCGCCGAGAAATTAGTTAAAACCTGATAGCAAGATTCCCCCCATTTTTCAGCGATTTTCAGTTATCTAGATCAATGCAAGAGAATCGACACACCTCATCTCTTTGTTGATTTTAAAGCCGCTTTCGATAGCACGAAAAGGAGCTGCCTATATGCCGCTATGTCTGAATTTGGTTTCCCCGCAAAACTTATTCGGCTATGCAAAATGACCTTGAGCAACACCGCCAGCTCGGTCAGAATTGGGAGCCGTTCGAAACTAAACGAGGTTTCAGACAGGGTGACCCCCTATCGTGCGATTTCTTTAATTTAATGCTGGAGAAAATAATACAAGCTGCAGAACTTAACCGCGCTGGAACAATATTTTATAAAAGCGTGCAACTGTTGGCATATGCTGACGATATTGATATCATTGGCCTTAACAACCGCGCCGCAACTTCTGCTTACTCCAAATTAGAAAAAGAAGCGGAGAAAATGGGATTGGTGGTGAACGAGGGCAAAACGAAGTACCTTCTGTCATCATGCAAAGAGTCAGCGCATTCGCGCCTTGGCAACCAAGCCACTGTTGGCAGCAATAATTTCAAAATAGTAAAGGACTTCGTTTACCTGGGAACCAGCATTAACACCAACAATAATGTTAGCCTAGAAATCCGACGAAGAATTACTCTTGCAAACAAATGCTACTTCGGACTGAGTAGGCAATTGAAAAGTAAAGTCCTCTCTCGACGAACGAAAATAACACTCTACAAGTCACTCATCGCACCCGTCCTGCTTTATGGTCGAAAGCGTGGACAACATCTGATGAGGCGGCTCTGGGAGTATTCGAGAGAAAGGTTCTTCGAAAGATTTGTGGACCTCTACGCGTTGGCGACGGTGAGTACCGAAGAAGATTTAATGATGAGCTGTATGAATTTTACGCAGACGCCGACATAGTTCAGCGAATTAAAACACAGCGGCTTCGCTGGCTAGGCCACGTAGTGCGAATGAGCGAAGATGCTCCAGCCCAGAAAGTATTCTTATCGGCACCCGCCGGTGGAAGCAGAGGAAGAGGGAGACCACCACTCCGATGGAAGGACCAAGTGGAGAACGATTTGCGAGCCCGCGGTGTTTCCAATTGGCGCCAGTTGGCGCAACGAAGAAACAACTGGCGAGCTATGTTGGACGGTCAAAATCGCCCAGGCGGTTAGATGACCATTTAAAGAGGAAGATCAATGCTCCACCTATCGGAATTTTGATTTCTACAAATTATATTGCGATCGTGTCCTATACTATCTGCTAAGTTTTAAGTCTCTAGGTCATCAGGAAATCAGGTAAAAATGTATCGCAAGATTACCAATTTTAAGGGACCTTTCAAAATACCTCAATCTATGTTAGAGGTTTTCAGCACAACTTTTCAGAACAATTGTAGGGATCCCCTTAGGACCGCCATAGTAATAAGTTTAAGACTTCCCAGATATGAAAAACCTCACTTGCTGATATAGTCGACAGTTTGAGTCCGTGGTTTGGGTCCGTGGTTCCATTAAAACAAGCATAGTTTGATTTAAAAAATTTTTAAATATGCCGGTAATACAGGCATAATGATTTGACATCAACTTGTTGTATTTCATTAAGAATGGTAATTCCTTAACCCCTCCTTTTGAATTAACTAAATCATAAAAAGCCTTAGGATTGCTAGAAATTTGAACCTTCATTCTGGCGATATAATCCTTCAAAATTGTTTTTGTTTGACAAATTTCATAGTTATGGCGAAAAATTAAATAACTACCCTACTCAATTGTTGAAGCAGTTCTTTTATATTTCTTGAACCAGCATGTCTTTTGGTTTTTCAAGTAACTAAATTCTCTCATGCACCATCCAGTATTAGACGACGATTTTGAGTGACGAGATAAAGGAACGCATGTACGAAATCGTCGGACAGTACCAGCTGATCACTCCGGACCAAAGAAAATTTCGAAACATCGTCGCCGTATGCTATTTCAAGCATTGCCAAACTTATTCCGAATACTATTTATATGAAAAAGTCCTGCATCAGCAAAGTAGTGTAAAAAGTCACTGAAAATATCTTTTGAAGAGCCAGGAATTAAAAGACCATCGATGACATTCCAAGATACACGCGACAAATTGAAGTCGCCCAATACAATGGCTGAATCAGAAGGACTAGCCATGAAAAACCAGAGTTTTTATTATCAGTCCATTTTTAGATCTGACAGAGGAATATAGATAGCAGAGATATAAATAGAGTTAGAGGAATGCTTTATCACACACAAAGTATTTCAACGTCATCAGTTTTCACTTCACGAAGCAGAGTTTCCTTAGCGGAGAAGCTTTTGTCGTTACAACAACAACAGCTCTATTCCACTATTCGAGGTTAATGTGGGAGTCGAGTCGGGCAGTCGCCAGGGAGTACCGGAGCGTACCGGGTTCATATCCGGTAAAGGACTGCCACTTTCGATAACAACACCGATTTCGTGAAAGCACTTCCAGTGGTTCTAAATAGTTTGCAGAGTACCTTATCTGTTGCCCTGCACTTAGGACACGTCCAGCGATGACAACCACATATACCGAACTCGCGGAGAGAGTATCAAACCTATTGTAAGCGAAGCCAATTCAATAGTCTGGAGAAATCGATCAGTCTGGACGAAGATTATGATGAGAACCACGCAGGCCAGCAGCGATAACGTTTGTACCTCGACAACAGGGGGAAAAGTACTGCTACTTACACGCCGAAGATAAGAACGCAGGGCATACAATAGCAAATACACAACCGGAGAGAACTATACCAGAACATTCACAGCCAGGGCCCATAAACCCAAATACAGTATGCAGACGGTGCGGAGAAAACGGTAACTTCGCTTATGGGTACCCTAACGATCGATGCGAATGGAAGTGTGGTAGAAGAGGTACCGCGAACCTCAGGAAAACGACCATTGGCAGAAAGGGTGCGGTCTCGCAAAACTTAACTCCGTACTTAATAAATATATTCAAATAGGCACAAGAGCTGATCTTGGCGGCAGTAACAGTGAATGGAGGTAGGTAGGTAGGTAGGTAGATGAACAACGCGGGGTTTCGTAACCGAGATTGGATGCATGCAAATTTAAAAAAGTAGATAATCGCGTGGTGTTGGGCTATCGTAGAGCGAAGTCGGGTGATCAAGTACCCCAGAGCAAGTTGGTAGTCTTACCGGGGCTGGTCGATAAAGTGGTAATTGGAATAGATTATCTGGCAAAGGCAAACATGGAGTTGAGGTGCGGTGAGCAAGCGATAGTATTACGAGTAGAAGATCAGAAACAGGAGATAACAAGACGTACAACCACAGTAGAAGAGGATATCAAGGACAACGCAAGGCCTCAGCACATTACAGAAACACAAAGTACCACAGATGTCACGGTGAGTAAATTTCTTAAATGTAAATTACAGATTTTTTAGGAGATGGCATGAGTATCTAACGCTACCGGCCACGATGCGGTGATGCGAGATAACCGTCCAATTAAACAGCGATATTTCCCCAGGAACTCGAAGATACAGGAAATAATTAACAAGGATATCTATGAACTTGTAGAGACGGTTTGCTATCGCACAATCCTCACAGTTTCCGTATAGATTGGCACCTCACTGAAGCTTTTCAACGTCTGTCAGCAAACCTTAAGCTTAATCGCGAAAAGTGCCAGATTTTTGACAAACCTCTGACGTCCTTAGGCCACCTCGTCAACGAAGAAGGATTATACACAGACCACGACAAAGTACGGGTGATAAGAGTGCACAGCACCAGGCAATAAGCGAGAGTTACTAGGTTTTCTATGAATAGGCTCATGGATGTTTGTTACCTTTTTTAAAAAGTTGCAAATGCATTGACGTTGCTGTTGAATAAGGGTAGCAAATGGAAATGGTCCGAGCAGCATCATATGGCATTCGAATCGTGAAATAGTGCGCTTATACAAGCAGCGGTATTAGCTTGCCCGGAGTTCACGAAGAGCGGGTGATAGCGTACGCGAGCCGCAGATTGAACAAAGCCAAAAGCAAACTACTCACAAAATATCATCGGAGGTTTATGATGATATAATTGTTGTGGCGCGATACATTTATTTATTTCTTATGTTAGTGAAATTGAGGAAAACAAATTATTTAAAAACATCTCCGAAACAGATCTCACTGAGTAAAAAATCTTTACTTACGATAAAATTTTCGGCAATTTTCTAGTAGGCACTGACGTAATTATCTGCCCCCAGACTAGTGTACCAATTCCGAAGAAAATGCACCACAACCACTGATCAAGAGATAATGCTTTGGTAGAAAATGCCATTTTTCCATATTGAATGATCAATACCTAGAAAATTAATGATATATGTTATGTACTCAATATGAGCACTGTTATTCACTAACCTGGGAAATCATTGTAAAAATCCATATAGTGTAAAATATCGGATTTGTCAATAAACCTTCTATCACGTTTCTTTGTCCATGTATCTTTCTTGCATTAATCTCATTGAACAACGTCATCATAACGAATGTGTTGAAAATTATAGTGAAGTGTTGTGTTGGTCCCGCACCAAGATCTTGCCCACGACCAGACTCAATATCGAGTAGCCAATCACCTGAAATATTAAGTTAAATTATTAGTACTGACATTCACTAAATTCAAACTTAACTGCAAATTCTTACCAACAAATAACAGACTGAAGATTATAAATAGTTGATAGAGGCCTTGACCCAAAATATTTTTCATCATGGTACGAGATATTAGAGGTTTCGTTCGGCCGTATGGTTTTCGCAATAACAAGTCAGATGTGGGCAGTTCAGTAGCCAAAGCTAAAGATGCGAGGGTGTCCATAATTAAATTTACCCACAGCATCTGTACAGCCTACCAAGCAAAATGTATGAATATGTAAAATATGAATTATGGTATGCAAATTCCTAAATATTTCGTAAGTTAAAGGACATAATCTTACCTTGAGAGGCGAATCTTGAACAGCACATGCACCAATGAATGCAACGATCACGGCAACTACATTAACAGTCAGTTGAAATTGCAAAAATTTAGCAATTGAATCATACACATTACGTCCCCACATTACAGCCTTAACGATGCTGCTAAAATTATCATCTGTTAATATAATATCAGAGGCTTCTTTAGCTACATCCGTGCCCGCAATACCCATAGCAAAGCCTACGTCAGCTTTCTTTAATGCGGGTCCATCATTAGTGCCGTCACCAGTTACAGCAACTACCTCACGGTTTTCGCTTATTTTACTATCAATAATACCTTCCAAGTATTTATAGAAATAAATAAATATTTATTAAAAGCTAGATGAAATTTTTATACCTTTTACAAGGGTATACTTGTCGGTAGGAGACGATCGAGCCAAAACACGCAGCTGTGGCCAAACTTTATCAAGTAAGTGCTGCTGTACCTACAACATGAACAAAAAATTTTAAATTATTCATGTAAACATAACAACTAATACTGAAAATGAAAATAAAAACTCACATCTCCGTTACTGTCTCTTATGCGGCGGTTGAATTCTTTACCTTCTAGTATAAGGAAATCTTCATTTGGGCGCAGTATTCCGCATTTGGTTGCTATTGAACGCGCAGTGTTAATATTATCACCAGTAACCATTCGAACAGTTATGCCAGCACGTTGACATTTTCGTATTGCGTCAGGAACTTCAGGACGGACAGGATCTTCAATTCCTACTACACACAGACATGTTAAATTCGACATAATATTTTCTTCATCATCCCAGTTTGGCTCTTCATCCACATGTACTTCATTGATTGCCGCTTTTCCGGGAACAAAATCACGATAAGCAACTGTTATGGTACGCAATCCATCACAAGCCATTGGCTCGATTACTTCCCTTATTAAACGTTCTTGCATATCACGGGTAAACTTCTCCAATACACCATCATGACCATAAATAAATGAGCACCTAGGAAAATTTTATAAAAATGAAGTCTTGTAACTTGCATGTGTTTTACTTAGTACGAGAATGGTGATAAAAAATGTTAGACACTATCTTTATATTAACGACTTGCAGATATTGGATTTCTTGTTTTTTAAAATTGCCTTTAAAGGTAAACTTATATAAATAATATTTTAGTGTACATATACCAATATGGAACCCGTATGTAGTAAAGTTTCGGATGCTTTGGAAGTTTTACCTTTATTATATAAAAAGTTGAATGTATGTTTTTACTAAGGATGCCAACCCTAATTGCCCTGCTATTTTAGATGCCGAAAATCCGGGGACTGTGGAAATATGTATGAATATGAAAATATGAAATTGTAACATAACATTTTCTAGGAAATAACAAGAGAATGGGTGTAACATATTACTTAGGGCCGTTTACTCAATGTCTGATCAATTGCTCAATTAAGACTTTATCAGAGGTTGGTCCAAAAACCATTTACTCAATGTCTGATTATCGACGATGCGCTGATTATCTTAGCTTAGCAAAACAAAAAAAGATAGCTGAAAGTAAAAGTCTGATTTTGTGATAAATTGTTTTGCTAACAAGCTCTGCAAGTAATATAGTTTAAAAATATAATAATATCTATATAAAGAAATAGCACAATCGAAATGGTTCGTTTAAAATTGAAAACAGAGCAGCTGTCACTTTTTATTCGTTCACAATGAAACTTTTCTGAATTTTTTCTAAAAACATTCACAATTCACAACTTTATCATAATAACTTAATCAGACTTTTGTGTAAACGAAAATGTCATTCTGAGGCAAGCCATGATAAGGTTATCATGTGATAAAGTTTATCATAACCAGACATTGAGTAAACGGGCCTTAGTATGCATGAATTTTTAAAACTATGAATAATATAACCAATAACTGTGAATAGTAAAAAATCTAGTCATTTGAAATAGATTTTTGACAAAAGATTTTTTTGGGCGTTTGCTGTCCGATGTGGTCGGAAAATGTTTTTTCTATTGGCAACCCTGGTAGTAAGTATTGAATCCAAAAATAATGGAAAAAATATGTAGAGCATACTTTCCTGCACTTATTTTAATTGTTTGTTTGTTGCAAAATTCTTCACCGGAAATCTCTACATAGTTTTTTTTTTTCTTTCAAACTACAGTTCTCAAGCTATAGTCTATTAAAAAAAAAAACTTTTTTTTTTTGGAATGGTGACTTTTTCTTTAGTTGGTACTCCAATCTTTGACAGCAGGTACTACCTCTGCAGATATATTTAACTCAATATTTCTTTCAAAAAAAGGATTTGGATTGAAATAAGCTCAATGGGCTTCGCACAGATGGCAAACATGTACCTACGCTTGTGCTTAGATAACAAGCTCAAGGAAAAAATTCAGCAATGGTTACTACACATTACTAACATTACCATTTCTAGTGAGTGCGTTTATGGGTTAACTAAGAAATGGCTTGTTGTTTATGATCACTCATTTTCAGACCACCGTTACATTGAAGCTCGCGTAGGTAGTGTTGCTTTCCTACCACCCAAAGTCCAAGGTTCGAGTACCTGGATAGCTAACATCAAAAGTGGGTTAAAATGGTTTTTTAACGGGGTCTACCATCAGCAGGGGTTTGGCAAACTCTCCGAATCTGCCGTTGAACAACCCATTATGAGACGCAACACACGTAAAACAATCTAGGAATTACTGGGAGTTGCTAGTTAGGGGTCTCCCAGAACTACCCTCATCGGTGGAGGAGCTGGAGGATATGGTAACGACCTTCAGATCGGCGCTCTCAAACACCTTAAAACAGGCCTGCCCAGTGCCAAAAACCACGCTGCAAGCGCAAACCCCCAGGACTCACTTCGCAAAAACTGTAGAAAATAGTACATTAGAGCAAAAAGCCTCGAAAATAAGCTTCAGTGGCTTGAATACAAATACAAACTAAGGGCCTAAAAGAAAGCCCGAAGATAAGCGAAAAGAACTTCGTGGAGACATTTTTGCACTAGAGTCGAAAGTGTCGACGACACAGCAAAAGGTCCGTGCTCTCAGAATCGCAAACTCCATAAGCTATTTGCGACGAGTCAACGGTACCTGAACCAGCTCATAAGGGGAACCCCTAGAACCTGCATCAAACCTGGCTGTTAGTATACCCATCACAGAGAAGAGGGTTAAATAGGCAGGTTAAATGGGCAGTCAAAAGCTTCAAACCTTTTAAAGCTGCCGGATCAGACGGGATTATTCCTGCATAACTGATTAACACGCTGCGTCATATTTCTACGGCCTGCTTGGCTTTCAACTATATTCCGTGCGGTTGGTGCAACGGTTATAATTAACCCGTAACAACGCTTAAACAAATCTGGGTGTAATTAGTAGGTCTCGAGCTAATCGATTAGTAATATTCGACCAGTTTCGGTTATTCGGTTAACAGCACTTTTTCGGTTAAATGACTACCTACAATTAGAGTTCTTTACATTAGATTTTTCCGCAATTTTGCGGAATCCGATGGTATGCATAGCTTCAAAATATGAAATGTTGAAGCGGGTTCGGCACCCTGCCTCCTATCAAATGACGCTTCCTCAGCATTAGCTTAATGAGCATACTAATAGATAGAAAAGATTGCAGGCTATCAGAACAGTTTTAAGGCTTTCAGCCATTCTTAAGATATATAGAAGGGATATATGTAAGCAGGTTACCTGGCATATTCAACTAACGTACTAAGCATGGATAGGATTGGAATTGCTCATGTCGCAACGACTATTCTAATTCCTCCGAAGTACAATTTCTCGAAAAATGTCTCGCGTTTTCTATATTAACTCTAATTTAGCTTAATTTGCAGAAGTACACTCACTGCTCTTAGGATCTGCGAGAAAAAAGTTCTTGTAAAGATTAATGGACCGAACATTTACTGATTAGCTGAATAAGCAGACGTCCACCAAGTTCAGCAAAATAAAACCCAGCGGTTTTGGTGGCTAGGCCATGCACGTATCAATGAAGATTATCCGGCTCAGCAGGTATTCTTATCGACACCAAACGGTGGAAGCAGAAAAAGAGGGATACCAAAACTCTAGTGCCATTAAGTAACACAACATTATATCAAGCACGTGGTTCTGTGATGTCGTATACATAAAACTTTTTCAGACACAAAACTCCACCATATGCAAAAGACTAAAATCCTCTTACTCCTCGTTAAAAAAATTTCAAAATCAGCTAATTTTTGTAAACGTACATTTTTGAAAATATTGAGATTTTTTTAATTTCTCACATAAATTTCAAAGAGAAATCGGTTCGCTGAAAGTCGATTTGGTGTAAAACGCAAGTAGTCGAAGCAAAGCGACTATTCGATCAGTTGAAGCTGGGCGATTATTCGAATACCATTAACCGATTACACTACCCGAAAATGGTTAAAAAATTATCCTCGACATTTGAGGCATGATTCCTATGTAGAATTTTCTGCTGATTCCAAAAATGTAATTAGATAGTTTAAAAGTAGAACAGTTTTCGAGATATTTTGAACGTTAAATTTTTGAGCTAAGAAAAAAAAGTGGGACTACTAATTTGCCAATAAATAGCTCCGCCATTACCGTCTCCATTTTTGTATTTTTTTCTTTCATTTTGAGAGGATGAAGTACCATTTCCACCAAAGCAAAACTAATTTTTTTTTTATGCAAATTTTGGGTTTTTTTCGACATTCATCTTTTTTGTAATTTTTTTTTAACGAAGTATTAAATAACCTCCTGGTTTTACAATGTGAGTCAATGCCTATTTTGGCTTTTTCCGGATTATATTCAGTAGAAAAATGACAATGTTATAAAAGATTTATTGAACAAATCTGTTTATTTTTTATCACAATCTTGTATTTAACTTAATTTTTTTATTTTTATGTATATTAAAAGTGTTTAAAAGTTGAAAGTTTTCGTCGTTTTGGTACATTTTGTTCTTTTCGAAGAAGCAACCAGCAAAAATCTCCCATAATAGCTTCATTCCAATGTCCTTGGTATCGCAATTCCATTTCTTTGATTTCTTGGTGAAAACGCTCATATTTACGCCTGGGGAGAAATATGTTAACTGCAAAACGCAATGAAAAAAATAAGTGAAGGTTTACCATTACCTATTTTCTCATAGTTTCTTATCAAATCATCGATCATTTGTTTGTAATTTGGGCTTCTAATGTTTCCTAGAAAATTCACGAAATGTCGAAAATCCTTTACCTTATCAAATAAAAACAACATGGCTGGAATATGTGTTCAGATCTTAAAGTCGTTGCGTTACTAACTGGTTTGCAGCAGGGCTATACGAGGCTATACGTATGGATATGGACAGGATAACATTAAATTTGAGCCACTATTGGAGAAACATAAAATTATACTACCTACCTTACATTTAAGACTCGGTATTTTCAAACAATTCGTAACGGCTTTTCTGAAAAATGCCAAAAAGAGCGCAGTTGATTCTCTCAGTTGCCAAAGTAAAAGAAAGTGTTTTGTGGGCCTGCAAAGGCTAAGGCATGGGATTCTTTTTGTTCAGTTTGTGTGGAAATATTAGAAGCCCAAATTACAAACAAATGATCGATGGTTTGCTACCAAACTCTGAGACAATAGGTATGGGTAAACGTTCACTTATTTTTTTCATTGCCTTATGCTGTTATCATATTTCTTCCAAGGCGTAAATATGTCGTTAAAAATTCATTTTATCCATTCCCATTTGGACTTCTTTCCTGACAACCTGGGTGATGAAAGCGATGAGCACGGTGAGCGTTTCCACCAAGATAAAAAAGAAATGGATTTGCGATACCAAGAACATTGGAATGAAGCTATGATGAGAGATTTTTACTGGTTCCTTCTTCGAGAACAAAATATACCAAAACTGTGAAAACTTTCAACTTTTTAATACTTTTAATATACTTAAAAATAAAAAACTAAGATAAATACAAGATTGTGGTAAAAAATAAACATAGGTTTGTTCACTAAATCTCTTATAACATCGTAATTTTTCTACTGAATATAATCCGGAAAGTGCCAACATGTTTACTAAGAAATGGGATATTGACTCACATTGTAAAACCAGGAGGTATTTAATATTTCGTCAAAACAAATTACAAAAACGAAGATGAAAAAAGAATTAAAATTTGGATAAAAAAAATTCGCCATACGTCACTCTAACGTCGATTTTAATTATTTTTGCTTTGGTGGAAATGGTATTTCATCATCTAAAAACGAAATGAATTAAGATAAAAATGGCGACGGTAATGGCGGAGCTATTAACAGATTAATAATCCTACTTTTTTTTCTTCGCTCAAAAACGGAAATTTCAAAATATCTCGAAAACTGTTCTACTCTTAAACTATCTGATTACATATTTGGGCTCAGCAGAAAATTCTACATAGCAATGATGTATCAAATGTCGAGGATATTTTTTTGTCGGGTAATGTTATTAAACATGTTAACGGAACCCTAGAGGTCCTTGGTGGGACTGCTCGATCGAGTTTACTACATATGCTGATAACCTGGCTGTTGCCTACAGAGGCAAATTCCCACAAACTTTGTGTAACCTGATGAAGGTAGCACTGCGACAGATTCCCTTAGGGTCTTCTAGCTGAGGACGTAGCGTCAATTCCGAAAAAGTGTACCTTCTTATACACTAAACGATAAGAGTAAGCGGTTAAAATAGTTTTTAAAAATGTATATTTTTATATGGAATACTTCCATTGGTGTAATGTCACGATATTGTCTACTTTATCACTTTGTTATTTACTTTTTATTTTGTTTATTTTTTTTTAAAGAGAGCACAATTGGGCGGTTAGAATAATTTGTAAAATTGTATATGTTTGTTGATTGAAGAAATAAAATAGTTGTTTAAACTGATTTATGAAAATAGATAAAAATTGTATTACATATGGAATAACACCATATAAATGGTGACCCCGATATAAGAAAATTTTACTAAAAGTTGCCATTTCAAGAATAAGTTTTGATCGGCGTATATAATTATATTAAATACCTCGCATTTCAACAACAACAACAATTATATTTCACGCAACAGCAGCAGAAACTATCACAAATCCATCATCATCAACACCATCAGAAGCATCATCTGCCGGAAAAAATTCAACATCCAGCACACTAACAACAATTCACGCATTCATTACAAGAACCCAATCATCTATTGGATCTAACGAATGCAGCGATCGTTACATCTGCACTATCTATCTGACGTTCACATTTCAAAGTTCCGTCCAAAGGGTTAGTGATTATTTTAAAAACTCTCTCTGGGCAACACCGTGACGAAACTGTTCGCGGCAACACTACCTGACCGCCTGAAGGTGCGGGCTACGGAAATAACCGACTTAGCGCAACGCAAAAGGGTTTCCTGGAATTACTACCCCTGGCTGACTTGTTTTCCTGCCGTCCCATAAATGGAGGGGGGGGTTCACTACCCCTGCCTGACTTAACCGACCTGCTCACAGTAGCTCTCGCATTGACAATGTTGAGCTCGAAAGAACCTGCGGTGATCAGTATTGCAGCAGCCTCGTTGAGGAAGGCCACGGCAGAAAGGCAGAGAAAGCCAGCGTCATATATTGACATGGCAAAGTATCTCTCCAGCGAACTAGATCTGTCTTGGTGAAGCTGCCTAGCAAACTACTGTTCGAAAGTCAGAACAGCAACCACCAGGCTTCGAACCAAAATATTCCGCTGGGTACGGGCCTCACCCGAAGGAGAGTTCTAGATCTAGCGTGGCAAACCAAACGGATCTGCCTTCGCCGTGACTGAACCGGGTGATGGCAGGGGCGCCGTTTCCGCGTTACGGCGCTCGGTGTTGCGCCATTACGAAAGAACTCTTTTGACCAATCCCGACCATTGGGAACGAGGATGAACTCGTGTTCTAATCACTTTCTCCGGTCGGGTAAGTTCATCCGCTTCTGCGATTGGTTTATACACAGGGCACGTCCCGATGTACTGCCTCTGAACGTCAAGGGTGGTTAACGGGGACAGACAAAAGTCGAAAATGTGGGCGCAACCTGGAGACACTCCCGCATGTATTGAACCATTGCTGGCCACACTCTGCAGCCATCCAACAGCGCCACAACAACGTACAAAATTTAGTGGTGCGCGCGATAAGATGTCCCAGTAAGGTGCGCGTCGATCGCACAGTAGAGGGCACCCATGATACAGCGGCTGACTTGCGATCCGACGTCGTCGTCACGGACGATGTTAGCCGGTGTGTCACCCTGAATGACGTGACCATCCCGCTTGAAAACAGAATGGAAGCCTTCAACAAGGCCTGTCAGCAAAAGCTAAATAAGTATGCATCTCTAGCCGACCACCTGACGAAGCTCGGCTACAAAATCAGGGTGGACGCGTTTGTAGTGGGTGCGCTCGGCGGCTGAAGCACCGCTAATGAACAGACCATGAGCCTCCTCGGAGAATCTGATAACACGCGAAACTAATGAGGAAGCTCATGGTAAGTGATGCCGTTCGATGGTCCCGGGACATCAAGGTCATATATGCGATAGCCTTTATATTAGATTCGTCAAATTCCAAGTATGAATATATTTTGGTATCTCTATTACAGGATATGCCTGTTATGGTTTTTGATGTCATACAGACTATTCATGATAATTGGAATAATTCCGATCCGACACCTTACACTACACTAACAGAAGCTCTCTTAGATAGAAATCCCTTCAGTAAATGCCAACGGTTAGAGTCTCTTTCTGATATTGACATTGGCGATAGAAAACCATCAGAATTTGATCGAACACTCATTATGCAACTTTGAATTCGTAAACTACCTACACAAATTCAAGTTGCACTTAAAAAACTACCTAATCAAAACATAAAAACAATATTAAACATGGCAGATTCAATTTATAAAATTATACAGTCAAGTAAATTAGGCCATGTAAAAGCAATATCTCTATTAAAACTCGAACAAAGTGATCACATTGGTCGTTTTGAAAAACCAGTCCAAATATTAACTGACGCTTTACAAAAACTTAATCTTAATAACAATTTTTCATTTCGTTCAGGGTCAAAATCGAAATCGAAGTCAAAGACAAAACATGAAAAACTTTCCGATAAAGCAAAGAAAAATATCCAGCCTTGCAATTCTTCAAAAAACCAGTAGACACTACTGTTAAGCCGGCGAACTTTTCGAGGCTAGATTAAGCCTTTTTTTGTCCTTTAGCTTCATAATTTTGGGTTTCGCTTCGTGGCTTTTTTACCCTTTTTTACTCCAAACCTTTTCTGGTCCCAACACCATATTTTTCGTACAACTTCGAGGAATATATAAAACTGAATGAACCTAGTATTGATGACGAAATACAGAAAATTGTTCTTAAAAATTGTCAACTATTTTAATAGAGTTGTTAACCCAATTGCGACATCGCCTACCTGATAATATGAACTCTTTACAAAAGATACATTTTTTTTCAGTTGATAAATCTTTGAAAGTTACAAAGCCTTGTGTATTTTTTCACTTTCATGAAGAAAAGTCAAGGTATTCTCCAAGTCAGGTAGCATTGATTGAGCTTCAGTGACGAAAGCTAATAACCTTACAGTGGACAAGTGTGACCTCTACCGAGAACTTAAAAATTCATTAAACGAACCCCCTTTTATAGAACTCGTATTTAGCCTTTCGATATTATCTTTCCATGAACATTTTAAAGACTAAGTTAAGGAACAGTTTAAAAATTTAAATGCTTAACTCGCTGCTTAGCATTAGATGTTCGCTAAAACGCTTACCCAAATGCTGCACTGATTTCGAAATTACCGATGATCTCATCTCTTTGATAAATACACAAACTTTGTACGCAGACTCCAGCTCTTTTGATTCATCAGACGAAGAAACTATTGTATAATTAATTCTTCTTTCTTTAAATGGTCTAACCGCCTGGGCGATTTTGACCGTCCAACATGAGTGACTTATAGAGCGTTATTTTCGTTCGTCGAGAGAGGACTTTTCTTTTCAATTGCCTACTCAGTCCGAAGTATCATTTGTTTGCAAGAGTAATTCTTCGTCTGATTTCTAGGCTAACATTATTGTTGGTGTTAATGCTGGTTCCCAGGTAAACGAAGTCCTTTACTATTTCGAAATGATTGCTGCCAACAGTGGCGCGGTTGCCAAGGCGCGAATGATGACAGAAGGTACTTCGTTTTGCCCTCGTTCACCACCAATCCCATTTTCATAATTCAGAGAAAGCAGAAGTTCGGGGGGGGTTGTTAAGGCCAATGATATCAATATCGTCAGCATACGCCAACAACACATAAAATATTGTTCCAGCGCGGTTAAGTTCTGCAGCTTGTATTATTTTCTCTAGCATTAAATTAAAGAAATCGCACGATAGGGGGTCACCCTGTCTGAAACCTCGTTTAGTTTGGAACGGCTCGGCGAGGTCCTTCCCAATTCTGACCGAGCTGGCGGTGTTGCTCAAGGTCATTTTGCAGAGCCGTATAAATTTTGCGGGGAAACCAGACATAGCGGCTATCGAAAACGGCTTTTAAACCAACAAAACCCTGATGTGTGTCTATTCTTTTCTGTGTCTATTCTTTCGGCCACCAGGTCGCCGTTCTTATTCTTACAGGAGTTTGCCCCGGGTTTAAAACCTTCTTTCACTCGCCGAATTTTTGGATAGAATTTTGGGGCGCTATTACCATTGGCCAGCATCTAATGTTCCTTTACTTCACGCTTTTCTGCCTTTCTTTTTTAGCCCGGAAAAGCCGCCTCGCTTCCCTCTTCAACTAGCGGTAGCGTTCACACACACTTCTCGTGGCATTGGATCTCAGCGTTGCCTTCTAGGCTTCGTCCTTTCTTTTAGTTGCAGCACCGCACTCTTCATCATCATACCAGTTCGCCGGAATCCAATTACTTCTTCGGCTGCGGTAGGGAGTGCTCCTGAGATATGAACCCACTGCTCATGCATTCCACTAGGTTGAATTGTGCTCTCAGAGAGCAGGTGTGGGATGCGATCTGCGAAATAATTTGCGGTCTGTTGCGATTGCAGCTTTTCGACGTCCAGCGTTCCCTGCATTTTATGTTGCACCTGTTTTGTCGTACAGAGGCGGGTACGAATCGAGTCGATGTACGGACCTCGTATTGTGCGAACATCTAAAACGCTGGAAGCATGCCGTCCGTCTATCACAACACGTTCGATCTGTTAGCGTGTTTTTCGATAGGGGGACAGCCATGTAGCCTGATGGATCTTATTGTGCATAAACCTAGTGCTGGATATGACCATGTTTCGGGCACCGGCGAAGTCGATCAGCCTGAATCTATTTGGCGAAGTCTGATCGTGGAGGCTGAACTTCCCGACAGTGGGGCCGAATACACCCTCCTTACCCACCCTGGCGTTAATGTCGCCAAGCACGACTTTGATATCATGGCGGGGGGAGCGTATGCTTCTTCCAGGCCCTCGTAGAATGCATCCTTTTCCACGTCGTCCTTCTCTTCCGTCGGTGCATGAGCGCAGATAAACGATAGGGTGAAAAATCGTACTTTTATGCGGATTGCGGCAAGACGCTCGAATTTCATTGGAACGTTGTTTTAAGTGCTCGGTCCCGAACCCAAAGCACAACCAGCTTCACGGGAGGTTGAATTCAATTGGACGTTTGTACGTGTGTTCAAAACGTATCGCGAATTTTGAATTTTCGCTGGTTACGTATATTCGAATTTCGAATTTTTTGTGGCGTTATGTTGGTACTCATGTCTCTCACTTATGCCGACAAGCTCGGCCATTTTCAATGTTCAGTTAATTGTTGACAGCTGCTTTGCTTGCACGTGTTTTGGATCGTCTTCGATTTTTACCTATTCAAAATAATGGATCAAAGAACCTGTATCAAATTTTGTGTGAAAAACGAAATTAAGTGCGCGGATGCATTCCGAATGTTGACTGTGGCATACGGAGAAGCTACCTTGGACCGAAGCAACGTTTATCGGTGGTACAAAATGTTCTCAGAAGGTCGAGAAGATGTGCAAAGAAGAACAAAAATTGGCTTTTGCACCACGATAACGCCCCTGCTCACGCATCGTTGCTTGTGCGCGACTTTTTGGCCAAAAATAACACACTAATGATGCCGCAGCCACCGTATTCCCCAGATCTGGCCCCCTGTGACTTTTTCTTGTTCCCTAAAGTGAAGAGGCCCATGAAAGGACGACGTTACGCTTCTCTTGACGAGATAAAGACGGCATCTAAGGAGGAGCTGAACAAGATACAAAAAAATGATTTTTTGAAGTGCTTCGAAGATTGGAAAAACCGTTGGCACAAGTGTATAATATCTCATGGGGATTACTTTGAAGGGGACAAAATAGATATTCATGAATAAATAAATAATTTTTGAAAAAACACAAAATTCGCGATACTTTCTGAACACACCTCGTATAGCGAGGCGCTTGATCCAAGACAGACGCCAGGTTGCAGCCGCACCACATGGTGATCAGTCGCTGCTTTGAATCCCCCCACCAAGCCCTTAAACCGATTATGTCGGAGTGGCCTTACCAGGTTGTCGCCTTCTCCTACCAACCAGTTGTTTTAAACCAATATAGACTTGTAATTGACATAAAATCCAAAAATCTCCTTGATCCGAAAACAAACATAAATGTTACAGGAGTTCTTTCAAAAAAGCAATGTTCCATACCAAAGTTTTTTAGCATTGGTTCTACTTGGGCTTATATTTTGAACGATTTCCCAGCTCTTCTTAGTGAAATCGATTGCAGTCTCCCTGTTAAAAACAATGTGGTCCATCGCATTAATACAAGGAAATTAACAAAGTTCTAATTTGGTAAAGTAGACAATATCGTCACATCCAGCTGTAACACAAAAATATTCCAGCATAATAAACAAATTCAGTTTCTTCCTGGAAGTACAGACCGCTGTTGCGTATAGGAACTTCACGGTAAATATCGCCACTAGAATCCTTCCTCGGAACGGGGTCGGGTCGGTGCTACGATGTAGAAAGTAGTATATCCAATAATTAAATGGGGAATTGAGGCAGGGGTCTTTTCAAAGGACCGCAAACTAAAACTCTCTTTCAGAGTAACTCATCATTGTAGTGTCTTCCTATCGGCAAGGAAATCTTTTTTTTAGCGATAGCTAAGCCGACCACAAATCCCTTGGCTATTACTCAATCAACTCTGAAAAGCACTAAACTGTCGTTGATCTCTCCAAGATGTGGCCAATCAGAATTGTCAGAACCTCACGTGGGTCCCCGTACACTGGGTCATTTAGGGAAACTGTAGGACAGATGAACTTGCTAGGCAGGGCAAAATAAAACAGGTTCTTCCTGACAAAGAGCGCCACGTGCAGGCAAATGATGAACGCAATGCACCTACCAACAAGGTACCGACAAACTCCAGGGTGTCGGATATCCAAGCAAACCTGGCCAGAAAGGGTTCCCAAGAGACAGTGGCGGAGCCAGGGAGGGTATTGGGGGAAAGATCCCGCCCCCTTCGTCCATGCACCTCTCTTTTTTTCTTTCGATTGAATAAAACAATACCATTTTATGCTTCTGATTTATAACTTTCTTATGACAAAGGGCAGTTTTTTGAATATATGCAATCATCGGTTAGTGGATTATGCGTTTGAATATTAAACCTATATACACATAGGCTTCTTTCAGACCTTCTACGAAATTCACAAGGCTTTCAAGGCGATAAAACCCGTTTCGAGGTATGCGTACACATTGGTTCTGGTGGTAATAAAATAACAGGTCGAAATAATACCGTAATTTTCGAGGTCTGCTTCACGGGAGGCTAAAACTCTACTCCCTTATTTCTCACGACTTTCAAAATCGGCATTCAGGCGGTCTGAAAATACTAGAGTAGGCAGGGTCAATCATTTAATCAGAGTACAACGGCGGAAAAATAGATAGCGACGAGAATTGTTTACACTTCTTTTATAAAAGTATAGCCCATTATCTAAAAAAAACCATTCAAAAACAAATTTCAAACTTTGTTCAAAACCAAGGAAAACTTAAACAAGTTTTATCAAAATTCTACACTTTTTAATCCAAATTTTTATAAAAAAAATTGGTTTTGCAGTTTCATGACCTATTAAATATTAGTATTTATAATAAAGTGCCAGGGTGAAGTTGATGGAAAATAGTGCCAATTATGGGCATTTATTGGAAATTGATGGTGTCAGTTTTGTTATGCGAACGCCCAAACTTTTAAAAAATTCAACATTTTCTCTATTGCTTAGTATTATAAAATTCTTAGGTCAACATTTTTTTAAATAATAAACGCAGTCTTTTAGCATCTTTGTTAACACAATGCGTTCTGCCTTTGTGTAATAAACTTCAACCAATGAAAATAGCTTTCGGGCTTTTAGTGGATTTCGCAATAGGCTTAGTACTGAAGTTACGACGTAATCGTTCCGACGAAAATTACTTTGAAAAACTGTTCAGAACTTGTGACATGGATATTAAAAGCAAATAGAACCGATTCAAATTTAGTCAAAGTCTGCCAGCATGTAACCTAGATGTTTATTTCAATATTACTGTTTTTTATCCATTCATGCATTGATCGTATAATAATAGTCGATTCACTCAACATAAAACGATCTTCGGAGATTGGAAACACCACGGGGTCACAAATCGGTCTCCACTTCGTCTGGTGGTATCCGTCTTCATCAGGAACCATCGGTGGGTGCCGATAAGTATACCTTCTAGGCCGGAACATCTTCATTCATTCGCAAAACATGGCCTAACCAATTAAGAGGCTAGGTTTTTTATTCGTTGGGCTATGTCCGGGTCTGCATATAGCTCATTCAGCTCGTCATTAAATCTTCTTTGGTACTCCCCGTCGCCAACGTGTAAGGGTCCGTAAATGCTTCGAAGAATCTTACTCTCGAATGCTCCCAGAGACCCCTCATTAGATGTTGTCAGTGCAAGCTTCTGCACCATAAACCAGGACGGGTAAGATAAGTGACTTATTTGTTTTCGTTCTTCGAGAGACGACTTTACTTCTCAATTGCCAACTCAGCTAGAAGTAGCAATTGTTTCCGTGAGCGATTCTTAGTTGGATTTCCAGGCTGACATTATTGTTGGTGTTAATTCTGGTTCCCAGGTTAAAAACTCTAATATTTCCTTTGCGATTTCTGTATTTTTCTCAATACAAGATTATGAAAGCAATTTCTTTTATATGAAAGAAAACACTTTAGCTCTTCTGAAAAAAAAATTGAAAAAAAAATCAGAAAAATGTATCAAGACTTTAAGATTGACACATTGTTGCATTGAAATTTAGTGAACTACAAACCTGCATACTCCAAACAATTCTAAAAATTGTGTAAAAAAATTTTTAATTTGATAAAATTTCTTAGTTTTTGCGAGTTTTGCGTACATTTTTAAAACAAAATTTATTGTGTCTCAAATTGCAGGTTTCGGTAAAAAATTTCACATTTGGGACGCGTGTGTTCCAAGGTTCGAGATCAGGTTCCGGTCAACTGATTTTATGGTTTTATTAAACTGAATTTTTTTTTTAAATATATCGAGCCGGGTGTGCAAAAAAGATGTAAGAGCCAAAAAAAACATGTTAGAGGTTTTTTGTAATTTATTTCACATTCAGTTTATGTATTGCCATGAAATTATGTACATAGGCTTTCTTTAGCCCAACCTACATAATGCAATCAGTTTTATTTTATGTGATATAAGCATAATTTTTGGTGCATACGTCTTTTTTGCCCTCAACAAACCAGTCTATTTTTTGATAATTTGGCTGTTACGTTACAAATTTTCTTTAACGAAGGTTCTTTTTCTGCACTTTTCTTTTGTTATTTCAAATTATTTGTCCTCATTTGCTTGACGAGGTATTCAATCACGAGGGCGAGAAGCTGATAAAATGTTGGACGCTGCCACATCTCTTGATATGGTTCTGGGAGTATTCGAGAGAAATGGTGTTCGAAAGATTTGGCAATGTCCAAAAAGATTTAATGATGAGGAGTATGCAAACATCGACATAGTTCAACGAATTGAAGTACTGCGGCCCTGAGGGAGACCACCACTCCGAATAAAGCACCAAATGAAGACCGATTTACGATCCTGTGATCCTTCCAATTGGAGCCAGTTTGCAAAGCGAAGAAATGACTGGAGCGCTATATTAGGCGGTCAAACCACTTTAAACGGTTACGCTCTATTCAAGTTAGTAAGTAAGTTTTATGTCTTTTTTGAAATGTCCGATATCGGTTCACAAAAACACATTATAATAAAGTGGGAATATTTAATACTCGAGTTTCTTGAGTTTTCGCACTGATATGCAGTGTGGTATAGGAAGTATGATGTAACGTTTTTATATAACATTGGGGCACGAATTTCACAAATCAATATATTTTCTTGCTTTTAACAACATCAATTTGGAAATAATATATCAATCAAAGCCCCAAGTTCTCATGATACCCGTTCTCGGACACTGGGATGCGTACGCAAGGCCCTACATCAAAGCCGCTGTTAGCGCTGATCCTGTAACAACTTAGCTATGATGCCCTGTAGCGTCACAATGAATTTTCCTCTAATGTGCCATTTTTGCATTATTCCTTTACATTCTTTGGTACATATGTTTTAAAAGTGGAATATTTTTAAGCGTGTTCAAAAAACATTTTACACACAGCATGTGTTTTTTTTTTATATATTTACACTCTGCATCAATTATAACTGAGGTAATGTTTGTTGGAGCAGTGAATATCTAAACTGTTCTATGAACACACCTATAAAAATATTGGACTTTCCTTGAGTTAACACAGATACTGGGTATACTCTCCGTAACAAGGATATGTTTAGTACCAAGCTCCATCATTCAATTGATTGTGAAGTTATTATTTCTTCATTAATATGTGGGTATCACGCCCACTTTCCAAAAATTTACAGAAAGCAATAATAGGACGAGAAGGGTAATGTATTTCCCAAATGTTAGCATTCTATCTGCATAAGTCAATGAGATATAGCATGGGTCTGTTTTGCTACCTAATTTCCAATAAACTTTTATGTGACCATCGTCGAAAAGCGATTATATTCAGTGGGTGTACTTTTCCCAACAATCATTATTCTAGCGTAAATGGTTTTCAACTTATTAACACTCGAAATTTTAAAATTTGTTCATTCATATTTGGCCGGTGCCACGTCCATATTCCAATTTTTTATTTTTTTTAAATCCTTAATAGAATGATAAAGTTAGTACATATACCGAATCTTACCATTTTAAATGGTTTTGACAATGAAATATCATATTTTATTATTAATTTGAAAAGGAAAAAAAGACGTAACAGCCAGTTTGCGCTCACTACAAATGTGAATAAAAAAACCCATGTAGTTACGTCTGAATTGCTTTTGCTCTAAGTTCATAACGGTACGTTTCACAGCTACGAAACTTTGGGAGGTTATGTGTGTGTTAATGTTAAAAATTAATAAGTGATCGATTTTCATCAAAAAGCTAAAATCGAAAATCATGGCTTACGTCTTTTTTGCGCATAGGGCTCGATATGAATACTTCTTATCTTTACATTTTTTATTTTACTAAAATTTTAATTAAATTCTAAGCTTTTTTCCCATTTGTGACCCCTATCTTGGAGTGAAAAAATTCAAGAAAATGGTTCAAATTACTAAAACTCAAATGCGTACATAGTTTTATGAATTTATTTAAGAAATTTACTTTTTTCTGAATAATATAGGACTAAAGGTAAGCACAAACTCGAACCCTAAACAGATGTTATATATAAGAAACTTCTTTAAAATATGAATTTTAATATGCCTAAGTTGTGGTTAAGCAAAAAATGCCAGAAAATCGTCAAATCTTGAATACTTATGTAAGTTTGTTCCGCAAACTAGATTTCAAAACAGCCAGATCTGGCGCAATTAACACACTGCCTGTATACCAAACAAAAAAATTCCACAATGGTAACCGACGTCGAGGTCACATTGAAAAATACGCAGAACTTCAAAATTAACTAAGCGTCTCGGATAGGACGCATGCATTCCAAGGTTCGAGGAAAAAAAACTCACCACAACAAAATATACATACTTTTAAGCATTTTTCTAAGAAATTTACTTTTTTCTGAATAATAAAGGACTTAGGGTAAACTTATATGCACACATATATGAAATCATAAGTTCAGGTCATGTATATCACAACCCATTATTGCAATGTTGAAACCAATTATACAATATTGCATCTGTTTCAATATTTTTAAAAAGCATTTTTTATATTGGGTTATATGTTCTTATTTTTGTACATACCTTTTTTAAGCTCAACACTTGGAAATTTCCATCAACACTTCCGTCGAAAAAGGAAAAAAAGCCAGAAAACCATCATGTGTTGAAGTTGTGATTTTCCCCCCCTAAAAGGGCTTCAAAAAAGTCAGATCTAAAGGGAAAATTGCTAAATTGACAACACTGCCTGGTATCGAACAAAAAACAAATTCCAAAACGGAAACCGGCGTCATGCTCATGTTGAGAAATTTTTCGGAACTTCAAAATAAACGTCTAATTTATTTTCAATAAACATATGTACACGTGTGCACTCTCCCTACGGTAAAATATTTTCATTCTCTCGCTCACTGAGCACATTGAGTTAAAGAAGTGGCGTTGGTACGTCATTTGCACTCCAAACGGTAGAAATATTTTCATTCTCCTACTCATTAAGCAAATTGAGTTAAAGTATACACCGGCGTCGGCTCGTCTGTCAATTTGATTTTTGGAGTATTATTTTTTTTATAAACTCCATTAAAAAAATGAGGTTCAAAGGCAGCCGGTAATTGAGGTACATCCTACAATCCTGAAAAACTTAAGTGTTTATAAAAAAATGAAATGGATTACAAAAAGCACTGTCTGCATATTAAAAAAAACCAAAAAATTCCAAAATGCCAATCATAAACATATGTATACACATACTTCCAAACGTTGGACATATTTTAACTTATTGAGCACATTGAGTTAAAGTAACTATTATATATATTATTAGTCTAAATATAATGTTGGTATACACGTCGATGAAATGCAATGCGGCATAGTCACAGTCAAAATTAAGTATGACTTAAATTTAGATGAAGCTTTTTTGACAGATAACCCATATAAAATTGTGTCAAACACTTTTTTAACAACATTTCAAACCTTTCGCAATTTTTTAAATATTTTCAGTTATAAATATACGAAATTCTGTCGAAATTATTACAGAAGATACATTACTGCCAATATTAAAGAATTACATATATGCAATAAGACGCAGTTATTTATTATGTTAGCCGACTACAGAGCTCCCCACAGGGAACATTGTAAAACTGAAACATAATCAAAAAATTTTTAGCATGTTGTCAAAGATTGAAAAAAAATTCCTGTAACGTTCCGTATTAAAAGGTTTGCACTTTTTCCTTAGCAAATTATAAAAACTTAATTATAGCGCACGTATGGTTTGGGACGAAATGTGAATACTGCCCTACATTAGATCAACCATCGGCTTGCACGTCATTGCCTTTGTGCATATTAGTCACCTTTTACGACCTGTATGCCTACCTCGGGCAAATTCTAACCCCCTAACCAGCATGGGGGGTTTCTGCTAAGCTCATGGAGACTACTAGCTACGCTGGCGGAATTCGGTACAAATCGGCGATAATACGTGCACAGCCCACCGAAACTTCTTAACTCTTGCAAGTTACTTGGTCTTGGCCAATCCTTTACGGCTTCGATCTTTTCCTTAGCAGTGCAGATGCCCTCCGTTGTTACCTAGTGTAAACGTTTTCTCTATACGAGGATTTTCTTCCAATAAAAATTACAAACCTTTTCTTGCTCGCAGCTTGATTCAGAGTCACGCTTTATCAAATTTTTCACCGTAACGTGGCCTTTCATCAATTACAATTGGTTTTCTTAAAACTAGCTCAGAGTTGTATTTTAGAGCACAGAGGTGTATACTTCAGCGGTAAGTAACCTTAGGGCTAAACAAAACATAGGATACATGTTTTTAGTTACTAAAGTTTAGATTTTATCCCTAGAAATTAAAGTTAGGAAATCTCTACCTAGAACTACGTAATACCCCATAGACTCATCAGCAGCCACGAACAAGCTTATATCAATGATTTTGGTTTAGAAACGGATATTGCAAAAAATTTTACCAAGAATGTTTAGTTTGCTTTTATTTAATCCAAAGTAAAATACAGAAACAAATTCATTTAATTTAACTTTATTTGGCAAAAAGGACTTTTTGGAAAAACTGATCGGGCTTCCTGAGTCTAATAGGCATTCTAAAAATAAATCAAAGTTGGTATAAGATCTTACAGTTAACGTCAAATACCTTACATAAAGATCTTCATCCACCACATCCGGGCACGCCGCAACTGGATGTTCCTTACTTCCGCAACTGTAATACGCTCCTACTTCGCGCTTTCGTTTTTTACACTCGCCAGCCATGTGAACCACAGAATTAAAATTGTAGCAGCGTACTTCCTTTTTCGGCAGTACACATTGCCATAGCTCAACACGTCCAAAAGCTTGTAACAACTGGGCTTTTGTGTTGTAACATTGAATGTATGTTTGCACACCAGTGACGAGATCTTAGTCATAATAATATGTGTGCACTTAAGTCATGAGCCATAACAATTAGTGCAAATGTGTACTTAGTCAAGCACAGACTAATACCTACGACTAACTATCACACAAATACCGAAAACAAACGAGCACTTGATACATACTTGTGCCACACACATATAACTATGTTCAGCGTGAACTAATAACCAATTTCACTATGTGCACTTAGCGTACTTTGTATACGAGGTGTGTTCAAAAAGTATCGCGAATTTTGTGTTTTTTCAAAAATTATTTATTTATTCATGAATATCTATTTTGTCCCCTTCAAAGTAATCCCTATGAGATATTATACACTTGTGCCAACGGTTTTTCCAATCTTCGAAGCACTTAAAAAAATCATTTTTTTGTATCTTGTTCAGCTCCTCCTTCGATGCCGACTTTATCTCGTCAAGAGAAGCGTAACGTCGTCCTTTCATGGGCCTCTTCAGTTTAGGGAACAAGAAAAAGTCACAGGGGGCCAGATCTGGGGAATACGGTGGCTGCGGCATCATTAGTGTGTTGTTTTTGGCCAAAAAGTCGCGCACAAGCAACGATGCGTGAGCAGGGGCGTTATCGTGGTGCAAAAGCCAATTTTTGTTCTTCCACAAATCCGGGCGTTTCTAGCAGATTGCTTTGCGCAAATTGCGCATAACTTGCAGGTAATATTCCTTATTGACCGTTCTTCCCTGTGGCAAGAACTCATGATGCACCACGCCCCTGCAATCGAAGAAAACTGTCAGCAAAACTTTCACATTCGACCGAACTTGGCGCGCTTTTTTCGGTCTTGGTTCGTGCGGCAGCTTCCATTGAGATGATTGAGCTTTGGTTTCCACGTCATAACCATAAACCCACGATTCGTCACCAGTTATGACCCTCTGGAGCAAATTTGGGTCGTCGCGGACAGAGTTTAACATCTCATTAGCAATGTTCATGCGATGCTGTTTTTGGTCACAATTGAGCAATTTTGGTAAAAAAATAGGTAAAAATCGAAGACGATCCAAAACACGTGCAAGCAAAGCAGCTGTCAACAATTAACTGAACATTCAAAATGGCCGAGCTTGTCGGCATAAGTGAGAGACATGAGTACCAACATAACGCCATAAAAAATTCGAAATTCGAATATACGTAACCAGCGAAAATTCAAAATTCGCGATACTTTTTGAACACACCTCGTACTTTGTGTGTGTAGAACTCTTTTGGGATAATTTTGCAATCATTTGGAGATAATTTTAAGATCATTTTAGGATAATTTTGATATCATTTTACGATCATTTTGGGACCATTTTGCGGTCATTTTGGGATGACTTTTAGATCATTTTGCAATCATTTTGGGATGATTTTGCGATCCTTAAGGGATCACTTTGCAATCATTTTAAGATCATTTTGGGATCCTTTTGGTAACATCTTGCGATCATTTACTCACTATGTTGCGGTAATTTTAAGATCATTTAGTGATCATTCGGGGGACATTTTGGGAACCCTTTGGGATCATTTTGAGATAATTTCGGGATCGTTTTGGGCCATTTTTTTCACTTTGGGATCTTTCTCAAGTGATTTTGGGATAATTTTGGGTAATTTTTGGACCATTTTGGGAAAACTGTTCCCAAAATGATGGTATTTTTGCTTATTTGTATTAACGTAAGTTTTAAATAAACTAAAATATGCATCGAAGACATGGTTTTAAGACTTTTTAAGTTTAAAGCATAACACAATCAACCCTTTTTCTAACAATGCATACACCCAAAAAATACTTACACATTCGAAATACTTAAATGACTATAGTCATTCCACTTAACACATAGGCCCGGTTTCACCAACTCGACTTAACTTAGTTAAGTAGCGATTTTCACTTTTTCAGTTTCACCACGTAACTTAGCTAAGTCACAACTTAGTCAACTTGCCAGCTGACTTATTCTCGACTAAGCAGTGTTGCTGTGGTTCAAAACCTAAATGTCAGTAATTTGCTAATTTGTTTTGTGCAACGCCCCAGTCGGAAACTTCACCATGCTTGACTTTAACAGGGTAAGCGTAGATGCATGTGAACGCTTGTTTTCTAGCATGCAACCATTACGAAACTATCGTTTTCAATTAAGCGCTAATTTTAGAACCTTCCAACTAAAGAGAAATGGGTGTAAGATCAATACATTCCTTCTTGTATGGCCATACATGCCCATTTCGCACTGGGGTATTGGGATGCGTAGAGTTGTCTGGTATGAAAAAATACTACTATGCATAAAACAGCTGATCGGGTTGTTGCGCTCAAAATTATTTAAGTCGCTCAGTTGGTGAAACCCAAAATTAAGTTAGTCTCGAATCTGTGCTAACTTAAGTCACGACTTAGTTTTAGTCTTAGTCGCGTTGGTGAAACCGGCCCATAATGTTTCGCTATAACACAGTTCCACTAACTTACTCAACAAGAAATTTGTGTACTTAGTGCTTCGTGTCGCTTGACTAATTAGTTACTGTACGAAGCATGACTATGTGAATGTGTATTAGTGGATCTGAATGCGTTGCGTTCGTGTACTGCATACACACTAAGGCCCGGTTTCACCAACTCGACTTAACTTAGTTAAGTCGCGATTTTCACTTTTTCAGTTTCACCACCTAACTTAGCTAAGTCACAACTTAGTCAACTTGCCAGCTGACTTATTCTCGACTAAGCAGTGTTGCTGTGGTTCGAAACCATAATGTCAGTAATGTTGCTAATTTGTTTTGTGCAACGTCCCAGTCGGAAACTTCATCATGCTTGACTTTAACGGGGTAAGCGTAGATGCATGTAAACGCTTGTTTTCAAGCATGCAACCATTACGAAACTATAGTTTTCAATTAAAAGCTAATTTTAGTACCTTCCAACTAAAGAGAAATGGGTGTAAGATTAATACATTCCTTCTTGTATGGCCATACATGCCCTTTCGCACTGGGGTATTGGGATGCTCAGAGTTGTCTGGTATGAAAAAATACTACTATGCATAAAACAGCTGATCGGGTTGTTGTGCTCAAAATTATTTAAGTCGCTCAGTTGGTGAAACCCAAAATTAAGTTAGTCTCGAATCTGTGCTAACTTAAGTCACGACTAAGTTTTAGTCTTAGTCGCGTTGGTGAAACCGGCCCTAAGACTATTTTTTGGTTAGTTAACTAAGTACTTAAAAATATGAATAATTGCAGGTCACTGTTGCACACGTAACTGTTTATCTGGGATTCCTTCAATAATGTGATCGATAAGTTCAGTTTCTTCCATCTTTAATCCACTATTTAGCGCAATTTTGTCGCTATAGTACTTTAAAAAATCTTCTCCTACTTGCCACTTCCGTGCCTCAAATTTTCTTCGCAAAATCATTTTGTGGTTGGTGTGGAGCGAAAACATCTTTGATTTCGTCGACAAGTGAGCTTATATTTTCGAGTAGTGTGAATTCTGGTAACGGCGGTTTCGATGGATAACCAACGGGTGTCACATGCTCTTACAGTTTTAAGGGGGTCCAGCCCATCATTAAGAAGTGCATACAATTTTGCATATGATTTTTGACGGGTTGATGATCACGAAAACCAATTGTAAGTTTCTGCAACCAGAAATTCTATTTCAGTTGGGATAGATTTTGAAGCAGCAGATACTGCGAGCTGAATTGAATGGCATGTACATGGAATCAGTACTATATTTGGGTTTTTTTTTTTCAACAACGTATTTACATCTTTATTTACACCAACCATGACACTAGCGTTATCGGTACCCAATCCAATCAAATTTTTAACATAGAGATCAAATTCGCTTAGTGTTTTCAATAATGTATTCACTATACCTTAAGCAGTTGCTTCTTCAAGTTCTGCTAGTTTCAAAAATGAATTAACTATTGATTTAGTACTTATACTAAAATACCGTACAACAATGCCGAGATATTTAATAACCGCAATGTCCGTAGATTCATCGATAATTAAACTAAATTTATTTTGCCCGATATCAGAAAGTAAGCTGGTTTTAAAATGGGGAGATCAAACGTTTTTTATAAGACAACTACATTTAGGTCGTCCTAACTTAATTCCTGAGCCGATTTCACTATCCCAAAACACATTTTTTTGTTGTGCAGACAGATAATCCACTGATCTTATTGATTTATGAGAAGCTATGTACAGGGCATTTGAAATCTCAGCTGCTTTTACTGCATTTGTGAGTTTTTCTTTTTTAAATGGAATTTTTGGTTGTGTGCCCATGGAAAGAGAGGATTCTGCTGCGATATGTTTCTTTGTTGAAGCGTGTTCGATAAGACGGCAAAGTTTTGGAGGCAGCTTACAATTACATAATTTGCAGGTCACTATTTGGTCGTCTACGGCAATCCATGATTTAAATCGCTTATCCTTTAACCAAGCGATGCGTGTTTTTTGTGAATATACTCTAAGGCAAATATTATCAAAATGTTGAATTATTTAGTCAAGTGTTGGCACACACGTTGATTTTCTTATAAAAATAAAAGCATACCTTTTACGTTTACTATTAAGTGGTTCGCTATCATATTCCGTATCTGATTCTACATCTGATGATTCTGTATCGCTGCATGATACTGATTCCAAATTTCTAGCTTCCATCCCTTTTTAAATATCTATAAAAGGTGCCATTATCAAATTCGGTCACAAAAACTATGCAAATTTCCAATTTACCTCTCCATTTTAGCATCAATTCAGTGTTTTCGAAAAATTTCCACACAAGATTTCACACGAATTAAAGATTAGCAAATGTATCGAGCATTCAATACATTCAAGGCGATTTTATACAGGAGGACGCAGTAGCTAACCTTTTTTGTCTAATTTCGACACTACACTCATTTCTCAGTGTATTTTTGACATAACAATTTCCAATTACAAAAACAAAATACATACAAAATTTATGTATGGATGTATGTACATCGCCATGCGTCCACCTGTATAAATTCGCCTTTTTTGGCAAACTATGCAGGGTTGTTTTAAAGACATATGCTTAAGCGTCATTCACATCAAGCAATTCATGAAGTGCTTGCAACATATTTGTAAACAAGGAAATTAATATTTTTATTTTTTCAAAAATCATCTAGCTAGAATCGGCTAAATTTTTTTGACAAATCCGCTAAAAATCGGCTATGGGTGCAGTTCTACAACAACTAAGAACAATATTTTAGAGCCTATTGCTTATTTTTCCAGAAAATTAACTCCTACTGAAAATAATTACTCCACAGAGAGCTATTAGCAATTTATATCTCAGTTACCTTTTTTGGAAGGTAGAACGTTTACAATATTTACGGATGATAAACCACTAACACACGTTTTAAATTCAAAAGTTGAAAGATCACCTCGACATATTTGACATCTCGAATTCATAGTATAGTTTAAAAACAATATTCAATATATACGCGGAAAAGACAATATAGTCACAGACACACTTTGTCGTATACCTGATATCAATGAAATTTTAACAAAAGATATAAGTTAAGCGGCCGCCGTGGTGTGAAGGTAGTGTTGCCGGCCTACCACACCGAAGGTCCATGGTTCGAGCCCTGGTACAGGTAACATCAAAAGTGATTTGAAAAAAGTTTTTCAAAACGGGGTCGCCCCTGGGCAGTGGTTTGGCAAACTCTCTGAGTGTATTTCTGCCATGACAGGCTTCTCAGCAAAAATTCGTCTCCTTTGTAGATGCCGTTCGGAGTCGGCAAAAAACTGTAGGTCCCACCAATTTGTAGGGAAAATTCAAAAATCGGCACACCACAAATTGGAAGAGAAGCTTGGCGCAAAAATCTCTTAGGAGGTTTATGATGATATACCTGTTGTATATCGCGCCATAGAGAGAGAGAGAGAGATAAGTTTTCAAACATTGTTTGATGCACAACAGAAAGATGAAACTCTTAGAGAATTTGTTTCTAATCAAAATTTTAAGAATAATTTTAAAAAATTTAAATTCCTATTATTGATTTAAATATATGGTGTGCTATTTCCAAACAGCCTTTGCGAACATATGTTCCAAATTCAAGGGGGAAACTTATATTTGATAAAATTCATTGTTTGTCTCATCCAAGTATTCGAAATACTAGACGCCTTATTCAATCAAAATATTTTTGGCCAAACATGCGAAAAGAAACAAATTATTGGACTTCAAATTGTATTAATTGTCAGAAACCAAAAATTACAAAGTACACAAAAACTCGAATACTTAAAATTAATATACCTTTTAACACATATTCATGGATATTGGTAGGCCTTTACCAGTGTGTAAAGAAAATCGTTACATCTTAACTATAATTGATAGACACACCCGTTGGCCAGAAGCATATCCTCTTCGAGATATTTCAACTAACACGATTGCAAATATTTTTGTACAAAATTATGTTTCTCGTTTCGGCATTCCACTTAATATTACAATAGACCAGGAATCACAATTCACCTCTAAGATATTTACTGAATTGACAAACTTATTAGGTGCTACATACATCTCCTTATCACCCACAAGCAAATTAAGCAAACCTTGGATACTCCTTAGTTTACGTACAACAATTAAACAGGATTTAAAATGTTCTTCGGCAGAACTAGGCTATGGACAGACACTTAGGTTACCAGGTGAACTGGTAGTTTGCAATAATATATGTAATGAAAATGCGAGTACAAATGAAATACTGTGTAAGTTCAGAAAACACTTCTCATTAATTCGTTCAAATGTTGTGCATCATAATAAAGATAATTTTTTTGTTCCAAAAGATTTAGAGACGTGTGCATATGTCTTATATGTTTTACTTGGTTATTTAACTACTTTGTAATTTTTTTTTAATTTAAAGTTTTGTAATTTTTATTGGAAGAAAATCCTCATGTAGAGGAAACGTTTACAGTCGTCAGAAGCGGGAAGACCTGTTAAAACTCGGCTAATAATAAAGTTTGCGCGGATTTTTTTATTAAAATACGTAATACGATTTTTTTTGTTGGCATATAAAAAAAAAATGGAACAAATTGATGCTAGTAAGTACACTAGGGGCAGCTTCGAGAATGTTCGAAACGCTTGGGTTAACCTACATCGAGCACTATAGCAACTATGGCCGTCAGAATTAGTGAAATACCCGAAAATGACCGTGGTGATTGCCCAATAGACGCCAACGAAAGTCTGACGAACGTTGATGGCGAGATAAGAGATGATGTCAAAGGGTCATCTGTACTACAACAATGCAACGCTAATGAAACAATGATGATTGCAGAGGTATTAAAGAAAAAGAACGACATGCTGATGAAAGAAAACGAGTGGCTCAGAAGTAAGTTGTCACATGTTGCTTTGGATGATGCACCGAATGGCGGTACCTTAGTTAGCAATTTAGGCATTGTATTTGATGCAGAATTGGGCAACGAAGAAAAAAAGGCCGCGGTAATGAACGGGACGATGGTACAGCGGCGAGCGTCGTCGAAGCAAACACTGACCGCGTTGTCAAAAGTAACCAAGCAGAAAACAATGTTGGTGTAATCAGCAAATGTGGTAAGGGAGTAGTACCTTTTGAAGTGCTGAAGGATATGTGGCCGGAGTATGAGGGAAATGATAATTTCGATGTGTGGGTACGACAGTTACAAAGCATTGGCGATGTTTACAATCTAAGCGAAAGTGCAATGCGCGTCTTGATGGTAAGCAGAATCAAAGACAGAGTGCAAGTGTGGTTGCACTCAAAACCGACGTTTCTACTCGAAAATATAAGCTCACTTGTCGACGAAATCAAAGGTGTTTTCGCTCCACACCAAACATAAAATGATTTTGTGAAGAAAATTTGAGGCACGGAAGTGGCAAGTAGGAGAAGATTTTTTAAAGTACTACAGCGACAAAATTGCGCTAAATAGTGGATTAAAGATGAAAGAAACTGAACTTATCGATCACATTATTAAAGGAATCTCAGATGAACAGTTACGTGTGCAACAGTGACCTGCAATTATTCATATTTTTAAGTACAGGGTGGCTAATGAAAGCCGCTACCAAAAAAAAATTAAATAACTTTTTTTCTATTTAATGAATCTGGTTAATTTTTTTTTTATTTTGCAGATTGACTTTTACATTTAACAAAAATGGATAACTGGGACACTGAAACAAGAATTTGGATTGTCCGCCGCTATCACGCACTGGAGTCCGTAGTTTCGGTTCAAAGAGAGTATAGGCGCACGTTTGGCGGCAATCCTCCGAGCAGATGGACCATAATAAGACTTGTAAACAATTTTGCCGAGTATGGGACAGTCAACAGAAGACCTTACCATCGAAACCCTTCAGTTCGAACGGAGGAAACAATCGCTGCTGTAGCTGCTGCCATACAAAACAATCCACGTGTTTCGACAAAAATCTTATCTGCGCAAATGGGTGTAAGCAGACAGTCATTACAGTCAATTATGCAAAAAGATTTGGACTTATTCCCACATAAAATTCAAATGGCCAACAAACTGAACGCTGCAGACTTGCCGATTCGCTTGGAATTTTGCCAGAAGATGCTTCAAATGGTGGAAGAGGATGGAAACATGTTGAACTGTCTTTTCATGTCTGACGAGGCCCATTTCGATTTAAACGGCAACATAAACAAACAAAATTGTCGAATATGGAGTGCTTCCAGCCCACAGATACTCCATGAGACGGAATTGCATCCACTTCGTGTCACAGTGTGGTGTGCAGTTTCATCACGCTGCATTGTCGGGCCCTACTTCTTCGAAGAAAACGGTCACACCGTTACGGTTACTGGAGACCGTTACTTGAGCATGTTGAGAGAGTTTTTCTATCCAGAATTACGGTGAATGAGAATTTCTTTCAACTCTGTGTGGTTTCAGCAAGATGGTGCAGCTCCTCATATAGCCCAACCTGTTATGACAGAATTGCGACGAAAATTTCCCAATAAGCTGATATCCAGAAACTCCACATTCCGTTGGCCACCCAGGTCGCCTGACCTTACTTTTTCTTGTGGGGTTATTGCAAACAGGAAGTCTTCAAAGCAAAACCAACAAATTTGAATGAACTAAGGCAATCCATTCGAGAAACAATTGCGGGTATTCCTGTCTCAACTCTCCAAGCAGTAATGAACAACTTTTTGGTAAGATGCCGCACATGCATCGACGAGCAGGGGGGGCATTTAAATTCCATTATTTTTAAAACTAATTAAGCTATATTTAATAAAATTTAATGAGCTTTAATATGAATAAATGAAAAATGAATTCCATACACTGAAAAAAAAATTATTTGAGTTTCTTAATGTAGCAAAATTCATCAGCCACCCTGTACTTAGTTAACTAACCAAAAAATAGTCTTAGTGTGTATGCAGTACACGAACGCAACGCATTAGATCCACTAATACACATTCACATAGTCATGCTTCGTACAGTAACTAATTAGTCAAGCGACACGAAGCACTAAGAACACAAATTTCTTGTTGAGTAAGTTAGTGGAACTGTGTTATAGCGAAACACTATGTGTTAAGTGGAATGACTATAGTCATTTAAGTATTTCGAGTGTGTAAGTATTTTTTGGGTGTATGCATTGTTAGAAAAAGGGTTGATTGTGTTATGCTTTAAACTTAAAAACTCTTAAAACCATGTCTTCGATGCATATTTTAATTTATTTAAAACTTACGTTAATACAAATAAGCAAAAATACCACCATTTTGCGATTATTTTGGGATGATCGCAAAATTTTCCAAAAAAGGTTCTCAAAATGGTCCAAAAATTACCCAAATAAACATCAAAAATGAATTCCTTGCCCCAAAAAACATTAATTTAGCCACTATTTTGTAACCAATTGCTTCATTTTATCAAGTTTTCCTCACTTAACCCCTATACATAGGGTTAAAAACTTTAAACTCAAATAAAAAAAAAACAGACCATCGTGGCTAAATTAATGTTTTTTGGGGCAAGGACTTCAATTTTGATGTTTATTTTTACATACAACTTACGATAGATGACGCTGTGGTACAGTTTTTCAAATTTTTTAACAATTTTTCATGGAAAAATAGTACTTTAATAGTTTTTAAGTAGAAATAGTAGCAATTGCTTACGAAATGTGTGTTCAAGTAATGTTTTTAGGGTCGATCAAATCAATTTTGACATTAGCCCTTTCGCTACTGATGTCCAGTACAGTGGACATGACTTCGGGGAGGCGGTTTTTTTAAATTTGAAGTGTGCGTGCAAAAGATTTCGTGGAAACGGACGTAGCTGTGAATTTATTTTAAGTTTTGTCAGTAGTGCGCCGATTTTTGCAAGAGAAGGTTGTAAAATACCTTTCAGAGAGTTTTAACTTCAAATATAAATTGAAAAAAGTGTTTTTATATATATTTGTGTATGCGACAGTGTTTTGTGTGCCTTTTATTCTATATTTGTTTAGAAGTGGATTAAGGTTGCAGTGAAGGTAAAAGTTTTAGGCACAGAAAACCGCATGTCCCTTGTAATGGACATGAGTAGTCAAGGGCTGTGTTCTATAACAGAATGTTATAATTTGGAGACATAAAGTACAATGGCTAGGCGAAAAGTTTTGAGTGAAACCCAGCTGTTACATCTCCTAAATGAGTTTTCTGATTTCGACGATGAATCGGAAATTGATTCAGGAGAACTCGAAGAGGTCAGGAGGGCACGAATTGATGGAGATAAGGACGAGGAAAGCGACGATTCGAGCACAGAAGAAATCGAAGATATGACTTCAGGAAGTGCAAATAAACCAGATAGTCGTGCACATATTGCACGTATTTCAACAGCGTCCTCAACAATGAGCGAAGAAAATGTTTCCCGAAATGAATATTTTTCGGTGAAGGTATTACGTTCAGTAGGTATTGGCAAAGTAAGTACACCAGAGATAGAAGCAGAAAGAGAAAGCTATGATTGGACAAATGTCACTGAAAAAAGTGACATTCAATGGAGACATTCCCGCAGTAATGACAGAATCGCAGATTTTTTATTTACTTCTCCTGAACAGTTTCCTACAGCCGTCATAGGTGAATACGACTATTTTCAAAAATATTTGCCGCCTAAATTCTTTGAAGATGTATCTAATTTCACTAATCTATATAGTGTTCAGAAAGAATCAAACTTTAGACCAACTAGTCCAAGAGAAATTCAAAAGTTGTTCGCCCTACATATTATGATGGGATATTGAAGTTTCCACGCATAGAAATGTTTTGGGAGAAAGGTACGGCACTACCAATATTTACTAACAGTATGAAACGCAATCGCCGTGGTGTGAAGGTAGTGTTGCCGGCCTACCACACCGAAGGTCCATGGTTCGAGCCCTGGTACAGGTAACATCAAAAGTGATTTGAAAAAAAAAAAAGTTTTTCAAAACGGGGTCGCCCCTCGGCAGTGGTTTGGCAAACTCTCCGAGTGTATTTCTGCCATGACAGGCTTCTCAGCAAAAATTCGTCTCCTTTGTAGATGCCGTTCGGAGTCGGCAAAAAACTGTAGGTCCCACCAATTTGTAGGGAAAAATTCAAATCGGCACACCACAAATTGGAAGAGAAGCTTGGCGCAAAAATCTCTTAGGAGGTTTATGATGATATACCTGTTGTATATCGCGCCATAGAGATAGAGAGATGAAACGCAATCGTTTCTATGAGCTACGAACACATTTTCTTCTTCTTTAAATGGTCATCTAACCGCCTGGGCGATTTCGACCGTCCAACATAGCTCGCCGGTCGTTTCTTCGTTGCGCCAACTGGCGCCAATTGGAAACACCGCGGGATCGCCATTCGGTCTCTACTTGGTCCTTCTATCGGAGTGGTGATCCTGCTTCCACCAGCGGGTGCCGATAAGAATACCTTCTGGGCTGGAGCATCTTCGCTCATTCGCACTACGTGGCCTAGCCAGCGAAGCCGCTGTGTTTTAATTCGCTGAACTATGTCGGCGTCTGCGTAGAGTTCATACAGCTCATCATTAAATCTTCTTGGGTACTCGCCGTCGCCAACGCGTAGAGGTCCACAAATCTTTCGAAGAACCTTTCTCGCGAATACTCCCAGAGCCGACTCATCAGATGTTGTTAGTGCCCACGCTTCTGCACCGTATATCAGGACCGGTGCGATGATTGACTTGTAGAGTGTTATTTTCGTTCGTCGAGAGAGGACTTTACTTTTCAATTGCCTACTCAGTCCGAAGTAGCATTTGTTTGAAAGAGTAATTCTTCGTCGGGTTTCTAAGCTAACATTATTGTTGGTGTTAATGCTGGCTCCCAGGTAAACGAAGTCCTTTACTATTTCGAAATTATTGCTGCCAACAGTGGCTTGGTTGCCAAGGCGCGAATGCACTGACTCTTTGCATGATGACAGAAGGTACTTCGTTTTGCCCTCGTTCACCACCAATCCCATTTTCTCCGCTTCTTTTTCTAATTTGGAGTAAGCAGAAGTTACGGCGCGGTTGTTAAGGCCAAAACGAGCACATTTGCATTTAGTAGATATTAGTCTTCCCACACAAAACAATGATAAACTATATCGCGTGAGACCAATAATGGATGCTATTCGTAAACGACTATCGGAACACCAGTTGGAAGAGGTTCTTTGCGTTAACGAACAGATTATTCCATTCAAAGGGCGCCTGGGAATAAAGCAATATATACGTGGAAAGCCTTGTATTTTCTCTGTGGGAAAAATGGAATGCCCCACGATTTTATTGCCTATCAGGGGTCCTCCACTGAAATCGATCCCAATATTCTAAACAAGCTAGGTTTCGGTGGTTCCATTGTATTAGAACTTCTAAGAAGAGTTCCCCAGGAGTCAGTTGGTCACCAAGTATATACAGATAATTTCTTCACCACGTATTCTCTACTTGAACTCTTACAGAAAAGGAAAATTCTTGCCGCTGGTACGATTCGTGTCAATCGTTTCCGGAACCCACCATTTTCCACGGATGCTGATATGCGAAAGAAAGGTCGCGGACATGCTGAGCAAGTTACCAGCCGTCATGGAAAGGTTGCTCTAACAAAATGTTACGACAACAAAGGCGTTTACTTAGCATATAATTTGTGGGAATCGGCATCAAAGATAAAGTACAACGTTACGACAAAAAAGAAAACCAATTTACGGAAATTGAAAGACCTGAGGTTGTTCAGCTATATAATAAGGGAATGAGTGGTGTAGATCTTTTTGACCAAATGTTGCAGTATTACCGTATTTTTATCAAATCTAAAAAGTGGACTCTACGAGTAATCATGCACTTTTTCGATATTGCAATAGTAGCAAGTTGGTTCGAATATAAAGCTGACGCAGATAAAGATAATATACCCCGAATTAAGCAATTGGGCTTGCTTAGCTTCAGGAAAGGACTGGCTTATACTCTGGCAAAAATATGCCCAGCAAATCCTCAGCCTCTTGGGAATGTGACCAGACGGCGTCGTATCTCAAATACGTCGAACGACGACGAAGAACCAGCTCCTAAACGCTTGAACTATTTCCAACAACCTCCAATTGATACGCGTTATGATACAACTGATCACTTACCAACGTTTGATTCTTCGCAAAAAAATGCAGTTCGCTGTAAACACAAAGACTCCAAGCAAAAAACCTTATTTTTTTGTACGAAATGTAACGCACACCTATGTATCCGTCGAAACTCTGACTGTTTTTATAAATATCATTCTAAATAACTCAATGTAAATGAAATGTTAAGCTGTAAGCCGTTGGCTATGATAATATATTGTTAAATAAATCTGAATTCAATAACAAAACTACTTCAATTTTGCATCTTTTTTCGAAATTTTAGTTAGCTCCTTGCATGCTATTTTGACTCCCTTGACTACTCATGTCCACCTGATTCTACCACGCCCATATAAGTAGGCGGGTTGTATTTTCACTGAAGTGCGTCCTGAACCCCTTATAGTAAAAACATTACTTGGAATTAAATTTGTGATGCGTACAAGCTGGCGGTAGTGAAAGGGCTAATCTTTTAATAAGTCTTACGATAGGTGGCGCTGCGGTACAAATTTACAATTTTTTTAACAATTTTTCATGGAAAAATAGTATTTTAATAGTTTTTAAGTAGAAATAGTAATGTTTTATCCTGTTTTATAGTAGAAGTGATCGTTGATGACAATAAAACTAGGATTACACAGTTTAAAAAAAGTACAAGTGTAAAAAGTTTTGTAGTAAAAATGAAGCTTAAAACTATAATTTTAATTTTTAGTGTCATCAACGATCACTTCTACTTAGAAACTGTTAAAATACTCTTTTTTCATAAAAACTGTTAAAAAAAAATTGTAAAATTGTACCGCAGCGGCACCTATCGTAAGATTTATTAAAAGATTAATGTCAAAAATGAGTTGCTCCACCCTAAAAACATTACTTTAACACACATTTCGTAAGAAATTGCTAGTATTTCTACTTAAAAACTATTAAAATACTATGTTTCCATGAAAAATTGTTAACAAGTTTGAATAATTGTACCACAGCGTCATCTATTGTCAGTTGTATGTCAAAATAAACATCAAAAATGAATTCCTTGCCCCAAAAAACATTAATTTAGCCACTATTTTGTAACCAATTGCTTCATTTTATCAAGTTTTCCTCACTCAACCCCTATACAGAGGGTTAAAAACTTTAAACTCAAATGAAAAAAAACCAGACCTATAGGCCAAAAACTTGGTATGAGGTTTTGATACGAGAGGGATATAGCTTCCAATTTTGTGGGTTTCATCAATTACTAAGAGATGAACCCTCATTTTGTTGTACAGTGTAATAGGTGTTGATATATTTGCTGGTATAAAAGGGAATTCAAAATCACGTCGCAAACCTAGCTCAATTTTTAAAAGTTTGGATCCATAGGTTTCAATTGAAGATCAATTAGCTGCTAATACCAACAAATGTTTTCTTGAGAAATAAAATTATTTTGTCTGGGAAATTTCGATTTAGATTGAGATCTTTCTATAGGTTAAGATCGCATTTGTAATTAATTCATTGATGTCACAAGTAATTTTTTTATGTTTCGGTACATTTTTGTTGTTAAATCAGTAAGATTCTTATACGCATATTGTCACTTGCGAAGCGAATATATTTGGCGAGTCGAACAGATTGGCGAACTCACATCAAATTTGCATTGTGAGTGGCGAATGAACTTATTCGACTGCCATGTGTCGTTGCCATTCGAACAAATTTAATTAGTTCATCCGAACTTGACGTTTCTGTCATCTGTTTTTATTATTTATTTGTGCACAAACAGAAATGTAAAAAGCAAGTTTAATTAAATAGTAATAAATAAAGTTAAAAATGTTGGTAATTGTTTCCTTTAGGTGACAACTGCTAAAACACGTCCGAAGTTATCGGGAAAGATATCAAAAGACGCGTTTTGACCTCGGTAACAATAATCCGGAGGCGGATTTTCGAGTTTTTGTTTCAGTGAAGAGATATTTGCTATCAAAGTTGAAAATTTTCGTCATTTTCATGTGGTTGTTGTAATCACAGATTGTGGTGTACCGAAAAGTGCAAAAAGTGTGTTCTGCGCAGAAATACTGTGGACCGCGTAGCCGGTGTTGGACCGGCTAAGGGTTATTTTTTTTAAGCGCGGCCGAAGGCCGCCTTCGCTGAAAGGTGTACTGCACATAAATACCTAGGATCAAGCCTCCTATTTGGGATCGGACCTGGGTCATTTATGGGTTTTTTGCGAATAACTTTTCACTGAAACAAAAAATTGAAAATTCGCTTTCGGATTGTTGATACCGAAGTCAAAACGCGTTGTTTGATACATCCCCCAATATTTTTGGACGTGTTTTAGCAGTTGTCTCCTAAAGGAAACAATTACCAAAATGTTTTATATGGTTGATCTTCTTCGTCAGCGGCTTTTTATAAGGGATTACTCCAATCCCATGGAGCTTGCGTCCACAGTGCACACAGAGGACCTAAGGAGTTAAGATCCGTCGCGAAATGGTCCCACAATTCTGCCCTGCTCCTCCTGGTCTCTCCAAAATTCCCCATGCCTCTGGCGACGTTTGGATTATTTTCCATCAGCTCGACCAGCTTTTGGAATTGCTGCGGCGTTGTTCTTCTCATTCTGAAAACTTCATTTATTCAAACAAATAACTCAATTTAATTAAATTAATTACTCACTTTTATTTATTTATTCAATTTATTAAATTGGAAACGTTCAAATACATGCAAATGCGTCCCTTTTACTTTTAAGCGAGAACACAATAAGCATTCGACAAATTTTGACAGATTTGGCGAAGCGAATATGATTTTTTCGCTTTTGGCAATTCGACAAATTCATCTTCGTCACTCACTCGACTTGTTTTGGCGAATTCGCTAGAGATTCGCATCTCGCAATTCGAGACCGCGAAATTCGACAAAATTTTCATTCGCTTCGCAAGTGACAATATGCGTATTAATGTGTTGTTCGATAATATTATTTTCAATACTAGCTATCATTGAAGATTTTTGAGGTTTATTTAAAAGTTCAAAAAGTTTATCGGCAAGAGTAATAGTTTCTTCCAAATTTGGATTATTACACGAAGTTAAATGAATTTGTATTTGTTGTGGAAGTTTACGAACCCACAATTTATAAAGTAATTCACGAGTTATAATTGATTCGGAACCTGTTAATAATTTCATATGTCTAAAAAGTTCTGATGGTGTTCGATCACCAAGTTAGGTATTACAAAATAATTGTTCTATACGGTTTTCTTCACTAGGAGAAAATATTTCGCAAAGGACTTTTTTAACAGTTGGAGGAGGATTAATAATATTAATAATTTTAGTTATAACTTCCTTTTGAAGTGCGAATAAAACATTTTAAAATTTAAGATTGTCATCTCTAATATTGCTTAATTCTAATTGTCCTTCAAATAAAATAAACCAAGCTTGGGGACAATCCTCCCAAAATTGAGGTAGCTTAAGAGATTTAGTTAAATTAGATCTAAAGTTATCTCGACCTATGAATGAATGTCTTGGGTAATGTTGAAATCTAAAGTATGTGTTGTATTTACAATGTTTTGATTTTTTCTAGCTTTAACAGTGCGTGTTCGTATTGGGGAACGAGAAAGCATATTGATACCAATATTTGTTTGGAGGAAAAGTTTACAAAATAAATCATAGAATCGTATTAGTTAAAATAATAAATAATGAATAACTTATATAAAACGTAGTAATCACAAGAAATAAAAATAATTATGTAATTATATTACCCAAATAAATATAATTGTTTGTTGTTTGACTTGATTGCTGAATATGATAAATAATGACCTTGAAAATTGGATGGATCATGATGATTAAAATTAATTGTTGGAAAATGAAAATTAAGTTGATTGTATTAGTAATATCACAGCAACACTACAATGTAGGGTCATTTATATATAGTTCTTATAACATACGAGTACTGCAGTCATTCGATAAATTATTGAGTATCTTTAGAATCAATATTCATAAGTGAGATGAAGGTTAAACTAAATGCAACTAAAAACCAAATAATTATGTAGAATATGTCGTACAGTTTTCTTCATAGATGAGTGATAAATAAGTTGAAATATTTAAATATTCAGATCTCATCTAAGTTAATTTAAAAATCGCAGTTTAAAAATGATTGTAGTTGTTAGCCAGGATGGATTGGTATATCAAATTTTCGAAATTTTGCTGATGTTAGATTGTTATGAATCTTCGTTTTGTATGAATTATGTATGTAGATTTGTTGTATAACATCATTTAAGTTTTACAGGAACAATATTCACATTGATTGTTAAATGTAACAGGAACTATGTTTACGGGATCGCCAATTTGTGTTACCAATAAATTAATAAATTTTTATAAAAATTATTTATTTCATATCATTCACATTCAAGAAATTGATAAATAAAACTGAGATAATTGGAAAAGACAGTGAGAAGGTACAAAGTGAAATAAAAAAAATAACCAGAAACAAAGTTGATAAACAAATATCATATGCTGAAGCTATGAAACTTAATAAGAAAAAAGAAGAGGTTCCGGATTTAAAAAAGGATGTGGCAATAATCGTGAAACCTAGAGCAAAACAAACAGTAGAAAAAACAAAACAAGACTTAAGTAACAAAGTAGATCCAAAAAATTTAAAGATTTCGAATATCGCATCGAAAAGCAATGGGGTGATGGTAATTCATAGTGAAAACACCGAGGAGCGTGATAAAATAAAAGCAGCGATTGAAACCAATATTGGGAAAGACTATGAAATAAAGGTGCCAGAAATGGTTCGCCCAAGCTTCATAGTGAAAGGCGTGACGCAATAGAAAACCAAAATGTACGAATTGAACGAAAACGAGGCAATACAGTGGTTTATGACATAATAATAGAAACTGAAAAAGATGACTTTACCAAGATTCTAGTTGCGGAACGAATTAATATTGGCTGGGAAAGATGTAAGGTGTACGATGCGATCAGTGTACTAAGGTGTTATAAATGTAAAGGTTTTAACCATAAAGCTTCGGAATGCAGAAATGAAGAAGTCTGCCACAAGTGCCATGCGAGCCATAACTCGAAAACGTGTAATGAAAATCCAATAAATAAATGTTTAAATTGCATGAAAGCGAAGGAAAAGTTAAACCTGCCGTTAGAAATAAATCACGACACATTTGACAAGAAGTGTCCATGTTATATGAATAAGTTGCAAGTAAAAAAGCGTAAGCTTGGATATTAGCAATTAAACAATGATGAGATATTCAGTTTGAAAAATAACAATAAAAAACATAAGAAGCGGAAAAATAACTAAAGTGCATATACCTCAATACAAACAGTATTACAGCCAGTAAGGAAGAAGTTGAGAGAATGATAGAAGAAGAAACTCCAAATTTTGTTTTCTGTGCCGAGACTCATACCACAGAGAATATCAGTGACTCTGAGCTAAATATTACGGGATATAACCATATAAGGTGCGATTCATACAGTCGACACACAGGTGGTGTACTGATATATATTCATCAATCGATCGAGTTTAAAGTGATTTATAACGACAATATAAACAATAATTTGTGGTGTGTTGTGCTCAAAACAACAAAAACCACGATTAGATTGCGAATTGGTGTAGTAAACCATTCACCGAATACAAGCGACGCTGAGTTCATTAGATATATGGGTGAAGTGATGGAAGAGTATTTTAGTGAAAATGAAAATAATGTTGTAGTTGGCGATTTCAACATAAAAATGAATATACAATCAACGTACTCGAACCAACTAAGCCAAACATTCGCATCAAGGTCAATGAGACAACTAATAAATTTTAATACAAGAATTACTGAATCATCGCAAACCAAAATAGATCTTCTCTTCAGCAATAGTGATGACATAGAAATACAAAACTTAGATTACCACAAAATATCAGACCACGAAACAATCTGCTTCAAATTGCCTGTCCAGAAAAGTTACAAAATGAGAATGTATGATAATCGCTTATGCTGGGATAACTAAACGGAGAAAAACTTATTAAATCTTCTTAGGAGTTACAACTTGCAAACTTAACCAACTGTGACACTGAAGAGAAAGTGATAATAATAAACAACATCTTAAAAGATGCAATGTCAATGATAACATATGAAAAGCTAATTGAAATCAAATTAATGAATAAATGGTATGACCGTGAGCTCACAAAACTAAACAAACTAAAATATGAACTTTTCAAATTGGCAAAGATATCGAACTCGTGGGAGGATTATAATAATGCGAAGCGACACTACAAAAAAGTTATCAAGATAAATAAGAAGAAATACATGGAAAATAAAATTATAATCAACAGTAATAACCAAAGACTAATGTGGAAATGTCTAAAAGATGCTGTAAATATGAACAATGAGACCTCTCAGTTAAAAAGAGTGGAGGAGGAAGATTATGAAATCGCAAGGCAATTAAATCAGTTTTTTGTTGAGAGTACGTATAATAAATATTCGTAATAGTATTGAAACCATTATGCCAGTTGAAGCTGAGGTAGAAATAAATAGAAGTTTATTTGAGTTTCAAAATATAAATATAGAGCAGTTCATGAGAAAAGTGGCGACACTAAAAAATAAATACGGAGGGAAGAAATTAGTAACAGAAGGCGTTTTCAAAGATAGTATGGTGTACTTGGGATACACTTATACTTGTATAATTAATGAAAGTTTAAATAGTGGAGTTTTCCCATCATGCTGGAAAACGTCGACAATTGTACCCGTTGAAAAGGTTAAAGGAACAGTAAAACCTGAAGAGATCCGTCCAATAAATACATTGCCTAGTGATGAGAAAATATTAGAGAAAATAGTTAAAGAGCAGCTGCTCGAATATGTAAACAAATATGAAATTATTATTAGCGAGCAATCAAGGTTTAGAACAAAACACTCCTGTGAAACCGCACTCAACATGGTGATAGCAGAGTGGAAAGAAGGCATGACGTGCAAACTATTAACAGTCGCTGTTTTTCTTGACTTAAAGCGAGCATTTGAAACTATTGACAGGGAGATGATGTTGAAGAAATTGTATAGCATCGGCGTACGGAATACAGCACTAAAGTGGTTCAAAAGCTACCTTTCGGGAAGAAAACAGAAAGCTGTTATTATAAAAACAGTATCACCTGAAATAGATGTTGAAATAGGTTTACCGCAGGCTGCGGTGCTCTTTATAATTTATATAAATGATATTAAAAGTTGTTTAAAACATTGTAAGATAAGACTGTTTGCAGATGATGCATTGTTGACGGTAAGCTGTCCGTCAATATCTGAAGCCACAGTGAAGATACAAGCAGACATAGACTCTGTCTATAAATGGCTATGCCAAAACAAAACAAGCTCAAAATTAATATAGATAAAACAAAATAGATGGCTATGAGGAAGTCACACTCAGGAATTGACAATGAGTCTCTAAAAATAGCAAATATACAGTTAGAAAGAGTAAACGAAATAAAATATTTAGGAGTGATAATAGACGACAGGCTTAAGTTTGATGAGCATCTTAAATACATAGAGGGGAAAGTATCAAAAAAGATAGGTTTTATGTTTCGGACATGCAAGCACATAATCAGATATTTTAAAGCAATAGTTTTTAGGTCTATCATTGAGCCTCATTTTATATATTGCCCAACGATTTTGTTTACAATGGCTGATTCAAGCATAGCTAGGATACAGGTAAAACAAGATAAGGTGATGCGATTTATACTAAAAAAACGTTTCGATACTCCCATACAGGATCTCCTAAACTTCTACTGGCTTAATGTGAAGCAACTTGTGTTATATTATACATTAAAATTTATGCATAATATAAAATTAGGAAACCTGCCGAATTATCTAAATGATCGTGTGAAATACAATAATGATGTCCATAGTTATAACACAAGAAATAGAAATGATTTTCATTTGCCAATTGTAAGATCTGAATTTGATAAAAAAAAGTATATATTTCGAAGGAGTAAGAGAATATAATGAATTACCTCGAGAATTAAAAGACTGTAAAAATATGAAAAATTTTAAGAGGTTATTACATAATTATTGTAGAGGTGTAAATATAAGATAATCCAAGCCCAAAGCATATATGCAAAACCATATGCAATGCAATACATAAAATAGTTAAACTATAGTACTTGTTCTGATCTCATAGATTTAATATAAGTTCACAAGACTGTAATAAATAAAATAATAATAATATCCATACAACCAACAACAAAGCCTCTAAGACCACCTTAACCTCCTCAACCCCTGGACGTGGATGAAAGCGTCAAGACAGAAGCGGTAAATTATGTAACCACCCTAAGCCCCACCGAAAGTCCAAAGAAACTTTCATATAAACACTGACGAAGCGAAATACGATCCATACCATGAACACCAACATTATGACCAATACGATAACAGCCAACAAACTGCTTACAGCCAGGAAACAGCTTACAATAATGACCTAACGGATGTACATTTTTTAGACTGAACAGCTCTTTGTTGCCTTATTTTCGATGCAAAACGAAATTCTTCTTGCAGACTGAAATTCTTCGTGCTAACTACAATCAGAACTCTCCACGCCATATTAGGAAACGACAGTTTAAAAGACCTTTCGACAGTTATACATACAAGCGAAAATTTCATGGTTATAGCAAACATAAAAGAAATCCACCTAAGACAGTATAGTATACAAAACATGAATACGATACATATTCGAGACGACCACCTTACAACAGTAGGTAAAAAGGAAATAGGATAGCTAGTAAAAAAAAACGCCACAACTTATTTTCAAAACCGAATAAAAAACTGCCATACACAGCCAAAGTAGTAGCAGAAATCCGAAGAATTTCCTCCCATATATTCCAAATCCTACCTATACTCCATCAGCCTTAAACAAGAGGTTTAAAACCAAGTAAACAAATTATTGGAAGAAGGAATCATCCGAAAATCAAGGTCACTCTACAACTCACCTATCTGTATCGGACCATAAAAGCACGACGCTTCAGGCGGAAAAAGCTCTAAATGGTTATCGATTACAGGAAACTAAATACAGTCACAATTGCAGATAGGTACCCAATACCTGAAATAAATGAGGTTCTCTCTCAACTAGGAGAAACCCGAAATTTCTCTTTGATTGATTTAAAAAGCGGTTTCCATCAAATTCCTCTAAGGAAGCTGACGTGGGAAAAACAGCTTTTCCAGTGAATAACGGAAAATATGAGTTCACTAGACTACCATTTGGTTTGAAAAACGTCCCATCTATTTTCCATCTAGATCTAGATTCATGTTAGAGGACATGAAAATAAATAACCAGTACTATAAAATCCAAGATTGCTAGTGAAAGCCCCCTTTTACCCATCCTTTTCAATGAATTAAATTTAAATTAAAAGAGAAAAGATTTAGAAAGTCGATAGACACAATAGGAAAAGTCTAGAAATGGATCGCGGAAAGTCCCGAATAAAAAAGCAATAAAAAAACCGAGAGCACACGGTCAGGCAGTTCTGCGGTAAAAACAATAATAATTTTCATAAAAATTCAAAAAGTGAAAAATTATTATTCTTGGCCTTGAGCTCGTTTCACGAATACTTGCAAATGTACAGGCCGTAAATCAACAAAAATTGTTGGTATAAATAAGAAGTAACAAAATGTAAAAAGCTTTAATTTAAAACAAATAAAATATAGCAAACACCCTATAATCACGTATTCCATGAGCCACCCTCTTGAAGTCCGATGTAAATTCCTGCAAAGTCTCATTAGGTTGCTGGAAGCGATTCGATAGCTCAATAGGTAAATCTGCTTTCGATGTTCGCTACCATAGCGTCTCTCAACTGCACCCATCAACGCTTCATAATTGTTTCATTCGCAATCAGGAGTCGTCTTTAAGATTTCGGCTGCAGGTTCCTTTAATGCCACGAATAATCCAGCCCCTTTGTCTTCCAAGCCCCAATTGTTCACAGCTGCCGTCTTCTCAAACTGTAGCTTAAATACCTGAAAATGAACAGAACCATCAAAGGATGGGGTTTTTACCTCCGGGACGGTCATTGAAGCATTTGGACGATTCAGTTGTAACTATTGGATACGACTTCTCAGTGCATCTACTTCCGTATCGATTTTATTCTGCAGCTGTGAATTTTCGCATCTTTCACTTTTAGCTGCGAAGACATTTGTGCCACCTGCATGGATATACGCTCCACTTGTGTTTCCAATTTTAATGTTATACGGGTCTCCTGTTCTTCCAGCTGTGTTGAAATGCTGGACGACATCTGAGTCAATACAGCCAACAACGCGTTTGTGTCTACACTTGCGGTTGGAATCGTGGACACCTTCTTCTTTTCCATTTTTGCCGATGCTTCTTCCACAAAATGAAACACATAATCGGCAACGTTAATTCCTTCCGCTACCATAGCCTCTCGCAATCGTGACTGTAACTCTGCTTTATGGCCATCCACGTTGTTCCATCTCATTACAGCTCATACAAACTTAAGATTTTGGTAACTTCGCGGTTGTTCACTGTTCAGCACTTGAAAATAAACTGATCAACCTGCATTGCTTGTATGCAGCGTTATATAGTCTGGACGACCGCCAGTAGTGGGAGTGTTATTTAACTAGGGATGGTACATGCTTGAGAATATTCGCTACAATATATAAGTATTGTTCTAAACAAGAGCGTTGCAAATTCTGCACTTTCTGGTCTGGACAAAGGAAAAGTTGGTATTTCTTGCAACATCTCTGTTGATATGCAAACTTGAAACTGGGAAGTACTTTGCCTATTTACGAAGTGGGCAATTCACTCCCCAATAACGGGCTGATCAGTCAATTCAGAAGAAAAATCGTCTGTCGAGGAATATACCTGATAGAAGATGCCGCTAGCGATCAGTGATTTCAGCACAATTGTACCATGAAGTTACAGTGTTTGCTTTAGATAAGATGACGGCTTTCGCCCATGACATATTTCTCATGAAAACTACTTTGCATTTTATATTTAAGCAAGCTGTTAGTACAAATTAGTGGTAAGGTAAATTAGAAACACCAAGGGAGCCAAACTCAACATCCACTATTGCTCTGCAATTTGAGAGATTCACAAAAAGTTTTGATTAAATACCCTAATGTAAATTTCAGTATTTCTAAATTCACAACGCTTCGACCCCCTTATTGCGTTGTTGTTGGGCGTAAAGGTGGTTATAATGTATGTGTTTGCAAGACTACAAAACAGGTTTTAATATTGAGAGCGATTGGCATTTTTTCGCCACCTCACAAGGAAAAGGTGCTTGTGATGGAGTTGGGGGCACTGTGAAAAGGTTGGCATCTTGTGCAAGTTTGCAAACGCCTTTTAATGACCAAATAACTACACCTTATCAATTGTTTTTGTGGGCAGATCAGTATTTCGATGAGTGTTTTCGAATTTACTTCCAAAATGGAACATGAGATTCGAGAGAAAACACTCGAAAACGTGGTAAAAAAAAACAGAGTGCAGAGAATATTCATACTCTGAAATTTTCATGGTCCATAACTTGTTTTAATTCATTGTATTTGCTTTTGTCTTTTAAAAAAATATCTGACAACAAATTCATGGCTTTACTTGAGATTTCATTTGATTTAGGGCAAAGTATATGCCTTAAATTTGATAGATAGTTGTGCCGCCAAATGACATACTTTTTGAGATTTTACTAAGGATCAGAACCGAAAAAAAATTATTTTAAAACTATTATAACAAAAAATAAAAATTCTAAAAATTTAAGATTGCCCATCTGAAGTCTGTTTTATTCCCTTTAATATCCCCAAGTTTCATTCAAATCAAAAGTAAAAGTTAGAGGGGTTTGTTTAAAAAGTGATCGAGATTTTCACATCACTATAACTTCGATAAAAAAAGATAAAAAAATCGAAATACGCCAAAAAATTACTCTGATTTATGAAAGTAGCCCTTAGATTTCAGATATTGTACCGCTAAATATCGCAGAGTTAGAATTTATATATCGCATATAAGGTGGGTTTGGGTAAAAAAGGTTCGCTCGTACATCCTTTCAGCAAGCAGGGAGTCAGTTCATTTCCGTATTGGCACACACGCCATTGTACGTAACCATAATTTCGAAATAGCAAAGGACTTCGTTTACCTGGGAACCAACATTAACACCAATGTCTTGTAAATCTGGAGAGTAAAGTCCTCCTTCGACGAACGAAAATATCACATTTTAAGAGAAAGGTTCACCGAAACGTTTATTGACCTCTACGCCTTGAAGACCACGAGAACCGAAGCAGATTTAATAATGAGCTGAATAAGGTCTACGCAGCCGTCGACATAATTCAGCGCATTAGAAGATATGTTGTGAGAATGTACAGAAGGTGTTCGTACTGGCACCAGTCGGTGGAAACAGAGGAAGAGGCAGAAACCACTCCGATCTGGTTTCCACCCGAAACTCCTTGCATAAAATATGCTCACTATCACTATTTTTGTTTTTTTCCCCAGTTGTCGGCGTGCCGTATACCGATACATAACTAAATAGATATATATATTTACTGTGTAAGTAAATGCATACTTTTTCAACATAATTTCGGACGCTCCTTTCGAGAACAAACGATATCCTCCATTTGGGCGAGGTATAACTGTTCCCATGCTTTTTCGAACAGAGTTGAATGTATATACTCGTGTAAATTTATCCTCCGTAATTTCGTCACGAATTGATTGGTATTTTACTCCTAAGCCCTGCACGAATCCGAGCAAAGCACATTCAGTTTTATTGCCAACTTGTACAGGCAAATCGCCAGGATTATGACCAGACTATAATAAAAAAAAATGTAATTGAATTTGCTTTAAGTGAAAAATACATACCATTATATTAGAGGTGTATGCTGAGTTTACGGAAATACCCATAGTTACCAAACTACCCACATGTTGCGGTATATCATTCAAGGTGGGCAGTACTTTGCACAATTTTTCACAGATATAAGATTGCACGACAGTCATACGATTTGTGGTAAGCGTTCCAGTTTTATCTGAACAGATGGCTGTTGCGTTTCCCATGGTCTCACACGCATCTAAATGTCTCACTAAATTGTTATCCTTCATCATTTTCTACAATTAATTATGAAATATTGAAAAAGAGTTCACAATATCTTTAATTACTGGCAGTATTCACCTTAACAGAATATGCTAAAGACAATGTCACAGCTAATGGCAAACCTTCAGGAACAGCCACTACTAAAACGGTTACACCAATAATTAAGTGTTTCACCAAATTATTAGCATATATATTCTTCCATGGTTTGTTCTCGATAACAAAAGTCTTTATGCAAAACTGTATGACCAATATAATCACAGTTAATACAGCAATTGTTGATCCAGCATATCCAATTTGTATAGCTAATTTGGTAAGTTTCGCTTGAAGTACAGACTTTTCTTTTTTGTGACTATGTTCAGCTGGTGATGCAGATTGTTGAACGTGGTTACCATCGGATTCCACCTTGACGCTCTCTGCTGTAGGATGTGAAATGTTTATATTCTTCACAGAAATGCGGCTTTCTTCGGCACCTTAAAAATATATTAAAATATTAAATGTTTATGAATTTTTATTTTATGTTTTCAACAAATTAAAGGGAAGTTTAGCAACACTGTGTGATAAGTATTTTATTCGAAGTTCATATTTCACTTTTCACCCGATTTTAGCGATTGCATACTAAAGCACGTCAGTCAGGTATTTTTAGCGATATCTGGCCCTAATTGGAAACATCAAGGGTCAAGTCATTATCTTCTGCCGAATTCGGTTGCCGGTAGGCCGCCCACACATCGTATCGTATTAATATTTGTATACATTTGCAGGTATATTTAACGGCCCGGGTATTCGACAAATTTAAAAAAGTGAAGACTTCACTAAAACTTTAGACACAAATGCTGCGATTGTTTGGAGTGAAGTAAAGGTTTTTATCACTGAAGCTTTTGCAAAAATAGTATTGTTTCTACAACTTTTTAGTTTTTTTACTGTCTATATTTTAAAGTTTTGGGCATAAATTCAATTAAACATAAACAATCAAACTGCATCTTAACGGTGTATCCCGAATAATTTTACTTAATACTAGTAAACCCGGCCACGCTGCGTCTTAGAACTTAAAGCAACAGACTGACGCTTATAATCATTATATCTCCCATACCACATAATAGTTCCAACCAGTGTGACCAAGTGATAGCAAAAAAAAGAAGCTAAATCGGCAATAAAAAAGGTTAGAAAAGGCCAAAATTAAGAGAAAAAAAGCTAAAAAAAACTCTGACATTTTTTTACAAAATCTATTTAAAATTTTGTATTTTAGTTTTAACTATTTGTATATAAAGCTGTAGACATGACTTAAAGGAACTATTCTTGTTTCAACACATATTTTTTCAAAGAAATATATACTATAGAAAAATCACTACAAACTAATTAGTTAAATAATATTTTCTCTTCTGATGAATCAAAAGAGCTTGAGTCTGCGTACAAAGTTTATGTATTTATCAAAGTGATGAGATCATCGGTAACTTCAAAATCAGTGCAACATTTGGATAAGCGTTTTAACGAACATCTAATGCGAAGCAGCGAGTTAAACATTTTAATTTTGAAACTGTTCCTTAACTTAATTTTAAAATTCTATGGTAGAGGTCACACTTGTCCACTGTACGGTTATTTGCTTTCGTCACTGCAGCTCAATCAATGCTACCGGACTTGAAGAATATCTAGACTTTTCTTCATAAAAGTGAGAAAATACACCAGGCTTTGTAACTTTCAAAGAATTATCAACTGAAAAAAAATTTATCTTTTGTAAAGAGTTCATATTATCAAGTAGGCGATGTCGCAATTGGGTTATCAACTCCATTAAAATAGTTGACAATTTTTACGAATAATTTTCTGTATTTCGTCATCAGTGGATATCTCCGAAACTGGGCGAGTTATCGAAATAGAGATATCTTCAACTTTAAGTTAGACGTCTAGTAATGCAACGGTGAAAGTTCCCTTTAGACAAAAAAATTTTTAGATCTGTTGTTTTGGCTTCTATTAGCTTAATAATACCTCCCATAAATGCTCCTTGAATATCTGCAATTACAATTTTGTTATATGTAGAGATTACATATTTTTTATTTTTATTCACATTTAAATCCTGGCCAGCGTTGCCGGGGCTTTCGAAAGCAGTGTATCAGTTTTTGAACAAAAAATGTATCAAAACGTATCAAAAGAATAAATATCAACTACTTTTTTAATTTTGACTTAAGTAGCTAATATTATTATAATTTTAATCGAACTCCATATTTATTTGGAAACATCTGGAACATTTTTAAATCGATTTTTTGAATTTAAAAAAAATAGATATTTACTTATCCAACTCTAGGCACTTTGATATGATGGAGCCATATCAGGTGGAAGCATTAGCCAAACTGATTGTGACTGGATTTTACAGTTCAATCATTTCTCAGTGGATTTTGACTTCAAACCCGCGAATTACGATAGCAAAATACATGGAAAATGAATGTATGACTGTATGTACATTAGACTGGGTCGATTTATTAACCGATATCGCGGCATCCATTTTTCGATCGTTTTTGGGCTCAGGAAAAAAAAGTTCCACTACGCATACCCAAAAAAAATAATTTTCGAGCCTGCGAGATTTCATTTTTTTGACTTTTTCCGACTTTGATTTTTAACGTTTTTTTCATGACCTACTAAAAAAATTTTCTTTTGATTTTAAAATGTTCATGTATACCCTGTCCGACCCAAAAATGTCTGCTAAAAACGTTGGCGATAACAGTTTTTTGAAAAACCCGGGTTTTTGGACTTGTTTTGGTCGAAAAATCGACTTTTCCAAAACCCGAAAATACAATTTTTTTTCAAAAAACTGTTATCGCCAACGTGTTTAGCGCATAATTTTAAGTGGGACAAGAAATATGAGACAAATTCGTTTATATCGAAAACATTTTTGCATGTATGCTGAAAAACCCCTTTAAAAAAATGGCGAAAATATTTTTTTTTTTCAAAAAACTGTTATCGCCAACGTTTTTAGCTGACATTATTGGGTCGGACAGGGTATACTCGTACATGAAAATTTTTAAATCAAATGAAAATTTTAGGCTCGAAAATTATTTTTTTGGGTATGCGTAATCGTCCTGTGCCGGTTACAAAAGTGAAAGTTTAAACTTAGTTTGAAATATAGGATATCGATAACCACTCATCCACAACCAAAACTACCCCGAAACTTTCCGAAATGGCACAGGTTGAGGACTAGCCAAAGCTAAACTACCTTAGAACTGTAGGAATGAAAACCGGTTCACAACGAGTTGCAAAGTAATGCAATGGCTACAATTGCCAGCGCCAATAACATCGCCATGTAAAAGTGGACAGTTGAAAGCATTGCTTGGGTATTGAGCTAGAATTGGTGGTGTCGTCAAACGACTTAGCTCAGGGATAGTTCGGAGCTAGTCCAATTTGATTCAGGGTATTATTCGGCCATGCTTCAAGTGCTGTCTAACAGTCAAGCAGTGTTGTGCTTATCGTACAAGAAAGTTTTAGCTTATAGAAAAAGCTAGGGGGTAATTACGAGATGAGTCAACATGAATACTGAAAACGTATCAAAATGGTAGTTTCATGATAAAAAAGTATCAAAAGCAGAATTTGACAAAAAAGTATATCAAAAATGCTACAATTGTATCATAATATATAAAAATCATAATTTTTTGGTAAGCACAGTGGAGTACTTTGGTTGTTGCACATTTCGTACGATTCTGATTAATTTAAATATAATATTAAATAGTATTAACAATTAGTAATATTTAAAATAAATAAATTAACTTTTTTCTTTCAACAGGTGTTTGTAAAAATTTTATACATTATGTATTAACATATCGAGCCCGGTGCGCAAAAAAGACGTAAGAGCCAAAAAGAAAATTTTACAGGATGTTTTTTTTAATTTATTTCACATTCAGTTTATGTATTGCCATGAAATTAGGTACATAGCTTTTCTTTATCCCAACATATATAATGCAATCAATTTAATTTTTATCCATGTAACTAACCTGCCCGTGACTGCTTCGCAAGTCATTCCGCAGTACAGAAGAAATCGTAAAATTTGTGTTTTTGTTAAAATTAGGTAGCCTGTGTTCGTGAAAAATCAAAACAAGTAACTTACAAAGCAAGAAAATTAATTACGATTAAATATTTTTAAAGATTTATTCATGTAATCTATACATATTACAGAACAAAGTCTAAACTTCTGCAAATAAGTGTTCTCGTGTGATAAAGAAATGATTGGAATTCAACTTTTTTAGGAATAATCTTTACATTTGGCTACGTTATTATGGGTACTCAAATTAAAAATTAGCTTATGAATTTCTTAAGTAATTAAGGATGCTACAATCTAATAACAATTCAGTAATATAGCGGGAATACATATACACATATATGTGACTGTATGAGCAATAAATAATAATTCAGTTTGTTTTGTATGTGTTTGAAAAAAGTAAAGTGATATGTTAAGTGTCTAGTTTGGGTGCGTTGCACCTAGTTTTGACTAAATCTAAAAAAAAAAAAAAAATACAACTTATAATATGAAATATGACTATTGTAGTGCTCTTAAATATACCAGCTTCTTCGTTTTGTTCTGATTTCTAAATAAACAAAGCTGACGGTTTGCCTACACGTGAGCATGCAACATTGAATTGTCCATGAGAAAAGCAGGGATACTCCAAATCAATGCCGCACAATTCCAATGATTGACCTTGCGCTTTATTAATCGTCATTGCAAAAGCAAGACGTATGGGGAAATCGTTTAAAATCGAAAGGCAAGTCCGGTGGAATCATAGGGATGCGTGGTATCAAAACATCCTCGACTTTATATTTTCCTCTCAAAATGGTAGCTTCAATCAGATTTGCCATTACTTTTTTGACTACCAAACGTCCACCATTACAAAGTCTTGGCGGATTAATATTTCGTAGCAAAATAATCGGTACACCAACTTTGAGTTGCAAGCGGTGAGGTGGCAGGCCAGGCAAATCGAGCGAATTCAAAAATTCGATGGGGTAATTGACAACGTCATCTTATGCCTATCAATTTGTACGTAGTGATTTCCCCCGGAATCAATTTCATAATAGTCACATTCAGGCCCGAAACATCTGCATTTTTCGCCGCTAAAATGGCTCTTTCACTTAACCAATCATGGTTTCTGTAGTTATGCGCAATGCCGGGAAATACTTTTGTAACCAATTCTTGTCAGCAGCTTTCATTTGACACCCATATTGTTGAAGGTTAACCGGGTTCATGTTTTGATCGATATCTCAAGACCCTAGTGACCCATACATTTAAAATGCATCCTTAAGTGTTTATTAGACCTCGGTTGATGCAACGGTGCAAAGTAAGATGTGTTTTATGCAGTGGTTTCAGAGTGACGTCCAGAAACGTTTAAAGAGATGCGTCGCCATCTTGGGAAAAATGATGAAAGACCTCTTCATTGCAAAACGCACACCACATGCATTTTTGCGTCGATTTTCACCAAACCTTCGTTACGGCAACCACAATAGATAAGGGCATCGCATGTATGAATTTCAAAAAGATCGGTCGGCACATCTCTTCAAACACCCCTTACCAATGAACACACATTTTAGGCTCCTTTTTTTTATATATATAGATATAAGCATCATTTTTGACGCATAAGTCTTTTTTGCCCTCACCAAATCAGTCTACTTTTTGATAATTTGGCTGTTACGTCACGTTTCTTTAACTAAGGTTGTTTTTCTGCACTTTTCTTTTGTTATTTGAAATTATTTGGTGGATTGCCTGACGAGCTATTCAATCACGGGGGCGAGAAACTGATAAAACGCATGCATCAGCTTCTATACAGAATATGGAAGAATGAATTCATGGCTGAATCATTCTAAGTGCTATTTGCCTGCTGTATAGTGCAGAAGGCTGGACGCTGACAACATCTGTTGATAAGGTTCTGGAAGTATTCGAGAGAAATGGTCTTCAAAAGATTTATGGCCCTCTACGCGTTGCAATGTCGAAAAAGATTTAATGATGTGGGGTATGGAAACATCGACATAGTTCAACGAATTAAATTACTGGGGTTTCGGTGGCTAGGCGATGAATGAAAATGTTCCGGCCCCGAGGGAGACCACCACTCCGAATATAGCACCAAATTAAGACCAATTTACGATCATGTGAAACCATTTAAACGGTTACGCTCTATTTCAGGTAGTAAGTAAGTAAATCTTCTTATATGTGTTTTTTGAAATGTCCGATATCGGTTCACAAAAACACATTATATTAAAGTGGGTTTATTTATTAGTCGAGTTTCCTGAGTTTTCGCACAGATATGCAGTGTGGTATAGGAAGTATGATGTAACGTATTTATATAGTATTGGTACACGAATTTCACAAATCAATATATTTTCTTGCTTTTAACAACATGAATTTGGAAATAATATATCAATAGAGAAAACTTACAACGATATGCTCAGCGATGGTATGGGATGATGTGTTTCGAAGTCCCCAAATTCTCATGATACCCGTTCTCGGACACTGGTATGCGTACCCAAGGACCTACATCAAAGCCGCTGTTAGAGCTGATACTGTAACAACTCAGCTATGATGCCCTGTAGCGTCACAATGCAATTTTCCTCTTATGTGCCATTTTTGCATTATTCCTTTACATTCTTTGGTACATATGTTTTCTAAGTGGAATATTTTGAGGCGTGTTCAGAAAACATTTTAGAGACAGCATGGCTTTTTTATTGCATATTAACACTCTGCATCAATTATAATTGAGGTAATTTTTGTTGGAAGAGTGAACATCAAAACGGTTCTACGAACACACCTATAAAAATATTCGACTTTCCTTAAGTTAAAACAGATACTGGGTATACTCTCCGTAACAATCACATGTTTAATTATTGAATGTGAAGTTATTATTTGTTCATTTTCAAAAATTTGCAGAAAGCAATAGTGGGACGAAAAGGCCAATGTATTTCCCAAATTTTAGCATTCTATCTGCATAAGTTAATGTGATATAGCATTTCTCTGTATTGCTACCTAATTTCCTGGCCAGCGTTGCCGGGGCTTTCGAAAGCAGTGTATCAGTTTTTGAACAAAAAATGTATCAAAACGTATCAAAAGAATAAATATCAACTACTTTTTTAATTTTGACTTAAGTAGCTAATATTATTATAATTTTAATCGAACTCCATATTTATTTGGAAACATCTGGAACATTTTTAAATCGATTTTTTGAATTTAAAAAAAATAGATATTTACTTATCCAACTCTAGGCACTTTGATATGATGGAGCCATATCAGGTGGAAGCATTAGCCAAACTGATTGTGACTGGATTTTACAGTTCAATCATTTCTCAGTGGATTTTGACTTCAAACCCGCGAATTACGATAGCAAAATACATGGAAAATGAATGTATGACTGTATGTACATTAGACTGGGTCGATTTATTAACCGATATCGCGGCATCCATTTTTCGATCGTTTTTGGGCTCAGGAAAAAAAAGTTCCACTACGCATACCCAAAAAAAATAATTTTCGAGCCTGCGAGATTTCATTTTTTTGACTTTTTCCGACTTTGATTTTTAACGTTTTTTTCATGACCTACTAAAAAAATTTTCTTTTGATTTTAAAATGTTCATGTATACCCTGTCCGACCCAAAAATGTCTGCTAAAAACGTTGGCGATAACAGTTTTTTGAAAAACCCGGGTTTTTGGACTTGTTTTGGTCGAAAAATCGACTTTTCCAAAACCCGAAAATACAATTTTTTTTCAAAAAACTGTTATCGCCAACGTGTTTAGCGCATAATTTTAAGTGGGACAAGAAATATGAGACAAATTCGTTTATATCGAAAACATTTTTGCATGTATGCTGAAAAACCCCTTTAAAAAAATGGCGAAAATATTTTTTTTTTTCAAAAAACTGTTATCGCCAACGTTTTTAGCTGACATTATTGGGTCGGACAGGGTATACTCGTACATGAAAATTTTTAAATCAAATGAAAATTTTAGGCTCGAAAATTATTTTTTTGGGTATGCGTAATCGTCCTGTGCCGGTTACAAAAGTGAAAGTTTAAACTTAGTTTGAAATATAGGATATCGATAACCACTCATCCACAACCAAAACTACCCCGAAACTTTCCGAAATGGCACAGGTTGAGGACTAGCCAAAGCTAAACTACCTTAGAACTGTAGGAATGAAAACCGGTTCACAACGAGTTGCAAAGTAATGCAATGGCTACAATTGCCAGCGCCAATAACATCGCCATGTAAAAGTGGACAGTTGAAAGCATTGCTTGGGTATTGAGCTAGAATTGGTGGTGTCGTCAAACGACTTAGCTCAGGGATAGTTCGGAGCTAGTCCAATTTGATTCAGGGTATTATTCGGCCATGCTTCAAGTGCTGTCTAACAGTCAAGCAGTGTTGTGCTTATCGTACAAGAAAGTTTTAGCTTATAGAAAAAGCTAGGGGGTAATTACGAGATGAGTCAACATGAATACTGAAAACGTATCAAAATGGTAGTTTCATGATAAAAAAGTATCAAAAGCAGAATTTGACAAAAAAGTATATCAAAAATGCTACAATTGTATCATAATATATAAAAATCATAATTTTTTGGTAAGCACAGTGGAGTACTTTGGTTGTTGCACATTTCGTACGATTCTGATTAATTTAAATATAATATTAAATAGTATTAACAATTAGTAATATTTAAAATAAATAAATTAACTTTTTTCTTTCAACAGGTGTTTGTAAAAATTTTATACATTATGTATTAACATATCGAGCCCGGTGCGCAAAAAAGACGTAAGAGCCAAAAAGAAAATTTTACAGGATGTTTTTTTTAATTTATTTCACATTCAGTTTATGTATTGCCATGAAATTAGGTACATAGCTTTTCTTTATCCCAACATATATAATGCAATCAATTTAATTTTTATCCATGTAACTAACCTGCCCGTGACTGCTTCGCAAGTCATTCCGCAGTACAGAAGAAATCGTAAAATTTGTGTTTTTGTTAAAATTAGGTAGCCTGTGTTCGTGAAAAATCAAAACAAGTAACTTACAAAGCAAGAAAATTAATTACGATTAAATATTTTTAAAGATTTATTCATGTAATCTATACATATTACAGAACAAAGTCTAAACTTCTGCAAATAAGTGTTCTCGTGTGATAAAGAAATGATTGGAATTCAACTTTTTTAGGAATAATCTTTACATTTGGCTACGTTATTATGGGTACTCAAATTAAAAATTAGCTTATGAATTTCTTAAGTAATTAAGGATGCTACAATCTAATAACAATTCAGTAATATAGCGGGAATACATATACACATATATGTGACTGTATGAGCAATAAATAATAATTCAGTTTGTTTTGTATGTGTTTGAAAAAAGTAAAGTGATATGTTAAGTGTCTAGTTTGGGTGCGTTGCACCTAGTTTTGACTAAATCTAAAAAAAAAAAAAAAATACAACTTATAATATGAAATATGACTATTGTAGTGCTCTTAAATATACCAGCTTCTTCGTTTTGTTCTGATTTCTAAATAAACAAAGCTGACGGTTTGCCTACACGTGAGCATGCAACATTGAATTGTCCATGAGAAAAGCAGGGATACTCCAAATCAATGCCGCACAATTCCAATGATTGACCTTGCGCTTTATTAATCGTCATTGCAAAAGCAAGACGTATGGGGAAATCGTTTAAAATCGAAAGGCAAGTCCGGTGGAATCATAGGGATGCGTGGTATCAAAACATCCTCGACTTTATATTTTCCTCTCAAAATGGTAGCTTCAATCAGATTTGCCATTACTTTTTTGACTACCAAACGTCCACCATTACAAAGTCTTGGCGGATTAATATTTCGTAGCAAAATAATCGGTACACCAACTTTGAGTTGCAAGCGGTGAGGTGGCAGGCCAGGCAAATCGAGCGAATTCAAAAATTCGATGGGGTAATTGACAACGTCATCTTATGCCTATCAATTTGTACGTAGTGATTTCCCCCGGAATCAATTTCATAATAGTCACATTCAGGCCCGAAACATCTGCATTTTTCGCCGCTAAAATGGCTCTTTCACTTAACCAATCATGGTTTCTGTAGTTATGCGCAATGCCGGGAAATACTTTTGTAACCAATTCTTGTCAGCAGCTTTCATTTGACACCCATATTGTTGAAGGTTAACCGGGTTCATGTTTTGATCGATATCTCAAGACCCTAGTGACCCATACATTTAAAATGCATCCTTAAGTGTTTATTAGACCTCGGTTGATGCAACGGTGCAAAGTAAGATGTGTTTTATGCAGTGGTTTCAGAGTGACGTCCAGAAACGTTTAAAGAGATGCGTCGCCATCTTGGGAAAAATGATGAAAGACCTCTTCATTGCAAAACGCACACCACATGCATTTTTGCGTCGATTTTCACCAAACCTTCGTTACGGCAACCACAATAGATAAGGGCATCGCATGTATGAATTTCAAAAAGATCGGTCGGCACATCTCTTCAAACACCCCTTACCAATGAACACACATTTTAGGCTCCTTTTTTTTATATATATAGATATAAGCATCATTTTTGACGCATAAGTCTTTTTTGCCCTCACCAAATCAGTCTACTTTTTGATAATTTGGCTGTTACGTCACGTTTCTTTAACTAAGGTTGTTTTTCTGCACTTTTCTTTTGTTATTTGAAATTATTTGGTGGATTGCCTGACGAGCTATTCAATCACGGGGGCGAGAAACTGATAAAACGCATGCATCAGCTTCTATACAGAATATGGAAGAATGAATTCATGGCTGAATCATTCTAAGTGCTATTTGCCTGCTGTATAGTGCAGAAGGCTGGACGCTGACAACATCTGTTGATAAGGTTCTGGAAGTATTCGAGAGAAATGGTCTTCAAAAGATTTATGGCCCTCTACGCGTTGCAATGTCGAAAAAGATTTAATGATGTGGGGTATGGAAACATCGACATAGTTCAACGAATTAAATTACTGGGGTTTCGGTGGCTAGGCGATGAATGAAAATGTTCCGGCCCCGAGGGAGACCACCACTCCGAATATAGCACCAAATTAAGACCAATTTACGATCATGTGAAACCATTTAAACGGTTACGCTCTATTTCAGGTAGTAAGTAAGTAAATCTTCTTATATGTGTTTTTTGAAATGTCCGATATCGGTTCACAAAAACACATTATATTAAAGTGGGTTTATTTATTAGTCGAGTTTCCTGAGTTTTCGCACAGATATGCAGTGTGGTATAGGAAGTATGATGTAACGTATTTATATAGTATTGGTACACGAATTTCACAAATCAATATATTTTCTTGCTTTTAACAACATGAATTTGGAAATAATATATCAATAGAGAAAACTTACAACGATATGCTCAGCGATGGTATGGGATGATGTGTTTCGAAGTCCCCAAATTCTCATGATACCCGTTCTCGGACACTGGTATGCGTACCCAAGGACCTACATCAAAGCCGCTGTTAGAGCTGATACTGTAACAACTCAGCTATGATGCCCTGTAGCGTCACAATGCAATTTTCCTCTTATGTGCCATTTTTGCATTATTCCTTTACATTCTTTGGTACATATGTTTTCTAAGTGGAATATTTTGAGGCGTGTTCAGAAAACATTTTAGAGACAGCATGGCTTTTTTATTGCATATTAACACTCTGCATCAATTATAATTGAGGTAATTTTTGTTGGAAGAGTGAACATCAAAACGGTTCTACGAACACACCTATAAAAATATTCGACTTTCCTTAAGTTAAAACAGATACTGGGTATACTCTCCGTAACAATCACATGTTTAATTATTGAATGTGAAGTTATTATTTGTTCATTTTCAAAAATTTGCAGAAAGCAATAGTGGGACGAAAAGGCCAATGTATTTCCCAAATTTTAGCATTCTATCTGCATAAGTTAATGTGATATAGCATTTCTCTGTATTGCTACCTAATTTCCAGTGAACTTTTATGAACTTTTATGTGACCATGGCCGAAAAGCGATTATATTCAGTGGGTGTACTTTTCCCAACAACCATTATTTTAGCGTAAATGGTTTTCAATTTATTAACACTCGAAATTTGAAAATTTGCTCATTCATATGTGGGCGGTGCCACGCCCACATTCTAACTTTTTTTCTTTAAATCCTTAATAGAATGATAAAGTTAGTATATATACCGAATCTTACCATTTTAACTGATTTCGACAATGAAATATCATACTTTATCATCAATTTGAAAAGGAAAAAGAGACGTAACATTCACTTTGCGCTCACTAAAAATGTGAAAAAAAAAACACATGTACTTGTCTAAATTGCTTTTGCTCTAAGTTCATAACGGTACATTTCGCAGCTACGAAACTTTGGGAGGTTATGTGTGTGTTAATAAGTGATCGATTTTCAATATAAAGCTAAAATCGAAAATCATGGCCCTTACGTATTTTTTGCGTATAGGGCTCGATATTCATATCAACATGCCACCATGATCTTTATAAAAACCACCTGTTATTACGTCAGATTATATTTTGGTTTCCGATTTGCTAAATAATTCAGGTAAAAAGTTCTTATTTTTAGCCATTTAAATTTTTTGTGTAGGGGGCCTTTCTGAGATAACCAGCTATGTATCGATGGGTAGCGTTACATAAATACTTATGAATGTAGTAAAATACAAAGCGTATGTATACCCTACTTATAACTAGTGTGTATTATGTATTGGTCACAAACAACTACTTCATAGTAGACAAGTCCACGTCAACGTCAATTATATGCTAATCAAAATAATTATAACATCGCCATACTACACAATTGGAACAAATTTCAGTAAGAACATAGTGAATATTCAAAGCCCTTGAAAAACATTAATAAAAAGTACTACCAAATTAATGGCCCATTTTGCAAAGGCATAGATCTAAATTTTTTCTTGAAAATTTTTTAAATTTCCGAAAATATAAATCTCAGTTAAAATGTAAATCCATACTTGTAAAAATATATTAAATATCCTAAAAGAAGTCAGGTATGGTCAGTTCTTAAATTTTATAAAATTACGAAAACTAATGGGAATATTAACTTTATATGGTATAAATTTTAAACTTTAGAAACTCTTTTCAAATGAGTATGCTGATAACTTTTTATAGAATTCTAAAATTCTTCTTAGTAACCCATTTACTTCAATAAGACCAATTTTTAATCACCCTTTACATAATTTGATAACATTTGCATTGGGTGTAGTATGTGCCTCTGGTAATAATCTCTGTGGTTGATTTCCCACACGCGGTGGTTGTTGGCTTGCACAGCTGAGCTGCACTAGTTCGAAAAATGCTTCCCCCGCCCGATGCGTTGTTGCATTTAAAGGTACGCCGAACTTGTCCAAGGCCGTCCGTGCCTCTGATACTAAACTCCGTAGCTTTTCCGTGCACCAAGTAACTAAGTACTCTAAATCCGTTTGAAGCAAAAAACGATATTACGCCGACGCATATGACTTAAATAGTTTTACATCGTCTGCATATATGAAAATATTTAAAACCCGTTAACCCAGAAGGGTGTCCTGGACAAAAGCTCTGTGGATAGAGTTCAATATTTTGGTATTTTTATTGCGTTATCACACGTCGTGTAATACTAATTCTACCTGTAGTTGGGCGTTTACTGTGCTGCTGTTGTAACTGTACTTCACCCTGCCAAATCAACACGCCTGGACCCAGAATCGTTATCCATAATGAATTTACAGTTAAAAAAGTTTAGAAGTTTAAAAGATTTTTCTTCTACAAAAGATGGTTCTAGTGGAAGTCCCAAGAACCTGCTGTTTCAATAGGGTTGAACCATAGTGAAGTTGGGGCTAGCAGATTCTACCCGTCGAGCACGTAACATCATTGTCACGACAGCCGGTTCTATATTATGTTAAACAGACGTATTCTGTTCAATTAATCTCGCGAAAAAAATGGCTACAGAAATCCGGTTGTTCAGGGCTTAACATTGCCATTCATAGACTCCGAACTGTCTTTACTACATTCGGGGATCCCTGTTGTTCACGCGCTAGGTAGCTTTGCATAATAGCACAGTCTTCACGATTAGCAGCGTTGTTCCACCGCACACGGCCGCTCAACACTCTTATTCCCTTCGTAACAGAACAGATACGAGCAATTTCGAGCATCAGCCCTGTCCCTTTCGAATCCCCTTCTGAGCTCGCGAACAGAAACCATAATTATCCTATAAAAACTTTCGATACAGTCAATCGTGCCACGCTCTCCAACACCTAGAGGCATTACGGCTCCCAGTCGGCCTTGAAAAGTGGACTGCTACTAAGAGTCGGGTATCGTGTAATCCTCGGAGACTTCAGCGCACACCACGACCTCTGGCACTCAAGCCTACAGGTCGATGGCGGAGAACAGGAGCTGGGCGAGCAAATAGTGTTTAGTTTGCGAACGAACTAGTTCAATTGAACGAATCAGTTCACTGAATGAACGAACTACTTCGTTCAAATGTTTTTAACATCGTTTAGTGAATGTAGGCGGATTCGGATTCGTTGTACGGATAGCCCCTTTTCGATACCTCTCTCGACATTTTTGGATGTCTTTTATAAGACTGTAATTATAGTAAAGTATTAACCAATTGGCGAACAGTGCTACCACAACAATAAGCAACAGCAACCAATGGCGAGCTAAATTGCTTAGCAATCAAACTCAAGACTGGGTTGGAAAAACAAAAATTGACATTGGCTCTTATGACCACAATAACTTTTGCTTATTGAGCAGCAAATTCCTACCCGAGTTGCACCCCGTCAATTGTGTCCACGCTCTTTCTTTTGTTTCCTAAGTTTCTTACCAGCGAGTTGATGCATGCGATGTTTTGCGTTGGTTCTTCTTATTATTAAGTTAACTCCATTACCAAAAAAGTTTAACATGTTCCCCCCGGGTCAAATATTTACTTAGTGGAGATTTAAATTAAGCTAATACATGTTTTTTGTTTGAGGACCCTGTAACTTATAAGAAAATAAACTAAAATTTTATATTTGACCTTTTATTTCACAGAGGGATATATTGTTGAAACGGTGTTTATACATGTTATATTTCGTCTAGAATAGTGTTTGAGCTAACATGTTAGCTTAAGCATTTTTTTAAATTTATATAAAACCAAAAAAACTAAAGCAAGTATCGACTTAAATATCATTATTTATTTAATAATAGTCACTTATGAACATTATTTCCAAAAAATTTCATTTGATAAAATTAATTTGATCAGAAGGATATGAGAGAATTATTGCAGTGCGAAAGAATCATCCACTTTCGGTTAGGTAATTCCACGTTTCCAAATGTGCTATAGATTTTTATAGTACGTCGTACACTCAAATGATCGATTGAAGCTCATTTAGAATTACAGAGCTACCAAATACTTGGAGTTTTATGCTGATACGGACTTGCAGAAACTACAAAATTCGAATTATGTTATAAAAATAACTGGTTAATATTTCCAAACAGTAGTGATTGATACTAATTTTGTTAATTGATATTAGAGGAAAAATTACAAGGATATGCACAGCGATGGTATGGGATGACATATTTCGAAGTGTCCAACTTCTCATCAGACCCCTTCTCGGACACTGGGATACGAAGCCAAGTGTCTGCACTAAAGCCGCTGTTAGAGTACTCTAACAACTAAGCTATGATGCCCTGTAGCGTCACGATGCATTTTTCCTCTAATGTGCCATTTGCTTATTCCTTTTATACATTCTTTGGTACATATATTTTATATGTCAACTCAAGGAAAGTGAAATATTTTTAGGCGCGTTCATAGAACAGTTTTAGATACAGAAGGGCTTTTTTGCATATCAACACTTCCGTGTTATTTGTTATGCACCCGCATTGTACCTGTATCAACTATAGTTATGGTGATTGTTGTTTAAGTTGTCTATGCCATTCTCAAAATACTGAACTATTTGTTCAAGTAGTAAGTGAGTCTAGTACAGAAGTAGCCGAAGAGCAACGCCTGTGTTCTATATTCGCTAAATTAAGTACCCGAGACCGTTACAGCAAAATAGAGTCAAGGTAGATATTATATATATTATTTCTTTATTAGTATGTTAGTATGATACTCCACGTTAAGCAGTGACACCGTGTAAATATGTATGAAAACAATTTGTTATTAGTTATGTTAATTATTTATTACAATAATATTTTTGTTGTTATTAGTTTGTCGTGAAGCCGATTGCCGACGGCAATTGAAATATATTGGCAAAACGTAAAACTTGTATTTTTATTAGTTTTTGCAAGAAAAACATAGACCTCGAGCCAGCAAAAAGTGAAAATTTCTTTATAAGTTTAAAAAAAATAATTTTTTGCAAAAACAGGATGTGTGTTTATATATATATATTATACTATATATTTATTTATTTATTTATTTATTCAGTCTATGATTTTCACCTTACAGACTATATACAAAGAAATATTAAAAACTAAGTAATAAAAATATGTTTCATAAAAAGCTTAATTCAATAGTAGACTTGAATATATCTCTCGATAGAGAAAAATCAATCTTTAAGAGCTTATTGAATTCAAATAGGGCACGAAAAATATCACAAGAAATTTAAGTCATTAAATAACCTTCTTTATGCAAAATATATTACGAGTCCAGAGTGGAATATTAAAGTTACCCCCAAATATTCAAGAGTTCATGAAACCAGCTCAAGGCCAAGAATAATAATTTTTCACTTTTTGATTTTTTGTGAAAATTATTGTTGTTTTTATTTTTTAATAATCATTTTTAATTAATTTTTAAAAGTTTTTTGATTGAATAGAGTAGGAAAAATGTTCAGAGACAACTGCCATAGCTTTTCTTATAGATCCACTTCGGATGCTGCTAAGCTTCTTCATCAGAGAAATTTTATCACGCATTGCTAACCATTAAGCTAACAATACGCTGGTTTTGATGTCATCTAAACTCCTAGTTCTATTCTTCTTTACCATATGTACCCTGCAGTCAACTGCCAAACTGGTTAGTAAACATTCTAGTTTATTAACTAGAATTTCGTAGGCTTATTCATACCAGTCTGAGCGACTGCAACGTTTCCACTATCATAAGCAGAAACACATATACATATACGAGATACATAACGCCGTCTTACATTTTAACTTTCTGTTCAACTAATATTTTGAGTTTTTAAACATGCATTTAATTAAAATATATATAAAACTTTCTGGTAAATACTAGCTTTTATAGTGAAATTATAATACTTTTGAGAACTTCGTGGTTCAAATATAACATTTGTGTTGTAGATCATGTACCCACGTGCATGTCAACAAAATCACCCTTATTTTTTGGGATGGCGCTACTGCAATAGAGGGTCAGCAGCGAAGCAACATCGAATAAGAAATGTTCAAATGAAACCACGAAGAAAAGTGAAAACGAAACTATCATTTGTCCAATCAATTGTAAATAGCATTTCGTTTTGGAATAATTTAAGTAAACTTTTTCTAATAAAAAAGTTTTGAAAAAATTCTAAAAACAAATATTGAATTGCTGTTATTTTTCGTGGTTGATTTATTGTGATTGTGAAATGAAGTTTTCATAAAAAAAATAACAATGAATTTCTTTAAAAGCTGCAACAATGAAATTCGCTACCAGCAGATGCACATTCAATAAGAAGGTGGTTAAAATACCACTTTTTAAACAATCTAGTTACTAAGAACTTGCACATTATGTACTAGAATTTCATAAGCGAGATATCTTCATGGTTATTTGCAAAGAACTCCGAAACTTAAAATTTTCACCATAAAAAGCCAAGCTTCCTTAATTTTATGAAAAGATATATTTGCAAGTATGCATTAAATTCTATCTGAGATCAATATTTAAATTTTAAAATTTTACATAAAATGTTTAAAGAAAATTTAAAGATGTATCCCTGTGAAATCAATTATAAAATTCAATAATAATATTAAAAAAGAAGAAAATTACTTTTTTGGAAATGTTTTCCAAGGGTAAAATTGCTATGAAAAGCGACTATATTTTTATCTGATGACATATATTCTATATCTGATGACTGAAATTTCAATAACGTAATATTTGTAATGTAATTTTTCATTTTTCGTGTATTTTTAAACCAAAAATGAACTAACCTGCTATGAAGTGGTACAGTAACTGGTATGATACTAATGCATAGGCTGACTTATATGACGGCTGGTACGACTCTGGTGCATGTATTGACTAGTATCTAAACTGGTATGATCCTGATATATATACAGACTAGTATTTTGAATGGTTTGATATTGATGTATATGATGACTAGTATGTCAACTGGTATATTGCTGATGCAGAGACTGACTAGTATGCCAACTGGTATGGTGCTGATGCAGATGCGGGCAATTGCCATCTCGTAGGACATCGCCGTGTTAAAAATACCAGTTGCTAATATGGAAAAATTACAGAACTCGAATTAGTTGAGTCGGTTTGGTAAACTAGTATTTGACTGGTATAAAACTAGTAAAATGGACTGAAAGGTATGAACCACTTCTACCATTTGACAGTTAGCAGTGTGATCCTGATGGATTTTTTGACATATCTGTTTTATCAGCAGAACCGCCTTACCGCGTGCTCTCGGTTTTGTTATTGCTTTTTTATACCAACAATTTTTGTTGATTTACGGCCTGTACGTTTTCAAGTATTCATGAAACGAGCTCAAGGCCAAGAATAATAATTTTTCACTTTTTGAGTTTTTATAACTATTTATTTTGCTGGCTCGAGGTCTAATTATTATTGTTTTTATTTTTTAATAATCATTTTTAATTAATTATTAAAAGTTTTTTGATTGAATAGAATAGGAAAAATGTTCAGAGACAACTGCCATAGCTTTTCTTATAGATCCACTTCGGAAGCTGCTAAGCTTTTTCATCAGAAAAATTTTGGCAAGCATTGCTAACCATTAAGCTAACAATACGCTGGTTTTGATGTCATCTAAACTTCTAGTTCTATTCTTCTTTACCATATGCATGAACCACTTCCGCCATTTGACAGTTAGTAGTGTGATCATGATGGATTTTTTGACATATCTGTTTTATCAGCAGAACCGCCTTACCGCGTGCTCTCGGTTTTGTTATTGCTTTTTTATACCAACAATTTTTGTTGATTTACGGCCTGTACGTTTTCAAGTGTTCATGAAACGAGCTCAAGGCCAAAAATAATAATTTTTCACTTTTTGAGTTGTTGTGAAAATTATTATTGTTTTTATTTTTTAATAATCATTTTTAATTAATTATAAAAAGTTTTTTGATTGAATAGAGTAGGAGAAATGTTCAGAGACAACTGCCATAGCTTTTCTTATAGATCCACTTCGGAAGCTGCTAAGCTTCTTCATCAGAAAAATTTTGCCAAGCATTGCTAACCATTAAGCTAACAATACGCTGGTTTTGATGTCATCTAAACTCCTAGTTCTATTCTTCTTTACCATATGCATGAACCACTTCTGCCATTTGACAGTTATTTACGGCCTATAATCAACAAAAATTGTTGACATAAAAAAGCAATAACAAAACCGAGAGCACGCGCTAAGGCAGTTCTGCTGATAAAACAGATCTGTCAAAAAATCCATCATGATGACACTACTAACTGTCAAATGGCGGAAGTGGTTCATGCATATGGTAAAGAAGAATAGAACTAGGAGTTTAGGTGACATCAAAACCAGCGTATTGTTAGCTTAATGGTTAGCAATGCGTGCCAAAATTTGTCTGATGAAGAAGCTCAGCAGCTTCCGAAATGGATCTATAAGAAAAGCTATGGCAGTTGTCTCAAAACATTTTTCCTACTCTATTCAATCAAAAAACTTTTAATAATTAATTAAAAATGATTATTAAAAAATAAAAACAATAATTTTCACAAAAACTCAAAAAGTGAAAAATTATTATTCTTGGCCTTGAGCTCGTTTCATGAATACTTTAAAACGTACAGGCCGTAAATCAACAAAAACTGTTGGTATAAAAAAACAATAACAAAACCGAGAGCACGCGGTAAGGCGGTTCTGCTGATGAAACAGAGCTGTCAAAAAATTCATCAGGATCACACTACTAACTGTCAAATGGCAGAAGTGGTTCATACATATGGTAAAGAAGAATAGAACTAGGAGTTTAGATGACATCAAAACCAGCGTATTGTTAGCTTAATGCTTAGCAATGCGTGCCAAAATTTCCTGATTAAGAAGCTTAGCAGCTTCCGAAATGGACCTATAAGAAAAGCTATGGCAGTTGTCTCTAAAAATTTTTCCTACTCTATTCAATCAAAAAGCTTTTAATAATTAATTAAAAATGATTATTAAAAAATAAAAACAATAACTTTCACAAAAATTCGAAAAGTGAAAAATTATTATTCTTGGCCTTGAGCTCGTTTCATGAATACTTGAAAATGTACAGGCCGTAAATCAACAAAAATTGTTGGTATAAAAAAGCAGTTCCCCCCAAATCTTTTTGGAACTTTGTAAAATCGCGGAATTTTTTATGTTAAATTTTGTAATGGACGACCTGATTTCACTTGATTTTTCACATGAAATACCACCTTCTGTGCAGCTAGGAACTCTGCATCATCAGGAGCGATGATGAAGTGTCAAGTGCGATTGTTGCTCTCAAGCCCTCGCCAAAATCAGACGCGGATGGTCTGTCAGTTTGTTTAAGTGATCTTCGTCTCTTTAATCACTGTGGCACTTAAGTGACATCCACGTACTTAAGTTCACCACGCACCTCACTTACAACCCTGCATTTTTATTTTACATTTGCTTATGATTGCATTCATGGCACTAGCCACGGAAATTTACTGCACACTGGAACTGGTTTACAGTGTGGCCTTTATAAGCGCTGAGCGCTATTGATCGCGCTCTTGTTTTTTCTACATTTGACAGCGAGTGAAGCAGTCAATCTTCAGCATCAGCAATCAAAGTATCCAGCACCAGTTGCAGTTATCCGCATAAGTATCTCTTTCTCTCGTTTAAACATAACTTTCATTAATAATTTGAATTCATTTAAAGATCTCAGTAAATAAGTAAATATTTTCATTTGCATTAAAATAAAACAATCATTGTTTAGTACTAAGGCCAGAAATGTGAAAATTAACGTTTGACATAGTTTTGGAATAAACATTGTTAATATTGAATTACAAAACATCTTTCTACATTTTCTCTTCGAAAACTTCAAATACCCAATCACGTGAGTTATCAAGCCTCTCTCCCTTTCTCTAACATCAAAATTCCATCTGGATTTAACACAGTTATTTTACTTAACGCCTGTTCAGCGTTGTCGTACCCTATACGAGTACATCTGATTTTCATTAAATCCCTTGCTTCGGGTATTTTTATTGAGGATGGGAAGGTTTCAACAATCACGCCACTTTTGAAAAATGGTAGTAAAAGCAATGTTCGTAATTACAGGCCAATTTCGAAAATTTCTATCTTTTCAAAACTTTTTGAAAGTGTTGTTAAGGACAAAATATATTTCACTGTAAAGTCTTTAATCAGCCCATACCAGCATGGATTTATATGTGGGCGCTCGACAGTTTCGAATTTAATGGTGTTTAGTGATTTTTGCACCTGAGCGTGTTCGGTTGGTTCGCAAGTAGATTGCATATATACTGACTTTTCTAAGGCGTTTGATAGAGTATCTCACAAGATTCTGGTCAGTAAGTTAGCTTGCCTCGGCTTTCATTCCTCCGTTTTGCAATAGATAACTTCATATTTGTCTAATCGGCGTTGTGCAGTATCGATTGATGCTTCAACTTCAGACTTTTTTGTTGCCTCTTCAGGTGTTCCTCAAGATAGCATTTTAGGCCCTTTACTTTTTGTGATTTTTATCAATGACATTGGCAGTTGTTTCTCCTTTTCAAATTATCTCCTTTTTGCTGATGATTTGAAGATTTTTGCGATGGTGAATAAATCGGAGGATGCAAGTAAACTTCATTGTGATTTGAATAATCTCCATTTATGGTGTATAAAATCGCGGCTATCGTTAAATATTGGCAAGTGTTTTCATTTAACTTTCTCTAAACGTCTTAGTGCTACTTCTACCCGTTCTTCTTCTTTAAATCGTCATCTAACCGCCTGGGCGATTTTGACCGTCCAACATAGCTCGCCAGTCCTTTCTTCGTTGCGCCAATTGGAAACACCGCGGGGTCGCAAATCGGTCTCCACTTGGTCCTTCCATCGGAGTGGTGGTCTCCCTCTTTCTCTGCTTCCACCGGCGGGTGCCGATAAGAATACTTTCTGGGCTGGAGCATCTTCGCTCATTCGCACTACGTGGCCTAGCCAGCGAAGCCGCTGTGTTTTAATTCGCTGAACTATGTCGGCGTCTGCGTAAAGTTCATACAGCTCATCATTAAATCTTCTTCGGTACTCGCCGTTGCCAACGCGTAGAGGTCCATACATCTTTCAAAGAACCTTTCTCTCGAATACTCCCAAAGCCGCCTCATCAGATGTTGTTAGTGTCCACGGTTCTGCACCATACAGCAGGACGGGTGCGATGAGTGACTTGTAGAGTGTTATTTTCGTTCCTCGAGAGAGGACTTTACTTTTCAATTGCCTACTCAGTCCGAAGTAGCATTTGTTTGCAAGAGTAATTCTTCGTCGGATTTCTAGGCTAACATTATTGTTGGTATTAATGCTGGTTCCCAGGTAAACGAAGTCCTTTACTATTTCGAAATTATTGCTGCCAACAGTGGCTTGGTTGCCATGATGACAGAAGGTACTTAGTTTTGCCCTCGTTCACCACCAATCCCATTTTCTCCGCTTCTTTTTCTAATTTGGAGTAAGCAGAAGTTACGGCGCGGTTGTTAAGGCCAATGATATCAATATCGTCAGCATATGCAAACAGTTGCACGCTTTTATAAAATATTGTTCCAGCGCGGTTCAGTTCTGCAGCTTGTATTATTTTCTCCAGCATTAAATTAAAGAAATCGCACGATAGGGGGTCACCCTGTCTGAAACCTCGTTTAGTTTCGAACGGCTCGGAGAGGTACTTCCCAATTCTGACCGAGCTGGCGGTGTTGCTCAAGGTCATTTTGCATAGCCGTATAAGTTTTGCGGGGAAACCAAATTCAGCCATAGCGGCATATAGGCAGCTCCTTTTCGTGCTATCGAAAGCGGCTTTAAAATCAACAAAGAGATGATGTGTGTCGATTCTTTTTTCACGGGTTTTATCCAAGATTTGGCGTATTGTAAAAATCTGGTCGATGGTAGATTTACCAGGTCTGAAGCCACACTGATAAGGTCCAATCAGTCTGTTCACATCAGGCTTCAGTCTTTCGCACAATACGCTTGATAGGACCTTATATGCGATATTCAAAAGGCTGATTCCGCGATAGTTGGCGCAGTTTGCAGGATCGCCCTTCTTGTTGATTGGGCAGAGAACACTTAGATTCCAATCTTCAGGCATGCATTCATCCAACCATATTCTGCATAGAAGCTGATGCATGCGCCTTACCAGCTCCTCGCCTCCGTGTTTAAATAGCTCAGCAGGCAAACCATCAGCGCCAGCTGCTTTATTGTTTTTCAATCGGGATATTGCTATTCGCACTTCATTATAGTTGGGTTGTGGAACGTCAATTCCATCATCTTCGATTGTGGGCTCGGGTTCGGTATCTTCTCTGGTTTCTTCCATTTAAAAGGGCAGAGACGTGATCCCTCCATATTCTGAGTGCTCTCTGAACATCGGCCACCAGGTCGCCGTTCTCATTCTTACAGGAGTTTGCCCCGGGTTTAAAACCTTCTGTCATTCGCAAAGCAACTACACAACTCGGCTATTTTAAGCACTCGCTATTCAATACGCGACTTGAAAAGTAGTGTTGCACGGTGAAAAAACTGTTCCATTGTGAATGAGCTCTTAAAATATACCAGGGAAATATTTTGACAGATTGAATTATCGCAAATAAACAAAGAAAAAGTAAACAAAAAACAACTTTGTTTGGGCCAACCCTGTGTCCTTGGACTTCCTGACCATTTCCAGGAATAAACACTTAGCCCGAGAAAATTTCGGCGATCAGCGATTTTGACAAGTCTTCAATTGTAAAAGAGTTGAAACGTTTTTTAGCAATGGTAAATTTTTACCGGAAATTCTTGCCAAATGCAATGTCGTACCAAGCGTGTCTACACCAACTCATCGTGGGTAACAAAAAGAACAACCACTCCAAAAATATGGAACGCTGAATCCGAGGCTGCATTCGAACGCCGCAAAGAGGAACTATCAAAAGCAATGCTACTTGCACATCCCGATCCCATTGCAGAACTAGCTCTATTCGTCGACGCCTCAGGTACAGCTGTTGGTGCCGCTCTTCATCGAAACGTCGATAGGGAATTGCAACCACTCGGATGATATTCGAAGAAATTGACTAACGCGCATACAGCACAGTCCTGCGGAAAGTGCATAGCCTATCACACCCAGGGATACGTGCAACGGTCAAATTAATGACACAAAAATTTGTTTGGCCGAGCATTAGAAGAGATACCGCCACTTTCGTCCGTAATTGCTTGGATTGTCAACGCGGCAAAATTCACGGCCACACCAAATCACAGCCATCAAAGTACGAGTCTCCTAAAGAGCGTTTCTGCCATGTCAACATTGACATCGTTGGCCGCTTCCCACCGTGCGAGGGCCAACGTTACAGTTTAACGCTGATCGGCAGATATACTCGCTGGTCAGAGGCAGCGCCAATGCCGGATATGTGTGCGGAATCAGTCGCTATATTACTACTCTCATTCTGGATATCTAGATTTGGAGTTCCGGAGCGAATAACTTCAGACCACGGAAGACAGTTCGACTCCGATGTTTTCGCCGAAATGATGGCCCTTATCGCAACAAACCATCTGCGAACTACACCATATCATCCGCAATCAAACGGGATCGTCGAGAGATGGCACAGAAGCTTCAAGACAGCAATTTTATGTAACAATCCAAACAAGTGGGTACACAATTTACCATTAATCCTTCTGGGTCTTCGTGTTGCATTTAAACCGGATATTAATGCTTGTGCGGCCTCACTCGTTTGTGGGACAACGTTGCGCATACCTGGTGAATTTCTACAAGAAACAAAAATTACAACGGAAACAATAGCTCAATTTCAATCAGCAATGTTGAAGCTGCAGCCCACGCAAACAACACATCACACAACTGCAAAAGTATTCGTATAACCATCTCTGCAATCCGCATCACTTACGCGACGATACGACGGACCATTCGCGGTGCTAAAGCGATCTTTCCCTTAAAAAAAAATGGCGAAAGAGTCAATTTGGCGAAAATTTCAATGTCGAAAATGTCAATGGCGAAAGGGTCAATTTTTTTAAGCGTTTTTTCAGCATACATGCAAAAATGTTTTCGATAAAAACGAATTTGTCTCATATTTCCTGTCCCACTTTTTGAAAAAAATTTTATTTTCAGGTTTTGGAACTTGTTTTGGTCGAAAAATCGACTTTTCCAAAACCCGAAAATAACATTTTTTCTCAAAAAACTGTATCACCAACGTTTTTAGCGCATAATTTTAAGTGGGACAGGAAATATGAGACAAATTCGTTTTCGTCGAAAACATTTTTGCATGTGTGCTGAAAAACCCCTTAAAAAAACTGGCGAAAGGGTAAATTTTTTGACCAAAACACTCCCCAAAACCCAAAAAAATTTTTAATTTTTTTTTTTCAAAAAACTGTTATCGCCAACGTTGTTAGCGGACATTTTTGGGTCGGACAGGGTATACATGAAAATTTTAAAATCAAATGAACATTTTTTTAGTAGGTCATAAAAAAAACCTTAAAAATCAAAGTTCAAAAAAGTAAAAAAATTAAATTTCGCAGGCTCGGTTAACTTTCGTCCATACAAATCGATCCACCCCAGTAAACATAGAGCGCCTGAAACCAGCTTTCCTGACAAACGACGAAAGCAGCGAAGCCATCGACTCTACGAAAGATGGCGAACAAATACCTGCAGATAGAAATGTAGAGCAACATGAACGATCCTGTGCTCCTACCAATGAATTCAGCGAAATAACCACTTCTCCACAAGTCGAAGAGGAAATCAAAACAAAAACACCCAGAAAATCCACCCGCAGTGGTAGACGAAACATTCCCCTTCGTAACCGATAGCTTCATCTAGAGGGGGAGCACTGTGTCACCCTGTTCTAACCTATTCTGAACTGTTTCTACATGTTTGCTGAGAATATCATCTTTCTACCTTTTTACAGTCGTTCATTCCTTTTATCATTCACCAACAAGCGAATCGGACATTAAAAGTTTTGTAATAGCTTAAAATAAGTTTATATTAAATAAATCACCCTTGTATTAAATAATACGTTTACTATCGGTTCTTATTAATTGGATTGGAGACTTTATTACCAATACAGGTAACTCGAGTGTTTTCAAACCGTGCAATAAATATATATCTTCAGAGTTAGGACCTGCTCTCAAATATAAGGAGCACAGGAAGATGATTGGGAGTAGCAACTCAACGTTCTAAAAAAAAACTATTGCATAAACTACAAAAATTAGCTTGTTTGCATACTTTCTGAAATTATGCTCGCAAACTGAAGAAAAGAAAACAAATGGAACTTTGAATGTGTGCAGAAACGTAATATCATAACTTTTTCAACATTTAATCTTCGACAGAGGTACTTCATCGACACCTGTCACATTTTCGATTTACTTTGTGTTTGCACGGCATGGGTTTTTAAAAATATGTATACCCGACGAAAATATAAGCCCTTCTATTTCGTATGTACCTCCATTTAATTTGTCTGTAGATTTTTTCTTTTGTGTCTCTGTCCATACGAAAAAACTGACAGATATTTCCTACAAAACACGTCGTGTAAGAGGCCTTTCGAAAGCGCGAAAAGGAGCTGCCGATATGCAGCTATCATGCGATTTCTTCATTTTAATGCTGGAGAAAAAAATACAAGCCGCAGAACTTCGCTGCTCAGGAAGCATCTATTAGGGCGTTCAATGGTGTATCCGGGTAACATTGACATCATTGGCTCAAATAACCACGCCGAAAGCTCTGCCTACTCTAAATTTGAGAAAAAGGTGGGATTGGAAGTGAACAAAGACAAAACGAAGTGCCTTCTGCCATCACGCAAACGTTTTGCCATAACTTTAACATAGTAAGGCACTTCGTTTACCTGTAACACCAATAATATTGTCAGCTTAAAAATCCAGCAAACAATAACCCTAGAAAATAGATGTTACTTTGGACTGAGTACAAGTCGCTCATAGCACCCGTCCTGTGCATGGAGCAGAAGCATGGTGTACCAGAGGTGCATATCCTTAAAATACATTGATCGAGCCTGCCAACATTTTTTTTTATGGTTAGAACCATGCATTGTTTTCGTACGGGGAACTACAAACATTGTATTCATATAGATAGACTTATAGTTTATCGTTGAAGAATATATTTTTAGTTTGATCATATATTACTAATTGAGTTACTTTTTTATGCATTAAGGGCATTATGCATTATTGGGCTATGCAACGCTCCACAAGCTCTCTGTCGCTTGATGGATAGCGTAATTCCACCCCAGCTTAAAAATCAAGTTTTCGTTAATTTAGACGACCTATTAATAGTATCTGAGGATTTTAAGAATCATATGGCCGTATTAGCTGAAGTTGCCTTCCAATTAAGGAAGGCTGGCCTAACACTCCACATCGATAAGAGTAAGTTTTGTATCAGAGAAGTCAAGTATCTCGGTTACATTGTAGGTAATGGTACTATCAGAACAGACCATGATAAAGTTTCCGCTATAACTAACTATCCCGCCCCTACGAATGTGAATGGCTGGTTGGTATCGGCGTCTCGTAGACAACTTTGCTTCCTTTAGTACTCCACTAACCAATCTCCTTAAAAATAACAAAACATTTTCTTGGAACAAAGACGCACAGAAGTCATTTGATGTCATAAATCAAAAATTGTGCTCCGCACCAATTTTAGCCAGCCCGAACTATGAAAAACCTTTTATTATTCAGTACGATGCTAGTAAACTTGGTGTTGGTGCGGTGTTAGCCCAAAAGAACGAAGAAGGAATCGAAATGCCGATAGCTTATTTTTCCCAAAAATTAAATAAGGTCCAGAGTAACTATAGCGTTACTGAGCTAGAATTCCGTGCTGCGGTTCTTAGTTTAAAAAAATTTAGGGAAAGATTTTTCGATTGTCTCATGCCACAGACCGACTTGTCACGACAGAACTTTGAAGTGAATGAAATTGAAGTCCGTCCGATAGTTGATCCAAAAGCGTCCGAGTTTTCGCCCGATGAATGTAAAAAGTTAATATCCCATGTCCAGAACAATTCAAATCGCTTACCAGATTTGCAGGTTGTAGATAATTTAGTGTATAAGCAAACAGAGCATCCAGATGGAAATCAGTCACGAGAAGCCCTCAATTGGAAATTATGGATTCCCAAAACGTTAGTTGAAAAAGTTATCGAAGGCGTCTGCCCGCCAAATAAATGTCATGGAGGCATAGCGAAAACATTGGAGCGCTTGTGTACAAATTTATTTTGGCCAAACATGACTGTCGATGTCAAAGATTACATCGGCCGATGTGACACTTGCCGACAGAGCAAAGCGCCCAATGTTACGCTACGTCCCCCCAAAGACTGCTCAATTTACCGTCCAACGTCCATTCCAGAAGTTATATATTGATCTACTTGGTCCGTAACCCAGATCCAAACAAGGAAACATTGGCATTTTATTCATATTAGACCATTTAAACAAATTCCCTCTAATCAAAGAAGTAATAAATTTTAATACGTCCGCTATATGCAAATATTTGAAAGAAGTTTTTAGTATTTTCGGAACACCCGAAATAGTTCTGAGTGACAATGGCAAACAATTCAAATCTGCTCAGTTTAATAACCTGTTAACTGAGAGAGGTGTGAAACATACTTATACTGCTCTATATAGTCTGCAAGCAAATGGTAGTGAGCGAGTTAACCGCTCAATAATCGCCGGTATCCGAGCATACCTTAAAGGTGACCAGAATTACTGGGACCAACATCGCAGAAGCACTTAGGAGTTTATGCCACAAATCAATTGGCTGTACACCATATTTCGCTTTATTCGGTCAACAAATGATATCACACGCGGACGATTATACTTTATTGAGGCAACTGGACAACTTAGACGAGTCACCCATATCGAGAAGTGCAAAACTTTGACTTGTACGCAGAAATATAATGGATAACATTAAAGAGGCTTTCGAAGCTTCGGCAAAGCGGTATAATCTGCGCAGTTCCATAAAAACTTTCAAAATTAGCGATCTTGTTTATAGGAGAAACTTCGTCCAGAGTGACGCGTCTAGAAAGTATTGCACGAAGTTTGCCCAAAAATTTGTTAAGGCAAAAGTGGTTGAAGTTAGGGGCAATAGCATGTACGAACTGGCGGATGAAAGCAACGGAAAACGAGGAGTTTATCATAGAAAAGACATTCAGGAGAGGAAAGTCTGAGTGGTCACGTCCGCACGAACACTCTAGGTGAGGGGGTGTGTACCAGAGGCACATATCCTTAAAATACATTGATCGAGCCTACCTAAATTTTTTTGTATGGTTAGAACCATGCATTGATTCCGTACGGTTAACTACAAACATTGTATTCATATACAAGGTGGCGCAAAAGTAAGCTTCCGATGTTCAGCATATCGGTTGTGGCACGTGCAGTGTGTGCTGTTGCACCGTCTTGTTGGAACCACATGTTTTCCAATCCCAATTCATCAAGTTGCGGCAAAAAGAACTCGTTGATCATTGCTCTGTAGCGCTCACCATTCACAGTAACCGTTTGGCCCCGACCGATTATTGGTCAAATAAATAGTCAGCAATATTCCGCGTTCTGGAGCAGTGTAGCGTAACATTGTTTATTAACGTGTATTTCGCATGTGTTTACTACACAAATGTCGAAACAGAACTGACTTTAGGGGCCAATCGCAAAATTTATAGCATTTTCTGATAGGAGGATTACTTTTGCGCAGTAACCGTTTTTCACCGACCGAAATAAATAGTCAGCAATATTGCCCGTTCTGGAGCAGTGTAGCGTAACATTGTTTATTAACCTGTATTTAGCATGTGTTTACTACACAAATGTCAAAACAGAACTGACTTTAGGGGCCAATCGCAAAATTTATAGCATTTTCTGATAGGAGGATTACTTTTGTATATATGGACAAATGTATAGGTAGTGCATTTTTGTTTTCTTTGCAAATTCCCTCTCTTGTAATTTTGTTTTGATCTAACAAACTCTCGCGAAGTTTTTACTTTGCTATTCTTGGTGTTCTCAATTTTTTTTTTTTGCGAAACACATACTACAGGGTGGCTAATGAAAGCCGCTACCAAAAAAAAATTAAATAACTTTTTTTCTATTTAATGAATCTGGTTAATTTTTTTTTTATTTTGCAGATTGACTTTTACATTTAACAAAAGTGGATAACTGGGACACTGAAACAAGAATTTGGATTGTCCGCCGCTATCACGCACTGGAGTCCGTAGTTTCGGTTCAAAGAGAGTATAGGCGCACGTTTGGCGGCAATCCTCCGAGCAGATGGACCATAATTTTGCCGAGCATGGGACAATCAACAGAAGACCTTGCCATCGAAACCCTTCAGTTCGAACGGAGGAAACAATCGCTGCTGTAGCTGCTGCCATACAAAACAATCCACGTGTTTCGATAAGAAGCTTATCTGCTCAAATGGGTGTAAGCAGACAGTCATTACAGTCAATTATGCACAAACATTTGGACTTATTCCCATATAAAATTCAAATGGCCAACAAACTGAACGCTGCAGACTTGCCGATTCGCTTGGAATTTTGCCAGAAGATGCTTCAAATGGTGGAAGAGGATGGAAACATGTTGAACTGTCTTTTCATGTCTGAGGAGGCCCATTTCGATTTAAACGGCAACATAAACAAACAAAATTGTCGAATATGGAGTGCTTCCAACCCACAGATACTCCATGAGACGGAATTGCATCCACTTCGTGTCACAGTGTGGTGTGCAGTTTCATCACGCTGCATTGTCGGGCCCTACTTCTTCGAAGAAAACGGTCACACCGTTACGGTTACTGGAGACCCTTACTTGAGCATGTTGAGAGAGTTTTTCTATCCAGAATTACGCCGAATGAGAATTTCTTTCAACTCTGTGTGGTTTCAGCAAGATGGTGCAGCTCCTCATATAGCCCAACCTGTTATGACAGAATTGCGACGAAAATTTCCCAATAAGCTGATATCCAGAAACTCCACATTCCGTTGGCCACCCAGGTCGCCTGACCTTACTGCACCTGACTTTTTCTTGCGGGGTTATTGCAAACAGGAAGTCTTCAAAGCAAAACCAACAAATTTGAATGAACTAAGGCAATCCATTCGAGAAGCAATTGCGGCTATTCCTGTCTCAACTCTCCAAGCAGTAATGAACAACTTTTTGGTAAGATGCCGCACATGCATCGACGAGCAGGGGGGGCATTTAAATTCCATTATTTTTTAAACTAATTAAGCTATATTTAATAAAATTTAATGAGCTTTAACATGAATAAAAGAAAAATGAACTCCATACACTGAAAAAAAAATTATTTGAGTTTCTTAATGTAGCAAAATTCATCAGCCACCCAGTATATGGATAAAATTTGAAGATCAAGGTCATAAAACATGTTGAGGTAGGTTAGGGAATAACCTAAAAATACACCCCAAAAAGTAATGTTAGCATGTATGTACATAAAATAACGAAAACCCTGTTAAGTATAGATACGTCGCGGAATAATTGGTAATTGGATACATAAAAAAAAATACTAAACAAATTTAAAGGTTTTTTTTGCGTAGAGTAAAAATAGTTGGCGGCCGCCGTGGTGTGAAGGTAGTGTTGCCGGCCTACCACACCGAAGGTCCATGGTTCGAGCCCTGGTACAGGTAACATCAAAAGTGATTTGAAAAAAGTTTTTCAAAACGGGGTCGCCCCTCGGCAGTGGTTTGGCAAACTCTCCGAGTGTATTTCTGCCATGACAGGCTTCTCAGCAAAAATTCGTCTCCTTTGTAGATGCCGTTCGGAGTCGGCAAAAAACTGTAGGTCCCACCAATTTGTAGGGAAAATTCAAATCGGCACACCACAAATTGGAAGAGAAGCTTGGCGCAAAAATCTCTTAGGAGGTTTATGATGATATACCTGTTGTATATCGCGCCATAGAGAGAGAGAGAAAATAGTTTATAATGGATTGAAGGTATATTTAATGGAAATAATAAATTTGTTATTATAATGGTTTAAATTTAAGATCCTTGGTTTGCTCCTGATGAAAATGTAGGTAGTAAATTGGGGCATCTTTATCATCAATTATGCCATGGTAGGGTGAGTAAAGAAGCAGCCGTAAACCATGTACGTATGCGCTGCATCCCTAGGTGGTTATGATACGACGTAATTATTGGTGGGTAATTTTGGGGCTTAAAGTAACGATATATTCCTCTTAGTGTGCAAGTGTTGAAGGTTACATATGTTGTTAGGCCGTCAGGTGAGAGGAACCAGCTTGATCGCGCGACTGTGTTTAGGAACCCACGAAACTGAAGCTCCGGGTTCAGCCAGTCCACACGCAGTTGCGTGATAACGATACAAGCGCTCCTCACACATCCTCCACAGGCACATCTTCTTGACGAGTTAACAACAGATAACAGATAAAATGGCGCCCTACGTGGGACCCGAAATCGTATGATACTACTGAAGGCTTAGTTTCAGTAGGTTCAACCAATCGTGGTTCTTCATTTAGTATTCCCTCTTGAAATAAAGTTTTTGTCTATCCATTCTATTATTTCTTTATTGACTTGGGTATGTATAAATAAACCACAAAGCTAACTTTCGGCATTTAGAAGAGATAACCTCTAAGGGGTGCATTAGTACATATCTATTTATATACAGGGTGGCTGATGAATTTTGCTACATTAAGAAACTCAAATAATTTTTTTTTCAGTGTATGGAATTCACTTTTCTTTTATTCATGTTAAAGCTCATTAAATTTTATTAAATATAGCTTAATTAGTTTTAAAAATAATGGAATTTAAATGCCCCCCCTGCTCGTCGATGCATGTGCGGCATCTTACCAAAAAGTTGTTCATTACTGCTTGGAGAGTTGAGACAGGAATAGCCGCAATTGTTTCTCGAATGGATTGCCTTAGTTCATTCAAATTTGTTGGTTTTGCTTTGAAGACTTCCTGTTTGCAATAACCCCACAAGAAAAAGTCAGGTGCAGTAAGGTCAGGCGACCTGGGTGGCCAACGGAATGTGGAGTTTCTGGATATCAGCTTATTGGGAAATTTTCATCGCAATTCTGTCATAACAGGTTGGGCTATATGAGGCTAAAAGTTTTTTTACATATCAACAGAAATTCGTGTTTCGGATTTCGTTTTTATGGAGGAAAAAAAATATAATATACATATTTAATGCTCACTTGCTATATATGCATATGCATGTATAGTGGACTAAGATTTTTCATAATATTTTATAATTTTGTGTTAGTTAAGAGAAGGTTTATTGTTTCACCTTTTTGCTTTTTATTTTATTTTTTTTCAATTCGACTTGGGTACCGCACGTTTGTGGGTTGAACGCCGAGTTCATATTGGTTCTTCCGCTTGTTGTAGGGTATGGCTACGCTTTCTCTTACAATGTGACAAAGAAATAGCAAAGAACTTTCCTCCCCCAAGGCAATGGATGTTCTATATGTGGGCATGCTTTCTCGGAAGATGAGGACCTTTTGGTGACAGTATGTTCACACCGTTTCCACCGATCTTGTCTATTAAATTATCTAAAGAAAAGTTCAAACTGTCCTCAGTGCAGCACTAGATGTAATAGCCGTGACTTTTATCATAATATAGGCATACGTACTAGGGCTCGATGGCATTTCCGGATGAAGCTAACATCCCTCAAAACGTAGAAGAAAATAGAATTAAAAACATAGTATCAGCTGTTATATCGGCTAGGCAAGCAACCAATTTTGAAGGGTTAGAAAATCGCGTATCGCAATTGTTAGAGGAGAGACTAGAAGGAGTCGTTACCAATTTGCTTGAACGGCTAAACTTGAACGTACCACCTCTTCAGCCTAGTATCGAAGCAGACATCCAGCAACCAAACTTACAGCGTATCAACTCTACAGCTTTATGGCCTAGAGAAGCCCCCAGATTGCCCAATAATTCTGACCGGAATTTCCACAACAGATTCGGCCAACTTCGATTTTGTGATGCCACCAGTTTACCAAATTCTAGTAGAATAGCTCAATTAATTTCGAATTGGGATATTAAGTTCGATGGAACGCCAAAATTGTCCGTCGATAGTTTCATCTATCGCATCGAGTGCCAATGCATTGATACTTTAGGGGGAACTTTAATTTATTGTGTGAGCACATTCAAAGATTATTTTTAAATGATGCTAAAGACTGGTATTGGCGATACCGTCGCTCAGTTGATCGCGTTACTTGGCCATCTCTCTGCCAAGGTTTACAAACGAACTTTCAACAACACCGAAGCGAGAAATTAAGGAGATGATCCGGAGTAGGAAACAAGGGGCAACTGAAAGTTACGATGACGACCGGAATGCAGTTCTGAAGATAGCCGAAACACTACAAACACCTCTGCCAGAAGCGGAGCTCACAGAAATTCTACAACATAACCTTAGACCTCGCATTCGACAACAGCTTTTATATGTACAAATCAGGACCTTAGCAGAATTGCGCAGACTTTGTCTCAAGGGTGAAAGCCTATCAAATAATAAGCCCGCGAATCCTCTTTCGACCGCAAACGTGCGACCACAAGCACAACGATTTGCTAGCGAAGTATATATGATGAGGAAAATGATACAACTAACAGAGTGGAAGCTGAAGTCAACGAAGTTCTGGAAAAAGCAGGAAGAGCTATGGCAGTGTGCTGGAATTGTAAAGCTGAAGGTCATCGGTACTTCGATTGTCTGGAAGAGAGAACAGTTTTCTGCTACGGGTGTGGTGCTCCAAGTACCTACCGCCCACAATGCAAAGTTTGTCATCCGGGAAACTCGAAGACGAGCGAGGTTCTCAAACAGAGTCCTCACAACGACCGGAAAAGGATGAAATAAGGAAAGTGCAAATTCTTCCCCGCCGTGGTCAACGGGGCATCGCAACAGCAGTAGCAAAACAGCCTAATAGCCATGCCACGCCTAATCCGTTTATACGTACCATCGTACCTTGTGAAGTTCGTTCAGCAAATTACCTTAAAGCTAGAGAGAAAATATTTGAGCCATGTGTTAAAACCCCCAGTCGTTCGACAATCTGTTTAATCTTGTTTGTACCATCAAACAAAAACGCTTTGATTTGCGACCATATGCCAAGATTGAAATGCTAGATAGCTCGTTTTTAGGCTTTCTTATATAAGAAATCTGGATTAAATAAACATCATTTACTGTATTCCAGTCTACGTCAGAAGTACATAGATTTAAATAAAAAGTGCTATAACGCTTATATCTCTAAAACCAAAAGAGACATTATTCTCAGTCCAAAGTCATTTTATGGTTTCGTAAATTCTAAACGTTAAGTATCACGGTTTCCCTCAGCCATGAAATATCAAGACATTATATCTAGCGATAATCAATATATCGCAAATTTTTTTGCTCAATTTTTCACTTCTAACTATTCTGCTGTCACCAATTCAAACTTTCAAAACTATCCTTATAAGCTACATGGGACAAATTCAATTAATTCACCAATGATATACGCCAAAGATGTTCTAATTTGCCTTGAAACCTTAAAAGAATCTTTTAAATACGGTCCTTATAGGATTCCAGCCGGGTTTCAATCGCTGGATCTCTTCTTACCTTAGTGACAGGACACAAAGAGTAATGTTTAATACAATACAATTAAAAATTATAGTCTTGAGCAAGTATATGATTTGATCAGGGGGTTACTATCGATTATAAACTCAGTTTCAACCGCCATATTAACACAACAGTCAATAAGGCTAGAGGTGTCCTAGCATTCGTTAAACGATGGTCTAAAGAATTTAGCGACCCTTATGTAACTAAAGCCCTCTTCCCTACATTAGTCAGACCGATACTTGAATACGGTTCTATAATTTGGAACCAGCGTTACCAGGTTCATATAGATCGCCTAGAATCAGTTCAAAAACAATTTTTACTCTTTGCCTTAAGAGATTTTCATTGCGATCCCTTGTATAATCTGCCACCCTATACGAATCGTTTAAAACTCATTAATCTGCACACACTTTCTAGTCGGAGGGAAATGCTTGGAATTATTTTTATGATTAAATTGCTAAATGGTTCACTATCCAGCCCATTTCTTCTAAGTGAAGTGAACTTCAATGTACCGTCTTGTCCTTCAAGGCATTTTAAACCTCTAGTCTTAAAACAGTGCCGAATTTTCAGTTAAATGAGCCTTTTCGCTGTTTGTGTCAAAATTATAACTATCTTTCTGGTAGATTTGATATTTCAGACTCGCTTTTAAGCATAAAAAAATCAATTCTTTCTATCCCAAATTCATAGCTACTAATTTTTTCTTATTCTTTGACCTTTATATTAACTTCTAACAATAATTTTATTCTGTTAACTAGTTATTTCTTAATGTATAATCTATCTCATATCTACTTTACTTAGCTGATTGGGTTTTCTCTGTAGCTGAGCAGTTTTAGATCTCGACGAGTAACAAACCAAAGTCTTTCAACGACTCGCGCCGGTCGGGCGGGATATGGTGGGTATTTCGTTTGGGAATTATTATTATTATTATCGTCGGGTTGTGGAACGTCCACTCCATCATCTTCGATTGTGGGCTCGGGTTCGGCAACTTCTCTGGTTTCTTGCTCAGTTTCTCCATTTAAAAGGGCAGAGAAGTGATCCCTCCATATTCTGAGTGCTGTCTGAACATCGGCCACCAGGTCTCCGTTCTCATTCTTACAGGAGTTTGCCCCGGGTTTAAAACCTTCTGTCATTCGCCGAACTTTTTAAAAAAAAATTTCGGGCATTATTCCCGTTGGCCAGCATCTCAGGTTCCTTTATTTCACGCTTTTCTGCCTCTCTTTTTTTTCCCCCGCTTTTCAACTCGCCTTAGTGTTCACACACACTCCTCGTTGCATTCGATCTTAGCGTTGCCTTGTAGGCTTCGTCCTTTCTTTTCGTTGCAGCGCGGCACTCTTCATCATCATACCAGTTGTTTCTTCGCGTTCGCCGGAATCCAATTACTTCTTCGGCTGCGGTACGGAGAGCTCCTGAGATATAATCCCACTGATTATGCATTCCACAAGGTTGAATTGTGCTTTCGGAGAGCAGGTGTGAGAGGCGATCTGCAAAATAATTGGCGGTCTGTTGCGATTGCAGCTTTTAGACGAATTTTTTCCCTGCGTTTTTTGTTGCGCCTGTTTTGTCGTACAGAGGCGGGTACGAATCTTGGCTGCTACTAGGTAGTGATCAGAGTCGATGTTAGGTCCTCGTATTGTGCGAACATCTAAAGCGCTGGAAGTATGTCGTCCGTCTATCACAATGTGGTCGATCTGGTTGCGTGTTTTTCGATCGGTGGACAGCCATGTTGCCTGATGGATCTTCTTTTGCATAAACCTAGGCTGGATATGACCATGTTTCGGGCACCGGCGCAGTCGATCAGCCTGAATCCATTTGGCGAAGTCTGATTGTGGAGACTGACTTTCGCGACAGTGGGGCTAGATATACCCTCCATACCCACACTGGCGTTAAAGTCGCCAAGCACGACTTTGATATCATGACGGGGGCAGCGCTCGTTTGCTTCTTCGCTCGTAGAGTGCATCCTCTTCCACGTCGTCTCTCTTCCGTTGGTGCATGAGCGCAGATAAACGATATGGTGAAAAATCGTACTTTTATGCGGATTGCGGCGAAACGCTCGTTTACGGGTGTGACCGACAATACTCGGTGACGGAGTCTCCCTCCCACCCGAAATCCCACGCCGAATCTGCGCTTGTATTAATGCTCACTCCAGTAGATGTGGCAAGGTGTTTTGATCGTGTTTCCTCGCCCCGTCCATCGCATCTCTTGTATGGCGGTGATGTCAACTTTTGTTTGCTCAGGAGCTCAACCAGACGGGCAGCGGCACCTTCCCCATTAAGGGAATGCTAGATAGCTCGTTTTTAGGCTTTTTGGATAGTGGTGCTCAAGTATGTTGCATAGGTTCTAAATTAGCAGAACAGAATGATAATAGTATTTCCTTGAGCAATGAGCCAAATGAAGAGCTAGAGCGAGTACAGAATAGGTATCCGAGCTTTGAAAAAGAAGGTCTCGGAAAAACTTCACTTATGGAGTACAAGATAGAACTCCAGCCAGATATCCGTCCGATTAAGCAGCGATACTTCCCCATATCTCCTGCAGTAGAAAAGCTTGTCCATGCGGAGATAGATGAAATGTTAAAGCTTGGTGTAATCAAGGAGTCTCCGAATAGTCCTTGGTCCAGTCCGGTCGTTTTAGTTAAAAAGCCTAATAAAGTCCGTCTGTGGCTTAAGTCACGAAAAGTTAATAGCGTAACCATTAAGGACGCTTATTCGCTACCGCAAATTGATGGTATTTTAAGCCGAATACCAAAGGCTCAATTTATAAGTTCCCTTGATTTGCGACGTGGGTTTTGGCAAATCCCCCTCGCAGACAGCTCCAGAGATTATACATGTTTCACGGTCCCGAATCGTCCGCTTTACAGGTATTGTGTTATGCCTTTTGGCCTATGCAACGCTCCACAAGCTCTCTGTCGCTTGATGGATAGCGTAATTCCACCCCAGCTTAAAAATCAAGTTTTCGTTAATTTAGACGACTTATTAATAGTATCTGAGGATTTTAAGAATCATATGGCCGTATTAGCTGAAGTTGCCTTCCAATTAAGGAAGGCTGGCCTAACACTCCACATCGATAAGAGTAAGTTTTGTATCAGAGAAGCCAAGTATCTCGGTTACATTGTAGGTAATGGTACTATCAGAACAGACCATGATAAAGTTTCCGCTATAACTAACTATCCCGCCCCTACGAATGTGAATGGCTGGTTGGTATCGGCGTTTCGTAGACAACTTTGCTTCCTTTAGTACTCCACTAACCAATCTCCTTAAAAATAACAAAACATTTTCTTGGAACAAAGACGCACAGAAGTCATTTGATGTCATAAAACAAAAATTATGCTCCGCACCAATTTTAGCCAGCCCGAACTGTGAAAACCCTTTTATTATTCAGTACGATGCTAGTAAACTTGGTGTTGGTGCGGTGTTAGCCCAAAAGAACGAAGAAGGAATCGAAATGCCGATAGCTTATTTTTCCCAAAAATTAAATAAGGTCCAGAGTAACTATAGCGTTACTGAGCTAGAATTCCGTGCTGCGGTTCTTAGTTTAAAAAAATTTAGGGAAATATTTTTCGATTGTCTTATGCCACAGACCGACTTGTCACGACAGAACTTTGAAGTGAATGAAATTGAAGTCCGTCCGATAGTTGATCCAAAAGCGTCCGAGTTTTCGCCCGATGAATATAAAAAGTTAATATCCCATGCCCAGAACAATTCAAATCGCTTACCAGATTTGCAGGTTGTAGATAATTTAGTGTATAAGCAAACAGAGCATCCAGATGGAAATCAGTCACGAGAAGCCCTCAATTGGAAATTATGGATTCCCAAAACGTTAGTTGACACAGTTATCGAAGGCGTCTGTCCACCAAATAAATGTCATGGAGGCATAGCGAAAACATTGGAGCGCTTGCGTACAAATTTATTTTGGCCAAACATGACTGTCGATGTCAAAGATTACATCGGCCGATGTGACACTTGCCGACAGAGCAAAGCGCCCAATGTTACGCTACGTCCCCCCAAAGACTGCTCAATTTACCGTCCAACGTCCATTCCAGAAGTTATATATTGATCTACTTGGTCCGTAACCCAGATCCAAACAAGGAAACATTGGCATTTTATTCATATTAGACCATTTAACCAAATTCCCTCTAATCAAAGAAGTAATAAATTTTAATACGTCCGCTATATGCAAATATTTGAAAGAAGTTTTTAGTATTTTCGGAACACCCGAAATAGTTCTGAGTGACAATGGCAAACAATTCAAATCTGCTCAGTTTAATAACCTGTTAACTGAGAGAGGTGTGAAACAGACTGCTCTATATAGTCTACAAGCAAATGGTAGTGAGCGAGTTAACCGCTCAATAATCGCCGGTATCCGAGCATACCTTAAAGGTGACCAGAATTACTGGGACCAACATCTACCAGACATCGCAGAAGCACTTAGCAGTTTATGCCACAAATCAATTGGCTGTACACCATATTACGCTTTATTCGGTCAACAAATGATATCACACGCGGACGATTATACTTTATTGAGGCAACTGGACAACTTAGACGAGTCACCCATATCGAGAAGTGCAAAACTTTGACTTGTACGCAGAAATATAATGGATAACATTAAAGAGGCTTTCGAAGCTTCGGCAAAGCGGTATAATCTGCGCAGTTCCATAAAAACTTTCAAAATTAGCGATCTTGTTTATAGGAGAAACTTCGTCCAGAGTGACGCGTCTAGAAAGTATTGCACGAAGTTTGCCCAAAAATTTGTTAAGGCAAAAGTGGTTGAAGTTAGGGGCAATAGCATGTACGAACTGGCGGATGAAAGCAACGGAAAACGAGGAGTTTATCATAGAAAAGACATTCAGGAGAGGAAAGTCTGAGTGGTCACGTCCGCACGAACACTCTAGGTGAGGGGGTGTGTACCAGAGGCACATATCCTTAAAATACATTGATCGAGCCTACCTAAATTTTTTTGTATGGTTAGAACCATGCATTGATTCCGTACGGTTAACTACAAACATTGTATTCATATACAAGGTGGCGCAAAAGCAAGCTTCCGATGTTCAGCATATCGGTTGTGGCACGTGCAGTGTGTGCTGTTGCACCGTCTTGTTGGAACCACATGTTTTCCAATCCCAATTCATCAAGTTGCGGCAAAAAGAACTCGTTGATCATTGCTCTGTAGCGCTCACCATTCACAGTAACCGTTTGGCCCCGACCGATTATTGGTCAAATAAATAGTCAGCAATATTCCGCGTTCTGGAGCAGTGTAGCGTAACATTGTTTATTAACGTGTATTTCGCATTTGTTTACTACACAAAAGTCAAAACAGAACTGACTTTAGGGGCCAATCGCAAAATTTATAGCATTTTCTGATAGGAGGATTACTTTTGCGCAGTAACCGTTTTTCACCGACCGATTATTGGTCAAATAAATAGTCAGCAATATTCCGCGTTCTTACTACACAAATGTCAAAACAGAACTGACTTTAGGGGCCAATCGCAAAATTTATAGCATTTGCTGATAGGAGGATTACGTTTGCGCCACCTTGTAGAGACATAGCTGCCTTCACACCCAAATACATGTGTATTTTTAAACTAAGTATCCAATTCTGGTTTTCTATTGCTCAGCAGTAATAAATCTTCCGATTCCATTGACTGAATACCGCTATCAAATAATGTAGGAAATTTAGCGCCTACTAAACACAGCTGCGAGTATCGGAAATGTCACTTTTTAACATATGGTTTACGATATTCGTTCTCTCAGCTGCACGCTGAGACCCACTAATTACTTCCACAGGAAAATGGTCTTTCTTTTCTATGGAGACCAGCAACGTGAAAACTTCAAATTGTGAAGTAAGTTTTTTACGCTCGTTCAAGTCATAACCGTGCATTGGAAACTATTAATTAAGTGAAACATACTTCACTCACGCTTCGGCCTCAATTTTCCTGAGCTGCTGTATACCCCAATCAATTCACGACAATTGGTAAGCTTTTTTTTTTTGATTAAAAGTATAATGCATACCTAGTGCAAGTTCATAAGCGTGATATTTTCTCTAAGTGTTTTCTTTTTATCACCGACAATCTTCGCTTCCGAATAAAACACTGCTTCATCGCTGCTTTCAAAAAAATAAGCCCAGCCAAAAGCACATTAAACGCAAAATTGTTTCTACACATTGTACATAGGGAAGCTTCATCCCTGCGTTTTGATAATTGCGTCTACTCCCACTGCTACAAGTTTGCCAACAAGGAAAAAGTGTAGGTGACAACGCGGAATACCCTCAGGAACTACTAGGATTTCCCCAGACGGCGGGAGACCCAAAAACATTGAAATTATGTTAAATTGTTTTTTTTTTAAACAAGTATTTTCGTCGGGAAAAGAGGTAAAATATACCAGATAAAACTGAGTATATCCGCTAAACATATACATATCTTTACGGAACTGCATTATATCTGCAATTATATCTATAATTAATCTATCTATCTATAAATAATCTATTACACTATTTTTGCATAATTTGCCTAAAAACTTTCTAAAACATAAAATTTCGTTTGAAGCCTTAACATCATCTATTTTGCATAAAAGAAATATGTATATATTTTAATATATACACGGTTGTAATAATTACATATATATACGTACCTGAATGAAAATTATATTAAATTAAAAAAATACGCTTGCTTTAGTATAGCTACATAAATTAGTTATACATATCTAATATCGTTTAGGTTCTTGTTGTAACCATGTGGGTTCGAACCAGATGGTAGCAACTCTAACTTAACTCAACATGTTAATAATTTAATTTTTGTTTGCACTGTAGGTTTTCCAGAGAGATTATATATGATAGGTTTTCATAAATTTTTTTTTTTTTCTTTCTCAAACCTCTCCTGATCTCATTGATTATTAACTCCCAAAGTACAGTGCAATCCCTACTCATTAGGACATCCTAAGTTGTTTTTTTGAATCTAATTGCTTTTTATTTCTTAAATCGAACTGATATAAATATAAATGCCCGTGCGTAAATTGCAACAAACATACAAATGCAGTTTTAGTTACAACAACAATCATCGTTATCCTGCTGCGATCACAAGCGACAAGACCTTCAACGCTGCCTGGGACTGCATAGCCGACATTATGGGTGAGTGATGATTAAAATTGTTTCTTCCCTTTTTGTTATCCGCCACTGTATTAGTTTTTTTTTACATATGTACATGCGTACCTATGTATGTGAGTACTAGTTGTTTTTTTTGTTGCTTCCTGAGAGTAAAATTCGAAGTATACCGAACTTCACCCACATACAAGGTGGTGCAAAAGTAAGCTTCCGATGTTCAGCATATCGGTTGTGGCACGTGCAGTGTGTGCTGTTGCACCGTCTTTTTGGAACCACATGTTTTCCAATCCCAATTCATCAAGTTGCGGTAAAAAGAACTCGTTGATCATTGCTCTGTAGCGCTCACCATTCACAGTAACCGTTTGGCCCCGACCGATTATTGGTCAAATAAATAGTCAGCAATATTCCGCGTTCTGGAGCAGTGTAGCGTAACATTGTTTATTAACGTGTATTTCGCATGTGTTTACTACACAAATGTCAAAACAGAACTGACTTTAGGGGCCAATCGCAAAATTTATAGCATTTTCTGATAGGAGGATTACTTTTGCGCAGTAACCGTTTTTCACCGACCGAAATAAATAGTCAGCAATATTGCGCGTTCTGGAGCAGTGTAGCGTAACATTGTTTATTAACGTGTATTTCGCATGTGTTTACTACACAAATGTCAAAACAGAACTGACTTTAGGGGCCAATCGCAAAATTTATAGCATTTTCTGATAGGAGGATTACTTTTGTATATATGGACAAATGTATAGGTAGTGCATTCTTGTTTTCTTTGCAAATTCCCTCTCTTGTAATTTTGTTTTGATCTAACAAACTCTCGCGAAGTTTTTACTTTGCTATTCTTGGTGTTCTCAATTTTTTTTTTTTTTGCGAAACATATACTATATAGATAAGTATATGTAATTAAAATTTGAAGATCAAGGTCATAAAACATGTTGAGGTAGGTTAGGGAATAACCTAAAAATACACCCCAAAAAGTAATGTTAGCATGTATGTACATAAAATAACGAAAACCCTGTTAAGTATAGATACGTCGCGGAATAATTGGTAATTGGATACATAAAAAAAAATACTAAACAAATTTAAAGGTTTTTTTTGCGTAGAGTAAAAATAGTTTATAATGGATTGAAGGTATATTTAATGGAAATAATAAATTTGTTATTATGATGGTTTAAATTTAAGATCCTTGGTTTGCTCCTGATGAAAATGTAGGTAGTAAATTGGGGCATCTTTATCATCAATTATGCCATGGTAGGGTGAGTAAAGAAGCAGCCGTAAACCATGTACGTATGCGCTGCATCCCTAGGTGGTTATGAGACGACGTAATTATTGGTGGGTAATTTTGGGGCTTAAAGTAACGATATATTCCTCTTAGTGTGCAAGTGTTGAAGGTTACATATGTTGTTAGGCCGTCAGGTGAGAGGAACCAGCTTGATCGCGCGACTGTGTTTAGGAACCCACGAAACTGAAGCTCCGAGTTCAGTCAGTCCACACGCAGTTGCTCCTCACACATCAACAGATAACAGATAAAATGGCGCCCTACGTGGGACCCGAAATCGTATGATACTACTGAAGGCTTAGTTTCAGTAGGTTCAACCAATCGTGGTTCTTCATTTAGTATTCCCTCTTGAAATAAAGTTTTTGTCCATCCATTCTATTATTTCTTTATTGACTTGGGTATGTATAAATAAACCACAAAGCTAACTTTCGGCATTTAGAAGAGATAACCTCTAAGGGGTGCATTAGTACATATCTATTTATATATATACACACATATACATATTTTGTATGTTAGTAGCTTTTTGTATATTATAATCACTGCTGGAATTGCATTTTCTACAGGCTATATGCCTCAAGAAATGTCCGCTGGATTAAGTATTCAAAAACATTATCCGACATATTTATTTTTCGATTGTTGAAACGCTTTGAAGGTTGTGAGCTTCAAGCTTCCTGGAAATATAACTTTAGTTTGGCTACAAGCCAGCTAGCTAACCGGAAAACTATTTAGTACATATATCCTAACATGCTTTGTACAATTAGTTTTTTTTTCTCATTTCCAATTCGAGATACAATTTGTCTACCTACATATTTTAACTTTCATGATTGCATTCGGATTTGATACCAAATAGGGTATAGCCGATTTTGCATTTATTCCTGCTAAAGCTGCACGCTCGCATGTACACAAATCCAAAAGTCTCTATCACCTCGGTAAAATAATACCACCGCATTGACCAAATCATTTCATATATTTAATTTTTAACCATGGCATAATTGACTTGACTACAGGCTAAAAGTTTTTTTACATATCAACAGAAATTCGTGTTTCGGATTTCGTTTTTATGGAAGAAAAAAAATATAATATACATATTTAATGCTCACTTGCTATATATGCATATGCATGTATAGTGGACTAAGATTTTTCATAATATTTTATAATTTTATGTTAGTTAAGAGAAGGTTTATTGTTTCACCTTTTTGCTTTTTATTTTATTATTTTTCAATTCGACTTGGGTACCGCACGTTTGTGGGTTGAACGCCGAGTTCATATTGGTTCTTCCGCTTGTTGTAGGGTATGGCTACGCTTTCTCTTACAATGTCACAAAGAAATAGCAAAGAGCTTTCCTCCCCCAAGGCAATGGATGTTCTATATGTGGGCATGCTTTCTCGGAAGATGAGGACATTTTGGTGACAGTATGTTCACACAGTTTCCACCGATCTTGTCTATTAAATTATCTAAAGAAAAGTTCAAACTGTCCTCAGTGCAGCACTAGATGTAATAGCCGTGACTTTTATCATAATATAGGCATACGTACTAGGGCTCGAACACTTTTGGAATCAAATAACGCTAATGGGAATAGAAATTTGGTCTTATCAGAGAATAATGATCAGCAACTTGAAGCTGCAGCGAGTTTACCTCTGGCATTTCCGGATGAAGCTAACATCCCTCAAAACGTAGAAGAAAATAGAATTAAAAACATAGTATCAGCTGTTATATCGGCTAGGCAAGCAACCACTTTTGAAGGGTTAGAAAATCGCGTATCGCAATTGTTAGAGGAGAGACTAGAAGGGGTCGTTACCAATTTGCTTGAACGGCTAAACTTGAACGTACCACCTCTTCAGCCTAGTATCGAAGCAGACATCCAGCAACCAAACTTACAGCGTATCAACTCTACAGCTTTATGGCCTAGAGAAGCCCCCAGATTGCCCAATAATTCTGACCGGAATTTCCACAACAGATTCGGCCAACTTCGATTTTGTGATGCCACCAGTTTACCAAATTCTAGTAGAATAGCTCAATTAATTTCGAATTGGGATATTAAGTTCGATGGAACGCCAAAATTGTCCGTCGATAGTTTCATCTATCGCATCGAGTGCCAATGCATTGATACTTTAGGGGGAAACTTTAATTTATTGTGTGAGCACATTCAAAGATTATTTTTAAATGATGCTAAAGACTGGTATTGGCGATCCGTTGATCGCGTTACTTGGCCATCTCTCTGCCAAGGTTTACAAACGAACTTTCAACAACACCGAAGCGAGAAATTAAGGAGATGATCCGGAGTAGGAAACAAGGGGCAACTGAAAGTTACGATGACGACCGGAATGCAGTTCTGAAGATAGCCGAAACACTACAAACACCTCTGCCAGAAGCGGAGCTCACAGAAATTCTACAGCATAACCTTAGACCTCGCATTCGACAACAGCTTTTATATGTACAAATCAGGACCTTAGCAGAATTGCGCAGACTTTGCCTCACGGGTGAAAGCCTATCAAATGAGATTAATAAGCCCGCGAATCCTCTTTCGACCGCAAACGTGCGACCACAAGCACAACGATTTGCTATAGCGAAGTATATTATGATGAGGAAAATGATACAACTAACAGAGTGGAAGCTGAAGTCAACGAAGTTCTGGAAAAAGCAGGAAGAGCTATGGCAGTGTGCTGGAATTGTAAAGCTGAAGGTCATCGGTACTTCGATTGTCTGGAAGAGAGAACAGTTTTCTGCTACGGGTGTGGTGCTCCAAGTACCTACCGCCCACAATGCAAAGTTTGTCATCCGGGAAACTCGAAGACGAGCGAGGTTCTCAAACAGAGTCCTCACAACGACCGGAAAAGGATGAAATAAGGAAAGTGCAAATTCTTCCCCGCGGTGGTCAACGGGGCATCGCAACAGCAGTAGAAAAACAGCCTAATAGCCATGCCACGCCTAATCCGTTTATACGTACCATCGTACCTTATGAAGTTCGTTCAGCAAATTACCTTAAAGCTAGAGAGAAAATATTTGAGCCATGTGTTAAAACCCCAGTCGTTCGACAATCTGTTTAAAAGAATTTTCGGAGAAAGTTAATCATGCGCGTAGGTCAGTGCATAATCTTGTTTGTACATACCATCAAACAAAAACGCTTTGATTTGCGACCATGTGCCAAGATTGAAATGCTAGATAGCTCGTTTTTAGGCTTTTTGGATAGTGGTGCTCAAGTATGTTGTATAGGTTCTAAATTAGCAGAACAGAATGATAATAGTATTTCCTTGAGCAATGAGCCAAATGAAGAGCTAGAGCGAGTACAGAATAGGTATCCGAGCTTTGAAAAAGAAGGTCTCGGAAAAACTTCACTTATGGAGTACAAGATAGAACTCCAGCCAGATATCCGTCCGATCAAGCAGCGATACTTCCCCATATCTCCTGCAGTAGAAAAGCTTGTCCATGCGGAGATAGATGAAACGTTAAAGCTTGGTGTTATCAAGGAGTCTCCGAATAGTCCTTGGTCCAGTCCGGTCGTTTTAGTTAAAAAGCCTAACAAAGTCCGTCTGTGGCTTAAGTCACGAAAAGTTAATAGCGTAACCATTAAGGACGCTTATTCGCTACCGCAAATTGATGGTATTTTAAGCCGAATACCAAAGGCTCAATTTATAAGTTCCCTTGATTTGCGACGTGGGTTTTGGCAAATCCCCCTCGCAGACAGCTCCAGAGATTATACATGTTTCACGGTCCCGAATCGTCCGCTTTACAGGTATTGTGTTATGCCTTTTGGCCTATGCAACGCTCCACAAGCTCTCTGTCGCTTGATGGATAGCGTAATTCCACCCCAGCTTAAAAATCAAGTTTTCGTTAATTTAGACGACCTATTAATAGTATCTGAGGATTTTAAGAATCATATGGCCGTATTAGCTGAAGTTGCCTTCCAATTAAGGAAGGCTGGCCTAACACTCCACATCGATAAGAGTAAGTTTTGTATCAGAGAAGTCAAGTATCTCGGTTACATTGTAGGTAATGGTACTATCAGAACAGACCATGATAAAGTTTCCGCTATAACTAACTATCCCGCCCCTACGAATGTGAATGGCTGGTTGGTATCGGCGTTTCGTAGACAACTTTGCTTCCTTTATTACTCCACTAACCAATCTCCTTAAAAATAACAAAACATTTTCTTGGAACAAAGACGCACAGAAGTCATTTGATGTCATAAAACAAAAATTATGCTCCGCACCAATTTTAGCCAGCCCGAACTATGAAAAACCTTTTATTATTCAGTACGATGCTAGTAAACTTGGTGTTGGTGCGGTGTTAGCCCAAAAGAACGAAGAAGGAATCGAAATGCCGATAGCTTATTTTTCCCAAAAATTAAATAAGGTCCAGAGTAACTATAGCGTTACTGAGCTAGAATTCCGTGCTGCGGTTCTTAGTTTAAAAAAATTTAGGGAAAGATTTTTCGATTGTCTCATGCCACAGACCGACTTGTCACGACAGAACTTTGAAGTGAATGAAATTGAAGTCCGTCCGATAGTTGATCCAAAAGCGTCCGAGTTTTCGCCCGATGAATGTAAAAAGTTAATATCCCATGTCCAGAACAATTCAAATCGCTTACCAGATTTGCAGGTTGTAGATAATTTAGTGTATAAGCAAACAGAGCATCCAGATGGAAATCGGTCACGAGAAGCCCTCAATTGGAAATTATGGATTCCCAAAACGTTAGTTAACAAAGTTATCGAAGGCGTCTGCCCGCCAAATAAATGTCATGGAGGCATAGCGAAAACATTGGAGCGCTTGCGTACAAATTTATTTTGGCCAAACATGACTGTCGATGTCAAAGATTACATCGGCCGATGTGACACTTGCCGACAGAGCAAAGCGCCCAATGTTACGCTACGTCCCCCCAAAGACTGCTCAATTTACCGTCCAACGTCCATTCCAGAAGTTATATATTGATCTACTTGGTCCGTAACCCAGATCCAAACAAGGAAACATTGGCATTGTATTCATGTTAGACCATTTAACCAAATTCCCTCTAATCCCAGAAGTAATAAATTTTAATACGTCCGCTATATGCAAATATTTGAAAGAAGTTTTTAGTATTTTCGGAACACCCGAAATAGTTCTGAGTGACAATGGAAAACAATTCAAATCTGCTCAGTTTAATAACCTGTTAACTGAGAGAGGTGTGAAACATACTTATACTGCTCTATATAGTCTGCAAGCAAATGGTAGTGAGCGAGTTAACCGCTCAATAATCGCCGGTATCCGAGCATACCTTAAAGGTGACCAGAATTACTGGGACCAACATCTACCAGACATCGCAGAAGCACTTAGCAGTTTATGCCACAAATCAATTGGCTGTATACCATATTTCGCTTTATTCGGTCAACAAATGATATCACACGCGGACGATTATACTTTATTGAGGCAACTGGACAACTTAGACGAGTCACCCATATCGAGAAGTGAAAAACTTTGACTTGTACGCAGAAATATAATGGATAACATTAAAGAGGCTTTCGAAGCTTCGGCAAAGCGGTATAATCTGCGCAGTTCCATAAAAACTTTCAAAATTACCGATCTTGTTTATAGGAGAAACTTCGTTCAGAGTGACGCGTCTAGAAAGTATTGCACGAAGTTTGCCCAAAAATTTGTTAAGGCAAAAGTGGTTGAAGTTAGGGGCAATAGCATGTACGAACTGGCGGATGAAAGCAACGGAAAACGAGGAGTTTATCATAGAAAAGAAATTCAGGAGAGGAAAGTCTGAGTGGTCACGTCCGCACGAACACTCTAGGTGAGGGGGTGTGTACCAGAGGCACATATCCTTAAAATACATTGATCGAGCCTACCTAAATTTTTTTGTATGGTTAGAACCATGCATTGATTCCGTACGGTTAACTACAAACATTGTATTCATATACAAGGTGGCGCCAAAGTAAGCTTCCGATGTTCAGCATATCGGTGGCGGCACGTGCAGTGTGTGCTGTTGCACCGTCTTGTTGGAACCACATGTTTTCCAATCCCAATTCATCAAGTTGCGGCAAAAAGAACTCGTTGATCATTGCTCTGTAGCGCTCACCATTCACAGTAACCGTTTGGCCCCGACCGATTATTGGTCAAATAAATAGTCAGCAATATTCCGCGTTCTGGAGCAGTGTAGCGTAACATTGTTTATTAACGTGTATTTCGCATGTGTTTACTACACAAATGTCAAAACAGAACGGACTTTAGGGGCCAATCGCAAAATTTAAAGCATTTTCTGATAGGAGGATTACTTTTGTATATATGGACAAATGTATAGGTAGTGCATTTTTGTTTTCTTTGCAAATTCCCTCTCTTGTAATTTTGTTTTGATCTAACAAACTCTCGCGAAGTTTTTACTTTGCTATTCTTGGTGTTCTCAATTTTTTTTTTTTTGCGAAACATATACTATATGGATAAGTATACGAGGTGTGTTCAAAAAGTATCGCGAATTTTAAATTTTCGCTGGTTACGTATATTCGAATTTCGAATTTTTTGTGGCGTTATGTTGGTACTCATGTCTCTCACTTATGCCGACAAGCTCGGCCATTTTGAATGTTCAGTTAATTGTTGACAGCTGCTTTGCTTGCACGTGTTTTGGATCGTCTTCGATTTTTACCTATTTTTTTACCAAAATTGCTGAATTGTGACCAAAAACAGCATCGCATAAACATTGCTAATGAGATGTTAAACTCTGTCCGCGACGACCCAAATTTGCTCCAGAGGGTCATAACTGGTGACGAATCGTGGGTTTATGGTTATGACGTGGAAACCAAAGCTCAATCATCTCAATGGAAGCTGCCGCACGAACCAAGACCGAAAAAAGCGCGTCAAGTTCGGTCGAATATGAAAGTTTTGCTGACAGTTTTCTTCAATTGCAGGGGCGTGGTGCATCATGAGTTCTTGCCACAGGGAAGAACGGTCAATAAGGAATATTACCTGCAAGTTATGCGCAATTTGCGCGAAGCAATCCGCCAGAAACGCCCGGATTTGTGGAAGAACAAAAATTGGCTTTTGCACCACGATAACGATCCTGCTCACGCATCGTTGCTTGTGCGCAGCCACCGTATTCCCCAGATCTGGCCCCCTGTGACTTTTTCTTGTTCCCTAAACTGAAGAGGCCCATGAAAGGACGACGTTACGCTTCTCTTGACGAGATAAAGACGGCATCGAAGGAGGAGCTGAACAAGATACAAAAAAATGATTTTTTGAAGAGCTTCGAAGATTGGAAAAACCGTTGGCACAAGTGTATAATATCTCATGGGGATTACTTTGAAGGGGACAAAATAGATATTCATAAATAAATAAATAATTTTTGAAAAAACACAAAATTCGCGATACTTTTTGAACACACCTCGTATGTAATTAAAATTTGAAGATCAAGGTCATAAAACATGTTGAGGTAGGTTAGGGAATAACCTAAAAATACACCCCAAAAAGTAATGTTAGCATGTATGTACATAAAATAACGAAAACCCTGTTAAGTATAGATACGTCGCGGAACAATTGGTAATTGGATACATAAAAAAAAATACTAAACAAATTTAAAGGTTTTTTTTGCGTAGAGTAAAAATAGTTTATAATGGATTGAAGATATATTTAATGGAAATAATAAATTTGTTATCATGATGGTTTAAATTTAAGATCCTTGGTTTGCTCCTGATGAAAATGTAGGTAGTAAATTGGGGCATCTTTATCATCAATTATGCCATGGTAGGGTGAGTAAAGAAGCAGCCGTAAACCATGTACGTATGCGCTGCATCCCTAGGTGGTTATGAGACGACGTAATTATTGGTGGGTAATTTTGGGGCTTAAAGTAACGATATATTCCTCTTAGTGTGCAAGTGTTGAAGGTTACATATGTTGTTAGGCCGTCAGGTGAGAGGAACCAGCTTGATCGCGCGACTGTGTTTAGGAACCCACGAAACTGAAGCTCCGGGTTCAGCCAGTCCACACGCAGTTGCGTGATAACGATACAAGCGCTCCTCACACATCCTCCACAGGCACATCTTCTTGACGAGTTAACAACAGATAACAGATAAAATAGCGCCCTACGTGGGACCCGAAATCGTATGATACTACTGAAGGCTTAGTTTCAGTAGGTTCAACCAATCGTGGTTCTTCATTTAGTATTCCCTCTTGAAATAAAGTTGTTGTCAATCCATTCTATTATTTCTTTATTGACTTGGGTATGTATAAATAAACCACAGAGCTAACTTTCGGCATTTAGAAGAGATAACCTCTAAGGGGTGCATTAGTACATATCTATTTATATATATATACACACATATACATATTTTGTATGTTAGTAGCTTTTTGTATATTGTAATCACTGCTGGAATTGCATTTTCTACAGGCTATATGCCTCAAGAAATGTCCGCTGGATTAAGTATTCAAAAACATTATCTGACATATTTATTTTTCGATTGTTCAAACGCTTTGAAGGTTGTGAGCTTCAAGCTTCCTGGAAATATAACTTTAGTTTGGCTACAAGCCAGCTAGCTAACCGGAAAACTATTTAGTACATATATCCTAACATGCTTTGTACAATTAGTTTTTTTTTCTCATTTCCAATTCGAGATACAATTTGTCTACCTACATATTTTAACTTTCATGATTGCATTCGGATTTGATACCAAATAGGGTATAGCCGATTTTGCATTTATTCCTGCTAAAGCTGCAAGCTCGCATGTACACAAATCCAATAGTCTCTATCACCTCGGTAAAATAATACCACCGCATTGACCAAATCATTTCATATATTTAATTTTTAACCATGGCATAATTGACGTTGACTACAGGCTAAAAGTTTTTTTACATATCAACAGAAATTCGTGTTTCGGATTTCGTTTTTATGGAAGAAAAAAAATATAATATACATATTTAATGCTCACTTGCTATATATGCATATGCATGTATAGTGGACTAAGATTTTTCATAATATTTTATAATTTTATGTTAGTTAAGAGAAGGTTTATTGTTTCACCTTTTTGCTTTTTATTTTATTTTTTTTTCAATTCGACTTGGGTACCGCACGTTTGTGGGTTGAACCCCGAGTTCATATTGGTTCTTCCGCTTGTTGTAGGGTATGGCTACGCTTTCTCTTACAATGTCACAAAGAAATAGCAAAGAACTTTCCTCCCCCAAGGCAATGGATGTTCTAACCTCTAAGGGGTGCATTAGTACATATCTATTTATATATATATACACACATATACATATTTTGTATGTTAGTAGCTTTTTGTATATTATAATCACTGCTGGAATTGCATTTTCTACAGGCTATATGCCTCAAGAAATGTCCGCTGGATTAAGTATTCAAAAACATTATCCGACATATTTATTTTTCGATTGTTGAAACGCTTTGAAGGTTGTGAGCTTCAAGCTTCCTGGAAATATAACTTTAGTTTGGCTACAAGCCAGCTAGCTAACCGGAAAACTATTTAGTACATATATCCTAACATGCTTTGTACAATTAGTTTTTTTTTCTCATTTCCAATTCGAGATACAATTTGTCTACCTACATATTTTAACTTTCATGATTGCATTCGGATTTGATACCAAATAGGGTATAGCCGATTTTGCATTTATTCCTGCTAAAGCTGCACGCTCGCATGTACACAAATCCAAAAGTCTCTATCACCTCGGTAAAATAATACCACCGCATTGACCAAATCATTTCATATATTTAATTTTTAACCATGGCATAATTGACTTGACTACAGGCTAAAAGTTTTTTTACATATCAACAGAAATTCGTGTTTCGGATTTCGTTTTTATGGAAGAAAAAAAATATAATATACATATTTAATGCTCACTTGCTATATATGCATATGCATGTATAGTGGACTAAGATTTTTCATAATATTTTATAATTTTATGTTAGTTAAGAGAAGGTTTATTGTTTCACCTTTTTGCTTTTTATTTTATTATTTTTCAATTCGACTTGGGTACCGCACGTTTGTGGGTTGAACGCCGAGTTCATATTGGTTCTTCCGCTTGTTGTAGGGTATGGCTACGCTTTCTCTTACAATGTCACAAAGAAATAGCAAAGAGCTTTCCTCCCCCAAGGCAATGGATGTTCTATATGTGGGCATGCTTTCTCGGAAGATGAGGACATTTTGGTGACAGTATGTTCACACCGTTTCCACCGATCTTGTCTATTAAATTATCTAAAGAAAAGTTCAAACTGTCCTCAGTGCAGCACTAGATGTAATAGCCGTGACTTTTATCATAATATAGGCATACGTACTAGGGCTCGAACACTTTTGGAATCAAATAACGCTAATGGGAATAGAAATTTGGTCTTATCAGAGAATAATGATCAGCAACTTGAAGCTGCAGCGAGTTTACCTCTGGCATTTCCGGATGAAGCTAACATCCCTCAAAACGTAGAAGAAAATAGAATTAAAAACATAGTATCAGCTGTTATATCGGCTAGGCAAGCAACCACTTTTGAAGGGTTAGAAAATCGCGTATCGCAATTGTTAGAGGAGAGACTAGAAGGGGTCGTTACCAATTTGCTTGAACGGCTAAACTTGAACGTACCACCTCTTCAGCCTAGTATCGAAGCAGACATCCAGCAACCAAACTTACAGCGTATCAACTCTACAGCTTTATGGCCTAGAGAAGCCCCCAGATTGCCCAATAATTCTGACCGGAATTTCCACAACAGATTCGGCCAACTTCGATTTTGTGATGCCACCAGTTTACCAAATTCTAGTAGAATAGCTCAATTAATTTCGAATTGGGATATTAAGTTCGATGGAACGCCAAAATTGTCCGTCGATAGTTTCATCTATCGCATCGAGTGCCAATGCATTGATACTTTAGGGGGAAACTTTAATTTATTGTGTGAGCACATTCAAAGATTATTTTTAAATGATGCTAAAGACTGGTATTGGCGATACCGTCGCTCCGTTGATCGCGTTACTTGGCCATCTCTCTGCCAAGGTTTACAAACGAACTTTCAACAACACCGAAGCGAGAAATTAAGGAGATGATCCGGAGTAGGAAACAAGGGGCAACTGAAAGTTACGATGACGACCGGAATGCAGTTCTGAAGATAGCCGAAACACTACAAACACCTCTGCCAGAAGCGGAGCTCACAGAAATTCTACAGCATAACCTTAGACCTCGCATTCGACAACAGCTTTTATATGTACAAATCAGGACCTTAGCAGAATTGCGCAGACTTTGTCTCACGGGTGAAAGCCTATCAAATGAGATTAATAAGCCCGCGAATCCTCTTTCGACCGCAAACGTGCGACCACAAGCACAACGATTTGCTATAGCGAAGTATATTATGATGAGGAAAATGATACAACTAACAGAGTGGAAGCTGAAGTCAACGAAGTTCTGGAAAAAGCAGGAAGAGCTATGGCAGTGTGCTGGAATTGTAAAGCTGAAGGTCATCGGTACTTCGATTGTCTGGAAGAGAGAACAGTTTTCTGCTACGGGTGTGGTGCTCCAAGTACCTACCGCCCACAATGCAAAGTTTGTCATCCGGGAAACTCGAAGACGAGCGAGGTTCTCAAACAGAGTCCTCACAACGACCGGAAAAGGATGAAATAAGGAAAGTGCAAATTCTTCCCCGCGGTGGTCAACGGGGCATCGCAACAGCAGTAGAAAAACAGCCTAATAGCCATGCCACGCCTAATCCGTTTATACGTACCATCGTACCTTATGAAGTTCGTTCAGCAAATTACCTTAAAGCTAGAGAGAAAATATTTGAGCCATGTGTTAAAACCCCAGTCGTTCGACAATCTGTTTAAAAGAATTTTCGGAGAAAGTTAATCATGCGCGTAGGTCAGTGCATAATCTTGTTTGTACATACCATCAAACAAAAACGCTTTGATTTGCGACCATGTGCCAAGATTGAAATGCTAGATAGCTCGTTTTTAGGCTTTTTGGATAGTGGTGCTCAAGTATGTTGTATAGGTTCTAAATTAGCAGAACAGAATGATAATAGTATTTCCTTGAGCAATGAGCCAAATGAAGAGCTAGAGCGAGTACAGAATAGGTATCCGAGCTTTGAAAAAGAAGGTCTCGGAAAAACTTCACTTATGGAGTACAAGATAGAACTCCAGCCAGATATCCGTCCGATCAAGCAGCGATACTTCCCCATATCTCCTGCAGTAGAAAAGCTTGTCCATGCGGAGATAGATGAAACGTTAAAGCTTGGTGTTATCAAGGAGTCTCCGAATAGTCCTTGGTCCAGTCCGGTCGTTTTAGTTAAAAAGCCTAACAAAGTCCGTCTGTGGCTTAAGTCACGAAAAGTTAATAGCGTAACCATTAAGGACGCTTATTCGCTACCGCAAATTGATGGTATTTTAAGCCGAATACCAAAGGCTCAATTTATAAGTTCCCTTGATTTGCGACGTGGGTTTTGGCAAATCCCCCTCGCAGACAGCTCCAGAGATTATACATGTTTCACGGTCCCGAATCGTCCGCTTTACAGGTATTGTGTTATGCCTTTTGGCCTATGCAACGCTCCACAAGCTCTCTGTCGCTTGATGGATAGCGTAATTCCACCCCAGCTTAAAAATCAAGTTTTCGTTAATTTAGACGACCTATTAATAGTATCTGAGGATTTTAAGAATCATATGGCCGTATTAGCTGAAGTTGCCTTCCAATTAAGGAAGGCTGGCCTAACACTCCACATCGATAAGAGTAAGTTTTCTATCAGAGAAGTCAAGTATCTCGGTTACATTGTAGGTAATGGTACTATCAGAACAGACCATGATAAAGTTTCCGCTATAACTAACTATCCCGCCCCTACGAATGTGAATGGCTGGTTGGTATCGGCGTTTCGTAGACAACTTTGCTTCCTTTATTACTCCACTAACCAATCTCCTTAAAAATAACAAATAATTTTCTTGGAATAAAGACGCACAGAAGTCATTTCATGTCATAAAACAAAAATTATGCTCCGCACCAATTTTAGCCAGCCCGAACTATGAAAAACCTTTTATTATTCAGTACGATGCTAGTAAACTTGGTGTTGGTGCGGTGTTAGCCCAAAAGAACGAAGAAGGAATCGAAATGCCGATAGCTTATTTTTCCCAAAAATTAAATAAGGTCCAGAGTAACTATAGCGTTACTGAGCTAGAATTCCGTGCTGCGGTTCTTAGTTTAAAAAAATTTAGGGAAAGATTTTTCGATTGTCTCATGCCACAGACCGACTTGTCACGACAGAACTTTGAAGTGAATGAAATTGAAGTCCGTCCGATAGTTGATCCAAAAGCGTCCGAGTTTTCGCCCGATGAATGTAAAAAGTTAATATCCCATGTCCAGAACAATTCAAATCGCTTACCAGATTTGCAGGTTGTAGATAATTTAGTGTATAAGCAAACAGAGCATCCAGATGGAAATCGGTCACGAGAAGCCCTCAATTGGAAATTATGGATTCCCAAAACGTTAGTTAACAAAGTTATCGAAGGCGTCTGCCCGCCAAATAAATGTCATGGAGGCATAGCGAAAACATTGGAGCGCTTGCGTACAAATTTATTTTGGCCAAACATGACTGTCGATGTCAAAGATTACATCGGCCGATGTGACACTTGCCGACAGAGCAAAGCGCCCAATGTTACGCTACGTCCCCCCAAAGACTGCTCAATTTACCGTCCAACGTCCATTCCAGAAGTTATATATTGATCTACTTGGTCCGTAACCCAGATCCAAACAAGGAAACATTGGCATTGTATTCATGTTAGACCATTTAACCAAATTCCCTCTAATCCCAGAAGTAATAAATTTTAATACGTCCGCTATATGCAAATATTTGAAAGAAGTTTTTAGTATTTTCGGAACACCCGAAATAGTTCTGAGTGACAATGGAAAACAATTCAAATCTGCTCAGTTTAATAACCTGTTAACTGAGAGAGGTGTGAAACATACTTATACTGCTCTATATAGTCTGCAAGCAAATGGTAGTGAGCGAGTTAACCGCTCAATAATCGCCGGTATCCGAGCATACCTTAAAGGTGACCAGAATTACTGGGACCAACATCTACCAGACATCGCAGAAGCACTTAGCAGTTTATGCCACAAATCAATTGGCTGTATACCATATTTCGCTTTATTCGGTCAACAAATGATACCACACGCGGACGATTATACTTTATTGAGGCAACTGGACAACTTAGACGAGTCACCCATATCGAGAAGTGAAAAACTTTGACTTGTACGCAGAAATATAATGGATAACATTAAAGAGGCTTTCGAAGCTTCGGCAAAGCGGTATAATCTGCGCAGTTCCATAAAAACTTTCAAAATTACCGATCTTGTTTATAGGAGAAACTTCGTCCAGAGTGACGCGTCTAGAAAGTATTGCACGAAGTTTGCCCAAAAATTTGTTAAGGCAAAAGTGGTTGAAGTTAGGGGCAATAGCATGTACGAACTGGCGGATGAAAGCAACGGAAAACGAGGAGTTTATCATAGAAAAGAAATTCAGGAGAGGAAAGTCTGAGTGGTCACGTCCGCACGAACACTCTAGGTGAGGGGGTGTGTACCAGAGGCACATATCCTTAAAATACATTGATCGAGCCTACCTAAATTTTTTTGTATGGTTAGAACCATGCATTGATTCCGTACGGTTAACTACAAACATTGTATTCATATACAAGGTGGCGCCAAAGTAAGCTTCCGATGTTCAGCATATCGGTGGCGGCACGTGCAGTGTGTGCTGTTGCACCGTCTTGTTGGAACCACATGTTTTCCAATCCCAATTCATCAAGTTGCGGCAAAAAGAACTCGTTGATCATTGCTCTGTAGCGCTCACCATTCACAGTAACCGTTTGGCCCCGACCGATTATTGGTCAAATAAATAGTCAGCAATATTCCGCGTTCTGGAGCAGTGTAGCGTAACATTGTTTATTAACGTGTATTTCGCATGTGTTTACTACACAAATGTCAAAACAGAACTGACTTTAGGGGCCAATCGCAAAATTTAAAGCATTTTCTGATAGGAGGATTACTTTTGTATATATGGACAAATGTATAGGTAGTGCATTTTTGTTTTCTTTGCAAATTCCCTCTCTTGTAATTTTGTTTTGATCTAACAAACTCTCGCGAAGTTTTTACTTTGCTATTCTTGGTGTTCTCAATTTTTTTTTTTTTGCGAAACATATACTATATGGATAAGTATACGAGGTGTGTTCAAAAAATATCGCGAATTTTAAATTTTCGCTGGTTACGTATATTCGAATTTCGAATTTTTTGTGGCGTTATGTTGGTACTCATGTCTCTCACTTATGCCGACAAGCTCGGCCATTTTGAATGTTCAGTTAATTGTTGACAGCTGCTTTGCTTGCACGTGTTTTGGATCGTCTTCGATTTTTACCTATTTTTTTACCAAAATTGCTGAATTGTGACCAAAAACAGCATCGCATAAACATTGCTAATGAGATGTTAAACTCTGTCCGCGACGACCCAAATTTGCTCCAGAGGGTCATAACTGGTGACGAATCGTGGGTTTATGGTTATGACGTGGAAACCAAAGCTCAATCATCTCAATGGAAGCTGCCGCACGAACCAAGACCGAAAAAAGCGCGCCAAGTTCGGTCGAATATGAAAGTTTTGCTGACAGTTTTCTTCAATTGCAGGGGCGTGGTGCATCATGAGTTCTTGCCACAGGGAAGAACGGTCAATAAGGAATATTACCTGCAAGTTATGCGCAATTTGCGCGAAGCAATCCGCCAGAAACGCCCGGATTTGTGGAAGAACAAAAATTGGCTTTTGCACCACGATAACGATCCTGCTCACGCATCGTTGCTTGTGCGCAGCCACCGTATTCCCCAGATCTGGCCCCCTGTGACTTTTTCTTGTTCCCTAAACTGAAGAGGCCCATGAAAGGACGACGTTACGCTTCTCTTGACGAGATAAAGACGGCATCGAAGGAGGAGCTGAACAAGATACAAAAAAATGATTTTTTGAAGAGCTTCGAAGATTGGAAAAACCGTTGGCACAAGTGTATAATATCTCATGGGGATTACTTTGAAGGGGACAAAATAGATATTCATAAATAAATAAATAATTTTTGAAAAAACACAAAATTCGCGATACTTTTTGAACACACCTCGTATGTAATTAAAATTTGAAGATCAAGGTCATAAAACATGTTGAGGTAGGTTAGGGAATAACCTAAAAATACACCCCAAAAAGTAATGTTAGCATGTATGTACACAAAATAACGAAAACCCTGTTAAGTATAGATACGTCGCGGAATAATTGGTAATTGGATACATAAAAAAAAATACTAAACAAATTTAAAGGTTTTTTTTGCGTAGAGTAAAAATAGTTTATAATGGATTGAAGATATATTTAATGGAAATAATAAATTTGTTATCATGATGGTTTAAATTTAAGATCCTTGGTTTGCTCCTGATGAAAATGTAGGTAGTAAATTGGGGCATCTTTATCATCAATTATGCCATGGTAGGGTGAGTAAAGAAGCAGCCGTAAACCATGTACGTATGCGCTGCATCCCTAGGTGGTTATGAGACGACGTAATTATTGGTGGGTAATTTTGGGGCTTAAAGTAACGATATATTCCTCTTAGTGTGCAAGTGTTGAAGGTTACATATGTTGTTAGGCCGTCAGGTGAGAGGAACCAGCTTGATCGCGCGACTGTGTTTAGGAACCCACGAAACTGAAGCTCCGGGTTCAGCCAGTCCACACGCAGTTGCGTGATAACGATACAAGCGCTCCTCACACATCCTCCACAGGCACATCTTCTTGACGAGTTAACAACAGATAACAGATAAAATAGCGCCCTACGTGGGACCCGAAATCGTATGATACTACTGAAGGCTTAGTTTCAGTAGGTTCAACCAATCGTGGTTCTTCATTTAGTATTCCCTCTTGAAATAAAGTTGTTGTCAATCCATTCTATTATTTCTTTATTGACTTGGGTATGTATAAATAAACCACAGAGCTAACTTTCGGCATTTAGAAGAGATAACCTCTAAGGGGTGCATTAGTACATATCTATTTATATATATATACACACATATACATATTTTGTATGTTAGTAGCTTTTTGTATATTGTAATCACTGCTGGAATTGCATTTTCTACAGGCTATATGCCTCAAGAAATGTCCGCTGGATTAAGTATTCAAAAACATTATCTGACATATTTATTTTTCGATTGTTCAAACGCTTTGAAGGTTGTGAGCTTCAAGCTTCCTGGAAATATAACTTTAGTTTGGCTACAAGCCAGCTAGCTAACCGGAAAACTATTTAGTACATATATCCTAACATGCTTTGTACAATTAGTTTTTTTTTCTCATTTCCAATTCGAGATACAATTTGTCTACCTACATATTTTAACTTTCATGATTGCATTCGGATTTGATACCAAATAGGGTATAGCCGATTTTGCATTTATTCCTGCTAAAGCTGCAAGCTCGCATGTACACAAATCCAAAAGTCTCTATCACCTCGGTAAAATAATACCACCGCATTGACCAAATCATTTCATATATTTAATTTTTAACCATGGCATAATTGACGTTGACTACAGGCTAAAAGTTTTTTTACATATCAACAGAAATTCGTGTTTCGGATTTCGTTTTTATGGAAGAAAAAAAATATAATATACATATTTAATGCTCACTTGCTATATATGCATATGCATGTATAGTGGACTAAGATTTTTCATAATATTTTATAATTTTATGTTAGTTAAGAGAAGGTTTATTGTTTCACCTTTTTGCTTTTTATTTTATTTTTTTTTCAATTCGACTTGGGTACCGCACGTTTGTGGGTTGAACCCCGAGTTCATATTGGTTCTTCCGCTTGTTGTAGGGTATGGCTACGCTTTCTCTTACAATGTCACAAAGAAATAGCAAAGAACTTTCCTCCCCCAAGGCAATGGATGTTCTATATGTGGGCATGCTTTCTCGGAAGATGAGGACATTTTGGTGACAGTATGTTCACACCGTTTCCACCGATCTTGTCTATTAAATTATCTAAAGAAAAGTTCAAACTGTCCTCAGTGCAGCACTAGATGTAATAGCCGTGACTTTTATCATAATATAGGCATACGTACTAGGGCTCGATGGCATTTCCGGATGAAGCTAACATCCCTCAAAACGTAGAAGAAAATAGAATTAAAAACATAGTATCAGCTGTTATATCGGCTAGGCAAGCAACCAATTTTGAAGGGTTAGAAAATCGCGTATCGCAATTGTTAGAGGAGAGACTAGAAGGGGTCGTTACCAATTTGCTTGAACGGCTAAACTTGAACGTACCACCTCTTCAGCCTAGTATCGAAGCAGACATCCAGCAACCAAACTTACAGCGTATCAACTCTACAGCTTTATGGCCTAGAGAAGCCCCCAGATTGCCCAATAATTCTGACCGGAATTTCCACAACAGATTCGGCCAACTTCGATTTTGTGATGCCACCAGTTTACCAAATTCTAGTAGAATAGCTCAATTAATTTCGAATTGGGATATTAAGTTCGATGGAACGCCAAAATTGTCCGTCGATAGTTTCATCTATCGCATTGAGTGCCAATGCATTGATACTTTAGGGGGAAACTTTAATTTATTGTGTGAGCACATTCAAAGATTATTTTTAAATGATGCTAAAGACTGGTATTGGCGATACCGTCGCTCAGTTGATCGCGTTACTTGGCCATCTCTCTGCCAAGGTTTACAAACGAACTTTCAACAACACCGAAACGAGAAATTAAGGAGATGATCCGGAGTAGGAAACAAGGGGCAACTGAAAGTTACGATGACGACCGGAATGCAGTTCTGAAGATAGCCGAAACACTACAAACACCTCTGCCAGAAGCGGAGCTCACAGAAATTCTACAGCATAACCTTAGACCTCGCATTCGACAACAGCTTTTATATGTACAAATCAGGACCTTAGCAGAATTGCGCAGACTTTGTCTCAAGGGTGAAAGCCTATCAAATGAGATTAATAAGCCCGCGAATCCTCTTTCGACCGCAAACGTGCGACCACAAGCACAACGATTTGCTAGCGAAGTATATTATGATGAGGAAAATGATACAACTAACAGAGTGGAAGCTGAAGTCAACGAAGTTCTGGAAAAAGCAGGAAGAGCTATGGCAGTGTGCTGGAATTGTAAAGCTGAAGGTCATCGGTACTTCGATTGTCTGGAAGAGAGAACAGTTTTCTGCTACGGGTGTGGTGCTCCAAGTACCTACCGCCCACAATGCAAAGTTTTTCAAAGTTTGGGAAACTCGAAGACGAGCGAGGTTCTCAAACAGAGTCCTCACAACGACCGGAAAAGGATGAAATAAGGAAAGTGCAAATTCTTCCCCGCGGTGGTCAACGGGGCATCGCAACAGCAGTAGCAAAACAGCCTAATAGCCATGCCACGCCTAATCCGTTTATACGTACCATCGTACCTTATGAAGTTCGTTCAGCAAATTACCTTAAAGCTAGAGAGAAAATATTTGAGCCATGTGTTAAAACCCCCAGTCGTTCGACAATCTGTTTAATCTTGTTTGTACCATCAAACAAAAACGCTTTGATTTGCGACCATATGCCAAGATTGAAATGCTAGATAGCTCGTTTTTAGGCTTTTTGGATAGTGGTGCTCAAGTATGTTGCATAGGTTCTAAATTAGCAGAACAGAATGATAATAGTATTTCCTTGAGCAATGAGCCAAATGAAGAGCTAGAGCGAGTACAGAATAGGTATCCGAGCTTTGAAAAAGAAGGTCTCGGAAAAACTTCACTTATGGAGTACAAGATAGAACTCCAGCCAGATATCCGTCCGATCAAGCAGCGATACTTCCCCATATCTCCTGCAGTAGAAAAGCTTGTCCATGCGGAGATAGATGAAATGTTAAAGCTTGGTGCAATCAAGGAGTCTCCGAATAGTCCTTGGTCCAGTCCGGTCGTTTTAGTTAAAAAGCCTAATAAAGTCCGTCTGTGGCTTAAGTCACGAAAAGTTAATAGCGTAACCATTAAGGACGCTTATTCGCTACCGCAAATTGATGGTATTTTAAGCCGAATACCAAAGGCTCAATTTATAAGTTCCCTTGATTTGCGACGTGGGTTTTGGCAAGGCCCCCTCGCAGACAGCTCCAGAGATTATACATGTTTCACGGTCCCGAATCGTCCGCTTTACAGGTATTGTGTTATGCCTTTTGGCCTATGCAACGCTCCACAAGCTCTCTGTCGCTTGATGGATAGCGTAATTCCACCCCAGCTTAAAAATCAAGTTTTCGTTAATTTAGACGACTTATTAATAGTATCTGAGGATTTTAAGAATCATATGGCCGAGAAGTCAAGTATCTCGGTTACATTGTAGGTAATGGTACTATCAGAACAGACCATGATAAAGTTTCCGCTATAACTAACTATCCCGCCCCTACGAATGTGAATGGCTGGTTGGTATCGGCGTTTCGTAGACAACTTTGCTTCCTTTAGTACTCCACTAACCAATCTCCTTAAAAATAACAAAACATTTTCTTGGAACAAAGACGCACAGAAGTCATTTGATGTCATAAAACAAAAATTATGCTCCGCACCAATTTTAGCCAGCCCGAACTATGAAAAACCTTTTATTATTCAGTACGATGCTAGTAAACTTGGTGTTGGTGCGGTGTTAGCCCAAAAGAACGAAGAAGGAATCGAAATGCCGATAGCTTATTTTTCCCAAAAATTAAATAAGGTCCAGAGTAACTATAGCGTTACTGAGCTAGAATTCCGTGCTGCGGTTCTTAGTTTAAAAAAATTTAGGGAAAGATTTTTCGATTGTCTCATGCCACAGACCGACTTGTCACGACAGAACTTTGAAGTGAATGAAATTGAAGTCCGTCCGATAGTTGATCCAAAAGCGTCCGAGTTTTCGCCCGATGAATATAAAAAGTTAATATCCCATGTCCAGAACAATTCAAATCGCTTACCAGATTTGCAGGTTGTAGATAATTTAGTGTATAAGCAAACAGAGCATCCAGATGGAAATCAGTCACGAGAAGCCCTCAATTGGAAATTATGGATTTCCAAAACGTTAGTTGACAAAGTTATCGAAAGCGTCTGCCCGCCCAATAAATGTCATGGAGGCATAGCGAAAACATTGGAGCGCTTGCGAAATTTATTTTGGCCAAACATGACTGTCGATGTCAAAGATTACATCGGCCGATGTGACACTTGCCGACAGAGCAAAGCGCCCAATGTTACGCTACGTCCCCCCAAAGACTGCTCAATTTACAGTCCAACGTCCATTCCAGAAGTTATATATTGATCTACTTGGTCCGTAACCCAGATCCAAACAAGGAAACATTGGCATTTTATTCATATTAGACCATTTAACCAAATTCCCTCTAATCAAAGAAGTAATAAATTTTAATACGTCCGCTATATGCAAATATTTGAAAGAAGTTTTTAGTATTTTGGGAACAACCGAAATAGTTCTGAGTGACAATGGCAAACAATTCAAATCTGCTCAGTTTAATAACCTGTTAACTGAGAGAGGTGTGAAACATACTTATACTGCTCTATATAGTCTGCAAGCAAATGGTAGTGAGCGAGTTAACCGCTCAATAATCGCCGGTATCCGAGCATACCTTAAAGGTGACCAGAATTACTGGGACCAACATCTACCAGACATCGCAAAAGCACTTAGCAGTTTATGCCACAAATCAATTGGCTGTACACCATATTTCGCTTTATTCGGTCAACAAATGATATCACACGCGGACGATTATACTTTATTGAGGCAACTGGACAACTTAGACGAGTCACCCATATCGAGAAGTGAAAAACTTTGACTTGTACGCAGAAATATAATGGATAACATTAAAGAGGCTTTCGAAGCTCCGGCAAAGCGGTATAATCTGCGCAGTTCCATAAAAACTTTCAAAATTACCGAACTTGTTTATAGGAGAAACTTCGTCCAGAGTGACGCGTCTAGAAAGTATTGCACGAAGTTTGCCCAAAAATTTGTTAAGGCAAAAGTGGTTGAAGTTAGGGGCAATAGCATGTACGAACTGGCGGATGAAAGCAACGGAAAACGAGGAGTTTATCATAGAAAAGACATTCAGGAGAGGAAAGTCTGAGTGGTCACGTCCGCACGAACACTCTAGGTGAGGGGGTGTGTACCAGAGGCACATATCCTTAAAATACATTGATCGAGCCTACCTTAATTTTTTTGTATGGTTAGAACCATGCATTGATTCCGTACGGTTAACTACAAACATTGTATTCATATACAAGGTGGCGCAAAAGTAAGCTTCCGATGTTCAGCATATCGGTTGTGGCACGTGCAGTGTGTGCTGTTGCACCGTCTTGTTGGAACCACATGTTTTCCAATCCCAATTCATCAAGTTGCGCCAAAAAGAACTCGTTGATCATTGCTCTGTAGCGCTCACCATTCACAGTAACCGTTTGGGCCCGACCGATTATTGGTCAAATAAATAGTCAGCAATATTCCGCGTTCTGGAGCAGTGTAGCGTAACATTGTTTATTAACGTGTATTTCGCATGTGTTTACTACACAAATGTCAAAACAGAACTGACTTTAGGGGCCAATCGAAAAATTTATAGCATTTTCTGATAGGAGGATTACTTTTGCGCAGTAACCGTTTTTCACCGACCGATTATTGGTCAAATAAATAGTCAGCAATATTCCGCGTTCTGGAGCAGTGTAGCGTAACATTGTTTATTAACGTGTATTTCGCATGTGTTTACTACACAAATGTCAAAACTGAACTGACTTTAGGGGCCAATCGCAAAATTTATAGCATTTGCTGATAGGAGGATTACGTTTGCGCCACCTTGTAGATACATAGCTGCCTACACACCCAAATACATGTGTATTTTTTAAATTAAGTATTCAATTCTGGTTTTCTATTGCTCAGCAGTAATACTCATAAATCTTCCAATTCCATTCACTATCTATCAAATTTCACCGCTATCAAATAAACTAGGAAATTTAGAGCATATTAAACACAGCTGCGAGTATAGGAAATGTCACTTTTTAATATATGTTTTACGAAATTAGCTCTCTCAGCTGCACGCTGAGACCCACTAATTACTTCCGCAGAAAAATGGTCTTTATTTTCTATGGAGATCAGCAACGTGAAACTTCAAATTAAGAAGTAAGTTTTTTTACGCTCGTTCAAAAGTCATAGCCGGGCATTGGAAACTAAACTTTTAAGTGAAACGTACTTCACTCACGCTTCGGCCTCAATTTTCCTGAGCTGCTGTATACCCCAATCAATTGACGACAATTGGTAAGCTTTTTTTTTTTGATTAAAAGTGTAATGCATACCTAGTGCAAGTTCATAAGCGTGATTTTTCTCTAAGTGTTTTCTTTTTATCACCGACAATCTTCGCTTCCGAATAAAACACTGCTTCATCCCTGCTTTCAAAAAAATATCCCATCCAAAAGCACATTAAACGCAAAATTGTTTCTACACATTGTACATAGGGAAGCTTCATTCCTGCGTTTTGATGATTGCGTCTACTCCAACTGCTACAAGTTTGCCAACAAGGAAAAAGTGGAGCTGACAACGCGGAATATCCTCAGGAACTACTAGGATTTCCCCAGACGGCGGGAGACCCAAAAACATTGAAATTATGTTAAATTGTTTTTTTTTTGTTAAACAAGTATTTTTTTCGGGAAAGAGGTAAAATATACCAGATAAAACTGAAAAACCGCTAAACGTATACATATCTTTACGGAACTGCATTATATCTGCAATTATATCTATAATTAATCTATCTATAATCTATTACACTATTTTTGCATAATTTGCCTAAAAACTTTCTAAAACTTAAAATTTCGTTTGAAGCCTTAACATCATCTATTTTGAATAAAAGAGATATGTATATATATTAATATATACACGGTTGTAATAATTACATATATATACGTACCTGAATGAGAATTATATTAAATTAAAAAAATACGCTTGCTTTAGTATAGCTACATAAATTATTTATACATATCTAATATCGTTTAGGTTCTTGTTGTAACCATGTGGGTTCGAACCAGATGGTATCAACTCTAACTTAACTCAACATTTTACCAATTTAATTTTTGTTTGCACTGTAGATTTTCCAGAGAGATTATATATGATAGGTTTTCATAAATTTTTTTTTTTTTCTTTCTCAAACCTCTCCTGATCTCATTGATTTTTAACTCCCAAAGTACAGTGCAATCCCTTCTCATTAGGACATCCTAAGTTTTTTTTTTGAATCTAATTCCTTTTTATTTCTTAAATCGAACTGATATAAATATAAATGCCCGTGCGTGAATTGCAACAAACATACAAATGCAGTTTTAGTTACAACAACAATCATCGTTATCCTGCTGCGATCACAAGCGAGAAGGCCTTCAACGCTGCGTGGGACTGCATAGCCGACATTATGGGTGAGTGATGATTAAAATTGTTTCTTCCCTTTTTGTTATCCGCCACTGTATTAGTTTTTTTAAGTAAAATTCGAGTAAGTAATTCGAGAGTAAAATTCGAAGTATACCGAACTTCACCTACATATATATGGACAAATGTATAGGTAGTGCATTTTTGTTTTCTTTGCAAATTCCCTCGCTTGTAATTTTGTTTTGATCTATCAACTCTCGCGAAGTTTTTACTTTGCTATTCTTGGTGTTCTCAATTTTTTTTTTTTTGCGAAACATATACTATATGGATAAGTATATGTAATTAAAATTTGAAGATCAAGGTCATGAAACATATGTTGAGGTAGGTTAGGGAATAACTTAAAAATACACCCCAAAATGTAATGTTAGCATGTATGTACATAAAATAAGGAAAACCCTGTTAAGTACAGATACGTCACGGAATAATTGGTAATTGGATACAAAAAAAAATTACTAAACAAATTTTAAGGTTTCTTTTTTTGCGTATAGTAAAAATAGTTTATTATGGATTGAAGGTATATTTAATGGAAATAATAAATTTGTTATTATGATGGTTTAAATTTAAGATCCTTCGTTTGCTCCTGATGAAAATGTAGGTAGTAAAATGGCGCATCTTTATGATCAATGATGCCAAGGTAGGGTGGGTAAAGAAGCAGCCGTAAACCATGTACGTATGCGCTGCATCCCTAGGTGGTTATGAGACGACGTAATTATTGGTGGGTAATTTTGGGGCTTAAAGTAACGATATATTCCTCTTAGTGTGCAAGTGTTGAAGGTTACATATGTTGTTAGGCCGTCAGGTGAGAGGAACCAGCTTGATCGCGCGACTGTGTTTAGGAACCCACGAAACTGAAGCTCCGGGTTAAGCCAGTGCACGCGCCGCAGTTGCGTGTTAACGATACAAGTGCTCCTCACACATCCTCCACAGGCACATCTTTTTGGCGAGTTCACAACAGATGACAATGGACGATGACAGCCGCTAATGAGTTGGCCTTGAAGTACTCGAGAGAAAGGTTGTTCAAAGGATTTATGGGCTTCTACGCGATTCGGACGGTGTTTACCGAAGAAGATTTTATGATGAGTTGTATGAGCTCTCGGAACCCACCTATGGAAGCAGAAAGGAGAGGCCCCAAATCCGTTGGAAAGACTAATCGGATTTGGCATCCCTTAAGACGTGGTTTCCTCGAAAGCGGAGTGTAAACTAAGAAGACTGTGAAGTTCTTCTTCTTCTTTAAATGGTCATCTAACCGCCCGGGCGATTTTGACCATCCAACATAGCTCGCCAGTCGTTTCTGCGTTGCGCCAACTGGCGCCAATTGGAAACACAGCGGGATCGCAAATCGGTCTCCACTTGGTCCTTCCATCGGAGTCGTGGTCTCCCTCTTCCTCTGCTTCCACCGGCGGCATTCGCACTACGTTGCCTAGCCAAGGAAGCCGCTGTGTTTCAATTCGCTGAACTATGTCGGCGTCTGCGTAGAGTTCATACAGCTCATCATTAAATCTTCTTCTTTACTCGCCGTCGCCAACGCGTAGAGGTCCACAAATCTTTCGAAGAACCTTTCTCTCGAATACTCCCAGAGCCACCTCATCAGATGTTGTTACTGTCCACGCTTCTGCACCATATAGCAGGACGGGTGCGATGAATGAGTTATAGAGTGTTATTTTCGTTCGTGGAGAGGGGACTTTACTTTTCAGTTGCCTACTCAGTCCGAAGTAGCATTTGTTTGCAAGAGTAATTCTTCGTCTGATTTCTAGGCTAACATTATTGTTGGTGTTAATGCTGGTTCCCAGGTAAACGAAGTCCTTTACTATTTCAAAATTATTGCTGCCAACAGTGGCTGACTCTTTGCATGATGACAGAAGGTACTTCGTGTTGCCCTCGTGCGCCACCAAACCCATTTTTTCCGCTTCTTTTCTAATTTGGAGTAAGCAGAAGTTACGGCGCGGTTATTAAGGCCAATGATATCAATATCGTCAGCATATGACGGTGAAGTTCAACGTAACATAATATAGCGGCAAGCATAAAATATTACGGCCGTCATGACGGTGGCAAATCTTTCGTCAACGTTTTTTTCCACCGTCATATTCAAAACGGTGAGAATTCAATCAAATATTTCAGATATTTTCACACAAAACAACAGTTGTGACATTCCTGTTGTTTTGAGAAAAATATTAGAAATCAATAAAAATAAAAAAATAAAAACAGGAAGCAAACTAGTGTGAACAAAATCGGCCAAATTGACCGCAGTGCTCATCGAACTTTACAAGAAAGCGGTACCGCTAATGACGGTGAACATAGCGGTGCGAATATGACGCTCGTTAAATGACGGCACCGCTTTTCGACGAAACCACAGCTTTAGAGCTTCTAATTGGCGTCAACTGGCAAGGGATAGAGTCAGGTGGAAAGTCCAAATTGTTCGGACAGTTAAACAAACAGCTACTAACTATGTATATACTCGTATGCATGTATCTAGAAATTTGTGGGTTAACATCATTACGATTTAAAAAAAGTCCCGACGACAATAGATAGCCATACAAGAAGAGAAGTCAGATTCAGGCATAGGTAATCCTTTTACCACTGTTAAAAGCTGATTTAAAATTCCTACATTTGAGTAATGAATGAAAACAGTGCACATGGTCACTTCAGTGACTGTTGCAATCGCTAGCTGAATTTGTGGACATGTTATGCGACCCAGATGAGATGAAGTAAAATGATAACAAATCAGCATATGAATTAGCTTCAATATGTAGAAGAAAAGATATTTTAAAAAAGGTCCTTCGTAAAACGCGACAAATTAATTAAAGAGTGCCTAAACCTATTGAGAGATAAAAAAAGTATTATAACGGGTCGATTCTCAAACCGAAAAAACTTCACCGCCGACAATGTACTTCATGTTACCGCTATTCTACGGCACATGGAAACAATGCCAAAAACAAACAATGCGCAAATAGAGAATGAAATAAAACTTAGTGTAAAATGGTGCTAATATTGTTTATTAATTCTTTGTTAGCGTCTTAAGCCAGTCATGCCTCTGATTTTGGAAATAGTACGTTCTTACATACGACGTTTACGAAGTGAGACTTCCCTTCTGCCACTGAAATAGTATATTTGAGCAATAAGACAACATTTGATTTATTTCCAAGTGGTAGTAAATCAATCATCAAAATTGTGTTAAAATTTGTGTAGTTTTCATTTAAAAGGAAAATAACACAAAGTTTGTAATTGACGTGGTTTTCCGGACCGCCTCTCTTATGGATTGGGAGAGCACACAAAAAATTCCAATCGGGGGCATTATTTTCTTCTATATGTAACTTCAAAGGTCAAGTCCTAGTCAGACCGTAGAACGATCGTTCAGTCATCGCGCTCATCTTTTAGATTTGCTTCCATTTTTGAGCTTTATTCCTATCAACGCTTGCACAAGCTCTTTCACGGTTCTTTCTGAACGTTGGTACTTATTCGTGCATGCGCACTATTTGCAAATCCCATCCGCCGTCTCGTTCACCCACAAACTTTCTGTTTATCGTCGAATCGATATCTAGACCTAGTAGTTTTGATGATATTGTATATGCTACAGGAATCTTATCATAGAAGGGTTCCTTATCCGCGTCCACTGTCCCTCCTAAAGCGGATCTTGGGGAGTCTTTCGAATTCATCTCTTTTACAGCGATAACTGACGCACATTGAGGTCGAGTCATCCGCCACTGATTTTTTCTATCAATCGACTCTCTCCCCCCCTCTGCTACCGAATTCTAGACCCGAGCTTCTGAACCTTTGAAACTGCTTCTTTAAATGGCGCTTAACCGTATTGACGATTTTGGCCGTCAAACATAGCTTTTCTTTTCTGCCAACTGGTGTCAATTGCAAACACCACGGAATCGCAAATCGGTCTCCACTTGGTCCTTCCATCGCAGTGATGGTCTTCCTCTGCTATCATCGACAGGTACCGATAAGAATACCTTCTAGACCAGAGCATCTTGATTTATTCGCACAACATGGCCAACGAAGCCTATGGGTTTTAAGTCGTTGGAATATGTCGGTGTCTGCATATAGCTCATACACCTCGTCAGTCAATCTTCTTCGGTGCTCGCCGTTCGAAGAACCTTTCTCTCGAATACTCTCAGAGCCGCTTGTCAGATGTTGACAGTAAAAGTGACTTATAGAGTGTTATTTCCGTTCTTCTTGAGAGGACTTTACTTCTCAATTGACAACACAGTAGTTCAAAGTAGCATTTGTTTGCAAGAGCAGTTATTCGTTGGGTTGGGGGGATTTTATAACAGACCTTACTTCTTTCCATGTAAGGTATTTTTGACTTCTACTTTAGGCCTTTTAGCGTATTTTTGGGCTATTTGAAATTCATTTTATTATAACTGCTCTGATTGTTTGGGCACATATGTTACGGACTTGAAATTCGCAGGCTTATCTCTTTTATGTTGTTGGTTGTCAGTATTTGTTTTCGTTATCAATGTTTTTATAATATTTTCGTTATTAATGTTTTTATAATATTTTTGTTCTCAAATCGTTTTCTTCCATAAAGTATCTATTTCTTTTTTTATTTCATTGCGGTAAGGTTTATCCGATACATGCAGCATCCTTCGTAAATAGCCCATTGCTGTATTCATTGTCATATCGCTGGTTTTTGGTTCCTTCCTCCTAAGATAATTCACCTGCGTTTTCAAGCAGTGTGAAGTTTATATTTCTGTGAAATGAATTTAACGCCCGATGCCGTTTTTTTTGTTTCTTAAGTTGAGATTTTGAGACTAAATATACCTATATAAGCTAACTGAAATTTTACCTCTTTCTCCTTACGTCTCATCTCTGAATATCTATTCTTTAAATGGATATGTTGCCCTTCGTTCGAAAAACTCATATTTGTACTTAAAACCCAAATATGAAAAGTAAAAACAACATATGTAAATGAAAAGTATTTTGTTTTAGTTTAAACCAGTAAGTTACTCAGTTTAATGTTAAGAATTAGTCATAGTTCAACAGTAGTTTTTTGTAAACCGATGCGATCTTTATGCTTTAGAAGAAATCTGTTTTTTGGTATTACCCTGGTATATTTTACAGAATATTTCACCAAGTTATAATAATTCTGGCAACAATTGTTTTAGGTGATTTAAATTGAACTTATAATTTTCTACTTTCTCAAAAATAGCTGGCGATTAATTTGCAATCCGCAGCCGAAAAGTAGAATTTGGAACACAACTCTCACCTTCGCTACACTTCTTTTTTCGTAGTATGCGTTGTAAGTAATTGACAAATTGTGTAAAAAGTAATATTGAAAACAGATTTATTTCACACATTAACGTCTATGAGAAAACAAAAAAAGTTTCGCGTTACTGACCTTTCTTCCGTTTTTTCAGCTCAGCCTCCTGTTCATCAACAGCAGCACCCAGCAAAGTAAAAATTATTCCGGCTTGGGAATTTACACCGACAGCCGTGACCACCATTTTACCGCTGCCCTCCATCACGTGAGTACCCGAAAGAACCATAGGATCCACATCAATGCCCTTCTTAACATGATCTGATTCGCCAGTTAATGATGACTCGTCAACCTTAAATTAAGAGATATTTGAATATAAAATGAAATAAAACCTAGGCATTGAGTAGATAGGTATTTTAAATAAAAGATAGTACTTTCTGTTTAGATATTTTTGGCAAATCGTTTGCATTTTATGTACTTTTCAGGCAGTATTTGTATATTTTATATGAAATATATATTTCTATTCGCCCCAAATTCTTTCATCCGGTATAGCTATGAACAGCTCAGCACAAGATTAAATGTATCTAGCGAAGCGCAGTGCACATCAAAGATTAATGGAAGCTGATGTATATTGGAACGAATTTTTTTTTTCTTTTTTCTCCCGCTTTCTCATTTCGCTGTTTGGAAATTGCTCGATTGTGTGTTGCTCCTTGGCAACGCTGCCTAATCGAGCAAAATCTGTCATGAGATACACAAAAATCAGGACCCAGAAAGAAAAAAACGCACCAAAACTAGTTCCAGAAATTAGTACTATTTCATTTAGTTATTAATTTTCGAACGTATCCAATACAACAACCGGTTATATTTCAGCAAAGTATAGATAATATACATACTTAGTGAAAACGTAGAAAGTAGTAGCTTACAACTCAAGTTTTAAAAAGAAAAAAATAGATAACGTATGTAGAAGGAAGCAATAGATATGGTAGATACAATATAGCACATCTTACTTAGCGTATATTCTTTGTAATTCCTTTTTGAAACGCAAAGGGTTAGTAATACTTAACGTAAAAAAAAACGGCATGGACGAAAAAATGGCGTTTAGATACTGTTGAGTTGAATTTTGTATGCAGAAGCTATTGCAACCTAGCTAGCCGGGTATACGGTACTCTATTATTATATAGATAAAATGGTTCTTTTGGTACAATAACTTTGTGAAGCATAGTGAGGCACTCTGGAAGCATATTGTGTGATGCGATCATAACGGTTTATGCCATAAGTGTATCTCGCGATGTTATTGTACAACACATTCAGTTTTCTTTCACATTGACTATCGCAGTTGGCAAACAATTCGCAGCCATATAACAGGGTAGTAATCGAGTTGTTATGGGAGTAAAGTATTGGGTAGTCCAAAGAGTTCTTAGCATGCCGTACACAATGTATTTCAGAATTGGTTAATACGACTTTATTGTATTGGTCAAGACGAAGATATTTTTTTTATAAATAGCAATGCAATGAGATGTGCTCAGGTTTAGCACTAAGCCATTTCTTTCAGCACATTCGTTAACAAGACCCAAATCACTGTTAAGATTTTAAATGCTAGCATTGACTAAGTCGAGTGGGCTACTGAGATACAACTGGACGTCGTCGGCATAAATATGTATTCTAGAGTGCTCTAGTACTATAGGTAGGTCGTTGATGTAGAGAACAAACAGTAAAGGACCAAGTATAGACCCCTGTGGAACACCATTAGGCACGTTTAAAAAGCGTGACAAGACATTATCAACACTGGCAGCTTGTGATCGATCCCACAAATAGGAGTTTAGCAGGTTAGAGCAGATTGAGTAAATTAAAAAAGTTGTTTAGCTTGTTGTTGCTGTTGTGCTAGCGACTACTTACCCTGCCCAAAGTATCACCTCTCATCCAACACTGTCATCAAGCTCTTCTAACGGAAGTCCCAGAAACCTCGTGGCTTCAACAGGGGTGGACCAGAGTGAAATTGCTGTTAGAAGAGTAGGCTCGGCTGAGCAGATGAACAGATTAGGTTAGTATCATGGGGAGACACGCCGCATGCCGGGCAGACATTTGGCATGTCAGGGTTCAGTCTGGATAGGTAAGAGTTTAGTCTGTTACAGTATCCAGAACGAAGTTGGGCTAGCATGACTCTTGTCTCCCTAGGCAGTTCGCGTTCCTCTTCGGCAACAGGTGGAGCTTGTGCCTGTAGTACTGTATTCGCGGATGAGATTGAGCCCCCGCCGATGCATCTTTGGATCAAACGGCGAAAAGATGTGATGCCGGATCTCATCATAGTGCTTACGGAGGTGACTCCTTATTCTCCTGGGTGGCGGATTTTCGTTGAGCAGGTTCCTGTTTGGGTGCTGCGGTTTATGACAGTTGAACAGGAATTGCCTGGGAAAACCGGACGAGGATGGGAGGTATGAGTTAACTCTCGAGCAGAGCTCATCTACATTCCCACAACAGCCGGTTCTCCGCACCGGAATGACTCGGGTTTTTATTTCGACACTTCACTGTCTAACTTGTCACACTTCCCTGTCTAACTTGTCACCTTCCCCTCTAACAATGTCCTCCCAGCAGTTCATTGCACCAGGGCTGCTCAAAACTCTCCTGCTCCAAGCTGGTGTTGAATCCAACCCGGGTCCAAGAGAATGGATCTGCTGCGTTTGCTGGAAGAAGATTTACGTCAAACGCTCACACTCAGTCCGATGTAATACTTGTAAAAGATGGTTGCACAAAACTAGGTGCTCCGGGCTAAATCCTTCCACACATGGGCCCCTAGTTTCTACAAAACTTTTGTGGCCCCTTGCTGTTCACGCCCTAGGGCGTCCCGTGGCCAACGCCGATCCAGTTTTTTAGCTTCAAGCACAGTTAATTTATGTGTTCTAAAACCTTTGACAAATAGGGTAGAACAGCTATGAGCCTAAAGTCTCCGTTTGGCTTTGAAAAGGCAAAATCTTAGCTCTTTTCCAGTTGGCTGGGAACACAGATGTGGTAAGGATGGTATTCATTGCGTGTGTAATACATGGTAATATTTTATTATTGACAAATTTAGGATGTATACCATCATATCCAACGGCACTAGATTTTATAGAGTATTGCTTGCACAATGTCACAATCGTCTACGCAGTGAAAACTGAAGCCCTCCATACTTCGAGAGAAGCTCTCTGACTGCGTGTTGTATGAATTATGATTCATATGTTACATGTCGGCACATCAAGGAATTTAAGGTTAATCTCGTCGACGTCTTTAGACTTTGCGCATAATGAGATATTTAAACAACTTATTTGGTTGTCGTGCTCCTTTGCATCATAAAGCATCAATCCCTTTATTAAAATAATTTCAGCTTATTTATACAAAATTATTCTAAGCATTTTCTTATACATATTTACTAAAATCCTTAGATGCTAAACATACATACATATTGCATGTGCCGTTAAAACATATGTACATACAATATGATACGATTCAAATTTATTATAAGCAACGCTTGCAAGCAAACGCATGTGCATTAGCATAAGTGTAAGCATTTCGCTAAGCGTGAGAAAACTTTGACGTTGCTTTTAGAATTATTTTAGTGTAACAAAACCGACGCCGTAATTAAAGACGTATCAAATGCGCTGCTTTGTTTAGACTAGCCTTAAAGAGTTTTAGGCAGTTGATTTGGTTTTGTGTTTTTCCGACAGGGTGGATACTAGATTTATATTGGAAGGAATTTTCGTCATCCCTTGTCAATTTTGGTTTCGTTCTCACGAAATCAAGCACTGAAGATGGCGGTTCGCCGAAACCGGTTTTTTACAAAACCAAAATGACAAGGGATGACGAAAATTCGTTCCAATATAAATCCAGTTTTAGGCACTTTGTGATACACTACACCTTCTCTCTTTAAAAGAATGCTCATACATTTGTGAGATCAATGTATGAGTATTCTATTTCAATTAAATTTTGTGACACAATTTTAGATGTTTACATATGGGTAATTGTTTGTTGGCATCGTTTGTTTATTAATGCAGTATGCTCGTATAAATTAAATGTACTTAAATTTGAGTTTACTTATTTACGTTACAGATTATTTATTTTTCTTCTTGTCTTTTTCTTTTGTACACAATAAAGTTTAACCTTTATTACATTTTTTTCCACTTACTGATATTTATTTTAAAAAAATTAAGTGTTCTTGCCTATTAACTTAGGCCTATTTTTAGGTACTATGATTTTCTTATTTTTACTGCTTAAAGTATAATTATTATTATCCGTATATTCTTCCTTATAGGGAATTAAGGTAAAATTGTTATTTTTAACAATATTTTCTACCTTATAAGGCCCTTTATATCTACTTTCTAATTTATGACCGCTTTCGTCTTTAACTAATACTAGATCTCCTATATTTATTTCCTTACTGTGAATATTTCTATCATGGTTAATTTTTTGTTTTTCCTTTGCTTCTTGCACTAATTTTTTAGCTTTTTGTTGTGCTATTTGTAACCTATACTTAATTTCCTTATCATAAGCCTCAGGGTTATAAACTGGGCTAACTATATTTTCTTGTAAAAATTCGTAAGTCAGGGGTGTTTTTCCAAAAACTTGTTTAAATGGACAGTAACCATATACTGTGGAAAAATTGCTCAGATACTCAGAATCGTTTTTGTCAATGGATATGTAAGAAAGTACATATTCACTGAATGTTCTATGGCTACGCTCACAAGTACCTAAAGTATGGTGTTGAGGTTTTACGCTCAATTTTGAGAAGTTTGCATAGTTCTTCATATAAACTATTTTTGTATTTAGTTCCCATATCCGTTATGATTGTTTTCATACAACCATAAATCGGAATAAAGTGTTTCCTCGCCCCGTCCATCGCATCTCTTGATGTCAGCTTTTGCTTTCCTCAGGACCTCAACCAGCCGGGCAGCGGCAACTTCACCATTAAGGGACCGGACATTCCAGGAACATGCCCTTATCTCGTAATCCTTATTTCGTTTGCGGGTGTTGTCATCTAAAAAAGGGGTTCTCCCCGTTTCACGGGAGGTTGAATTCAAATACACGTTTGTATAGCGAGCCGCTTGATCCAAGACAGACGTCCGCTTGGAGCCGCACCACATGGTGATCAGACGCTGCAGTTTGAATCCCCCAGAAAGCACTTAAACCAAGTTGTCGCCTTCTAACGTTTAGCTCACCACCAAACGAGTGTTCGGTGATTACCCAGAGTAGTGAGCTGCCTGAACCGCATGCAAAAGAACCGCTCTGGCCATTCCCAGGTGAATGGCGATCAGAAACTTTCCCCACTTGCGTGGACTTCTGCACACGGTGTTTGCTTTGAACTGGGATTGCAATCAAAATATTTAGTTCGCATACAATAGTCACTGCATTGTCATTTTTATTTATTGATTTCGGTAATAGTCCGTTTGTAGCAATTTGTACTATATCAAAATCTTTCGGAGGCGTATCCGTTATTGTCATTGGTTCTTTCAGGTGTGTATTAGTTTTGTTTTTGTTTCAACGAATGCATTTTTCAATGTATTTTTTAATGCCGTTTTCATATTTTTTCAATAATATCTTTGTCTTATTTTGTTAATCATACGATTGATTCCTGGGTGGCCACCATTAACAGGGTCATCGTGATATTTATGAAAAACTTCTTTAATTTTTTTTCAATATTTGAAGTTTTTAGAACTTTGATACCTATTTCCTTAAATGTATCTACTCGAGTATAATTAAACAATTTGCCTTCTAAGGACAACTATATTTTTATACGTCCTAAATTTGCCGGCTACTTTCATAAGAATTGTCCTAAGTCAATCTTCAACAATTAGGTTGCTTACATCTATTCCGCTGAAAATTTTCTTTCCTTTTTTGAAATATAATTTCGGAGGATTGGAAATGAGCTAGACATGCCTTTAAACATCATATTTATTAAGCGTTTCATATATTTTAGAGTTCTCATTGTGACATTTATTTTCTTCATTTTTAACATTACAGTATTTCCCGCTTATATGCACCGCGCTTATAAGATTTCCCCACTTTTAAGACGAAGGTGGTTTGTTGTTCAAGGCACTGCCGAACTCAACTTTAAGCAAAAGTAACGATAAATCAAAAGGATTTAAAGCAAGTAAAGATCGGCTGACGGTTTGCTTCCTATGTAGTGCATCCGGGGACTGCAAAAAAGCTATCGTTATTGGCAAACCCAAAATTCCACGATGTTTTAAAAATATAACTTTACCAATGCAATACTATTCCCAAAATAAGGCATGGATGACTAAATATATATGGACCTCGATACTAACATCTTTTGAGAACGAAATGAAAACTCAGGGAAGGAAGGTTATTTTATTTGTGCCTTTACAAAATGTGAGATCCAGTACCTTCCAGCTAACACCACATCAATTTTGTAGCCGCTCGACCAAGGCATTATCCACGCATTCAAAGCGTACTATCGTCAAATCATTATAAGAAAGCAGATACTTTCGCTTGAAGCTGCAAAAACCATTCAAGAATTTAAAAAATCGATTAACTTGTTGTCTGCAGTTCAAATAATACATCGTGCTTGGTGGATGGTTAAGCCTGAAACCATAGTTTACATTTTCAAAAAGGTATACATATATACATACATATGTATGTATACATATGTATAACCATGCTGGCTGATTTTACACTATTTTTATTTTTACAGTGCAAATTTATCAATGAAAATTTCGAAGAAGGAGACGAAGTGGAAGTTAGAGCTGTAACTATAATTGAAAACGACAAGCTGTTCCAAGAAGAGTTCGTGAATTTCGTTCGCATTGATGAGAATCTTGCATGCTACGGCGAATCTTCCGACGAAGACATTATCGCAGAGGATTCCCAAGGAGAAAATTCAATAATGGAGGATTATTATTTGATAATATTGAGCAATATTATTTTGAACTCTTTAAATTTAACATTCATTCGAAAATAACAGACTTCTTTAAAACTGAATAAAAAATTCGTACAGAGTACGAATATATAGAACCCAATGAAAGTACAAAAAGTCAGTATAACTGTTTATTAGTCTATGTATACCTGAATTTATCTGCATATTTACATATTTTATTTTTTAGTTGATTTTATTATTCTAAATAAATGAGATCGCTTTTTCAAATTTTGTAGGAATACTTAGCTGTTCGTTTGGTTGGGTAACCAGGATTTCAATAAAAGCACCGACAGTGCTTATAAGTGGGATTTTGTTATAAGCACCGTCAGTGCTTATAAGCGGGTTTTGATATAAGCACTCCCCGCTTAAAAGCACAGAATCTCTTGCATTTTTGACGGTGCTTATATCTGGGGAATACTGTACTGGTTTTTTTATTGGTTTCCGATCTTGCCGTGACTTTCATTATTTAACATGCTTCTACTGGCATTGTGATGACTAAAAGGTGTCAGTCTAAATGTTTCTAATCACTTTATTGACCCTTATGAAATTCAGCCCTAACTGCGCGAATTTCAATTGACGTGAAAAAACCAGTATTGGGCTGACGCCGTTCGTCATTTAATTTTTCTCTGCCATTTCGGTTTGGGACCGACAGTGAGTAACAAGTGGAGCTTCTGTAAAGCATAGGCATACATGGCTAAATACGGCGTATATATCATACAAGTTTATTTTATTCTCAAATCGGGAAATATATGTGAAATCCCATCTAATATTTGATACCAATTATTGCAAAAAATCCGAAAAAGTAATTACGTCGCCTGTCACTTAACTATCGGCTTCAATAAAAAAAAAAATATAAACCATATACAATTTTGACTCAAGAGTTTTACACAATTAGCCCACGTGGCTGAATCAACATCTAGAGTATCGGGTATACCCTCCAATCATACCTAGACTCGCAATCCACGACCACACCTCACTGGATGTAAGCCCAATTTACGATGCACAAATCAACCACGCATAGATAGCTGACGGATTAAATTTGCTGCACAAACTTGCAAGCTGCAATAATTTTATAAATCCTGCAGACTGGAACACAAACCTTTGGTTAACGAAGTTCAAATCACGTCATGTTTTCCTCCACTTCCGAAAACCACATCATGCTTGAATTCCAAGAACGGCTTCACTAATATTCAATTAAACTTTTCATTCAATTATTTTATAAACTTTCTTTCTTTTTCGAATAATGTAAATTCGGATGCATTAAATGCATGTTAAGTACTTTTAAAATTTAATGCATATCAGAACAAACACAAATAACAATAACAAAAACAAAAAAATATATACACATTAGTGCGGGTAAAATTTTTTTTCCATCAGGAATATAAAAAAACGTAATATACGGTTGATTCTAAGAAAAATTGCTGATGACACCATAGCTCTAAGTCCGATTTCGAGTCACCCACTTTTGCAAAATATATATTTTGCGATATGAATGTATGGTTTGGCCAAAAAATCTTCATAGCTCCTGACAGAATTATAGGAAAAATATCATATTGGGCTTACTTTAAAGGTATTTTACGTACATTTCAGAATCTGTGTTAATATCTATAGTGTTTTTAAATTTTAGTAGAGATATCAGGCTTAAATTATGAGAAATTTACCTAAAATGAACTTTTAACTACTATATTATCATTTTTAACAAATTTCTTATGGCATATGCAGCGATGGAGAACCAGCTATTACTGGAATAGAAAATGGTGTTATAAGACTTTTTGAAAAGCATTTAAATAGACCACTGCACTCGTTTATATGTTTGCTTCATTTCAATGAATTACCATTTGGTCATTTATTCAGAGCATTAGATAAAACAGTCACGAGTGGACCATGAGCAGAAAGGGGAAATATATTCAAAGACATTCAAGACTGTGAAAATTTTCAGGTATGCATTTGTTAAAATTATTTTATAATACTGTTTCAATCAAATTTAAATAGGATTATTATACTAATCAAATTTAAATAGGATTATTATACTAAAAAATTTATTTTTCAGGTTGTAATTGATTTTGAGCCAATAGCATTGGAAAATATGCCTGGTATGATCAGTGATGAACAAGAACGAGAATTGTCTACGGATGTTAAATATTTATATCAAATGCACAAAGCAATTTCAAATGGTGCTGTTTTAGTTGATTTAGCTAACATAAACCATGACCAGTTGTACATTATCGATGCCTAACCAAAGCAAGCAGGGTATTACGTCTATATACAACTACTAATACACCATCGGAAAATTTGAAAACTCTAGCAGTTTATATTATTAGAATTTATGTGCAAATGTATTTCAATGTAAAATACTATAATTCTGTTGCATACGGCAGTTTACTATTATCAAAGTTTATTCGTTGGACACGATACCTACCACGTAATTTACTTAATATTGTAGATGGTGCAATCCAAAATAATTCATATTACGCTTATCCAGAAAACATTTTATTAACAATGTTATTTGATGATAGAAAAGCCATACGGTATAGAGCTATAAAAAAAATTTTATACTATCGAGAAAAAATACTTGATCCGACTAAACTCAGAGTTTACAAATATAATATCAATTTTAATGCTTTAGATTATACTGATATGATTGATCTGAATGACGACAATTTACTATCTGAACCGGCATTCACAAGAAATTTTCCATACGATCACTTGGTACAATTCTTAGATTATGATAAGTCAACACTAGATGATCCTAATATTCCAGTGCATATACAAGGAAAAGAAAGATATGTACAGTTGTTAACATCTGTTTCCAAACGTGTTATGGAAAAAAAAACGGGAAGGTGTTATGGCTGTTACAGCAGAAAGTCGTGAAAAACAACCACGAATGGAGAGCAAACAAGATTGTAAAAAAATAATAACATAACATTACTTTTATTTTGAAAAATACGGTAAAATGGTCAATTCTAAGTAAAAAAATAATTTTTTAAATAAATTACATTAAAATTATAAAAATTATGTTTTTTTTGCTTGCTACTTGAAAATATAGGTTTTTTTTGAAAATTTTTTTCTACTAAAACGAATTCGAAAAGAAAAACTGTCTGAATGAAAGTTGTTGGAAATGTTCTAAACTTATTTTAGCTGTAAAAAAAAAAACATTCCATAAGAAATTTGTTAAAAATAATAATATAGTAGTTAAAAGTTCATTTTAGGTAAATTTCTCATAATTTAAGCCTGATATCTCTACTAAAATTCAAAAACACTATAGATATTAATACAGATTCTGAAATGTACGTAAAATACCTTTAAAGTAAGCCCAATATATTTTTCCTATAATTCTGTCAGAAGCTATGAAGATTTTTTGGCCAAACCCTACATTCATATGGCAAAATATCTATTTTGCAAAAGTGGGAGACTCGAAATCGGGCTTAGAGCTATGGTGTCTTCAGCAATTTTTCTTAGAATCATCCGTAGATTACGTTTTTGCTATACTCCTGATGATAAAAAATCCATCCATACAATTTGACCGTTACATACATATGTAAAAATTTTAATGTAATAAAATTTAATAATTACCACAAATTGAAATCAATTGTAAAGTCTGTATGAAAAAAAAAAAAATTTTAATTTATAAAAATAATTATTTTTAAGCGTTCAATATTTGCAAATTATCACCGGCGTTTCCCGCTGTTTGCGCAAGCATCGTTGGAGCAGCACCCTGTATAAAAAGAATGTGAGTAATTTTCTTATATACAATTTCTTAATCGCCTGAATATATCAATTTAAGTTTATAATAGTAAAGTAAGATATGAATGCATAATTTTTGGTGCTGAGAGCCGCTTTTGTTTTTTTTTCTTTGTGAATATGAAAATACGATGATTCTATAGAATGTCTACCTGTTTTGTTGTTATGCTTATTTGTGTAAGCACAAGAACTAAGAAGATAAAGCTAATTTATTCATTCATAAATTAAGGCCGCTCAAAAGTGATAAAATAATGGTCTATCATATTTGAACTAGCATGGTATTTGAAAAAAAATGAATAAAGTGTAAATTAGTATATACTTGTAAGGAAATGTAGTGATGGGTTCATTTTGGTTGGATATGGGAGAGCTTTAAATAAGACTCTCAATGATATGGTTGGGAAGGGAGGGAGAGCTGATAGGGAGAAAGAACAACATCTTCGATCTCCGCTCTTAAGTGGCATAGGCGATAGTTCATTTATGCGTATGTATATATATGTATAACCTCCCGCAACGTTAATTGCTCGTGATGTTAATGAATATACGAACATCTGACTCTCTTTTTTTACTTTATACGCCTAAGTCTGTTTTTACACGGTAGATTGGTTCCAGAAGAAGCCGTGTAAAAAAAAACCGTGTAAAAAAAGACATTGATCGTATACAAAAATGGGTGATTTGTTCCTAATCTCTAAAACCTATTAAAATTAGTGAAAAACAAGAATTTTTAAGAACAAGAATTCATGTTTATTTTATTAAATCAAATATATAATGCTTATTTTCACAAGCATAGTAATTAATGATAAAAAAGATATGCACTCTAATCTTAAAAGTAATATAAATTAAATGTATGGCAAGTTCAGGAACTAAAAAACTATGTTGTGAACGAAAAGAATAGGTTATTCAATTTTTAAGGTAAAAAATAAAATAAAAAAAATAGCACTATCGATACTATCGATGGTTTCAGACTTTTTTCTTTCATAAATACTTTTTTGTGATATGAACATACTTCGCAAAAATTAAATTTGACAAAAAAAATTTAAGTACATAAAATTTCAAATCGTGCTAAATGGAATAAAATCGTGTAAAAAAATTAAAAATATTCAATTTTCAAACCGTGTTATATCAAAACCGTGTAAAAAAAGACCGTGTAAAAACAGACTTAGGTGTATATTATTAACAAATCCATTTGTCCGTTTGAGCAGGTATATAAGAGTAAAAATAGGGCTAACGCGATTTTCCTTTTGTTCTGGAGAAACAGCTCCGGTTTCGGTTTGCTCCAGTTCTTTTCTTTTTTTTGTAGTGCATGAAATTAATTTTATGTTTATGTACCATAGCTCGGGTGAAAGAAGCAAGAACCACGACAATCCCGACTGGCATGGCGTAAATAACTCAACTTTGTTCCTTTAAGATATTAACCCATCACTACCATAAATTTACAAGATTTAATAAATATTTATATACTTTTTTTTACCTTTCACGATTTTTCTCTATGAAAAAGAATGTCTGTTCGCCATAGCGATGAAAATTTGACTAACCTTACTGCTCCAGCCAACAATTGTTGAATCTGCAGTGAGGAAAGGATCCATTTCAACTTTGTTGCTACACAATGTATGCATGGCTTCTACAGGTCTTGTCTTACGATTTGGTTGACAGAAAATGAGTTGTGTCCTTCATGCCGAAGAGCAATCGACACCCAGTCTCTAAGGAGCTTCTCAGAACAAGACAATCCCCAAACTCTTGGCAACGCAGTTTCACAAGGTGCTGTCCCTAGGAACAGTAATAATAATGCTAGAGCTCCAACAACTCGATCACGGGCTGCCTTTACTAATACCCTCGGTAGACTTACCCCTGATAAGATGCGGTCTCCAGCCAATTCTCGTCGCGGTCGAAATCATCGGCAAAATAGAGATGGAAACTCGAATACCGATTTCCAACGTGTTCAATGGATGATTGACGAGGCGTCGTTAAATCATCGAGTGACTATGACACGTGAGATAACAGATGTTATAAGTCAATTAGTACCGCAGTCTATAGAGACTTATTTCCAAAATCTTAGCATTCATGGAAGAAATAGGCCAGATTTGACAGGACAACGTAATATGCAGGATTTACATAATCAAACTGATAGGAGACATGCTGGTAACCAGCAAACACCTATTTTAAACGATAGCAGAAACCCCAACGCATCAAACGTTAACAATAATCACAGTGGGAATAGAGATAGACAAAACCTTTCACCGGAAGCCATTTCTAAAATCATAATTAACTGGAAATTAACGTTTGATGGGTCGTTCGAAAGCGTGTGGGTGGACGAATTTATATATAGAATAAACGCCTTAACGATGACGTCCTTGCGAGGTAATTTTAATGCACTCTGTAGAAACGCTCACGTACTTTTCGAAGGGAAGATACCATCCATCAGTGCATTCTATTGATTGTTTCGACTTATGTGATGCATCAAAAAGTAATTTCAAAGATGTTTGCATCATTCGTTGACCAGAGAAAACTGGTGAGGCACACACTACGGTAAGCTGAATACTATTAAATTCTCAATCTCTATGGCGCGATATACAACAGGTATATCATCATAAACCTCCTAAGAGATTTTTGCGCCAAGCTTCTCTTCCAATTTGTGGTGTGCCGATTTGAATTTTTACCTACAAATTGGTGGGACCTACAGTTTTTTGCCGACTCCGAACGGCATCTACAAAGGAGACGAATTTTTGCTGAGAAGCCTGTCATGGCAGAAATACACTCGGAGAGTTTGCCAAACCACTGCCGAGGGGCGACCCCGTTTTGAAAAACTTTTTTCAAATCACTTTTGATGTTACCTGTACCAGGGCTCGAACCATGGACCTTCGGTGTGGTAAGCCGGCAACACTACCTTCACACCACGGCGGCCGCTATTAAATTATTTATATTATTATTAAATAATTTGCATAATTATTAAATAGTTTGTATAAGACCTATCTTATGAAATGATCTCAGTTCCTATGATATTCGATTGTTTGTTCAAAAATAAGCAGCTGATGCAATAAACTCAATTCCTTGATTGCAAAAGAAGATTTGGAGTCCCCCTAATGGGTACAGTTTTCCTGCAACGTGCCCTAGAAGTTTGAAGTTTCAACGCTCTTGGCTCCAAAAACAACAATGGCTAGCGTATTCGGCAATAGAAGGTGTATATTACAAATACTGTGTCTTATTTTGTGCTACAATGAGAGGAGTCGGTAATCAACCTCTGGACCAGTTAATTCCCACCCCATTAAAAAACTGGAAAAAGCACTGGAAAGTTTCGAAAAGCACAGTTCATTAGAATACCAGAAAAAAAGTATGTTGCTATGGTCTTTGAGAATGGGAATCGAAGAAGAAAATGCTTTACCCATTGATTTGCAACTGTCGAAACAAAAATTAGACTTCCTGAATGAAAGCAAACTACGCGTGATCGCAAATACTGAAACAGTTATCCTGTGCGGCCGAAAAGGACTTGCTCTCAGAGGTTCCAATGATACGGGAAGAATTTCTGAAGACGAACCGTTGACGAATGATGGAAGCCTTAGAGCTCTCTTAAGATATCGAGCCAAAACTGATGAGCAGTTGAAAAAACATCTTAGTGGTTCACCAAGGAATGCTATGCACATAAACAACCCTGTCCAGAATGAAATAGTCAACATTTGTCACCACCTCATCATGAGTTACAACATCAATCGAGTGAACAAATCGAAGGTCTTTTCTTTCCTCAGAGATGACATATCAGACATTGCAGGAGTAGAAGTAGTAGTAAAGTTCAATTTGCATTCGCTACTTGGATAAATGCGTTTTTGTTTTATTCCTTTCACCGATTTCACTGGAAAGGGAATAGGAACTGCTAAGCTTGATTTCCTAAAATCTTCCGGATTGGATTGCACGTATTTCTTCGGGCAAGGATATGACGGTGCGTGAGCGGTTAGCGGAGAGTTCCAAGAGGCTCAAGCTGTTGTCAGAAAAACTTATCCACTCGCGCTCTACTCCTATTGTGCTGCTCATAGCTCCAACTTGGCGGTAAAATCTGCGTGCAAATAACGGGAATCAAAAATTGTCTAGGAGTTCTAGAGAATATCCATTCCTTCTTCATTTATCCGAAACGCCAAAATGCCCTTCAGGATGCGATAAATGAAAATGAACATCTATCGGAAACTCGAGTGAAGAAATTGAAAAAATTTTGTAAAACCATATGGGTAGAAAAGCATGAGTCCGTTGCAACATATCTCCATTTGCAACCAGCAACTGGAAAGACCCAACGACTTCGTCTGGAGCTTTCCAACTGCCTTCAGCTATAAAAACCGCAAATTTCCAGATATCCATGCATATTTTGAGCTCGATGCATTGTTTCTGAGTCGAGTACTTCAAGGAGAAAATCAAGATCTGGGCCCCTGTCGGATATTTTCTGCGCACGGGCCTGGAACTGTTAATGGGACAAAAAATTTATAGGATGATAGTGTTAGGGTTATCGAAGAATCGAATAGCCCCTGGCCTTCCCCAGTTTTTTTGGTGCGAAAACCGGGCAAAATACGTCTTTGCTTAGGCAGCCGTAAAGTTAATTCCTTAACGGTGAAAGTCGCGTATCCAGTACCGCACATTAAAGGCATATTAAGAGGTTGCCTCGCGCAGTGTTCATTTCGAGTTTGGATTTGAAAGATGCCTTCTGGCAAATCCCACTAGAAATGAGCTCTCGCGAGAAGACCGCCTTTACAATACCGAATAGGCTGCTTTACCAATTTAAAGTTATGCCTTTTGGTGTATGTAATGCGGCGCAGAGCATGTGCAGATTGATGGATCAGATCATCTTAAAGAACGTGTTTTTGTATACCTCAAGGACCTTCTGTTGGTCTCTGAAAACTTCGAGTCACATATACAATTGTTACAAGAAGTAGCTCTACATTTTGCAAAGGCGGGGCTTACTATTAACATTTCTAAAAATAAAATTTGCCTTAAGCAACTACGTTACCTCAGCTATGTTGTAGGATATGGTAACTTACCAACAGACCTTGCAAAGTTTCCGCCATCAACGGATTTCCTGCTCCCAAATCAGTGAAACAACTTCGCCGCTTTCTGGGAATGGTTGGATGGTATAGAAGTTTCATTGCAAACTTTGCCAGCGTTACCCACCCTTTAGCTGAACTTTTGTAAAAAGGCCGTATATTCGAGTGGAATGCGGAAGCTCAAGAAGCTTTTGATTTGGTCAAGAATCGCTTTACATCAACACCCATTTTGGCTAATCCCGATTTCACAAGACCTTTCATTATACCGTGCGATGCCAGTCAAAGTGGAGTAGGGGCTGTACTCGCTCAAACGAATGATAGTCGTCACGAATTTCCTGTGGCTTATATGAGTCAGAAGCTTAACAAAGCCCAAAGGACTACTCTGTAATGGAACAAGAGTGTCTCGCAGCTGTCCTTGCGGTGAAGAAATTTAGGCCATATATCGAAGGACAAACCTTTAGAGTTGCTACAGACCATGCCAGCCTTCGTTGGTTGATGAAACAAAAGGATCGTAGTGGTCGTTTGGCACGGTGGGCTCTAAAGTTAGAAACATTCGTATTCACAATACAACATGGAAAAGGATCGGCCAATGTAGTTCTAGTACCAAAAACAATGATGAAATAAGTTTGCCCTGTGAAAATGTTCCAGACATAGGTTTACATTCACCAGAATTTGATAGCAATGAGTATAATGAGTTTCGAGAAAAATTAAAACTTGGAGAGGACCTTTTTCCAGATTTCAAGGTCTTAGATAAATATATTTATCACCGTACTGATTTCTCAAGCGGTAAAGTGGATAAACAGGATTCCGCATGGAAATTCGTGGTACCAAAAGCGTTGCGAATTCAAGTCATGATAAATGCTCATCATGTTGACACGGCTGCTCATGGCAGAGTTGCAAAAACAGTAGAAAAATTAGACGGTATCTTTATTGGCCTGGTCTCTATGGAGACGTAAGAAATTTTGTATCTAGTTGTGAAACGTGCAAAACAACTAAACACCCTACCAAGGTGTTATGGGCACGTTTACACCCACGGAAAGCATTTTTCAAAGGCTTTATATAGACCTCAATGGACCATTTCCCACGATCCAGAGGGGGTTATATAGGCATATTGATTATAGTCTATAACATGTCCAAGTATACCTTCTTACTACCTCTCCGATAGCTAACTTCCTAAACCAGCAACTTTTTGATGAAAGGTAAATCGTTCTGTGAATGCTGCAATCCGAGCTTATACATATTAAAAATTACCAAAGGGATTGGAATCTACACCTTAGCAGCATAAACTGCGCCCTTAGAAACTCCATACACCAAACACTAAGCCAAAGTCCGTATTATGTTGTATTTAGTCAACATATGGTGGCACATGGACACCAATGAGTTGCTTCGTAACATCGGTATGGTTGACCAACGTAGAGGAGAAACGGACAAAGATAGACACGAAAATTGACCATGGTAAAAGATTTAATACGTGATAACATCCGGTAGGCATACGAATCAAACGCAGTAAGATACAACCTGCGTTCGCGACCCACTCTTTTTAACATCGGCCCAGTAGTTTTTAGAAGGAGCTTCGCCTTAACTGATGCTTCCAAGAAGTTCAGTAGCAAGTTATTAGGAACATTCCATGCAAAGGACGTACAGGCAGGAAAGTAACTAACGAACGCCTTTGTTCTAATTATTTTCTTCAGATTTTAAAAGTGCGCGTTTCGACGCATTCCCTTTTAAAACCTGTTGTGTGAGGACTAAAAGTTGTCATGTCTAAATGTTTCTAATCACTGTATTGCAAAAAAAAAAAAACAAAAAAAAAAGCTACAGAATTTTCATTTTTTTGAGCTACCCAACACTGTTACAATTACGTGATTTAATTTTTGTGTGCCATTTCGGTTTGGGACCACAGTGAGTAACAAGTGGAGTTTCTGTAAAGCATATGCATACATGGCTAAATACGGCGTATATATCATACAAGTTTATTTTCTTGTCAAATCGGGAAATATATGTGAAATCCCGTCTAATATTTGATACCAATTATTGCAAAAAATCCGAAAAAGTAATTACGTGACGTGGCTGTCACTTAACTATCGGCTACAATAAAAACAATATAAACCATATGCAATTTTGACTTCAGGGTTTTACACAATTAGCCCACGTGGCTAAATCAACATGTAGAGTATCGGGTATACCCTCCAATCATACCTAGACTCGGAATCCACGACCACACCTCACTGGATGTAAGCCCAATTTACGATGCACAAATTGTACCACGCATAGATAGCTGACGGATTGCATTTGCTGCACAAACTTGCAAATTGCAATAATTTTATAAATCCTGCAGACCCAAACACAAACCTTTGGTTAACGAAGTTGAAATCACGGCATGTTTTCCTCCACTACCGAAAACCACATTTCCCTTGAATTCTAAGATCGGATACACTAATATTCAATTAAACTTTTCATTCAACTATTTTATCAACTTTCTTTCTTTTCGAACAATGTAAATTCGGATGCATCAAATAATGTGAAGTACTTTTAAAATTGAAGCATATCAGAACAAACACTAATAACAAGAAAACAAAAACAAAAAAATATATACACATTAGAACGGGTCAAATTTTTTTTTCCATCAGGACTATAGCAAAAAACGTAATCTACAGATGATTCTAAGAAAAATTGCTGAAGGCACCACAGCTTTAAGTCCGATTTCGAATTCCCCACTTTTGCAAAATAGATATTTTGCCATATGAAAAAATTAAAGCTAGAAGTGCTTCGTAAACGATACATAGATTCCAACATAATTGCATTTTCTTTCGATGGCAGAAAAAATGATTCATTAACTAGAGAGAAAATTAATGAGAAATTTCATACAAATATGGTAATAGAATCCCATTTATGCTGAATTACTTGGATATGTTAATTATTATTATTATACTAATTTTAATTGATCTAATAAATTTATTTTACAGGTTGTAAGTGATTTTGCACCAATAGCATTGGAAAATATGCCTGGTATGATCAGTGGTGAACAAGAACGAGAATTATCTGCAGATGTTAAATATTTATATCAAATGGCCAAAGCAATTTCAAATGGTGCTGTTTCAGTTGATTTATATAACATAAAACCAAGCCCAGTTGTACATTCTCGATGGCTAACCAAAGCAAGCAGGGTATTACGTCTATATACAAGGTGGCGCAAAAGTAAGCTTCCGATGTTCAGCATATCGGTTGTGGCACGTGCAGTGTGTGCTGTTGCACCGACTTGTTGGAACCACATGTTTTCCAATCCCAATTCATCAAGTTGCGGCAAAAAGAACTCGTTGATCATTGCTCTATAGCGCTCACCATTCACAGTAACCGTTTGGCCCCGACCGATTATTGGTCAAATAAATAGTCAGCAATATTCCGCGTTCTGGAGCAGTGTAGCGTAACATTGTTTATTAACGTGTATTTCGCATGTGTTTACTACACAAACGTCAAAACAGAACTGACTTTAGGGGCCAATCGCAAAATTTATAGCATTTTCTGATAGGAGGATTACTTTTGCGCAGTAACCGTTTTTCACCGACCGATTATTGGTCAAATAAAAAGTCAGCAATATTCCGCGTTCTGGAGCAGTGTAGCGTAACATTGTTTATTAACGTGTATTTCGCATGTGTTTACTACACAAATGTCAAAACAGAACTGACTTTAGGGGCCAATCGCAAAATTTATAGCATTTTCTGATAGGAGGATTACTTTTGCGCCACCTTGTACAACAACTAATACACCAGCGGAAAACTTGAAAACTCTAGCAGTTTATATTATTATAATTTATATGCCAATGTATTTCAATGTAATTTACTGAATATTGTAGATGGTGTAATCCAAAATAATTCATATTACGCTCATCCAGAAAACATTTTATTAACAATGTTATTTGATGATAGAAAAGCCATACGATATAGAGCTATAAAAAAAATGTTATACTATCGAGAAAAAATACTTGATCCAACTAAACTCAGGGTTTACAAAAAATATAATATCAATTTTAATGCTTTAGATTATACTGATATGATTGATCCTGAACCGGCATTCACAAGAAATATTCCATACGATCACTTGGTACAATTCTTAGATTATGATGAGGCAACACTAGATGATCCTAATATTCCAATGCATACACAAGGAACATAAAGATATGTACAGTTGTTAACATCTGTTTATAGAAAAAAAACGGGAAGGTGTTATGGAAAAAAATGTGTTATAGAAAAAAACGGGAAGGTGTTTTGGCTGTTACAGCAGAAAGTCGTGAAAAACAACCACGAATGGAGAGCAAAAAAGATTTTAAAAATAATAACATAACATTACTTTTATTTTGAAAAACACGTTAAAATGGTCAATTCTAAGTAAAAAAATAATTGTTTAAATAAATTACATTAAAATTATAAAAATTGTGTTTTTTTGCTTATTACTTGAAAATATAGGTTTTTTTTGAAAATTTTTTTCTACTAAAACGAATTCGAAAAGAAAAACTGTCTGAATGAAAGTTATTGGAAATGTTCTAAGCTTATTTTAGCTGTAAAAAAAAAATAGTAGTTAAAAGTTCATTTAAAGTAAATTTCTCATAATTTAAGCCTGATATCTCTACTAAAATTCAAAAACACTATAGATATTAATACAGATTCTGAAATGTACGTAAAATACCTTTAAAGTAAGCCCAATATATTTTTCCTATAATTCTGTCAGAAGCTATGAAGATTTTTTGGCCAAACCCTACATTCATATGGCAAAATATCTATTTTGCAAAAGTGGGAGACTCGAAATCGGACTTAGAGCTATGGTGTCTTCAGCAATTTTTCTTAGAATCATCCGTAGATTACGTTTTTGCTATACTCCTGATGAAAAAAAATCCATCCATACAATTTGACCGTTACATATGTAAAAATTTTAATGTAATAAAATTTAATAATTACCACTATCACACTACAAATTGAAATCAAAATGTAAGGTCTGTATGAAAAAAAAAAATTTTTTTTTATTTATAAAAATAATTATTTTTAAGCGTTCAATATTTGCAAATTATCACCGGCGTTTCCCGCTGTTTGCGCAAGCATCGTTGGAGCAGCACCCTGTATAAAAAGAATGTGAGTAATTTTCTTATATACAATTTCTTAATCCCCTGAATATATCAATTTAAGTTTATAATAGTAAAGTAAGATATGAATGCATAATTTTTGGTGCTGAGAGTCGCTTTTGTTTTTTTTTTCTTTGTGAATATGAAAATACGATGATTCTATAGAATGTCTACCTGTTTTGTTGTTATGCTTATTTGTGTAAACACAAGAACTAAGAAGCTAAAGCTAATTTATTCATTCATAAATTAAGGCCGCTCAAAAGTAAGTGATAAAATAATGGTCTATCATATTTGAACTAGAATGGTATTTGAAAAAAAAAATGAATAAAGTGTAAATTAGTATATACGAGGTGTGTTCAAAAAGTATCGCGAATTTTGAATTTTCGCTGGTTACGTATTTTCGAATTTTTTGTGGCGTTATGTTAGTACTCGTGTCTCTCACTTATGCCGACAAGCTCGGCCATTTTGAATGTTCATTTAATTGTTGACAGCTGCTTTGCTTGCACGTGTTTTGGATCGTCTTCGATTTTTACGCGAAATTCGTACCAAAATTGCTCAATTGTGACCAAAAACAGCATCGCATGAACATTGCTAATGAGATGTTAAACTCTGTCCGCGACGACCCAAATTTGCTCCAGAGGGTCATAACTGGTGACGAATCGTGGGTTTATGGTTATGACGTGGAAACCAAAGCTCAATCATCTCAATGGAAGCTGCCGCACGAACCAAGAATGAAAAAAGCGCGCCAAGTTCGGTCGAATGTGAAAGTTTTGCTGACAGTTTTCTTCGATTGCAGGGGCGTGGTGCATCATGAGTTCTTGCCACAGGGAAGAACGGTCAATAAGGAATATTACCTGCACGTTATGCGCAACTTGCGCGAAGCAATCCGCCAGAAACGCCCGGATTTATGGAAGAACAAAAATTGGCTTTTGCACCACGATAACGCCCCTGCTCACGCATCGTTGCTTGTGCGCGACTTTTTGGCCAAAAACAACACACTAATGATGCCGCAGCCATCGTATTCCCCAGATCTGGCCCCCTGTGACTTTTTCTTGTTCCCTAAACTGAAGAGGCCCATGAAAGGACGACGTTACGCTTCTCTTGACGAGAGAAAGACGGCATCGAAGGAGGAGCTGAACAAGATACAAAAAATTATTTTTTGAAGTGCTTCATGAATAAATAAATAATTTTTGAAAAAACACAAAGTTCGCGATACTTTTTGAACACACCTCGTACTTGTAAGGAAATGTAGTGATGGGTTCATTTTGGTTGGATATGGGAGAGCTTTAAATAAGACTCTCAATGATATGGTTGGGAAGGGAGGGAGAGCTGATAGGGAGAAAGAACAACATCTTCGATCTCCGCTCTTAAGTGGCATAGGCGATAGTTCATTTATGCGTATGTATATATATGTATAACCTCCCGCAACGTTAATTGCTCGTGATGTTAATGAATATACGAACATCTGACTCTCTTTTTTTACTTTATATATTATTAACAAATCAATTTGTCCATCTGAGCAGGTATATAAGAGTAAGGTTTCGGTTTCGCTCCAGTTTTTTTTTTTTTGTAGTGCATGAAATTAATTTTATGTTTACGTACCATAGCTCGGGTGCACGAAGCAACAACCACGACATTTCCGACTGGCATAGCCTGGATAACGCTAGCATGCACGCCAGCTTCGAGTTCTCCAGCGTGTGGTTTGGTCCATTACAACATATCTTTAAGGTCTTTAATATCAATACGCGATAAAGCCTCTGCTACGTAATTTTCTTTTCCAGCTATATACTCTACCTCAAAGTCACATTCTTCCAAATCTAATCAAACTCTAGTTAATTTAGGGTTTTCATCAAGAAAAGGTATGTTAAGGGGCGATGGTCTGTTTTAATTAAAAATGTTCTGCCATAAGCGTATGGTTTGAAATAATTGATAGCCCAGTGAATTGCTGCCAATTCTTTTTCTATTGTTGCCTTATTAATTTCGCCTTTTGTGAAGGATCTTGACGCATAGGTAATTAGTAGTTGTTTGTTAAACATTTATCGGAGTGTAATTTTAAATTATTCTTTCTGCAAGTTGAAAATACATCTCTTAGATTTGTCATCTTATGCTTTTCTGAGCATCCCAATACTACTAAATCATCCATGTATAGAAATGCTTAGGATGGCTTGAGACCTGCAAATGCTAGTCATCATTCTTTGTAATGAATTCGGGGCTACTTTCCAGCCATCTGGTAATCTTTTGAAACTGTAAACAAAATCGTCTGCTGTAAACGATGTAATATCTCTAAAGTCTGGGTCTAATTCTATTCGGTGAAAACCTGGCATTAGGTCTAAACATGAAAAATATTTCGCTATTCCTTATTGATCTAGAATATCAATTCTTGGGAGTCGGAATTTATCTGCAGCTAATTTTTTGTTTACTGCTCTGTAATCATTCGTTTCTCTGTGTTACCGGGTAGAGATTTTTTAGGCACTAATAGAATGGGACTTTTGTATTCTGACATAGGGGGTTCTATTATGTCATCCTTTATTAATTTATTGACTTGTTCATTGTTGTGAGCTTGGGATAATCTGTAATTTATATAGACTGGATTTTCATCTTTTATATGTAAATGTTGTTTGTAAAAATTATTGGCAGTTATAGGTTATGTTTCTAATGCATATATGTCTATGTATTATGAACACAATAAATTTAATTTTTTGCTAACAAAGTTTGGAAAATGCTTTTTTTACTGTTAGTGTTATTATCTATAGTCGCATTAATTAATATGTAATCATTTTAATTTTCTGTTTTAACATTGTAGTTCAGAATAATTGCGTTTTTGTCTGTGGTGTTTATTATTCTAACAAAAGTTTAATCTTTATTTGCTATAGTATTAGCAATAAAAATACCGTCTGTTAATTTTTGGTGAGGAATAAAAAGTTCGTGATTATTAGATTTAATTGTATTGACGTTTGGTCTATTTGTCATTTGAATTTTAATATTATCTAAAAAGTCATAAGGTCTCAATATTAATCGATCTTCGTGTTTACTGCAATTTAAAATGCAATTATATTTCTTTATAAAATCTAACCCTAAAATTCCGTCACATGGGATTGGAAAATTGTGTCTTATTAAAAGATCACCTCCTTTTAAATCTGTTACAACTGTTCCTAGTGTGTTTGTTATTCCCTGGCCAATGCCTTTTAAATCTGAGATTTGGGAATTGATTGTGATGTTACTATCAATTTGTCGCTTTTTAATAACACTGGTCAACAGTGATTTTGGTGCAGCTAAAAGTAAGATAGGGTCAAGAGCCCCTTTTTAAGAGCTTAAGGCATGTGTGGCTCCATAACTTTGTTTCTGTTTATTCTATCAACACAGTTTTGATGTCGTTGAAAAGAGTACATTTCTCCGCTTCTATCTGTATACAAGTAGTATACAAGTTAATATATCTTCATAAACGTCAAAGAAATTGCAAAAATTATGTGAAAAATTCAATTTTTTGTTAAATTTTTTCATCTTTAATAACGGTTTTCTCGAATAATTTGTCAACCAGTGCATATGGCGGCCGCCGTGGTGTGAAGGTAGTGTTGCCGGCCTACCACACCGGAGGTCCATGGTTCGAGCCCTGGTACAGGTAAAATCAAATCAAGTGTATTTCTGCCATGACAGGCTTCTCAGCAAAAATTCGTCTCCTTTGTAGATGCCGTTCGGAGTCGGCAAAAAACTGTAGGTCCCACCAATTTGTAGGGAAAAATTCAAATCGGCACACCACAAATTGGAAGAGAAGCTTGGCGCAAAAATCTCTTAGGAGGTTTATGATGATATACCTGTTGTATATCGAGAGAGAGTGCATATGTAAATTATTTTTAAACAATCTCCTAATAATTCTGTTTTCAAAGACATATAACTTTTTTATATCCGCGTAGATATTCCTAATATATTCTATTTTAGTAAATTTTTACTGTGAAAAAAAAAGTTTTTTGTTATTTATTTTATTATTAACTCTTTATTTACAAAAAAACTTTCGTTTACGTGATTTTCCTGAATGAGGTATGGCAAGACAATCACGTTGCATTCATACACGCCTTAACCTCTTGAAAAGGGGTTCTTTACCCTATCTAGAAAACTGTACGTAGCATTAAAAAAGTAAGTATACAGTTTTTATCAGGGTACCGAATACTACCAAATTTGGTTACAAGTAGAGCTGCACCAAACCAAAACTCTTATTTTGTTGACCTGTGTTATATAAAAAGTTATAAAGACAATCGTATTCTTTCTTCAGCTTAGTAAGTCGAAGGTAATCTTCCATACAACTGAACTGTTTAAATTTTTTATGTGCCTTGCTTTTCAAATTTTATTTAACTGACACAACCTGCGATTGAGCCACGGTGGCTTATTGTGCAGTATAGATTGATTCAAAGGGACACTTTTTGAAATGCAATGCTTTATGGTGCATACTATTGTCTGACCAAGGCGATAGGCATTCAAAACAAGATATATTTAGCTCATTTAAAGCGAAGACAAGGTCCAAACTTCGACGATTATCATTTAAACTGCTGTTGAACTGTTGAAGTCCGATGGAAAATGATGAATTAAGTAGCAATATCTCGACGTCAGATTTAACATTGGTTGGTACTAAGTTATTCCTATAATGTTCCCATGAAATTTTACGTAAATTAAAGTTACCAAGAATTAAAATTTGGTCATCCGTATTTATCATCCTTTCGAATATAAACATAACTTTATCAAGGTGCATTTGATAAATGTCAATGCCACTCGTTGGTGGAGTGTAAGATAAAATAATAAAATACAAAATTTCAACTGAGCACAAATTTGTTCGATTGTCCGCCGCTATCACGCACTGGAGTCCGTAGTTTCGGTTCAAAGAGAGTATAGGCGCACGTTTGGCGGCAATCCTCCGAGCAGATGGACCATAATAAGACTTGTAAACAATTTTGCCGAGCATGGGACAGTCAACAGAAGACCTTACCATCGAAACCCTTCAGTTCGAACGGAGGAAACAATCGCTGCTGTAGCTGCTGCCATACAAAACAATCCACGTGTTTCGACAAGAAGCTTATCTGCTCAAATGGGTGTAAGCAGACAGTCATTACAGTCAATTATGCACAAAGATTTGGACTTATTCCCATATAAAATTCAAATGGCCAACAAACTGAACGCTGCAGACTTGCCGATTCGCTTGGAATTTTGCCAGAAGATGCTTCAAATGGTGGAAGAGGATGGAAACATGTTGAACTGTCTTTTCATGTCTGACGAGGCCCATTTCGATTTAAACGGCAACATAAACAAACAAAATTGTCGAATATGGAGTGCTTCCAACCCACAGATACTCCATGAGACGGAATTGCATCCACTTCGTGTCACAGTGTGGTGTGCAGTTTCATCACGCTGCATTGTCGGGCCCTACTTCTTCGAAGAAAACGGTCACACCGTTACGGTTACTGGAGACCGTTACTTGAGCATGTTGAGAGAGTTTTTCTATCCAGAATTACGCCGAATGAGAATTTCTTTCAACTCTGTGTGGTTTCAACAAGATGGTGCAGCTCCTCATATAGCCCAACCTGTTATGACGGAATTGCGACGAAAATTTCCCAATAAGCTGATATCCAGAAACTCCACATTCCGTTGGCCACCCAGGTCGCCTGACCTTACTGCACCTGACTTTTTCTTGTGGGGTTATTGCAAACAGGAAGTCTTCAAAGCAAAACCAACAAATTTGAATAAACTAAGGCAATCCATTCGAGAAACAATTGCGGCTATTCCTGTCTCAACTCTCCAAGCAGTAATGAACAACTTTTTGGTAAGATGCCGCACATGCATCGACGAGCAGGGGGGCATTTAAATTCCCTTATTTTTAAAATTAATTAAGCTATATTTAATAAAATTTAATGAGCTTTAACATGAATAAAAGAAAAATGAATTCCATACACTGAAAAAAAAATTATTTGAGTTTCTTAATGTAGCAAAATTCATCAGCCACCCTGTATATAATTATTTATATCATGTAATGCTTATTTATAATGAATAAGATTTACATATTGATATATACCTCAAGTCTCATAACCTTAGACGCTTTCAACATCGTGAGATTTACAGACATGCTGACTGTCCTAGATCCCATGTTACCCACAGCAAGTAATCAGAAGCTATTTGAGAGACCGCAGCCTTATGAATATAACTTCAAAGGGCCCGCGGTGCATCAACGTCAGATGCGGAGCAGCACATGATTCAATTTCGAAACCCTCTCCGGAGCTGTAACATCGAAGAAAGTAGTTAACTATTTAGGCGTAATATAATATTGACGACAACATACTGGCCACAAATTCAGCATGCGACAGAGAAGACATTTAAGCAGGTATCATTACTAAGTAGGCTGATGGCAAACATCGGAGGACCTAAAGAAAGCAACTGATGGATACTACCCTGTGAACTCTACTATATAGCTCCGAGCTATGGGCAGACACACTTAAGATAAAGAACTGCTGTAAACTCATGATATCTGTACAGTGAACAGCAGCTTTGAGAGTAGCCTCCGCTTATAGAACCGTACCAGGACCAGCCGTTTAGGTGATTACCGGAGCGATCCCCATAGAACTATTGGCGCTGCAAAGAAGCAGGCTATGGGAATCTCATCCAAGAACTCAGAGAGGAAACGTTCAGACTTTGGCAAGAGCGCTGGTGAAGTGAACACCGAGGCAGATGGACAGCAAGACCGATGACTGATGTTGAGGTATGGAGCACTAGAAACTTTAGCGAGGCTAACTACTACGTTACCCAGATGCTCTCTGCGCATGGGGACTCCAAAAAGTACTTATGTAGAATGAGAAAAGTCGAAGATCCGAAGAGCATGTTTGGAGATGCAGGCGAAAACGATGCTGAGCACATGGAAAAGTGCTCGAACGAAGTGTCGGCCAAATTATTGTCGATAAAATCAAAGAAAAAGTGTTGGGCGACCCGGAAGTGTGTAAACGAATCATCAACTTTGTAGAAGCTACACCCAGAGAAAAAAGCGGGAACTGTATGCAGGTACAATAGAAGGCTCTTAAAGAATGAGAAATATGGAACGCCACCCTTAAGCAATAAGAAAGTGGTCCCGGGGTGGACGTCGGTTCCAAAATTTGGGAGAAGTTTTTTAGTCCACAGACACACAGCTGGTGCGACAGTGCATTAGGCATTTTCATCCGCACCCGCACAAAAAAAAACAAAGGATTCATTCAACTAGTTTTGGTTAAAGAATTTGTGAAATTATTGCAGAATCTTGTAACAAAACCTTGGATAGAAACGAAACTCCGTTCCCCAAAACACATAAATATAGAAACATAATTAGCAACCGAATGACTGGAACCGTTCCCAATGAGTAACAGAAGTGTAACGAAACTCTAAGTAACAAAACTGCCAGAACCTTAAGCTGTAACGAAACACTGGCCACAGAAACGAAACCTGAAACACTACCTCTGTAACAAAACAAAACTAGGAACTGTTTCTCATAATCAAAACTGTGTGGAAACCTAAGGTATAGAAACAATACTAGCAGATGTATATTGGAACGATTTTTCGTCATCCCTTGTCAATTTTTGTTTTGTTACAAACCGGTTTCGGCGATCCGCCATCTTCAGTGTATGTTTTCTTGCGTAGTAGCGTTTCTTGCGTACCGAAACTGTAACGAAACAGAAACAAAACCCCTATGCGGTTTCTGCTAGTGAGTTGTTGTTTATAATAATGTATGTATACATATGCAATTTTTATTTAACCCTATTTTCTACCCATTTTGAAGCAAAAAGCCAGCGGTCCGCTGTAAAGAAGTGTTAAAAATTTGAAAAGTAACTCAATTTTCCAATTTGTTTAAAACACTGCGTTCGGCTAAAATAGGCAGCAAGAAACTCCAAGAAGAACACCTACCACTTGGATCTTTTTTTGGCATTTGGCAGTGCTGCAAGTTCGAAACAAACGATTTACTAGGCACTCTTGCTACAAAACTGTATCAGGCCATGTGTGCCAGAGAAACTCATCTATTGGAAAATTATACTTTATTATCATGTGTACCTGGATACAGCTGGTCATATAGACACAGAACTGAGCACATTGGTGAATCTCTGGGAAAAAAACAAGCTAATTCGAAGATACAACTACCTCTCAGTATGAACGACACCGGAGCGCTGCATCAACACCCACACCTACTCCAGCTAGTGAGCCGGACTCTGGGACAATTTCGCAATACCAAGCCCAGCATTCATGAAAGTATTCAATGCCGCCATAGCAAAAGGCACCTCTTCTCTGCATGAATTCTGTATAAGACAATTACTGATTGACATCACTACCGTCAGAGGTTGATATTCTACTTTGGTGGGAAGCTCAAAAAAATATCGACCCACAGCTGTATCAATTGGCAAAAATTGTAAATATTGCAGCTGGAATTGAAGTTAGCATGGAACGGCTCTTCTCGGGGGTGCACTGCATATATTCGTCACTCAGAACAAACATGAAATTAAGTATATTGAATGATATATTACTTATTAGGTGCAATGATATATTTAAGGCAACCTGCAGCATAAATAGATCTAGAAGCGGTGAAAAACGTAAGTGCATTATTCCAATATCCAGAGAAAATTATATCAAACCCCTTTATCAAACTTTTTATGAATTAACATTAGAAAGATAAATATCTAATGATAATTATAATTAATTATAAATGTAAATTTTTCACAATCCGTTTAGCTATCTATGTATATGAATTAAAATTTTTATTTTCTATCACCATCGCCAGTTTCTTTATACGAATCAAACAGAATTCCTGGCTTATCCTCTAGTGAAACATTGCACATGCACTGCATGCCAGTATTATTATTTGGATTTCGGTTCTGAGGTTTCATTACAAGTTTTGTTTCTATACAGTTTGGTTTCGTTACAGTTTGGTTACTGAGGTTTCGTTAAAAGTTTTTTTTCTATACCTAGTGTCTCTGTTACAGTTCTGTTATTGTGATCAAGTGTGTAGGTAGTTTCGTTACAGGTTTTGTTTCTGCTGGAACCATTCCGGGAAAATTGTTCCTAGTTTTGTTACAAAGGAGTATCGTTTCTCAGAGTTTCGTTGCACATTTTGGTATAGCATGTAACGATACAGTTTTGCTTCGTTACTTACCTGTGGAGCAATAACGAAGCAGAAACGCGTTACAAATCCCTGAATTACTTAAAATGATTTTCTCCAAATATATAGGTCGAAGTTAAATACGAAAAATGTAAATTATGTTATAAAGTGTTTTCAGAATTCGCGAAATGTCGACGAATTTTCAGGTTTTTTTTTTCAGAACTTTTAGATTTTTTGGAGTGTTGCAGTTTGTAGTTAAACCGTTACTTATCCAGACTGAACCCCACCATACCAAACACATGCCCTGCATGTGGTATGTCCCCCATACCAAACATCTCTTCTGTTCGATCGAACCTACTCTTCTAACACTTACATCACTCTGGACAAAGCCTGATGACAATTTAGAGTGATCCTTCCCATTAGGCAGGGCGAACCAATGTTAATAACAACAACAACAACCATTTATCGATTGCATTGATTTCCATAAAATTGGTTGGATCAGCTAATTTATATGGATATAGCTATGTCACCATTAAGAGGACTCTAAAACTTATACGCAAAACAAATTTCGATTTTTAAATTGGCCTGTAACACACGGTATTTGGTTTGCTCTCATAAAACGTGTATGTGTATGAGATATCAATGGGAAAAAACCGAGAGGTGCTGAGCACATATTACCCGGAGCGCAACATTTGAGTCGTATATTTTACGATATGGACCCGATGTTGAGCATGGTCATGCTGAAAATCGTCAACCTCTGCTGAAGATATACATGCTATTATGAGGGGGCGAACCAGATGCAAGTCATGTATTTGGTATGATAGGATATCACGTGCAAGACCTATGTGGCACATGCTATTATCGGTCCCATTATACCACCACATGCTCGCTGAACTTTGCCTAGCATTTTTATTACAAAGGACGCCTAGGTATTACACAATTTTTGATAATGTTTCCTCTCTTGAATTGCGCTCAGTTTTATGTTGGTATCCCTTATGAATCTTCGCGATCTTTCTAGTTAGCTCTTTACAATTAAACTGTCCAGTGTGTCGGTGCCTATAGGCGTTAGGGACGCGTGGGTTCACCTTGGTGGTGGTAGGCAAAGTCCCAAGCTATGTCGCAGTGTAGATTGCTGTGGACATGGCATGACCAGGTTATCTGTGGCCTGTGTTAGACGTATCCATCCATCCAAAGGTTTCTGTGACGCTAAGAAGAAGAAGGCTGGAAGAAGAGGGAACGTTTGGGGAAGGGAAAGAGTAGGCTGACGCTTGTCATTGCGCATATGTATCTGTCTTACTCTGCAGGTAGTAGGACTGTTGATCGGCCGTGAGTGGCGGTAGTTGCAGTCTGAATTTAATGTGTAGTGTTACAGCACGACGGGCGGCGCTAAGGGCGTGATTTCAACCGGAAGACGCCCTCTGACGTAAACAACATCGGGTCACGAATGCACAAAAAAAATTGAGCTTTATGGATAACCCTAGCATCCGGATTTATGAAGACATCTCTTAAATGTGAAGCATTGTTCAGACTGCGACCGTTTAATGTGAATTTTCTTCCCGCAAATCCATTCTCTTCGTCCAGGGTTGGGTTCTATACCCGCCCATTACAAGAGAACGGGGAGCAGTCCCGGTGCAAAGGTATGCTCCGATGATGATAGGGATACGATATCGAATGCAAAGAATCGATGCTGTACTCATTTGAAGTATCGCTATACCAGTATCGGGTATCCGATAGTATCGAAATAAAAATAATCGATACTCAAAGTATCCATTCTAAATTTACACAAGTTGTACCTTAGCGTAGGTATGTTATGCTTAAATTGGAATTTGTGGCTTTAGAATTCTAGGGTGGCTGATGAAAGCCGCTACCAAAAAAAAATTTAATTACTTTTTTTCTATTTAATGAATCTGGTTAATTTTTTTTTATTTTGCAGATTGACTTTTACATTTAACAAAAATGGATACCTGGGACACTGAAACAAGAATTTGGATTGTCCGCCGCTATCACGCACTGGAGTCCGTAGTTTCGGTTCAAAGAGAGTATAGGCGCACGTTTGGCGGCAATCCTCCGAGCAGATGGACCATAATAAGACTTGTAAACAATTTTGCCGAGCATGGGACAGTCAACAGAAGACCTTACCATCGAAACCCTTCAGTTCGAACGGAGGAAACAATCGCTGCTGTAGCTGCTGCCATACAAAACAATCCACGTGTTTCGACAAGAAGCTTATCTGCTCAAATGGGTGTAAGCAGACAGTCATTACAGTCAATTATGCACAAAGATTTGGACTTATTCCCATATAAAATTCAAATGGCCAACAAACTGAACGCTGCAGACTTGCCGATTCGCTTGGAATTTTGCCAGAAGATGCTTCAAATGGTGGAAGAGGATGGAAACATGTTGAACTGTCTTTTCATGTCTGACGAGGCCCATTTCGATTTAAACGGCAACATAAACAAACAAAATTGTCGAATATGGAGTGCTTCCAACCCACAGATACTCCATGAGACGGAATTGCATCCACTTCGTGTCACAGTGTGGTGTGCAGTTTCATCACGCTGCATTGTCGGGCCCTACTTCTTCGAAGAAAACGGTCACACCGTTACGGTTACTGGAGACCGTTACTTGAGCATGTTGAGAGAGTTTTTCTATCCAGAATTACGCCGAATGAGAATTTCTTTCAACTCTGTGTGGTTTCAACAAGATGGTGCAGCTCCTCATATAGCCCAACCTGTTATGACGGAATTGCGACGAAAATTTCCCAATAAGCTGATATCCAGAAACTCCACATTCCGTTGGCCACCCAGGTCGCCTGACCTTACTGCACCTGACTTTTTCTTGTGGGGTTATTGCAAACAGGAAGTCTTCAAAGCAAAACCAACAAATTTGAATAAACTAAGGCAATCCATTCGAGAAACAATTGCGGCTATTCCTGTCTCAACTCTCCAAGCAGTAATGAACAACTTTTTGGTAAGATGCCGCACATGCATCGACGAGCAGGGGGGCATTTAAATTCCATTATTTTTAAAATTAATTAAGCTATATTTAATAAAATTTAATGAGCTTTAACATGAATAAAAGAAAAATGAATTCCATACACTGAAAAAAAAATTATTTGAGTTTCTTAATGTAGCAAAATTCATCAGCCACCCTGTATATAATTATTTATATCATGTAATGCTTATTTATAATGAATAAGATTTACATATTGATATATACCTCAAGTCTCATAACCTTAGACGCTTTCAACATCGTGAGATTTACAGACATGCTGACTGTCCTAGATCCCATGTTACCCACAGCAAGTAATCAGAAGCTATTTGAGAGACCGCAGCCTTATGAATATAACTTCAAAGGGCCCGCGGTGCATCAACGTCAGATGCGGAGCAGCACATGATTCAATTTCGAAACCCTCTCCGGAGCTGTAACATCGAAGAAAGTAGTTAACTATTTAGGCGTAATATAATATTGACGACAACATACTGGCCACAAATTCAGCATGCGACAGAGAAGACATTTAAGCAGGTATCATTACTAAGTAGGCTGATGGCAAACATCGGAGGACCTAAAGAAAGCAACTGATGGATACTACCCTGTGAACTCTACTATATAGCTCCGAGCTATGGGCAGACACACTTAAGATAAAGAACTGCTGTAAACTCATGATATCTGTACAGTGAACAGCAGCTTTGAGAGTAGCCTCCGCTTATAGAACCGTACCAGGACCAGCCGTTTAGGTGATTACCGGAGCGATCCCCATAGAACTATTGGCGCTGCAAAGAAGCAGGCTATGGGAATCTCATCCAAGAACTCAGAGAGGAAACGTTCAGACTTTGGCAAGAGCGCTGGTGAAGTGAACACCGAGGCAGATGGACAGCAAGACCGATGACTGATGTTGAGGTATGGAGCACTAGAAACTTTAGCGAGGCTAACTACTACGTTACCCAGATGCTCTCTGCGCATGGGGACTCCAAAAAGTACTTATGTAGAATGAGAAAAGTCGAAGATCCGAAGAGCATGTTTGGAGATGCAGGCGAAAACGATGCTGAGCACATGGAAAAGTGCTCGAACGAAGTGTCGGCCAAATTATTGTCGATAAAATCAAAGAAAAAGTGTTGGGCGACCCGGAAGTGTGTAAACGAATCATCGACTTTGTAGAAGCTACACCCAGAGAAAAAAGCGGGAACTGTATGCAGGTACAATAGAAGGCTCTTAAAGAATGAGAAATATGGAACGCCACCCTTAAGCAATAAGAAAGTGGTCCCGGGGTGGACGTCGGTTCCAAAATTTGGGAGAAGTTTTTTAGTCCACAGACACACAGCTGGTGCGACAGTGCATTAGGCATTTTCATCCGCACCCGCACAAAAAAAAACAAAGGATTCATTCAACTAGTTTTGGTTAAAGAATTTGTGAAATTATTGCAGAATCTTGTAACAAAACCTTGGATAGAAACGAAACTCCGTTCCCCAAAACACATAAATATAGAAACATAATTAGCAACCGAATGACTGGAACCGTTCCCAATGAGTAACAGAAGTGTAACGAAACTCTAAGTAACAAAACTGCCAGAACCTTAAGCTGTAACGAAACACTGGCCACAGAAACGAAACCTGAAACACTACCTCTGTAACAAAACAAAACTAGGAACTGTTTCTCATAATCAAAACTGTGTGGAAACCTAAGGTATAGAAACAATACTAGCAGATGTATATTGGAACGATTTTTCGTCATCCCTTGTCAATTTTTGTTTTGTTACAAACCGGTTTCGGCGATCCGCCATCTTCAGTGTATGTTTTCTTGCGTAGTAGCGTTTCTTGCGTACCGAAACTGTAACGAAACAGAAACAAAACCCCTATGCGGTTTCTGCTAGTGAGTTGTTGTTTATAATAATGTATGTATACATATGCAATTTTTATTTAACCCTATTTTCTACCCATTTTGAAGCAAAACGCCAGCGGTCCGCTGTAAAGAAGTGTTAAAAATTTGAAAAGTAACTCAATTTTCCAATTTGTTTAAAACACTGCGTTCGGCTAAAATAGGCAGCAAGAAACTCCAAGAAGAACACCTACCACTTGGATCTTTTTTTGGCATTTGGCAGTGCTGCAAGTTCGAAACAAACGATTTACTAGGCACTCTTGCTACAAAACTGTATCAGGCCATGTGTGCCAGAGAAACTCATCTATTGGAAAATTATACTTTATTATCATGTGTACCTGGATACAGCTGGTCATATAGACACAGAACTGAGCACATTGGTGAATCTCTGGGAAAAAAACAAGCTAATTCGAAGATACAACTACCTCTCAGTATGAACGACACCGGAGCGCTGCATCAACACCCACACCTACTCCAGCTAGTGAGCCGGACTCTGGGACAATTTCGCAATACCAAGCCCAGCATTCATGAAAGTATTCAATGCCGCCATAGCAAAAGGCACCTCTTCTCTGCATGAATTCTGTATAAGACAATTACTGATTGACATCACTACCGTCAGAGGTTGATATTCTACTTTGGTGGGAAGCTCAAAAAAATATCGACCCACAGCTGTATCAATTGGCAAAAATTGTAAATATTGCAGCTGGAATTGAAGTTAGCATGGAACGGCTCTTCTCGGGGGTGCACTGCATATATTCGTCACTCAGAACAAACATGAAATTAAGTATATTGAATGATATATTACTTATTAGGTGCAATGATATATTTAAGGCAACCTGCAGCATAAATAGATCTAGAAGCGGTGAAAAACGTAAGTGCATTAGCTATCTATGTATATGAATTAAAATTTTTATTTTCTATCACCATCGCCAGTTTCTTTATACGAATCAAACAGAATTCCTGGCTTATCCTCTAGTGAAACATTGCACATGCACTGCATGCCAGTATTATTATTTGGATTTCGATTCTGAGGTTTCATTACAAGTTTTGTTTCTATACAGTTTGGTTTCGTTACAGTTTGGTTACTGAGGTTTCGTTAAAAGTTTTTTTTCTATACCTAGTGTCTCTGTTACAGTTCTGTTATTGTGATCAAGTGTGTAGGTAGTTTCGTTACAGGTTTTGTTTCTGCTGGAACCATTCCGGGAAAATTGTTCCTAGTTTTGTTACAAAGGAGTATCGTTTCTCAGAGTTTCGTTGCACATTTTGGTATAGCATGTAACGGTACAGTTTTGCTTCGTTACTTACCTGTGGAGCAATAACGAAGCAGAAACGCGTTACAAATCCCTGAATTACTTAAAATGATTTTCTCCAAATATATAGGTCGAAGTTAAATACGAAAAATGTAAATTATGTTATAAAGTGTTTTCAGAATTCGCGAAATGTCGACGAATTTTCAGGTTTTTTTTCAGAACTTTTAGATTTTTTGGAGTGTTGCAGTTTGTAGTTAAACCGTTACTTATCCAGACTGAACCCCACCATACCAAACACATGCCCTGCATGTGGTATGTCCCCCCATACCAAACATCTCTTCTGTTCGATCGAACCTACTCTTCTAACACTTACATCACTCTGGACAAAGCCTGATGACAATTTAGAGTGATCCTTCCCATTAGGCAGGGCGAACCAATGTTAATAACAACAACAACAACCATTTATCGATTGCATTGATTTCCATAAAATTGGTTGGATCAGCTAATTTATATGGATATAGCTATGTCACCATTAAGAGGACTCTAAAACTTATACGCAAAACAAATTTCGATTTTTAAATTGGCCTGTAACACACGGTATTTGGTTTGCTCTCATAAAACGTGTATGTGTATGAGATATCAATGGGAAAAAACCGAGAGGTGCTGAGCACATATTACCCGGAGCGCAACATTTGAGTCGTATATTTTACGATATGGACCCGATGTTGAGCATGGTCATGCTGAAAATCGTCAACCTCTGCTGAAGATATACATGCTATTATGAGGGGGCGAACCAGATGCAAGTCATGTATTTGGTATGATAGGATATCACGTGCAAGACCTATGTGGCACATGCTATTATCGGTCCCATTATACCACCACATGCTCGCTGAACTTTGCCTAGCATTTTTATTACAAAGGACGCCTAGGTATTACACAATTTTTGATAATGTTTCCTCTCTTGAATTGCGCTCAGTTTTATGTTGGTATCCCTTATGAATTTGGATATCTTCGCGATCTTTCTAGTTAGCTCTTTACAATTAAACTGTCCAGTGTGTCGGTGCCCATAGGCGTTAGGGACGCGTGGGTTCACCTTGGTGGTGGTAGGCAAAGTCCCAAGCTATGTCGCAGTGTAGATTGCTGTGGACATGGCATGACCGGGTTATCTGTGGCCTGTGTTAGACGTATCCATCCATCCAAAGGTTTCTGTGACGCTAAGAAGAAGAAGGCTGGAAGAAGAGGGAACGTTTGGGGAAGGGAAAGAGTAGGCTGACGCTTGTCATTGCGCATATGTATCTGTCTTACTCTGCAGGTAGTAGGACTGTTGATCGGCCGTGAGTGGCGGTAGTTGCAGTCTGAATTTAATGTGTAGTGTTACAGCACGACGGGCGGCGCTAAGGGCGTGATTTCAACCGGAAGACGCCCTCTGACGTAAACAACATCGGGTCACGAATGCACAAAAAAAATTGAGCTTTATGGATAACCCTAGCATCCGGATTTATGAAGACATCTCTTAAATGTGAAGCATTGTTCAGACTGCGACCGTTTAATGTGAATTTTCTTCCCGCAAATCCATTCTCTTCGTCCAGGGTTGGGTTCTATACCCGCCCATTACAAGAGAACGGGGAGCAGTCCCGGTGCAAAGGTATGCTCCGATGATGATAGGGATACGATATCGAATGCAAAGAATCGATGCTGTACTCATTTGAAGTATCGCTATACCAGTATCGGGTATCCGATAGTATCGAAATAAAAATAATCGATACTCAAAGTATCCATTCTAAATTTACACAAGTTGTACCTTAGCGTAGGTATGTTATGCTTAAATTGGAATTTGTGGCTTTAGAATTCTAGGGTGGCTGATGAAAGCCGCTACCAAAAAAAAATTTAATTACTTTTTTTCTATTTAATGAATCTGGTTAATTTTTTTTTATTTTGCAGATTGACTTTTACATTTAACAAAAATGGATACCTGGGACACTGAAACAAGAATTTGGATTGTCCGCCGCTATCACGCACTGGAGTCCGTAGTTTCGGTTCAAAGAGAGTATAGGCGCACGTTTGGCGGCAATCCTCCGAGCAGATGGACCATAATAAGACTTGTAAACAATTTTGCCGAGCATGGGACAGTCAACAGAAGACCTTACCATCGAAACCCTTCAGTTCGAACGGAGGAAACAATCGCTGCTGTAGCTGCTGCCATACAAAACAATCCACGTGTTTCGACAAGAAGCTTATCTGCTCAAATGGGTGTAAGCAGACAGTCATTACAGTCAATTATGCACAAAGATTTGGACTTATTCCCATATAAAATTCAAATGGCCAACAAACTGAACGCTGCAGACTTGCCGATTCGCTTGGAATTTTGCCAGAAGATGCTTCAAATGGTGGAAGAGGATGGAAACATGTTGAACTGTCTTTTCATGTCTGACGAGGCCCATTTCGATTTAAACGGCAACATAAACAAACAAAATTGTCGAATATGGAGTGCTTCCAACCCACAGATACTCCATGAGACGGAATTGCATCCACTTCGTGTCACAGTGTGGTGTGCAGTTTCATCACGCTGCATTGTCGGGCCCTACTTCTTCGAAGAAAACGGTCACACCGTTACGGTTACTGGAGACCGTTACTTGAGCATGTTGAGAGAGTTTTTCTATCCAGAATTACGCCGAATGAGAATTTCTTTCAACTCTGTGTGGTTTCAACAAGATGGTGCAGCTCCTCATATAGCCCAACCTGTTATGACGGAATTGCGACGAAAATTTCCCAATAAGCTGATATCCAGAAACTCCACATTCCGTTGGCCACCCAGGTCGCCTGACCTTACTGCACCTGACTTTTTCTTGTGGGGTTATTGCAAACAGGAAGTCTTCAAAGCAAAACCAACAAATTTGAATAAACTAAGGCAATCCATTCGAGAAACAATTGCGGCTATTCCTGTCTCAACTCTCCAAGCAGTAATGAACAACTTTTTGGTAAGATGCCGCACATGCATCGACGAGCAGGGGGGCATTTAAATTCCATTATTTTTAAAATTAATTAAGCTATATTTAATAAAATTTAATGAGCTTTAACATGAATAAAAGAAAAATGAATTCCATACACTGAAAAAAAAATTATTTGAGTTTCTTAATGTAGCAAAATTCATCAGCCACCCTGTATATAATTATTTATATCATGTAATGCTTATTTATAATGAATAAGATTTACATATTGATATATACCTCAAGTCTCATAACCTTAGACGCTTTCAACATCGTGAGATTTACAGACATGCTGACTGTCCTAGATCCCATGTTACCCACAGCAAGTAATCAGAAGCTATTTGAGAGACCGCAGCCTTATGAATATAACTTCAAAGGGCCCGCGGTGCATCAACGTCAGATGCGGAGCAGCACATGATTCAATTTCGAAACCCTCTCCGGAGCTGTAACATCGAAGAAAGTAGTTAACTATTTAGGCGTAATATAATATTGACGACAACATACTGGCCACAAATTCAGCATGCGACAGAGAAGACATTTAAGCAGGTATCATTACTAAGTAGGCTGATGGCAAACATCGGAGGACCTAAAGAAAGCAACTGATGGATACTACCCTGTGAACTCTACTATATAGCTCCGAGCTATGGGCAGACACACTTAAGATAAAGAACTGCTGTAAACTCATGATATCTGTACAGTGAACAGCAGCTTTGAGAGTAGCTTCCGCTTATAGAACCGTACCAGGACCAGCCGTTTAGGTGATTACCGGAGCGATCCCCATAGAACTATTGGCGCTGCAAAGAAGCAGGCTATGGGAATCTCATCCAAGAACTCAGAGAGGAAACGTTCAGACTTTGGCAAGAGCGCTGGTGAAGTGAACACCGAGGCAGATGGACAGCAAGACCGATGACTGATGTTGAGGTATGGAGCACTAGAAACTTTAGCGAGGCTAACTACTACGTTACCCAGATGCTCTCTGCGCATGGGGACTCCAAAAAGTACTTATGTAGAATGAGAAAAGTCGAAGATCCGAAGAGCATGTTTGGAGATGCAGGCGAAAACGATGCTGAGCACATGGAAAAGTGCTCGAACGAAGTGTCGGCCAAATTATTGTCGATAAAATCAAAGAAAAAGTGTTGGGCGACCCGGAAGTGTGTAAACGAATCATCGACTTTGTAGAAGCTACACCCAGAGAAAAAAGCGGGAACTGTATGCAGGTACAATAGAAGGCTCTTAAAGAATGAGAAATATGGAACGCCACCCTTAAGCAATAAGAAAGTGGTCCCGGGGTGGACGTCGGTTCCAAAATTTGGGAGAAGTTTTTTAGTCCACAGACACACAGCTGGTGCGACAGTGCATTAGGCATTTTCATCCGCACCCGCACAAAAAAAAACAAAGGATTCATTCAACTAGTTTTGGTTAAAGAATTTGTGAAATTATTGCAGAATCTTGTAACAAAACCTTGGATAGAAACGAAACTCCGTTCCCCAAAACACATAAATATAGAAACATAATTAGCAACCGAATGACTGGAACCGTTCCCAATGAGTAACAGAAGTGTAACGAAACTCTAAGTAACAAAACTGCCAGAACCTTAAGCTGTAACGAAACACTGGCCACAGAAACGAAACCTGAAACACTACCTCTGTAACAAAACAAAACTAGGAACTGTTTCTCATAATCAAAACTGTGTGGAAACCTAAGGTATAGAAACAATACTAGCAGATGTATATTGGAACGATTTTTCGTCATCCCTTGTCAATTTTTGTTTTGTTACAAACCGGTTTCGGCGATCCGCCATCTTCAGTGTATGTTTTCTTGCGTAGTAGCGTTTCTTGCGTACCGAAACTGTAACGAAACAGAAACAAAACCCCTATGCGGTTTCTGCTAGTGAGTTGTTGTTTATAATAATGTATGTATACATATGCAATTTTTATTTAACCCTATTTTCTACCCATTTTGAAGCAAAACGCCAGCGGTCCGCTGTAAAGAAGTGTTAAAAATTTGAAAAGTAACTCAATTTTCCAATTTGTTTAAAACACTGCGTTCGGCTAAAATAGGCAGCAAGAAACTCCAAGAAGAACACCTACCACTTGGATCTTTTTTTGGCATTTGGCAGTGCTGCAAGTTCGAAACAAACGATTTACTAGGCACTCTTGCTACAAAACTGTATCAGGCCATGTGTGCCAGAGAAACTCATCTATTGGAAAATTATACTTTATTATCATGTGTACCTGGATACAGCTGGTCATATAGACACAGAACTGAGCACATTGGTGAATCTCTGGGAAAAAAACAAGCTAATTCGAAGATACAACTACCTCTCAGTATGAACGACACCGGAGCGCTGCATCAACACCCACACCTACTCCAGCTAGTGAGCCGGACTCTGGGACAATTTCGCAATACCAAGCCCAGCATTCATGAAAGTATTCAATGCCGCCATAGCAAAAGGCACCTCTTCTCTGCATGAATTCTGTATAAGACAATTACTGATTGACATCACTACCGTCAGAGGTTGATATTCTACTTTGGTGGGAAGCTCAAAAAAATATCGACCCACAGCTGTATCAATTGGCAAAAATTGTAAATATTGCAGCTGGAATTGAAGTTAGCATGGAACGGCTCTTCTCGGGGGTGCACTGCATATATTCGTCACTCAGAACAAACATGAAATTAAGTATATTGAATGATATATTACTTATTAGGTGCAATGATATATTTAAGGCAACCTGCAGCATAAATAGATCTAGAAGCGGTGAAAAACGTAAGTGCATTATTCCAATATCCAGAGAAAATTATATCAAACCCCTTTATCAAACTTTTTATGAATTAACATTAGAAAGATAAATATCTAATGATAATTATAATTAATTATAAATGTAAATTTTTCACAATCCGTTTAGCTATCTATGTATATGAATTAAAATTTTTATTTTCTATCACCATCGCCAGTTTCTTTATACGAATCAAACAGAATTCCTGGCTTATCCTCTAGTGAAACATTGCACATGCACTGCATGCCAGTATTATTATTTGGATTTCGGTTCTGAGGTTTCATTACAAGTTTTGTTTCTATACAGTTTGGTTTCGTTACAGTTTGGTTACTGAGGTTTCGTTAAAAGTTTTTTTTCTATACCTAGTGTCTCTGTTACAGTTCTGTTATTGTGATCAAGTGTGTAGGTAGTTTCGTTACAGGTTTTGTTTCTGCTGGAACCATTCCGGGAAAATTGTTCCTAGTTTTGTTACAAAGGAGTATCGTTTCTCAGAGTTTCGTTGCACATTTTGGTATAGCATGTAACGATACAGTTTTGCTTCGTTACTTACCTGTGGAGCAATAACGAAGCAGAAACGCGTTACAAATCCCTGAATTACTTAAAATGATTTTCTCCAAATATATAGGTCGAAGTTAAATACGAAAAATGTAAATTATGTTATAAAGTGTTTTCAGAATTCGCGAAATGTCGACGAATTTTCAGGTTTTTTTTCAGAACTTTTAGATTTTTTGGAGTGTTGCAGTTTGTAGTTAAACCGTTACTTATCCAGACTGAACCCCACCATACCAAACACATGCCCTGCATGTGGTATGTCCCCCCATACCAAACATCTCTTCTGTTCGATCGAACCTACTCTTCTAACACTTACATCACTCTGGACAAAGCCTGATGACAATTTAGAGTGATCCTTCCCATTAGGCAGGGCGAACCAATGTTAATAACAACAACAACAACCATTTATCGATTGCATTGATTTCCATAAAATTGGTTGGATCAGCTAATTTATATGGATATAGCTATGTCACCATTAAGAGGACTCTAAAACTTATACGCAAAACAAATTTCGATTTTTAAATTGGCCTGTAACACACGGTATTTGGTTTGCTCTCATAAAACGTGTATGTGTATGAGATATCAATGGGAAAAAACCGAGAGGTGCTGAGCACATATTACCCGGAGCGCAACATTTGAGTCGTATATTTTACGATATGGACCCGATGTTGAGCATGGTCATGCTGAAAATCGTCAACCTCTGCTGAAGATATACATGCTATTATGAGGGGGCGAACCAGATGCAAGTCATGTATTTGGTATGATAGGATATCACGTGCAAGACCTATGTGGCACATGCTATTATCGGTCCCATTATACCACCACATGCTCGCTGAACTTTGCCTAGCATTTTTATTACAAAGGACGCCTAGGTATTACACAATTTTTGATAATGTTTCCTCTCTTGAATTGCGCTCAGTTTTATGTTGGTATCCCTTATGAATTTGGATATCTTCGCGATCTTTCTAGTTAGCTCTTTACAATTAAACTGTCCAGTGTGTCGGTGCCTATAGGCGTTAGGGACGCGTGGGTTCACCTTGGTGGTGGTAGGCAAAGTCCCAAGCTATGTCGCAGTGTAGATTGCTGTGGACATGGCATGACCGGGTTATCTGTGGCCTGTGTTAGACGTATCCATCCATCCAAAGGTTTCTGTGACGCTAAGAAGAAGAAGGCTGGAAGAAGAGGGAACGTTTGGGGAAGGGAAAGAGTAGGCTGACGCTTGTCATTGCGCATATGTATCTGTCTTACTCTGCAGGTAGTAGGACTGTTGATCGGCCGTGAGTGGCGGTAGTTGCAGTCTGAATTTAATGTGTAGTGTTACAGCACGACGGGCGGCGCTAACGGCGTGATTTCAACCGGAAGACGCCCTCTGACGTAAACAACATCGGGTCACGAATGCACAAAAAAAATTGAGCTTTATGGATAACCCTAGCATCCGGATTTATGAAGACATCTCTTAAATGTGAAGCATTGTTCAGACTGCGACCGTTTAATGTGAATTTTCTTCCCGCAAATCCATTCTCTTCGTCCAGGGTTGGGTTCTATACCCGCCCATTACAAGAGAACGGGGAGCAGTCCCGGTGCAAAGGTATGCTCCGATGATGATAGGGATACGATATCGAATGCAAAGAATCGATGCTGTACTCATTTGAAGTATCGCTATACCAGTATCGGGTATCCGATAGTATCGAAATAAAAATAATCGATACTCAAAGTATCCATTCTAAATTTACACAAGTTGTACCTTAGCGTAGGTATGTTATGCTTAAATTGGAATTTGTGGCTTTAGAATTCTAGGGTGGCTGATGAAAGCCGCTACCAAAAAAAAATTTAATTACTTTTTTTCTATTTAATGAATCTGGTTAATTTTTTTTTATTTTGCAGATTGACTTTTACATTTAACAAAAATGGATACCTGGGACACTGAAACAAGAATTTGGATTGTCCGCCGCTATCACGCACTGGAGTCCGTAGTTTCGGTTCAAAGAGAGTATAGGCGCACGTTTGGCGGCAATCCTCCGAGCAGATGGACCATAATAAGACTTGTAAACAATTTTGCCGAGCATGGGACAGTCAACAGAAGACCTTACCATCGAAACCCTTCAGTTCGAACGGAGGAAACAATCGCTGCTGTAGCTGCTGCCATACAAAACAATCCACGTGTTTCGACAAGAAGCTTATCTGCTCAAATGGGTGTAAGCAGACAGTCATTACAGTCAATTATGCACAAAGATTTGGACTTATTCCCATATAAAATTCAAATGGCCAACAAACTGAACGCTGCAGACTTGCCGATTCGCTTGGAATTTTGCCAGAAGATGCTTCAAATGGTGGAAGAGGATGGAAACATGTTGAACTGTCTTTTCATGTCTGACGAGGCCCATTTCGATTTAAACGGCAACATAAACAAACAAAATTGTCGAATATGGAGTGCTTCCAACCCACAGATACTCCATGAGACGGAATTGCATCCACTTCGTGTCACAGTGTGGTGTGCAGTTTCATCACGCTGCATTGTCGGGCCCTACTTCTTCGAAGAAAACGGTCACACCGTTACGGTTACTGGAGACCGTTACTTGAGCATGTTGAGAGAGTTTTTCTATCCAGAATTACGCCGAATGAGAATTTCTTTCAACTCTGTGTGGTTTCAACAAGATGGTGCAGCTCCTCATATAGCCCAACCTGTTATGACGGAATTGCGACGAAAATTTCCCAATAAGCTGATATCCAGAAACTCCACATTCCGTTGGCCACCCAGGTCGCCTGACCTTACTGCACCTGACTTTTTCTTGTGGGGTTATTGCAAACAGGAAGTCTTCAAAGCAAAACCAACAAATTTGAATAAACTAAGGCAATCCATTCGAGAAACAATTGCGGCTATTCCTGTCTCAACTCTCCAAGCAGTAATGAACAACTTTTTGGTAAGATGCCGCACATGCATCGACGAGCAGGGGGGCATTTAAATTCCATTATTTTTAAAATTAATTAAGCTATATTTAATAAAATTTAATGAGCTTTAACATGAATAAAAGAAAAATGAATTCCATACACTGAAAAAAAAATTATTTGAGTTTCTTAATGTAGCAAAATTCATCAGCCACCCTGTATATAATTATTTATATCATGTAATGCTTATTTATAATGAATAAGATTTACATATTGATATATATTTCTGTTGGAACGATTTTCCGTCATCCCTTGTCAAGTTTGGTTTTGTGACAAACCAAACTTGACAAGGGATGACGGAAAATCGTTCCAACAGAAATCAACTTACTACCCTGTCGGAAGATCAACACAACAAAATAAATTGATATATACCTCAAGTCTCATAACCTTAGACGCTTTCAACATCGTGAGATTTACAGACATGCTGACTGTCCTAGATCCCATGTTACCCACAGCAAGTAATCAGAAGCTATTTGAGAGACCGCAGCCTTATGAAGGGCCCGCGGTGCATCAACGTCAGATGCGGAGCAGCACATGATTCAATTTCGAAACCCTCTCCGGAGCTGTAACATCGAAGAAAGTAGTTAACTTTTTAGGCGTAATATAATATTGACGACAACATACTGGCCACAAATTCAGCATGCGACAGAGAAGACATTTAAGCAGGTATCATTACTAAGTAGGCTGATGGCAAACATCGGAGGACCTAAAGAAAGCAACTGATGGATACTACCCTGTGAACTCTACTATATAGCTCCGAGCTATGGGCAGACACACTTAAGATAAAGAACTGCTGTAAACTCATGATATCTGTACAGTGAACAGCAGCTTTGAGAGTAGCCTCCGCTTATAGAACCGTACCAGGACCAGCCGTTTAGGTGATTACCGGAGCGATCCCCATAGAACTATTGGCGCTGCAAAGAAGCAGGCTATGGGAATCTCATCCAAGAACTCAGAGAGGAAACGTTCAGACTTTGGCAAGAGCGCTGGTGAAGTGAACACCGAGGCAGATGGACAGCAAGACCGATGACTGATGTTGAGGTATGGAGCACTAGAAACTTTAGCGAGGCTAACTACTACGTTACCCAGATGCTCTCTGCGCATGGGGACTCCAAAAAGTACTTATGTAGAATGAGAAAAGTCGAAGATCCGAAGAGCATGTTTGGAGATGCAGGCGAAAACGATGCTGAGCACATGGAAAAGTGCTCGAACGAAGTGTCGGCCAAATTATTGTCGATAAAATCAAAGAAAAAGTGTTGGGCGACCCGGAAGTGTGTAAACGAATCATCAACTTTGTAGAAGCTACACCCAGAGAAAAAAGCGGGAACTGTATGCAGGTACAATAGAAGGCTCTTAAAGAATGAGAAATATGGAACGCCACCCTTAAGCAATAAGAAAGTGGTCCCGGGGTGGACGTCGGTTCCAAAATTTGGGAGAAGTTTTTTAGTCCACAGACACACAGCTGGTGCGACAGTGCATTAGGCATTTTCATCCGCACCCGCACAAAAAAAAACAAAGGATTCATTCAACTAGTTTTGGTTAAAGAATTTGTGAAATTATTGCAGAATCTTGTAACAAAACCTTGGATAGAAACGAAACTCCGTTCCCCAAAACACATAAATATAGAAACATAATTAGCAACCGAATGACTGGAACCGTTCCCAATGAGTAACAGAAGTGTAACGAAACTCTAAGTAACAAAACTGCCAGAACCTTAAGCTGTAACGAAACACTGGCCACAGAAACGAAACCTGAAACACTACCTCTGTAACAAAACAAAACTAGGAACTGTTTCTCATAATCAAAACTGTGTGGAAACCTAAGGTATAGAAACAATACTAGCAGATGTATATTGGAACGATTTTTCGTCATCCCTTGTCAATTTTTGTTTTGTTACAAACCGGTTTCGGCGATCCGCCATCTTCAGTGTATGTTTTCTTGCGTAGTAGCGTTTCTTGCGTACCGAAACTGTAACGAAACAGAAACAAAACCCCTATGCGGTTTCTGCTAGTGAGTTGTTGTTTATAATAATGTATGTATACATATGCAATTTTTATTTAACCCTATTTTCTACCCATTTTGAAGCAAAAAGCCAGCGGTCCGCTGTAAAGAAGTGTTAAAAATTTGAAAAGTAACTCAATTTTCCAATTTGTTTAAAACACTGCGTTCGGCTAAAATAGGCAGCAAGAAACTCCAAGAAGAACACCTACCACTTGGATCTTTTTTTGGCATTTGGCAGTGCTGCAAGTTCGAAACAAACGATTTACTAGGCACTCTTGCTACAAAACTGTATCAGGCCATGTGTGCCAGAGAAACTCATCTATTGGAAAATTATACTTTATTATCATGTGTACCTGGATACAGCTGGTCATATAGACACAGAACTGAGCACATTGGTGAATCTCTGGGAAAAAATCAAGCTAATTCGAAGATACAACTACCTCTCAGTATGAACGACACCGGAGCGCTGCATCAACACCCACACCTACTCCAGCTAGTGAGCCGGACTCTGGGACAATTTCGCAATACCAAGCCCAGCATTCATGAAAGTATTCAATGCCGCCATAGCAAAAGGCACCTCTTCTCTGCATGAATTCTGTATAAGACAATTACTGATTGACATCACTACCGTCAGAGGTTGATATTCTACTTTGGTGGGAAGCTCAAAAAAATATCGACCCACAGCTGTATCAATTGGCAAAAATTGTAAATATTGCAGCTGGAATTGAAGTTAGCATGGAACGGCTCTTCTCGGGGGTGCACTGCATATATTCGTCACTCAGAACAAACATGAAATTAAGTATATTGAATGATATATTACTTATTAGGTGCAATGATATATTTAAGGCAACCTGCAGCATAAATAGATCTAGAAGCGGTGAAAAACGTAAGTGCATTATTCCAATATCCAGAGAAAATTATATCAAACCCCTTTATCAAACTTTTTATGAATTAACATTAGAAAGATAAATATCTAATGATAATTATAATTAATTATAAATGTAAATTTTTAACAATCCGTTTAGCTATCTATGTATATGAATTAAAATTTTTATTTTCTATCACCATCGCCAGTTTCTTTATACGAATCAAACAGAATTCCTGGCTTATCCTCTAGTGAAACATTGCACATGCACTGCATGCCAGTATTATTATTTGGATTTCGGTTCTGAGGTTTCATTACAAGTTTTGTTTCTATACAGTTTGGTTTCGTTACAGTTTGGTTACTGAGGTTTCGTTAAAAGTTTTTTTTCTATACCTAGTGTCTCTGTTACAGTTCTGTTATTGTGATCAAGTGTGTAGGTAGTTTCGTTACAGGTTTTGTTTCTGCTGGAACCATTCCGGGAAAATTGTTCCTAGTTTTGTTACAAAGGAGTATCGTTTCTCAGAGTTTCGTTGCACATTTTGGTATAGCATGTAACGATACAGTTTTGCTTCGTTACTTACCTGTGGAGCAATAACGAAGCAGAAACGCGTTACAAATCCCTGAATTACTTAAAATGATTTTCTCCAAATATATAGGTCGAAGTTAAATACGAAAAATGTAAATTATGTTATAAAGTGTTTTCAGAATTCGCGAAATGTCGACGAATTTTCAGGTTTTTTTTTCAGAACTTTTAGATTTTTTGGAGTGTTGCAGTTTGTAGTTAAACCGTTACTTATCCAGACTGAACCCCACCATACCAAACACATGCCCTGCATGTGGTATGTCCCCCCATACCAAACATCTCTTCTGTTCGATCGAACCTACTCTTCTAACACTTACATCACTCTGGACAAAGCCTGATGACAATTTAGAGTGATCCTTCCCATTAGGCAGGGCGAACCAATGTTAATAACAACAACAACAACCATTTATCGATTGCATTGATTTCCATAAAATTGGTTGGATCAGCTAATTTATATGGATATAGCTATGTCACCATTAAGAGGACTCTAAAACTTATACGCAAAACAAACTTCGATTTTTAAATTGGCCTGTAACACACGGTATTTGGTTTGCTCTCATAAAACGTGTATGTGTATGAGATATCAATGGGAAAAAACCGAGAGGTGCTGAGCACATATTACCCGGAGCGCAACATTTGAGTCGTATATTTTACGATATGGACCCGATGTTGAGCATGGTCATGCTGAAAATCGTCAACCTCTGCTGAAGATATACATGCTATTATGAGGGGGCGAACCAGATGCAAGTCATGTATTTGGTATGATAGGATATCACGTGCAAGACCTATGTGGCACATGCTATTATCGGTCCCATTATACCACCACATGCTCGCTGAACTTTGCCTAGCATTTTTATTACAAAGGACGCCTAGGTATTACACAATTTTTGATAATGTTTCCTCTCTTGAATTGCGCTCAGTTTTATGTTGGTATCCCTTATGAATTTGGATATCTTCGCGATCTTTCTAGTTAGCTCTTTACAATTAAACTGTCCAGTGTGTCGGTGCCTATAGGCGTTAGGGACGCGTGGGTTCACCTTGGTGGTGGTAGGCAAAGTCCCAAGCTATGTCGCAGTGTAGATTGCTGTGGACATGGCATGACCAGGTTATCTGTGGCCTGTGTTAGACGTATCCATCCATCCAAAGGTTTCTGTGACGCTAAGAAGAAGAAGGCTGGAAGAAGAGGGAACGTTTGGGGAAGGGAAAGAGTAGGCTGACGCTTGTCATTGCGCATATGTATCTGTCTTACTCTGCAGGTAGTAGGACTGTTGATCGGCCGTGAGTGGCGGTAGTTGCAGTCTGAATTTAATGTGTAGTGTTACAGCACGACGGGCGGCGGTAAGGGCGTGATTTGAACCGGAAGACGCCCTCTGACGTAAACAACATCGGGTCACGAATGCACAAAAAAAATTGAGCTTTATGGATAACCCTAGCATCCGGATTTATGAAGACATCTCTTAAATGTGAAGCATTGTTCAGACTGCGACCGTTTAATGTGAATTTTCTTCCCGCAAATCCATTCTCTTCGTCCAGGGTTGGGTTCTATACCCGCCCATTACAAGAGAACGGGGAGCAGTCCCGGTGCAAAGGTATGCTCCGATGACGATAGGGATACGATATCGAATGCAAAGAATCGATGCTGTACTCATTTGAAGTATCGCTATACCAGTATCGGGTATCCGATAGTATCGAAATAAAAATAATCGATACTCAAAGTATCCATTCTAAATTTACACAAGTTGTACCTTAGCGTAGGTATGTTATGCTTAAATTGGAATTTGTGGCTTTAGAATTTTATATAATTATTTATATCATGTAATGCTTATTTATAATGAATAAGATTTACATATTGATATGTACCTCAAGTCTCATAACCTTAGACGCTTTCAACATCGTGAGATTTACAGACATGCTGACTGTCCTAGATCCCATGTTACCCACAGCAAGTAATCAGAAGCTATTTGAGAGACCGCAGCCTTATGAATATAACTTCAAAGGGCCCGCGGTGCATCAACGTCAGATGCGGAGCAGCACATGATTCAATTTCGAAACCCTCTCCGTAGCTGTAACATCAAAGAAAGTAGTTAACTATTTAGGCGTAATATAATATTGACGACAATATACTGGCCACAAATTCAGCATGCGACAGAGAAGACATTTAAGCAGGTATCATTACTAAGTAGGCTGATGGCAAACATCGGAGGACCTAAAGAAAGCAACTGATGGATACTACCCTGTGAACTCTAATATATAGCTCCGAGCTATGGGCAGACACACTTAAGATAAAGAACTGCTGTAAACTCATGATATCTGTACAGTGAACAGCAGCTTTGAGAGTAGCCTCCGCTTATAGAACCGTACCAGGACCAGCCGTTTAGGTAATTACCGGAGCGATCCCCATAGAACTATCGGCGCTGCAAAGAAGCAGGCTATGGGAATCTCATCCAAGAACTCAGAGAGGAAACGTTCAGACTTTGGCAAGAGCGCTGGTAAAGTGAACACCGAGGCAGATGGACAGCAAGACCGATGACTGATGTTGAGGTATGGAGCACTAAAAACTTTAGCGAGCCTAACTACTACGTTACCCAGATGCTCTCTGCGCATGGGGACTCCAAAAAGTACTTATGTAGAATGAGAAAAGTCGAAGATCCGAAGAGCATGTTTGGAGATGCAGGCGAAAACGATGCTGAGCACACATTCTTCAAATGCTCAAGATGGAAAAGTGCTCGAACGAAGTGTCGGCCAAATTATTGTCGATAAAATCAAAGAAAAAGTATTGGGCGACCCGGAAGTGAGTAAACGAATCATCAACTTTGTAGAAGCTACACCCAGAGAAAAAAGCGGGAACTCTATGCAGGTACAATAGAAGGCTCTTAAAGAATGAGAAATATGGAACGCCACCCTTAAGCAATAAGAAAGTGGTCCCGGGGTGGACGTCGGTTCCAAAATTTGGGAGAAGTTTTGTAGTCCACAGACACACGGCTGGTGCGACAGTGCATTAGGCATTTTCATCCGCACCCGCACAAAAAAAACAAAGGATTCATTCAACTAGTTTTGGTTAAAGAATTTGTGAAATTATTTCAGAATCTTGTAACAAAAACTTGGATAGAAACGAAACTCCGTTCCCCAAAACACATAAATATAGAAACATAATTAGAAACCGAATGACTGGAACCGTTCCCAATGAGTAACAGAGGCCATGTGTGCCAGAGAAACTCATCTATTGGAAAATTATACTTTATTATCATGTGTACCTGGATACAGCTGGTCATATAGACACAGAACTGAGCACATTGGTGAATCTCTGGGAAAAAAACAAGCTAATTCGAAGATACAACTACCTCTCAGTATGAACGACACCGGAGCGCTGCATCAACACCCACACCTACTCCAGCTAGTGAGCCGGACTCTGGGACAATTTCGCAATACCAAGCCCAGCATTCATGAAAGTATTCAATGCCGCCATAGCAAAAGGCACCTCTTCTCTGTATGAATTCTGTATAAGACAATTACTGATTGACATCACTACCGTCAGAGGTTGATATTCTACTTTGGTGGGAAGCTCAAAAAAATATCGACCCACAGCTGTATCAATTGGCAAAAATTGTAAATATTGCAGCTGGAATTGAAGTTAGCATGGAACGGCTCTTCTCGGGGGTGCACTGCATATATTCGTCACTCAGAACAAACATGAAATTAAGTATATTGAATGATATATTACTTATTAGGTGCAATGATATATTTAAGGCAACCTGCAGCATAAATAGATCTAGAAGCGGTGAAAAACGTAAGTGCATTATTCCAATATCCAGAGAAAATTATATCAAACCCCTTTATCAAACTTTTTATGAATTAACATTAGAAAGATAAATATCTAATGATAATTATAATTAATTATAAATGTAAATTTTTCACAATCCGTTTAGCTATCTATGTATATGAATTAAAATTTTTATTTTCTATCACCATCGCCAGTTTCTTTATACGAATCAAACAGAATTCCTGGCTTATCCTCTAGTGAAACATTGCACATGCACTGCATGCCAGTATTATTATTTGGATTTCGGTTCTGAGGTTTCATTACAAGTTTTGTTTCTATACAGTTTGGTTTCGTTACAGTTTGGTTACTGAGGTTTCGTTAAAAGTTTTTTTTCTATACCTAGTGTCTCTGTTACAGTTCTGTTATTGTGATCAAGTGTGTAGGTAGTTTCGTTACAGGTTTTGTTTCTGCTGGAACCATTCCGGGAAAATTGTTCCTAGTTTTGTTACAAAGGAGTATCGTTTCTCAGAGTTTCGTTGCACATTTTGGTATAGCATGTAACGATACAGTTTTGCTTCGTTACTTACCTGTGGAGCAATAACGAAGCAGAAACGCGTTACAAATCCCTGAATTACTTAAAATGATTTTCTCCAAATATATAGGTCGAAGTTAAATACGAAAAATGTAAATTATGTTATAAAGTGTTTTCAGAATTCGCGAAATGTCGACGAATTTTCAGGTTTTTTTTTCAGAACTTTTAGATTTTTTGGAGTGTTGCAGTTTGTAGTTAAACCGTTACTTATCCAGACTGAACCCCACCATACCAAACACATGCCCTGCATGTGGTATGTCCCCCATACCAAACATCTCTTCTGTTCGATCGAACCTACTCTTCTAACACTTACATCACTCTGGACAAAGCCTGATGACAATTTAGAGTGATCCTTCCCATTAGGCAGGGCGAACCAATGTTAATAACAACAACAACCATTTATCGATTGCATTGATTTCCATAAAATTGGTTGGATCAGCTAATTTATATGGATATAGCTATGTCACCATTAAGAGGACTCTAAAACTTATACGCAAAACAAATTTCGATTTTTAAATTGGCCTGTAACACACGGTATTTGGTTTGCTCTCATAAAACGTGTATGTGTATGAGATATCAATGGGAAAAAACCGAGAGGTGCTGAGCACATATTACCCGGAGCGCAACATTTGAGTCGTATATTTTACGATATGGACCCGATGTTGAGCATGGTCATGCTGAAAATCGTCAACCTCTGCTGAAGATATACATGCTATTATGAGGGGGCGAACCAGATGCAAGTCATGTATTTGGTATGATAGGATATCACGTGCAAGACCTATGTGGCACATGCTATTATCGGTCCCATTATACCACCACATGCTCGCTGAACTTTGCCTAGCATTTTTATTACAAAGGACGCCTAGGTATTACACAATTTTTGATAATGTTTCCTCTCTTGAATTGCGCTCAGTTTTATGTTGGTATCCCTTATGAATTTGGATATCTTCGCGATCTTTCTAGTTAGCTCTTTACAATTAAACTGTCCAGTGTGTCGGTGCCTATAGGCGTTAGGGACGCGTGGGTTCACCTTGGTGGTGGTAGGCAAAGTCCCAAGCTATGTCGCAGTGTAGATTGCTGTGGACATGGCATGACCAGGTTATCTGTGGCCTGTGTTAGACGTATCCATCCATCCAAAGGTTTCTGTGACGCTAAGAAGAAGAAGGCTGGAAGAAGAGGGAACGTTTGGGGAAGGGAAAGAGTAGGCTGACGCTTGTCATTGCGCATATGTATCTGTCTTACTCTGCAGGTAGTAGGACTGTTGATCGGCCGTGAGTGGCGGTAGTTGCAGTCTGAATTTAATGTGTAGTGTTACAGCACGACGGGCGGCGGTAAGGGCGTGATTTGAACCGGAAGACGCCCTCTGACGTAAACAACATCGGGTCACGAATGCACAAAAAAAATTGAGCTTTATGGATAACCCTAGCATCCGGATTTATGAAGACATCTCTTAAATGTGAAGCATTGTTCAGACTGCGACCGTTTAATGTGAATTTTCTTCCCGCAAATCCATTCTCTTCGTCCAGGGTTGGGTTCTATACCCGCCCATTACAAGAGAACGGGGAGCAGTCCCGGTGCAAAGGTATGCTCCGATGACGATAGGGATACGATATCGAATGCAAAGAATCGATGCTGTACTCATTTGAAGTATCGCTATACCAGTATCGGGTATCCGATAGTATCGAAATAAAAATAATCGATACTCAAAGTATCCATTCTAAATTTACACAAGTTGTACCTTAGCGTAGGTATGTTATGCTTAAATTGGAATTTGTGGCTTTAGAATTTTATATAATTATTTATATCATGTAATGCTTATTTATAATGAATAAGATTTACATATTGATATGTACCTCAAGTCTCATAACCTTAGACGCTTTCAACATCGTGAGATTTACAGACATGCTGACTGTCCTAGATCCCATGTTACCCACAGCAAGTAATCAGAAGCTATTTGAGAGACCGCAGCCTTATGAATATAACTTCAAAGGGCCCGCGGTGCATCAACGTCAGATGCGGAGTAGCACATGATTCAATTTCGAAACCCTCTCCGTAGCTGTAACATCAAAGAAAGTAGTTAACTATTTAGGCGTAATATAATATTGACGACAATATACTGGCCACAAATTCAGCATGCGACAGAGAAGACATTTAAGCAGGTATCATTACTAAGTAGGCTGATGGCAAACATCGGAGGACCTAAAGAAAGCAACTGATGGATACTACCCTGTGAACTCTAATATATAGCTCCGAGCTATGGGCAGACACACTTAAGATAAAGAACTGCTGTAAACTCATGATATCTGTACAGTGAACAGCAGCTTTGAGAGTAGCCTCCGCTTATAGAACCGTACCAGGACCAGCCGTTTAGGTAATTACCGGAGCGATCCCCATAGAACTATCGGCGCTGCAAAGAAGCAGGCTATGGGAATCTCATCCAAGAACTCAGAGAGGAAACGTTCAGACTTTGGCAAGAGCGCTGGTAAAGTGAACACCGAGGCAGATGGACAGCAAGACCGATGACTGATGTTGAGGTATGGAGCACTAGAAACTTTAGCGAGCCTAACTACTACGTTACCCAGATGCTCTCTGCGCATGGGGACTCCAAAAAGTACTTATGTAGAATGAGAAAAGTCGAAGATCCGAAGAGCATGTTTGGAGATGCAGGCGAAAACGATGCTGAGCACACATTCTTCAAATGCTCAAGATGGAAAAGTGCTCGAACGAAGTGTCGGCCAAATTATTGTCGATAAAATCAAAGAAAAAGTATTGGGCGACCCGGAAGTGAGTAAACGAATCATCAACTTTGTAGAAGCTACACCCAGAGAAAAAAGCGGGAACTCTATGCAGGTACAATAGAAGGCTCTTAAAGAATGAGAAATATGGAACGCCACCCTTAAGCAATAAGAAAGTGGTCCCGGGGTGGACGTCGGTTCCAAAATTTGGGAGAAGTTTTTTAGTCCACAGACACACGGCTGGTGCGACAGTGCATTAGGCATTTTTATCCGCACCCGCACAAAAAAAAACAAAGGATTCATTCAACTAGTTTTGGTTAAAGAATTTGTGAAATTATTTCAGAATCTTGTAACAAAAACTTGGATAGAAACGAAACTCCGTTCCCCAAAACACATAAATATAGAAACATAATTAGAAACCGAATGACTGGAACCGTTCCCAATGAGTAACAGAGGCCATGTGTGCCAGAGAAACTCATCTATTGGAAAATTATACTTTATTATCATGTGTACCTGGATACAGCTGGTCATATAGACACAGAACTGAGCACATTGGTGAATCTCTGGGAAAAAAACAAGCTAATTCGAAGATACAACTACCTCTCAGTATGAACGACACCGGAGCGCTGCATCAACACCCACACCTACTCCAGCTAGTGAGCCGGACTCTGGGACAATTTCGCAATACCAAGCCCAGCATTCATGAAAGTATTCAATGCCGCCATAGCAAAAGGCACCTCTTCTCTGCATGAATTCTGTATAAGACAATTACTGATTGACATCACTACCGTCAGAGGTTGATATTCTACTTTGGTGGGAAGCTCAAAAAAATATCGACCCACAGCTGTATCAATTGGCAAAAATTGTAAATATTGCAGCTGGAATTGAAGTTAGCATGGAACGGCTCTTCTCGGGGGTGCACTGCATATATTCGTCACTCAGAACAAACATGAAATTAAGTATATTGAATGATATATTACTTATTAGGTGCAATGATATATTTAAGGCAACCTGCAGCATAAATAGATCTAGAAGCGGTGAAAAACGTAAGTGCATTATTCCAATATCCAGAGAAAATTATATCAAACCCCTTTATCAAACTTTTTATGAATTAACATTAGAAAGATAAATATCTAATGATAATTATAATTAATTATAAATGTAAATTTTTCACAATCCGTTTAGCTATCTATGTATATGAATTAAAATTTTTATTTTATATCACCATCGCCAGTTTCTTTATACGAATCAAACAGAATTCCTGGCTTATCCTCTAGTGAAACATTGCACATGCACTGCATGCCAGTATTATTATTTGGATTTCGGTTCTGAGGTTTCATTACAAGTTTTGTTTCTATACAGTTTGGTTTCGTTACAGTTTGGTTACTGAGGTTTCGTTAAAAGGTTTTTTTCTATACCTAGTGTCTCTGTTACAGTTCTGTTATTGTGATCAAGTGTGTAGGTAGTTTCGTTACAGGTTTTGTTTCTGCTGGAACCATTCCGAGAAAATTGTTCCTAGTTTTGTTACAAAGGAGTATCGTTTCTCAGAATTTCGTTGCACATTTTGGTATAGCATGTAACGATACAGTTTTGCTTCGTTACTTACCTGTGGAGCAATAACGAAGCAGAAACGCGTTACAAATCCCTGAATTACTTAAAATAATTTTCTCCAAATATATAGGTCGAAGTTAAATACGAAAAATGTAAATTATGTTATAAAGTGTTTTCAGAATTCGCGACATGTAGACGAATTTTCAGGTTTTTTTTCAGAACTTTTAGATTTTTTGGAGTGTTGCAGTTTGTAGCCCATTCAATTCTAGTGAAGTAAAAAATTTGTCCTTTCATTGCACTTTTCTTTTTTCGTTGTGGAAACTCCAAACAAAATAAATACATGTTGCAATAAGCATGATCATCGATCAACGGAAGCTCTTTGATACTTTCCTTCGATTCCCGCCACAAGTTAGTAAGAGACAACCAAAAGAGCAGTATCTTTGGTGTAATAGTTTTGCTTTTGTTAATTGCCAAATTTTTCGGGATCTAACTACTCCATGCCAAAAATTATCGCTACCAAAGTATCGAGTACAAAATATCGTTATCGAAGGGCAAAAGTATCGATATGGCATCGTATCGTATCGAAATTCGTGTCCCTAGATGATGATAATTTCCGAATGGGACTTGATAATTGAAACAGAGTTAGCAGCCCATGGCAGGAAAAAAACGCAGTTGGTTCCACTGCATAGAAGTGGTTGTTGTGGGAACTCGCGCCTTAAACATTTCTTCCAAAGCGAATGCCCATCCTGAAACTGTACAAATATGTTGACTCTCACCTCGCATTACCCATCTTTTCCTTCCTTAAAGGAGGGGTTACATGACCTAGAAGGCCTCAATCTGGCCCAGTTTAAAAAAAACCTAACGAAATAGAAGCTGGCTCGGTTGTTTTTAACAGCCTTGATTGTATTTTGGTTACATTTCATTAGTTTTTTTACATAGCTTGCCAGTTTATACCAATGCGAAAATTGTACTGTTTGTGTAAAAGACAGCATAAAATACAAGAAAAAACGTTGTGTCATACGGGCATACCGTAGCAAAAATTTTCATCTGACATAATGTAGAAAAGCGAGTCTCCTATTGCTGAAACAGCTTCTTAAGGAACAAAGAAACGTTAAATTCCATTCGAATAATTATGCTCATATGCGCATACAAAAATTACAGCTTGGGTTTTGCTACTTAGTTGCATTTGCAACACTACGATGTCAATTTTCGCCGATTATCAGTTAATCCGTCGAATATTGCCGGTTTTACCTATTCACAATGTATTTTTTCCTAATTTAAAATTTCAGGAAAAAGCCGTCGTTGCAAACTCGGTACTTTAAACCGTAATGCCATTTGTTGGATGTTTTTAAAGACACCGTAGGAATAATTAAGAGTTGCATTTGTTGTTGTTTAGTTTCACGGTTGTATTCTTATGTACTTAATACATGACGTGTTAATCCCTCAGCAGCATTTTTTTCATAATTTTTGCCCGCTTCTTTGCATTGTTCGTTGTTTGGAGCTGTCATTTTCGAATAGGATAGCACCCCAATAATTGAATTGTATATTCCTTTCTAAACTTAAAATATATTCAGCTGCATTGAGGTTATTTTAGTATTATTACCTTTAAATCATTGCTTTGTATAAGTATACCATCAGCTGGCAACAAATCACCATATTTTATTTGTGCGATATCACCAACAACTATATCACCGACAGATATCTGACAAACTTCTCCATTCCGTATAACTGAGAATTTGTGCTCGCCTTCTATGCGATTTTGCAAGCCTCGAAACTGTCGTTCTTTGGAATAATCATTGAATGCTGTTACAAAGACTACGACAATAACCGAAATCAGTATGGCTAGTCCTTCTATCCATCCGTGGTGGTCCTCTTCTTCCTGCAGCACGGCTTCAATTAAAAAAACATTTGGGGTTAGATAAAAAATTTTTATTAATACATAAAAATTAATACAGCTATCTTTTCAAACACGAAATATCTTTTTTTCTAATAATGTACAGAAAAATTAAAGTTGAAAACAACCGAGTTCAAATTTAAGCCCGACGAAGTAATTGTCCACGTTGTAGACCATTAAACATAACTATCAACTATACTTACGTGCATCTTCATCAGCGGGTTTGTAAAATGATAAGCCGAGTGAAACAAGAGCAGCGACTTCCAATATAATAAGAGTAACATCTTGTAACGCTTCCCAGACTAAAGTTAAAAATGTTTTGGGTGCCTTCGGTGGTATAACGTTAGAACCAAATGTATCTCGTCTATGTTCAATATCAGATACCGAACCTTTTAAACCTTCAGGAATTCGAAATTAAATATATATATAACACATTCGTAATAGTTGGCACATAGCTTACCGTCATTTGCCGACGTATACAATTTCTCGCAAAGTTTAGTCACCCCACCGAATTCGGTTAGCTTAACTACACCTTCCCTGCCGCGATGCTCCATGAGCTCCCGTAACTGTTTAAGAGAAATTCCATATTGCGCCGGTCTTCCATCTATTGTGGCCATTGCCTTAAGTTCAATCTGAAACAAGATAGCAATAATATTCACAAGTTTTCTAAGCATTGCAGTTTCCCTTACTTTCCGAAACAACATTTCTTTATTATTGAACAAAAACAAAATAAAAAAAATAAATAAAAAAAAAATTAACTAAAACTTAGCTTGAATAAAGTAACTTAAGTGATAGAAAATTGCTTAGAAAATCAACCCTCTGGCTCGGGGCATTTCCTTGTAAACTGAAAATTTCCAAAAAATATAAAGTTTAGAATAAATGGAACTGATTTTTTATCTCTGAAGCAGATAAAAACAACAAGCACTGTTAGCATTACGTTATGTGAAGGCCCATTTCTATACCTAGTTTTGATAAGCTCACAAGCATTGTCCCACTCTACAAGTAAATTATGTCGGCATCCCTTTCTCGTCCTCTCTCTAGCTCATAGGCGTTTGACACTCACTCACATGTCAAACAAGCGTTTGACACTCACTCGGAGCTGGGTTGCTGGTCAGCTAACAATGAAGGGAGGCAAAGGCTTAGTGCAAAACTGGACTGAATTTTACTGCTGCTGTGTTAGTTAATTTCTTTTACTGAATTTAGTATCAAAACGTGTTTATAAATTTGGAAAATAACTAATAATAAGCCCTAACTGGATAAAACTAAACATATTTTGTATATTTAGGACCGTTTTCTCGACTGCGTGCTAAAAATTTATCTCTTCCTTAAACTAAATTTTGTTTTCTAGCACTACTAGCTTTTCCGTTGTTGTTGGGGTAACGACAAAAACACTCCCCGAAGGTTTTGGGGAGTGTTGTCGAACTACCAGTCCTTGGCCCGGTACGCTCCGGTGCTCCCTTGCGGTACTGCCCGACTGTCGTGGTAGCGATTTATGACCAGTGAAACCTTCTAGGTCATATCACTCCTCCTTCCGTAAGGAAGGATAAGATGGGTAATGAGAGGTGAGAGGCATCATATCCGTAGATCAACCATCGAGTTACACGTCATTACGCATATTAGTCGCCTCTTTTGACCGGTATGCCTACCTCGGGCATATTCTAAACCCCTAACCCGCAGGGGTCAAAAATTTTCCGTCGAAAAATTTAACAGGCAGGCAATACAACCTTTAAAATTTGTCGGTTCGAAAAACGCAAAACAGCTAATTGTCGATTAAAATTATTTCGGCTATAAATTTACACAACAAATTAATTAACAACTGCTATGAAAACCCGACATGCCTTTTATATTCATGCACTAGGAGAAGATTTTGAGGAAACCAGTGATCGCAGTATGGCCAAGAAGAATACAAACACGAATTTTAACATACTATGCTCGGTAAAAAATTGTCCAAAATCTCTTTAAAATTTTGTAAAGTATTCAACAGGACGTTGAGAAAATTAAGTAGCATTTAACTTGCCGACAAATTTATTCGCCTGTTGGCTAATCCTGCCTAAAACGGCCCTGAGAATAGTAAAATGTTCTTTTGGTAATTCTATACGACCATACTTAACTGCTAAAACACGTCCAAAAATATCGGTAAAGGTATCAAAAGACGCGTTTTGACCTCGGTATCAATAATCCGAAGGCGGAAAATAAATATTTTGTTTCAATGAACAGTTATTGCCAAAAAACCAAAAAATTACCCCGGTACGATCCCAAATAGGGGTTTGTGATCCATGGCATTTATGTGCAGAACACCTTTAGGCGTAGAGGACCTTCGGCCGCGCTTCAAAAAAATAACTCTTAGCCGGTCCAACAATCAACCGGCCAATATGTGTGATTACAACAACCACATGAAAATTAGAGAAAATTTTCCACTTTGATTGCAAATATCTTTTTACAGAAATACAAAATCGAGTTTCCGATTTCGGGTTATTGATGCCGAGGTCAAAACGCGTTTTTTGATAACTTTCCCGATATTTTTGGAAGTGTTTTACCAGTTACGTGCGGTCGTATAGAATTACCGTTGTTTTCGTTGTTAATAAAGTTATTTCCATCTAATTATATGATTAACTAATTAGAAAATATCTGGATTATTTGCAATAACTTTTCTTATGGTGATATTACTCAAAAAACCCTCTTTACCATGAAAAAACAGTTCAGTAACTGCGAACTTGTGAAGCCGCCTTCTGAGTTTATTGAGTTCATTTCGAATATCGAAAAAATTTGTTGCAGTTTGTTTAGTTATTATTTTTTAACGTAACCTCGAGCCAGCAAAACTTGCAAATTAAAGAAGAAAAGTCGCCAAAAAAAGTACAATGTAGTTTTGTTTAGTAATTCTTTTTTTTTTTTAATAAAAAGTTGGATTTCTTAATTTTATTTGTAAATATTGCATCAGTTATGTACATGGGTGATAATAGGCCTACAGGGAAACCGCACACCCAATAAAATTTAGAGAACGAGCCTACATTGCAGCCTCCTGGGTGGTGTGTGAAAGCAATGGTTAGCACCCAAGTGTCTAAAAGGGGTCTGATGAGAAGCGGGTGACTTCCTAACATGTAAAACCAAAGATATCAAAAAGTGGTACTTAAATAAGTAAAACTATTGCAGAAATAGTTATACTTGAAATTATGCGCCTTAAACAATAATTTGCGGCAACTAATTTCTCTTATTTATTTATTTATTTTATATGTTTCCATAGCACCGCCTCCTTTTTGTCTGCTTGCAATGAGTGCGACTCTGCGTTTAATCGGCTCTGAATGACAATCTCTTTACATGGTGGGCACAGCTGTGTACGAACAGCTGATACATATCTTACTTGTAGACCTTTACAATGCTCACAAGGCATATTAACTAAAGGCATAGTTTAGTACAAAAAAAAAATACTAAGCCGTGAGCAAATGAAGTTTCTTTGCACTCATTTCTAATCGCTTTTTAAAATTAACGGATAATAACCAAGCTCCCTTTTATGTATAGAAAAGTTTGAAAAGCACAATTATGAATTATTCAATTCATAATACAACCATTATGAAGAAATTTGGTGCAAGTTGAATTTAGATTTTAGGCAGCCGCCGTGGTGGGGCGGTAGTGTAGCTGGCCAACCACGCCGAAGGTCCAAGGTTCGAGTCCTGGAACAGGTAATATGAAAAGTGGTTTGAGAAAAGTTTTTCAAAACGGGGTTGCCCCTTGGCAATAGTTTGGCAAACTCTCGGCCATGGAAGACTTCTCAACAAAAACTTCATCTGCTTTGCAGAAGCCGTTCGGAGTCGGTAAAAAATTTAGGTCTCACCAGTTTGTAGAAAAAAATAAAAGCAGCACACTACAAATTGGTTTAAGGTATGTAGGTCGAGCCAAATATTTATTTATTTTGATTTAGAATTTCAGAAATTTTTTAATACGGGCATGACACTGCACACTTTTTATGTAGTAAATTTAACAAACATTATTCATCGTAAAGCAAAAACCGTTTAGGATATCATAACATTCGGCACACTTACTCTGTGTAAAATGGACTAAATCACCTAAGCCCACTTTTATATAAAAGATTTGTAAAAGGGTGATAGACGAACACAACAGGAGAAAAATACCTTAATTTCAATTCTATCCACACCCAAACAATTATCGTACGAAAAAATTTTAAAATTATCTGCTCTTCCTGAAGTTTTTCAGCTTAGTAATTGCATCTTTCTCATGTTTAGTCGGGATTCCAGCTTTCTTCCAAAAAAATAACACTTCTCGTATGACGAGTTAAACTCATTATCTTACAGTTAATTTCACAGCACGTAAATTATAAAATAAAACGCACAAAACTTCACGATTTGAGGTTAGTATACAACCGGTGATCTAGTGAATGGTATATGTTCCTTGGTCCCGCTTTGTACACCTGATGTGGATACCATTTCCGAGTCCAAAAGGAAAATAATAGTAAACAAAATATATTAAAAACTTTAATTATTAAATTTCTGCTATCTCAATATTTGGAATAGAAATGGGCGTTTTTAGAAAATATGAGATACGAATATAATTTCAATTATTATTTAATATTTTGAAAATAAAAACTACAGCTAAATTGTACCAATAAGTGCATATTAATATAATGTTCTTTTCGGGATCATTTTTCGATTTTTTCAGGACCTTTTATGAATAGTTTTACGGGTTATATCGGGGCCATTTCGTGTTTTTTCGGGATGGGTAAAAGCTCGAGAAACGTAGCTTACGTTCTATACCTACACAAAGATAAATAGTAAATTTACTACGGAATTAAAAGACAGGAATGAAAACTAAAAAACTGTCACTTTTCGTGTCATTAAAATAATTATAAATTATACAATAAGTATATCTAGCCACAACCGCCGGAAGGGCTTATCGCCAAATAAATATTGCTTTAGCTGTAACATTTTAAGGGTTCCTCATAGGGCTTTGAAATTTAGACAGCTGATGCATATGGCTGTTGACTCCTATCATAATTGGAGAATCCAAGCATTGTGCCGCTTTAACTCAAGGTTTTCTCGAAAACGGTGCCATTATATAGCGGCCATCCCAAAGCGATAGAGTCGGTTGTCAAAAACATTGTAATGTAAAAGTAAACACCTTGAAATAGTTTCACAAATCAAACCACTTAGACATTTCAATGTGTTGAAAACAATTATTTACAAAGTTTAAATTCACAAAAAATAATAAATTTCTAATTGGCGTCAACTGGCAAAGGATAGAGTCAGGTGGCTCGTCTGAAGGTCAAAATCGTGTAGACGGTTAAACAAACAGCTTTAAAGGGCAATAGTAAACTTTATTTTGCGGCCGGCTTTTCGATCAAAATAGTTTAGACGGTTAAATAAACAGTTATTAAGAGCTGTTGACCTATATGTATGTGTATGTAAGTTTACAAAAAAGCAGTGCCGCTCATGGCGGGGACAATAGTAAACTTTTTTTGCGGCCGTAATATAGCGGCCGGCTTTTCGATCAAACCAAACCTTAAGTCCTTTTGGTGGTTACAGCGGAAGAAGAACGAATGAAATATTACATAGGTGAGTTAACGTAATTTAATAAAAAGTCCCTGAGTGAGAGAGCTTAGCTCGTTGTGAGCATTCTTGACCTCAGAAAATGTATAACTAACTACTAAAATATATAATTGAACCGTCAATTTTGAAAACGGCACAGCTCGGAATTTTTCCGAATATGCGTTATTTTTGGTTTTATGTGTTTCAAACTTTTTCCTAGGTCTATTTTACTCAAAAAAAAAACTACTTTATATTAGTTACATTAGGTTGAGTTGCAAAACAATTCCGCAAAGGGCACATTTCTGAAGGTTTAGCAGTCGTCAAAAGGAAAATTCGACAATATATTAACCGTATGTAGAATCTAGGACACAAAAAATTTCAACTGCTATAATATTATTGCCCTAACGAAATGGCCTGGAGTGGCCAAGTGTTTGGAACAGTCTCGATCGAGCTCTTAGTGCGGACGGTAGGTTTTTGATTTATTCCTCTTAACGTTTTAAGCGTCGTAATCTAAACAACAAAAAGTAACATAGTGACAAGCAATTCATTATCAGAGTGTGGCCCCCGGGGCCTCTAACTTCGGAAAAATAGGTACTTTTTGTTAGCTACCAGTCCCCATAAAAAGAAAAAACGGAAATCCTATGCGGAACTTCCAACACACCAAGTCTATCCAAACCTTCGAAAATAAGCATATCTCACAATTTTCATGCTTCGCGGTGGAAAGTCCTTTACAATTAATACGCAAAGAAATTATCAGTGTGTCAGAATTAAGAGACGGCAGTCTTTTGCAAACAACTTGTCTACGTGAAATACCAGGACAACTTGAAACACGACTCAGACGAGGAAATTGTTAAAAACTTAGAATCACAAGGCATAGTATCAATTCATAAATTAAAAAAAAAAACCCATAGACAATGTTTGAAGGAAAGCGAAGCCATTTCACTAAACTTTGATTTCTACATGTTACCTGAGACACCCAATGTTTCAATGTTTGACCCGTCGACTATAGCTAGATGCATATCATCAGCAAACTATTTGGGAATTCAGTTAGCAGCCTTAAGAAGCCCACCACCCTGGAGACATCTGCACAGCCTTAAATATTCGAAAGGAAACCACCGCAAAAGTGTAACCAAACCAGTGATATACCAGCAATTTTTCAATGAGACCGCAACTGACCTACAGTATAATGACTGGAAACTCATCTGCATCGATACGTTCGCAGTCGTTGACTCAAACTTTGAAACCATCTCCACAGGTAGCCTTGCTAGACATACACAGCCGAAAGAGTATCACTCCTAAAGGTAACAGAGTATCAATCAGAACCAGTGTATCATTACTCAGAATGCGTTTCACTTTCAATGCATTTCTATGCATATACAAATATTGACCCAAATAAATTATGTTGAACCCAACGGGAGTTCAACAACATATATACACGCCACGTATCTGCTTACATTTGTCACCCAATTACTCAACCCGTCACATTGACCAACACACGTAGTAAGAAATTGTATAAAAGAGAAAGCTTTTCAATAAAGAATTATTATTGACTTTACGCTAACCATCGGCGTACATTCAATAAAAACCAATATATTACATGGCGATCCTGCCAGTGTCGTAACTAAGCGAAAAAATTTGGAATAAAAAAATTGCAAAACCGGTTAAAAGACAGAGATCCAAATGGCGTAGTATTTTTTACAACAGAGGGTGCACGAGAACAACGGCAGGCGAAACTCTGAAATCTAGATCCTGCCATATACAATCCTGCCAACGACTGGCAATTTTGGTTTTGGTATTCAAGACCACATCGATTTGGGTGCCAAATACGATCCTGTCATTAGTAACATTTAGAATGGTAACATAAATATACCATCGGCAGATAGTTCAGCACCACGCTACAAATATATTTAATTGTCACGCGAAGCCAGCGGCAGCGTAGTAAATTTTGTCACGCGAAGCAAGCGGCAGCGAAGTAAAGCATGGCATACTAACCAAAGACGAACTTATTACAACCAACACATCGTGAGGGACAGCAAAGAACAACAACAACATAAGCAGAGTGAAACAGCGGCAGAGGCAGAAGAGTAAATGCAATGGTAGAAACAGCAAAAATTGGTAACTAATACTACATCTACACTGTATCAAACTTGGCGAATTGGAATGAGTCATTTCGAACCCGTTTACATTGGTAAATTTGCATTGGGCTGCACCTCACCTGCAAAAATTCTCCACCTGGACAAAAACCGAAAGAAAATACACTACCGTAATGTATTAAACAAATTTAAGTATTTCTTTAGCATAAATTGGGCAGCTTAGCGAAGAGCGGAAATATTAATTTTCGCTTAGCGATTTTGCTATAATAAAAAAAAAAAAAAAATAATAATCAAAAAGAAAAAACGGGCAGGTAGACAATTTAGAGGAAAAAAAAGAAATATCCGAAACCTTCAGGCTACTAAATTTAAGTACAAATACAGAAGATAGACTGAAATTAAAAGAAAAAATTAATGAATTAAGATATAGAAAATAAAAGAACAAAAGTTTTTATTATTACCGAGTAAATTGGAATGCCGAAATATATTTTCTTAATTTTGCTGAAAAATCCCCTTAAATGAAAAACAAAAAAAGGCAACTTTAAATTATAATAAAATAAAGAAACTAGTTAATCCTCTTTAAAGATAGTTAAGAAAGAAAGCCCATTCCCCAAAATGGATAGCGCATTGCCCGACGACCTTGACTACGAGGCAATCAACCGTGCTGTTGATAACTTAGAGTGTGAAAGCACACTCGAGGCACGCACCGAGACTCGTGAGTCACGCCCTCGCGAGAGTAGAAGAGCAATTAAAAATAAAATTCGTTGTATGAACCTAATCTCTAGATTCATCGGAATAGACAGAGTGACTACAATTGAGGATTACTATAATCAGGAAACCTTAGGGCTGGTTTCACCAACGCGACTAAGACTAAAACTAAGTCGTGACTTAAGTTAGCACAGATTCGAGACTAACTTAATTTTGGGTTTCACCTACTGAGCGACTTAAATAATTTTGAACACAGCAACCCGATCAGCTGTTTTATGCATAGTAGTATTTTTTCATACCAGACAACTCTGCGCATCCCAAAACCCCAGTGTGAAATGGGCATGTATGGCCATTCACGAAGAAATGTATTGATCTTACACCCATTTCTCTTTAGTTCGAAGGTACTAAAATTAGAGCTTAATTGAAAACGATAGTTTCGTAATGGTTGTATGCTAGAATACAAGCGTTCACATGCATCCACGCATACGCCGTTAAAGTAATGCTTGACGAATTTTCCGGCTGGGACATTGTACAAAACAAATTAGGAGCATTACTGACATTTAGGTTTTAAACGACAGCAACACTGACTTAGTCGAGAATAAGTCAGCTGACTAAGTTGTGACTTAGTTAAGTAAGATGCCGAAACTGAAAAAGTGAAAAACTCGACTTAACTTAGGTAAGTCGAGCTGGTGAAACCGGCCCTTAGAGTCGGAAACTGTCGCCATGATTCGAGCGTGCGAACGCCTGGGCACAATGTAAATAAATTAAAATGAATCAATGGCAAGAAACATATTACACATTATCGAAGAAAAAAAAAATAATAATAAATATAAAAGCTACTAAATCATACCACAATGGGTAAAAGTACATTAAAGATTGAGATTTATTTATTTCTCATCTCCTTTTCCATTCAACTCAATATTAAGCCATGCTCTTTAGAAAGCACTAATTATTTGGAAAAGGACAAGAACAAAACCAGAAGCCAATTTTCGCCTTATTTAAGAACATTTTTAAATTTGGTGGAAAAATTTAATGAAATAAAAACAAGAAAAAAGGAAACAGTTGTCAAACACTTGACAATAACAGTAAATTCACTTAACAGTTTAGACCAAAAAGAGGCAAAACAAATGTTTCCTTTAGACAGACTAGTACACCCGTTATTCAAAGAAATGGCAACTTCTGTTGAGAAATATTTTCATAGTAATTTCAACAAATTTTTGTTGAAAAATAGAAATAAAGTAAAAACAGAGACTTCTTTCCGTTTTTTTCAAAAATGAAAAACAAAAAGGCAACATCAATATCACCAGAGTTCGATGGCAAACACAGAAACTTATCCCCTTTTCCGGATGCCTTTAATATATCCGACCAAATCAAAGACAGTCACGAGGTTACCCCGATATTCAGAAATGCCTCTAAAAGCATGCAAATAACGAAAAGTCCAGTACTAAAACTAAATAAAAAACATATATTAATAATATAAAAAGTCACAAAGAGAACCATAAAATAAAAATGTGACGCGCTATATAAATGTGAAATAAAAGGACTAGTCTAGCTCGTTTTCGAAAGAAAATTTGTAGCATGAAAAACCCATTGTTGAGGATAAGATTGACTTAGGACAATACTTTACCAGGCTGAAATAAGCCGGCAATTCGGGAAAAAGGAATAATACAGTCGTCCTTAGGGACAAATTGTTTAAAAAATAATTATACTCGAGTATGCACATTTATAAAATAAAAAATAGGTACCCAAGTTCTAAAAAAAAATTTTATATCGCAATAACTCTGCAGGTTATGCATGTGACGGAAAATAAAACAATTTAAAAATATACGATGATCCTATTTTTGGTGGCCGCCCAGGAATCATCGAATAACTAATAAAATAAAATACGAGTATTGGACATGCATGACATATTATCTGCCTTACGAATCCCTACAAAGAAATTTTAATTAACCCATTAATTGACCCATAATACAATTATAAAGCTTAACATATAAGAAGAAAATTTAATTAACCCATAATACATATATGAAGTTTAGTATGTAAAAAGAAAATTTAATTATGAAGCTTAAGATAAGGAAATTAAATATAGGTCCAAATAACGCAAAATACAGAATACAGTAAGGAATGAAACATAAGAGATTTAGGGCCGGTTTCACCAGCGCGACTAAGACTAAAACTAAGTCGTGACTTAAGTTAGCACAGATTCGAGACTAACTTAATTTTGGGTTTCACCAACTGAGAGACTTAAATAATTTTGAACACAACAACCCGATCAGCTGTTTTATGCATAGTAGTATTTTTTCATACCAGACAACTCTGCGCATCCCAATACCCCAGTGCGAAATGGGCACGTATGGCCAGACACGAAGGAATGTATTGATCTTACACCCATTTCTCTTTAGTTGGAAGGTACTAAAATTAGCTTTTAATTGAAAACTATAGTTTCGTAATGGTTGCATGCTTGAAAACAAGCGCTTACATGCATCTACACTTACCCCGTTAAAGTCAAGCATGATGAAGTTTCCGACTGGGACGTTGCACAAAACAAATTAGCAACATTACTGACATTATGGCTTCGAACCACAGCAACACTGCTTAGTCGAGAATAAGTCAGCTGGCAAGTTGACTAAGTTGTGACTTAGCTAAGTTAGGTGGTGAAACTGAAAAAGTGAAAATCGCGACTTAACTAAGTTAAGTCGAGTTGGTGAAACCGGGCCTTAGTGTTAGTTAGAGAAGAAGCCTCCAATAAGCTAGATAATAAATATAGGGGACACTATAAGGTTAAAAGTATTGATAAAAAAAATAATTTTACTTTAATACCACATAGCATAGGAAATAGCAATAAAAACAACAAAAATTAAAAAATTATAATTCATAAGAATAGACTTAAAACAGTAGAGAACCTTTAGCACTGCACTTTATTCATAATAATTTAGTAATAACAAAAAGAAAAATAAGCACTCCACTTTGCTCATAATAATAAACAGGCACACGAACCAAAGAAAACAAAAACAACATGTTATGTTCGAAAAAAAAAAGAGAAGTCAGCACAATAAATAAACATGGGAAACAAATGTAAACAGATAAAAAACCTCACTTTCAATGCATTTCTATGCATATACAAATATTGACCCAAATAAATTATGTTGAACCCAACTAGAGTTCAACAACATATATACACGCCGCGTATCTGCTTACATTTGTCACCCAATTACTCAACCCGTCATATTGACCAACACACGGATCGATCAGCATGACTGATCGACAGTATCGGTTTATCAAAGTGAACTACCAACTTATTGCTGACGTTGCATGCAATGTAAATACTTTTAGTTTGTAAGTATTAGTGTAATTATGTATACGTATGTAAAGTAAGAAATTGTATAAAAGAGAAAGCTTTTCAATAAAGAATTATTATTGACTTTACGCTAACCATCGGCGTACATTCAATAACAACCACTATATTACACCAGCGGCAAATTTATAATCTGTGCAAAGGATCATGTGGATTCCTGGCCATCTGAATATCAAAGGCAACTTAGCGGCCGACCTACGGGCCAAACTCGCCACAATTGAACGACATTGTCCGTTTGGCCTCTCACTCAAAGACAATAAGGCCTCAACCGCCTCAAAGCCGCACACCGGACATTGGGTGCAACAATTTGAAAACAATCGAAACACATAGCCATATCCTCAAATAAAAAAGTCGACCGATAGGCCCTCACTGTAACTTGACCCAACTGTCCGTAATCCATCTGCTCGACGAATGCCAACAATTTACCAACATCAGAGAAACCATATTCGGAGACTGCACACCATCAGATTGCTTAAAAAGGGAGTATACAAAAAATTATCCAAATATTTAGAATTCACAAATCTAAATAAGCTAATTTAGACCTAAGCCTATTCCTACTACTGATGGAGAAGAGTCCATACAACCAGTATGACTACTTCCTGGCTACTGGGTCCATAGAGCTTGCCCCAAGGCCGGTATTTTATAAAAATACCATTTTAGGTCAACTACAACTATAGAAACGCAAGAACCTGAGAGTCAAGCCGAAGGTCCCAGCTACTAGCGGTCCTAAATTAATGTAAAAATACTGAACAATACAGCATATAATGAAGTTACCATCCAAACATGTTTGCTCTAGATTGTAACTCAATAACGTTTCGATAAATATTATACTTAATTCGAAAATAATTAGTTTTTTTCTCTCCTGTAAAGTTTGAATTCTCCAAGTTGAACGCTTTTCGAAATTGTAGATTTAGTTAAGCTTAGCTGACATCGTATTTGTATTTACTATTTGTATTTGTATTTATTGAACAATTTTCCTAGCACAACAATTTGACAAAAATTATTTGATAGTGCTAGTCAGGAATAACATTAAATAAGATTTATATTTTAAGTATATAATTAATTTTATGACATGACATTTTATGAATATTTTAAATCAGTGAAAGAAAAGAAAAATGGAGGGTAGTCTAGCATTACTCAGAATGCATTTCACTTTCAATGCATTTCTATGCATATACAAATATTGACCCAAATTAATTATGTTGAACCCAACGGGAGTTCAACAACATATATACACGCCACGTATCTGCTTACATTTGTCACCCAATTACTCAACCCGTCACACTGACCAACACACGTATCGATCAGCATGACTGATCGACAGTATCGGTTTGTCAATGTGAACTACCAGCTTATTGCTGACTTTGCATAACATGTAAACACTTGTAGCTTGTAAGTATTAGTGTAAATTAGTGTAAGAAATTTTGTATAAAAAGAAAAGAATTTCCAATAAAGAATCAATTCTTGTCACACGCTTAACTTGAGCGCTTCAAACACTTCATGGCTATCCTGCCAGTTTTCTAATCAACAGACTGCTATTTTCAAAGTGCTGAGAACAGCAGTGTAATTCTAATCAGCAGACTACTATTTTCAGGGTGCTGAGAACAGCACTGTAATTAAATTGTTTGTATTCATTCAAACTCACTTCGCTAACCATCAGCGAACATTTAATAAAAACCAATATATTACATGGCGATCCTTACAAGGAAAAGATTGTCATTACAAATGATCAAAATCGTTTGAAGTGTCATTTGAAATTGATGCTAATGGAATTTTACAAGTTAGTGCCGAAGACAAGGGAACTGGCAGCATAACTGGCAGCAAGACTGGCGGCGATTTAAGTAAATTTAGAATAGAATTTAGAAACCAGGGGCAAAATTTTCATTTTGCTCAGGGAAAATATTAAAAAAAAAAAAACAAAAAAAAGGGCTTATAAAATATAAAATGCTCAAACAGGTTAGAGAAAAGAAATAGCCGAAACTTTTAGGCTACTTAACCTGATAACAAATACGGTTGATAGATTAAGATTAAAAGAAAAAGTTACCATGTTAAGAAATAAAAAATAGAAAAAAATAATTTTTTTTGCGGAAAATAAGAAATCTTGTTAATAAACACGGCGGCCGCCGTGGTGTGGAGGTAGTGTTGCCGGCCTACCACACCGAAGGTCCATGGTTCGAGCCCTGGTACAGGTAACATCAAAAGTGATTTGAAAAAAGTTTTTCAAAACGGGGTCGCCCCTCGGCAGTGGTTTGGCAAACTCTCCGAGTGTATTTCTGCCATGAGAGGCTTCTCAGCAAAAATTCGTCTCCTTTGTAGATGCCGTTCGGAGTCGGCAAAAAACTGTAGGTCCCACCAATTTGTAGGGAAAATTCAAATCGGCACACCACAAATTGGAAGAGAAGCTTGGCGCAAAAATCTCTATTGTATATCGCGCCATAAAGAGAAAGAGTAAATTCTTCTTCTTTAAATGGTCATCTAACCGCCTGGGCGATTTTGACCGTCCAACATAGCTCGCCAGTCGTTTCTTCGTTGCGCCAACTGGCGCCAATTGGAAACACCGCGGGATCGCAAATCGGTCTCCACTTGGTCCTTCCAAAAGGGGTTCTCATATCCGAGGCTTTGTTGTTGAATTTCATTGGAACGTTGTTTTATGTGGTGGGTCCCAAACCCAACGCACAACCCGTTTCACAGGAGGTTGAATTCTATTACACGTTTGTGTAGCGAGCCGCTTGATCCAAGACAGACGCCCGCTTGCAGCCGCACCACATGGTGATCAGAAGCTGCTGTTTGAACCCCCCAGCAAGCCCTTAAACCGATTATGTCGGAGTGGCCTTACCAGGTTGTCGCCTTTTCACGTTTAGCTCACCACCAAACGGGTGTTCGGTGGTTACCCAGAGGATACTTGGGCGCAAATACCGGAAGTAGTGAGCTGCTTGAACCGCATGCAAAAGAATCGCTCTGGCCATTCCCAGGTGAATGGCGATCAGAAACTTTCTCCACTTGCGTGGACTTCTGCACACGGCCCCACCCTCCAATTGAGTAAAATGGAATGTAAATAATGTAAAAATACTATAACATTCAAAATTTTTTTTTCTAAAAATGGCATGGTGGAAAATTGCACTAAACGGTAGCTTAATAGGAATAGCAGGATACGAAGTAGGTAAGGAAAATTCTGCAGAGAAAAATTATGAAAATAAACTGGTTAGATACGAACCACACCCTAACATAGAAAATAAGGAAGAATTTTCAGACAAATGGTTAACTATCTTTAAAGGCGTAATTACACTTTTAATTGTCGCAATTGCAATTTTAATAAAAAACTATATAAAGAATAAATTTAGACAATTAAATAATGTACAACAACGCGTCTAATCAAAAACTCAATATACCAAGAAATGAATCAATGGCAGGAAATATACGACACGTTATATGAAGAAAAAGCAAAAGCTAGTAAGTCGTGCAAATGCATAAATAAAAGTACTCCTATTACAACAGAAACAATAGTAAAGCATTTGAACATAATTCTAGAAGCTCTAAATAGCATAGGACAGGTGAATAAATCAGTAAATAACACACTTACCAAAGAACACCAAAGAGAAGCCTACCAATTTTTCACCGCCGTACGAGATAAACTGGTATCTTCTTTAGCTAGACACAGTATAGAATTCAACGTACCAATCACAGTAGAGGAAAAAATTCAAGTCGATTTCAATTTACTTTTACCAGAACGTGCCCAGAGCCCGACCCCATCACATTCTCAGAGCCAGACTCCAGCAGTAGGAGAAAGTAAACCAAATTTACAACCAATAGATATCCCAAACATAAACGTCACAATGGTACAAACGGTAGTTGAATTTATTAAAACTGCTTCATCAGTTCTACCAGAGTTTGATCGTAAGCCGGAAAACTTACACGTTTCCTAGACGCCCTTGATATACTTGATCAAATCAAGGAAAATCACGAAGCCTTAGCGATAACAATGATAAAAACCAAGCTAAAAGGCACGACAAGTAACTTTATCAATAACGAAAGCACAATAAGTAACTTTATCAGTAACGAAAGCACAATAGAACAGATAAAAACAAAATTAAAAACTGCAATAAAGGGTGAATCACTAGAAGTTTTAAAAACTGTAAAACTGCTAATCAATACACAGCGGAAATAGGAAAAATTACCAGGTCATTAGAAGGAGCGTATATCTCGGATGGACTCAACCCGGACTTAGCAACGAGATATTCAACACAAGCAGCAGTAAAAGCTATGTGTAAAAACTGCTCCAATGACAAGGTCAAAATGATCATGCAAGCGGGAACGTTCACAACAATGAACGATGCAATCTCCAAATTTACCAACAGCTGTACCGAAATAACGGGCAGCTCAAACACAACTTTGAATGTAGGACAGCAGAGTCAGTACCGGAGTAATTTCCGTGGAGGTTACCGAAGTAACAACTATGGGAGTAACCAGGGCAGGAGATTTAGACCTCAACCAAGATACAACAAGGCATAATAATAATAATACCCAGAGAGGATCACAAACCCGAAACGGCAACAGACCTTATAACCACACCCGTAACGTGCGCAGCTGCACCCAGACGGAAAACCAGGAAACTCCACTTCAAGATCAGTAGATAGGAAAATATGCGTACTAAATCTTCATCTAAACAGCTACGAGGACATCATTAAATAATTAGATTTCAAATTTTTTACTTGATACAGGAGCAGACATCTCGATTATTAAAAAGCATCAAATTGGTAATAATCACAAAATAAATACAGAGCAAATTACGGACTTAAAGGGCATTGGTCAGGGTATAACCAGCACATTAGGCACAGTTACAGCAGATTTAAAAGGTGATGACCTTCTAATTTACCATAAATTCCACGTCGTAGGACTAGATTTCATAAAGAAGTACAATTGTATTTTAGACTATGGAAAAACAGAGGATAAATTAATCTTAAGACCATATGATTATCCCCAAACAATAACAATGCATCTAACAAATTATCTGTCTGCCAATACAATTACGATCCCTGCTAGGTCCGAAGTCATTAGACAAATTAAAGTAAACACCAATAACAAAAACATCTTCATACCGCACCAACAATTGAAGGCATTTTCATAGCAAACACAATTACAAACAAGGATCAGACTTTCGTTAGAATTATCAACACAACACATAAAAACACAACTATTCAAACTTACAAGATTAATTCTGAAAATCTAGACGACTCCGCACTAATTAAAGCAGAAACACACAGTAAAAAGTGCAACAATACAGAAAAATTAAAAAGATTAACCAAAAATTTTCCAAAATTTGTCAATTCTCAATTAACAACGCTATGCACAGAATTCATAGACATATTTGCACTAGAAACAGAACCAATTTCTTCTAATAACTTTTACAAACAAAAATTATACATGAAGGAGGACACTCCTGTTTACATAAAAAATTATAGATTACCTCAAACACAAAAAGGAGAAATAAGCAAACAAGTAAATAAGTTAATCGAAGATGATATAATAGAACCTTCTATTTCAGAGTATAATACCCCAATTTTACTAGTCCCTAAAAAATCACTCCCAGGCAAAACAGAAAAAAGATGGAGATTAGTGGTAGACTACAGACAAGTAAACAAAAAGCTAGCAGCAGACAAATTCCCACTTCCAAGAATTGACGATATTTTAGATCAACTTGGAAGAGCAAAATATTTTTCATGCCTAGACCTTATGTCAGGTTTTCATCAAATTGAATTACACACAGACTCCAGGGATATAACCTCATTCACAGCCGAAAACGGCACATATAGATTAAAAAGACTACCCTACGGATTAAAATTCATTCCAAAGAATGATGACACTAGCATTCGCAGGCCTCAAACCATCTCAAGCATTTCTCTACATGGCTGATTTAGTTGTATTAGGTTGTTCTGAAAATCACATGATAAAAAATTTAAGAGACGTATTCTCCACTTGCAGAAAATATAACCTAAAATTACATCCAGATAAATGCCTATTTTTCAGCCAAGAAGTAACCTACTTAGGACATAAATGTACAAGCAAGGGAATATTACCCGATCCAGGCAAATTTGAAACCGTTCAAAATTATCCAACACCAAAAACAGCCGATGAAGTTAAAAGATTCGTAGCTTTCTGCAACTATTATTATTATATTATTTGTACCGAATTTTGCAGAACATTCAAAAAAGTTAACTAGGCTATGCAAAAAGAATGTTGCCTTCAAATGGACAAAAGAATGTCAAAAAGCTTTTGTCTACTTAAAGGAAGCATTAATTAGTCCAAAACCCTTGCACTACCCAGATTTCGATAAAGAATTCTGCATAACAACAGACGCTAAAGGATACGCTTGTGGAGCAGTCCTTAGCCAAGAACATGATAGCAAACAGTTACCAATTGCAAAAAGAATGTTGCCTTCAAATGGACAAAAGAATGTCAAAAAGCTTTTGTCTACTTAAAGGAAGCATTAATTAGTCCAAAACCCTTGCACTACCCAGATTTCGATAAAGAATTCTGCATAACAACAGACGCTAGTGGATACGCTTGTGGAGCAGTCCTTAGCCAAGAACATGATAGCAAACAGTTACCAATTGCTTACGCTTCAAGGTCCTTTACAAAAGCCGAAACCAACAAAGCCACAATAGAAAAAGAATTGGCGGCAATCCATTGGGCCATAACCTTTTTCAGACCATATGTCTATGGCAGAAAATTCCTAGTTAAAACCGACCATCGTCCTTTAACATACCTATTTTCAATGAAAAGTCCTTCATCTAAGCTGACACGAGTAATACTCGATTTAGAAGAGTACGATTTTGAAGTGGAGTACATAGCCGGAAAGGAAAATCATATAGCGGATGCATTATCCCGCATAACAATAACAAACTTAAAAGATATGTCAGTGGAAGCAAGTAAAATATTAAAAATAACAACAAGATCAGCAGCAAAAAATATCAGCAAAAGTAATGTTGAAAATAAAGAAAGTCACAAAGAGAACCCCAAAATTTACGAAGCGCTAAATAAATTTGAAGTAAAGAGACATGTCCAGCTCGTTTTCACTCCTCCGAAATGTTATTTCAAAAAAGGAAAGAAAATTTGTAGCAATTTAGATACAAGCAACCTAATTGTTGAGGATAAGATTGACTTAGGACAATTCTTTACCAGGCTTGAAAAAGAAGCCGGCAATTTAGGACTTGTACAAGTACAGTTGTCCTTAGGGGACAAATTGCTTAAAAAGAATTATACTGCAGTAGGCAAATTTATAGAAATGGGTAATAAAGTTCTCAAAAAGTTAACAATCGCTCTAACCCCAGAGGTTATATACGTGACAAATCCCGGGAAAATTAAGGAAATTCTGCATAAATATCATGACGATCCGATTAGTGGTGGCCACCCAGGAATAAATCGCATGACAGATAAAATCAAGCAGAAATATAGCTGGCTGAATATGAAAAATGACGTAAGAAAATACGTAAAGAACTGCATCCACTGTAAGAAAAATAAAATTACCAAGCATCTAAAAGAACCAATGACAATAACGGAGACACCTCCGAAGGCATTCGATATTGTACAAATCGATACAGTAGGCCCATTACCGAAGTCGATAAACGGAAACGAATATGCAGTTACCATTATATGCAATCTAACCAAATATTTGGTAGCTATCCCAGTTCCAAGCAAACACGCAATAACAGTCGCTAAAGCCGTGTTCGAACATTTCATATTGATTTACGGACAAATGAAAACGATCTTAACGGACATGGGCACAGAATATCAAAATAGCTTATTCAAAGAACTGTGTAAATTGTGGAAAATTGAACATAAAGCTTCAACACCGTACCATCATCAAACTCTGGGCACTGTAGAACGCAGTCACCGGACATTCAACGAGTACATACGTTCATACATATCCAGTGACAAAGACGATTGGGATGAATACCTCAAATATTTCGCGTATTGTTACAATACGACGCCATCCACCACACATAAATATTGCCCTTTTGAACTCATATTTGAAAAAAACCAACCAAATTACGAATTTTTAAAAGAAAATATAATCAGCCCATTATACAATCACGAAGCTTACTACAAAGAGGTAAAATATAGACTCCAAATAGCCGAGCAAAGAGCTAGGAAATTAGTCCAAGAGGCTAAAGAAAAACAAAAAACGAATTATGATAAGAATAGCTATAGTGAGGAAATTAACATAGGAGATTTAGTATTAGTTAGAGAAGAGGCCTCCCATAAGCTAGAAAATAGATATAATGGACAATATAGAGTTAAAAATATTGATAAGAACAACAATTTTACTTTAATTCCACATAGCATAGGAAATCGCAATAAAAACAAAAAAGAAATCATAATTCATAAGAATAGACTTAAAACAGTAAAACACCACTCACCACCAGCAATCAAGTTTACTCACTTTAATAAACAGGCACAAGCCAAAGAAAATAAAAACCACATATTATGTTCAAAATACAACTATACACTAAATAAATAAATGTAAACAACTGAAAATAAAAAGAAAAAAAAAAAATATATATATATAAATGCAATAATGACAAACGAGAAACAAATGCAAACAAGTGAAGAAAAAAAAAAGTCTTATGCAATAATGGCAATAAGAGCCGAAAAACAATTAAAATTTTGTAAACGCAAACAAACCCTAAGTGGGTCAATAAGTCGCTTTAATAGTCGTATACAATTGCCTTCAAGTGTATACGACTATTCATAAGGCGGATGGTGTAGCATTACTCAGAATGCTTTTCACTGTCAATGCACTTCAAATATTGACCCACTTAAATTACGTTGAACCCACGGGAGTTCAACAGCATATACCAACTGACACCTATCAAATTGTCAACCCATTACTCAATGCGTCGCTTTGAGCAACACACGTATCGATCAGCACGACTGATCGACACTATCGGTTGGTCAACGTGAACTACCAAATTATTTGCTGACGTTGCACACAATGCAAATACTTTTAGTGTCTAAGTATTAGTGTAAGTTTGTATACGTAAGTTAAGCTAGAAATGTATAAAAGAGAAAGCTTTTGAATAAAGAACGATTAATTCAACGATATACTTCTGCGTACCTCATTTGAAGACTTTACAGTGGTACTAAACAAACTTTGAAAATTTTGTTCAAGAAAAATTGCAGATATACCTTAAATACAACAGATTCGAGCTTAGTTAAAAGTATCGTCGACATCTTAGAGTCGTTTTCCAATTCAAAAAAACAATTGCCATTCTAACTGACGACGAAAGTTTCAAAGTCGTTCAAGACGTATACTCTAAATATTTTAGCAACAGTAGGTTGAGATTAATACGATGCGTCATACTTGTGACAGATGTAGTAAGACCCGAGGAACAAGAGGAAATCATCCGAAACTATTACAAAAAATCCAATCATAGAGGTGTGAACGAAACACTTGGCCATCTAAAAAAAGGTATTTTTTCCCAAAAATGAAAGATGTAGTAACTAAAGTGTTACAAAATTTCGAAATATGTATGACACTTAAGTACGACAGGAACAACAGACCCATAAAATTCGAATTGAGCGAAACTCCAAAAAAAAAGCAATGGAAGTAGTACACATTGACGTTTACGCAATTCATAAAGAAAATTTTTTAACAATCATAGATTAATTCAGTAAATTCTCAAGTGCTTATTTATTGCCCTCAAGATCTAGCATCTGTATAATACAAAAGCTCAAACACTTTTTTGCGCATCATGGCGTTCCATACCTATTTTCAATGAAAAGTCCTTCATCTAAGCTGACACGAGTAATACTCGATTTAGAAGAGTACGATTTTGAAGTGGAGTACATAGCCGGAAAGGAAAATCATATAGCGGATGCATTATCCCGCATAACAATAACAAACTTAAAAGATATGTCAGTGGAAGCAAGTAAAATATTAAAAATAACAACAAGATCAGCAGCAAAAAATATCAGCAAAAGTAATGTTGAAAATAAAGAAAGTCACAAAGAGAACCCCAAAATTTACGAAGCGCTAAATAAATTTGAAGTAAAGAGACATGTCCAGCTCGTTTTCACTCCTCCGAAATGTTATTTCAAAAAAGGAAAGAAAATTTGTAGCAATTTAGATACAAGCAACCTAATTGTTGAGGATAAGATTGACTTAGGACAATTCTTTACCAGGCTTGAAAAAGAAGCCGGCAATTTAGGACTTGTACAAGTACAGTTGTCCTTAGGGGACAAATTGCTTAAAAAGAATTATACTGCAGTAGGCAAATTTATAGAAATGGGTAATAAAGTTCTCAAAAAGTTAACAATCGCTCTAACCCCAGAGGTTATATACGTGACAAATCCCGGGAAAATTAAGGAAATTCTGCATAAATATCATGACGATCCGATTAGTGGTGGCCACCCAGGAATAAATCGCATGACAGATAAAATCAAGCAGAAATATAGCTGGCTGAATATGAAAAATGACGTAAGAAAATACGTAAAGAACTGCATCCACTGTAAGAAAAATAAAATTACCAAGCATCTAAAAGAACCAATGACAATAACGGAGACACCTCCGAAGGCATTCGATATTGTACAAATCGATACAGTAGGCCCATTACCGAAGTCGATAAACGGAAACGAATATGCAGTTACCATTATATGCAATCTAACCAAATATTTGGTAGCTATCCCAGTTCCAAGCAAACACGCAATAACAGTCGCTAAAGCCGTGTTCGAACATTTCATATTGATTTACGGACAAATGAAAACGATCTTAACGGACATGGGCACAGAATATCAAAATAGCTTATTCAAAGAACTGTGTAAATTGTGGAAAATTGAACATAAAGCTTCAACACCGTACCATCATCAAACTCTGGGCACTGTAGAACGCAGTCACCGGACATTCAACGAGTACATACGTTCATACATATCCAGTGACAAAGACGATTGGGATGAATACCTCAAATATTTCGCGTATTGTTACAATACGACGCCATCCACCACACATAAATATTGCCCTTTTGAACTCATATTTGAAAAAAACCAACCAAATTACGAATTTTTAAAAGAAAATATAATCAGCCCATTATACAATCACGAAGCTTACTACAAAGAGGTAAAATATAGACTCCAAAAAGCCGAGCAAAGAGCTAGGAAATTAGTCCAAGAGGCTAAAGAAAAACAAAAAACGAATTATGATAAGAATAGCTATAGTGAGGAAATTAACATAGGAGATTTAGTATTAGTTAGAGAAGAGGCCTCCCATAAGCTAGAAAATAGATATAATAGACAATATAGAGTTAAAAATATTGATAAGAACAACAATTTTACTTTAATTCCACATAGCATAGGAAATCGCAATAAAAACAAAAAAGAAATCATAATTCATAAGAATAGACTTAAAACAGTAAAACACCACTCACCACCAGCAATCAAGTTTACTCACTTTAATAAACAGGCACAAGCCAAAGAAAATAAAAACCACATATTATGTTCAAAATACAACTATACACTAAATAAATAAATGTAAACAACTGAAAATAAAAAGAAAAAAAAAAAAATATATATATATAAATGCAATAATGACAAACGAGAAACAAATGCAAACAAGTGAAGAAAAAAAAAAGTCTTATGCAATAATGGCAATAAGAGCCGAAAAACAATTAAAATTTTGTAAACGCAAACAAACCCTAAGTGGGTCAATAAGTCGCTTTAATAGTCGTATACAATTGCCTTCAAGTGTATACGACTATTCATAAGGCGGATGGTGTAGCATTACTCAGAATGCTTTTCACTGTCAATGCACTTCAAATATTGACCCACTTAAATTACGTTGAACCCACGGGAGTTCAACAGCATATACCAACTGACACCTATCAAATTGTCAACCCATTACTCAATGCGTCGCTTTGAGCAACACACGTATCGATCAGCACGACTGATCGACACTATCGGTTGGTCAACGTGAACTACCAAATTATTTGCTGACGTTGCACACAATGCAAATACTTTTAGTGTCTAAGTATTAGTGTAAGTTTGTATACGTAAGTTAAGCTAGAAATGTATAAAAGAGAAAGCTTTTGAATAAAGAACGATTAATTCAACGATATACTTCTGCGTACCTCATTTGAAGACTTTACAGTGGTACTAAACAAACTTTGAAAATTTTGTTCAAGAAAAATTGCAGATATACCTTAAATACAACAGATTCGAGCTTAGTTAAAAGTATCGTCGACATCTTAGAGTCGTTTTCCAATTCAAAAAAACAATTGCCATTCTAACTGACGACGAAAGTTTCAAAGTCGTTCAAGACGTATACTCTAAATATTTTAGCAACAGTAGGTTGAGATTAATACGATGCATCATACTTGTGACAGATGTAGTAAGACCCGAGGAACAAGAGGAAATCATCCGAAACTATTACAAAAAATCCAATCATAGAGGTGTGAACGAAACACTTGGCCATCTAAAAAAAGGTATTTTTTCCCAAAAATGAAAGATGTAGTAACTAAAGTGTTACAAAATTTCGAAATATGTATGACACTTAAGTACGACAGGAACAACAGACCCATAAAATTCGAATTGAGCGAAACTCCAAAAAAAAAGCAATGGAAGTAGTACACATTGACGTTTACGCAATTCATAAAGAAAATTTTTTAACAATCATAGATTAATTCAGTAAATTCTCAAGTGCTTATTTATTGCCCTCAAGATCTAGCATCTGTATAATACAAAAGCTCAAACACTTTTTTGCGCATCATGGCGTTCCATACCTATTTTCAATGAAAAGTCCTTCATCTAAGCTGACACGAGTAATACTCGATTTAGAAGAGTACGATTTTGAAGTGGAGTACATAGCCGGAAAGGAAAATCATATAGCGGATGCATTATCCCGCATAACAATAACAAACTTAAAAGATATGTCAGTGGAAGCAAGTAAAATATTAAAAATAACAACAAGATCAGCAGCAAAAAATATCAGCAAAAGTAATGTTGAAAATAAAGAAAGTCACAAAGAGAACCCCAAAATTTACGAAGCGCTAAATAAATTTGAAGTAAAGAGACATGTCGAGCTCGTTTTCACTCCTCCGAAATGTTATTTCAAAAAAGGAAAGAAAATTTGTAGCAATTTAGATACAAGCAACCTAATTGTTGAGGATAAGATTGACTTAGGACAATTCTTTACCAGGCTTGAAAAAGAAGCCGGCAATTTAGGACTTGTACAAGTACAGTTGTCCTTAGGGGACAAATTGTTTAAAAAGAATTATACTGCAGTAGGCAAATTTATAGAAATGGGTAATAAAGTTCTCAAAAAGTTAACAATCGCTCTAACCCCAGAGGTTATATACGTGACAAATCCCGGGAAAATTAAGGAAATTCTGCATAAATATCATGACGATCCGATTAGTGGTGGCCTCCCAGGAATAAATCGCATGACAGATAAAATCAAGCAGAAATATAGCTGGCTGAATATGAAAAATTACGTAAGAAAATACGTAAAGAACTGCATCCACTGTAAGAAAAATAAAATTACCAAGCATCTAAAAGAACCAATGACAATAACGGAGACACCTCCGAAGGCATTCGATATTGTACAAATCGATACAGTAGGCCCATTACCGAAGTCGATAAACGGAAACGAATATGCAGTTACCATTATATGCAATCTAACCAAATATTTGGTAGCTATCCCAGTTCCAAGCAAACACGCAATAACAGTCGCTAAAGCCGTGTTCGAACATTTCATATTGATTTACGGACAAATGAAAACGATCTTAACGGACATGGGCACAGAATATCAAAATAGCTTATTCAAAGAACTGTGTAAATTGTGGAAAATTGAACATAAAGCTTCAACACCGTACCATCATCAAACTCTGGGCACTGTAGAACGCAGTCACCGGACATTCAACGAGTACATACGTTCATACATATCCAGTGACAAAGACGATTGGGATGAATACCTCAAATATTTCGCGTATTGTTACAATACGACGCCATCCACCACACATAAATATTGCCCTTTTGAACTCATATTTGAAAAAAACCAACCAAATTACGAATTTTTAAAAGAAAATATAATCAGCCCATTATACAATCACGAAGCTTACTACAAAGAGGTAAAATATAGACTCCAAATAGCCGAGCAAAGAGCTAGGAAATTAGTCCAAGAGGCTAAAGAAAAACAAAAAACGAATTATGATAAGAATAGCTATAGTGAGGAAATTAACATAGGAGATTTAGTATTAGTTAGAGAAGAGGCCTCCCATAAGCTAGAAAATAGATATAATGGACAATATAGAGTTAAAAATATTGATAAGAACAACAATTTTACTTTAATTCCACATAGCATAGGAAATCGCAATAAAAACAAAAAAGAAATCATAATTCATAAGAATAGACTTAAAACAGTAAAACACCACTCACCACCAGCAATCAAGTTTACTCACTTTAATAAACAGGCACAAGCCAAAGAAAATAAAAACCACATATTATGTTCAAAATACAACTATACACTAAATAAATAAATGTAAACAACTGAAAATAAAAAGAAAAAAAAAAAAAATATATATATATAAATGCAATAATGACAAACGAGAAACAAATGCAAACAAGTGAAGAAAAAAAAAAGTCTTATGCAATAATGGCAATAAGAGCCGAAAAACAATTAAAATTTTGTAAACGCAAACAAACCCTAAGTGGGTCAATAAGTCGCTTTAATAGTCGTATACAATTGCCTTCAAGTGTATACGACTATTCATAAGGCGGATGGTGTAGCATTACTCAGAATGCTTTTCACTGTCAATGCACTTCAAATATTGACCCACTTAAATTACGTTGAACCCACGGGAGTTCAACAGCATATACCAACTGACACCTATCAAATTGTCAACCCATTACTCAATGCGTCGCTTTGAGCAACACACGTATCGATCAGCACGACTGATCGACACTATCGGTTGGTCAACGTGAACTACCAAATTATTTGCTGACGTTGCACACAATGCAAATACTTTTAGTGTCTAAGTATTAGTGTAAGTTTGTATACGTAAGTTAAGCTAGAAATGTATAAAAGAGAAAGCTTTTGAATAAAGAACGATTAATTCAACGATATACTTCTGCGTACCTCATTTGAAGACTTTACAGTGGTACTAAACAAACTTTGAAAATTTTGTTCAAGAAAAATTGCAGATATACCTCAAATACAACAGATTCGAGCTTAGTTAAAAGTATCGTCGACATCTTAGAGTCGTTTTCCAATTCAAAAAAACAATTGCCATTCTAACTGACGACGAAAGTTTCAAAGTCGTTCAAGACGTATACTCTAAATATTTTAGCAACAGTAGGTTGAGATTAATACGATGCGTCATACTTGTGACAGATGTAGTAAGACCCGAGGAACAAGAGAAAATCATCCGAAACTATTACAAAAAATCCAATCATAGAGGTGTGAACGAAACACTTGGCCATCTAAAAAAAGGTATTTTTTCCCAAAAATGAAAGATGTAGTAACTAAAGTGTTACAAAATTTCGAAATATGTATGACACTTAAGTACGACAGGAACAACAGACCCATAAAATTCGAATTGAGCGAAACTCCAAAAAAAAAGCAATGGAAGTAGTACACATTGACGTTTACGCAATTCATAAAGAACATTTTTTAACAATCATAGATTAATTCAGTAAATTCTCAAGTGCTTATTTATTGCCCTCAAGATCTAGCATCTGTATAATACAAAAGCTCAAACACTTTTTTGCGCATCATGGCGTTCCATACCTATTTTCAATTAAAAGTCCTTCATCTAAGCTGACACGAGTAATACTCGATTTAGAAGAGTACGATTTTGAAGTGGAGTACATAGCCGGAAAGGAAAATCATATAGCGGATGCATTATCCCGCATAACAATAACAAACTTAAAAGATATGTCAGTGGAAGCAAGTAAAATATTAAAAATAACAACAAGATCAGCAGCAAAAAATATCAGCAAAAGTAATGTTGAAAATAAAGAAAGTCACAAAGAGAACCCCAAAATTTACGAAGCGCTAAATAAATTTGAAGTAAAGAGACATGTCGAGCTCGTTTTCACTCCTCCGAAATGTTATTTCAAAAAAGGAAAGAAAATTTGTAGCAATTTAGATACAAGCAACCTAATTGTTGAGGATAAGATTGACTTAGGACAATTCTTTACCAGGCTTGAAAAAGAAGCCGGCAATTTAGGACTTGTACAAGTACAGTTGTCCTTAGGGGACAAATTGTTTAAAAAGAATTATACTGCAGTAGGCAAATTTATAGAAATGGGTAATAAAGTTCTCAAAAAGTTAACAATCGCTCTAACCCCAGAGGTTATATACGTGACAAATCCCGGGAAAATTAAGGAAATTCTGCATAAATATCATGACGATCCGATTAGTGGTGGCCTCCCAGGAATAAATCGCATGACAGATAAAATCAAGCAGAAATATAGCTGGCTGAATATGAAAAATTACGTAAGAAAATACGTAAAGAACTGCATCCACTGTAAGAAAAATAAAATTACCAAGCATCTAAAAGAACCAATGACAATAACGGATACACCTCCGAAGGCATTCGATATTGTACAAATCGATACAGTAGGCCCATTACCGAAGTCGATAAACGGAAACGAATATGCAGTTACCATTATATGCAATCTAACCAAATATTTGGTAGCTATCCCAGTTCCAAGCAAACACGCAATAACAGTCGCTAAAGCCGTGTTCGAACATTTCATATTGATTTACGGACAAATGAAAACAATCTTAACGGACATGGGCACAGAATATAAAAATAGCTTATTCAAAGAACTGTGTAAATTGTGGAAAATTGAACATAAAGCTTCAACACCGTACCATCACCAAACTCTGGGCACTGTAGAACGCAGTCACCGGACATTCAACGAGTACATACGTTCATACATATCCAGTGACAAAGACGATTGGGATGAATACCTCAAATATTTCGCGTATTGTTACAATACGACGCCATCCACCACACATAAATATTGCCCTTTTGAACTCATATTTGGAAAAAACCAACCAAATTACGAATTTTAAAAGAAAATATAATCAGCCCATTATACAATCACGAAGCTTACTACAAAGAGGTAAAATATAGACTCCAAATAGCCGAGCAAAGAGCTAGGAAATTAGTCCAAGAGGCTAAAGAAAAACAAAAAACGAATTATGATAAGAATAGCTATAGTGAGGAAATTAACATAGGAGATTTAGTATTAGTTAGAGAAGAGGCCTCCCATAAGCTAGAAAATAGATATAATGGACAATATAGAGTTAAAAATATTGACAAGAACAACAATTTAACTTTAATTCCACATAGCATAGGAAATAGCAATAAAAACAAAAAAGAAATCATAATTCATAAGAATAGACTTAAAACAGTAAAACACCACTCACCACCAGCAATCAAGTTTACTCACTTTAATAAACAGGCACAAGCCAAAGAAAATAAAAACCACATATTATGTTCAAAATAAATAAATGTAAACAACTGAAAAAAAAAAGAAAAAAAAAAAATATATATATAAATGCAATAATGACAAACGAGAAACAAATGTAAACAAGTGAAGAAAAAAAAGTCTTATGCAATAATGGCAATAAGAGCCGAAAAACAATTAAAATTTTGTAAACGCAAACAAACCCTAAGTGGGTCAATAAGTCGCTTTAATAGTCGTATACAATTGCCTTCAAGTGTATACGACTATTCATAAGGCGGATGGTGTAGCATTACTCAGAATGCTTTTCACTGTCAATGCACTTCAAATATTGACCCACTTAAATTACGTTGAACCCACGGGAGTTCAACAGCATATACCAACTGACACCTATCAAATTGTCAACCCATTACTCAATGCATCAGCACGACTGATCGACACTATCGGTTGGTCAACGTGAACTACCAAATTATTTGCTGACATTGCACACAATGCAAATACTTTTAGTGTCTAAGTATTAGTGTAAGTTTGTATACGCAAGTTAAGCTAGAAATGTATAAAAGAGAAAGCTTTTGAATAAAGAACGATCAATTCAACGATATACTTCTGCGTACCTCATTTGAAGACTTTACAGTGGTACTAAACAAACTTTGAAAATTTTGTTCAAGAAAAATTGCAGATATACCTTAAATACAACAGATTCGAGCTTAGTTAAAAGTATCGTCGACATCTTAGAGTCGTTTTCCAATTCAAAAAAACAATTGCCATTCTAACTGACGACGAAAGTTTCAAAGTCGTTCAAGACGTATACTCTAAATATTTTAGCAACAGTAGGTTGAGATTAATACGATGCGTCATACTTGTGACAGATGTAGTAAGACCCGAGGAACAAGAGGAAATCATCCGAAACTATTACAAAAAATCCAATCGTAGAGGTGTGAACGAAACACTTGGCCATCTAAAAAAAAGGTATTTTTTCCCAAAAATGAAAGATGTAGTAACTAAAGTGTTACAAAATTTCGAAATATGTATGACACTTAAGTACGACAGGAACAACAGACCCATAAAATTCGAATTGAGCGAAACTCCAAAAAAACCAATGGAAGTAGTACACATTGACGTTTACGCAATTCATAAAGAAAATTTTTTAACAATCATAGATAAATTCAGTAAATTCTCAAGTGCTTATTTATTGCCGTGAAGATCTAGCATCTGTATAATACAAAAGCTCAAATACTTTTTTGCGCATCATGGCGTTCCAAAGAAACTCGGTTGCGATAACGCTTTGGAATTTACATCGACTCTTTTCCAAGAATTTCTTAACCTCTATAATGTAATAAAGGCACACTTTACTTCAGCAAAAAATTCAACCGGAAACTCGCCAGTCGAAAGATTCCACTCAACCTTAAGAGAAATAATTAGAATTATTTGTTATCAAGATAGAAGTAAGCCAATTAGTGAAATCGTCGATGAAGCGATCATCACATATATTAATTCTATCCACTCTTCAACTAATCTTACCCCACTCGAGGTAATAACAGGCCATTATTTCAAATCGACACCATTTCCAACAAATACTTCGGCCATTACGAATCATGAATTTTTACGCAACCATACTAGATAATACGAAAAGCTTGCTAAAATAATATTCAAACGAAGTCTAGAAAATAAGAAAAACAATATAGACAAGCTTAACTGGAATCGCATAAAACCAAGAAACTTTAATAAAGACGATTTGGTTTATGAAGCCGATAATAGAAGGAGCAAGCTAGCTCCAAAATTTGTCAAACATAAAGTAAAAAATAATAACAAAATAACAATCGATACAAAAAAAAGAAAAATTCATAAACAGAAACTTAAAAACAAATGCAAACAGCTATCAAATAGACACACAATACTATGCAATGTTACATATATCTACTCTATTCCAAAAAACAAAAAAAAAAAAAACATTATTAAATATTGAGATTTGTATATATGTACAGATGTAAATTAATTCATAAAGTAAAAATTATAAGAATATGTAACTACTTACTTTATATTACTCCTCACTTCCCAATTTCGAAAAGGGGAGAAGTTACGGCATGTAACTGTAGCCTTATATATAGGACGGTGCGATGGGCGGAAACGACGTGTCTCCGCGCCATCACCGCGTGTAGAGTTTGAGGGCTTCTCGTGGTTTAGTAGTGGTCGAAAATGGCAAGGTCCCGACGCAACCTGTTGAACCCTTGACGGTAGTGCGGTAATGTCCTCCCTTATATTAGCTTCTTCGTCAGCTACTTCTTCTGCCCATTTCATCGACTTCTCCATAATGTGGGTAGATAGTGCTCCATCCGAGCTTGCTTCATCGTCATCGTCCTCGTTGATGGTGGGTGGTACCTCGTCGGTGTGTGTTGAAGTATGGTGCCCCGGGTCTCAGTTTCGTTGTAAAGAACCTAACTCAAAACTTGTTCGTTGGCGACTCAAGCTCGAAGAGTTTGACTACGAAATCGTTTATAAGAAAGGAAAAGACAATAGTAACGCGGACGCTTTGTCGAGAGTAGAGATAAATCTCACGGAATCAGTTGAAAATAACGTAGATGATTTAGAATCAAACACGGCACACTCCGCCGCAGAGAACCACAACGACGCCATACCTATATCAGAGCTACCGATTAACGGGTTTCGTTATCAGGTTATAGTAAATAAAGATAACAACAGTGGTGTAGCATTACTCAGAATGCTTTTCACTGTCAATGCACTTCAAATATTGACCCACTTAAATTACGTTGAACCCACGGGAGTTCAACAGCATATACCAACTGACACCTATCAAATTGTCAACCCATTACTCAATGCGTCGCTTTGACCAACACACGTATCGATCAGCACGACTGATCGACACTATCGGTTGGTCAACGTGAACTACCAAATTATTTGCTGACGTTGCACACAATGCAAATACTTTTAGTGTCTAAGTATTAGTGTAAGTTTGTATACGTAAGTTAAGCTAGAAATGTATAAAAGAGAAAGCTTTTGAATAAAGAACGATCAATTCAACAATATACTTCTGCGTACCTCATTTGAAGACTTTACATGGCGATACTGCCAGTGTCACAACATAGCGAAAACTTTGCAATTAAATTTGCGAAATCGCTTAGAGACTGAGCAGAAGGAATCTACAAACTCAGTTTGGGTCAAAAGATCCTGCCAGCATAAACCAGATCCTGCCAGTATAAACCAGTGGATTATTGGAGCACTGCATGATGACATAAAATCCGTATTATTGGATTATTGGATCGCTTCAGGATCAGAGATATCAGCGAAAATAAATTTTGCTAAAATAGCGAAACCGCTAAAAACGCAACAACAACACCTTGTTAACAACGCCAACAACTGACAATTTTGGCCCGGCAAAGGCAATGTCTGCAAGAAATTATGTTTCAGCACCACGCAACACTTAACTACTGAAGATTAAAACACAAAAATTTTTGACTGGCAGCACGCAGTGAATAGTGAAGATTGAATACAAAATCACTGACTGGCAGCAAGCACCAAAAACAGCACACAGATTTAAATTAGTTGTAAGACTTGTTAAAATATGTATACCACTAACAAAAAACCCAGAATAATTTGAGCACGCCTTATGGCCGCTAAACAAGTAGCAATTAAATTTGCTTAGGGACAAGTATCCTTAATAAAAAAAAAAAAATAAGTAAATAGTTAAAATAATATGCAAGAAATTACAACAAAAGGAGAATTTGACAGAATTTTTAAGAAATGTCACGATACTATTAAAGAATTTATAGCTATTTCTGAACAAATTTTGAAGAATCGTAACGCAGAAAAGCAAGGTCCTACACCGATCACTATAGAAGAGTATCGGCGAAGGAATAAGCCTAGCAAAAAGGAAGAAATTCCAAAAATACCTGCCCCTACAATAATTCATAACAGAAAAAGGGGAGGCAAACAGGTCAAAAGACAAATAGAAATAGCCAAAACGTTTAGGCTCCTTAATTTAACAACAAACACGGTTGATAGGTTAAAACTGAAAGAAAAAATTAATGTATTAAGAAATAGAAAGTTATGAAAAAAAAATATATAAAATAAAGAAGAGCTTATACAATATTTCGCAACTAAGAAATGTCATTAAATAAATTAAATTGAGTAAATTGGAATGTGAAAAACTTTTAATAATTACTGAAATGTCAATAAATTGATTACTGAATACTAGCAAATATCTATTTCCTATGGATAGTGCACTTTCACCTGATCTTGATTATGGAATAATCAATGATATTATTGATCGTTTAGAACGTGAAAACGAACAAATAGAAACACGTAGGTCAAGACCTCGTAACAAGGGAAGCGACAGGAATCATTTAAATTGTCTAAGGCAACATTGGTACAATATAGGAATAAATAGGGAACCTACTTTAAGTGATATTCTATACCCTACAACTACGGAAGAGGAAATCATGAGAATGATAAAATAACATTCCCAAATAAAGAATAAGTAAACCTTGTAAATTTTTAAATAAATAAACACAAAATATATTAAAGAAGAAATTTTAGGTTGGAAAAATGGCATCATGGTGGAAAATTGCCCTAAACAGCATTTTAGTAGGTATAGCAGGACATGAAGTTGGTAAAGAAAGTTCAGCAGAGAAAAGTCAGGAAAATAAATTGTTCAAATATGAACCACATCCTATTATAGAAAACAAGGAAGAGCTTTCCGATAAATGGTTGACTGTTTTTGCATGCGTAATTACATGTCTAATCGTCGCAATTGCAGTCCTAATAAAAAACTATATAAAAAATAAATTGATACGATTAAACAATGTACAACCACGCATATAAATTAACACGCTAAACCAAGAAATGAACCAATGGAAAGAAATCCACGAAAAATTACATGAAGAAAAAGCAAAAGCTAGCAAGTCGTACAAATGTATAAATAAAAGCATCCCTATTACAACAGAAACAATAGTAAAGCACCTGAATACAATATTAGAATCTTTAAATAACATAGGGCAGGTGATTAAATCGGTAAATAAGTTGCTTACAGAAGAACACCAAAAAGAAGCTTACCAATTTTTCATTGCAGTACGAGATAAACTTGTATCTTCATTAGCTAGACACAATATAGAAGTGACAATACCAACCACATTAGAGGAGAATCTCCACGTTGATTTTAACTTACTTTTGTCAGAACGTGTCCGAAGCCGGACTCCATCACCTTCTCTTAGTCAAGGGGAAGACACCCAAAAAGTAAACATCCCCATCATAAACGTAACAATGGTACAAACAGTAGTCGAATTCATTAAAACCGCCTCGTCAGTACTCCCAGAGTTTGATGGGAAGCCAGAAAACTTACACAGTTTCTTAGATGCCCTCGACATACTCGATCAAATCAAGGATGAGCACGAACTTTTAGCAATAACAATGATAAAGACCAAGCTAAAAGGAACGGCAAGAAACTTCATCAGTAATGAAAACACGATTGGACAAATAAAAACAAAACTCAAAAGCGCGATAAAAGGTGAATCGGTAGAGGTTTTAACCGCTAAACTTCTAAACGTTCAACAACGTAGCAAAACTGCTAACCAATACACAGCAGAAATAGAAAAAATAACCAAATCATTAGAAGGAGCGTATATCTCGGACGGACTCAATCCAGACCTAGCAACGAGATATTCTACACAGGCAGCCGTTAAGGCAATGTGTAAAAACAGCTCCAACAATAATGTTAAAATGATAATGCAAGCGGGAACGTTCACAACAATGAACGATGCGATCTCTAAGTTCACCAACAGCTGCACCGAAATAACAGGCAGCTCGAATACAATTTTGAACGTACGACAACAAAGTCAGTACAGGAACAATTTCCGGGGAAGATACCGAAGTAACAACTATGGAAATTACCAAAATCGGATATTCAGACCACAACCGAGATACAACAATAACTCGAGGTCGTACAGTAATAATAATAATAACCGAAGAGGATCACAAGCCCAAAACGGCAATAGAGCCTACAACCAGACCCGTAATGTGCGCAGCTGCACCCAGACGGAAAACCAGGAAGCTCCACTTCAAAATTAATAGAAAGAAAAATATGTGTACTGAACCTAAATCTAAACAGCTATATATCCACAAGGACATCTCTAAATAATTCGATTTCAAATTTTTTAATTGATACGGGAGCAGACATTTCCATTATAAAAATGCATCAAATTAGAAAAATTAACAAAATTAATAAAGAACAAATTATAGATTTAAAGGGCATTGGTCAGGGAATAACTAGCACATTAGGCACAATTAAAGCTGATTTAAAAGGTGATGACCTTCTAATGTACCATAAATTCCACGTCGTAGAAGACGACTTTCCAATCCCGTGTGATGGAATAATAGGACTAGATTTCATAAAGAAATACAATTGCATTTTAGATTATGGCAAAACAGAGGATAAATTAATACTAAGGTCATATGATTTCCCCCAAACAATAACAATGCACCTGACAAATTGTCTGTCTGTCAACACACTAACTATCCCTGCTAGATCTGAAGTCATTAGACAAGTTAAAGTAAACACCGATAACAAAAACATCTTCATACCACACCAACAATTATCTGAAGGCATTTTCATAGCAAACACTATCACAAATAAACATCAAACTTTTGTTAGAATTATCAACACAACACATAAAAACACAACTATCCAAAATTACAAGATTAATACCGAAAATTTAGACGATTACACACTATTTAAAGCAGAAACACACAATAAAAATGGCAACGATACAGAAAAATTAAAAAGATTAACCAAAAACTTTCCAAAATTTGTCCACCCTCAGCTAACAACATTATGCACAGAATTCATAGACATATTTGCACTAGAAACAGAACCAATTTCCTCTAATAATTTTTACAAACAAAAATTATACATGAAGGATGACACTCCCGTTTACATAAAAAATTATAGATTGCCTCAAACGCAAAAAGGAGAAATAAGCAAACAGGTGAATAAGTTAATCGATGATGACATAATAGAACCCTCCATATCAGAATATAATAGCCCAATCTTACTAGCCCCTAAAAAATCACTCCCAGGAAGAACAGAAAAAAGATGGAGATTAGTGGTTGACTACAGACAGGTAAATAAAAAATTAGCAGCAGACAAATTCCCACTTCCAAGAATTGACGATATTTTAGATCAACTTGGAAGAGCAAAATATTTTTCATGCCTGGACCTTATGTCAGGTTTTCATCAAATCGAATTACACCCAGACTCCAGGGATATAACCTCATTCACAGCCGAAATTGGCACATATAGATTCAAAATACTACCCTACGGATTAAAAGTAGCACCGAACTCATTCCAAAGAATGATGACACTAGCATTCGCAGGCCTCAAACCATCTCAGGAATTTCTCTACATGGATGATTGAGTCGTATTAGGTTGTTCTGAAAACCATATGCTAAAAAACTTAAGAGACGTGTTCTCCACTTGTAGAAAATACAACCTAAAATTACATCCAGATTAATGTCTATTTTTCAGCCAAGAAGTAACATATTTAGGACATAAATGTACAAACAAGGGAATATTACCCGACCCAAGCAAATTCGAAACTACCCAAAATTACCCAACACCAAAATCAGCCGATGAAGTTAAGAGATTCGTAGCTTTCTGCAACTATTACAGAAGATTTGTACCAAATTTTTCATACCATTCAAGAAAATTAACTAGGCTTTGCAAAAAGAATGTTTCCTTCAAATGGACAGAAGAATGTCAAAAGGCTTTTGTCTATTTAAAGGAAGCATTAATTAGTGCAAAACTTTTGCAATACCCAGATTTTGCATAACCACAGACGCTAGTGGGTACGCTTGTGAGGCAGTCCTTGACCAAGAACATGACGGCAAACAGTTACCAATTGCTTACGCTTCCAGGTCATTCACAAAAGGTGAAATCAACAAAGCCACGATAGAAAAAGAATTAGCCGCAATCCATTGGGTCATAACCTTCTTCAGACCATATGTCTATTGCAGAAAATTTCTAGTTAAAACCGACCACCGTTCTTTAACATACCTATTCTCAATGAAGAGTCCTTCATCTAAGCTGACACGAGTAAGACTCGATTTAGAGGAGTACGATTTTGAAGTGGAGTATATAGCCGGAAAGGAAAATCATATCGCGGACGCTTTATCCCGCATAACAATTACAAACTTAAAAGATATGTCAGTGGAAGCAAGTAAAATATTAAAAATAACAAAAAGATCAGCAGCAAAACATACCAGCAGTAATGTTGAAAATAAAGAAAGTCACAAAGAGAACCCCAACATATACGAAGCGCTAAATAAATTTGAAATAAAAAGGAATGTCGAGCTCGTTTTCAATCCACCGAAATTATATTTCAAAAAAGGAAAGAAAATTTGTAGTAATTTGGATACAAGCAACCTAATTGTTGAGGATAAGATCGACTTAGGACAACTCTTTACCAGGCTTGAAAGAGAAGCCGGCAATTTAGGACTTGTACAAATACAGTTGTCCTTAGGGGGCAAATTGTTTAAAAGGAGTTATACTGCAGTAGGCAAACTTATGGAAATGGGTAACAAAGTTCTCAAAAATCTAACAATCGGTCTAACCCCAGAGGTTATACATGTGACAAATCCCGGGAAAATTAAAGATATTCTGCACAAATATCATGACGATCCTATTAGTGGTGGCCACCCAGGAATAAATCGCATGACAGATAAAATCAAGCAGAAATATAGCTGGCTAAATCTATAATTAAAAATAACATAAGAAAATACGTAAAGAACTGCATCCACTGTGAGAAAAATAAGACTAATAAGCATATAAAGGAACCAATGACAATAACGGAGACACCCCCGAAGCCATTTGATATTGTACAAATCGATACAGTCGGCCCATTACCGAAGTCGATAAATGGAAACGAATATGCAGTTACCGTTATATGCGATCTAACCAAATACTTGGTAGCGATCCTAGTCCCAAGCAAACACGCAACAACAGTCGCTAAAGCCGTGTTCGAGCATTTCATTTTAATTTATGAAAACAATCATGACGGACATGGGCACAGAATACAAAAATAACTTATTCAAAGAATTGCGTAAACTGTTAAAAATTGAACATAAAACTTCAACACCGTATCATCATCAAACTTTGGGTACTGTAGAACGTAGTGTGTATGGCAATAAGCGTTTTAACTTTTAAAAGGTTGTCAAAATAAATGCCAAGCAACCGTTCCGCGTGATAAGATATGTGGTGAAGTCTTTTCAGCCCGTAAACATATCTGGCAACATTAAGTTTATTTTTGCATACAAAGTCACAATTATAGTAAATCTCACAACCATAAAGGGGCGTAGGTATTAAGTACGCTTTTGCTGTAAGTAGTCGAATGTTTAAAGGAACCAGAGTGTACGGAGCATCCCATACTCTTTTCCTACCGCGCTAAAGATATGGTCTTTCCAAGACTTCTAAGGGTTAAGACATAAGCCGTTCATTGAAGCCCACGCACGAATTTGATTCACAGTGGCAATTCTGGCTCGTTCGGACGTGTTTTTAATCGCCCCCTTTTGCAAAATAGATATTTGGTCATATGAACGTAGGGTTTGGCCAAAAAATCTTCATAGCTTCTGATAGAATTATAGGTAAAATACCATATTGGGCTTAATTTAAAGGTATTTTCCAAACATTTCAGAAACTGTATTAATATCTATAGTGTTTTTGTATTTTAGTAGAGATATCAGGCTTAAATTATGAGAAATTAGCCTAAAATGAACTTTTAACTACTACATTATCATTTTTAACAATTTATTATGGAACATTTTTTTTTCTTTACAGCTAAAATAAGTTCAGAAGATTTCCAACAACTTTCATTCACGGTTCTTCTTTTTTCGAATTCGTTTTAGTAGAAAAAAATGTTCACTCAACATTACTCTGCTATTAGTAATTTGCATTCTCAGTTGCATAATAATGATTGTCTTCTTGTTGGAGATTGGAGATTTTAACTTACCTTCAGTTGGTTGGGTTTGCTGAAGCGATTGAAACTTTTTAACCCCTATCTCACAACATGATTTCCTCAATTACATGTCGGAGAGTTCGCTTTTACAGATAAACAACGCACCGAACTGTAAGAATAAGATTCTGGATTTCGTACTTGTGGATGACCCTGTAGGTGTCGCACTTAATCGAATTCCTCCGTTATCTGTCCCTGAAGATCTACTTCATCCCACGCTTGAGATAGCATTGGATATGGCGCAACCTAGCAGCCTTGGTACAAAGATGGGAAAACAGCGATCCCGCTCGCTATGCTTCTCTAAATCGAACTTCATAAAGCTCAATGATATGTTAGCCACCCACGACTGGACGAATCTCTATGTCTGTAATGATATCGAGACAGCCGTTTCCATATTCAATTACTCTTCAATCCCTCTTCGTTATACTAGTGTTGGGACGAATAAGCCGTCCTGGTTCTCCAAACCGCTTGCGAGACTCAGCAATATTAAGCCCAGGCTACATAAGCGTTTTAAGAGATCAGGAACATCTGATAATTATTCGAAATATTTTGTCTCTCGCTCCAATTTTCAGTTGCTCAATCAGCAGTGCTATAAAGATTACTTAACGGGTTTCAAAAGTTAATTTTTCAATAACCCGAAAAGGTTTGACAATTTCGTTACATTCATTCATTCCTTTTCTTTTGGAATTAGGAATACCAGTTCTGATCAGGACTTCGCGGAATTATTTGCAGATTACTTCAAGTCAACCTATACATCTAATAGGCTCCAACAAATTCTCAAATTTTCAATCCTGTTATAGATAAAAATACAAAGCCTAGAATTGAAACCTACATTTTATCCAGGCCCAGATGGTGTCCCCAGTAGTGTGCTGAAGTACTGCGCTGTAATTTTGTTTTGATCCGGTCTTTAAATTATTTAAACTATCTCTTAAATGTGTGTCATTCCCCACAGTTTGGGAGCAATCATTTATTATACCTTTGCATAAAAAAGGTAGTAGGTCAAATATTAAGAACTACAGGGGAATAGCTAAGCTTTCAGCTATTCCTTAAAACCTTTGAGCAAATAATCACATGCTAACTGCAATATCTGTGTAGCTATTTATTATCACCATGTCAACATAGTTTTGTGCGCCGAAGATCAACCACAACGAACTTACTTGAGTTCACCTCTTTTGTTAGGGATGAATTCGTGAATTGTTTGCAAACTGATGTAATTTGCACAGACTTCCACCATAAACTTGATTTATTAGGTTTTCCAAATCATTTATTAGTTTGGCTTGAAAATTATCTTGTGAACGGGTCTCAACAGGTTTTGCTCAATAATACTTTGTCCACGTCGATCAACGTAACCTCTGGTGTCACTCAGGGTAGTCATTTAGGCCCCTTGCTTTTTACCCTATTCATATATGATCTACTTCAAATTATCTCTTATCCCCATACTCTCATGTTTGCGGATGATGTAAAACTGTGTTACTCATTTTCCCCTACTGAGCCATCTCGGATAGATCTCCTTCAAGCCGATTTGGAGTCATTTTGGAACTGGTGTACAGTCAATCTATTAACCTTGAATAGCTTTTGCATCCTACTCACTAAATAGTACCCTTTTGGAACGTATATCTGATGTAGTTGATCTAGGTGTCCTTTTTGATCATAAACTAAGTTTTAATATGCACATTTTATCGATTGCGAACAAAGCGATGGGTGTGCTTGGATTTGTTAAAAGGTGGGCATTTGGGAGGAATTGATGACCCGCACCTCACGAAAGTTCTTTACACATAGCTGGTACGCCCAATACTTGAGTATTGTTCATGAGTCTGGTGCTCCGTGTATCAAGAGCATGTAAAGCGGATTGAGTCAGTACAAAAGCAATTTTTAAAATTTGCTTTGGGTGGTCTCATTTGGAATCCAAATATACACCTGCCCCCATTTAGAAATAGGCTTATCCTCATTAGTTTACCTTCTTTGGAAAATCGTTAGGCGTAATGGGGAACTTTATTAGGCGTAATGTTCCTCCATAAGCTGATTATCGGCCAAATAGACTAATCTGATCTTGTTAGTCGACTAAGATTCGCTGTTCCTGCTAGGACGCCGAGGCATCATCAAAACTTTGCCAAAAACAATCCTCTGAATGTCTGGTGTTTACACTACAATAACTTATACATCTGTATCAGCTTGGAATGTTCTTTTGCCTCTTTATCTAATTCAATACTTGCCGGCTGATAAACAAAAAAGGATTCACCTGCTCCTCTTACATAAATGTCATGACTGCCAAGTTATTAAATCGATCTAATAAATTGATGAAAGAGAGGGTGTATTGGAGACATGGCCTCGCCAACCATCCAGTTCTTCAGACTTCTACATACAACTTTAATGAACATATCGATTGACTGAGAGGGTCGATTGGAGACAAGGCCTCTCCAACCACCAGTTTTGTCACAGATTCCTACACTCAACCTTAAACGAATAAATCGACCGAACGAGAGGGTGGATTGGAGACACGGCCTGTTCAACTACCAGTTTTGTCTCAGAATCCTACACTCAAGCTTTCAATGAATAAATCAACCGAACGAGAGGCTGGATTGAAGACAAGGCCTATTCAACCATCCAGTTAGCCACACAGAAATAATATTCAATAAATTAAATGTATGCTTTCCTCTGTTTTGTTAATTATATTTTTCTTTTTTTATATATTTAATATTGTACTCTGTTTTGTAAACCATGTTTTATATTTCAATAGGCGACCGCTGTGTTTAGTGTCGACTTAAAATAAAGAAATAATAATACATCATATTTTAAATTATTTATAAACGAACTGATACGATCACTAGAACAACACATAAACAATTGGACGTCATCAGAATAGATATGGCATTAGAATACTTACGGACATCTTGTAAGTCATTTATGTACAAAACAAATAACAGCGGACCAAGGATGAGCCTTGTGGGACACCTCTCAAAACACTTAAGAAGTCTGATTTTCTATTGCCCACACTTACGGCCTGACTGCGGTCGGCAAGATAGGATCTGATGAGGTCAGACGCATGACTAGAGAAATTAAATAAATGTACGAGCTTCTTACAGAGAAGAGTGTGGTCCACCGAGTCGAAGGCTTTTGAGTGGTCGAGAAGGGTGAAGAAAGCAGTGCTATTTTGATAAATTTTATCCCGAATATCCTCTATCACATATAGAAGCGCCGTAGTGCAGCTCCGTATTGACCTAAAACCAGACTGGCAATCTGTAATAAGATTGTTATCATGCACGTATGAAGTGATCTGTCCATGCAAAACACGTTCAACTACCTTGGATAGGAAAGGCAGTATGGCTATAGGCCTATACTCTTTGTTTTGCTTTGGAATTGGAATAATCTTACAGCTTTGGGGAGAATTCTTTTTAAAAATTTTGGATATATACCATCAGACCCTACGGCATTGGATTTTACAGAAAGTATGGGTTGCACAACATCGCAATCATCGACACAAACGAACTCAAGAGGACTATCATCTACATTAGCACGAACACAGTAGTTATCAACACATACATTATCAGCAGAAATAGGTAGACTTATGAAATTTGTATTGATCTCGTTGACGTCAACATCGGGGAGGTCAGAGAGGGCACCTTCAAAGCAGAACTGAAATTTTCTTTATAAAAATTCTGTTTAGCCAAACGGGTGGATTTATTTACAGCGAGTCTAGCAGCTTTGAAGCAGATATGGGCTTCCGTAGTTCTGTATCCGCCGGTGGAAGCAGAGGCAGAGGAAGAGGGAGACCACCACTCCGATGGAAGGACCAAGTGAAGACCGATTTGCGATCCCGCGGTGTTTCCAATTGGCGACAGTTGGCGCAACGAAGAAACGACTGGCGAGCTATGTTGGACGGTCAAAATCGCCCAGGCGGTTAGATGACCATTTAAAGAAGAAGTTCTGTATCTTTTCCAACGTGAGTATGCAAGGTTACGCTCGTGGATTAAATGTTGTAAGGTAATATTAAACCAAGGGTGATTTTTATGTCTAACCGTTTTGACTTTCAGTGGAACATAGATGTCGAAGAGCCTATTGATGTGGTTTTGTAAGAACATAGCCTGATCGTCAACATACCTTTTGTTTGATAAACAACATGGCTTATTATAACAGAAAATAAAATAGGAAGTTATCTATTTCAATATCGGTTATGCCGTTTTCGTGATAGTAGTGGATATTCTAATACAGATGGATAGTTTCATTAAAATTATTACCTAGACACAAGGCGAAAAAAAACTATTTACACTTTACCATTATAATCCTTCAACAAGCATAAACCGCCAAACCTCAGATAGGACCAAGTGCTTTTGCTGCTGTTACCTGTTGCCACAAAGATATTCCTTTTCAAACAGTTCGTAAATTTTGTTAAAATATATTTGGGCCCCAATCAATAGAGTCCGCTACTGGATTGCTTTGCCCAATTTTTACGGTTGTAAATATACACATACACAATACATTCACAAAACCGGTACTAGCCTGCCTATAATTGATTTTGTAATTATTACACACAGAGAATACACATTACTGCCCATATAAAATTATTACATACATGTGTACATTACCCTAAAACGAGACATGACCGCGATAAAGAAGTCACAAATATTTGCAAACTAGCAAATAATTTTTGAAAAAAATAACTATGCCGAAATAAGAAATGAAGTTTGGTAGAAGATAGCATCTTGTTTATATATATTTCAAAAATTAGCAAAATCGGGTTGATAAATCGCGAGAAAATAGGCAAACACTAGGGAACTTCGTAAATTGGTTTATAGCTATAACCTTGTAAACGTATTTTTTTGTTGTTATGTACTATACAAAAAAGTTCCAAAGAGAAAGTCTCACTTCGGAAAAAAGTGGCCATATGTCAAATAGATAACCAAATATGAAGATGACATATTCGAAATCGTAAAAGCTAAGGACTTGGAGACAAACTTGATACCCTAAATGTACAACATACTAAAATACAGTTCACCAATTAAAATAACGAAACAACAAAATTGCCTTCCTAGACGTAGAAATATTAATTTGAATTTAAATTTGTATGCGAAAACCGTTGCATCGGGTAGAATAATCGATTACCACTGCAACCATCCATGAAAGCAAAAAGAAAATACTATATCAAGTTTTATACAGAAAGTATATATTAGAGTACGACAAGGAAGTCATGACGGAAAACAAAAACAAAAAGTAAGGAAGTCTAAAGTCGAGTGGAACCGAACATTAAGCACCCAGCTGTGTAAAAGCGGTCGTGATAAATTGTTGTGGAGTTAGGAGACATTTATAAAGTACGTGAGCCATTTTTGAGAATTTTTTACCTCTCCCCCTTTCGGTGAGACTAAGTAAGATTTGGTTAAATCCCTCCCCACATCAAGTGAGATTTACGCTAAACATGTTGGAAACTAAATTCCTTTTGATTATTTAAGAAAAATATAAAAATGTCATGTTTATTTAGAGCATTTGAATTAAATAAAAGTTAAAATAATGATAATAATACTTTCCCTATTATCTATTTTAATCGATCCAAGGATATTCGTGTACAGTTTCAATTGAAATGATCGAATGTCATCTGTGGTTTTCGGCATTGCAATGTTAGTGGAACATCTGCTGAAAAAAATGTTGTTTCATATTTGTATTAGTTCATATTTTTTTGACTTGACGTGAAATTTTCGACTACACTCCCCCAGTTTAACTGAGACTTGGTGGTGAGACTTTATTGGAGGCCCCTCCCCCATTTTAAGCTCACGTAATTTATGGATGTCCCCTTATGACCTATAGAGGTTTTAAAATTTTTCTACTACCATGTAGGCAATTTTATAAATAAAATTTTAGTTTTAGATTTACTCATTTTCTTTGCAAAAGTGTGAGTGGGTTAACAGTTAACAGTGAGTTAAGTAAAATTAAGATATAAAAAATACAACAATTTCATTTATTTACATTTTCTAAGTCCCAGGGTGCAGACAACTTTTGATATTGTTTTGTGAAAGCTGTAAGGAAAACAATTTAACTCTCCATACAAATTTACTCAAATTTCTAAAAGCACGTATAGACGCAGGTAACGCATTAAAAACTTTGCAATAGTAAAGAAGTTGTTGAGGTGTGTAATACGAGATATGGAAACAGCAACAAGAACGTGTGAGTTTTTCCTCAAGTTATATTTATCGGACACTTGGCTGTGTAAATGCCACACCGAATGGAAAATATCTTCAAACATTTGTAAAAAGACATATGTTTTACAGGCAAACATTTTCACATCCCCAAACAACTCCATGGTGTAGTGCAATCGATTAACATTACATATTTTCCCTATGGCAATTTTTGTATAGTTAAAAGTTGCTGTATTCTATTGAAACAAATGAGAACAAATCTTAGACTATAAAAATATCGGACAGTAGACCGCAACTATGACTTCAAACGAGAAATGTGCGCAGACCAACATAAGTTTTGGTTTGGACATAAATACCAAGATATTGAAATTCGCTTACGTTTTCAATTGAAAAGCACTCATGACACAGTTTTTTCAGAATTAAAAAATGTAGTGGACACCGAGACACTGTTTAGCAAAAGCGCTTGCAGTTAGTAGCATGAAGTACAATGTCTATATCGGGTGGGATTCTTGAATGAAGATTGAAAAACATCAACTTCATTTTCTCGCTAAAGTAGTATTAAAGCAATTATATACAAAGCCACGAAAGCCTGCGGAGTACAACTTATATAATAAAATTTGGTGATTGAATAAAATTTAGGGACTTGGGGATTATGGGTTAGCGCCAACGCGCAAAGGGAGAGAGGCTACTTTTGTAAACCACTAAGCGCTAATGCGCAAACAAGAGATAAACTATTTCCAAAATTAAAGAAAACACACTTCACTTTAAATATTACACACTTTTAATGCATACAAATTCAACCTTTTATTTATTTCACTTTAACAATCGATAGCGATGCGGTCGCGGCGGTAATTTAAGATGGACTCACATGATGTTAGGCAAAAAAGACAAATTAGAGCGGGATTAGACAAACATGTTTAAGGGACCGTTAAGTTACTCTCTTTCACACTCTGAAGAAATTACAAGATAGGGTTGCCGGCCGCACGCGAAAAATACATAATTATAAAACATGACTCCTGCTTGATTGAAGTGGGTTCACTTGGGACTCATGTCCTCAACAGTGATCAACCATATCAAATGCTTTTTTGATATCAACGAATAGACGAGCACAGTTATTTTTGTTCTATAATTCCCTATACTCGTATATAAAGGAGCACAAGTCCAGAACAGCATCTTCTGTTGACCACCCACATCTAAAGCCGAATTGCATCGAGCTAAAAAAGTTCTTGCTTTCAATAAAAGAAAGAATTCTACTTCTTAGAAGTTTCTCAAAAATTTTTGAAATAGGTCTGTAATTCATATCTTTTTTGTCATCCTTTTTAAATAAAAGAATGACAGTAGCACAGTTAAAATCAGCGAGAAAAGATCCTTACAAAATATTTGTATTGAACAAATGAGTTAAGATGTCTACTAAATTTAAACTCATATTTTAGAACTTGGTTAGAAATTCTATCATATCCACCTGACCTAGAGTTATTCAAGGACTTGATTATTCTCAAGACTTCTATGCCTGTGAAAGGCTCAAAGAAAAAACTGTTACCTGGGCCTTTACTCTGTAGTTCTATTCGAAAGGCTATTCTACTCGAAAGCAAAAAGCGATTCTAATACACATAGGCACTCTGTAGTTCGTTAGAATTTACTTTAGAAAATATTCCATAATAGTAGGCATCATTGTTTCACAAATTTCAAGCGCAAAGGAAAATGGAAAAGCATAAATCTCGAGTGCAGTATTAGACAGCGCAGTTTAACATGTCGCAGTAGCGTAGATGATAAGAATCTCGACTACCACGCGTGCGGTTGCAGGTTCAAACGTAAGTGCTTGCACAAGTAATTTTCATTCTTTTATTTTTATTAAATAAAATTTTATTTTTTTAAATATGTAAATACTTCTAATCTGTAAAAATTTTGTTTTCTTGAATTTTTCCAATTTTTTACATGGAATTCTTCAATTATTTTCTGTCAACAGGGATTGCTTAACTCTTTCTGCGATAAAAATGATTTCTTGATGAAAAAAATAATAATTGTTTTATTATAATAAGAATATACGCTTTTGTGGATTTCCGTTTACTAAATTGTTGTAGAATAGAATTTTCTAACTTTCGACCATATTGGCATATGCTTTCGAAATAGTGAGTACCAAATTTTCTACAATCGAAAGGGGTAAATCAAATCCGAAGGGAACAGAATGGAACTCGAACAACGAATGCGTTCTACTCGAAAATTTCTTGAAGAGTTCGAATCACTCGAAAGCGAACAAATTTTGTTTCGAATGGAACTACAGAGTGAGGGCCCTGAATTAGAAAAATCATATTCTAAGAATAAAAATTCGCCTGTAGTTTCAGGGGCATGAGTTTACACAATTGATACGAAGTTGTCAGAAAAATTCCCTCCATCATCACATAAAACAATAGAAGATTCAATCGATTCTATCAGAAGTCCGTTAATAATATTCTAATCCTTCTTTGGGTTACCATAAGATAAAAACTATCACGCTCCATATTCACTGCTCAATCTCTTACAAAAGTTCAGATAGCGGCTACGAAGTTTTGCATTTGAAGGAATGTGTATCTGTGTATCTGGCGTCCAAAATACTGTGACGAATTCGGCGATTCCTTAATTATCAATCCTGGGTTTGATCACTATAAAGTCAAATAAACACACGCACAGATATTGTAACTAATAGCTAGTTTTATTTACTAGTAATAAACGCAATACAAATTTAAGAGTTTGGTAACTTCGCAGTAGTTCACTGAACAACACTTGAAAATAAACTTATCAACCTGCCTTGCTTGGTCACTGCCTTATATAATTCCTAGTTACACGCTTGCACGCTTAAGAGTAGCCATCGTTATTTCTGTTGTGTTTAACTAGTGGTGGGAGTGTTATTGAGTTAGGGATGGTACATGCTTGAGAATAATCGCCACCTAAGTCTGATCGTCCCGATCAGTCACATTTCCCAAACCAAACTCTGCTAGACGCTCAATGGTTGGCACCGCTTTATTAAACTTCTCCAGGGATTGAAACTTCGACATCAATCCTCTCCTGCAGAGATTCCCACAATGCATTACACTGTCACACATTCCAACCATTTTATCTGGCCACGCATAGATTTGTGCCTTCACTTTCGTGCCCAGTGGTACTTGCCAAATATTCCTGCAACTCACTTTTTCAGGATTCCTTTCCTTTCTCTCATGCCCAGAGCACTTTTTCACTTTATCCACTAAGTTGTGTTGCTTCCTCGGACCATGAACCGCCGCTTTACCTCTGGCATTCTTGCTCTGGGAACAACAATAAGTGCTCGATGATTCCGGCCATCTTCACTTTCCCATATTGATGCAAACCACCAGATATGAGCTTCAAACTACTCCATTGTGCCCAGTATGCTTTTGCAATGCAGTCCTTTCAATACACGTGCCAAATCTGGATCTTCCTCCTGGCCTTGCCGAATCTTCTTCAGGAGGCACTTGTCCACGAAAGCCAATGGTCGAGGAACTACCTCTGCCTTACGAGGCTCCTGCTGCTCCATCTCGAAGATCACCCTGCGTGCGACGCTTTATAAAGTTAGTATTCATTTGATTCCGATTATATTTTATATAAACGTGTCCTATATATAAAAAAAAAAAACTTTTGAAAAAGTGACCAGTACTAAACGTTCATTCATATGTGGGCGGTGTTACCCCCATTTTCCAAAATTAAAAAAAAAAATCATTAATAAGATTATCAGGTTATTGTAACTAACAAATTTTAGCATTCTATCTGCATCAGTGACACCTATAGTAATTCTATCTTACACGGTTAAGAAGTTAGTAACAGTCGAATTTGAAAATTGCTTGACTCATAAGTGCCCCGCCCACTTTCCACAATTTTGCAAAAATTGTCTAAAGCATATAAAAGTTGATGGAACTGTCAAATTATATCATTCTATCTGTATCAGTGAACGAGATATGGGCAGTTCGGTATTTCTACCTTCCTTTCAGATAACTTTTATGGAAAAATAGGCGTGGTTGAGAAGCGTTTTAGTTTATTTTCTATGGGTGTATTTACGACAACCATAGTTTACATCCTATCAAATCGTTATTCTAGCATAAAGGGTTCTGTAGTTATTAACGGTCGAAGTTTGAAATTTTATTCACTCAAATGTGGGCGGTGCCAAAACTTTGATAAAATCGTCTATAGGACAACCAACTAAATAAATCTACCAAATGTTGTAGCTACAACGCTTTTATTATTGAAGTATATCATTTTAAAAGTTTTTTGAAATTTCCGATATCGAAAAAAGGGGTGTGGTTATTGTTCACCTTGCCCATAATAAATAGCAACCTTCCTCGGCCAGAAAGCAACCTGTGTCCCAAATTTCATTCAAATATCTAAATTTTTGCTCTAGTTATCGTGTCCACGGACGGACGAACGAACATGTCTCAATGTATTCCTCTGTTCATTCTAACTCTGTATCTATCTCCATTATTTTGTACCGTTACAAACCACCGTTATATGACCAAACCAATACTACCCTGTGTACTAGTACACGCTGGATATAAAAATGTACTTAGGAAAAAATTAACTACCCTAATGTGAAAGTGGATCAAATAATAGAAAACAGCAATCAAACTTTTATCGGAGTGACGTATGTACCAGGACATACGAATAATTAAAAGCTTAGGCGAATTATTAAACAAGACGACGTAATAGGATGAAAACAGCTGCAATAAATGCTAGATGGACCCAAAAAATAAGAAAACGACAGCACTGGCTCAGCACTTGACTGTCAATAATCCAATTTCGCGAATGCAAGAAACTTGGATATAGAGGAGAAAAACCCAGAATGACACTGGAAACTCTCCGCATATAACAGCAGCTCAGCAATGGTATGCAAATTAACCCGGGAAGTCCCATAACTTTTTTTGTTTTGAATTTTTGTGAAATGTTGTATACTTATATATTTCGATCTCCTGAGCACGAAAATGAAGTCCATTTTCATTTTCCTCGCTTCGATTTTCCGGAAAGTGCGGAAAACTAGCGTTACCATATGGTAATCGTGGGACCTCTGGGGTACATGTTTTTAATGAAAGACAAAATGGTTTTCGAATGTCGTTTTATTTTTAATTTTTCAAAAAATAACTGTTTTCAAACATTTTTATTTAAAAAATAAGTAAAATAAATGAATTCACGACAATGAAAAAAAAAAAACATTTTTGAACTGAAATTTATCATGGTTTTGTGTGGTACTGAGCAAAACATTGTACGCAAAGTCCTACGTTGCATTTACCACATGCAGTTCGTCCATTAACTCTGCATCCGTCACCGGCACAATGCCTACGATTTGATGGTACCACAAAATGTCCACCCTGATCATAGCGCAGAGCATGTTCAACTCGACCTGGTTGGTATGCATATCTGTGAAAGGGCGCAGGTCCAGGACTTTTGGGCGGTATACCATAGTGTTTGCAGTAGTATACTGCAAGTTGTCGTCGAAATTCTAACTGACTGATATGTTGATCTTTTCGGTAAAGTTGCCATGCATTTTGAATACAAGCATCTAACAGCCAGGTAAAAATGCTAGACCACCACTTTTTTCCCCTGTATGCGATGCGGTGCAGGGATAGATTTTGATCTAATCGGTCTACTCCGCACATAAATTTATTATATTCCGTGATTGCACAAGGACCGGGTACATTTATTTTCGATCCACTTGCCTTCGAATAACGCTGTGCCATTGATTTCGGATCCTCACCAAAGCAGGTAGATAACATGCAGACAACATTGTTATCTTTCCATTTCACCAAACAAATACCAGTGCTTTTCATTTCAATTGATTCAGAGTAACCTCTTTCCATTGACTTGAAGTCTTTTTTATGCACTAGTGGACAGCTTGCTGGAATTCTGTTTTCTCGGATTGTTCCAGTACCATTATATCCGCATGACTTGAGATATGCCAACAGAGGATAACTAGTAAACAGGTTATCGAAATAAAAGTGGAATGACAGCGATTTCAATTCATCAGGAAAATCGTCGATCATGCTGACTAAAGGAGCGGCGCATTTTCCAAACTTTGCTTCGTACTCCAAATTCGATCAAGGATTCTTCCCCTGGTAAATTTCAAAATTCACCAAATAACCAGATGGAGTGCATAGGGACCAGACTTTATATCCAAATCGTAATGGCTTGCCCTTTATAAATTGCTTGCATCCATGTTTACCAAAATAGGATATCATACTTTCGCCGAAAGAAAGATTTTGTTCCGGATGGAAATTTTCTATCATTTTTGCTTTCAAATGATCCGTAAGAGGACGCAGTTTCCACATTTTGTCAGGATTTGGGCCGTCTTTTGAAGAAGCCTTGGAATTTTCTTCGAAGTGGAGATTTTGCAAAATCTCTTGAAAACGATTCCGACGCATGGTGTTACTGACAAGATTGTTCCGAATGTCTTCATCCTGACTCCACAAATGTTTGTAATTGGAGTGATAATTGTAGCCAGTGACGATCAATATGCCTATGAATGCTCTAAGTTCGCTGACTGTTATATTTCGGTTCGGTCTATTCTGTTCCACCGAATATAACGCACTTTGTTCGCAAATATGTTCCAATAATGTGTCATCAAAAAATTTTTCAAACTGTTCGTGTGGCAGTGAATGGCGACAATCTTCGTAATTTGCGCTTGGAAAAATTAGAATTAGAGATGACGATTTCTTCTTGACCCATTCAAATACAGTTTCCATGTTTCCTGATGGCAGTGCAACGTTTGAAGGTTTCGGTTCAATTTTACGTAAGCGCTTCCTCATTGGAGATTCTGAACTATTAGCCGTTGTTTCTTCATCCTCCATCTCACTAAAAGTGTCTTCAACCTCAATAACAGGCAAATCTCCTGGATTTGGTGCTGAAAAATTTAGGGTTTATAAGATTAAAATGATGGTATGCTTATACCGTCTCTAAACATGCCTCCCATATCCTCCTCTTCATCGAAACCTTGCATACGTCGCCCACTAGCCATAACAACTTCGCAGCCACCTCTTAGCTGAGCCGGGCAAACATTATCTGGAATGCCCGCACAATCATCTTCAGCGTCATCTTCGCCAGATTCGTTGCCATCCACAGGAGGCTCGATATAAAGAGTGGTTGGAATATCACACAGTTGATTTTGATCTTCTGCTTCATCGAGTTCTTGAATGAAATCAAGCATTTCTTGCAACGATAAACCGCTGTAATTCACAAAATATCAATAAATATGATCAAAAATCTCAAAAAAAAACTACACCAAACGTAACTAAAACCCTGTACCCTAGACGTCCCACGGTTACCATATGGTAACGCCTTGAGTAAAATACAAAAAAGTTACACAAAAAATCAAATTTCAAACAAAACTAAACTTGCATTTACTAGTTTATTTCATTAGCTACCAACTGATGTAATTTTTTTGGAAATATATCAAAAAATCAAAAAGTTATTCATATACTTACCGACGTGCCATGTTAAAAAACCACAATAATTAACTTTTTTTTTCACCTGACTTTGACGTCTTATAGCTTTGCTAGCTGCACTAAAAATAACAAAAAACTTATGTTTTTCCGTGAGCTGCATTTATTCTGCGTGAAATACAGTTATTCTTTTTTGTTTTTGTTATTTACTTCAGACATAATACGTAAAATTGCAAGGGCATGTTTGCATTACCATATGGTAATCGTGGGAAGATTCGGGTTAAGGAAGATGGGGATAATAGAAACAGCGCATATATAAGGAATGCAACAAATCTCTCGGATCTTCTTCACGAGGCACCTGCCCATTAAAGCCCTTGGTCGTGCAGCTATCTACTGCTGCTTCACCTCCAAGATCACGCATGTCTCTTACCCAAAAAGTCAACGCAAATGATGACTTCGTCGACAATATTTGCTACCAAGATGTACGCAGCCACATTCCCAATCACAACCTTACATATCACTTTTCCCAGGACTTGATTGCTTTCACCAGTTACTGTTCACAACTTAGGTTTCTGCAATGGTCCCACCTTTCCGCTGACCAAGTCACTCCGAATGATGGAATGTGATGCACCCGTATCCACAGTAAGCTAGCGCTTTTTCCCGTCCATGTACCCTTCAACGGTAGTTTTACCCGCTTCCACTCAGAGTTGTGACCCTGATTATGGGGCATAAGTCATGCTCATCTTCTCTTACGTTTACGCCCACGTTTACTAGACTAGTTCTCCGTTCAATGCTTCTAGAATTGCGTCTACCCAATTTGTCCGTTCTACCTCCACGCGGTGAGCTTTGTACGCTGGTTTACTTAAAAACGAGTCTGTTTCCTGCGTCAGAGCATGCGATACCGTTTAAGCGAATGCCTTTTTGGGGTTTGCACATGTGGCCCGCTTCGTCTCGACATCAAGTATTCCATTCGATTTTTACCCTCTACGTATACTCTACAGGTACGTCTGCATTTGCTAGATGGGCCAACCTTTCGATGTCCGATGCAAATTTCTGCAAAGTTTAATAAGGCTTCTGGAAGCGATTCTGCAGCTATATTTGGTATATCTGCTTCTGATGTTGCTAGCATAGCGCCTCTCAACTGCACCCGTCAATGCCTCATAATTGTTTCGTTCGCCTTCAGGAATGGTCTGTAAGATTTCGGCCGCAGGTCCCTTCAATGCAGTAACTTTGTTTTCAGTGTCCCAATTTTTCACCGCTGCCGTGTTGTCAAATTGCAGATTAAATAACTGGAATGGAACAGAACCATCAAGGGCAGGTGATTTTACCTTGAAGCAGATGCCGATTTAGTTGCAATTCCGCAATACGACCTTTCAGTGCATCTACCTCAGCATAGATTTTATCCTGCAGCTATACAACTTTCGCATCTTGGACTTCTAGTTTCGATGACACCCTCGCCTGCTGTGCTTCCATTTGCGAAGAGATATATGCCTCCTGATCTTCAATTGGAGATCTCATGTATAGCTTTTGTTCCTCTGAGATGCCGCTCACATCTTCGAACGTCAAGGTATGGTTGTCCGGTCAGGCGATGTCGATCTTGAAATAATTAACATTTATATACCTCCTACCAGGGTTCCAGTGACGCCAACGGAGCCAGATGAAATCCTGGAACAATTGCAGGAGTTTAACCCGGGTCTACCGACCCAAAACTGGAAGGTGGTCAGCGTGGACAAAGCAGCCGGACAAGCGACGATGCAGATAGTTCTGCTGCTAGACCAGGTAAGCATCGAGGCCCTGGACCGGTGCGACTACCGCGTAAGCTATGGTTTCAAAAATATAAGCCTGAAGGTGTACAAGGCGGACGCCGAAGCCCTGGCTAATTTTTCATCTCTGGCGGAGGTGGAGCCTCCCCCCAGCGATAACGAGATGGAGGTTGATGACAGTGGGTCGGATGTGCGGAGCGGCTATGCCTCGTCCAGCTTGGACGGTAGCGGGACTCTCAGGAGGCTTTACTCCGAGTCAGCTTCTGAGCGAGGACGACGCCGACGCGACGCTCACGGAGGAGAGTGCTAAAAAGCAAGATGATGAGGGTCCTCCAAATCAACCTTCATCACAGTAAAGCAGCGTCAGCTGCACTTCTACTCCAACTTTCGGCAGGGGGAGTAGATATCGTTCTAGTTCAAGAACCGTGGATCACTGGAAATAGGATCTGTGGTTTGAGGACTCACACTTACAAGCTCTACAGCGCTCAAGATAAGGGTAAGCCTCGTACGTGTATTTTAGCTAAGTCGAATATTAACGCTTTTCTTCTACCCCAATTTAGTGACGGAGATCTGACAGCGATTAGCGTCGAGGGGTTAGGTAGAAGTTGTAGATTTGTCTCTTTCTATCTGGCCCATGATCACGAAGGTTCACTACCGCCACATAACTTCAGAGAGCTCGTGAGTTCCACTCGGCCACGAAATAATCTAATTGTGCTTGGAGGCGATGCGAATGCCCATCACACTCAATGGAGCAGCACCGACACAAACGACCGAGGTGAGTCACTATATAACTACTTATTAGGCACTAATCTAAGTTTATGCAACAGGGGAAGTGACCCCACATTCATAACAAGGAACCGCGAGGAAGTCCTTGATATTACACTGGTCAGCGACTCCTTCAGCGACCTCATAGAATCATGGAGGGTTCTAACAGAACACTCCTTCTCAGACCATAGATATATTAGTTTCTCAATAGCAGATACGCACACATGTCCAAAATTCATACAAAATATAAAAAGAAAAAACTGGGGCTACTACAGGAAGCTCATTGATAGAAATCTATCAAAACAAATGGTCACACCTAGAAATGATAAGGAACTAGACGAGCTAGTCAACACTTTTAATCAACAATGCAAGCTTGCTTTAGATAAGGCCTGCCCGATCAAAAAGGTAACGGAAACCCATAAGCCACCTTGGTGGTCGTCTGATCTAGATAGACTCAGAAAGGCTTGTAGGGTTGCCTTTAATAAAGCCAAACAGGACGGCCGCGAGCTATCCTGGGGTGTTTACAAAACTAAGCTAAGTACATATAAAAAAGAAATCCGCAAGGCCAAACGAGCCTCCTGGGTGGAATTCTGCAGTGAAATTGAATCCACATCTGCTGCCTCGCGCTTGAGGAGGGTGCTCTCAAAAGCGCCAGCAACACTGAGCCACGTCCAAATGCCAGATGGGCAGTGGACGGATTCGACTACGGATACCATGAATCTGCTCCTGGATACACATTTCCCGACATGCACAGACGTGTCTACTACTACCGGCGGAAAGGTGCCTTCCGATCAAATGATAAGGGAGATCACCGATAAGAAGAAGCTAGATTGGGCTTTATCTACCTTCAAGCCCCATAAGTCGCCTGGACCAGACGGAATATTCCCGGCCCAGCTACAACATACATCCGGGCTTATCATGCCTTGGTTGAAAACTATGTGTATAGGCTGCCTAAGGCTCAACTACGTACCCACTTCATGGAGGGAGGTTAAGGTAGTCTTCATCCCCAAAGCCGGGAAGCCATCTCATACTAAACCTAATGACTTTAGGCCTATAAGCCTATCCTCATTTCTTCTTAAAACCCTAGAAAGACTTCTGGAGGACTATGTCAGAAGATCGATTGACCCAACTCAGCTCTCGCGGGCTCAGCATGCCTACAGTAAGGGTAGGTCAACAGATACTGCCTTGCACTCTCTTGTATCTGTTATAGACAAGTCACTTAACCTAAAGGAATATACATTGGTGGCTTTCCTCGACATTGAAGGCGCTTTCAATAACGTCCTTCCGGAAGCTATCACCTCTGCGCTGACGGGTCTGCGGGTCGATACCTGTCTGGTGGAGTTCATTCGTAAACTGCTTACTAGCAGACGGATCACAACCGAGCTAGGTGGGAACTCGATTCACAGACTCGTTAACAGAGGTACCCCACAGGGAGGTGTTCTCTCACCGCTACTTTGGGTGGTTACTGTGAACCAGCTTCTACGCCTTATGGAAGCGGAAGGCCACCAAGTGATTGCGTACGCCGATGACATCTGCGTTATGATGCGGGGAAAATTCCGTCAAACTCTATGCATTATAATGGAATCAGCCTTATCTAAAATTTGTGACTGGGCAAAGTCAACAGGTCTGGGGGTTAACCCCGAGAAAACCGAGCTAGTCCTCTTTACTAGAAGGTACAAAATACCGAACCTTATACCAACAAAAATTGGTAACACGACTTTGGCATTCAGTGACAAAGTCAAATATTTAGGAGTTACTCTAGACAGGAAACTACTCTGGGGTGACAATATAACAGAACGGGTTAAAAAAGCAACGTGCGCGTTGTTTACTTGCAAGAGAGCAATTGGTGTTTCGTGGGGGTTTTCTCCCAGGGTAGTGCACTGGATCTACACAGCCATTGTTCGCCCGATTCTACTCTACGGAGTGCTAGTCTGGTGGCCTGCACTAACTAAGAATACGTACCTCAAACAGATACAAAAAGTCCAAAGGAGTTCAGAACTCTGCATAACCGGGGCCCTTGGGTCCACTCCGACAGAAGCACTCAACACTATGCTGCATCTACCACCGCTTGATTTGGTGGCGAAGGAAGTAGCCACGATCACAGCTTTGCGAATAAGGGAGACTGGCGTCTGGATAAATGGACAAAGTGGGCACGCCACAATCTTGGGCAACCACGCGCCTGTTAACACTGTTAACTACTGCGCGTCAAATAACGTGTTTGTCAGGAACTACGAGGTTATAATACCGACAAGACAAGAATGGGACAACAGACCACATACGGTTCGGGGCGCCATCAACATCTTTACTGATGGCTCCAAGCTTGAGGGAGGAATCTTTTCACCGGACCTGGGACTAGAGATCTCCTTCCGTCTTCCCGACCACTGCAGCGTGTACCAAGCGGAAATGCTGGCAATACACGGCGCGGTGAAAAGCTTGGTATCCATGCCCCAAAATGGTAAACAGATCTATATCTTCTCAGACAGTCAGGCCGCACTTAAAGCCTTGAACTCATACGTCGACAATGCAAAGTCGTTAACTGAATGTCGCAGATCTCTCAACGAGATGGCTCAGCACTTCAGTATTAGCCTTATTTGGGTACCTGGGCACAGGGATATTGAAGCCAACTGCAGAGCGGATGAGCTGGCTAAACGAGGTACCACCACCCATCTCCTTCCAGGAAATAGCTCGGTAGGCATACCCATGGCCTCCTTTAAATTTAGTGTCAGCACAAAAACAATGGAAATAGCAAATATGCTCTGGTCAGGGCTCTCGACGTGTGAGATATCCAGGCTAACCTGGCCTTCTTACAACAAAAGACGTACAAACTCCCTGCTGTCCCTCAATAAATCGAGCATTTCATCCCTGGTAAGGGTTCTAACAGGGCACTGTTTAATAGGCACTCACGGCGCCAGAATGGGCGCAATGTCTAATGATTACTCTCGCAGCTGAAGATGTATTGAGGAGGAGGAAAGTGTTCAGCATCTGATGTGTCAATGCCCTGCACTCAGCAGGCGACGGTTAGCTATCTTGGGCCAACCGCTTCTCAATAACCTCGCTGAGGTATCACAAATACAATTAAAAGCGTTATCTAAATTTATTGACTCCACGAAGTGGTTCGATCCCCTGCCTTGAACAGGGTGTGAGTTGGTTTTCCCTGGCGTCGACGGCAGCGCAGCCGTGTGAGGCGACTGGTCCTTCTCAGCTTTCGGGAGACCTTTGAACTCGGATACTCTAGGGTTGTTGGAGCGGCTGACTGTTAAGCGGCTGAGCTGCTGTCGGCGTCGGGGATGACTTGCTCGCATCTCTGGGGCATAGAGGTGGGTAGAGACCGTATAGGGTATCACAATGGGCCTATTTAGTGGCCTAAGTGTCGGGCAGAGTCCAGGTACTCTGTCCTGCCCTTGCAACCTAACCTAACCTACCTCCTACCACCTGTTGTGCGACATCAGTGCGTTACTCGGATACTTCAACGAACACCACGACCTGTGGCACTCAAGCCTACAGGTTGATGGTAGGGGACAGGAAGTAGCTGAACAAATAGACGATTCGACGTTTTGCACTGTGACCGGGGATGCCCCCACTAGAGTCGCGGTAAATTGTTCTAGTTCGCCAGACCTTACTATTTATCAGCGCTGGTCTCATAACCTGCTTTGACTGGCGACCAATGCTAACTCTTGCATCAGATCATTTACCGATAGTTCTCTCAATCGATCGCCCCAATGACTTTGTCACTTCTGAAAATCGCACTTTCACTAATTTCAGCAAAGTTCCTTGGGTTGGTTTTCTTAACTTCAGTGAGAGCACCTTCGCTGCTTTTGCCATCCCGACTAACGTACGAGAAGGGGAAAAGGTGTTTCGCATGGTCATAGCTTCAGCCTGTAATCAATACATTCCGTCAGGTAGAATTAAGGAGGTTCGTCCGTATTTCCCCGCAGAGGCAGCGGCCCTGGCAAATGTACGTGACCATGTCCGACGCTTGGACCCTACGGATCCCCAAATTCAAGGTTGATCAAAACGAATGCGCCAAATGGGAGGAGTCCTCAGGTCCTGCAACCTCTCTGCTGGTGTTGGCAAGCTATGGTCCTCTGTTAAATTCTTGTCAAATCAGACCAAACCTAACGACAAAATATCCATCACCTTTGGTGATTGTTATATCGGTGAAATATGGCATCGCCGTATTATCGATACTTATACGAATTGTCATCACTATATATATATTCCACGCGCTACACACTTGTTCTTCTTTAGACGTAAGACACAATCAATAAAGAAGTGAATTCACTTCGCTTATAGACGTCGTCGCGTAGAGTCGGCAAAAATATCCCGGCATCTCAACCAAATTAAAAAAAAAACAGACTGTACTTTTGGTTGAGATGTAATTTTTGGACTTAGGGATTTTTTTTGCTTTCTCCAAAAAGTATTTTCGTTATACTACTCAAGATAAACAACTCAACATAAGAAAATAATCCTATATTTAAAAAAAAAAAAAAAAACTTCGACTTAAATAAAAATTATGACAAAACTGCATACATATCTGAGATAACGGATCTCAGCAATAAACGGGAATCTTCAAACGGAACAAATTATATGGGGTGATCGCTTCCATAAACGCATGGAATACATATAACCAAATATATTTTGGTGTCGTTTTAAAATTAAATAACGTTTCAACACAAATAAAGAATTATCTAAAATACTTTGATTAATACAGACGTACAATCTATGACAAAACCTTAATATAATTATTGAACATAACCTGGCTAATACAAATGGAGAATCTATGACATTAAAATTTTCATGTCGATTGTGTGCGAAAGCCAATTTAAATATTTTACAAACATAACTTGGCATATATAAAAGAAAGAACTACAAACAAACTAAACATTTTACAAGACAAAAAACTATAGTGTATGATATAACCGGCATTTTGAGGGACAAGAGAATACCCCTGCCTAAAAATAACATTAATTTTTCATGTTGATTGTGTGCGAAAGCCAATTTAAATATTTTACAAACATAACTTGGCATATATAAAAGAAATAACTACAAACAAACTAAACATTTTACAAGACAAAAAACTATAGTGTATGATATAACCGGCACTTTGAGGGACAAGAGAATATCCCCGCCTAAAAAGTACGTCACGTGGAAGTACTCAAAGCCACAAAAAAAAAAAAAAAAAAAAAAAGAAGTGAATTGGAATAGATGTTGTTTTACTGCCATACTTGCGTGTCATAATATCTGGCGACGAGGTGGAGCAAGTAAATTATTGAAAACATTTACGAAAAACCTCCGCATTACATTACATTACTTTGGAATATTTGATCACAAAACAATACATAACCTTACAAAATGACACCACCTGCAAACATAACACAAAATGCACATGCGGCAATACAAGTGGACACATTTGATCCAGTCCAGAGCTCATGGTCGCGATGGGTAGAGCGTCTGGAGATGGCATTCGACATCTTTGACTGTGAGGATAATAAAAAGGTTAGCATGATATTGCACTATATGTGGCAAAGAACGTACAACATACTGTGTGACAAAATTAGCCCAGCGAAGGCAAGCGCACTTACATACGCGCAAATCGTTGCAAAACTATCTGAGCAATTTGATCCAGAGCCCCTGGAAATAGTCGAAAACTATCGGTTTCATTTGCGGAAACAAGAAGAGGGAGAGTCTGCGGAAGATTTTTTGATCGCTCTTCGGAAGCTGTTCATCCGCTGTAAGCTTGGAACTTATCTAGATACAGCGCTTCGTAACCAATTAGTGTTCGGCTTAAGGAGCCAGCGCATACAGAACCGATTGCTGGAAGTAAAAAAACTAACATTGGAGACGGCTATCAGTACTGCAGTTACCATGGAGCTATCTGAACGTGGAGGCGTAACATCAGAAAGCGGCAAATAGTATAAAATCCAAATCACCTAAGACTAACAAAAAGAAAAATGTAAGCAAAAATGAGAAAAAGATACGCGAAAATAGCCAGTGCTATCGATGTGGTAGTGATACACATTTAGCTAACACGTGCAGGTACAAAAATACAGAATGCTTATATTGTAAAAAAAAGGACATTTGAAACGAGTGTGCCTTAAGGCCAAAGCAAATAAAGTTGACCAAACCCATCAAATAGACCACGTGGTCTGATCGCGAGCTTATTAAATATTGCGACAACAAACTGAAGGTGTACGGATTTGTAAATGTTGATGGTAGAGTTATCTCACAAAAGAAAATGTTGAAGCTGTATGTGGTTGATTCACAGAGACATCCACTGTTGGGTCGAGATTGGTTAAGCGTATTTAAGCTAAATTGGCGTAACATATTTGAGGGGTATAATCAGAAGACGAGCTCTGATAGCGAAATATTGCATATTTCGGCAGACAGTACTTCAGCAAACGTTGCTGTAGGAGACTTAGTGCAAAAATATAAACAGGTTTTTGAGAAAACGGCGGGAAAAATCAAAGGTTTAAAAGCAAGAATTAGGGTTAAGGAGGGCACTATACCAGTATTTCTTAAACCACGTCGTGCCCCATTTGCCCTGAAAACAGCGATCGAAAATGAAATAGAAGAGTTAGTTGCAAGTGGAATTTTGGAAAAGGTTGACTCCAGTGAGTGGGCGACACCCATAGTAGCAATTAAGAAAAGTGAAAATACGGTAAGAATATGTGGTGAACATAAAGTGACAGTAAATCCAAACCTTATAGTAGATGAGCATCCCTTGCCAACGATTGATGAAATGTTTGCATCCATGGCGGGAGGAAAAAAATTTACCAAGTTAGACTTAACTAAAGCATACTTACAAATAGAAATGCATGAAGATGATCGCAGTGTTCTGACGTTGAACACACATAAAGGGTTATATACACCAACTAGGCTATGGTATGGTATCGCTAGTGGACCAGCCAGGTGGCAAAGGGAAATTGAGAAGTTACTTCAGGGCATTGAAGGTGTAACGGTGTTTATTGACGACATTAAAATAACAGCGTCAAATGATGAGATGCACCTACAGCGTTTAGAGGCAGTGCTGAAACGGCTTCAAGAGCATAATATGCGCGTAAGTTACGATAAATCCGAATTTATGGCCGATAAGATCGAGTATTGTGGGTACATTATTGATAGTAAAGGTATACACAAGATGCGACAAAAGATTGATGCAATACAAAATATGCGCCGGCCGCACAATAAAGACGAAGTTCGAGCTTTAGTGGGGCTGGTTAATTACTATGGTAGGTTTTTGCGTAATCTGAGCACGATCCTTTACCCCATAAATAACTTGCTAAAAAAAGATGTCTAGTTTGTGTGGGATAAGAAGTGTGAAAACTCGTTTTTAGAAATTAAAAATCAGATAGGATTGCCACTAGCACTTGCCACAGACGCATCACCCTATGGAGTGGGGGCGGTACTTAGCCATACATACCCTGACGAAACTGAAAAGCCAATTCAGTATGCCTCGCAGACGTTGTCACCTGTTCAACAACGTTATAGCCAAATCGATCGGGAGGCATATGCCATAATTTTTGGAATAAAAAAATTTTACCAATATGTGTATGGGAGGAAGTTTACCCTGGTGACGGATAATAAGCCGCTCAGCCAAATTTTCTCGCCACAGAAAGGGCTTCCTACCTTAACTGCATCAAGGATGCAGCACTATGCCATTTTTTTAGAATCATTTAATTTCAATATTCAGTACCGAAAGGCTTCTGACAACGCGAACGTTGACGCGATGTCTAGACTCCCCTCACTTCAAACATACAAAGAAATTGAGGAAGTCGATGTTATTGAAATTAACTCAATTGAAACCTGCCTTTAACCGTAAAGGAGTTAGGAGCAGCAACGGAATTAGATACAGAGGTATCGAAGTTGATACAGGCGTTACAGCAAGGTAGTACAGTGGAACCCCATGTTCGATTCGGAATTAAACAAACAGAGTTCTCTTTGCAACAGAATTGTTTACTCCGGGGCTCACGAGTATATGTACCAAAGAAACTGCGCAAGAAAGTTCTCAGTGAATTGCATACGGCACATTTTGGTATGACCAAAATGAAGGAGCTAGCAAGAGCGTATTGCTGGTGGAAAGGTATGGACGCTGAAATTGAAGAGATGGTAAAAAATTGCGAAAAATGTCAAATGTATCGTGCGAGTCCCACAGAGGTTGTGATCTGTTGGGAACCAGCAGAAGCGCCCTTTGACCGCCACATTGATTTTGCTGGACCATTTAAAGGAAGTTATTTTCTGGTCATGGTCGACTCGTTTTCGAAATGGCCAGAAATTCGTGTAGTACCGAATATCACCACAGATACGACTATAAAAATATGCCGAGAGATTTTTAGTTGTTTTGTAATCCCCCATGTGCTCGTCAGCGACCACGGTACGCAATTTACATCGCGAGAATTTCAAAATTTCCTTAAGCAAAACGGAGTAGTGCACAAGAAGGGAGCACCATATCATCCAGCCACAAATGGGCAGGCTGAACGTTATGTACGTACACTTAAAGAAAAGCTGAAATCTTTGAACAGCGATAAGCAAAATCTTAAAAAAGAGTTATGTAAGGTGTTACTCGCCTATCGTCGAGCCAAACATTCAACTACGGGTAAATCGCCGTCAGAGTTAGTGTTTGGGCGTCAGATAAGATCTCGATTAGATTTGATGATACCAGAAGAGAAGCAGGTTTTAAAGAAGGTTGGGGAGCCAAAATTTAAAGTAGGGGAGAGAGTCGCTGCTAGGGACTATCTATCGGATACAAAATGGAAATTTGGAAAAATTACAGAGGTGTTTGGTGCTGTTCATTTTATGGTTCTCTTAGATGATGGTAGACTGTGGAAACGTCATGTGAATCAACTCCGCTCAGTGGGTTCTGAAATTGTTAACTTAGATAGGCCGCACCATACACTTGTCGATGACGGTAAGCTCGACGACGCTACTCGAAATAAAGAAATTGGTACTGAAGTGGGTGAAGATCCCGAAGTAGGGAATGTCCCGCTCAGGCGTTCGAATAGGGTACGCCAAGCACCAACAAGATTAGAATACCACACTTTCAAGTAAATTGAGCAAAGCTATACATGTATAAGCGCCATTGCATATGCTGTATAAGTATATATGATACATATAATCTTTATTAAATATTGTAATAGCTAATAAAGTTAAGTTTTGTTATGTTATAAGTTACCATAGCAGAAGAGCTGAAAAATACGGAAATGTAAACCTAGAAACATTAAAACTTTTATTTATATTCATGCTATGCATAAATAGGCGTGGTGAGCTGTGATATCGGTGAAATATGGCATCGCCGTATTATCGATACTTATACGAATTGTCATCCCTGATATTTCCCTGATATTTTTGGACGTGATTTAGCAGTTTTCTCCTAAAGGAAACAATTACCACAATTTTTGCTAAAATTCGGCTGTGAACAGCCTTGTAAAATGTTTCCCTACATATATACACATAAGTTCTGTGGTATTATTCAGGTTATGGCAAATAGTAAAATAATTAAAGGCAATTGTTTCCTTTAGGAGACAACTGCTAAAACACGTCCGAAATTATCGAGAAAGGTATCAAAAGACGCGTTTTGACCTCGGTAACAATAATCCGGAAGCGAATTTTCGAGTTTTTGTTTCAGTGAAGAGATGTTTGCCAACAAAGTTGCAAATTGTCTTTCATTTTCATTTGGTTGTAATCACCGATTAGGGTGTACCGAAAAGTGCAGAAGTTTGTTCTGCGCAGAAATACTGTGGACCGCGTAGCCGGTGTTGGACCGGCTAAGGGTTATTTTTTTGAAGCGCGGCCGAAGGGATATAGCTTCCAATTTTGTGGGTTTCATCAATTACTAAGAGATGAACCCTCATTTTGTTGTACAGTGTAATAGGTGTTGATATATTTGCTGGTATAAAAGGGAATTCAAAATCACGTCGCAAACCTAGCTCAATTTTTAAAAGTTTGGATCCATAGGTTTCAATTGAAGATCAATTAGCTGCTAATACCAACAAATGTTTTCTTGAGAAATAAAATTATTTTGTCTGGGAAATTTCGATTTAGATTGAGATCTTTCTATAGGTTAAGATCGCATTTGTAATTAATTCATTGATGTCACAAGTAATTTTTTTATGTTTCGGTACATTTTTGTTGTTAAATCAGTAAGATTCTTATACGCATATTGTCACTTGCGAAGCGAATATATTTGGCGAGTCGAACAGATTGGCGAACTCACATCAAATTTGCATTGTGAGTGGCGAATGAACTTATTCGACTGCCATGTGTCGTTGCCATTCGAACAAATTTAATTAGTTCATCCGAACTTGACGTTTCTGTCATCTGTTTTTATTATTTATTTGTGCACAAACAGAAATGTAAAAAGCAAGTTTAATTAAATAGTAATAAATAAAGTTAAAAATGTTGGTAATTGTTTCCTTTAGGAGACAACTGCTAAAACACGTCCGAAATTATCGAGAAAGGTATCAAAAGACGCGTTTTGACCTCGGTAACAATAATCCGGAAGCGAATTTTCGAGTTTTTGTTTCAGTGAAGAGATGTTTGCCAACAAAGTTGCAAATTGTCTTTCATTTTCATTTGGTTGTAATCACCGATTAGGGTGTACCGAAAAGTGCAGAAGTTTGTTCTGCGCAGAAATACTGTGGACCGCGTAGCCGGTGTTGGACCGGCTAAGGGTTATTTTTTTGAAGCGCGGCCGAAGGCCGCCTACGCAGAAAAGTATTTACGTGCAGAACACTTTTCAGTATAGGTTCTGTCGTTTTCATGTGGTTGTTGTAGTCACAGATTAGGGTGTACCCAAAGGTCCAGAAATGTGTTGGATCGGATACGCGGTCCACAATATTTCTGCACTTTTCGGTACACGCTAATCTGCGATTACAACAACCACAGGGAAAATTTTACCTAAATGCCCTACGACTAGAAAAAAATGACTTTTTCGGGGGTTAGGGGGGGGAGGGGGGTCAAACCCTTCACAAAACTGGTCTCTATTTGTCTAGGAAGTCAATAGTTATTAATAATTTGTTATTAAAGTTGCAAAAATTCACTGAAAAAAATGCTTCAACTATGCGGTGTAAAACAAATATGAGCACACAAAACATATAAATATTATGAACATTTAGTATCTTAAACATATTTTAGTGATTATACAATTGAAAATATACGTTTTTTAATAAAATATACTCGAATTAGCATTTATTTACACAAATGTTAAAAAATGTTCTTTTTACTAGAGTTGGACAGAGATGTATTGCTAGACGGCTGAAATGATGCCACATGGTTATAAAAAAAAGGGTCATAATTTTTCACATGAGAGTGGAGGATTTTATATAGTGTACTATTTTTTATTTTTGTTATCAAAATCTCGCGATTTAATACAAAAAAATAAACTCTAATTATTTTGATGTTATTGAAAATTGTATACTAATTTCGCCACATAAAATTTTAACATTTTTATACTACAATACCAAAAGAAATTAAAATATTAAAACTCCTTTAGGAGACAACTGTTAAACCAGGCCAAAAATAGCAGGAGAGGTATCAAACAACTCGCTTTTGTTTCAGTGAAAAGTTATTCGCGAAAAACGCAAAAATTACCCAGGTCCGATCCCAAATAGGGGGCTTGAGCCAAGGTGTTTATGTGCAGAACACCTTTCTGCGTAGGCGGCCTTCGGCCGCGCATCAAAAAAATAACCCTTAGCCGGTCCAACACCTGCTACGCCGTCCACAGTATTTCTGCGTAGAACACACTTTTCGATACACCATGATCTGTAATTACAACAACCACATGAAAATGAGAGAAAATTTTCAACTTTGATTGCTAATATCTCTTCACTGAAACAAAAACTCGAAAGTCCGCTTCCGGATTATTGTTACCGAGGTCAAAGCGCTAATTTCGGACGTGTTTTAGCAGTTGTCTTCTAAAGGAAACAAGTACCATAATTTTGTATGTTAAAAAAAAATTTTCATATTTTTTAGTACTATGAAAATTTTAACATTTTAATACCATAATACCAAAAAAAAAGAAATATTAAAACTCTAACTATTTTTGATGCTATTTCAAAATGTATGTAATTTTCGCCGCAGGCTATCTTTCGCAGGATATTTTTCGCTTTTGTGTATTATTTATAATGTATAAGTCTGGCATCACGTTTTCACATATGTACATATTCATCGACTCACACTTTCGGCTATCTTCAAAAGGAATGTAGGTGAAAAGTAAACAATATTAAATATGCAATTACTTTGTAAAATTAAGAAAACAAATCAATAAAATTTAATTAAAATCAATGCGAACGGTCTAAAGATTATATATGTGTGCGTAATTGGCCAGAGGTTTCTGTTGTTAGTGCATATGCATATTTTAACAAGGTAATTGTTTCCTTTAGGAGACAACTGCTAAAACACGTCCCAAATTATCGGGAAAGGTATCAAAAGACGCGCTTTGACCTCGGTAACAATAATCCGGAAGCGAATTTTCGAGTTTTTGTTTCAGTGAAGAGATATTTGCCATCAAAGTTGAAAATTTTCTGTCATTTTCATGTGGTTGTTGTAATCACAGATTAGGGTGGATCGAAAAGTGCAAAAAGTGTGTTCTGCGCAGAAAAACTGTGGACCGCGTAGCCGGTGTTGGACCGGCTGAGGGTTATTTTTTTTAAGCGCGGCCGAAGGCCGCCTACGCAGACAGGTGTTCTGCACATAAATACCTTGGATCAAGCCCCCTATTTGGGATCGGACCTGGGTAATTTTTGGGTTTTTTGCGAATAACTTTTCACTGAAACAAAAAATTGAAAATCCGCTTTCGGATTGTTGATACCGAAGTCAAAACGCGTTGTTTGATACCTCTCCCGATATTTTTGGACGTATTTTAGCAGTTGTCTCCTAAAGGAAACAATTACATTTTAACAATTTCTGGAAATAATATATTTAAATAACTATTAAAATTAATAAATTCATTGAAAGGACCTCTTCATCAACATTTATGCCAAGTTTCATTGAATAATTCCCAGCGCTTAGCATGTAAAAGGCATAAAAAGTAAAACAGCGTATTTACATAAAGCCCACCCCAACCACATGAAAATGACAAAAAAGTTTCGTCGTTTGATAACTTTCCTGACATTTTTGGACGTATATTAACAGTTACGTACGGTCGTATAGAATTACCACCCGGTTTTCTTTTAAAGGAAACAATTACCTTTTTTTGAAAGCCACATATGCAGAAAGGTATTCTGCACATTAATACCTTGTATCAAGCCGCCTATTTGGGAGCGGACCTGGGTCTTGGGTGTTTTGCGAATAACTTTTCACTGAAACAAAAAATTTGAAATCCGCTTTCAGATTGTCGATACCGAAGTGAAAACGGGTTGTTTGATGCATCTCTCGATATTTTTGGACGTGTTTTAGCAGTTGTCTCCTAAAGGAAACAATTACCTAATTAAATTCCAGGGCAAAACGTAAAATTATTCACACATCATAACACCAAACATGTACATGTTAATATGCTTACACTAATGAGGTGCTTATTACTGCAAAAAAATTAGATATGGAACTGTTTATACATACAAACGTTGGTACTCATATTACTCTATTTAAAAAATAGCTACTTATTATACATAAAAATTACCACGGTTAAACTAGAGGAATTTATGAAAACAATGAAATATTTTTTCGGACGACGTAAGACAATTACTAGAAATTGATCGCCTACTAGAATTGGCAAAGATTCATGTACCTGTGATTTAGACACATTGGCTGGAAAGTCGTAGTAAAACGGAGGCACAGCTACCAAATTGTGACGAAATCGATTGTATATCCTGGGTTCGAGAACTATAACGTCACCTAAACACACGCACCGAAATTGTAACTAAGGCCCGGTTTCACAATCTATACTTAAGTTTTAGTTAGGAATCTTAGCCAAGCATAAGTTTTTACTCAAATTTACGTTTTACAATGCATACTTAAGTTTGGAAAATATTTATTAGTGAAATACGGTAACACTGCAACGTAATGTTTCGTTTACATATTTTGACAACAGTCCTTGTACAAAAAACATAAGATCGTGAAATTGTATTGCAAATTAAAAGTTTAGTTAATTATACACTGTGTTGAAATGAGTGAAAAAAAAATGTAATGTAACGACCATAGCAAAAAAAGGAAAGCAATTTTTTAGTGAAAATCAATACAAATTTGTTATGACGAGGAAAGTACCTGAAGATTTTTCAATTAATTTTATTTGAAAAGCATATTTTCGACTGAGTAACTTTGTAATTTCTTGAACTGAACTATGAATTAAATTATCTAAAAAAAAAATTACATACGTATTTTATTGTGGTGGGTAAACAATTAACTTCTTACATATTCGCAAAGTAGTTATTTATCAAAGACGTTCTTGTGAAGCTGCTGGAACTTTGATCATCTCTAGAATGATTGTGAGGTACAGAGAGTACATCCACATACCACATCTAGAATGTCACAGCAAATATTATGCAACATAGCAGTTGCTACAATAATGCTCTCCATCTTTTTTATGTCCATACGTAATCCAACTTATAGTTCATGTACTACGTACCGGAACTTCCAGACGCCATATGAGCGCTCTACGCAGTTTCGTGTGCGAATTTGGAATTCATTAAATAAGTTTTCACCAGTTTCAACCTGCGAGAGTAGTGTGATAACCCTATTCGTATTTTGGTACCCGCTGTCGGCGACAACAAGTCCGTTTTCAAACTCGCCAAATTCTAGGAAAAACTGAATTCTTGAATTTCGAAATATCATTGAATCATGCGTTGAACCCGGCCATCGAGCAACAATATCTTGTATGCGAAGCTGACTGTCGCAAAGCGTTCGAACGTTAATGGAAAAATATCCCTTCCTATTCCGGAAGAGTTTCGCATCCGCGACGCCTAAAAAAAGTATTTCATATAAATACTATCAACTTTAAAAAATTTTTTTTATATTCAAATTTACCAGGAGATATAATCTGTATGTGTGTGCAATCAATAGCTGCAAATACTCTGGGAAATTTAGCCAATTTAAAAACAATTTTTTAACACTCTTTCATATCCGCTCCTTTCGGATATTTTATGAAATTTTTCCCAAGAAATGATAAGTGGTGTGAAGTTGATGTTATTGCCCTTGACGCAGTTGCTTTGGAGACCCCAAACAAGTCGCCGACAGTTTTGCAGCATTCCTCCTGTTGCATAAAATCATAGTATCAATAAAAGCATCTTCTCTGGACACAAAGCAAAATTCCTAAAAACAATAAGTTATGTTATGACGGCAGCTCTGCCATTTGTTTAAATGGCGACATGATAATTGAAACACATTTTATTAAGATAAACGTACAATAAACTTGTTTAGTTATGACAAATTATGACAAATAAATACAAATGTAAAATTGACTATTGAACATGATAAATTGAATTTGATATTCTTTCCCGGTGGTGAATCGTCCAATGAAAAAAATGTGTCGGTTCAAAAACTGAAAGCTGGTTGCGGCTGTGCAAAAACTGGAAGCTGGCTGCGGTTGCCTATCATTGCCCTATGCCAGTGATCCCACCGTGTTCGCCACCAGTGCTGTCGATGACATTCCACCTCCTGGCGAATCGTCTGTGGGTTCGCAAATATTTAACGCGGCTAGCCTGCGGATAGGTCGACGAATAATGCCATGTTGAGTCTGTATATCAGCGTTGCGTGCTCGTCCGTTTTTCCCTTGAAGATCTTCACGACCCTTCCTTTTCTCCATTGGCTGCGGGGCGCTGAGGGATCACACACTATTACTATCTGTCTGGGCGTCAGAGGTTTCGTGTCGTCTCTCCATTTGGAACGACATATTAATCTTGGCAAATACTCCACCGTCCATCTCTTCCATGCGCGATCTTTTAAGTTTTGCGCAATCCTCCATTGCTTCCGAGGACAGATATGCTCTTCATCCGGATGTGGTGTTTGTGTCGAATTCGGACAACCCAGTAAAAAATGATTTGGGGTGAGAGGTTCTTCCTCTGCAGGCGAAATCGGTAGATCGGTCAGCGGTCGGCTATTGATGATGTTTTCGATTTCTATTATGACACTACGGAAGGTTTCCACTCGCGGTGCTTCTTCTTTCAGTACTTTATGTAATAGGCGCTTAGTGCATTGAATAAGCCGTTCCCAACAGCCTCCGCTCTCAGGATCTGTGGGACAATTGAAAATCCATTCAATTCTGCGTCTGGACAGTTCGCGCTCGATTGCGTTGAAATCAAATATACGTTCGGATTCTTTCATCTCTTTCTGTGCCCCTACGAAATTTGTACCATTGTCGCTGCGCATACGTATAGGTACTCCACGACGGTTTACAAAGTTTCGAAGACATAATATGAAGGCATCCGTAGACAGGTTCTCGGCTAATTCTAAATGTACCGCTCGCGTGGTCAGGCATGTGAACAATGAAATCCATCGTTTCTCTCTGCGACGTCCAATAGCGACATGAAACGGCCCGCAGTAGTCCACCCCACTATAGGTGAAGGGGCGTACATATGGTGTTAGTCGGTCAGATGGAAACTGGTACATTAATGGTACGGCTGGTTTCGCTCTGTCCTAAATACAAACTGGACATTTCCTCTTTACCGACTTTAGCACGCTACGAATAGACGGGATCCAATAGCGTTGGCGGATTTCGTTGATTGTCAGGTATTCGTTCTGGTGATGTTGTCTCCTATGATGATCACGCACCAATAAGCTGGTGACGTAATGTCCCGATGGCAAAATAATCGGCCGGCGTGCAGACAGCGGTAGACAATATGCTGAGTCCACTCTGCCATATACCCTCAACCGACCGTCATCGTCCAAATACGGCGTCAGTGCATGTAGCGCACTATCTTTGGAAATGGCGATCTTATTTTGAAGTAGCTTGATTTCACGTGAATACGCTTCCTTTTGTACCATGTGACATATACGGTTTTAAGCCACAATTACTTCGTCGGCTCGTAGTTCATCTAGTCGTTTTATGCTTCGGATGTTATTGACAAAACGTAGTACCGAGGCGACAACTCTGACTAATTTCAGAAAACTCGAAAATTTTGTAAAATTTATTAACTTCTCATCTGCTTCACAAATGAGTAGGCGTCGACTGGTAATTTCTTCTTTATCGGCCCCAACTGCTGAAATCGTAATTTCTTGAGGCCAGTGCTCCTCCTCCTGGTATAAAAATCCTGGACCGCAAAACCAGCGGGTGTTATGCGGTAGTGTATCCGTTGACATCGCTCGTGTGGCGTCGTCGGCTACGTTCCAGGATGTTGGCACCCAGTGCCACTGATTGGTTGTTGTTGTCGTCAATATTTCAGCGAGCCTGTGTTTAACAAACGGCTTGTATGATCGGGAATGAGAGCGTATCCACAGGATAACCGTCTGTGAATCCGTCCAAAATGTTGTATTGTTGATTATAAATTCATGATTTTCTTCCACCAATGTTTTCAGGCGGCTTCCCAGAACTACGGCTTGCAGCTCCAGGCGTGGAACTGTCATTGGTTTGATTGGTGCGCATACTGCTTTGGCGCAAACTAGTGTTACTTCTGCTGTGTCCCCAAGCTCTACACGTATATATGCAACGGCAGCGTATGCACTTGTACTTGCATCAACGAAAATGTGCAATTGTATGTCTTCGGCTTTGGCTAATAACTTTGAATAACAGCGGGGTATTGATAATGCGCTGACGGACTGGAATTTCAACCACCAGTTTTCCCACCGTTTGGCATACTGAAGAGGCAGTTCCTCATCCCACATTACATTTTCCTTCCATAACGATTGTAAAATTAACTTGGCTGTTATTGTAATGTACGATAGAAGACCGAAAGGATCATAAATCGACATTACAATGCTCAACAATTCCCTCTTTGTAGGCGCTCGTTGGCAATTTAAAATATCTTTAGACACTTTGATGAACTTGAACTCGAACTTAAACGTGTCTGTTGTTGTACTCCAAAACATACCGAGTATTTTATCAGATGTTGGTTGTCTTTCCATATTGACAACTGTCCACTGAGGGTCCTCTTCGCGATTTAGGCTTACTTGCAATGACTTCTCATTTGATACAAACTTACGAAGTCGGAATCCGGCTGCAGCATTGATTTCAATAGCTCCCGAACAGTTTTCTCGGCTTCTTGAACATCGTTAAAACTAATGACAAGATCATCTACATATGTTTTGTTCACGACAGCATCGACACCTTTTGGCAGTTGTGAAACAAATTTAGAGGCATTTAGATTTTTAATTTGTTCCGCACAACATGGTGAGCAGGCAGCTCACAATATCATTGACGCCATAGCATAAATGCGTACCGGTTGACTGAAGTCATCGCCTCGCCACAAGAACCGCTGGGCATCTTGATCTTCCGCTCTAATGTGGATTTGTGAAAACATCTCCTCAATGTCTCCAGCTACGGCGATGGCTCCTTGACGGAATTTAAATAAAATGGATAAAAGTGATTGGCCCTTTGAGCAAGACGCTGTTGAGTGATACGTTCGATACGTTTGCGGCCGCGTCAAAGACTATACGCAACTTTTCCGGTTTGTGCATATTGACGACTCCAAAGTGCGGTAGATACCACGTTGTTGGCTTGGTTATATTGATTTCCTCATCCGATAGCTGTCTAGCATATCCCTTATTAATGTACTTGTTGATTTCGCGCTTGTACTTTAAAGCAAAATCTGCATCTTTTCTCATACGAGTCTCAATACTTTGTAAACGCTTGCTTGCCATGTCGAAACTATTAGGTAACTCAACGTCGTCTGTTCGCCACAACAACCCTACCTCGTAATGGCGTCCATCATACTTAGTAGTTTCAGCTAAAATCTTTCTTGCTCTACTATCGTCGTCAGATTCGATTGTGTCACTGTATGATTTTAATATCAGCGTATCACCCGTTATATAATCCTCTACCATACTATGTAACTGCTTCATCGTGGCTGGTTTTCTAACCACCATAACTCGAGCTTCGCAATTTACATGCTTCTCTGATGGTCCATAAACCATCCAGCCTAACTTTGTTTTGGCGGCGACCAGTCGGTTCGGTCCTTTGTAGACCGTTGCCTGCGCTATATCTAGCAAGGAGTTATCCAGCCCTAAAAGAATGTCGGGCGTTACGTCTGCGTACCTTGGTAATGGCACCGACTTCAAATACTCAAAATTGTTCTTGTTGAAAGATTGTGTTGGCAAATTTAAATTAGCTATAGTTCGTACATTTTTAATTGCAAATTTCTGACTGTCACCTTGACCTCGAATCTCTACTGTTACCCTTTTTGACTTTTCAGTGGTTTTATTCTTCCCATACCACTGTAACGATAAAAGCGGAGATTGTCCTTGTAGACCCAAGCAGTGAGCTACTTTGTCATCTATCAGCGATATTGACGACCCTTCGTCGATCATAGCGTAAGTATCCAGCTTGCCTCGAGGTCCTATCAGAGTTACCGGCAAAATTTTAAATAAAGTTGATTCATTTTCTTGTTGACAATTGTACACGCGTTCGACCTGACCTTCGGCAGCATTTTCACAAGTTTCGTTCTGCGAATGTAGTAGCTGGTGATGTTTGCGTTGACACCCGTTAATGCCACATGTAGCACGTCTCTGGCATGTAAGTAAGTTGTGGCCTCTGACCAAACAACCGAAGCAGAACTGATGGCGCTTTACAACTGCCCACCTCTCATTAACGTTATTTGACTTAAACTGTTGACAGTCTGCTAGCTGGTGTCCTTGACTGCATAGAGCACACCGTTGTTGTTTTTGCGGCGACTGACACCTCCTGCTATTGGTTGTCGATTGTTAGCCGGTTGAGTGACCGTACGCGAAGTTGGTGTGACAATGTTTCTATCAGCAACCTTAGGCATTAAGGCAACTATTCGCGCTAACTCGCTCAACCAAGACGAAAAATATTCAATTGTAGGGTATGCTACGGTTTCGGCGGCACGTCTGCTCCATTCAAACTGTTTTGAAGGGGGCAACTTAGCTATCAATGACTCCAACAACGTGGGGTTAGTCAAATGATGCTCACATTTGGCTAATTTAAAAAATGCTACTATGTTACGCACCTTAGTGGACAGTTCCAGAATCATGTCTAGACGGTTTTCTGGAATGTTGGAAAAACTTTGCACCTTATGTAGTTGAGAACGGACTAACAACTTCGGACGACCGAAATTAAATTGCAATTCGCTCATCACGTTGGACACATTTTCGGGGTGTATCAAAAGGGACGTAACTGCACGTCTTGCTTCGCCTCTCAAGGCTTTCTGCAGACGTATAAGATTCTGCCTGTTGCTATAGTTGAATTCGTTCGTTGTGTCATTGTAGCAAGCAATAAACAACGGCCAGTCTTCGGCGCACCCTTCGAACACTGGCAGCGGGTATAATCTTGTCGAGGCATTGTCCATAAGGATCGGTGCATAGTTGGACTGTGGCTGAGGCGTGACTGTAGACGATGATGACTGCTGTTGAGGAGCTGGAACGCTAACTTGCTGATCCCTATTTGCTTGATGCCTCAATGTATTACGGTTTATGGCTCCTACTTCCTCGTTGTCCATTCGCTGATGTAATTGCTGAATATCAGCTCGCTGTGAGTTCGTATCGTTTCGTAGCTCGATGATCGATTCGCGTAATGCAGTGATCGAAGCGACTAAAGCTGTTAACCTATCGTTGGAATTCATTGGCGGCTGCACTGTAGGATCACATGCGGCTTGTATGACTGTCTCGTTCAATTCTGATTCTCCTTCCGAATCTGCACGACGCTGCTGGCTCATTTTACCTCTTGTTAACATTAGTACCGCAAGTACTACCTGTTAACACAATGTATAATATGGCAAAACTATTGGCAAATGAACGGACACTCGCTTTGCAACTAATAAAAAATTGGCCAATGGCAAAGCTACTAGAAAACGATGAAACTTTGTCAAACTATTTGGGATTGTAAGGCGGCCCCTATAATTTGTTGCAATAGAATTATTTATGCAACTGCAGCAACTATAATTTGACTCAGTAGAATTAATTTTACTTCAATACGGCTGAATATACAGAAATTAGCTTGGCTTAAATGGCGGTGATTATAATTATATTAATAAATTGTGTGAATAAATTGGTACAGATAATATACGTCGAAAATTACTATGATTGACCGGCAGCAACTGTAGGTTTTTTAAAGTTGGGTAGATATAATTATTAACAGCCGAACTGTAATGCTGTTGTGAATCGGCGACGACTATTGGCAAAAGTCTCAATCCGTTAAAAAAATTTGGCGGCAAAAAATAACGACTCAGTTAATATATATATATAAGCGAAAAATATACCCACATACGTGTATACATATATGATCATCTGGCAATCGGCAATAATCTCGGCAATGATGGCGGCAATTGGCAATAGATGTAGGCAATGATGGCGGCAATCGGCAATAGATGTCGGCAAAATGTGTTCTAGGCGGCAAATAATTTTGTGCACCGGGCAAAGAACAAATTCAAAAATTGTTATGACGGCAGCCCTGCCATTTGTTTAAATGGCGACATGATAAATGAAACACATTTTATTAAGATAAACATATAATAAACTTGTTTAGTTATGACAAATTATGATAAATAAAGACAAATGTAAAATTGACTATTAAACATGATAAATTGAATTTGATATTCTTTCCCGGTGGTGAATCGTCCAATAAAAAAATGTGTCTGTCCAAAAACTGAAAGCTGGTTGCGGCTGTGCAAAAATTGGAAGCTGGCTGCGGTTGCCTATCATTGCCCTATGCCAGTGATGCCACCGTGTTCGCCACCAGTGCTGTCGATGACAAGTTAATTAATAATCCTTCAGGAATTATTGAGAAAGGTAAACACAAACCGGCCAGTTTTATGTTCTATATCATCTTTAATTAATCTGAGGACATTCCAAGCAGTTTGTTTGTTAACTCGAAAGCGGTCGCGGAAATCTTTTTCATCGTATAGTTCAAAATATTGTGGACGCTCACGAATTATTTTTGATCTCCTTAATACAATAATATTTAGCACCTCTTCAAATTCCGACTCACTGTTTTCATCGCTACTCCAATCAAAGTCCATATTTTAATAAATTTGTTTAAATTTTTCAACCAGATATTCCAAACTGTATTTTGCAACATATAATCAGTTGTTTATAAAGATAAGAACAACTTAAGACGTCAAAGTTGGACACTTAAGTTCAACTTAAGTTCAGCTAAAAAATTGTTGGTGAAACGCAAAATCTTAAAGTATACTTAAGTTTTCCTTAAAAATGTATTGTGAAACCCGCCCTAATAGCTAGTTTTATTTACTAGTAATAAACGAGAAGGGGAAAAAGCGTTTCGCATGGTCATAGCTTCAGCCTCCAATATATATTCAGTCAGGTAGAATTAAGGAGATACGTCCGTACTTCCCCGCAGAGGCAGCGGCCCTGGCTAATGAACGTGACCACGTGCGACGCTTGAAGCCTACGGATCCCCAAATTCCCGATCTCAATGCGGAAATCAGACGGCTAGTAGATCAACACAAACGCGCCAAATGGGAGGAGCACCTAAGGTCCTATAACCTCTCCGCTGGTGTTGGCAAATTATGGTCCACTGTTAAATCCTTGTCTCATCCGACCAAACCGAACGACAAAATATCCATCACCTTCTGTGATAAGGTACAGTCGAAACCAAAGAGATGCGCGAGCACTTTCTGCCGGCAATTTGTACTGCATCCTCCGGTTGACAAGGAAATCAGGCGCGTCATCAGGGGAGCGCACAAACGCAAAAACAACCAAGCGCCCATTGCCGTTACCACCACAGAGGTCCGGGGGGCCATACGGGGGTCCAAAAACTCCAAATATATTGGCCCAGACGGTATATCCATGCTGATGCTAAAACATCTCGGTAATGAGGGAGTAAGGTACCTATCAACCGTCTTCAATCTGTCCATGACCACCTTTGTCATTCCAGAAAGATGGAAACAGGCAAAGGTGGTGCCACTACTAAAGCCCGGCAAGCCGGCCAACGTGGGGAGCCATATCGAACGATATCTCTCCTCTCGCCAGTAGTGAAGACCCTGGAGACGGTCTTGCTCCCTTAGTATACCGCTAACCTGCGATTTGCCGAACATCAGCATGGATTCCGCAAAATGCATAGCACTACCACCGCGCTAAACGCCATCACCACACAGAGAGGTGTCGGTCTCAACCAATATCGCCCAAATGACAGGACCGTGCTAGTGGCGCTTGATCTGTCGAAAGCTTTTGACACTGTTAATCATGCACAACTCATTAACGACCTGGAGGATTCAAACCTTCCCCCCTGTCCAAAGCGTTGGACCGCCAACTATTTTAGTGGTCGGCAGTCATCGGTTGAATTTAGAGGCGAAAGATGTAAACCACGTATAATTAAGCAGGGGGTACCACAGGGTGGTGTCCTATCCCCGCTTCTGTTTAATTACTATCCTCCGTTGATGAGCTCTGCTCGAGAATTAATTCCTACCTTCCAACCCTTTCCAGTTTCTTCGCTGCACGGAACCTGACATTGTCACCGACCAAATCCTCGGCCACCTTATTTGCGACGTGGACAGCGCAGGCGAACATGGAATTAGACGTCTACGTCGACGGCATTAGGCTTCCGACTGTCACACACCCCAAAATCTTAGGGGTCACGTTTGATAACATGTTCAAATACGGTGCTCATGTAGCCGCGATTGCCACCAAAGTACAAAGCCGTAACAAAATCCTCAAGTCACTAGCTGGCAGTACTTGGGGGAAAGACAAAGAAACGTTACTGTCAACGTACAAGGCAATCGGCCAGCCGGTTCTGAGCTACGCGACGCCAATATGGTCGCCGGGGTTAGCAGACACACAATGGAGGAAGTTGCAGGCCTGCCAAAACACCGCACTCAGAACTGCCACGGGGTGCCTCCTTATGTCTCCTGAGAACCATCTTGATAATGAGGCAAAAATGCTCGATGTCAAAGAGCACTGTGAGATGTTGACCAGACAATTCCTGTTCAACTGCCATAAACCGCAGCACCCGAACGGGAATCTGCTCAACGAAAATCCGCCTCCCAGGAGAATAAGGAGTCACCTCCGTAAGCACTATGACGAGATCCGGCACCACATTTTCTCGCTGTTTGATCCAAAGGTGCACCGGCGGGCCATCAACCTCATCCACACGGAGTCGGTAAACTCCTTTGTCAGGTCTCGTCCATGCAGTCCTACAGGCACAGAGACAAGAGTCACGCTGGCTCAACTTCGTTATGGATACTGTAACAGACTAAACTCTTATTTATCCAGACTGAACCCTGACATGCCAAATGTCTGCCCGGCATGAGGCGTGTCTCCCCACGATACTAACCATCTGTTCATCTGCTCAACTGAGCCCACTCTTCTAACACCAATTTCACTCTGGCCCACCCCTGTTGAAGCCGCGAGGTTTCTTGGGCTTCCGTTAGAAGAGCCTGATGACAGTGTTGGATGAGGGGTGACATCCTAGGCAGGTTAAGTAGTCGCTACAACAACAACTAGTAATAAACGCAATAAAAATTTAAGAGTTTGGTAACTTCACGGTAGTTCACTGTTCAACGCTTGAAAATAAACTGATCAACCTACCTTGTTGTTGTTGTTATTGTTAACAGTGCTTCGCCCTGCCCAATGGGCTCGATCACTCTAAATTGTCATCAGGATCTTCTAACGAAAGTCCGAGGAAACGCGCAGTTTCCACAGGGTTGCACCAGAGTGATGTAGGTGTTAGAAGTGTGGGTTCAACTGAACAGGAGAAGAGATGTATGGTATCATGAGGGGACATACCACATGCAGGGTATGTGTTTGGTATGTTGGTCACTGCCTTATATAGTCCAACAGGGTGCTTACCTACACACCGAGAACTTTCTTGGTTGTTCGCTTTTCGTGTTCTCGAAGGGTCGGTGTTATTTATTTTCATCTCCTCTTTCCCTTTTATTCGCAAACATTCGCGTCATCTTGTTGTTGTTGTGGTAACGACAAAAACACTCCCCGAAGGTTTTGGGGAGTGGTGCCGAATTAACAGTCCTTGGCCGAATTTGAACGCGGTACGCTCTGGTACTCGCCTGCAGTACTACCCGACTGTCGTGGGAGCGATTTATAACCAGTGAAACCTTCTATCGAAATCGATGCTGAAGTATATGCACTGAGAGGGCGTATCCAGGAATTGCAATTAAATCGTCCATCTACTTCAGCGAATACTCCCAAGGTAAAACCACCTGGAGAAGACGGGTGCTGTGAATAATTGGGGCACTGAAGGCAAAGTTGCTGCATTGTTCGTGACATTGAAGGGACCTGCAGCCGAAATCTTACAGACTATTCCTGAAAGCGAACGAAACAATTATGAGGCATTGATGGGAGCAGTTGAGAGATGCTAGTGTAGGGAGCATCGAAAACAGATATACCAAATAGAGCTGTAGAATCGCTTCCAGGGACCTAATGAGACTTTGCAGGAATTTGCATCGGACATCGAGAGGTTGGCCCATCTAGCAAATGCGGACGCACCCGTAGAGTACACTGAGAGGGAAAAAATCCAAAGTTTTATAAATGGAATACGCGATGTGGAGACGAAGCGGGCCACATATGCAAATCCCAAACGGACATTCTCCGAAGCGGTATCGCATGCTCTGACGCAGGAAACAGCCTCACTTTTGAGTAAACCTGCATACAAGGCTCATCGCGTAGAAGTGGAAACTCCGGCTTGGGTAGAGAAAACTTTGGAAGCGTTGAACGGAGTACAGAAAAAAAGTGATGGTGCCATTAAATGCTCCAAGTGCGGAAAACCAGATAACATAGCACGCTACTGCGTCACTGGCTGCAGTAGTTTTGGCAATTTAAGTGGACGGAAGGCGAAAGCTGGAGAAGATGAGCAAGATGAATGCCCCATAATCTCTGTGTCACAAGTCGGGGAAGAGCGCTTGCTGACTGTGGATACTGTTGCATCACATTCCATCATTCGGACTGACTTGGTCAGCGGGAAGGTGAGACGATTGCAGAAAGCTAAGTTGTGGACAGTAACTGGTGAAAGAAAGCAAGTCCTGGGAGAGGTGACTTGTAAGGTTGTGATTGATTGATTGGGAATGTGGATACGTATAACAACTTCGTGTTAACGAATATTGTCGACGAAGTCATCATGGGCGTCGATTTCTTGGCTGAGTGAGACATTCACATCAACGTTAGGAACAGGGTTATGACTTACAACGGCTAAGAAGTTCCTTTGACCTTTGGACACAATAGTGGCTGTACCACCAAAGGAGTGATCTCGAAGATGAAGCAACAGGAGCTTCGTAAAGCAAAGCTAGTTCCTCGACCAAAGGTTTTCAACGACAGGTACCTCCTGAAGAAGATTCGGCAATGCCAGAAGGAAATCCAGATTTGGTACGAGTGTTGAAAGGACTGGAGGAGAACAAACAGCCAAGAAGAGGAGAGATGATTAGAGAGAGTCGCATCACAAAAGCATATTGGACACAATGGAGCAGTTTGAAGCTAATCTTTGGTTGTTTGCGTCGGACATGGGAAAGTGAAGATGGCAAGAATCATCGAGCACTTATTGTTGTTCCCAAAGCAAGAGTTCCAGACTTTATCAAAGCGTCGCATAGTTGCTTAGGTGGAAAGCACATGGGAAAAAAGAAAACGCTGCAGGAGGTAAAGTGGCGGTTCTATTGGATTGGTTGCAGACAATCTGTAAGAGAATGGATTACTAAGTGTGCAAAGTGTGCTGAGGATAAAAGACGAACATCTAGTGGTCATGTTCCGAGGAAGCAACGCAACTTAGTGGATAAAGTGAAACAGTTCACTGGGCATGAGAGAACGGAACGGAATCCTGAACAAACGAGTTGCAGGAATGTTTACCGGGTACCACCGAGAACGAAAGTGAAGGCACACATCCATTCGGAATTAAGAACGGAGAAAATGGTTGGAATATGTGACACTGCAATACATTGTGGGAATCTCTGCAGGAGAGGATTGATGCCGGAGTTTCAATCCCTGGAGGAAATGAGGTTTAATAAAGCAGTGCCAACCATGGAGCGTCTAGCAGCGTTTGGCTCGGGAAATGTGCCTGATTGGGACGATAAGACTTAGATGGAGGGCAATGTGGCAATTATTCTCAAACATGTACCATCCCTAACTCAATAACACCCCACCACAGCAGAGATAACGATGGCTACTCTTATGCGTGCAAGCGTGTACCTAGAAAGAGGAGATGCCAATAAATAACCCCGACACGAGAACACGAAGAGCGAACAACCAAGAAACTTCTAGGTGCGTGCGTTAGCACCCTGTTGGACTATATAAGGCAGCGACCAAGCAAGGCAGGTCGATTACTATATATCAAGCCAGCGCCATAGCCGGTATCGGCGCAGTGCGTTAACGCAACTGCCTTAAGTGTTTTTTTGGCGCAAAGATACCATATTGCTAGGGGCACAGTTTATGAGACACCACCGAAAACTAATACAAAGCGTTTGGAGGGGGTATCTAAAGACACGTATTCATGCCAGGATAAAGAATCGGAAGGCGGAGTCTAACTTTTTTTACCCGCTTTAAAATAATTAGCAAAAATAGTTTGCTCCGGTAATAATATAGTTTGGAAGACACCATCGAGCACTGAACGGAAACGGTCCGATGGGGTATCTACACCCACGTATCCATGCCTTGATCAAGAATCCGAAGGCGGAGTGTAAATCTTTTTAAAAGTAATGGACAAAAGGCAAATTATTCAACATTTTTTTGTTAATAACTTTTGAATTGTTTCAAATCTTAATTTTTGGCATTCGGATTGTGATTCCTGAAACCGAAACGCGTCTTTGGGTATACCTCTCAACATTTTTGGTACCGCCTTGGTAGCTGTAGCGCGGATGTTGGCGTCACTGGCGCTGATACCATTATTTGTGATACCATAACGCCATGACGCCAGCAGCGCGAGAAACACCTTCAACTCAATAGCACCAGTAGCGCCACTCCAGTACAACGGTGTTTCGTAGTAGTTTAGTGTTTTTGGCGCTGCTGGCTTCATGGCGTTATGGTATCACAAATAAAGGTATCAGCGCCAGTAACGCCAACACCGGTATCAGCGCCATTCCGTGAAGCCGCGCTGCGTTACACACCCTTATTGTCAAGCGTTGAACAGTGAACTACTGTGAATTTTGTCAAACTCCTAAATTTGTATTGCGTTTATTACTAGTGAATAAAACTAGCTATTAGTTACAATATATGTGCGTGTGTTTATTTGACTTTATAGTGATCAATCCCAGAATCGATAATCAAGGAATCATCGGACTCGTCACAGTATCTTTAAATTATCAGTTTTGCAGAGTTTTTACTGATTGTGAGTAAGGATCGTACTCTTAAAACCGTGATGGGTATTCGTGAAAGGTATAAAGTCTTCGGCACAGTCGAAGACAGGCCTTTCCTTACTTGTTTCTATTAATTTCAATTCTTTGCATTGCATTGAATGCAAAGATTGTGAAGGGTTGCTCACGATCGCATTGGATTTGCCTTATTTTTAGCAAATTTACCTTGTCTTTTTTAATTTCCTTTTTACGGTTTGTAATTAATTTATTAATTTCTTCAACCGAAATAAAACCATCCCTATTCATCTCTGTTACGATAAACAGAGGCTCAGTTACTTTTGCATTTTTTATTTCAACCCACTTAGTGGGTATTCAATGTATTGGTTCAATATTTTTAAAACTGACATTGCAACACCACAAATTGTTAACTACATTGAAATAGTTTCCTTAAATGAGCTGTGGAAGGGCTTTCATATTATACATTAAGTCGTTCATACTTACTTTAATTTAAGCCCAAATAGTTTAGTTTTTAATAATATTGAAAGCACAATCAGCGAAAACCACCCGTGTGCACTTAGTTTTAATATGCACGGGCATCCAAACTCTTCTAATATAATAATATGTCCCCCTTGAATTGAAGAATCTTATATGTCTCCTTATTATTGAACAAAACGTTTCGATGAAAAAAAAAATATATTTATTAAATTGAAGTTAAAATAAAGTGTCAATAATATTTTAAAAATAAAAGGTGTTTTTCGTCAATGAAAAGTGAATAGCTAAACATGGTCCTTTGCTGCTAGGCAGCGACCAAAAAAAAAAAGTAAAAAAGCAAAAAACACACACAACACATTTTTTACTAAAAAAATAAAAAAAATAAAATAATAACGCGAGTCGGATGGATACAATTAAACAATTACATAGCGCAACAAAAAGTGTACAATAAAAATTAAAGGTGAAAAAAAGTCAAGACAGACACAAATAAACAAAAGTGAAAAAATTAAATAAGTTTTAAAAATATAAATAAACGTACAAAAACCAAAGAGTGCACAGTGGAAAAATATATAACACATGCAAATATACAAAAAAAAAGTATTACAAATATACATACAAACAAATATACGTGAGAAAAAAAAATCATTAGGGCTATGCAAACTATAACAAAATATTTTTTTAACAAAAATTTAAAAATAAATAATTTTTGAAAATAGAGAAAAAAAATAAAAATACACATAAATCAACAAATAAGAACAATATCGCACAGCAGAAAAATACCAACAACAACACACATCAAAAGACCAAAATCAGCAAGCGCTACAACAACATCAACAGGAAAACAACAACAGCAAGACTCATCACCCACAGGAACAACAAGAACCATCTAATCTTGCTAAGTAAAAGCTACGATGTCTGAGTGAGTATTTTCTTAGCAACAATATACACACGTACATAACTAATACCCTCCGATCTACCAGACGGACCCTAACTCAGAGCCCTCCCATTATACCCTTAACGGCACAAATCTTTGACCTTGTACCCCCTTTTAAATACATATGTGTATCCACTGATAAAGCACATTCCCAATAAAAATCCAAAATTGGTTTCTGCAGAAATAATTGCCAAACGGCAAATAAATTTCTTTCTATTCTGCCTCCAAAGGAGCATCCCACGGCCCGGTTTTGAAATAAAAAAAAAAAATAAGTTCGTTGTCTCATCAAATGCCTGATGCCCATATCTAGATGTATATCTATGTACCCGCGTAGTTTCTGATATTCTCGAGCGACATAACTTTTTTCAGCGTAAAATTCACCGCTGCCTATTATCAACCCATAAAAATATATATATTACATGCATACGAATGACCTTTCAAAAGGACAAACGGTAAACTCCCAAGATCAACGAACTTTGGTAAATTTTTACCATTCAAGATTTATTTTACCGGTGCAGTCAAAAAATATTTTTAAAACATACGTACTCATAACACCTGTACGCACTTGTACACTATTTGAATAAGCCAAAAACCCACCCTTAACAAAGCAAGTGCATGACCATATGTAACAACGCAACAGAAGACGAAAGAGGAAGAACAACACGATATCATCGGTTACATATTGTCACACACTTACTTTGTCGCAAATCAAGTGCATATAAGCACAATAATATATAAAGTAACCCAGTGAACAAACGGTTGGTCCCTCAATAAAAATAGCCCAACCAACATTTTTTGAGGACACACATTTTTTATTTTCGCAGCTTATAAAAAGCTCCTATCATATAATTTAAAGTATATTATAATGCCAAAATCATCGGACGAAACCCAAAGATTAACAACTGCAGACCAATGCCTGCAGGAATCTATAAATGACGGTAACCAATTAGAGGTTTACTGTTCAAAATGGTCCCCCTCCCAAGCTACCGATTTATCGGAGTGTATACTTTAGGTCAAACTAGAAGACCTAGATAAAATATGGGCAAAGGTGATACGATCTCACAGAAAAGTTAGCTTCTCTGACAATTACACTGATGTAATCGGTTCGGTCGAACAAAAATTTTCAAAATGCATGGAAACGTACCAAACATGCAAATCTGAAATTTTAGAAGCGTTACAGCTTGTTAATATCACTGGCACCAGACAACATACAATACCCGCCCACCCAATAAATGAGCCAAATCAAAATGGTTTCTATCTTAAGGTACCACCATGCGACATCGAAGTCTTTCACGGTGGGTACGAAGACTGGCCATCCTTTAGGGACATGTTTACGGCAGTTTATAAAAACCACCCTAAGTTATCACCCGTTCAAAAATTATACCATTTGCGCCTGAAAACAAAAGGACAAGTTAAACAATACCCTCTGAGTGACGATAACCTCGAACTTGCCTGGGAAGCCTTAAGGTCGAGGTACGAAAACAAAAGGATACTCTGCGACAACCAGCTCAAAACATCGTTCAACCTGCCCACAATCTTCACCGCAAATGGAGAGCAGCTACAGAAGATGCAAACAACAATCAACAACTATATGTCAACTCTAAACACGCAAGGAATCCCAAAGAAGGACTGGGACCCGATCATGGTATACCTGTGCTCATCCAAACTGCCGAGTGAAAGTCTCTCAGTTTGGGAACTATCCCTCAGCTCCCGGAAGGCGCCCCCCTGTGGGAAGATATGAACGAATTCCTCACGACTAGATATAAGGTAGTAGAAAGGTTAAGTACCTATAGACCAGGCAAGGCGAAACCCCAATTCTGGAGTTTCCCCCAAGACCAGTGAACCAAAACCCGACCCTTCCCAACAAAGCGAGAACCCAAGCATATCCCACGGAGTTCAATAAAACGGCTTCGTGTAGATTATGCAATCAATACCACGCAGTAAAATCTTGCGTTAGGCTTAGAAATTCATCGGTGCCAGACCGAATTAAATTTTTGAGAGAAAACAGTTATTGTGAAAACTGTTTGTCAACGTCACACCCCAAGAATGAGTGTAAAAGTAGTTTCTCGTGTGTTTATTGCCAAAAACGTCATCAGTACTTACTGCATTTGCAGCCCAAACCCAAACAATCACAACCAAACCTCAAAACTCTAAATGCCCAACCGAAAGCCGCCGCACGAGCCTCCTCCTCACAACAGTCTCATGACAAAACTCAGGTTTCTACACACTTTTCGAGTAACCAAGGAACCACCCTACTCCCACCGGCAATAGTACCAGTATACTTTGCTGGCGAATTTCATAAAATTCGTGCCCTAATAGACCAAGGTTCACAAAAGACGTTTGTATCATCGTGCGTACAAAAGCTCCTTGGTCTACCCACAAAAGAGTCGTTGTACCAGATATCTGGAATGGGTGGAATGGTTGTGAAGAATGCCAATAAAGTCTGCAAAATGGCATTCTGTTCGGCGGACCAAAAAATAGACGCACAAGCAATAATTTTACCGAAACTTACTCATTTCTTACCCACAATGTTCGATACCATCGAAAATCGATATGGTAATCGGTAGCGATATAACCCCGAAAATCCTAACCGAAGGACTCCTACATAACGTCAGTGGAACATTACTCGGATGGATATTAAGCGGCCCAGTAGCTGAATTGTTGATGATGATTCTGGGAACAGGAAGAAGTGCACCAGACCCAGCAACGGTCTGCAGATGAAGAACACTGCGAATCATTATATTGGTCAACAACAATGCGAGAGATGGGCGATACAGGGTCAAACTGCCACTTAAAGCGGAATTTCCGGAAAATCTGGCGCCCGGGCACTCGCGACAGCAGCACAGCAGCAGTATATCAGCATCGAACACACCCTAGAAGAAAACCAGAATTAAGAGACAAACATAGCGAGGTCCTTAATGAATATTTAACCATGGATCACATGGAACCCGCCTCCCATCAAGAGATAGCTCAACAAGGGAAATATTAATCGTTTTATTTACCCCACCATGTTGTCATAAAACCCGACAGCAAAACCACGAAGTGCGAGTCGTCTTCAACGCATCAAAAATGTCCCACTCTGGAAACTCGTTGAACGACGTTCTCCACACAGGCCCCATACTACAAAACGACTTGATGCTTGTTATACTTAAATATCGTCTATATAAATTTGATTTTAACCCTCTGCGACTGACATGCATATCTTTTCACTATTCCACTGACGTGGTAGTCCAGGAGACACCATTTCAATGCTTTACCTCGTCTCGTCCTGTTTCAAAAACTTAATGAAACCATCACCATTTTTAGTTCAAATATTAAGGTTTTCATTTATTGTGATAATTTTTTATTTCAAACACCTAATTTATTTTAAATGGTATTTATTTAACTAGCTTAAATTAAGCCTAGAAAACGTATACCTTTGTAAAAAGCAACAAAAAAGTATTTCAAACGATAATTGTTTTTCTAAGTTTTCAATTCTTATAAAATACACTTAAGTTTATCCGTTTAAACAAAAAAGAGAAAAATTCAATGGTTGTATAAAAATATTTTTTTTTTGTTAAATATTAGAGTTTCACAGTATGACTTTCCAACGCTTATACTTATAAACAAAATATATCACATCAGGTATAGAGTATTTTAAAATCTGCTCAGCCTCTCCAGCAAGGGATCATATTAAAAGTTTGATAAGAATTACATATTTTGGCAGATTTCGCATAGTTACTTTGAGCACTACAGTTAAATTGGCTTCGAGCAGTCACAGTAAAAATATCTGGTAATTTTTTATTTTTAATGGGCATATTGAGCAGAGTTTTCTTGTTATCAGTTAAAACAAAACTGACCAGATATACAAAGTATTTCAACAATTTCACTAAAATGTTGTTAAGGATACGTTACAAAAATGAAACACAAATACTGAGGTGGTTGTCTCTCAGACACCTGCCTCATTACCGACGTGGTTGTCTGCCAGACACTTTTCCGCTGTCACCGAAGTGTATGCTCGATTCAACTCTTTTCACCACAGTAATCTACGCATGACCATACAATAAAAAGGTAAGGAAAGCTCGGGAATTGATGATTATAAAATAGTGGTGCAAAAGAAATTTTTCAGTTTATTGGTGTCTGTCAGACTACCATGTCAGTCGCAGAGGGTTAACGGCGATATTGAGAAAATGTAAGGAAGATGAAGAGTTTCAGCGAATCGTTTTTCGAAAACACCCAACTCTGCCGATACAAGATTTTTGGTGTAAATGGCGAACCATATTTGGCGATTCGAACTCTACACCAACTCGCCCAAGACTGCCATGACAAATATCCTCTAGCAAAAGACGTATTACCAATAATGATCCTTGCGAAAATGTTACCACATCAGCTCTGGATGGAAGGGATGGATTGGGACGAGGACGTCAAGGCCGGGGCCCTCCAGAAATGCACTAATTTTTATGAAAACTTACCCCACATCAAACAAATCAACATTCCTCGGTGGGTACATTATGTTGCGATTCCGCTTGAAAAGCCACCCCATACCTGGAAAACGTACGTCGCAAACAGGACATCGGAAATTCTGAAGAACGTTGACAATGCTTGTTGGCGACACGTTTCCAGCAATGATAACCCAGAGGATTTGGGTATTCAAGGCTGCAAGCCTCAGGGCTTGGTAACATGCCCATTATGGTGGGAAGGACCCAATTGGCTTATCAGACCATCAACGTCGTGGCCAAAAGATATTCCTCACCACCCAGCCTCCTCCCGGGGCTCATGCCGCATTTAGCTACAATGAATGGCACCCAATTATTATACCCGAAAATTCTCGATTTTGCTCTCTCATTATAGACTTCCTACATTCGAACCTACTACACACCGAAAAACAGGTCATGGTCTGGATGGTACAGCAAGGGTTTTACATTCCACGTTTGAAGCAGAAGGCTTTGCACAATTTATAAACAACAGATAAGGTTGCAGATAATGGCAGCCCTACCATCCGAGAGAGCAACTTATTCCTTACCCTCCCACACAACCGGAGTCGGCTTCGCTGGGCCTTTTTTGGTAAAAACTGCTCCGCAGGCAACCAGACATTCTCCTTTGGGAAACTCACTACCCTGTTAGTACGAATAGAAGCGGGACCGCTCTCCCCTATGTCCGACGGTCCGCTAGATCCCCTAGTTGTAACCCCAGGCCATTTCCTACGTGGGGCACCACTTTTGTCATTACCGGAGCCAAACACATTGGTCAACAAATGGCAGAAACTCAAAGTGCTCTATCATCAACTCAACACGCGATGGAAGAATGAGTACCTCAAGGAGCTGCATAAGCGGTACAAATGGAAATACTCTCAGCGCAATATTCAGGTTGGAGATTTAGTCATAGTAAAGGATGATCTACTACCCCCAAATGAGTGGCGTTTGGGGCGCGTAACCACCTTACACCCGGGTTCGGATAAAAAAGTTCGAGTCGTTGCAATAAAAACCCAAACCGGAATAGTCACAAGAAATATTGCCAAACTGTGCGTGTTGCCAACTGCCTAACCTGTGCCAAACCGTCACACCCTATTATCTTATGTCCGGCCCGTTAGCCATCTTAAAAATATATACTTACCCTCAATAAAATATTCGTCTCCAACCCTCTTCTTAGAAATACGGGTTTTTCTTATCTTTTCTTTACAGGACCCGAAGAACAGCAGAGGTACACAAGTACCGATTATGCGGTCAGCGACACCACCGGGGCATGCGACCCCTCGCCCAGTTGTAGAAAATGCTGGCTTGGCCATCAAACTCTTCTGCATAGGGCTCGGAAGTCGGCAAACAGTCCTCGGCTCATGGACCACGCAACTCAACGCTCCCATAGGCAACCTCGCCAACGAGCAGTGCAAAGTCGGTCGGCTCGACAGCGGCGTTTAGTATCGAAGACCCGGTCGGCCTTGGACAAGTTCGACGCAACTCTAATTGGAACAACGCCTCGAGAGGGGGGGGGGGGGGGGGGGGGGAGCATGTTGAAGACATTATCCAATTTTCGGACTAGGCCGGCAACGCCAGTCAGTGCAGCCAAGAGCAGGCAGTGCAGTTCAGCTGTTCAAGCCAACCACCAAGCATAGGAAAATAGTTTAGTTTATGTAAAACTGCCCGTCGATCAACGCATCGCTCTATCCGCCCGCCGTCGCGCTCTTCATATATACATATACATAGTTAAAAATTGTAAAATTAAATTGAAGTTAAAATAAAGCGTCAATAATATTTTCCTCAATGAAAAGTGAATAGCTAAACATGTAGTTTAAATGCATATTAACTTAACGTATTAACTTAACTTAGCGTCAAAATACACACCTAAATCTTCAATTTCGTTGAACTCGGTTGGCCACGATCCCCCTAAGGAATAGCAGGTCGACAAAGGTTGAAAAATTTTTGATTATGTCACTTTATGACATTTGTTAATATAAAGATAAAACCTATTCAAAACACAACAGTCAAAGAATTTGTTAAGTTCATTTTGAAGCACCAACGAGTCATAAGACCCTTTCATTTCCGAAAATATTTCGAGATCGTCTGCATAAAGGAGAAATTCACACGATATGAAACAGCAAGGAATATCATTTATGAATAACATAAATAGTAAGGGACCCAATATGCTACCTTGCGGTACGCATGAAGTAGCTATAAATGGCTTAGAGATCTCACCATCTATAGCAACTACACAACTCCTATTATGTAAATATGACTTGATCCATTTAACGATACTGTAGTGAAACCCCATGCAGGAAAGTTTTTCGATTAGGAGTTTGTGAGATATTTTATCGAACTCCTTGAAAAAATCCGTGTAAATCGTATAAATTTGAAAGCTGTTACGAAAGCATAGGTAACATTCTCCAGTAAAGACTGAAAAGTTGGAGACTGTCGATCTTGCAGATAAAAATGCATGTTAATTTGGACAAATAAGATGCTTTACGTTGAAATAAAGGTTTTTTTATAATTCATTCAAACAACTTAGAAATAGACGAGAACTTCGATATTGGTCTGTGGTTCGTTATATCACTTTTATTTCCACTTTTAAAAACAGGAGTGACGGTGGTACATTTCCAATCATCAATGCAAACCCCTCAAGCTAAAGACAAATTAAAAATTCGGTGATAGGTTTCACAAGGGTTGACCAATTCTTCACGAGTTTCATGGATAGCCCATCCACGTCTTGTCAAAATCGCAACGACCAAAATTAAATGACAGCTTAGTAGAAAATTATGCATTAAAGAATTCGTAAAATGGAACTTCCAGTGACATTGGCTTATGATGCAAGTTATCCAGATAGAAGGTACAGCTTGCGGCAACACAAAGTTAAAGTCAGAATGCGACATAAATTATTTCGTAAACAATTTGGCTTAAACAAATACTTAAAAAGCTATCAATAACGTATGATTTATTACAACTAGAAATGTTCACAGGAGTCAAATGAGTACAGTTATCAATAAATTCCAATTTACGTTGCTCAAATTAAAATCACCAAAAACATATTGATCATTGCCAATGTCTCGCCGAAGAGCAAGAATGTTATCAACATGTGATTTATAAAGGCATTCATCTCTAAGTGGGGGGATGTAAGATACGCATATATAAACTTTACCAAAAGAACCACTTAACCGAACATACAGTTGGTCGAGAAGGGAGTCATTATCATGTAACTCGTAAAGCGAAGCACGCAAACTACAATAAGCTGCTATGAGGACACCACCTCCACTGCTGCAACCAGTTTTTATGGGATCCCTGTCTTTGCGAAACACATGAAAACAGCTTAAATCAAAATATTCCGCATCAAAGAAATTGGCATTCAGCCATGTTTCTGTTAAAACAAACAGATCATAGTCCAAAATACAGCGTAGCATGAAAACATTATTTGTTTTACCTCTAAGACCAGAAGTGTTTGATAATAAATTTTTATGCTTTTATTATTTGTTATGGTTTACCTTCATTTGATAGTCGTTTTGAGTTGGTTCAATTGGTCATAACTCGCCGCGGTTGGTTAGGTAACTTAACAGTTTTGAATCACCCTACGGTTTGATATTAAATCGATAGCTAAGGAAAAGTGCTAAGATTTTGCTGAAGTGGCAGCACCAAATATTCCCATAGAGTGGAAAATGCACCAATAACGGAACTTTTTATTTCCAATGAAATAAGTGGCTGGTGTGTTCTCGGTGTGGCCAGAGTTAAATTGCGGGTAGCCCAGGGTACCCGAAAGTGTCAGACAAAAGGAAAGGGGCAATCGGCTTTCATAAGGTGTTTCCTTTTTATGATTGAATTTAAAGTATTTAGTCAGGCGAAAGGAGCACGAGTACACTAGAATTCAATACAGTTTTCTTTTGTATGTAAACGCGTGCTAGTAAACATGTCAAACAAAGTGTCAATTAAAAATTTTAGTCTTTTGGGGGTTACTATGGACTATAAACTCAGTTTCAACCGCCATATTAATACAACAGTCAATAAGGCTAGAGGTGTCCTAGCATTCTTTAAACGATGGTCTAAAGAATTTAGCGACCCTTATGTAACTAAAGCCCTCTTCACTACATTAGTCAGACCGATACTTGAATACGGTTCTATAATTTGGAACCCGCGTTACCAGGTTCAAGTAGATCGCCTTGAATCAGTTCAAAAACAATTTTTACTATTTGCCTTAAGAGATTTTCATTGGGATCCCTTGTACAATCTGCCACCCTATACGAATCGTTTAAAACTCATTAATCTGTACACACTTTCTAGTCAGAGGGAAATGCTTGGCGTTATTTTTATGATTAAATTGCTAAATGATTCACTCTCCAGCCCGTTTCTTCAAAGTGAAGTGAACTTCAATGTCCCGCCTCGTCAATCAAGGCATTTTAAATCTCTAGCCTTAAAAGAGGGCCGAACCAATTTTGAGTTAAATGAGCCTTTTCGCTGTTTGTGTCAAGATTATAACTCTTTTTCTGGTAGATTTCATATTTCAGACTCGCTTTTTAGCATAAAAAAATCAATTCTTTCTATCCTAAATAGATATCAACTAATTGTTTCTTATTGTCTGGCTTGTATATTAACTTCTAACAAGAATTTTACTATGTTAACTAATTCTTTCTTAATGTGTAATCTATCTTATATTTACTCTACTTAGCTGATACGGTTTTCTCTGTAGCTGAGCGGTTTTAGATCTCAACGATTAACAAAGCAAAGCCTTTCAACGACTCAGCACGAACGACCAATCCGCGCGTTATGCGGATGCGCCCTTCGGCGCCGGTGAGGCGGGATATGGTGGGTAATCCGTTTGGGAATTATTAATATGATTATCAGGAGTTCCATGTGTCTCCTATCCCAAACCCAGTAACGTGGGGTCCCGCGGGCCACCAAGGTAACACACCAAACTCATAGTCGGACTTGACCAAAAATTCAGCATTTTTAATACCTACTGCACTTTAGCCCAAATTTACTACGCTTTATGCTTCCACAGAATAGTGCCATAAGCTGTTTTATTTTGACAGAATGATTTCTTTTTACTGTGAACTCTCATACAAAGTCATTATTCACCATTAACATTCTTGTGTTTCTTATTTTTGTTCATGCGGAAAAAAATAACCTTTAATAATAATAGCCGCTGAGCAAAATATTAGTAAAAGTAAACCTATCTAAATCCATTTTGCATTTAGGCCTTAAAATAAAGGCCGTAATTACAGTATTTTGAGTTTTAAAGCAAAATCTGAAGTTCAACGCTAATTTATTTTGCGAAACTTACTTCTATGGCATATTAATACCATACTTTTACCAAATTTGATATTAATAAAGAAGTGGTAAAAGTCCGAACTCTGATGGCAACCGAGATAGGATCGCGCTGCACTTCAACCCCTATCGCATGCTATACTTTAATCAAACATAACTGTTCCAATGCCGCAGTGCGCGTTAGTTGGAAATAATGGAAATTCCTAGCGTATGGGGAAGTCGCGCAAGTACAACCGAGATCAAAAGTAAAAGTGATGTTTATGCGTTCGGTCGCGCAAATTCTTAATTTTCTCGTCTTAGGCGCAGAAAATTATAAAATTTCCTCATTGAAACTCAATAGAATTAAACAAGTTGAACATAATAATGAAGTAGACATAACGAGCTATACGTGTGTATAACAATTGTTAGTTTTTCGTAATTTTTGAAATTGTGTGTGCAAAAACGAAAAATAACACTGGTCTACAGCTAAAAACCACCAGAGACGCGAATATGAAATTCGTATTCAAAACCACCCCCTGATCCCGAAAATCGAGGTTATTTTTGTTTTTTATTTTTTATTTTTGTTATTATTTTCTATCGTACCGTTTTTGAGATATTTACGATTTACCGTTAAAAAAAGATGGATTCACTTAATCGTTCCAAAACAGTTTGAAATATGTAAAAGCTTATTAGCTTATATGCTATAAGCAATGGATATAAATCTTTTCGCTACGCCCTGTAGGCTGGTTGTTGTCGGCAAAAATCCTCATACTGAACCCGCCCAGAGGGTGCCGACTGGTAATGGATACCACAGTTGTCGGTTCAGATTGGTACCTCAGTACCTCTCTGTGCGGATGGTATCCAGCTGAGGTCAGGAGTCACAGCTGCACGTCTTAGCTCTTCAATAGCCCTGGCGTGTGGAAATGGTTCTTGACTATGGTAGTGAGGCAAAAAATGGTGATTGATTTAGGACTTTCTCGGACGATGTTTGGATTTAGTTTGCCTTGGGCTGGCAGGTGCGGTATTCTGCCACCTCAGTAGGTTGAGGTGAAACCCAACTGAAATGGCTGGTGGGCTAATATCGCAGCTGCCCACGTCCCGTTAAAACCTTGGCAGGCCTCAGGGTACGTTCCAGGCCCGTCGCCATTTAGTTGGTGGTGTAGGTGCGGTTGAGGATCTCCCGTTTTTGCGCTCGGTCTGGCTCTGAACGCATGTCTCATAAGGGCATGCGTCAACCCTCGCGTGGCCTCCCTGCTCGCATAGATAACCACGGGACCATTATTGGGCGACTACACATTCGGGTCTGGATAGCGGCCCTGAGTGGGGACGTATATTAGCTTGGACAACAAAAATAACAACAACAAGGAAAAAAAGGAGGGGGAGAAAAACGGGAGGAAGGCGGACAAGGACAACGGGGACAGGAAACCGGCCAGCAACGAGGCTCGCTCTTGCGTATCGCTTGGGAGTGGCTCGGCTGCTGACCGGTTTACAAGTACGGGACAGGGTCGTAGACCTGACAGGGTGCTCGTGTCTCCGAATCGGAGGCAGAGGACTCACTTTGAGGGGATGCGACCAGACAGAGCTGGAGGCCTGAAATCAGACCGCAGAGACACCCAAGCGCGACGTGACAACAGGGCGAAAAGGACGGACAAGCTTCGAAACCTAGAAGCAACTTCCCCCTTAGGGTGCAGCGGGGCTGGCGCTCTTGCGAGTGCGGGCTCCGCTGACAAAAAAGAAGCGTCGAAATCGACATCCGCGACTGGACATAGCTCCAGTGCACAATTAGGTGCTCAGCTGCAGAGCGCTCACTTGGTGAGCAACCTGGACAATATGGCTAGCACCAGCAGTGGACTGTCCCCCAGCATTCCTGTAAACACAGCGAAGCGGAGGCGGTCTGGAGGAAGCAAGCGAGCGACTCCACGAAGGAAAGCCATCTGCGATCAGCGCTTGGCTGCCAAAATCCTGGAACGCTACAGCGGTCAGGATGGTTCTCAGCTTTCTGAGAAGCATTCCCGTACGCTGGAGTGGGCCAGGAATGTCATGAGCAGCGCTGACCAGACTCCGGCACCTAAGAAGGGAAGTGAGTCGGTCCCGCTTGGTGACGACGCTCAGCCGAAGAGGCCGAGTAATGGAGAGCACAGGGCCCGGGGTGGTGAAGCTGTGCAGCGTACGTTTAGCAAAGTCGCTAGACGTGCCGGCTCCAGCACCCTGGGGGTAGTCGACAGAAGCAGGGAAGACGGGGCCATCTCCAGGGAAGAGTGGAGCTGGGTGGTCAACGCCTTTTCTGCGGTCTACTTGACTGCCGCTAGTAGGTATCCGGGGCCACAGCCATCCATAGAACATATGGGATGGTACCATGGCTTCAGGCTGGTGGAGTGCGCTGACGAGCGGTCAGCGAGCTTCTTTAGGTGCCTTGTCTCGCTGGTTGGGGAGTTGTGGCGGGGGGCTAGACTCGAGGCCGTGGATAGGAGGGATCTCCCTCTTCGACCAAGGGCTCGGGTGTGGCTACCTGCCGAACCGTCCCAGCCAGAGAGAATTCTGGAGCAGTTGCGGTACTGCAACCAGAACCTTCCGACCCACAACTGGAGGGTTCTTAGGGCTGAGGAACCCGAGGGGCCCCGACGGCAAGTGCTGTTGCTGCTTAATGCAGAGTCCGTGGGTCCTATCTCTGAGTCGAGGGGTGTTATCTCCTATGGTATCGAGCGGCTGGCTCTTAGGATCTACAACGCCGATGCCAGGGGGGATGACGCCTCGCCTCCGGTTGTGGTGCTAGGGGGAGGAGAGCCTGAGGAGACCTCGACGGCCGCAAACACGGTGCCCATGCCTGCAAGGTCGGACAGCATTGGCTCTGCGGGCATCCCGTTTGTGGCGGGATCTGTCTGTAGTGTTGGACTGCTGTTCGACAGGGAGGAGGAGGAGAGGCTTTTAGCTTTGGAGGGGGAGGCCGCTGAGGTGGAGGAGATGGATTTGTCTGATCATGATCATCAGACAAATTAATCGCCAACACTCTAAGGCGGCCTCCGCCAGCCTCCTACTCTGCCTGGAGCAAGGCAGGGTGGACGTTGTCCTTATCCAAGAGCCGTGGCTAAGCAGTAGCGGCAAAATATGTGGATTGAGGACTGGCAATTTCAACTTATTTGTGCACGGAACGGCAGGTAGGTCAAGATCATGTGTACTGGTCAAGAAAGATATTAAAGCCTTTCTTCTTTCCAATTTCAGTGACGATGACGTAACGGCTGTGTGTTTGGAGGAAGGTAATAAGGGATTGTGGCTGGTCGCGGCCTATATGGCCCATGATGATACTTATGGGCCGCCTCCTGAAATACTATGCAAGATTACCGCTGAGGCAAAGCGAAGAGGCGTAGGGCTCATTGTCGGAGCGGATGCGAACTCGCATCATTCACTGTGGGAAAGTTCGGATACGAATGCAAGAGGTGGGTCACTATGTATTTGTAACAGGGGTAATGACCCCACTTTTGTAACCTCAGTTAGCGAGGAGGTCCTGGACCTCACTCTTGTTTCAGAAGACCTGTTTCCCCTTATATCCGACTGGCGTGTTCTTCCGGAACACTCCTTCTCGGATCATAGGTATATTCAGTTCTCTCTTGTTAAATCTAGACCCAGTAAAACCATGTTTAGAAATCCTAGGCGTACTAACTGGGTCTGGTACTGTAGCTAGCTGGATGAGTTTCTCCCAAGAGCACCAATATCGGACTCAGAACTATCTAAGACCGCTATTGATGCTCTGGTGGAGAGATTCACCCATGCTTGTAATAAAGCGTATAAAATCGCATGCCCACTGAAAACCGTAAGTGGAAAGCGTAAACCACCTTGGTGCACTAAGGAAGTAGACGACCTTAGGGATTCCAGTAGGCGCCTGCTCAACAGGGCCAGGAAGAGTAAACTACCTTCTGACTGGGAGCTCTACAAAGTTGGGTTGGGTATTTACAAATCTGCGATCAGGAAAGCCAAACGAGACTCCTGGAAGACTTTCTGCGAAAGCGTGGAAGGCTGTAATGAGTCTGCGAGATTCCGGAAGATTCTCTCCGGGAATCCTGCTCCCTTGGGTTACTTGAGGCATGTAGATGGCAGCTGGGCTATGAGTAGCGAGGAATCCCTCAAACTTCTCATGGATGCTCACTTCCCTGACGTCCCGGTTTCACAGGACCGCGATGCCGCATCGCCCACTAGTGTGAGCGGGGGGGGCTCGGCCAGCCATCTGCCTGGATGAAAGCCAGTTTGTTTGGGCTATTAATTCTTTTAAGCCGTACAAGTCACCCGGGCCTGATGGCATAACTCCTGTGCAACTACAGAGATCGCTGGGGATTTCTTGTAGCTGGCTGGCTCCCATCTACGCCAACTGCTTGAGGTTGGGCTATATCCCCGCCTCTTGGAATATGGTCAAGGTTACCTTTATTCCAAAGGCGGGGAGGTGCTCTCACGTATCTCCCAAGGACTTCAGGCCAATCAGTCTCTCCTCGTTTCTTTTAAAAACGTTGGAGCGGCTGATTGACCAGCATATACGCAGCAGGGTCCCTAGGGAGCGTTTTTCGGCTTCGCAACATGCTTACTGCAAAGGCAGATCAACTGAAACGGCGCTTCACTCCGTTGTAAAACTAATAGAGGGGTCTTTCCAGCAGAAAGAATTCGTGCTGGGGGCCTTTCTGGATATCGAAGGAGCGTTCAATAATGTTTTGCCTTCTGCCATCGTACGGGGCTTAGCAAGCCTAGGAGTTGAACCAAGCTTGATAGAATTTATCAGCAGATTACTCTGTGGCAGGATTGTCAGGGCGGAGTGGGGAGGTGCTGGGGCTCGGAGAGGGGTGAGAAGGGGCACGCCGCAAGGAGGTGTTCTTTCTCCAATTCTCTGGGTCATTGTACTCAACGGCTTGCTCCAGGACCTCGAGCGTAGGGGCTGTCAAGTGATAGCCTATGCGGACGACCTAGCAATCCTCGTCAGGGGAAAGTTTCTTAGTACCGTAAGGGATGTTCTGGAAGGGTATCTGGGTATTGTAACAGAGTGGTCCGAATCTTGTGGACTGCCTGTTAACGTAGGTAAAACGGAACTAGTCCTCTTCACGAGAAGGTATAAGATTGATGATTTTGTACTACCCTCTATTGGGGGTGTACCGCTGGTGCTTTCTGAAAAGGTTAAGTACCTAGGTGTTATTCTGGACAGGAAGCTGTCCTGGAAGCTGAATGTAGAGGATAGAGCTAGGAAAGCTTCGGTCGCTCTGTATTGCTGCAGAGGGGCCATCGGCAAACGATGGGGTCTCTCTCCTAGGGTGGTTTATTGGTTATATGAGATGGTAGTGAAACCTATCCTATTTTATGGGGTATTGGTCTGGTGGGGCGCACTAGACACGGCTTCCACCACGAAAAAGATGGCCACGGTGCAGCGAATGGCCATGGTTGGGATCAGTGGGGCCATGCGCACCACTCCTACCCTGGCATTGAACGTTATGCTCAATCTGCACCCAGTTAACCTTGTAGGAAAAATAGGCGCAGCTCGGGCTGCAATTAGGCTCCGAGACGCTGGTTATAGGCTTGTGCAGTATGGCCATTCCAATATACTATCGGGATTTGATTTTATTCCCAATAGAACAGATTACTGTGCGCCGACCTCTTCTCCGGCGAAGGGTTTTTCGACTTACATTCCCGCAAGGGACGAGTGGACAGGCGGAGAACCTATCTGGGGGGAGGCCTTGGCGAATCTGTTTACGGACGGGTCAAAGCTGGATGGATGTGTTGGGGGGGGTGTATACTGTCAGGAACTCGGGATTAGCACGAAATTTAGGCTACCTGATCATTGTAGCGTTTTCCAAGCGGAGGTTGCCGCCATTAAGGATGCGGTAGATGGGATGCTGTCGAGCGCATTCACTGTCAAGGAGTTCAACATCTACTCCGACAGTCAAGCGGCAATTAGGGCGCTGAGTGGAGGCAACGTTCGATCGAGGACAGTGAGCGACTGTCTGGAATCGCTTGCGGTTGCGTCCAACTACTTCAAAATAAAAATCATTTGGGTGCCTGGCCACTGTGATATTCCCGGCAATTGCCATGCGGATCTCTTGGCCAGAGCTGGCACGCGTGACACAGATGTGGCTGACTCCAGTACACTGGGTATTCCCCTTACCACCTGTAGTTTGCTTCTGGGCAGGTGGGCTTCGGAACAGTTAAGCACACGCTGGGCTGACACCACCTCATGTCAGGTGTCGAAGTCCTTCTGGCCAGTAGTTGACTCCGGGCGGTCAGTGGAATTACTTAGGTTCCCCAAGTTACATCTTTCCATGATGATAGGGGTGTTGACGGGGCACTGTCCGATGGGGGTCCATGCGGTGCGGTTAAATATTCTTGAAGACCCGAGCTGCGTTAGCTGCATGGAGGACGACGAGGTGGAATCATCAAGTCATTTCATGCTCAGTTGTCCAGCGTTTGCTAGGACTAGGCGCAGGTATCTCGGTTCGGATGTTCTTATGTCTCCGGAAGACGTGTCGAAAATCGATGTGTCCCAAATCCGGAGTTTTATTGTCGCTACGCAGCGCTTTGCCAAGTAGTCCTAAGTTAGTGTCACCGTTTAGAATGTGGTATCACAACGGACCTTCAAAGTGTCCAAGTGAGCGGCGCACCTAGTGGGCTGCTACCACCTAACCTAACCCTGTAGGTTCGAAGATAATCAACAACCAATACGGATTCTTACCTTTTTTTTGTAAAAATATAAAAAAATGTGTACTTTGCGAGGAAGGACATCGAAAACTTTTTATTTTCTTCCAGATATTTTTTCCCCTGTAAGCTCTGTTTTATAAAAAAAAATAAGCTTTCATCCAATAAAATCGATGGACGAATACAAAAGTTATAAGCATTCAAATAAATATAGCCATGTAATACTTAAGTACCCTACAAATATTAGCATATGTACATATGGGACGATAACAATGTATGTAAGTTTTGTCTTAAGTCTATGATCTTATTTTGTACTTGAAAAAGTTATTTGTTTTGTTTTGACGCTTATTTAGATTAGGATCGGTTTCTCTTATGAGAAACCAACAGTAGTCACCCATCATTGCGACATCTACTGACTTGCAATTAACTTCATTTGCTGATGAAACCGTTCGCCATGCTCGTCAATTTCGTTACCAAGATTTTGCGAAAAAAAATTGAAATGGCAGTGCAGAAAACTAATTTTTAAAGAAAATAAGTGCACATTTCTGTGTAATTTTCTTAGGCTGGATTCATCGTTCAGTTCCGAACAAATTTTTTGTTTACATTTTACACGTTCTTTTTCAACGTGTACATTTTACACGTTCTTTTTTTAAATGGTCATCTAACCGCCTGTGCGATTTTGACCGTCCAACATAGCTCGCCAAAAGGCTTTGTTGTTGAATTTCATTGGAACGTTGTTTTACGTGGTGGGTCCCAAACCCAACGCACAACCCGTTTCACGGGAGGTTGAATTCTGTTACACGTTTGTATAGCGAGCCGCTTGATCCAAGACAGACGCCCGCTTGCAGCCGCACCACATGGTGATCAGACGCTGCTGTCCAAAGCCTTAACAAAGTCTTTTATAATAGTGTTTTCTTTCTTTATAAAAGGGGAGTATTTTATTTTATCCACACCAACTTTAAATTCGATTTTGTCTGGCCAATCCTTTATGATGTACTGGTCTTGACGAGATCGGCTTTTCCAAAGAAAGCAACATTATTTTGTGTACCCATTTTGTAGACCGCATAGCATTCCAACGACTTTTAGATCGGCACATATTTTCCAATCATGCTCTTCATATTTGATAAGTTTAAGAAATGTTTGCATTATCTCGTAGGTTTCCTTCGTATTTACTGCATGCGCGATCGGGATAGACGGCTGTTGGTTGCCAATATGTAATAGTACGGCATTTAAACTTAGTTTATTGTCGTCTATGAACAATCGCCACTCTTTGGAATCATGGTTCACCAAACTATTTGAATAAGCCAGTAATGTCCTTGCAGTAACAAACACTGTCCTCCTTCGTATAGAACTTGGAAAATGGTTCTTGACGAGTTCTATAATATGTTACCTTAACATCGAATGAAAGGAAATTAAATTGTTGCATACGGGAGGCGTGTGATGAAACTGGATCCTGAACTTAAGTTGAATCCGGCAATGGCAATGTAGTTAGATGAGCAACTTCCATTGAATTTGGTACTGGCAATGACGCTGTACATACGCCGGTATGCGTTACTTTTCTTGACTTTCCAACCCCAAATACTTCTGTAGTACAAACATAGCAGTCCGTCAAATGGCAAGTTGGTTCCCTCCACTTCATTGGTGTACTAAATTTCATATGTTGCCTGAGTAGATAGTTTCAGAAATTAGTCAGATATGCATTAAAAAGTAGCAAATCCTAAATTCCCAAGGATTTGAAAACACACTTCGCATCCTTTTAACAATATATTGACCGCAGATTAAACAGAACATACCTGGATAATTTTTACACTCAAACTCTCGCGCCCTTTTATTCATATTATTTTTTTAAGTAAATGACGGGTTATAAAATGCACTTCTACACTGAACAGTATCCGGTGACTCTTGCAGATATTATGAAGGAACAATTTTCATTTACTATTATTTATACTTAGATCAAGTAAATATCGAAGCCTACCTAGGCAAAAAGGTTCCTTAGTTATACAAAGAAAACACTACCTGATTTAAAAAATTTGCTCTTGCCTCAAATGTACCTGGGTTTGAAATTTTAAAGTTTACTTACTTGGGAAAACGACAGTTTTTTGTATCTATGTAAGAACTCTTCGAAAATCTACCTACATACGTACTAACTAATATATGAATACCAATTATACTAATATATATGTACGTGTAGGGTACTTCAGTATTATATGGCTATATTTATTAGAATGCTTATAACTTTTGTATTAGTCCATCGATTTTATTAAATGAAAGCATATTTTTTTTGTAATAAAACAGAGCTTAAAGAAAAAAAAATATCTGGAAAAAAATAAAAAGTTTTCGATATCCTTCCTCGCAAATTACACATTTTTTTTATATTTTTACAAAATAGAAGGTAAAAATCCGTATTGATTGTTCATTATCTTCGAACCTACAGGACTTAGCGAAAAGTTTTGTATGCATTGTTTATAGCAAATAAAATTTTAGTTTAATAATTAGCATTTAAATTTTTCAAAACGTTTTGCAATTGCTTAATTTGTTCTTGAGATATACATGACTAAGCGGAGCCTTCTTTTTTTTTGAAATAACGGTAAATCGTAAATATCTCAAAAACGGTACCATATAATCGGAATCAGGGGGGGGGGGTTTCATATGAATTTCATATTCCCGTCTCTGGTGGAGAAAAAAAGCTCGAATTTGTGTGCAATTTTTGGGTTGTTGCCGCAGTAGCAGTTGGCAAAAGAAGTCGAAAAAGACGAGCAGGGAACAATAAATAAAAAGTGTATGTAGTGGTAAAGAAATGTGCATACATATTAATGTGAAATATTAACAAATAGTTTTTAAAGTTTGTGAAATACTTAGTAACCGGTATAATTAATTTGCACCTTTTGTGGAGGATAAATCGTTTTTAGTAACGTTTAGGTGTATACAATTACGAGCCATAATCAGAAACCACAACCAGTTATAATCAACCACCATCAGATCAGCCAGTAACTGCCATAATTACGACACCAGCTCGACATCACAGTAGTTAGCGTAAGTAGAAATGTTTTTTTTTGGACAAATTTTAAATTATTACTTTGACATACATTTTGTTTTAATGAAAATATAAACATTTTTCCATAATATAACGTCTGTATAAATTAAAAATATAATGTTCTTAACATTATTAAAGTAAAAATTAAAAAAACAGATTCAATTTGCTCCAGCTTCTCTATGAGAAAGAGTAGTTTTCCTTTTTGTAATTCATATACATATAATATAATAAACTATCATTCAGGAGCATGAAAAGTGGTAATTCGTAATTTTGGCCGTTCAGAAACTGAAAATCATCTCAAGTTTTTGTAAGTTTAACGAGCTCAAGACCAGTTGATAAACATTCTTAGTTTATTATTATTATTTTTGATTAGAGGAAAAATTTAAAGCAACAAACATATACAGGCTATACTTATAGTACTATTTCGAAAACAGCCACGATTTCTCGTCAGACTGATTCGTATAGTTTCGCTATTTCAGAGGATCTTGTGGAGTATCGAACCCACTCACTCTTATTGCCAGCGCAACTGCCTAACCCATAGTCTACGCTGCGTGTAGTTTTGTAAGCTGCTTTATTCAAGTTTTCCTCTAAATGTTGTTTGTTATCTTGACAAAGGTATACACAATATTTTAGACATTCTGTCTATATGTAAATCATGTATGTTGGAATTTGTTTTTGTACATTTTTCTTTCTATTTTTAGAAGATAGTTATTGTACATAACCGCGTGCTCCGGTATAAGTTTTGTTTCTGGTATCCAGACAGTAATAATTTAATCCGAAAGTAAAATAAGTTTATTTTTCTATTTATAAAATGGAAGTTGTCATATTTCAAAAGAATATTATTAACATTTATTATATGTTAGTAAATAATTTTTTTTTGCACTTACTTTTCTAAAACGTTTTTTACAAAACCTGCAATTTGCCGCATACTCAGACTTCTGACACTCAAAAAAAAAATACCGACAGTTTGCACTTTCGCCTATTAAGCTCCTATTGATAAAACATGTGCTATAAATAAGTAGATGGTTTTCCCATTCCACAATGCTATTGTGCGAAACCCAACGCACCACATCAAACGCACACCAACGCGCAACAACGACAGCCAGCAGTGACAACAGCTGGGGCCGCCCTGTTATATGCCCGCTGCCCTAACCAATGACCACAAAATGCCAGTTTTATCTCTATTCGAAAAACAAACCTGTAAAAAAAACACCCTGTACAAAGAAAACACTACCTGATTTAAAAAATTTGCTCTTGCCTCAAATGTACCTGGGTTTGAAATTTTAAAGTTTACTTACTTGAGAAAACGACAGTTTTTTGTATCTAAGAACTCTTCGAAAATCTACCTACGTACTAACTAATATATGAATACCAATTATACTAATATATATGTACGTGTAGGGTACTTCAGTATTATATGGCTATATTTATTAGAATGCTTATAACTTTTGTATTAGTCCATCGATTTTATTGAATGAAAGCATATTTTTTTTGTAATAAAACAGAGCTTAAAGAAAAAAAAATATCTGGAAAAAAATAAAAAGTTTTCGATATCGTTCCTCGCAAATTACACATTTTTTTTTATATTTTTACAAAAAAGAAGGTAAAAATCCGTATTGATTGTTCATAATCTTCGAACCTACAGGACTTAGCGAAAAGTATTGTATGCGTTGTTTATAGCAAATAAATTTTTAGTTTAATAATTAGCATTTAAATTTTTCAAAACGTTTTGCAATTGCTTTATTTGTTCTTGAGATATACATGATTAAGCGGAGCCTTCTTTTTTTTTGAAATAACGGTAAATCGTAAATATCTCAAAAACGGTACCATATAGTCGGAATCAGGGGGGGGGGTTTTCATACGAATTTCATATTCCCGTCTCTGGTGGAGAAAAAAAGCTCGAATTTGTGTGCAATTTTGGGTCGTTGCCGCAGTAGCAGTTGGCAAAAGAAGTCGAAAAAGACGAGCAGGGAACAATAAATAAAAAGTGTATGTAGTGGTAAAGAAATGTGCATACATATTAATGTGAAATATTAACAAATAGTTTTTAAAGTTTGTGAAATACTTAGTAACCGGTATAATTAATTTGCACCTTTTGTGGAGGATAAATCGTTTTTAGTAACGTTTAGGTGTATACAATTACGAGCCATAATCAGAAACCACAACCAGTTATAATCAACCACCATCAGATCAGCCAGTAACTGCCATAATTACCACACCAGCGCGACATCACAGTAGTTAGCGTGAGTAGAAATGTTTTTTTTTGGACAAATTTTAAATTATTACTTTGACATACATTTTGTTTTAATGAGCATTTGATACGCGTATGTAGGGTAACTGCTCTAGTTTCCGGGTACTTTACGTTTTTCCTCAACCTTGGCTTACACCCCATTTCTCACTATAAAAATATAAACATTTTTCCATAATATAACGTCTGTATACATTAAAAATATAATGTTCTTAACATTATTAAAATTAAAATAAAAAAAGGTTCAATTTGCTCTAGCTTCTCTATGAGAAATAGTAGTTTTCCTTTTTGTAATTCATGCATAATATAATAAACAATCATTCAGGAGCATGAAAAGTGGTAATTCGTAATTTTCGCCTTATTTTCAGTATCCGGACAGCCCGTTCAGAAACTGAAAATCATCTCAAGTTTTGGTTGTCTTATCCAAGCAGTAATAATTTAAGCCGAAAGTAAAGTAAATTTCTTTTTCTATTCATAAAATGGAAGTTGTATTTCAAAAGAATATTGTGGCGATTCTTCTCAAGCATGCCCCATCGCTACCTCAATAACACTCCCACCACTAGTTAAACACAACAGAGATAACGATGGCTACGCTTATGCATGCAAGCGTGTACCAAACAAGAGGAAGAGAGATCGCGCGAGTGTTTGCGAATACGATGCAAAGAGGAGATGTCAATAAATAACACGGACCCTTCCAGAACACGAAGATCGAACAACCAAGAAACTTCTAGGTGCGTGGGGTAGCACCCTGTCGGACTATATAAGGCAGCGACCAAGCAAGGCAGGTGGATCAGTTTATTTTCAAGTGTTGTTCAGTGAACTACTGCAAAGTTACCAAACTCTTGAATTTGTTTTGCGTTTATTACTAGTAAATAAAACTAGCTATTAGTTACAATATATGTGCGTGTGTTTATTTGACTTTATAGTGATCGAACCCAGGGATTGATAATCAAGGAATCATCGAATTCGTCACAATTGGTGTCAGAAGCGGTATTGTTGAATAAATACCAGTGATTTCAAGGATAACAAGGACATGGCTGAATGAAGTAAAGATTCAGAAACTCAAAAATGAGTTTGAACAACGCGGGCTAAACCCTACAGGCAATAAATCAGAGTTACAGTCACGATTGCGAGAGGCTATGAAAGCAGAAGGAATCAACGTTGATGATCATGTTTTTCATCTTGTGGATGGAAGAAAACAAGAAGTCTCCGAATCCAGGAGCAACCGTGGACATGATATTGGCTGTATTAACCCAGATGTCGACTAAAATGGAAGAACAGAAAACTTGTAAATATAGTATCTCAGCTGGAGGAACAGAAGGCACACATGGCATCTCAGCTTGAAGAACAGGATACACGTATTACATCTGGAATGGCATCTCAGCTCGAGAAACAGAAGACGCATATGACATTCCAGATTTCAGCTCAACTAGATGAAACGAAGGCATACATGAGATCTCAAATGGAAGAGCAGAAGGCATATATCTCATCGCAGTTGGAAGAACAGGAAGCAAAGGTGTCATCGAAACTAGAAGTGCAAGATGCAAAAATTGCACAATTTCAAGATAAAATAGAAGCCGAGGTAGATGCGTTAAGGGGTCGTATCCAGGAGTTGCAACTGAACCTCCCATCTGCTTCAGCGAATACTCCCAAGGTAAAATCCCCGTCATTTCATGGTTCTGTTCCTTTCCAGGTATTTAAGCTACAGTTTGGGAAGACGGCAGCGGTGAATAATTGAGGCACTGAAGACAGAGTTGCGGCACTGTTCGTGGCATTGAAGGGTCCTGCAGCCGAAATCTTACAGACGATTCCCGACGGTGAACGCAATAATTATAAAGCATTGATGTGCAGTTGAGAAGTGCTATGGTAGCGAACATCGAAAACAGATATACCAAATAGAGCTACAGAATCGCTTTCAGAAGGCTAATGAGACATTGCAGGAATTTGCATCGGATATCGAGAGGTTGGCCCATCTAGCAAACGCAGACGCACCCGTAGAATACACAGAAAGGGTTTACCCAAAGTTTTATAAATGAAATACGCGATGTGGATACGAAGCGGGCCCCATATGCAAACCCCAAAAGGACATTCGCTGAAACGGTATCACATGCTCTGACTCAGGAAACAGCCTAGGTTTTGAGCAAACCTGCATACAAGGCTCATCGCGTAGAAGTGGACACTCTGGCTTGGGTAGATAACATTTTGGAAGCGTTGAACGGAGTACAGACAAAAATTGATGGTGCCATTAAATGCTTTAAGTGCGGAAAACCAGGTCACATAGCATGTTATTGCGGCACTGGCTCCAGTAACCCCAGCAATTCAGGTGGACGTAAATGCAAAGCTGGAGAAGAGGATCAAGATAATTGACCCATAATCTCTGTGTCACAACTCGGACGGGAAGCGAGTAATGTTATATTTTGTTTTGTTGTTTTTCCGACAGGGTGAATGATTGATGTATATTGGAACGATTTTTCGTCATCCCTTGTCAAATTTGGTTTTGAGACAAACCGGTTTCGGCGTTGTGCCATCATCAGTGTCGATTTTCGTTCTGATCTGTTGTGGTCGTTTGTCTTGTATTTATAGTAGGTAGCAGGTAACGTCAGCATGGGTGTCTGTTTGTGTACGTGTGTGCATGTGTTGTGTGTGTATATTCAGAAACGGGGGTGGTTTGCATCGATCGGTTTTTTTGTGGTTGACTGAGACAGGTAAAAGTTGGTGATTTTTGTTGTTTGACCTTTTTTGCTTGTTTGTTGTTTTTGATCTTTTGCTGTTTTGTGCTTATTTGTCGGTGCGTGTGTGTTTGTTGTACCTGAGTGGTTGCTTTGTTTTTTGTAAACCAAGTAATGTTACTGTTGAAGGCTACGTGGACGATAAAGAGCGCTTGCTGACTGTGGATACTGGTGCATCACATTCCATCATTCCGAGTGACTTGGTCAGCGGGAAGGTGAGACGATTGCAGAAAGCTAAGTTGTGGACAGTATCTGGTGACAGCAAGCAAGTCCTGGGAGAAGTGGCATGCAAGGTTGTGATTGGGAATGTGGCTACGTATCACAACTTCTTGGTAGCAAATATTGTCGACGAAGTCATCATTGGCTTCGATTTTTTGGCTGAGAGAGACATTCACATCAACGTAAGGAACAGGGTTATGACTTACAACGGCCAAGAAGTTCCTCTGGCCTTTAGACACAATAGTGGCTATACCACCAGGGGAGTGATCTTGAAGATGAAGCAACAGGAGCCTCGTAAAGCAGAGGTAGCTTTCCTCGACCAAAGGCTTTCACGGACAAGTACCTCCTGAAGAAGATTCGGCTAGGCCAGTAGTAAGATCCAGATTTGGCACGTGTATTGAAAGCACTGAAGGAAAACAATCAGCCAAAGCATTGCAAAAGCATACTGGGCACAATGGAGTAGTTTGAAGCTAATATCTGGTTGTTTGCAACGGATATGGGAAAGTGAAGATGGCCGGAATCATCGAGCACTTATTGTTGTTCCCAAGGCAAGAATTCCAGATGTCATCAAAGCGTCGCATATTTGCCCAGATGGAAGCCACATGGGAATAAAGAAAACGCTACAAGAGCTAAAGCGGCGGTTCTATGGGATTGGTTGCAGACAATCTGTAAGAGAATGGATTACTAAGTGTGCAAAGTGTGCTGAGGATAAAAGACGAACATCTGGTGGACATGGTCCGAGGAAGCAACGCAACTTAGTGAATAAAGTGAAACAGTGCACTGGGCCTGAGAGAATGGAAAGGAATCCTGAAAAAATGAGTTGCAGGAATATTTGCCGAGTACCACTGGGCACGAAAGTGAAGGCACAAATTTATGCGGAGCAGGACAAAATGGTTGGAATATGTGAAAATGCTACGCATTGTGGGAATCTCTGCAGGAGAGGATTGATGTCGGAGTTTCAATCCCTGGAGAAAATGAGGTTTAGCAAAGCGGTGCCAACCATTGAGTGTCTAGCAGTGTTTTGTTCGGGCAATGTGTCGTCCCGATCAGACTTAGGTGGAGGGCAGTGTGGCGATTCTTCTCAAGCATGTACCATCGCTAACTCAATAACACTCCCACCACTAGTTAAACACAAGAGAGATAACGAAGGCTACGCTTATGCATGCAGGCGTGTACCAAAGAAGAGGAAGAGAGATCGCGCGAGTGTTTGCGACTACGATGCAAAGACGAGATGTCAATAAATAACACCGACCCTTCCAGAACAAAAAAAAACAGCAGTTTGCAGCTTCGCATATTAAGCTCCGATTGATAAAACATGTGCTATTAATAAGTAGTCTTTTCCCATTTTTGGCCAAAATCTATTTAGCGCTTCCGTTCTTCCTTTATAGAAGGAGCGGAAACTCTCGGCTATCCTTGCATACGGCTTACTAAAGTTTATATTTGTAGCTAATTTATACTTTTCGTTTTAAAAACACAAAAGCAATATCATGTCAACGTATAAAAGTGATCGTTTTATCTAAACTTAAATTTACTTTCAACTTTCGCTTTTTCGAACATCCTTTAGAATAGGGAGTAAGGAGAAGCGGAAAAATACTTACGGGATTTTTCGTTTAGAATCGGGCTGTAAATCTTTTGGTTTGCGCCTTAGAAAGCCTCGTTATACTTCATTTGTCGAAAAAAAAATAAATAGAAAAGTAAAAATTTTTGGCTTACCTCTCCTCCTCGGTTACAGCTACAACGCACATATCAACGCGTCACCATCGCGGATATCAACGCGCCCCTATTGCGCGAAAACCAACGCGCCACATCAACAACAGCAGGAGCCGCCCTGTTATATGCCCGCTGCCCTAACCAACAACGGCAACAACTACCACTGACAACAACAACCAGCAGTGACAACAACACCAGAGACGAAATCAGTAGCGCCCCGAAAACGGCCTGCTGCACCCCGGTGAGACCGTGCCGATTGGCACGTTAAATTGAAATTGATTTTGATTAAATATATCAAAGCAAAAATAAACTAAATCAAACCTAGTGTAGATTAAGGTTAGTGCTATGTTATTAGGGTAAGCGAAATGTTTAAGAAATAAACCAGGATTTAGAAGATAGGCTTAGACAAGAACAGAAAAATTAGGAGAAAATTTGTTTTGAATGAATTAAAAGACAAATAAATAGATTTAAAACGACTGCAATTTAAAATAAAATAGATTAAGTTGGATTAGAAAGATAAAAGTAAATGCACAGATGTTGTAATAAAACCAAATATCTTTTCAAACCCAAACAAAAAAGATTAGAGAAATTTTTAAAAACAAAAAGCTTAAAAAAAGGGATTTGATGAAATCCCTAAAAACTAGTTATAAAGAAATGAAATTTCAAATAAAAACAATATTTAAAATAATAATCAAACAATAAGTAAAAGTTAAACAAAGTAATAAAATAAATAATGACAATAATAAAATAAAAAATCACTTCAAATAAATCAAATATTAAAAAAGATAGCTAGGAATAAATAACAACAATAAAATTAAATAAATAAAACCGCAAACAAAAAAAAAAGAAATACAAATTATATTTAAAATAAAATACTCGTAAACCTTAGTAAAATGGAATGATATAAACTATAATAATAAAACATTTGACTATAGGCTTTGATCAGTTTTGAATTATAAAAATGTTCTCAGGACCTAAATAGGCTTGAAATATTTTTGTCAACATGGATAAATATCCAACGTAACTAATGAATTTGAAAAACGTTTAAATTATATACTTAGATCTTTGTACCTACTATTTAAATGAATGTCACTCGCGGGACACCAGAAAATCCCTTTGATGCAACTTTGTGCACCCGAATATGAATTTTAGTCAAATCACTTTACTTTCAACTAAGAATTATCCCTAAAAATGAGATTCGTACGAATTTAGAAACAAATTTTAGAAGCGGTTAGAGTTGTGACTAGTGGGACAGGTCTTTGTGACTAGCGGGACAAGTGCGAAATACAAGGTGGCGCAAAAGTAAGCTTCCGATGTTCAGCATATCGGTTGTGGCACGTGCAGTGTGTGCTGTTGCACCGTCTTGTTGGAACCACATGTTTTCCAATCCCAATTCATCAAGTTGCGGCAAAAAGAACTCGTTGATCATTGCTCTGTAGCGCTCACCATTCACAGTAACCGTTTGGCCCCGACCGATTATTGGTCAAATAAATAGTCAGCAATATTCCGCGTTCTGGAGCAGTGTAGCGTAACATTGTTTATTTACGTTATTTCGCATGTATTTACTACACAAATGTCAAAACAGAACTGACTTTAGGGGCCAATCGCAAAATTTATAGCATTTTCTGATAGGAGGATTACTTTTGCGCAGTAACCGTTTTTCACCGACCGATGATAAAGATGAAAGTAGTGAAGTAAATGTAAGAAAATACAATTGTATTTAATATTCTCTTTATTAAAATCAGCCTAAATTCATGTTATTTTCGAAAATGTATTAGTGGCTAAACAATTATTTAAAACTATATGATGATATTTTAAAATATTTTATTTCTGTAACTGGTTTCTTCTCTTGTACTTTAATGAGCGATTTCCTGTAGGTTACCGTTAAGTTCCTGGTCACTGCCACTGGAGAATACATCAGAGTAACTAAGTCTCCCTTCCTGACTCATCAAAACTTTCTTTGAGCTCCAAGATGCTGCAGTTATGGAATAAATTATACTTTTCTTTCCTTGCAATTTAAAGTGGTGATGACTTTGTACATTAGGAATGGATTTAATATGTTGTCATCTTCAATATCACCATTAGCAATAAAAAAAGTATGCAATTGATTAATATTTTGTGCAAACAAGTACTCATAACAGTCCCAGTTATTTTTAATTAATGCTTTCCCTGCCATTATAGCAGACCAAAGCGTTCTTTTTGCTATTGCTCCGATTCCATCAACTGCACCCTTACCATGGCCTGAGGCGAAAAAATTCCAAGATATTTCAACACCAAAATCCAATTGAGAGTAGCATATGGTGGATAATGTGTATCGATTTTTAAACTGTGCAGCACATCCATCAGAAAAGATTATTACTTTTTTGAGGTTCTCGAAATGAGACTTTAAATCATTCATTTTTTGTTTAATAAACAACCATACGCAGTATTTGTCGTGACTTAATTCGTTGCTAACAATTACATATGAATGCTTTGTCTGACCTTGGTAGCCCCATGCACATCCAGTAAACAGAGTCACTTGAGAATGGTTCCAGTGCGCAGATTGAATTTCATCCTGAATTGGAATAGCAAAATGTTCTGCAAAGCCGATTTGAATCACTGCCTCTTCCTGGCTACTCTCTCTGATTTTTGCTTGAAAATATTTAAATTGTTCATTCTTCACAAGAACATGTAACTTGAACTTCAAAGTTTTACTGTCTAGTTCTCTTACAATATCTTCTAGCGTCCCAAAGGCATTTATAATTTGGAACCTATTTTCAGAGCATTGCCATTGTTTCCAAGTTACTTCTAATGTTCTGTCTAATGCTAACGGAATGATATCAGAAATTGAGTAGCACCTCGAACATTCACCAATCATGCACTTTTCGTTTGATACGTCACATGTAATTTTTTTAGAAGCTCTGTAGAAGACCCAGGAACTGCTGGTACAATCTTGTTTAGAGCTTCTAGTAAGAAATTGTAGTTAGCATGAGGAATCAAACACAAGTGTTGTGCGGCATTTCGTTAATTGGTCTCACATGCAAGGGTTTGAATTCAAAAAATTTGCTCTTACCGAGTTTAATTTCATTGTTATCAGTTACAAATAAAGAATATGCTTCAGCGATTGTCATCATCATGTGCCTCTTACCTGCGTGAATACGTTTTCCCGATTGCAATTCCTTTATCGCCATTGTATCCTTCCTATTCGGAGAAGCACGGCTAATGTCATTTCTTTCGTAGAAAGCTTGCACTTTTTCTTTGACATCATCTGCAATAGTATGATCTCTTACATTTTTAGGCATACCATCCAACACTGGCATATCGGGGATAAAGTCTTTGACCACATGCAGCAATACTGCTTTCCGCTTACTAGGGCTAAGTGGTAGAGACATTTTGGTTTTTACAACTGCTTTTCTCAGTGTATTTAAGCATTTGAATGACCCCAATGGTAAGCCGGTTTCGTTAAGTACAGCTTCTAAACGCTTTTTCTCCCTTTGTTTTTGTTTTCGTAACTTTGCCTTTTCCCTTAAAAAGTTTCTCTTTAGGTAGTGTTTTTCACACTCGCGTCTCTGTTTTTCCCTATACTTTTTTTGCCACCCCTTTTGCTTCTCATGGGCTAGCTTCCATTTATCTCCATCTAATCTCATCTTTTCTCGCTGTTTTTTCTTTCTTTCTGCAGCATTCATCTAAAGTATACATACGAGTCAAACCTGACTCACGGGACACATTTCAAAATAAGCTAGAAACCACAATAAGATCTTTGAGTTGTTTAAAAGTTGTATAATTAGTATTTCACCTCTTTATTGTTATTTTAAGAAATAACTGGGTTCATAAAGTCATTATCGAGGTTACTAGGACAACTTTTATGTTCTTCCGCGTGACTCATGGGACACATGAGATGGATCAATTTGAATGAGAAATAAACAAAATCCAATATACCTCTCCAAACTTTTTCTCAGCCCTTGTTGAAGTTTATTTCCGCTTCTTGTAAAATACTCGCGAATAATTTAAGAACTGAAAGTCTAGTCGTCAAAGGCAATGCCAACATGATTAACTTTTTTTTCTTCCAGAGCAGTTAGATGTAAAGTACAGGTTCAATTGACAAACGCAGTAGTTTTTTGTGCTTTTTTAAAATATTTTCAACAGACTAGGGAAATTTAAGCATTTAAGTACAGGGTACTGGATCAATAGGAATGATTACTAGTAAATTAAAATGTATGTAATTTTCCTCTTTTGGGTGGAATGTCCCAAAACTAAAATATAAAGTAATAGTAAAACCAAACTTTTTTTTCTTTTGAACCTAAATGCTACGAAGCGATAAGTTTAAAATAATATTGTTTAGGCGAGATGCCTAAAGTCTTAAAAAATGGGCCACCCTAATGTAACTTTAGCGCCCTTCCACTCACTCACACCAACCCACCCACCTGTGTGGGCATGCATGCATATTCGTGTTTTGTCAGCACACATATACATGCATGGGGGTGTGCATGTGTGGGTTCACCTCCCCTTAAAACCGGAGGATAATTTTCAGGTTCAACGGTTGTCCTCGATTGCAAAACCGTCTACTTTTCCAGAGACAGTCGACACGACCACATCACAGCCAGCCCAGGATTTTTCGACCGCATCACTTATTCGTCAAGGTAAACTAATTGTTTATAATTATATTTTATATAAATATACGGCCACTTTTTTATAACGAGAATTCTCGTTGTTTCTTGTTTATTTTTTATTTACGAGCACAAATTCGACTGCCGTGCTTTTGAGCCACCGCCGCTCCAAGTAAGCACCTCGCTCGAATTTACATGGTCCTTCGAGCCGTCTAGAGGAACCTGCATACAGTCCACAACAACAAAAATTGGAGAAAGAATCTCAAAGAATCTTATTTGGATCAAACCACCAGAAGCTGGCACACAATAAAAGTAGAAAAAACTCAATATTGTTCACGCACTGCCGCAATTACAAACAACAAACAACTCTGCCATACACTCTGCCGCAATTACAAACAACAAACAACTCTGCCATACACTCTGCCACATACCACAACCAACAACACAAACTATATACAACAAATTCGGCCAATCACCACATCAAAGCACGTAAGTTGTATATTTCTTGCCACTTAGTTTTTTTTGTGTGTTGCATCTTCTTCTTCTTTAAATGGTCATCTAACCGCCTGGGCGATTTTGACCGTCCAACATAGCTCGCCAGTCGTTTCTTCGTTGCGCCAACTGGCGCCAATTGGAAACACCGCGGGATCTCAAATCGGTCTCCACTTGGTCCTTCCATCGGAGTGGTGGTCTCCCTCTTCCTCTGCTTCCACCGGCGGGTGCCGATAAGAATACCTTCTGGGCTGGAGCATCTTCGCTCATTCGCACTACGTGGCCTAGCCAGCGAAGCCGCTGTGTTTTAATTCGCTGAACTATGTCGGCGTCTGCGTAAAGTTCATACGGCTCATCATTAAATCTGTGTGTTGCATACAATTGTATAAAAGTGCCACCCGCGAGTGTAATCAAACGTAAGTGCGTTTAGTGAATATTTCACAATAGTGATTTTTTTGTTCAGTTAAGTGCTTTATTTTTCTTTAAATTTTAAATTAAATTAAACGCTTAAAAACCCTTGTGTCTATCCGGACTATCCCCCCCACCAGTGGTAAGGTTTCTTGGACACAGCGCAAGGCGAGAGGTAACATAACCTCATTTTCACAATAAAGTTCACTTAGCCTTTCGATCTTCAGTTTGTTTTTTGTTTTTTCCACTTGTTTTTTTTTCGTAATATACAGAACAGAATTTTAATCGAAGGCTAGTTTATTATTTTCTGGTAAAATTCACTATTTTTATAGCACTTTTCTTTGTTTTCACATTTTTTCATTTAATATTCACTTTCGCTCGTTTGATACACCGCGCACTTTATCTGTGTTTGTTGTGTATTTCTTTATTGCGGCAACACATACACACATTTATATATACATATTCCCCTTATACGTGTGGGTGGCGAGTAAGTCACAAAGATTTTGTTCAAATTTTGCTTAAATTTTTGCGTCTGTAGCAAACAAATATTCGTCAGACAAATCGGCCAAGTCTGCAATATAATTCAAAAATTAACAATAAATAAAAATAATTGAATTAAAATATACATTAATTGAGTTTAATATAATTTTATTGAGGTTGTTTTGATTTTCCTGGGTAAAATACTGCCTTTACCTGTTCTATTCAGCATCTTTCTTGTACGGTTGAGCATTTCATCGTACCTTCAGCTTTATTTTTTCGGTTTTGTTTTGATTCTGCAGATCCTCTAAGTCCAAAATATGGAAAGTTTCATTAGGCTGGCTGATTCGATTTTTGAATTCGAATCAGACTACAATGAATTAGAGGATTCAGTCCACAGCAAGTACACTCTTGGGCTGCAACAAGAGGACTTGAAAGCAATGTGGAGGAAAACCAGAACGGCTTATGACGACTTACTTAATTCAGATAAGTTAGAGGCCACTGGTATAGTTTCTGTCAAACAGAAATACAAGAGATCATATGCAGTATATTTACGCTGCATGTCAGACATGGCTAAACGCCAAGCGACATACAACAAACCAGAAAATAAATCTGAAGAAAAGCCCGAATTTGAACACAGTATCGCCTGCCTCCATGTGATACTGAAGTTTTCAAGGGCGATTATCTGTCATGGCCAACATTTCGTGACATGTTCACGGCCATATATATCTTAAATAAACGCCTAACACCAGTGGAGAAATTGTTCCATCTGAACAATAAGACACAAGGTGAGGCAAAAGATATTGTGAAAAAATGTCCGCTCACGAATGAGGGATTTGATACGGCCTGGAGAAATTTATGCGAGAGATACGAAAACAAACGTATCCTAGTAAACTCGCAACTCCAAATTTTATTCAACTTGAAAAAGGTAGAGAGTGAATGTGGTAGCGCAATTAAAACACTTCAGCGCGAAATAAATAATTGCCTTTCGTCCCTGCGAAGTCATAAAATTGACACTTCGAACTGGGATGCAATTATAACGTATTTGTGTTCGACGAAATTGCCGGAGAGTACGCTTGGTCTATGGGAGCAAAGCATAGACCACAAAGTGGAAATATCCAAGTGGGAGGATATGGACAAATTTTTGTCCAACCGCTTCCAGACACTCGAAACAGTGTCTGGGTTCATAGGGAGTTCTTCGAAAGTGCAAAAGCTGCAAAGTACGCGGATTGCCAACGAAACCCCTGCAAAAAGACTTGGTACATACCAAGCAAACGTGACTAAACTACTGTGCACAAAGTGCAAATCGAATGCCCACAGATTGCGAAACTGTCCGCGTTTTCTCAAATTAATTCCGGTGGAGAGAATTAACTTTGTCAAATCCACCAAGGGCTGTTTGAATTGCCTATCCCCAGGACATACTGTGTCGAAGTGCACCAGTTCTTATGACTGCAACAAGTGCCACTCTCGACATAATATGCTCCTACATGCGGAGTCTCTTCAGACGCAGGCAACCACCAGCCCTAATCAGTATCATGCTGATAATGCTGCCTCAACTTCAAAACAGGCACAAGAGAGACGGGAAGCTGAAAAATCTGTTTCGGCCATAAATAGAAACGTTAAATCCTGCCATGTGCAGTCAAGCGCAGGTGTGCTGCTACGGACAGCTCGAGTAAACATTCACCATAATGGTACAGACTTCCCAGCAAGAGCACTGATTGATTCTGGTTCAGAGTGCTCGTTTATGACAGAACGACTCAAACGCAGAATCAATTTACCGGCAAAAAGGATGCATGCTCAAGTTTCGGGCATCACTAATGCCGTGTCCGCTCAAGTCAAGGAGGCCTCCAATATTGAACTCCGTTCACCAGTGGACCCTTGCTTCAGCTTAACAACATCAGTTCTAATTCTAGCCAAACTAACTGGGAATCTGCCATCCTGCCATATCGATGCTACGACTATGCAGGCTTTCCCAGACTTAGTCTTGGCAGATAAGCGATTCTACATCAACGAGGAAGTTGATATTATACTTGGCGGAGACGTATATCCGAAAATTATATTGAGTGGGCTGAAAAAGAATGTACTTAGTACACTTCTCGCCCAAGAAACGGTGTTCGGCTGGATATTAACCGGGCGCATAGAAGCACCGAATCCAACCAGAAATATAGTGTCCTTCTACAGCGAAGTTGCTTTGGACAAAAAGCTTACAGCATTCTGGGAGTTGGAAAATCTTCCAAGAAATAAAAGCCCAAACGCAGATGACAAGTACTGCGAAGATTTATATAGAGAAACTACGAGTCGTAGAGAGGATGGAAGATATGTCGTCTCTCTTCCATTCAGACAGGACTACCCAGATAGGATAAACATAGGAGGGTCTCTTAGGCGGGCGTGTTCACAATTTTTTAGAAATGAGACGCGGTTAGCAAAGAACCCGGAATTAGGGAAAGAATATATAAGGGTCCTGTCTGAATACGAGACATTAGGGCATATGCGAAAAGTTACTGCCATTGTACCAGCCGATTCGGCGGACAATTACTTTTTGCCCCATCACGCCGTAGTAAAGGCGGAGAGTACCACCACTAAGGTACGCGTCGTATTCAATGCGTCGAGCCCAACGGCAAATGGCACAAGTTTGAACGACATTCTCCTGCCAGGCCCAGTACTACAATCAGATCTTCCAGTACTTATACTGCGATGGAGACTATATCGCTTCGTTTTCAATAGTGACATCGAAAAGATGTATAGGCAAATTTGGATGAGCGATGATCACGTTAAATTCCAACGGATTATTTACCGAACATCGCCTCAAGAACCCATAAGCCTTTACGAGCTGAAAACGGTCACTTTCGGGGTTAATTGTGCGCCTTATCTGGCAATTAGAACCCTTTTACAACTAGCAGATGAAGTAGAGAGTTCTCACCCTACAGCATCTAGCATATTAAGGGAAGGCATGTACGTAGATGATGTACTAGCGGGGGGACACACTCGCATCGGCCATTAACGCGAGGAATGAGATTCGACAAGTCTTAGTCTCCGCGGGCTTCCCACTACGAAAATGGACTTCGAATGCTGAGGAAATTCTCAACGACATCCCAATATCGGATCGGCTGACCAAGGACTTTCTGGCATTCGAAGATACCAGCACCGTTAAGGCATTGGGCATAAGATGGAATGCCCATTCAGACCTGTTTTACTTTAAAGCAGGGTCACTAGAAAAAGTGAAAAGTTAACAAAGCGAGCGATTCTATCCGCCATCGCCAGACTCTTCGACCGTTTAGGATGGCTTGCACTAATGGTCATTGTGGCAAAAATTTTGATGCAGAACATCTGGTTAGAGGGCACCGATTGGGATGAACCAGTTTCGTCCAATACATTGGAACGATGGCAAAACTTCAGACATCAATACCACGAAATCGACAACATAAAGATACCACGATGGGTAAACTTTTCACCAGAAGATGATGTCGAAATACATGGATTCTGCGATGCTTCGGAAAAAGCATACGCTGCAGCTGTCTACATGCGAGTCAAAAGGAATGATGATATCTTCGTGAATCTACTCCTTGCCAAAACCAGAGTAGCACCAGTGAAGACCATCTCACTTCCGCGTTTGGAACTTTGCGGAGCAGTACTGTTAGCGGAAATGATGGAATCAATATTCCGAAACATCAAACTTGGACCAGTGAAACAGTATCTATGGACGGATTCCACCATCGTTTTGGCATGGATAAGGAAACCATCCTGTTCCTGGTCAACATTCGTCGCACACAGGATTACAAAAATCATCGACCTAGTCGGCAGCAAGAACTGGCTTCATGTCAATTCGGAAACGAATCCAGCAGACTTAGGAAGCAGAGGACTACCATCATCGGATTTGGTCAACAATTATTTGTGGTGGCAGGGACCTTCTTGGCTACAAGAAGACAATTCCCAATGGCCAGTACAAGAAAAGGAGTATAGTACATCCGTGGAGGAAAAGAGAGCGCAGGCCTACGCAATATCAACGCAAAAGGAGATCGAGATTCTTGACCGGTTTTCGAATTTACCGAGGGCTTTGAGGGTACTATCATATATTATGAGATTCTTTCGAAGAACTCATCCCAAGACAAAAGCTTCCTTTCAGGAAAAATCGTGCCTAATCTCATCCGGTGAGATCAAGACCACGACGCAACTATTGATTAAACTCTATCTATCTATCTATCTATCTATGGCGCGATATACAACAGGTATATCATCATAAACCTCCTAAGAGATTTTTGCGCCAAGCTTCTCTTCCAATTTGTGGTGTGCCGATTTGAATTTTTCCCTACAAATTGGTGGGACCTACAGTTTTTTGCCGACTCCGAACGGCATCTACAAAGGAGACGAATTTTTTGCTGAGAAGCCTGTCATGGCATTAAACTCTATCAGAAGCAACATTATAAGGAGGAATATGTAAACTTGAAGAAGGGACAGGTAATCGATAGGAAAAGCGAGATATTGCCACTCAACCCATTCATCGACAAAGATGATATTATTAGGGCGGGTGGTCGTCTTGGAGCGTCTCAAGACCTCGCTTATAACGAGCGCCACCCAATCATACTGCCATACAATTGTAGGTTGACGCGTCTGACTGTACAAATGATACATCAAATCTCTCTCCATGGGGAAAACCAACTGATGCTCCGTCTCATCCGCACCCAATATTGGATTCCGAATGTCAAGAACATGATTAGGGCCACCATCCATAACTGTAAGGTCTGCACCATTTATAAAAAAAGAGCGCAAACCCAACTTATGGGTACTCTTCCTTGCGAACGCACTACGTTCACCCGCGCGTTTACCAATACCGGGGTGGACTTTGCCGGGCCTTTCGACATTAAAAGTTACCGCGGTAGAGGATGCCGATTATCAAAGGGCTATGTTTGCCTCTTTGTTTGTTTCACGACTAAAGCGATCCATCTGGAAGCGACCAGTGATCTTAGCACCCCATCCTTTCTAGCAGCGTTTTCGCGTTTTATCGCTAGACGAGGATGTCCGAGAAACATTTACTCCGACAATGGCACTAATTTTGTCGGAGCATCACAATCATTAAGATCTGAATTCAAGGCCTTTATCTCGGAAGCCCGAGATAAGACTATGTCCAAATATAGCCATCAAGCCATGACATGGCATTTTATTCCGGCCGGGGCTCCACATATGGGGGACTCTGGGAGGCGGCAGTGAAGAGCTTCAAAAGCCACTTCAAGAAGGTAGCCTCGCCTCATAAATTCACGCATGAGGAATTCCATACGCTATTGTGCCGGATTGAGGCATGCCTCAACTCGCGGCCACTTAGTCCAGCCTCAAATAAGCCCGCGGACCTGGAACCCTTGACCCCTGGGCACTTCCTGACTGGAAGTCATCTCCTGGCTCCGCCAGAACCCGAGGTGAATGAGAGCCCTGCCTCCATTATCAATAGGTGGCAGAAGCTCAAGGCTGTTCATTAAACCTTCTGCAGGCGATGGAAGGTGGAATACTTATCCGAACTTCAAAAACGAGTGAAGTGGAAGCATCCGAAACAAAATATTAAGGTGGGGGATCTCGTTGTCATCAAAGAAGACAACTTGTCTCCCAATGAATGGAGGCTCGGCCGAGTTACCCACGTACACCCCGGCGAAGATAACCGAGTGCGTGTAGTGGACCTCATGACCGAGAAGGGGCAGATCAGAAGACCGTTGGTCAAGCTGATTCCGCTCCCTATGGAGGGAATGGCTGGCGAGAGGCCCGGGGCCTCATCTTAACCATCCCCTTACATCACCTCCCTGCCGTTTTAACCGCCCCTATCCCAAAATTTTCCACCCTTCACTCGCTACCCTTAACGAGGACACCAGAAAGCCTACCGCAGAAGGGCGATCCATTCTGCCACAGAAAACGCGATTGCACTCGATATCGAGGCCAAAGAAAACCACTGAAAAGCTATCCATCTGCCACGACAAGTTGGTAGCAGATGGTCCCACCCTCGTATACATATACATACATATATGTTCATTTTTTTCAAATGTATACATATGAAAAAATATATTTTTTTTATTTTTTAATAAATCTTTAAAAAGCTTTAATTATAAAACGTTTGAAAATAAACGTTGTTTAATTAAAACGACACGTTATTAAAAGGCTTATTAATTTAAACCTACAAGAAAGACTTTAAAGAACGCTTTCTAAAAGTTTGTTCAACTTTATTCAAGCCATATTTTGTATATTAGTTGGATATTGCAATAAAATCAACCAACTATTAATAGTTTTCAGAAGTGATTAAGATGCATCCATGATTTTTTACCATCATTCTCTTATATACAATCTTGTTTGAAAAGAATTGGAAATAATTTAAGTTGAAAAGAGGAAAAAAAAACTGATAAATAGTTTTTTCTTAATTTTTATAAACATTTGCATTTCACTCTAAAATTGAAATAAGTAGTAAAAGTTTTTCTTGAAAGTTTCTTGAAGTTTATCAAGGTTTATTTGAGATTTTCAAAGGAATTAAAACTACAAAAGCCTACATATCGGTTATTGCAGCAAATTTATTTTGAAAAATATTTACAGAAATGATTGTTGGGTGCATATATATCTATGTAATAATATAACAGACTTACCCTCTTCCTACGGTGCGCATCGCCTATAGCGCTAATCCCATATGGTCTAGTAGAGTTCATAACCACCCCCTTCTTCGCAATTGTTACTAAGTACCTGAAATTAGGACAACATTAGTACACATATTTTAAGGGGATAGATATCAATAATCGCAACAACAATGTTAATATTCGTCTTCAGCCGAGAAAATCGTTCGGTAAGCCAGGATATGGCGAACGTGAAGTGAATTTTGGTAATTGTTACCCTGAAGAGACAACTACTAAAACACGTCCGAAATTATCGGGAAAGGTATCAAAAGACGCGTTTTGACCCCGGTAACAATAATCCGGAAGCGGACTTTCACGTTTTTGCCTCAGTGAAGAGATATTTGGAATCAAAGTTGGAAATCTTCTGATTTCATGTGGTTGTTGTAATCACAGACCAGGGTGTACCCTTTTATGACACAAAGCCCCCCCCCCCCCCTTACCCTTCCAGGATATGAGTTTTTAGTGTCTTCAGTACACGCACCATCAGCGAACCTAACAAGTCCGAGTCTTTCGGATGAAATTATGTTGTACTTATACGAAGCAGATCCGTTTTGGCATCGTTGGTTGCAATTTTTTTTCATAAAATTTGGCAGCTGGATTAAAAAAAAAAAAGTAAAGATTTAAACAATTTTTCTCCACCAATCAATTTTAATTTCGTAAAGCTTTGTAAACAAAGGTGGAATAAGAATAGATATGAAAAAAATGGAAACTAGAAGTAATTCGATTCGAAGCATCAGTGCCAAAAAGGAACCAAATATTGTATATACCGAAGCTAAGGTGCCTGTCTACAATGTGACCTTTCAAAAGCTACCAAGCAAAATTAATGGCGCACTGATAAAACATTTTTTCCAAATTTGGGAAAATTAAGAATGTGCATATAACATATGGACGGACACGTGCAACGCCGACCCACTGCATCATTCAGTATTGGAATAAAGAAGGAGCAGGCGCAACCTTGAAACAACGTAATCACTTACTCAGACAAGAACGTGTCACATTAAAAGCATGCCTACATAAATTGCGTACACTTGGGTTGGGTGACAATGAATTTAATGTATCCAATTCCTTTGTGGAATTGCATAACTTCGATAATAATTTACGTATCATTGTAAATGAAGTGATCACAGGCACCATTATGGGCAGGAATAAAGGAATGTAAATAGCATATTTTTGTTCATCTGGAAAATATAATTGTGCCAATAAGCTAGCATCGAAGAAAGCATGCTCTGAAGCGATAAAAGCACTGCGCGCATAATCTGAAGCCGTCAATAAATTTCCTTCAGCCAACGCATCTTTAGCCAGCAGCAACTTATCGTAAGCATCATTAATGGACTCACCAACATCATCATTGATAACAATGTAACTTATATTGTCCAACAACTTGATGAGACTCTGCAAAGTGTTGCTCGCCGTGGTAATGTGCATTACAACACTACGCCGAATATAGGCTTCATATTCCCAACGACGTGGTGTTAGTTGTTCTAAAGCAACCGTTTTCACGCCATCCATATTAAACTCTATATTTATATCTAACAGTTTCTGCAACTGGTACAACATAATTTGCATTACATCATTTGTATTGACATAAAACTCCACGGGCTCTTGTGCATTACTATATGAGAAGCATGCATCGGTGGGCGGATTGGCAATAATAATACCACCCCATTTAGGCGAAATAAATGAGTCCACCTTATGACGTGTCGCTTGCTTATTCTGCCGATCGTATATGTGTACAGGTGCAATATAGCACGGTGTTATATAAACAACTAAATTAATTGTTGGCTTCGCAGTGATACCAACACCTAAATTCTTTTCAATCGAGGTTATAATGTGGGGCAACTCAGTCTCGACCAAAGCATAATGGCGTCCAAGCGTTGTACTATCTCGTACCTGCTTCAAATCTGCCTCAAAAGGTAATTGATATTTCCATTGGGTTGTGAGGGTGTAATTAGATATTTGTGAAACTTCTTTTAGAAATGGTACTATGTAAGTCTCCACAGCCATCCGTATATTCCATTTGGCATTCATAATATCTGGGCGTGGATTGAGTATTGAAACTACTACATCATATTCAGGCTGTGGCGCCTCGGTTTTGACTGCACGTCGATAGCTCTCAAAGATTATCTGTTGTATACGATGCGTTTGTAGAATCAGTTGACTCACAACATTCTTAAGACGACTGGATGAAGTATCATTTCGTATTAATGCTGAGCGCTCCGATGTCAGCAAGACTTCTTCCAACTTCGACCATTCGATAAAAATAAAATCACCCTCTTTTATTTCCTCCATTTTTCTTGGTACAAAGTTAATTAAAAGCTTTTTTGCCATATACACCTGCAATGAAAAGAAAGAAAGAAGACCATTAGTATTTGCATAGAAATCTACGTACATATATGCATATATATACACAAAATGTGTCTCAAAGCATGCGCCGGCCGCCACAGCTTTTTATACATATTTTGTGGTTAAGTAAATTGCGCTGCTACCGAAACGATACAGAGTTTCGGGCAGCGCTAACAAATACTTACCTTCTCCAGATATTGTCCATGCGCCGGCCAGGCGATCCTCCATAGCCGCATCTCCATTTGTCCTTGGTACACCTGAAAAGAAAAGAAAAAATTTGAATAAATACAATTTGTCAATAAAATTTACAATTTTTGCTACTTACCTTACAGAGCTGCTGACCCACGCGTGCCGGAAACAAGAAAATTATGAATTGTTCCAATTCAATGAATTTTCTTTGTTTCTTTTTCACGACTTTGCGAAATCGTGAGTACGCACATGTATGTATGTGTGGAAAAAATTTAACCATCACGCCATGCGAGCTCTCAGTTACTCGCAAAAAATTTGCTAGCATATGTATATATGTATATATGCATAATTTTACCATCACGCTAGTGATGCTATATTTTAGTCAGCGGGTATCGAAATCCCGATCTGCCAAAATCGGTACCATTCACTGCGGGATCAATAGGGTAACGAAATCTACGTTCGTACCCGATTGGCGAAGATGCCGATGGTAGTAACAATGCAAGACTAATGCGGCTCGATAAGTTTTCGAAAAAAAAAAATTTTTTTTTGAAAAAAAAAAGGGTTTTTAGTTTCACGCTAAGAAAATTTTTTTTGTTGTTATTCATTTTTCTCAGGGTTTGTTTTTTTTGTTTTCGGAGGGGCCAGGACTGTTTTGCCCACAAAACAACAAAAAATAAACCCTAACAGTCACCACACTCACACTCTCTACCCAGTTCGGTACCGAAACCAAGTACCGAAAAAAGCGAAAAGGTCGCTGTGTGCACGGCACTGACGCCACTTATGACGGCGACCATGCAAGTAAGAATAAATCTCTGCATGAGGGCCAGTGGCGAATCGAAATACAAGGCGTTCAACGTAATCAACTTGTCGCTACCGTGCCGTGTGGGAAAAAATAGCCAATTCCCATGTACGGGTAATATGCATTGTAATTATAAAATAAGGCCACATTATATGGCATTGATAAACCCCGAACGAGGTCGCTCGCCACCCACGTATATGGGCGTCCATACATATATACAAATATTCAAAGGGGATTTTTTTTTTGTTTCTTTCTTTCTTTTTCGGTCATATGCAGTATGACTCGCTACGCATCCTTGCGCAAGAGGGCCGAACGCCTAGCCGCCCGGTACCCAAAGCCATGCCCGCTGTGTGGCGATAGCCACCCACTATGCGCGTTCACCCGATACCAGGGGATGGAACCTCTGCAGCGCCTCAAGGAGGTTATCCGGGCGGGCTACTGCGACAACTGTTTGTCGATGGTCCATATTGCCAGGGACTGCACAAGCGACGTCAGGTGCCGACGATGTGGTGGAAAACACCACACCACCCTCCATCTGCCCATGGACGACCCACAACGCACGCTCATGGACGATCAAGCACGCGCGCCTACGCCCTATAAAAGCTGGGCCCAACCAGTAGAAGAGGCCGAACTGGAAGCAGCTACATTGGACGCGATGGAGGAGGAGATGCTGTCCCTCCATGCATCGGAGACAGCTTGGTCGCCAGAAGGCGAGATCACCGAGCCGGTACCGGAACCACGGCCGTTCCGACCGGCAGAAGGGGTATCGGACTCACTGCCGTTCCGGCCCCTTCTAGCCCACGAGCGGCGCGCCTTCCAACGGCATACCCCGCGCTCACCACAACGCAACACCAGTGATGCCGGACATCACAGCAACACATCCAACCGGACCCCACGACGCGCCCACCGAAATAGCGGCAAACGTCGACTGGCCGCTCAGCCGCGCCAGCGACTGCTCATCAATCATCGCCGCCCAAATACAGACGAGCGTAGACTGGCCTCCCAGCCACGCCAGCTACGCATCAACGCGAATTTCGACGGTAGACTGGCCCTTCAGCCGCGCCAGCTACCACGGGTTTCCGGCTTCCGCGACGGTCTCAGCCGTGTCCTTTCCCAGGTGGGCCCTCCGTTGCGCCCCATGACCACTCTCTCGCCTACTGCGATTGTGAAGCTGGAAGTCGGTGGGGGATTGCTCCGCATCCGGGCGATCATTGATGCCTGCTCCCCCCGCACAGTGATCGCTCGCAGCTTGGCGGAAGAGTTAGGGCTGCATACGACCCACTCGGGCGGAGAACGCGGCTGCTTCCTCCGAGTCCGCGGGAAACATGGAAACCCGAAAAGTATAACGGCGCACGCGTTATGCGTGTCCAATCTGCAGCGGATCAGCCCAGCCCAGAACGTCGACGCCCGAGTCGCCGCTGCTTATGAGCATATTCGGCTGGCTGATCCGCAGTTTTTTATCTCAACGCCGATCCACCTCGTACTAGGTGGGGACGTCTATGCCGACGTCATAACAGCGGGCACTCTTCCACCGTCGTTTGGGCCACTGCTTGCCCAAAGCACTATTTTTGGATTTGTGCTATCGGGAGCCGTTAGCATGTAAGGTTAGATGTAAGCTAAAATAACATTTTTAAAAAAATTTTTTTTTCTTGTTTTTATTTAAAATAAATAATACCAATTATTTCCTGGCAAAAAATTTACAGCGTTCTTATTTTCTAAAGTTTCTTCCTCCTATCTCTTAGCTCTTGGTGCGATACGATGGAGCCGCCAAACTTCAAACGGCATTTCGGAGGCAAACGACAGGGACAGCGCCAGCCGGCACTCACCATCCTAGTTTAAGTCCTTAGCTTAAGAGGATGCGCGGTGGGAAATCCTGGGGCGGGGTAAGATGTTGCGTATCGCAAGGGGGCCGGCATGTTTAGGCGAGATGCCTAAAGTCTTAAAAATGGGCCACCCTAATGTAACTTTAGCGCCCTTCCAATCACTCACACCAACCCACCCACCTCTGTGGGAATGCATGCATATTCGGGTTTTGTCAGCACACATATACATGCATGGGGCTGTGCATGTGTGGGTTCACCTCCCCTTAAAACCGGAGGATAATTTTCAGGTTCAACGGTTGTCCTCGATTGCAAAACCGTCTACTTTTCCAGAGACAGTCGACACGACCACATCACAGCCAGCCCAGGATTTTCCGACCGCATCACTTATTCGTCAAGGTAAACTAATTGTTTATAATTATATTTTATATAAATATACGGCCACTTTTTTATAACGAGAATTCTCGTTGTTTCTTGTTTATTTTCTATTTTCGAGCACAAATTCGACCGCCGTGCTTTTGAGCTACCTCCGCTCCAAGTTAGCACCTCGCTCGAATTTACAATATGGTTTTTTTATTCTAGACTTTATAGTCGCTAAGAAAAATGTCCATATGAAAGCAAAACCAAATTGGACAAGTAAAACTCTACGCCCTTATATTGGAATGATGATTTGAATTTCGCAAAGCCTTTTCTATAATTGTTCTTATAACCAGCGTGTACTAGTACACAGGGTATTATAGTTTTGGTAACGGTGGTTTGTAATGGTACAAAATAAAAGAGATAGATGTGGAGTTCCATATATCAAAGTTCTTAGAATGAACAGAGACATGTCCGTCCGTCCGCCCGTGGACACAATAAATAAAGTAAAACTTGAGATATTGGAATGAAATTTGGCACACAGGTTGCTCTCCGGCCTAAGTTGATATTTGGAATGGGTGAAATCGAACCATAACCACGCCCCTTTTTTCGATATCTAAAATTTCGAAAAACGTATAAAATGGGTTAATTCAATAATAAAAGCAGCCACAATAGCTTGGTTTTTCCATTAACGGTTCTATAAAATTTTTGGAAAATGGGCGTGGCACCGCCTACATATGAGTGAAGAAATTTTCAAACTTTGACTCTTAATAACTTCAGAGCCGTTAACGCTAGTATCACGAAATTTCGTAGGAGGCATACTATTGTTGTGATAAATGCACCCATAGAAACTAAGCGACGTCGCTTTTAGATCACGCCTACTTTTTCATAAAAGTTATATGCGAAGGAGGTAGAAATATTGAGCTGCCCATATCTAATTAACTGATACAGGTATAATAATATAATTTGGTATTTACATAAATTTTCTTGGTCTTTATATGATTTTAGGAAAATTTTGAAAAGTGGGCGTAACACCTGATGATATTATTAAAGGTTTCTTTTAAATTTTGGAAAATGGGCGTGGTACCGCCCACATATAAATGAACAAAATTCAGCTATTATTAACTTCAGAACCGTCTGAAATAAAATTGCGAAACATTAAACGAGGTATACTATCTACGCTATTCAAAATTATTTATAACCTGTACTGGAACCAGTGAATCCAAGAATCTACCTCGCAAACTTCATAAAGATCGGTTAAGTACTTTGCACGCCAGACACACATTCATTTTTATACCCAGGGTGTATTAGTACACAGGGTATTATAGTTTTGGTCATATAACGGTGGCTTGTAACGGTACAAAATAATGGGGATAGATATATATCAAAGTTCTTAGAATGAACAGAGGAATCCATAAGACGATAACTTAAGTAAAAATTGAGATATTTGAATGAAATTGGTACACAGGTTGCTTTCTGGCCAACGTTTAAAATGGGCGAAATCGAACCATAACTACGCCCCTTTTTCGATATCGAAAATTTCGAAAAACGTTTAAAAAGAGATAGTTCAATAATGAAAACAGCTACAATAAGAAAACTAGGTAGATTTATTGAGTTGTATGTCCTATTGACAATTTGACCAAATTTTTGGAAAATGTTCGTGGTACCGCCCACATATGAGTGAACAAATTTCGAAACTTCGACTGTTAATAACAACAGAACCGTTTATGCTATAATAATGAAATTTAGTAGAAGGTATAATACTATGGTTGTGGTACATACACTAATAGAAAACAAGCGAAATCGCTTTTCGACCACGCCTACTTTTTCATAAAAGTTATCTGAAAAGGAGGTAGAAATACGAAACTGGTCATATCTCATTGACTGATACAGGTAGAAGGATATAATTTAGCAGTTATCTCAATCTACTGTGAAAATTTCATAAAGATCGGTTAAGTGCTTTAGACTCCAGAAACACAGAGGCACATTCATTTTCATTTATAAGATTGCCCACATCGTAGTAGAAAAGTTTAAAACTTCTATGGGTCATAACTCCACAAAAATTTACCAATTTACCACGACCACTTTTACACAGCTGAGAATTTAATGTTCGGTTCCACCCGAGATTAGACCTCCTTACAGGTTTTTTTTGCTTTCGTTGCCTAGAGCTTAGGAATAAATTCCGGCTTACATATTAATTTCCCTTGGCTAAGTTTAATCGTACAGTTACTATGACCTAAGTTTAAGTAATGACTTATAAATAAAAATTTGTACAAAATGGGAATGTTGACGCTTCTGATTTAGAAGGCATGTAGGATATTGATAAGGGGCCATCGAAAATAGGTGTGTTGATGTCCATGGACGAGGGTGGGCAAAGCACCGGGCATCGCAGCAACACCCGACGCGCCCCCTTGTACTGTTCGGCCCTTTTTTGTATATTTCTTTATTTTTCAGAATTTGTAACCGGTCGTTTCCGGTTCGGTTTCAATTTTCAGGTTTCCTTATTTTTTTTGTTGATTAAATGTTACCGGCTTTTCTTTTTCCGCTATTCGTTTTTTTTTTTAATTTTGATTCGATTTTTCAGTTTTCCGTTATTTTGAATATTTTAGAACTGCTGGCTGTTTTCGTTTGAATTTTGATTTGAATATTTATGCTGCTAGTTTTTTTTTTTGAGTTTTTTGTAATTTGAAAGTCAACGGTCTGTCCTTGGCATCCGCCTTTCAACCGGATGTTGTGCGACCTAAAATCATGCCGACCGCCTTCCTTACCGATACGTTTCCATAACATATTCTTACTTCGACCACTCAGGTTCGAAGTGGTGACTCTCCTCTTTTCGAAAAAAGCGGAATGTCCGAATGGAAACTTTTGCAGGCCAAACCTCGGGCTTCAGTAATTTTTTATATTTAGATTAGACCACCCCCAATTTAAAATTTACAAATCTGAGAGACTCCGGTTGCTGCTCTTTCTTTGTTATTTTGAAGCAGCTAAGGTGTTGCTTATCAATTGATGATTGCTTTGCGATATACACAATGATATTTTTAGGCTCAACCGAATGTTTAAACGACGCTAAATGCAAACCCTTAAAGCACGCAGCGACCAGCAAATCATTGCTCTCACCAATGCCCACCATAGGGTTTTGTCGTTGACGTTCGTTCTTCTGCTTCTCTTTACTTTTATCTTCCACCAACACCCACTCATTAACATTAGCCGACGTCGAGTCTGAGTTAACATTTGACGGAGAGTTGATCTTCTCTGCATTACAAGCCAATGGCTTATTCTTTGAAAATTACTAAAACTTTCATCTATTTGTAACAATTTGGAGACAATAGGGGCATAGTCATAGTCGAATTTAAGCATGGTTTGAATTTAGTTGTAGCTATTTGTCCCAATTTGATATGGGATATTTCATTTCATTTCCTATATGATCTTTTATAGCACAACAATCGTTCCATAAAAGTGGTTAATATAACATTTAAAACTTAAAATGTATTTATTATCCTTAGATACAATAATAACAAGCAAGAATAAAGTAATAAAAGTAAAAGAAGAGAAAACACACATAGCAAAAAATAGTTAACATACATAACAAAACAATGATTATTCAGACTACAGGAAAATAGGTAGCTGAGCTCGATACAATTCAATCGCTAAAGCGCCTAGACTTCGAGAAAGCAAGCTTATTATGCAGGTTTTTTTTTTTTTTTTTTTTTTTTTTTTTTTTTTTTTTTTTTTTTTTTTTTATATGATCATCACATGAAATACTAGAGTTAATGACAAAACCAAGATTCGTTACCTTAGAAACATACTTGCGACACTTATTATTAACGTATAACAAGTTAACCTGCCGTTTTGATATGGGTAGAACATATGACTTTTCCGCTGCTAAGGGAAAGACAATTTTTTAACGCCCAAGACGAAATAGATGACAAGTCACCATTAAGCTTGGCGCACAGTTCAGTTATCCGTGCGGGTGTACCTGACATATATAACATTTTATCATCAGCATATGCATGCATTTGCATATTGTCAGGGTGGGTGTCCCCCACGTTGGGCGCGTTCCAGGTTAACGAAATCTTGGCCCGCTCGAAAGGTTTTTTGCTGCCATTTGGTCAGATGCGTACATCATTAGTTGGTTCAACAAACATGTTAGTTTTCCATAGAAAAACAGAATATACACCAAAAGGACCAACGTATGGAGAATAGTAGGACTTACCTAAATCTAGAACTCTTACATTTTGCACTCGGGTTCAGTTCAGACCACAAAGAACAATGTGCTAGTTTATGCTAGGGATGTTGAAAAGCCAGCAAGGCGCAGTGTAGGAGTTAAGGGCAAGTCCTGTAGAAAATGACTTTTTGTAGCTAGGACCTGACCGCACAATAATGATAAAGACATCCTTCTTTTTGCTTTTGGGTGAGAATTCGTGAAATCGCACAGCAAAAAAAAAATTATCTGAGTTCTTCGCGAAACCATAACAGATTGACAGCCATTTGACAAGCAACATTTTCTGTATACTAAATTTTTTTTTAAACTTAGTTTTAAACTTTCTTTTTTAAACCGAAGTTTAGCGTTACTTCTGGGTAAAATTTGAATAACTTAGGAACCATTGCTCCGATTTTATCGATTTAAAGAGCATTATGACGTAAATTTCACGAGCTTTTATAACTTCATAAAATATTCAATACCCTTTTATGTATTTTATTTAGTAAATTGAAAATACAAATTTTGAGGTTAGATAAAATTGGGTTCGCCGCCTCAGAAAAAAAAATTAAAAATTTCATAGGGAGATATAAATATCACGAATATAATTCCGTTTTTAATTTTTTGGGATCGGCACAATCATAAAAGTTGCAGCGAAAAAGGTGATCCTATCTGCGGCACTACTCGGTGTAATCATCAAAAGCATACGAGGTGTGTTCAAAAAGTATCGCGAATTTTGTGTTTTTTCAAAAATTATTTATTTATTCATGAATATCTATTTTGTCCCCTTAAAAGTAATCCCCATGAGATATTATACACTTGTGCCAACGGTTTTTCCAATCTTCGAAGCACTTCAAAAAATCATTTTTTTGTATCTTGTTCAGCTCCTCCTTCGATGCCGTCTTTATCTCGTCAAGAGAAGCGTAACGTCGTCCTTTCATGGGCCTCTTCAGTTTAGGGAACAAGAAAAAGTCACAGGGGGCCAGATCTGGGGAATACGGTGGCTGCGGCATCATTAGTGTGTTGTTTTTGGCCAAAAAGTCGCGCACAAGCAACGATGCGTGAGCAGGGGCGTTATCGTGGTGCAAAATCCAATTTTTGTTCTTCCACAAATCTGGGCGTTTCTTGCAGGTAATATTCCTTATTGACCGTTCTTCCCTGTGGCAGGAACTGATGATGCACCACGCCCCTGCAATCGAAGAAAACTGTCAGCAAAACTTTCACATTCGACCGAACTTGGCGCGCTTTTTTCGGTCTTGGTTCGTGCGGCAGCTTCCATTGAGATGATTGAGCTTTGGTTTCCACGTCATAACCATAAACCCACGATTCGTCACCAGTTATGACCCTCTGGAGCAAATTTGGGTCGTCGCGGACAGAGTTTAACATCTCATTAGCAATGTTCATGCGATGCTGTTTTTGGTCACAATTGAGCAATTTTGGTACGAATTTCGCGTAAAAATCGAAGACGATCCAAAACACGTGCAAGCAAAGCAGCTGTCAACAATTAACTGAACATTCAAAATGGCCGAGCTTGTCGGCATAAGTGAGAGACATGAGTACCAACATAACGCCACAAAAAAATTCGAAATTCGAATATACGCAACCAGCGAAAATTAAAAATTCGCAATACTTTTTGAACACACCTCGTACGCATTAAAATAATATACGACCAGCAAGCTAAGGTATTGAGTAAGGCAATTTATATTTTTTAGTTTTAGAGTAATTGGCGATGGTTTATTTGTCTATCTATTTTATTTTTCTAATTGTCTCATTTTTTTTTTTCAAAGTATTAAAAAGGGTATCTAGTGTTAAATGTTCAAAATGCCGGGTAAAAAATGCTGCAATCCATTTAAAAAGGACAAGCACAACCGCAAATTAAACACCTTAAGACAAGTCAGTGTTAAATGGGGAGATAAATTCAAAAAACTTGTTGGAAGCTATATTTGTGATATATGTAGAAAAGAATTGAAAACCAAAACTATTTCAGAAGTGGCACAATGTCACAAGAATGAACTTGAGTTAATTGACGAAGCTGAAAACGACGATGAGACTCGCGATCCTTCTTTTCAAGGTAAAGGTTTGATGAAAGCACTTTATAGCTATGTATTAATTATTTTATGTACATAAATGGATTGTGTTCTTTGTCGCATCATTTGCAAGCCCTAAAAAAGCTTTACAAAACTTTGAATGTTCCGAAGTCAAGGACATATCAGATGATATAAAATTGGCGCTAACTAAACAGGGCAATAAGCATAAAAGAATAGAGATTTTGAGTACAGTTCCAGCACATTGGAGCATTCGTCAAATTCAAAGAAAGTGCAATGTATCCTTCCACATGGCCCGTGTTGTAAAAAAAGTCCGGAAAATGTCAGGATATTGCACTTCTGTTCCAAGGAAAAAAGGGCGAAAATTATTAAATACCGTCGTCAAGCAGATTGAGGACTTTTCCAGTCTGACGAATGTTGCCGAATAATGCCGGGTAAAAAAGACTGCGTTTCCGTAGTTGTCAATGGAAAGCGGCAACTGGTTCAAAAACGGCTACTACTGGGGGATTTAAAGGAGTTTCATAAACGTTTCTGTACAAAATATCCAAATATTTCAGTTAGTATTTCACTTTTCACAAAGTTAAGACCCCGGTTTTGCATACCTGTAGGACCGAGTGGATCGCATACCGTTTGCGTATGCAAAATTCATAAAAATATGGAATTTAAAATATTTGCTTTAAATCATGAGATACAACATGCCAAAAGAAATCTCACTCCCTTTTCTCTCGCTACTATTTTGAATTCATCCGTTTGCAAGGAACAAAGGCCTGAATGTTACTTGCTTAATTGTGAAAAATGCTCCGGACCTGCCGAAATTTGTGAAAAGATGATCTTGTATTGTCAAAACCATGGAATTTCAAATATTTTGTACAAACAATGGACAACCACAGACAGGTAAGCAAAATGTTCACGTGTTAAAGTTAAATTGAACAAAATCATACAACTAGATGCCAACTTGTAACATTAAAAGAAACAGCAGAGCAATTTTTAAAAAAGCTTCAACACGATATACCAGCGTACTTAAAACATTCTTATGTTGCTAAAACACAGACAGCTTTTTACAACTCTGTAAAACAAAACTTAAAACAAGGTGAATATCTCATTGCTTTGGATTTTGCGGAAAACTATTCGTTTAAGGTTCAGGATGCTGTTCAATCCTATCATTGGAGGAATGACCAAGCAACGGTCCACCCTTACGGTTTATACTATCTGGATCATGAGGGACTCATAAATCATGAAAACTTCGTTATTATTTCGGAGTGCAATAAGCACGATGCTGTGGCTGTATATTTGTTTAACAAGTATATGATAACTTATTTGAAAAGAAAATTCGGTCCAAATAATGTAAAGAAGTTTTTCTTTTTTTCCGACGGCGCTGGTTCCCAGTATAAAAATAAGTCAAATCTTATAAATGTTGTTTATTTCAAACCAGATTTTAACTTGGATGTGGAGTGGCATTTTTTTGCTACATCGCATGGAAAAGGTCCGTGTGATGGGTTGGGTGGCACGGTTAAGAGGCACGCTTCCAGAGTTAGTTCTCAGAGACCAAGGGACAACCAAATAACGAACGCGAAGGAGCTATACGAATGGGCGGTCGGTTTTTTTAACAACATTTCCTTTGGATACAGCACTAATGATGATTATAACAACGAAGAAAATTCTCTAAAAGTCAGGTTCAAGGCAGCAAAAGTTATTCAGAGTACTCGAAAGTACCATTCATTTGTACCGCAAGATAACTGTCGCATTTTATGTCGAGAAACTTCATTTTCGAAAGAGTACGTCACAAATAAAATATGCTGATAGTATTTATATAAAAACATATTCATCTATTATTTTTGAATTATTGTATATTTATACATGTTTGTGTATTCTCTATTGCCTGTAAACTTTTAAATAATGTAAATAAACATCACAGAAACGAATTTTGAAACAAAATACCTGTGTGTAAGTAAATAAGGATAAATATAGCAAATTCAGTACAAAAGAAAAACGTATGCATAGCTTTACTCATAGTTTCTCAGTTAGCTGAAAGAGTACTATTTGCGTTTGCTTTTGATGATTACACCGAGTAGTGCTGCACATAGGGTCACCTTTTTCGCTGCAACTTTTATGATTGTGCCGATCCCAAAAAATTAAAAACGGAATTATATTCGTGATATTTATATCTCCCTATGAAATTTTTAATTTTTTTTTCTGAGGCGGCGAACCCAATTTTATCTAACCTCAAAATTTGTATTTTCAATTTACTAAATAAAATACATAAAAGGGTATTGAATATTTTATGAAGTTATAAAAGCTCGTGAAATTTACGTCATAATGCTCTTTAAATCGATAAAATCGGAGCAATGGTTCCTAAGTTATTCAAATTTTACCCAGAAGTAACGCTAAACTTCGGTTTAAAAAAGAAAGTTTAAAACTAAGTTTAAAAAAAAATTTAGTATACAGAAAATGTTGCTTGTCAAATGGCTGTCAATCTGTTATGGTTTCGCGAAGAACTCAGATAATTTTTTTTTTGCTGTGCGATTTCACGAATTCTCACCCTTTTATATCAAAAAAATAACTTTAAAGTTAGCACAATTATATCCAATATGAGAAACGTCAAAATAAATAAGGAGTAAAACCTCCCACCAATGGGATATTGTAAAAGCTTTTACAGAAAGAGGTTGCCATATAAAAGTTTAAGATGGGGTGGGAAAAACGAACGGCCAGTGAAAAGTATGGGTATAGGGTGAAAATCTTCGTGGTTGGCTAGAAGCGAAGACAATGGCAAACGGCAAGAAAGAAAATGTTGTTGCTATCGCATTTCGCCTATATAAAGAGGTTAACTGTGGGCGAAAGGAGAAACAGTTGTATACAAGCTATTAAAAACTAAGTTGAGAGTGCGCAGTAGCGGTTCTGCGAAAACAGTTTTGCGGGTTAAGTATAGCTAAAGTCCCCTTTGCGCCGAGTCCAGTATGTACAAAACGTCGACAATATAATTTTTGTGTGTTATTATAATCAGTAGGGCAATAAGAAGAAGGTGCAATAAGAGGACAGGGCCCATTGCGATGCAATATTAACAGGATAACGAGGTCGGCAGCTGAGGATACTGGTGAAGAGAGACAGATTTCGGGTGTTGCAGAAACTGGCTGGAATACTGTATGGTAGTACGGGGTGCGGCATATTACCGGTAAGTAGTAAAAAACCAATTTGTCGTCGGTATAGAATTCTCCCATTCCCATTTTTGGGGTTCACGTAGCCTCAACTTTCGACTTCGGTCACAAAAACCTCAAGTTCCAGTTCATTCGGAAATGTCCTGTAAAGTATTTTTTTCACTATTTCGTCTGGGAGGCTTGTATTCACAGGCTATGTGAATTAATTTTCACAACCACAACCGACTATATATATTTTCACCAAAATCGAGTAGGGGAGTTTAATTGCATTGGTGATCCATTCCAGCAACAGTACCTCTAATATATGGGTAGATACCGGAAACCCGCCAAACAAACGTTGAAACTAAAATCAATATATGTATGTAGGAATATTTGTAAGGTATAAATAGTGTTTTATTTCCTGTATTTAGTCTTAATTACCTGCATATTTTGAATTCAAGTGTTCGCCGAAGGTCACACAAGTGCCGGACTAGAAGCCCATAGAGAAATACCTTTTTGTGGCTGGTAAATCCGGCTCCCAGACTTCCCTTAAACCACCGAAGAGAGCTCTTTTAGGTAGGGTATATAAGTTTGGCGCTAATACATCTACGAAATTTTGCCTGTATAACTAAAATGGTATAGGTTTGGTTGTTGTGCTGACAGAAAGCCCTCAATAAAAATTTACAAAATTTTTCTTACGTAAGAGTCAAATTCATGTAATTGAAGCTTTTTTTTAGGAATTAAAAAAAAGGGGATCTGCAAGAAATCGACATACACGAGCGATCCAAGCTAGGGTGGGCTTCGTGTGAGATGGATGAGATTATCCGGTTACTGGTTGTAATCATCATCAATGGGGACAAGGGTTGAGAACCACACCCATACAACTGAGCTAGGGCCTTCCACATTGAAAGCACTAAAGGGGCGGATCCACGTCTACGTGTACGTTACAATAATTAAGAGTGTCACAATAAAAAAAAATCTAAAATAGGAAATTTTAGCTGTATATATGTATATGTATAGCGCCTAAACAAAACCATTAGGATATAAAATCCGCGCCTTAGGTTGGAATTGGCGCCCACAAATCAGTTAAAATTATATGGATTTATAAAACCTAGTCCAACCAACAGTAGCTAAAGCTCACTTTTTGAAATTTGTTTCAACCTATATTTAAAGTACCGCGTTACAAACGTATAATCAAACGGATCTGCCTGTATGTGCCCACTGTCCTAAGTCGGTGACTTGTTTGTGCCGTTTGATCCAAGGATGCAATTGCCACGATATCGGAAGTGATAACAGAATGGCAGATCCTATCAATAGCCTATAGATGGCTGAGCTGAACTAGTGGTGTCCGGCTATAAGCATATCAGCAATTTTGCAAACCACTTTTAATTTTTTTAAATGCAATACATATATTTTTTATTAGATTCGGGATAGTTGGAAGTCCTTATGTAAATATTCGTTTAAGTTGCTTCAAGAATCGTAATGAACACGTTATGGTCGCAAGAACGAGTCATGTAAGCCTTGTGTTGCGTAACGTTGAAATTCTCTCAAGAATGCACCTTTTTTTTGATACAAAGTATCTCATTCATCCTCACAGGAAAGTTAGTTATTTAATCCTCACGAAAACAAATTTTTTGTATGCCCAAAAGTCATCTGAGCCCCCAACACCCGTTCACAAGTATATATGGAAATTAATTGAAATAAAGTTAGTCAGGAAATAAGTCGTTACAAACAACAAGAAAAACAACGAAATTAATTGGTACTGAGCCACAGATGTTTGAAAGTGGTATTGGAAAAAATTTGTAAAATTTTATGAATCGTAGACCAGCTCCTTATAATACGCGCTATAGAACCAGGTACGCAACTATGTTTCCTGCTAACACACAAAACGTCAATCACCCGAGCACAAATGCCCCTACTTTTATAGCTCTCTCAGATCGGATAGGAGGAGGTAACCAGACCAGAGTGAGCTACAAGCGGAGATAGAAGACTGTTAGCATCAAATAACACAAAAAGAACCAAACAAAATTACGGGCAATGTTCCAAACAATAACCCTCCGTGGCCTAATACTACTACGTATACCTTCGCCCGCCAAGATCCAAAACCAGCTCGCCAACCACCAATGGTAGTTGTGAGAGCTCTAATGCCTACCTCTGTTGGACAAAGACGAACATCGTACCGAGAGAATAACGAGGTCCCCCGATCAGACCTCAACATTGAAAAGTGGGGTATAAGTTATCAAGATCACCATGATCCCATGTCGGGAGAAGACTTCATGTTTCGCTTGGAGTATATGAAAGCCCCGTACGGGTGTTCATGGGGAGAAATTTTACCCGATTTTCATAGGCTGCTTAGTGGTGAGGCTGACGAGTAGTATTGGCTATACATCCACTCTCATGGCAGGGTGGACTGGCTAACATTACAGTTGTCCCTTAGGCGTCAGTTCGCTTCGCAGTAAACGGATTTTGCAATTTTGAGAGAGTTGACGGAGAGGAAGCAAAGGTCGGGGGAAACCATTGACGACTATTTTCACGCTGTCGGCACGTTGCGCTCCCAACTCCGGAACCCTATGGCGGAATATGAGATCTTCGTGAGATTAGTTAGACAAAAGATCAAGAGTATTTCACTCCCGGTGATGAGGGTAAAGTAGCCGTGGTGGAAATAAACCACCAGTCTTCACTAAGCAGGCAACTGGGCACAGAAAACTCACGTGCTGGCATTGTGGTGCCGATGGTCACTTTTCACCGAGTACATGTCACTACAGCGTCGAATTTTTTGTTATAAGTGCGGGAAACAGGACGTGCTTACCCCAAAGTGTCCACTATGTAACCATGCTGGAAACGTGTTATGAAAAGCGGTTGCGACGAGGGAATCGCGTGCCACACAAACCCTGTCAAGGTAGATGCATATACAAACACTCCAACAGAAAAATAAGTCGAAAGTACCTGGAAACTATTGAAAATATTTTTGCGGAAATCAATGTTATGGGACGTCGAACAGTGTATCGGGGAGTTCATAGAGCAAGGCAAAGATTTTATCAACGGAAGATTCTTCGACAAAAAGTAGTGGCCTCGGCTAGGGAAATAAGTAGCACTGACTCGCGTGCTTATGCAGATATCGAAATATTGGGGGTGCAAACACGCGGCTTGTTAGATACTGGTGCATGCGTAAGCATTCTAGGCAAATTTTGTAGAGAATTCGTGGATGCAATAGGGGTGTGGGTCGAGCGGTATGTCTCCTCCATGAGAACTGCAGGCGGGCGCAGGCACAATGTTTTAGACAAAATCACGGTACCTGTAAAATTCAATAGTTTAGAACACAAAAAAACATTTTTCTTATGCCCATATCTCGAGCAAAATATTAACCTGGGAGTAGACTTTTGGTGTACTTTCCAACTGGCACCCGAAGTTATTGCCGTATATGAAATTGCCTTAACCCAAACTGAGCAAGAAATGGTGTCTGAGGAAGACAGGAACGAGCGTCGCGTGCTACATAATCTTACACCGGAGCAAAAACAGCGTTTGGACGAAGTCGTATGCGGTTTCATAACTTATGAAAAACATGGGCTAGGCCGGACGAGCTTAGAGAAACATACTATTAAGCTGACGGACGAAGCTGTACCCGTCAAGGAGCGACATTACCCTCTATCACCGGCAATGCAGAACATCGTGTACCAAGAAGTTGATAAGATGTTGGAGCTGGGAGTGATAGAAGAAAGTGAAAGACCTTGGAGTAACCGAACTACAGTCGTACGAAGACCCGTGAAGAATCGATTCTTTTGGGATGCGCGAAAACTAAACGACGTCATTGTAAAGAATGCGTACCCGCTGCAAAGTATTGAGGGCATACTAAGTCTTCTAGATGATACGCACTTTATAAATAGTGTCGGTCTGAAATATGCATTTTGGCAAATTGAACTGGTTGACCTAGTAAAGCATATACACTGCATATGTATATATATATATATTATACAGTCTTCACTCCCTATCAATTTGTTACAATGCCATTTGGATTATGTAACGCGGCCCAAAGGCTTTGCCGGCTTATGGATCGTGTCATTTTCCAAATTAAAGTCAAACGTTTTTATTTAATTGGACGATTTGCTAATTATCGCACCGGATTTTTAACCACATCTTCGAACCCTTAAAGAAGTCGCCACGTGCTTAAAAGGCACAAATTTGACGATACGATTAAGAAAATCCAAATTAGGTTATATAGTAGGGAGTGGGATGTTGAAGGCAGATCCGGAAAAGATTAAGACAATCCAGAATATCCCTGTTCCGAAAACAGTCAAGCAAGTCCGTAGCTTTCTAGGTACTGCCGGTTGGTATAGTCGTTTTATCAAAGATTTCGCCACTTTGGGAGGGCTTTTGACCGACGCATTGAAGAAAGGGAGAATATTTGAGATGACAGAGGAAGCGTTGGAATCACTCAATAGCTTGAAGAGAGCTCTGACGACCGCCCCGATTCTAAAACATCCGGAATGATTTTGGGTGCAGTGTAATGCCTCCGACTATGGTGTGGGTGCGCTACTATACCGGAAAGAAAATGATGGCGCAGAGAGGAAAACAGCCTATTTTTCGCAAAAATGTAATGATTGCCAGTGTAAATACAGCACGGCTGAAAAGGAGAGCCTAACGGCGGTGATGGCTGTTAAGAAATTTCGGCCCTACAGGGTGGCTAATGAAAGCCGCTACCAAAAAAAAATTAAATAACTTTTTTTCTATTTAATGAATTTTTTTTTTATTTTGCAGATTGACTTTTACATTTAACAAAAATGGATAACTGGGACACTAAAACAAGAATTTGGATTGTCCGCCGCTATCAGGCACTGGAGTCCGTAGTTTCGGTTCAAAGAGAGTATAGGCGCACGTTTGGCGGCAATCCTTCGAGCAGATGGACCATAGTAAGACTTGTAAACAATTTTGCCGAGCATGGGACAGTCAACAGAAGACCTTACCATCGAAACCCTTCAGTTCGAACGGAGGAAACAATCGCTGCTGTAGCTGCTGCCATACAAAACAATCCACGTGTTTCGACAAGAAGCTAATCTGCTCAAATGGGTGTAAGCAGACAGTCATTACAGTCAATTATGCACAAAGATTTGGACTTATTCCCATATAAAATTCAAATGGCCAACAAACTGAATGCTGCACACTTGCCGATTCGCTTGGAATTTTGCCAGAAGATGCTTCAAATGGTGGAAGAGGATGGAAACATGTTGAACTGTCTTTTCATGTCTGACGAGGCCCATTTCGATTTAAACGGCAACATAAACAAACAAAATTGTCGAATATGGAGTGCTTCCAACCCACAGATACTCCATGAGACGGAATTGCATCCATTTCGTGTCACAGTGTGGTGTGCAGTTTCATCACGCTGCATTGTCGGGCCCTACTTCTTCGAAGAAAACGGTCACACCGTTACGGTTACTGGAGACCGTTACTTGAGCATGTTGAGAGAGTTTTTCTATCCAGAATTACGCCGAATGAGAATTTCTTTCAACTCTGTGTGGTTTCAGCAAGATGGTGCAGCTCCTCATATAGCCCAACCTTTTATGACAGAATTGCGACGCAAATTTCCCAATAAGCTGATATCCAGAAACTCCACATTCCGTTGGCCACCCAGGTCGCCTGACCTTACTGCACCTGACTTTTTCTTGTGGGGTTATTGCAAACAGGAAGTCTTCAAAGCAAAACCAACAAATTTGAATGAACTAAGGCAATCCATTCGAGAAACAATTGCGGCTATTCCTGTCTCAACTCTCCAAGCAGTAATGAACAACTTTTTGGTAAGATGCCGCACATGCATCGAAGAGCAGGGGGGGCATTTAAATTCCATTATTTTTAAAACTAATTAAGCTTTATTTAATAAAATTGAATGAGCTTTAACATGAATAAAAGAAAAATGAATTCCATACACTGAAAAAAAAATTATTTGAGTTTCTTAATGTAGCAAAATTCATCAGCCACCCTGTATATTGATCTAATGCCATCTGCAGTAGTGACTGATCACGCTAGCTTGAAGGGGCTTATGCCCCTAAAAGATTTAAACGGTGTAACGACAGCCTTTCACCATGCTGGCAACGTACTACCATTAATGTTAGCTAAGTATCTAACATAGATGTAGTGCAACAGGGTTTCATCAATATTGCTTGGGTTGCAGCTGTAGATAGCATTGATACTTGCTGTGAACAACAGACACTGTAACAGAGGCAATGTTGCTGAACGCCTAGCAACATTATATCTATGTTAGAAAGAAAGGACATATTAGCTTGTTGTGCGGGAAAACGAATGGTTGATTTTGCGAGTGTGTGGAAGCTTTCCCAAAAAGGTGACTTTTCCTGCCACGGCGGAAGGTATAAAAGGGAGTCGAAGTGGTCAACGGGCCAAAGTTGTGTTAAAATTGTGTCCATGAGTGAGTCAAAAGTTTTTTGCTAAAGTGAATAGTGTAGTGCGGGTGTTTTCAAAAAAACACAAAAAAAAAAAAGAAAAAAAAAATTGTATATATACTTGAATGTGTTTCCTCCTGTCCCTTTTTATACTTGTTACTGAAATTTTTCTCGTATTTTATTTTTTGGTGGAATCTAGGTCGCACCGCCACCGGGAGTACCCGCAGGGCACGGGCTTTTTGTGGCGCAACGCCCAAGGAAAGAAATACCAGCACAACAAGAAACACAATCCAAAAGCCGGGCGAAGAGGGCTACGGATATACCAGCCAGAACGGACGGCACGGAGGCCAGCAACAACAACAATAACAACGATAATTCACCTTTACACCACAACACCACGAATATAAATATATTTTACTATCACAGCAGCCATCACAACCGTTCTCCAAAGACACCAGACACGGCGTGTACACTACGATCAGGACCTAGCGAGCCATCTTAATTAGAATTTGTATCATTTCATATTGTTAACGGTGTTATTTTTCTTTATGCATAAGTTTGCTTTGTATTCGTATGCATAAGTTAGGGTTATAGAAACCAGGTTAAGTAAGGGACATTAAGGCATTAGGGGAACATTGAATTAATATTTTTTGAAATACTCGTTGTTGATTTGTTTTTATTCTGTTAATTCTTTTTTGTGCCATTTTTGAATTTTTACATACCTATAAATTTTGCCATTTCATTTTGCTTATCATATTTCTTTAGCGTCTTACATTTTTTGCTTTACCTTTGTCATTGCATTGGCTGCTGCGATGTTTTTTTTTTGGTACCACTTAGTACTCCGTGGCTGATTTATCCACGTTCTTTTATAATTACCGCCGACCTTTTTTTTTTTTTATTGTTTTCCACAACTTAGCACAATTTTAATTAATTGTTACCTTTGCCCATGCCTGCCGTCTCAACCCTATCCTAATTCGAAGGTCCGCATCTCGGACATAAGAGTTTTTCCATGCTTGAGATCCTATATAGCATACTGCTATTTTTGACAAAGGGGGTTTTACATTGCATGTACTCGTACATCCGAGGCGGCATTGTGGTGAACTAAACAGCAGCTCAAAAGCCAAGATCACAGGCGAGGGATCTGGCTGAGCAATACCTAAAGAGCGATCATTGTGCGCATGATCGAGCGTAGTTGGTTGAGCATATATGCCGTTTTCTCTTTTTGTTCTATTTTTGAGCACAGGTACTCTGCAGCGGCGGCATTGGAAGAAGTGACTTGGTGAGTGACAATTAATTCCCGAATATATGCTGCATGTATGTACATACATTCACTAACAATTCCTACTCAGCAAAAGACTTAGAGTAGGAGTTGAAAAAAAAAAAAGTGTTTTAATTGTCAAACTGTTTTTCATGTCTGTGTGTTTTTTACAAAAAAAAATTTATAATGTTTTTTCGTTGTTTTTAAATAAATAGATCACCCCTGAAGAAGCTAGGGAGACTAGCGAAACGTCGGGTTGAAATGACAAAATAAGAATCTTTTATTTGCATAAAAACCACAATGGTCAAAAAAGCCTAAACAAAATATAATATATAACAAATTGACCGGAAAATCTTCATTTATTACCTCGGAAGGCCTGCCGAATTATAATTTAACAACAACAAAAAAGTTCAAAACAGTAAATAAACAAAAATGAAGGATTATTTCAAACACATGAAATATAAGTATGCGAACATACATACATGCGATTAAAACATTATAGCAAACAATTAGAAAAACTAACTAAACTAAATGCGCGCTTGAAATTTTTATTAGAAAGCAAGAGGTACGATTTAACACCAAACCATCTCACAAATGCAGTAAAAAGCATTACAATAACAACCACATCACAAAAACTGAAACAACAACTACAAAAAACCAAACTTGAATTTCTCCGGAAAGTATTAAAAATGGAAATAACACAAACAAATTTGGATATAAAAACTACAAAAGATTACATTCTTCACACAGAAAAAGAGCTAAAAAATAAACTAAGTGAAACAGAATACAGTGCATTTAAGAGTAAGCAACACTTCTTTAGTCAGAGAATAGGAAAAGAAACAGAAGAAATTCAGGCATCGAAAATTCACACTCTAAAAGAACAACAACTCCGGAATCTAGGAATACGGATAAATAATGATTGGTTCATAAACAAAACAGAGATAAGCTTTCCCGAAGAAGTCAAATGGATACTCTCTCTAGGGAAAAAATTTGCAATACCTACAACAAAAATTAATTTCTCACCTATACATATAATAGCCGAAATGGAACAAGCTATCCAAGCACTAAATGACGAAAAAGAAAAGGAAATGGCAAGAAACAAACTTAGCAACCGAATTGTTCAATTCAAACGAAATATAAAAAACAATGCGATGGAAAAATTTATTACCATCATAACGACCGCAGACAAGGGTAACAAAACAGTAGTAATGTACAAAAGAGAATACATGGAGAAAATGGACACTCTATTAGAAGACAAAAATACATACAAAAAAGTCAGAGTTGACCCAACAAACACATTACAAAAGAAAAATAATAACATAGTGGACGATCTTTATAAACAAAAATACATCAACGTGAAAGAAAAATTTAAACTACTATGCTCGGCAGCCAATGCACCCAGGCTTTATGGATTGCCAAAAATCCACAAACCCAATATGCCCCTACGTCCCATATCATCGTCCGTAAATGTACCCTGCTATGAATTGTCTAAATATATAGGAGAAAAAATTAATAATATCACTTCCGAGGAATACAATATAAAGAATGTATTCAAGCTAAAGGAAAGACTCCAAACGATGCATGTAGATGAAGATGAAGTGTTAGTGTCTTTTGATGTCGTGCCCCTGTTCACAAATATTCCCACCAATCTAGCTATTAACATTATTATGAATAAATGGGATCAGATTAAACCAACAACAAACATACCAAAGAGCAAATTCTACGACATACTTAAATTCTGTTTATTAGAGAATAACTATTTTACACACAACAATACTAATTACACACAAACATTTGGTATGCCAATGGGCAACCCACTTTCCCCGACAATAGCTGACATAATTATGGATGATTTACTTGACAACACCCTTAAGGCGCTTAAACTAAATCTTGACATTATTATAAAGTTTCTAGTAAAATACATGGACGACATCTTTGCAATAGTGAGGAAAAATGAAGTGGAACAGATTCTGAATACCCTCAATAGTTACCATAAAAACATACAATTTACGCATGAAATGGAGAAAGATCGGAGCATTCCCTTTCTGGACATAAAAATATTTAACAACAATGGAAATCTCGTTTTTGATTGGTATACAAAACCCTTATCATCCGGTCGTCTTATTAATTTTTACTCATCGCAGCCTTTAAATTACAAAATTAATACAGCAAAAAATCTAATTAGCAAGGTGTTAACAATAAGCGACAAAAAATTCTGGGATACAAATATTAGAAAAATAACCGAAATATTTAATAATAACAATTATCCGGGCACCCTAATAAAGAGTATAATTGACCAGAAAATAATGGAAATAAACAGCAAACAAAGTAAAACAAATAAAGAAGTAGAAACAAAACAATACTTTAGCGTCACATACATACCCAAACTTACGGAGAATTTCAGCAAATCTCTTACCAACAACAAACCGAAAATATCACTTTCCTACAAATTCAATCACACATTATCGACGATCTTCACACAAACAAAAAGCCCCATAGAAAAACTACAACAAAACAATGTAGTATACGAAATTACATGTAAAGGCAACGAAACCGAAAACTGCAACAAAATTTATATTGGTACCACGAAGCGCAAACTAGAAGTTCGGCTAACCGAACACACAGCTGATATTAAGAAAAAGAGACTGAGCACAGCTTTATCAAAACACATAACAGAAAATGGGCATACAGCTGATTTAGCAGGTGCACGAATACTAGACAAAAACATGAAAGGAAAAACTAGATATACACTGGAAAGCCTAAGAATTCTGCAAAATAGAGGAAAAACGTTAAACAAAAAGGAAGATACCGATGACGTTGCAGCAGCTTATGCTTTATGCCTCTAGCTATTTTACTTAGTTTAGTTTGACAATGCTACCACGAAGAAATGGTACAAATTTTAAAAAAATTTTAGAATAATAATTTAATATAATTTAACGTCATATGTAAGTGTTGAAAATGTTTGTTAGTGTTTTTAATTGTTAAACTGTTTTTCATGTCTGTGTGTTTTTTACAAAAAAATTTTATAATGTTTTTTCGTTGTTTTTAAATAAATAGATCACCCCTGAAGAAGCTAGGGAGACTAGCGAAACGTCTGGTTGAAATGACAAAATAAGAATCTTTTATTTGCATAAAAACCACAATGGTCAAAAAAGCCTAAACAAAATATAAAAAGCGAAAGAATATATGTACACAAATAAATTTGCCTAAACGCCTACACAATTACACGCACATACATAACTACACGCTCGCATTTTTTTTATTTAAATTTTTTTTATGTACATAACTACTACCTTGAACTTGAAATTTAAAACTAGGTCAGTGGGACAGGTTCAACAGCTGGTCGCGAGATAATCTAAACCGGCATTAGGCACTATCATAATTTTACTTATTTTATTTTCTGAATTCCAGTTGAATCTACATATAGGTATAGATCTTCATTTGTGTTAGCACAAATCTCATATTTATTAGATGATAAGTTGGCACATGTTTATTTTTGCTAAACTATTTTTTTTTACTCTTTACTTCTGTGTTGATTTAATAATCTTACCAACATCTATGCACATAAGCAATTACCAACATCTGTATAAAAGGGTAAAAAAAAATCAAATCGGCAGTAATTTTTGAAGTTTAGACTAGAATAACTAGAACAGGGATGCACATAGGCTAACTAGTTTGTATATTATTTATTAGATTAAATAAAGTATAATGAATGGCTGAAATAAGGGTTTTGTTTGCTAAGATGCAAGGTTGAATTTCTGATTTTGGTGTGGGTGCTGCGCGTGCGCGCTCACGGTGATGTGATAGTGAACATTAGGGAAAATGACTAAGTGACCGACAGATAGACGGAAGTCAGGCTTGGGGTCACTGTAAGTAATTAGGAGTCAGCACAGTGCCCATGGTTTCGCACAAGTTGCGCGGAAGTGGGAGGGAAGACTCTACCTGACCGGTTTTCACCTTCATCGACTCTTTCCCTTTCTGCTTTTATGAACTTTCACTTACTCCTTTTAGTCCTTCCAACACATGCAGGTATGAACTCTATTTTTGTTCATGTGGCTGTGAGTGAGGGTGGTGGAAAGTACCCCGCCCACGCTGACGAGCTAGCCTGGGATGCAAGCATACCTGCTTGCCACCACTCCTCACCAAACAAACAACCAGCTACATAACAACGGTATACTAACTAGGTGGTCTCTACAAATGCAATCCTTTAATTTCGAGATCGAGCACGGCAAAATGCTCAGACAATATAGTCGCCAACACGTTGTCGAGATGCATAGAACAGAGCAGCACGTCCCTGATTGCCAATGTCAATACAACTGAGTTTGCATCGGAAGAATATAAAGAACTAATAAGGATCATAGAAAATAATTAAGAACAGCTTCCCGATTTAAAGGTAGAAGACGGGTTGGTATTCAAGAAATTTTTATCCATACCATTGAGCTGGAAGAAAATGAGGGGAAGATATGGGTCTTTGAAGCGTTGACGTCAACTCTCATCGAAACCGCACACTGTCCGGGGATACTTGCACATGGTGGTATAGCCAAAACATTACATCGCCTACGGCTGTATTATTGGCCTAATATGGGGGTACTGGTGCGAAATTGGGTGAGGGAGTGTCAGACGTGTAAGGAGACAAAAGCATCTAACGCCATCTTCAAACCAGGGATCGGCAGGGAAGTAATTATTGTTCGATCATTCCAGAAAATATACATAGATTTTCTGGGCAAATATCCTAGATCGAAACGCGGAGACTGTTTTATTTTTATCGTAGTCGATCATTTTTCAAAGTTTATTTTTCTGAAGGCGATGCGTGAAGCTATAGCAGGAAGCGTGGTCAAATTCATCACCGATGAAATTTTCCACAAATTTGGGGTGCCTGAAATAATTCATTCAGACAACGGGAAACAATTTGTATCTAAACAATTCTCAGAAATGTTAGACGCCTATGGTGTAAAACATCTGAAGGCAGCCTTTATGCTCCGCATTCTAATGCCGCTGAACGAGCCAACCAGTCGGTGCTAGCAGCAATCAGGCCGTACCTTGAAAATTACCATCGGGATTGGGATCTGTAATTAACAGAGATAAAATGTTCTCTTCGCAGCGCGGTACATTCTGCCATAGGGGTGTCACCATATTTCGCTTTATTTGGGTTTAAAATGTTTACTAATGGGGCGGACTACGCACTGGCAAGGAAGCTACATTGTCTGAATGCCAATGAAGTATTCGTACTTGACCACAGTGACAAGCTTAGATCAATGCGCGAGAAAATAAGAGAGAATTTACACGAAGCATATGAAAACAGTGCAGCGCGTTACAACAGAAGAACTCTCGAAACTCGGCCAGGAAGTCTACAAGCGCCGGAAATTTATCTTCAGTCAGGGAGTTGTCGTTGCAAAGAGCACATAAACTAAATATTTTTTAAGATAAACAAAGAAAGCCAGTACTGCCCGTAAGATGTGGTAGAACTGCGCAGGAGACATTGTCAGGGTGGGTGTTCTCCACGTTGGGCGCGTTCTAGGTAAACAAAATCTTGGCCCGCTTGAAAGGCTTTTTGATGGGATTTGGCCAGATGCGTACACCATTAGATGGTTCAACATACATGTTAGTTTTCCATAGAAAAAAAAAAAGAATATACACCAACAGGACCAACGTATGGAGAATAGTAGGACTTCACTAAATCCAGAACTCTTACATTTTACATGCGCCAGCAAGGCGCAGTGTAGGAGTTTAGGGCAAGTCCTGTAGAAAATGACTTTTCCTAGCTAGGACCTGACCACACAATATTGATATAGACATCCTTCTTTTCGCTTTTATATCAAAAAAATAACATTAAAGTTCTCACAATTATATCCAACATGAGAACGTCAAAATTAATAACCAGTAAAACTTCCCACCAATGGGATATTGTAAAAGCTTTTACAGAAGGCGGTTGCTATATGACAGTTTAAGATGTGGTGGGAAAAACGAACGGCCAGTGAAAAGGATGGGTATAGGGTGAAAATCTCCGTGATTGGCTGGAAGCGAAGACATTTCGCCTATATAAAGAGGTTAACTGTGGGCTAAAGGAGAAACAGTTGTATACAAGCTATTAAAAACTAAGTTGAGAGTGCGCAGTAGCGGTTCGGCGAAAACAGTTTTGCGGGTTAAATATAGTTAAAGTCCCCTGTGCGCCGAGTCCACTATGGACAAAACGTCGACAATATAATTTGTGTGTGTTATTATAATCAGTAGGGCAATAGGACTTGGGGAGGCCAAAGGGCACAACACCAGAAGAAGGTGCAACGAGGGCACAGGGCCCATTGCGATGCAATATTAAATTCTCTAGGATAAGGAAGTCGGCAGCTGATGATACTGGTGAAGAGAGACAGATTTCGGGTATTGCAGAAAACAAATGGAAGACTGTACGGGGTGCGGCACATTACTGGTAAGTGGTCAAAACCCAATTTGTCGTCGGTATAGGATTCTTCCATTTTTTGTTCTTCCGCCCCTTTTTGGGGTTCACGTAGCCTCAACTTTCGACTTCGGTCACAAAAACCTCAAGTTCCAGTTCATTCGGAAATGTCCTGTAAAGTATTTTTTTCACTATTTCGTCTGGGAGGCTTGTATTCACAGGCTATGTGAATTAATTTTCACAACCACAGCCGACTATATATATTTTCACCAAAATCGAGTAGCAGAGTTTAATTGCATTGCTGATCCATTCCAGCAACAGTACCACTAATATATGGGTAGATACCGGAAACCCGCCGAAGGTCACACAAGTGCCCATAGAGAAATACCTTTTCGTGGCTGGTAAATCCGGCTCCCAGACTTCCCTTAAACCACCGAAGAGAGCTCTTTTAGGTAGGGTATAGAAATTTGGGGATAATTCATCTACGAAATTTTGCCTATATAAAATGGTATAGGTTTGGTCTTTGTGCTGACAGAAAGCCCCCAATAAAAATTGACAAAATTTTTCTTACTTAAGAGTCAAATTAATGTAATCGAAGTATTTTTTTAGGATTTTAAGAAACAATTCTATATATATATATGTATAGTGTGTATTTATTTAAATAATCTTTGTATCACTATCACTACATATTATAAAACAAAGTCACTTTTTCTGTCCCTATGTCCCCTTAAATGCTTAAAGCAACGGATTTTGATGCGGTTTTTTTTAATAGATAGATTGGTTGAAGAGGAAGGTTTATGTCATTATAATGTGAAGAAATATATAAGGTTGCGTGGCAATCGGACAAAATGTGGTAAAAAACCATACATTTTTTGTTTACACAGCCATAAATCATAAAATAATCTACCGATTAGAATGAAACTTACTTGAAGTTAAACTTTGAAATATTTACTTTTGTTCTGCATCAAAAAAAAAATAGTTGATTCATATCTTATATAACCATAATTGTTTAAACAAAAGCAGCACTTTTTCCAAAAAAAGCTGTTTGTGTGTTTGTTCGCTGTCAACCGAATGAAACATTAGAAGTTATGCGGGAATCTCACCCCACCTCATTCATGTTGAATTAGATCGTATGGTGAAAGAACTCGGTACGTATGTATGTAAGTACATATGTAAGAATCTCTCGCATAATTAAATTTCGGATGTATGTATATACTCGTATGTATGTATGTATTTTCAATTCATGTCTTTATTGCCGTACTGAATTCCATGTAATTATATGTATTTACACTAAATTTTTTCATAATATTTTTTTTCCGTGCGAGGCCGGGGCCGGGTTGCTAGTATGTATATAAATGCTGGCGTTCATCGCGAAATTGTTAGTTTTTTTTTTTGGAAGGCATTTACTTAGTTTACAGTGATATATTGTTGAGTTAGTGATTTTGTTATTAAAGAGGTTTACTTGAATCTAGAAAAGAGAATTAACTATGGGTTGCTAATTTAATTGGCCGGGGAGGGGTACGATGACAAAAGGGTAGGAATAGATAGGAGCAAAGGTAAGAAAGGGGATCTGCAAGAAATCGACATACACGAGCGGTCCAAGGTAGGGTGGGCTTCGTGTGAGATGGAAGAGATACCCGGTTACTGGTTGTAACATCCGCCCTTCATCAATGTCTACAACTGAGCTAGCTGGGGCATTCCACATTGATAGTACTAAAGGGGCGGATCCACGTCTACGTGTACGTTACAACATACTGACAGGTGCTAAATATGTCATTAATAAATAAACTGAACAATAATGGTTCTAGCATAAAACCTTCTGGTACACCACTTACCAACTGCTTAAGAGCAGAGAGCTTCGATCCCACTTTCACTCTCTGTGCTCTACCACCCAGTAGCCGAATCCCCGAAACCGAAATAAGATTTTAATTTTAAGCATAGCAATTCATGGTTCACAGAGTCAAAGGCTTTAGAAAAGTCTAGCAGGAGCAACAATGTAATTTGATTACTGTCAATAGAAACCCGAATGTTATCCAAAATTTTAATTACGGCCGTGGAACAGCTATGATCTAAAGCCGGACTGAAGTGGGGAAACTAATTGGAACTTATTGATGTGCTAGTGAATCTGTTCTGATAAATGTATCTCGAAGGTCTTTGAAAGACCAGGTAGAATGGTTAGGGGGCGAAACTCAGATGGTCTACCTGGTTGACGAATGCGCCACCATGAACGTTTTTCGAAACCAATGCGAAAGTGCAAAATGCTACATTTAAAATTCAGCATGAACAGTACATAAGCCTTTTTTAATCAGTGTGCAAAATTTCATTCCATTATCTCTTGTATTTTAGAAGCTATCAATTTTGAAATAGATGTATGATTATTAATAACTTACTAAAATTTATTATTTAGTCAAATATTCATATGAAAGTTTAAACATGCCTTTTACTTCATATTAAAATAACTTTTTTCCAAATTTGAGATTTGTCAAAATTTTCGGGGATCACTTCACACGGCTTTACTCAATATTTTCTCCCACTCTTAATTTTTAGTTACCTAGCACAATAATTCCAGCGTTCCAATAGTTGTATGGACGTATGTGTGTATGTACGAAAGAGCGCGGATAAAGAACGCGCATATCAGCATACACACCGCATGCACATAGGTACATTAGCTACTGCAAACATGCATTTACTTACTTTAGGGTGGTGCAATAAATGTATAGGTCAGTCACATTTTAATTGTTCCAAATTCATTTTAATAACTCAAAGGTAAGTGTGACTTAAGTACTTATTTAAGTTAATTTTTATTGACATTTCATTTCAGGTATTACATATAATTTCTTAACTACATACTTGTGCTCTTCTTCTTCTTAACTACTAGTGTTCTTGCAAGTATATACGTAAATTTGTTAATAAGTGTCTCATATAGTTTTATTGTTGTTTTTGTTGTTGTTCTTTAAATAAATAGATCATTATTTGCACTTCAAAACTAATGGTCAAAAGAGACTAAATCCAAAATTTTAAGTTATTACACAATTGACCGGAAACATCCAAATATTATTTATTATATTATAGTTTTATGATTACAAATTCTTATATTGCTGTTTACTCTACATTTTAGTTTAATGGCAAATATTTTTTTATGATTACAAGTTACAATGTCCTCAAAAGGGATTTTATTAATATATTTTTTCTTTTTTATTGGTTTAATTAGAATTGATTCACAAATTTCTTCATTTGTTAATGGTATACCTGTAAGAAAATAAATTCGTTTTAATTCATTATGTGTCAGCACGACGCAATAGTCAAAATCTACTAACTTTGCATTTGCCGAAATTCTTCTTATAAGTTCACAGGAACATCATGTGATGTCTTGTTATTGTCAAACATAATAACAATATTTATAAGAGCTTAATTTATATGAGTGAAAGGGATAGCTTTAGTATGCTATATCGAAATACATATGTAACTAGAATAATAATGTTAAGTAGAATGTAGGATAACTTAACCCTTAGTTGTACGTATTTAGTACTAACCTAAAAGTGAACATTTCAAATAAATTGTAATGATTTATGTTGTATGATTTATGATTAATATGTGGTTTGCATGTTCATCATCACCGTTACAAAGGAAAGCTGGTGTGAGTCGTTGATGGATATAGTTGTACACAGAGAAAAATAAGCGGGACATATCAACCAAAATTTGGGTTGAGTCAACCAAAATCACGGTCAATTCTTATCCATGATTCAACAGTGATTTCTGTGGTATTAAAAATACCAGTTTTTTGTGTTAAAACAAAGAAATTTCTGTCAACATGAAAATAAGATTTTTCGCTGTTGGAATAAGAGTTGGTCTGTTAGCTTTGGAACGACCATGAATGCTGTTAAAATAACGGTCACATCTTTTCCTTTTTGACCTACAGTAAAAGCTGTTGAATAAACAAAATGCTACAATATATTGACATGAATTATATTGTAATCTTTTACTAATATTATGCACGTAAGTAAGTATAGGAACATGTTTTTTTTTAATTTTATTTAAATTATATTGCAATTTTTTTAGTAATAAGTATGTACCTAAGTATGTATAGGAATGTGTTTGTGTAAGATTATAAGTAATTTCTGAAGTGGGTCACTAAAAAATTTATTTTTGATTACACTGCTACAAATTTTAGCCTAAATTTTAAACTTTTCAGGGCTACATATATGTCCGAAACATTTAACATAAAGTTTGTTATGTTTAAATATATATTCCTGTAAAGTTTGTAAAATTTCATCATGTAAAGAATAAAGAAGGCACAAATCGGTTATCTTTACGACAAAGATCAGAAGTATCCATACTTTATCATTTCGTGGAACTGTATCGCCAATAATTAGTGGAAAAAGATGTAAAAATTTTTTCGCTACCGATGCTGTCATTCTAATGTTTCCTTTTCTTAAATTCACCACAGTCAACTTTTTAACTTCTAACTCCCCGTACGAAAATACCCTTAAGCACATGTTTAAAAAATCTAAAGTAAAGTACTTCTTTTGTGAAAAATATAAAATTCCTTTGCTAAGTTCGTAACGACATATCTCTTCAAAAATGTCGTGCATTATATCGGCACAGTAATTAGAAGTGACATGAAAAGTTTTGACCTCATTAAATATGGAGTTTTCTGAAATGCCTGCTTCGTTTGTATTATTCGTTTTTAAGTCGGATTTATATTTGTCTTCATTTCTTAAAAATGATTTGTATTGTTTTGCATCCTTTTGCATATCTCTTTTAACCTACTACATAAACAGCAGGACTTGTTGGAACTGAAAGATTTAGAAAACTCGAGAATGGGTTTAAGCCCCAAAATATCTCCTAATATTAAACCTAAAGTAAAATATACGCGGTAAGTACTTTCACTGCTATTAATTTTTCTGGCTTCCTCTTCTTTGAGTGCATACAACGTTTTGTTACTTCCATAAGCTTTCATCAAACTAGATTTCAAAATACTTGGTACAGATACAAAATTAATATTTGCAGTTAAATGATCAGGAATAGTCGGAAAAGGTAAATATATTCCCTTACCCTTACAACTACGGCTGCCTAACGGATTATTTATTTCAAAATCGTCTGCATATAAAAACTATGGTATTATTATTTTTTCAATACCTATTATTGTTTCAATATTTTTCTTCGTCTCTCTTTATCTAACTTTTCCTCTAATGTTTATAAATATGTATTATACTCAATTTGCTTTGTTCCTAATTATTATCAGCTCCACCAACCAAAGCCCAATAAGTAGCGCTAATTGCATTAATCCCAATGACTAGTCCAAATGAGTGTCTCAGTACTGACAAAGAATGTCTTAACACTATTTTAAAACTTGTAGTAACAGTTTTAATTTATCTAAGCTTGATTATATGAATCAAATTTTGCAAAATACAACAGTTGATATATTTTGTGTGACTGAGACTTGGTTTAGAGATGATTTTGAGGATGACTTTTATATTGCATGGTTACACATTGACACGGAATGATAGAAAAACAGGTGCAAGAGGTGGAGGTGTTGCCATTTATTCTAAACCATATTTGAGGTAAAATGTTATTTTCAAATCTAGCGACAGCGATCCTGTTGAGTATTTAATTATAGAAGTTAGTGATGGATTAAGGAAATGCCTAGTTGTATGTGTTTCCAACCCCAACAAAATGTATGAGCTAGAAAACCTGTTCCTAAAATTTTCTGAGCTAATATACTCGTACAAATATGAACATATTTTGGTCTGCGGTGACTTTAACATAGATTTATTAAACAATGACTCGAAATCTCTTACACGCTTTTCATCTAATTGTAAATCTAGCTTGTTAGATCTGATGTGCACCTCGGACAAACTCTTTATTACAGAGATTTTAAGTCCGTGAATTTTTCTGAGCTAGCAACGAAGCCAATTTACTATATTGGAACCGCGTATGGATGTTTCCCCATATCAACAAAAAACTCAACTACTTCATGTTTCGTATAAATTAGCTGTATAACAAATATATACCTGTAAAAGCGGTAAAAATTCAATCTGGAAAACATCCATGGTTCACAAAAGAAGTTATGCTGACTATCAAGACACGTAGTAAGTTGTAGAAAATTTGGAGGCAACATCCCACAAATGAAAACTGGAAGTTGTATTATCTAGCCAGAAATCATGCTACGCTCACAATTAGAAATTCCAAAAGACACTATTTTCAAACAAAGCTTGGTAATAATTTACCAACCAAAAACTTCTGGAAAAATCTAACTTCAGTGGGTGTGGGACGTAAGATTGAGTCGAAATCCGCTTTAGACCCTGACTCTGTGAACGACTTCTTTCTACAGTCGACGAGATTTATGAATAATGGAAATTTTCAAGTTTATGAAAATATATTATACACTTTAGAAAAGAATTTCCAATTTATCGCTGTAACAGAGGATATGTCGTAAAAAGTTGGTTTTCCATAACGTCCAATGCCGGAATAAGTCTTAGGTTTCTGAAAGTAATTGCACAAAACAATGCTCGGCTTCAGCCTTTCATAATGCTTGGAATATAAAGAAAGTTATTCCAATTGCTAAAAAGCCATCGGCCGTTTTGCCAATGGGTTTTCGACAAATAAGCATATTTCCCGCTCTTTCTAAAATCTGGGAGAAGTTAATTGTGGTCCAGGTCACTGAACACCTTAACAAGAATAACATACTAACGGAATTCCAGTCTAGTTACAGGGCCAGATATAGTTGTACAACGGATTTACTCAAGGTAATTGAAGATATCCGCCCTTTCTATGACAGGGAATCTGACTATTATGACACTTTTAGACTTTTCTAAGGCCTTTGACATAGTAAATCATTCCATACTTCTATTTATTTGTACTCGAAAGCTATCTTAGAAATCGGTGGCAGAAGGTAGTAGTTAAAAGTGGTTGCTCTGAAGCGAAGGGTCTTTCCTCGGGAGTACCTCAGGGATCTATACTTGTACCAAATTTGTTTCGTATGTTTATCAATGATATTATTCATTGCTGTAAGAGTGTTTCGATACATTTATATGCTGACGATGCACAAATATATTTATGTCGTCAAATTAGCTTATTAGATGATTTGGTGTGCAGAATCAACGAGGACCTCGATCGCATCTCTTCATGGGCGAGAGAAAATAATTTAAGTCTAAATGCGACCAAAACAAAAGCCATTTGCATTTCACATTCTTTGCAACTTGTAAACAATTTGCCAGCGGCAATCGTACAGAGTATAACCATCAACTATGAGTCGGCATTTTTTCAATACCTATTATTGTTTCAATATTTTTCTTCGTCTCTCTTTATATAACTTTTCCTCTAATGTTTATAAATATGTATTCTACTCAATTTGCTTTGTTCCTAATTATTATCAGCTCCACCAACCAAAGCCCAATAAGTAGCGCTAATTGCATTAATCCAATGCCTAGTCCAAATGAGTGTCTGAGTACTGACAAAGAGTGTCTTAACACTATCTTAAAACTTGTAGTAACAGTCACACGGGCTTACAGCGCTGTTACATAAATGAGCCTAGTTTTAATTTATCTAAGCTTGATTATATGAATCAAATTTTGCAAAATACAACAGTGGATATATTTTGTGTGACTGAGACTTGGTTTAGAGATGATTTTGAGGATGACTTTTATAGATTGCATGGTTACACATTGACACGGAATGATAGAAAAACAGGTGCAAGAGGTGGAGGTGTTGCCATTTATTCTAAACCATATTTGAGGTAAAATGTTATTTTCAAATCTAGCGACAGCGATCCTGTTGAGTATTTAATTATAGAAGTTAGTGATGGATTAAGGAAATGCCTAGTTGTATGTGTTTCCAACCCCAACAAAATGTATGATCTAGAAAACCTGTTCCTAACATTTTCTGAGCTAATATACTCGTACAAATATGAACATATTTTGGTCTGCGGTGACTTTAACATAGATTTATTAAACAATGACTCGAAATCTCTTACACGCTTTTCATCTAATTGTAAATCTAGCTTGTTAGATCTGAAGTGCACCTCGGACAAACTCTTTATTACAGAGAGTTTAAGTCCGTGAATTTTTCTGAGCTAGCAACGAAGCTAATTTACTATATTGGAACCGCGTATGGATGTTTCCCGATATCAAAAAAAAAACTCAACTACTTCATGTTTCTTATAAATTACCTGTATAACAAATATATACCTGTAAAAGCGGTAAAAATTCAATCTGGAAAACATCCATGGTTCACAAAAGAAGTTATGCTGACTATCAAGACACGTAGTAAGTTGTATAAAATTTGGAAGCAACATCCCACAAATGAAAACTGGAAGTTGTATTATCTAGCCAGAAATCATGCTACGCTCACAATTAGAAATTCCAAAAGACACTATTTTCAAACAAAGCTTGGTACTAATTTACCAACCAAAAACTTCTGGAAAAATCTTAATTCAGTGGTTGTGGGACGTAAGATTGAGTCGAAATCCGCTTTAGACCCTATCTCTGTGAACGACTTCTGTCTACAGTCGACGAGATTTATGAATAATGGAAATTTTCAAGTTAATGAAAATATATTATACACTTTAGAAAAGAATTTCCAATTTATCGCTGTAACAGAGGATATGTCGTAAAAAGTTGGTTTTCCATAACGTCCAATGCCGGAATAAGTCTTAGGTTTCTGAAAGTAATTGCACAAAACATTGCTCGGCCTCAGCCTTTCATAATGCTTTGAATACAAAGAAAGTTATTCCAATTGCTAAAAAGCCATCGGCCGTTTTGCCAATGGGTTTTCGACAGATAAGCGGGTAATAGCTCTTTCTAAAATCTGGGAGAAGTTAATTGTGGTCCAGGTCACTGAACACCTTAACAAGAATAACCTACTAACGGAATTCCAGTCTGGTTACAGGGCCAGATATAGTTGTACAACGGATTTACTCAAGGTAATTGAAGATATCCGCCCTTCCTATGACAGGGGATCTGACTGTTATGACACTTTTAGACCTTTCTAAGGCCTTTGACATAGTAAATCATTCCATACTTCTATTTATTTTTACTCGAAAACTATCTTAGAAATCGGTGGCAGAAGGTAGTAGTTAAAAGTGGTTGCGAAGGGTCTTTCCTCGGGAGTGCCTCAGGGATCTATACTTGTACCAAATTTGTTTAGTATGTTTATCAATGATATTATTCATTGCTGTAAGAGTGTTTCGATACATTTATATGCTGACGGTGCACAAATATATTTATGTCGTCCAATTAACTTATTAGATGATTTGGTGTGCAGAATCAACGAGGATCTCGATCGCATCTCTTCATGGGCGAGAGAAAATAATTTAAATCTAAATGCGATCAAAACAAAAGCCATTTGTATTTCGCATTCTTTGCAACTTGTAAAAAATTTGCCAGCGGTAATCGTACAGGGTATAACCATCAACTATGAGTCGGTTGTTAGTAGTCTAGGGTTTAAATTAAACTCGCATCTTAGTTGTAATTGTCATATTAATTACATTTTATCAAAAATTTATTTCGTGTTAAGAAAATTATGGTATACAGCTGACTTTGTTCCTTCAAATGTAAAACTAATGCTAGTCAGAGCACTCATAGTTCGTTACATTTCGTTTGGAGGTCTTGGGTTTGGAAATATTGACTGTGAGTTAAGGAACAAGTTGCATCTTGCTTTGAACAACTGTGCAATATATATATTCTCGAAGCGAAAATTTGAACATATGTCAGAGTCTCACTTTTAGAAAACAGTTTAATAAATTGAATTGAGTTGTATTGAATTATAACTTTTTTATCTTTATACAATTAACCGTTAACAAAGTTTGAATAGTTTTCACTTTTCTCCAAAACTTCTATATTATTTATTGTGTCCGTGAGTAGTGATTTCAAATATCTTTCTTATATTAAATCTTAAATTAAATAGATTTGCTTCCGATTTTAGCTCTTTTAAAATTGTATGACCAGAGGAAGTTTTTTCTGCTACTTCATTGTTTGCAGTATATGTGTAAAATTGTTTTAACATATCAATTTGAATTAGATATTGTGTAAATGTATGCTCTGTTGGTTTATTTTTAAAAGAATTTGAGAGGATATTTAGAATTTCTGAAATCTGTGTTGGATTTGAAATGCATGAATTCACATTTGAAACAATTATTTGACAAAAAGTTGTTAATTTAGATTGAATAATCAAAGCGTCCTTATGTGAAAAATTTTCTTTAGCATACAATTCAGCCGTTAAGGTCAAATCAGATTTATAAATTTCATCTGAAAAATTAAAGTTAGCATTACCATTGTTAAGTCTCTCATCATTGTTATTTACTGATTCAGAAAAGTTTGACACAGAAGGAAGTTTTTTTGTAGGCTCATCAGACAAGTTTAAGTTACAATCCTTGTCACGGTGTAAATTTAAGTGTTTTGAAAATGAGGATTTGCTTGAGAAATGCTGAAAACAATTTTTTTGACAACATTTAAAAACTCCATAGCTTTTCAATTTAAGAAATTATTTGAAATGTTTCAAGATTTCTTTAATGCTTCCAAACTTTTTACTGCACACGTAGCATATAACCATTTTGAATTAAACTATTGATTATCATTTAATAGCGTGTTTAAGTGAGAAATGAGACCAGATATTTTGGTGAATTTTCGAAGTACGAAGTTTTAATTTTATAAAAAAAAATTTCTATAAGGTTCAAAACGTCTTTTGCAATATATCGGGTAATTAAAGTTAAAAACGCGAAAAATTTTAAAGCACATATCCAAGCACTTCAAAAAGGATGAGCAGTTAAACTTTAGCCCATCACAATATACATACAACTCAGTAAGTTTAATACAACTCTCACCATCTACACCATTATTGGTTGCAATGTACCGTTGTGGCACTCAAAAAACGCTGCCTTATATTTAAAATTAAGTTGACATTGACAAAATGCCAGGTGGTATTAAAAATACCAGTTTTTTGTGTTAAAACAAAGAAATTTTTGTCAACATAAAAGTAAGATTTTTCGCTGTTGGAATAAGAGTTGGTCTGTTAGCTTTGGAACGACCATGAATGCTGTTAAAATAACGGTCACATCTTTTCCTTTTTGACCTACAGTAAAAGCTGTTGAATAAACAAAATGCTACAATATATTGACATGAATTATATTGTAATCTTTTACTAATATTATGCACGTAAGTAAGTATAGGAACATGTTTTTTTTAAATTTTATTTAAATTATGTTGCAATATTTTAGTAATAAGTATATACCTAAGTATGTATAGGAATGTGTTTGTGTAAGATTATAAGTAATTTCTGAAGTGGGTTACTTCAAAATTTATTTTTGATTACACTGGTACAAATTTTAGCCTAAATTTTAAACTTTTCAGGGCTACATATATGTCCGAAACATTTAACATAAAGTTGGTTATGTTTAAATATATATTCCTGTAAAGTTTGTAAAATTTCATCATGTAAAGAATAAAGAAGGCACAAATCGGTCATCTTTACGACAAAGATCAGAAGTATCCATACTTTATCATTTCTTGGAACTGTATCGCCAATAATTAGTGGAAAAAGATGTAAAAATTTTTTCGCTACCGATGCTGTCATTCTAATGTTTCCTTTTCTTAAATTCACCACAGTCAACTTTTTAACTTCTAACTCCCCGTACGAAAATACCCTTAAGCACATGTTTAAAAAATCTAAAGTAAAGTACTTCTTTTGTGAAAAATTTAAAATTCCTTTGCTAAGTTCGTAACGACATATCTCTTCAAAAATGTCGTGCATTATATCGGCACAGTAATTAGAAGTGACATGAAAAGTTTTGACCTCATTAAATATGGAGTTTTCTGAAATGCCTGTTTCGTTTGTATTATTCGTTTTTAAGTCGGATTTATATTTGTCTTCATTTCTTAAAAATGATTTGTATTGTTTTGCATCCTTTTGCATATCTCTTTTAATCTACTACATAAACAGCAGGACTTGTTGGAACTGAAAGATTTAGAAAACTCGAGAATGGTTTTAAGCCCCAAAATATCTCCTAATATTAAACCTAAAGTAAAATATACGCGGTAAGTACTTTCACTGCTATTAATTTTTCTGGCTTCCTCTTCTTTAAGTGCATACAACGTCTTGTTACTTCCATAAGCTTTCATCAAACTAGATTTCAAAATACTTGGTACAGATACAAAATTAAGATTTGAAGTTAAATGATCAGGAATAGTCGGAAAAGATAAATATATTCCGCATATGGAACCCTTACAACTACGGCTGCCTAACGGATTATTTATTTCAAAATCGTCTGCATATAAAAAGTATGCTATTATTATTTTTTCAATACCTATCATTGTTTCAATATTTTTCTTCGTCTCTTTTTATCTAACTTTTCCTCTAATGTTTATAAATATGTATTATACTCAATTTGCTTTGTTCCTAATTATTATCAGCTCCACCAACCAAAGCCCAATAAGTAGCGCTAATTGCATTAATCCCAATGACTAGTCCAAATGAGTGTCTGAGTACTGACAAAGAATGTCTTAACACTATTTTAAAACTTGTAGTAACAGTCACACGGGCTTACAGCGCTGTTACATAAATGAGCCTAGTTTTAATTTATCTAAGCTTGATTATATGAATCAAATTTTGCAAAATACAACAGTTGATATATTTTGTGTGACTGAGACTTGGTTTAGAGATGATTTTGAGGATGACTTTTATATTGCATGGTTACACATTGACACGGAATGATAGAAAAACAGGTGCAAGAGGTGGAGGTGTTGCCATTTATTCTAAACCATATTTGAGGTAAAATGTTATTTTCAAATCTAGCGACAGCGATCCTGTTGAGTATTTAATTATAGAAGTTAGTGATGGATTAAGGAAATGCCTAGTTGTATGTGTTTCCAACCCCAACAAAATGTATGAGCTAATATACTCGTACAAATATGAACATATTTTGGTCTGCGGTGACTTTAACATATATTTATTAAACAATGACTCGAAATCTCCTACACGCTTTTCATCTAATTGTAAATCTAGCTTGTTAGATCTGATGTACACCTCGGACAAACTCTTTATTACAGAGATTTTAAGTCCCTGAATTTTTCTGAGCTAGCAACGAAGCTAATTTACTATATTGGAACCGCGTATGGATGTTTCCCGATATCAACAAAAAACTCAACTACTTCATGTTTCTTATAAATTACCTGTATAACAAATATATACCTGTAAAAGCGGTAAAAATTCAATCTGGAAAACATCCATGGTTCACAAAAGAAGTTATGCTGACTATCAAGACACGTAGTAAGTTGTAGAAAATTTGGAGGCAACATCCCACAAATGAAAACTGGAAGTTGTATTATCTAGCCAGAAATCATGCTACGCTCACAATTAGAAATTCCAAAAGACACTATTTTCAAACAAAGCTTGGTAATAATTTACCAACCAAAAACTTCTGGAAAAATCTAACTTCAGTGGGTGTGGGACGTAAGATTGAGTCGAAATCCGCTTTAGACCCTGACTCTGTGAACGACTTCTTTCTACAGTCGACGAGATTTATGAATAATGGAAATTTTCAAGTTTATGAAAATATATTATACACTTTAGAAACGAATTTCCAATTTATCGCTGTAACAGAGGATATGTCGTAAAAAGTTGGTTTTCCATAACGTCCAATGCCGGAATAAGTCTTAGGTTTCTGAAAGTAATTGCACAAAACATTGCTCGGCCTCAGCCTTTCATAATGCTTGGAATATAAAGAAAGTTATTCCAATTGCTAAAAAGCCATCGGCCGTTTTGCCAATGGGTTTTCGACAAATAAGCATATTTCCCGCTCTTTCTAAAATCTGGGATTAATTGTGGTCCAGGTCACTGAACACCTTAACAAGAATAACCTACTAACGGAATTCCAGTCTGGTTACAGGGCCAGATATAGTTGTACAACGGATTTACTCAAGGTAATTGAAGATATCCGCCCTTCCTATGACAGGGAATCTGACTGTGTTGACACTTTTAGAATTTTCTAAGGCCTTTGACATAGTAGATCATTCCATACTTCTATTTATTTTTACTCGAAAACTATCTTAGAAATCGGTGGCAGAAGGTAGTAGTTAAAAGTGGTTGCTCTGAAGCGAAGGGTCTTTCCTCGGGAGTACCTCAGGGATCTATACTTGTACCAAATTTGTTTCGTATGTTTATCAATGATATTATTCATTGCTGTAAGAGTGTTTCGATACATTTATATGCTGACGATGCACAAATATATTTATGTCGTCAAATTAGCTTATTAGATGATTTGGTGTGCAGAATCAACGAGGACCTCGATCGCATCTCTTCATGGGCGAGAGAAAATAATTTAAGCCTAAATGCGACCAAAACAAAAGCCATTTGCATTTCACATTCTTTGCAACTTGTAAAAAATTTGCCAGCGGCAATCGTACAGAGTATAACCATCAACTATGAGTCGGCATTTTTTCAATACCTATTATTGTTTCAATATTTTTCTTCGTCTCTCTTTATATAACTTTTCCTCTAATGTTTATAAATATGTATTATACTCAATTTGCTATGTTCCTAATTATTATCAGCTCCACCAACCAAAGCCCAATAAGTAGCGCTAATTGCATTAATCCAATGACTAGTCCAAATGAGTGTCTGAGTACTGACAAAGAGTGTCTTAACACTATCTTAAAACTTGTAGTAACAGTCACACGGGCTTACAGCGCTGTTACATAAATGAGCCTAGTTTTAATTTATCTAAGCTTGATTATATGAATCAAATTTTGCAAAATACAACAGTGGATATATTTTGTGTGACTGAGACTTGGTTTAGAGATGATTTTGAGGATGACTTTTATAGATTGCATGGTTACACATTGACACGGAATGATAGAAAAACAGGTGCAAGAGGTGGAGGTGTTGCCATTTATTCTAAACCATATTTGAGGTAAAATGTTATTTTCAACTCTAGCGACAGCGATCCTGTTGAGTATTTAATTATAGAAGTTAGTGATGGATTAAGGAAATGCCTGAGCTAATATACTCGTACAAATATGAACATATTTTGGTCTGCGGTGACTTTAACATAGATTTATTAAACAATGACTCGAAATCTCTTACACGCTTTTCATCTAATTGTAAATCTAGCTTGTTAGATCTGATGTGCACAAATGAAAACTGGAAGTTGTATTATCTAGCCAGAAATCATGCTACGCTCACAATTAGAAATTCCAAAAGACACTATTTTCAAACAAAGCTTGGTACTAATTTACCAACCAAAAACTTCTGGAAAAATCTTAATTCAGTGGTTGTGGGATGTAAGATTGAGTCGACATCCGCTTTAGACCCTGACTCTGTGAACGACTTCTTTCTACAGTCGACGAGATTTATGAATAATGGAAATTTTCAAGTTAATGAAAATATATTATACACTTTAGAAAAGAATTTCCAATTTATCGCTGTAACAGAGGATATATCGTAAAAAGTTGGTTTTCCATAACGTCCAATGCCGGAATAAGTCTTAGGTTTCTGAAAGTAATTGCACAAAACATTGCTCGGCCTCAGCCTTTCATAATGCTTTGAATACAAAGAAAGTTATTCCAATTGCTAAAAAGCCATCGGCCGTTTTGCCAATGGGTTTTCGACAGATAAGCATATTACCCGCTCTTTCTAAAATCTGGGAGAAGTTAACTGTGGTCCAGGTCACTGAACACCTTAACAAGAATAACCTACTAACGGAATTCCAGTCTGGTTACAGGGCCAGATATAGTTGTACAACGGATTTACTCAAGGTAATTGAAGATATCCGCCCTTCCTATGACAGGGGATCTGACTGTTATGACACTTTTAGACTTTTCTAAGGCCTTTGACATAGTAAATCATTCCATACTTCTATTTATTTTTACTCGAAAACTATCTTAGAAATCGGTGGCAGAAGGTAGTAGTTAAAAGTGGTTGCGAAGGGTCTTTCCTCGGGAGTGCCTCAGGGATCTATACTTGTACCAAATTTGTTTAGTATGTTTATCAATGATATTATTCATTGCTGTAAGAGTGTTTCGATACATTTATATGCTGACGGTGCACAAATATATTTATGTCGTCCAATTAACTTATTAGATGATTTGGTGTGCAGAATCAACGAGGATCTCGATCGCATCTCTTCATGGGCGAGAGAAAATAATTTAAATCTAAATGCGATCAAAACAAAAGCCATTTGTATTTCGCATTCTTTGCAACTTGTAAAAAATTTGCCAGCGGTAATCGTACAGGGTATAACCATCAACTATGAGTCGGTTGTTAGTAGTCTAGGGTTTAAATTAAACTCGCATCTTAGTTGTAATTGTCATATTAATTACATTTTATCAAAAATTTATTTCGTGTTAAGAAAATTATGGTATACAGCTGACTTTGTTCCTTCAAATGTAAAACTAATGCTAGTCAGAGCACTCATAGTTCGTTACATTTCGTTTGGAGGTCTTGGGTTTGGAAATATTGACTGTGAGTTAAGGAACAAGTTGCATCTTGCTTTGAACAACTGTGCAATATATATATTCTCGAAGCGAAAATTTGAACATATGTCAGAGTCTCACTTTTAGAAAACAGTTTAATAAATTGAATTGAGTTGTATTGAATTATAACTTTTTTATCTTTATACAATTAACCGTTAACAAAGTTTGAATAGTTTTCACTTTTCTCCAAAACTTCTATATTATTTATTGTGTCCGTGAGTAGTGATTTCAAATATCTTTCTTATATTAAATCTTAAATTAAATAGATTTGCTTCCGATTTTAGCTCTTTTAAAATTGTATGACCAGAGGAAGTTTTTTCTGCTACTTCATTGTTTGCAGTATATGTGTAAAATTGTTTTAACATATCAATTTGAATTAGATATTGTGTAAATGTATGCTCTGTTGGTTTATTTTTAAAAGAATTTGAGAGGATATTTAGAATTTCTGAAATCTGTGTAGGATTTGAAATGTATGAATTCACATTTGAAACAATTATTTGACAAAAAGTTGTTAATTTAGATTGAATAATCAAAGCGTCCTTATGTGAAAAATGTTCTTTAGCATACAATTCAGCCGTTAAGGTCAAATCAGATTTATAAATTTCATCTGAAAAATTAAAGTTAGCATTACCATTGTTAAGTCTCTCATCATTGTTATTTACTGATTCAGAAAAGTTTGACACAGAAGGAAGTTTTTTTGTAGGCTCATCAGACAAGTTTAAGTTACAATCCTTGTCACGGTGTAAATTTAAGTGTTTTGAAAATGAGGATTTGCTTGAGAAATGCTGAAAACAATTTTTTTGACAACATTTAAAAACTCCATAGCTTTTCAATTTAAGAAATTATTTGAAATGTTTCAAGATTTCTTTAATGCTTCCAAACTTTTTACTGCACACGTAGCATATAACCATTTTGAATTAAACTATTGATTATCATTTAATAGCGTGTTTAAGTGAGAAATGAGACCAGATATTTTGGTGAATTTTCGAAGTACGAAGTTTTAATTTTATAAAAAAAAATTTCTATAAGGTTCAAAACGTCTTTTGCAATATATCGGGTTATTAAAGTTAAAAACGCGAAAAATTTTAAAGCATATATCCAAGCACTTCAAAAAGGATGAGCAGTTAAACTTTAGCCCATCACAATATACATACAACTCAGTAAGTTTAATACAACTCTCACCATCTACAACCATTATTGGCTGCAATGTACCGTTGTGGCACTCAAAAAACGCTGCCTTATATTTAAAATTAAGTTGACATTGACAAAATGCCATGTGGTATTAAAAATACCAGTTTTTTGTGTTAAAACAAAGAAATTTCTGTCAACATGAAAATAAGATTTTTCGCTGTTGGAATAAGAGTTGGTCTGTTAGCTTTGGAACGACCATGAATGCTGTTAAAATAACGGTCACATCTTTTCCTTTTTGACCTACAGTAAAAGCTGTTGAATAAACAAAATGCTACAATATATTGACATGAATTATATTGTAATCTTTTACTAATATTATGCACGTAAGTATAGGAACATGTTTTTTTTAAATTTTATTTAAATTATATTGCAATATTTTAGTAATAAGTATATACCTAAGTATGTATAGGAATGTGTTTGTGTAAGATTATAAGTAATTTCTGAAGTGGGTTACTTAAAAATTTATTTTTGATTACACTGGTACAAATTTTAGCCTAAATTTTAAACTTTTCAGGGCTACATATATGTCCGAAACATTTAACATAAAGTTGGTTATGTTTAAATATATATTCCTGTAAAGTTTGTAAAATTTCATCATGTAAAGAATAAAGAAGGCACAAATCGGTTATCTTTACGACAAAGATCAGAAGTATCCGTACTTTATCATTTCTTGGAACTGTATCGCCAATAGTTAGTGGAAAAAGATGTAAAAATTTTTTCGCTACCGATGCTGTCATTCTAATGTTTCCTTTTCTTAAATTCACCACAGTCAACTTTTTAACTTCTAACTCCCCGTACGAAAATACCCTTAAGCACATGTTTAAAAAATCTAAAGTAAAGTACTTCTTTTGTGAAAAATTTAAAATTCCTTTGCTAAGTTCGTAACGACATATCTCTTCAAAAATGTCGTGCATTATATCGGCACAGTAATTAGAAGTGACATGAAAAGTTTTGACCTCATTAAATATGGAGTTTTCTGAAATGCCTGTTTCGTTTGTATTATTCGTTTTTAAGTCGGATTTATATTTGTCTTCATTTCTTAAAAATGATTTGTATTGTTTTGCATCCTTTTGCATATCTCTTTTAATCTACTACATAAACAGCAGGACTTGTTGGAACTGAAAGATTTAGAAAACTCGAGAATGGTTTTAAGCCCCAAAATATCTCCTAATATTAAACCTAAAGTAAAATATACGCGGTAAGTACTTTCACTGCTATTAATTTTTCTGGCTTCCTCTTCTTTGAGTGCATACAACGTCTTGTTACTTCCATAAGCTTTCATCAAACTAGATTTCAAAATACTTGGTACAGATACAAAATTAAGATTTGAAGTTAAATGATCAGGAATAGTCGGAAAAGATAAATATATTCCGCATATGGAACCCTTACAACTACGGCTGCCTAACGGATTATTTATTTCAAAATCGTCTGCATATAAAAAGTATGCTATTATTATTTTTTCAATACCTATCATTGTTTCAATATTTTTCTTCGTCTCTCTTTATCTAACTTTTCCTCTAATGTTTATAAATATGTATTATACTCAATTTGCTTTGTTCCTAATTATTATCAGCTCCACCAACCAAAGCCCAATAAGTAGCGCTAATTGCATTAATCCCAATGACTAGTCCAAATGAGTGTCTGAGTACTGACAAAGAATGTCTTAACACTATTTTAAAACTTGTAGTAACAGTCACACGGGCTTACAGCGCTGTTACATAAATGAGCCTAGTTTTAATTTATCTACGCTTGATTATATGAATCAAATTTTGCAAAATACAACAGTTGATATATTTTGTGTGACTGAGACTTGGTTTAGAGATGATTTTGAGGATGACTTTTATATTGCATGGTTACACATTGACACGGAATGATAGAAAAACAGGTGCAAGAGGTGGAGGTGTTGCCATTTATTCTAAACCATATTTGAGGTAAAATGTTATTTTCAAATCTAGCGACAGCGATCCTGTTGAGTATTTAATTATAGAAGTTAGTGATGGATTAAGGAAATGCCTAGTTGTATGTGTTTCCAACCCCAACAAAATGTATGAGCTAGAAAACCTGTTCCTAAAATTTTCTGAGCTAATATACTCGTACAAATATGAACATATTTTGGTCTGCGGTGACTTTAACATATATTTATTAAACAATGACTCGAAATCTCCTACACGCTTTTCATCTAATTGTAAATCTAGCTTGTTAGATCTGATGTGCACCTCGGACAAACTCTTTATTACAGAGATTTTAAGTCCGTGAATTTTTCTGAGCTAGCAACGAAGCTAATTTACTATATTGGAACCGCGTATGGATGTTTCCCGATATCAACAAAAAACTCAACTACTTCATGTTTCTTATAAATTACCTGTATAACAAATATATACCTGTAAAAGCGGTAAAAATTCAATCTGGAAAACATCCATGGTTCACAAAAGAAGTTATGCTGACTATCAAGACACGTAGTAGGTTGTATAAAATTTGGAAGCAACATCCCACAAATGAAAACTGGAAGTTGTATTATCTAGCCAGAAATCATGCTACGCTCACAATTAGAAATTCCAAAAGACACTATTTTCAAACAAAGCTTGGTACTAATTTACCAACCAAAAACTTCTGGAAAAATCTTAATTCAGTGGGTGTGGGACGTAAGATTGAGTCGAAATCCGCTTTAGACCCTGACTCTGTGAACTACTTTTTTCTACAGTCGACGAGATTTATGAATAATGGAAATTTTCAAGTTAATGAAAATATATTATACACTTTAGAAAAGAATTTCCAATTTATCGCTGTAACAGAGGAGATGTCGTAAAAAGTTGGTTTTCCATAACGTCCAATGCCGGAATAAGTTTTAGGTTTCTGAAAGTAATTGCACAAAACATTGCTCGGCCTCAGCCTTTCATAATGCTTGGAATATAAATAAAGTTATTCCAATTGCTAAAAAGCCATCGGCCGTTTTGCCAATGGGTTTTCGACAGATAAGCATATTACCCGCTCTTTCTAAAATCTGGGAGAAGTTAATTGTGGGCCAGGTCACTGAACACCTTAACAAGAATAACTAACGGAATTCCAGTCTGGTTACAGGGCCAGATATAGTTGTACAACGGATTTACTCAGGGTAATTGAAGATATCCGCCCTTCCTATGACAGGGGATCTGACTGTGTTGACACTTTTAGACTTTTCTAATGCCTTTGACATAGTAGATCATTCCATACTTCTATTTATTTTTACTCGAAAACTATCTTAGAAATCGGTGGCAGAATGTAGTAGTTAAAAGTGGTTGCTCTGAAGCGAAGGGTCTTTCCTCGGGAGTGCCTGTGCAATATATATATTCTCGAAGCGAAAATTTGAACATATGTCAGAGTCTCACTTTTACAAAACAGTTTCATAAATTGAATTGAGTTGAATTGAATTATAACTTTTTTATCTTTGTACTATTAACCGTTAACAAAGTTTGAATAGTTTTCACTTTTCTCCAAAACTTCTATATTATTTATTGTGTCCGTGAGTAGTGATTTCAAATATCTTTCTTATATTAAATCTTAAATTAAATACATTTGCTTCCGATTTTAGCTCTTTTAAAATTGTATGACCAGAGGAAGTTTTTTCTGCTATTTCATTGCTTGAATTAGATATTGTGTAAATGTATGCTCTGTTGGTTTATTTTTAAAAGAATTTGAGAGGATATTTAGAATTTCTGAAATCTGTGTTGGATTTGAAATGTATGAATTCACATTTGAAACAATTATTTGACAAAAAGTTGTTAATTTAGATTGAATAATCAAAGCGTCCTTATGTGAAAAATGTTCTTTAGCATACAATTCAGCCGTTAAGGTCAAATCAGATTTATAAATTTCATCTGAAAAATTAAAGTTAGCATTACCATTGTTAAGTCTCTCATCATTGTTATTTACTGATTCAGAAAAGTTTGACACAGAAGGAAGTTTTTTTGTAGGCTCATCAGACAAGTTTAAGTTACAATCCTTGTCACGGTGTAAATTTAAGTGTTTTGAAAATGAGGATTTGCTTGAGAAATGCTGAAAACAATTTTTTTGACAACATTTAAAAACTCCATAGCTTTTCAATTTAAGAAATTATTTGAAATGTTTCAAGATTTCTTTAATGCTTCCAAACTTTTTACTGCACACGTAGCATATAACCATTTTGAATTAAACTATTGATTATCATTTAATAGCGTGTTTAAGTGAGAAATGAGACCAGATATTTTGGTGAATTTTCGAAGTACGAAGTTTTAATTTTATAAAAAAAAATTTCTATAAGGTTCAAAACGTCTTTTGCAATATATCGGGTTATTAAAGTTAAAAACGCAAAAAATTTTAAAGCATATATCCAAGCACTTCAAAAAGGATGAGCAGTTAAACTTCAGCCCATCACAATATACATACAACTCAGTAAGTTTAATACAACTCTCACCATCTACAACCATTATTGGCTGCAATGTACCGTTGTGGCACTCAAAAAACGCTGCCTTATATTTAAAATTAAGTTGACATTGACAAAATGCCATGTGGTATTAAAAATACCAGTTTTTTGTGTTAAAACAAAGAAATTTCTGTCAACATGAAAATAAGATTTTTCGCTGTTGGAATAAGAGTTGGTCTGTTAGCTTTGGAACGACCATGAATGCTGTTAAAATAACGGTCACATCTTTTCCTTTTTGACCTACAGTAAAAGCTGTTGAATAAACAAAATGCTACAATATATTGACATGAATTATATTGTAATCTTTTACTAATATTATGCACGTAAGTAAGTATAGGAACATGTTTTTTTTTAAATTTTATTTAAATTATATTGCAATATTTTAGTAATAAGTATATACCTAAGTATGTATAGGAATGTGTTTGTGTAAGATTATAAGTAATTTCTGAAGTGGGTTACTTAAAAATTTATTTTTGATTACACTGGTACAAATTTTAGCCTAAATTTTAAACTTTTCAGGGCTACATATATGTCCGAAACATTTAACATAAAGTTTGTTATGTTTAAATATATATTCCTGTAAAGTTTGTAAAATTTCATCATGTAAAGAATAAAGAAGGCACAAATCGGTTATCTTTACGACGAAGATCAGAAGTATCCGTACTTTATCATTTCTTGGAGCTGTATCGCCAATAGTTAGTGGAAAAAGATGTAAAAATTTTTTCGCTACCGATGCTGTCATTCTAATGTTTCCTTTTCTTAAATTCACCACAGTCAACTTTTTAACTTCTAACTCCCCGTACGAAAATACCCTTAAGCACAAGTTTAAAAAATCTAAAGTAAAGTACTTCTTGTGTGAAAAATTTAAAATTCCTTTGCTAAGTTCGTAACGACATATCTCTTCAAAAATGTCGTGCATTATATCGGCACAGTAATTAGAAGTGACATGAAAAGTTTTGACCTCATTAAATATGGAGTTTTCTGAAATGCCTGTTTCGTTTGTATTATTCGTTTTTAAGTCGGATTTATATTTGTCTTCATTTCTTAAAAATGATTTGTATTGTTTTGCATCCTTTTGCATATCTCTTTTAATCTACTACATAAACAGCAGGACTTGTTGGAACTGAAAGATTTAGAAAACTCGAGAATGGTTTTAAGCCCCAAAATATATCCTAATATTAAACCTAAAGTAAAATATACGCGGTAAGTACTTTCACTGCTATTAATTTTTCTGGCTTCCTCTTCTTTGAGTGCATACAACGTCTTGTTACTTCCATAAGCTTTCATCAAACTAGATTTCAAAATACTTGGTACAGATACAAAATTAAGATTTGAAGTTAAGTGATCAGGAATAGTCGGAAAAGATAAATATATTCCGCATATGGAACCCTTACAACTACGGCTGCCTAACGGATTATTTATTTCAAAATCGTCTGCATATAAAAAGTATGCTATTATTATTTTTTCAATACCTATCATTGTTTCAATATTTTTCTTCGCCTCTCTTTATCTAACTTTTCCTCTAATGTTTATAAATATGTATTATACTCAATTTGCTTTGTTCCTAATTATTATCAGCTCCACCAACCAAAGCCCAATAAGTAGCGCTAATTGCATTAATCCCAATGACTAGTCCAAATGAGTGTCTGAGTACTGACAAAGAATGTCTTAACACTATTTTAAAACTTGTAGTAACAGTCACACGGGCTTACAGCGCTGTTACATAAATGAGCCTAGTTTTAATTTATCTAAGCTTGATTATATGAATCAAATTTTGCAAAATACAACAGTTGATATATTTTGTGTGACTGAGACTTGGTTTAGAGATGATTTTGAGGATGACTTTTATATTGCATGGTTACACATTGACACGGAATGATAGAAAAACAGGTGCAAGAGGTGGAGGTGTTGCCATTTATTCTAAACCATATTTGAGGTAAAATGTTATTTTCAAATCTAGCGACAGCGATCCTGTTGAGTATTTAATTATAGAAGTTAGTGATGGATTAAGGAAATGCCTAGTTGTATGTGTTTCCAACCCCAACAAAATGTATGAGCTAGAAAACCTGTTCCTAAAATTTTCTGAGCTAATATACTCGTACAAATATGAACATATTTTGGTCTGCGGTGACTTTAACATATATTTATTAAACAATGACTCGAAATCTCCTACACGCTTTTCATCTAATTGTAAATCTAGCTTGTTAGATCTGATGTGCACCTCGGACAAACTCTTTATTACAGAGATTTTAAGTCCGTGAATTTTTCTGAGCTAGCAACGAAGCTAATTTACTATATTGGAACCGCGTATGGATGTTTCCCGATATCAACAAAAAACTCAACTACTTCATGTTTCTTATAAATTACCTGTATAACAAATATATACCTGTAAAAGCGGTAAAAATTCAATCTGGAAAACATCCATGGTTCACAAAAGAAGTTATGCTGACTATCAAGACACGTAGTAGGTTGTATAAAATTTGGAAGCAACATCCCACAAATGAAAACTGGAAGTTGTATTATCTAGCCAGAAATCATGCTACGCTCACAATTAGAAATTCCAAAAGACACTATTTTCAAACAAAGCTTGGTACTAATTTACCAACCAAAAACTTCTGGAAAAATCTTAATTCAGTGGGTGTGGGACGTAAGATTGAGTCGAAATCCGCTTTAGACCCTGACTCTGTGAACTACTTTTTTCTACAGTCGACGAGATTTATGAATAATGGAAATTTTCAAGTTAATGAAAATATATTATACACTTTAGAAAAGAATTTCCAATTTATCGCTGTAACAGAGGATATGTCGTAAAAAGTTGGTTTTCCATAACGTCCAATGCCGGAATAAGTCTTAGGTTTCTGAAAGTAATTGCACAAAACATTGCTCGGCCTCAGCCTTTCATAATGCTTGGAATATAAAGAACGTTATTCCAATTGCTAAAAAGCCATCGGCCGTTTTGCCAATGGGTTTTCGACAGATAAGCATATTACCCGCTCTTTCTAAAATCTGGGAGAAGTTAATTGTGGGCCAGGTCACTGAACACCTTAACAAGAATAACTAACGGAATTCCAGTCTGGTTACAGGGCCAGATATAGTTGTACAACGGATTTACTCAGGGTAATTGAAGATATCCGCTCTGCCTATGACAGGGGATCTGACTGTGTTGACACTTTTAGACTTTTCTAATGCCTTTGACATAGTAGATCATTCCATACTTCTATTTATTTTTACTCGAAAACTATCTTAGAAATCGGTGGCAGAATGTAGTAGTTAAAAGTGGTTGCTCTGAAGCGAAGGGTCTTTCCTCGGGAGTGCCTGTGCAATATATATATTCTCGAAGCGAAAATTTGAACATATGTCAGAGTCTCACTTTTACAAAACAGTTTCATAAATTGAATTGAGTTGAATTGAATTATAACTTTTTTATCTTTGTACAATTAACCGTTAACAAAGTTTGAATAGTTTTCACTTTTCTCCAAAACTTCTATATTATTTATTGTGTCCGTGAGTAGTGATTTCAAATATCTTTCTTATATTAAATCTTAAATTAAATACATTTGCTTCCGATTTTAGCTCTTTTAAAATTGTATGACCAGAGGAAGTTTTTTCTGCTATTTCATTGCTTGAATTAGATATTGTGTAAATGTATGCTCTGTTGGTTTATTTTTAAAAGAATTTGAGAGGATATTTAGAATTTCTGAAATCTGTGTTGGATTTGAATTGCATGAATTCACATTTGAAACAATTATTTGACAAAAAGTTGTTAATTTAGATTGAATAATCAAAGCGTCCTTATGTGAAAAATTTTCTTTAGCATACAATTCAGCCGTTAAGGTCAAATCAGATTTGTAAATTTCATCTGAAAAATTAAAGTTAGCATTACCATTGTTAAGTCTTTCATCATTATTATTTACTGATTCAGAAAAGTTTGACACAGAAGGAAGTTTTTTTGTAGGCTCATTAGACAAGTTTAAGTTACAATCCTTGTCACGGTCTAAATTTAAGTGTTTTGAAAATGAGGATTTGCTTGAGAAATGCTGAAAACAATTTTTTTGACAACATTTAAAAACTCCATAGCTTTTCAATTTAAGAAATTATTTGAAATGTTTCAAGATATCTTTAATGCTTCCAAACTTTTTACTGCACACGTAGCATATAACCATTTTGAATTAAACTATTGATTATCATTTAATAGCGTGTTTAATTGAGAAATGGGACCAGACATTTTGGTGAATTTTCGAAGTACGAAGTTTTAATTTTATAAAAAAAAATTTCTATAAGGTTCAAAACGCCTTTTGCAATATATCGGGTAATTAAAATTAAAAACGCGAAAAATTTTAAAGCACATATCCAAGCACTTCAAAAAGGATGAGCATTTAAACTTTAGCCCATCACAATATACATACAACTCAGTAAGTTTAATACAACTCTCACCAACTACAACAATTATTGGCTGCAATGTACCGTTGTGGCACTCAAAACGCTGCCTTATATTTAAAATTAAGTTGACATTGACAAAATGCGCAAAACAAAGCAGTCCATAGCTTCAGTAGTGGTGACTTTCTTCGGCTTTCCATTAAATTTTTTACTTGGCTGTGGGGGTTCTAACAGCATTAAACCATCTAGTTGTAATTGAAAAATATAGAGCTTTAATATTCCAGGATAACATGTCAAGAATAATACTCACGTTAGTCTATTGATTTGTAGTCCAGCTTTTCCAAGAGCTCTTTTGATGCTTTGTCCTTAAAAGTTTTAAGAACGTGTGGCAAAGCTTTCTCCCCGTAGTAAAAAAATAAAAATTTGTTTCTGGAAACATGATATGAAAATCGTATTCAATCTGAAATCATATGAGACATTAAGGTGTTACATAAGGTGTAAGAACTTGTTTTAAGTCATAACTGTATAAAATTCACAATGGTTTGGCAATGGTTTGGCAAACTCTCCGAGTGTATTTCTGCCATGACAGGCTTCTCAGCAAAAATTCGTCTCCTTTGTAGATGCCGTTCGGAGTCGGCAAAAAACTGTAGGTCCCACCAATTTGTAGGGAAAATTCAAATCGGCACACCACAAATTGGAAGAGAAGCTTGGCGCAAAAATCTCTTAGGAGGTTTATGATGATATACCTGTTGTATATCGCGCCATAGAGATAGAGAGATAGTATAAAATTCACTACTTATCGGGGGATTTCGGCCACTACTCACTCCGGAAGAAATAAACGGACGCGATAAAATTTTGGTACAAAATATAAACTCAACTTTATTAAATTTAATTTTCACAAGCAGCGAATTAGTTTACATGCGGTAAGTACGGTGGTAAGCGAAAAACTAAACTTAAAACGGTCCAGCACAATCCACTGGACAGTTCACTTCTTTTAGAGAGAGCATATATATATATGTATAAGTTGTAGGTAAACAGTAAACAGTAATTATTTTTTCCTTATTTACAGGGTACTTCAAAACAGGTAAGTATACACGGTCATTCAAAGGGTAAGCAAGGTAAGTATTTTAAGGTAAGTAATTCATATGCATATAAAGGTAATTATGATCATAGGTAAGTATAGATAGTACTTAAGTATTAAAAGGGTAAGTATAAAAAGGTATTAAAAGGTAAGTATTAAAACTTCATATTAATTCATTTCCCAGTATATTCGTTTCTCTTTTACGATTTTTTGGTCTAAAACGAATCTAATCATCGAACTCGATGAGATTATGACTCATGTCTTCAACATGCCGGCGGGCCTGCGGGGATGAGATCTCTACCAGATCTTGCAGCCTTTGTATGCTGAGTACCGCCTGCTCAAATAAATCCCGGATGCGATTTTGTAACGTATTGTTGGTAGGAACACTTCTGCGTATGACTCGGTGTTGCGTCGATCGATTACTCAAACGGGATTGGACATTAGTAACAAGTTGCGGCTGGCGAGCACTGCGCTGGCCAGACGACCTCGAAGTGTGGTTATCCGCCGGTCGTGGGGATGTAAATGACGAGCGATGAAGTAAAGTGTGGTGTGCCAGCCCACACCGCCTACAGGCATCTGGTGAATCGCAATCACCAGTGTTGTGAGACGTGGCAAGGCAATTAATGCAGTAGCGATGAGCCCGCGCTGACTCGTACCTTTCGTCCGGTGTCATCGCCAAAAATGCTCTGCAGTATCGTAGCGAATGCCTCTGACAGCACAAACGACACGTGCTGTAAGCTCGGTTTCCGTGATTGCTGGAATGAAAGAGAGAGAAGAAAGAGAAAGAAACGAAACGAAAAACGTTATTAGCTATGAGTTGTGATGGATATGCAAGATGGAGTCAGGAGCAGAGATTGGACTGTAAGTGGGGGTGGCCTATTGAGGTGGTAGCAAGCAGAGTTTTGTTATGTTACGTGTAATGGTCCCGGCTTGAGTGCGGATGTCCACCACGCGAACATTGTCGTCCGGAGATGGATGCAGGGCTACGATGCGTCCAAGTCGCCATTCATTTGGAGGCAGTAGATCGTCTTTGATGACGACTAGATCTCCTTCACGTAGATTGGATTCTGGGGTTTTCCATTTGCATCGTTTATGGAGTCCCTTCAGGTATTCAGTTTTCCATCGTTTACTGAATTGTTGATGGAGTACCCTTAAGCGTTGCCATTTATTTGCTAGTGAGAGATTATCGGCGTTTGTTTCAGGAATTGACAGTAGAGGGGCGCCGCGTAGAAAATGACCTGGTGTTAGGGCTTGCAGATCATCGGGGTCTTGAGACAGTGGGGAGAGTGGTCTGGAATTAAGGACTGCCTCAATGCGAATGAGGAGGGTGTTGAACTCCTCAAAGGTGAATTTTTGCGTTCCGGCAACTTTGGTGAAGTGAATTTTGAAACTCTTCACTGCTGCTTCCCAGAGACCTCCCATATGAGGGGCTTATGGAGGGATGAACTGCCATGAGAGACCGTGGACTGCATATTTGTTTCCGATGTCTTCTGCGGTTTCCTTGAGAAATAGGGAGAATTCTCTTTGTAGGCTTCGTTGGGCTCCTACGAACGTTTTGCCGTTGTCGGACATAATTTTAGAGGGTATGCCTCGGCGGCCAGCGAAACGAGCAAATGCTGCTTTAAAAGATTCTGTGGTGAGATCTGAGCAGACTTCTAAGTGTACGGCTTTGGTGGAAAAGCAAACGAAGACGCACACATATGCTTTGGCATAGGATGCTCGTCGGAGCGTGGATGTCTTTACGAGGAAAGGCCCTGCAAAATCTACTCCGGTGGTGTGAAATGGTAGTGAGTACGTTACACGTTCGGGGGGTAGAGCTGGCATCATTTGCGATCTCATTTGTTGCTTGTATATAGTGCATTTCTTGCACTTAAATATGCATTTTTTCACCTTTTGTTTCAGCCGGGGAATATAATACTCTTGTTGTACCATGCGGATCATTAATTGTTTCTCGGCATGAAGCAATGTCGAATGGAGGAAGTCCAAATAGAGAGTGCAATATCGTGAATTGTCGGGTATGATGATAGGGTAACGCTCGTTGTAACTCAGGCCTGCGTAGCCGAGGCGTCCATTTACTCGTAATATCCCCGTTTCGTCCAAGAAAGGGTTGAGTGGGAGTAACGGACTTCTTTTATCGAGTGGTTTCGACGCTTGGAGGGACGCGATGTCTTCTCCATAATATTTTTGTTGAGCCTTTCCAATTAGTTGTAGCTTTGCTTGATGTATCTCTTCGTGTGTAAGGGTAAGCGTGGAGGGAATTGGGAGTTTTCTTGAGTTCGAGGTGAACCGGCGAACATAAGAGAGAACTCTAAGTGCTTTCGACAATGAAGAGAAACGATCCAAGACATCTTCGCTCTCGAGAATGTGAAGGGCTTCGATACGCCTTTGTTCTGGAGGTGAGTTGGTGTGAGGGGTGGTTTTGGGCCAATAGTTGGGAGAGTTTGAGAGCCACTTTGGGCCATTCCACCAAAGAGGGCAGTCAACTAAGTCTTGTGGCCGACATCCGCGAGTGCCCATATCAGCTGGATTTTCGCCACTGGGTACATGTCGCCACGTTGCGTTGCTGACATTGTCGAGTATCTGGGATATGCGGTTTGCTACATATGTTTTCCATGTATGTGGTGGCTTTTCGAGCAAAGCCAGCACTATGGAGGAGTCTGTCCACAGAGTCAAGTTGCTCTCTGTGAGTTTAAGCGAAGTTCGAATGTGCTTTATTAATTTTGAGAGGAGTAATGCTCCGCAGAGCTCTAATCGGGGAAGGCTTACTGTTTGTAGGGGTGCGACTTTGCTCTTTGCTACTAGTAAGTGCGAGGAAACAGAGTTATCGCTGTGCTGAACTCTTAAATAGACACATGCACAATATACCTTTTCAGAGGCGTCGGAGAAACCATGTATCTGAGTGGGCTCGTTGGGGGTGAATTGAACCCAACGTGGGATTTTTATGTCTCCTATTGTTGAGAGATTTTCCGTAAAGGATTTCCATTTGAGAAGTGAACAGGGTTTGGCGTGCTCATCGCAATCCGTTCCTTCCATCCAGAGCTGTTGCAGGAGAGTTTTTGCTACTATCATTATAGGCGATAGCCATCCTGCCGGGTCGAAAAGTTTCGCGACGGACGAGAGAATATGTCGCTTGGTTGCCGAGTTTGCGTCCGGTATGGGGGCATAAGAATAGGAGAAGGAGTCTTCGATTGCGTTCCAGCGTACTCCAAGAGTTTTTGTGGAGCTTGAGTCGTGGAATTTTAGAAAGTCAGCATCGAGAAGATCAGACTTGGGGATTGATTCCAATATTTCTGAGTGGTTCGCTGTCATTTTTTTGAGTGGGAAGCCTGCTGACTTTAGTGCTTCGATCAGCTGAGTCATGGTTTCGCGAATGGACTGTAGGTTATGTCCGCCTGAGAGAATGTCATCCACGTAGGTTTCTCGCAGGAGAACGTTGGTAGCGAGGGGGAGTTCAGCTTTGCAGTCTTCTGCGAGCTGCTGCAGGGTGCGAATTGCCAAGTAGGGTGCACAGTTAACACCGAAGGTTACTGTTTTTAATTTAAAATCTTCTACTTGGCCTTGAGGGGATTGACGAAAGAGTATTCGTTGGAAGTCTTGATCTTCCTTGTGGACGTATATTTGCCGATACATTTTTTCAATGTCGCCGTTAAATACATATTTGTAGAGTCGCCAGTTGAGTATAACGACCATTAAATCATTTTGTAAAACGGGACCTGTATGAAGCACGTCGTTGAGTGAGATCGTTTTGATGCGTTGAAAACTACTCGGACTTTAGTAGTTTTACTATCCGGTTTGAGAACGGCGTGATGTGGTAAGTAAAACGAGAAATACTTTCCATCACGTATAATTTCCTGAGGGGTTGTGGGCTCCATATGGTCTAGGGTTAAGTATTCCGCTAAGACGTTAGAGTAGGTCGTTCGGAGCTCTGGTTTTTTCTCAATGCTTCGTTCTATGCTGAGATATTGTTGCTGAGCAGAGGGTCTAGAGTGCCCTAAAGCTATTGAGTTGGGAAAAGAGTCTTTAAATGGGAGTTTTACTACGAAGCGGCCATCATTCCTTCGGAATGTGGTACCTTTGTAGAGCTCTTCGCATATTAGATCATCGTCTTTGAGAGAGGAAGCCGATGGCACTTCTTCTTGTTCCCAAAACCTTTTGAGTAGGTCTTCAAGGGAATCCTTTTGAATTTCAACTACTTGATTTGAGAATGTTGAGATCTGTTCCTTAAGTGGCCCGCTTAATATCCACCCGAAGATTGTGTTCTGGGCTACTAAACTTCCTGCTACATTGGTTTTTAGGCCCGGAATCAGGATTTGAGGGAGTATGTCGCTACCTATTACCATATCTATCTTGGCAGGTGCGAAGCAGTTGGGGTCTGCTAGACAGAGTGTTGAGTACTCTTTGAGGTCTATATAAGCTACCTTAAACGTTGGCAAGAATTGCGTCAGTTGAGGGAGTATGATCGCATTAGTTGCGATTTTAATGTTGAGATCTGGAGAACATATGGTGATTGAGCACACCTTATCTGCCTTCTGGACTGTTCGTCCGCCCATTCCCAATATTTCGTAATTGGTATTTTGAACGGGTAGACCAAGTAGCTTTTGTATTCTAGAGGTTACAAAAGTTTTTTGGGATCCTTGGTCTAGAAGAGCACGAATATTAAAGGTTTCTCCTTTGTGTAACACGGGAATGTTTGCTGTTGGGAGCAAGGTTCGCTCTCTGCTACTAGAGAAGTGTGAGAGTACATTCTCCGTGCTATCTTGAGCTGTTTTCTCCGAGTTCATCAATGCAGCCTGTTGTGAGGTACAGGGCTTTTCTTCATCGATGGTCACGTGAGATGAGGCGAAATTTTTTTTGGGTTTCGAATTATTTTGCGTTTGGTTGTTGGCTGAGTAATGTAGGAGGGAGTGGTGTCGCTTTTGGCAGTAAACGCAAGTAAAGCTGCTGCCGCATTGTCTTTCTGAGTGGGAGTATGCCAAACAGTTCTGGCAATATTTATTTTCCCTTACAAATTTATTTCTATCTTGTACTGAGAGCTCTTTAAATTTGACGCAATTCATCAGCGAGTGATTGCTGTTGCATAATTTGCACGAGGCCTGCCTTTTTGGGTCAGTGTGCAATGAGTGTGTCTTGTTCCTTGAATGGAATGAGCTATTAATAGGAGTAGAAGAACGTGGGGTGAAATTTGGTTGATTAGGCTTGGGTTTGTTCGGCCTATATGTGGTAAGGCGTTCAACTACCTCATACCGAGTAGGCAGGAACTGGTCCAATTCGGACCACAGAGGAAGTTCCTTGCGGGAGTTGAGTGATTGCTCCCATAACGCTAGAGTTTCGTCTGGGAGTTTGGAGGAGCAGAGGTATACTAGCATCGGGTCCCAATTATCCGTGGCAACACCGTTAGCTTTAAGGGTTGAGAGGCAATTATTTATCGTGGTTTGCACATATTGTATGCGTTCACCATTTTCACTAGTTACGGGTTGAATGTTGAAAAGGGACTTTAGTTGGTTATCGACGAGAATTCTTCGATTTTCATATCGACACTTTAGTGCATTCCACGCGAGCTCAAAACTTTGGTCATTAAGTGGGTAATTTTTAATAAGAAGGGCTGCCTTTCCTCGGGTTTTTTGCCTCAAATGGTAAAGTTTTTGGGCAGGGGAGAGTTTGGGATGACTGATGTACACTGCTGTGAACATGTCTCTAAATGATGGCCAGTCTTCATATCCTCCATAGAAGACCTCTGTGTCACAAGCAGGTACCTTGAGATAGTTATTTGATTCGGGATGGATTGCGGTTACCCTCATACTGGAAGAGTGACTGTTGGCGGCTTCCGAGCTTAGCTGGAGGTTGCTGAGGAGCTCGTTGATTCGAAGTTTGGTGTTGAGCCCGTTGTCACTGGCATCTTCATAGGTTGTGCTGCATGCTGCTTTCGTTCTTTCGTCGGCGTTCATTTGCACTGCTTCATTTGCTGCATCTATAAGAGATATGTGCTTTGACAGTTGTTCCATATACGTTTTGAGTCCGGCTTCAGTGTGGTCCGTGTCGGGTATACCCCACCATTTCTCACAGAATTTGTCGAACCTTGAGATTTCGTACATAAATTTTTTTTGCATATATGTACCCTCTTCTTCCTCGGCTTGGGATTTCGACCTTGTCCCTAGTAAGTGCGAGGTCCTAGGGTGGCATTCTTATAGAGTGGCCACTCGGAAACCAAATCCACAATATCTAAGTTGGTTATGGAGTTTCTCCTTGCGGTGTAGGTTGGCGCCACTTTTCCCCCAATTTATCTCCTGGAGAGTCATTGTATTTCAGCCAAGTTTTCAGCATTTGCAAAATATTGTCGTCTACTTCATCGCAGGAGCTCTCACTATCTTCACTAAGCGACTCGGTACCAGCTGTTAGAACTCGTAAGGGATAATCTGCGCTTTTTACGGACGTTGAAATAGCGGTCGTAAAATTTTAAAGACCGGTTTTTGCAACGACGATATGTAGCCTGTTGAATATTATGACAACGTTAATAACTTTGCAGTGTTGTAGTAAGGAGGGTGCATGAAGTGACAACATGCCCCTTTTTTTAAAATGACCCAACAATGCTATAATTTTATTGATAAGCATAGACTCACCACATTTTCCCCACGAAACTGCGAGCCAAGGTCTCTATGGGCCGGTTTCACCAACGCGACTAAGACTAAAACTAAGTCGTGACTTAAGTTAGCACAGATTCGAGACTAACTTAATTTTGGGTTTCACCAACTGAGCGATTTAAATAATTTTGAACACAACAACCCGATCAGCTGTTTTATGCATAGTAGTATTTTTTCTTACCAGACAACTCTGAGCATCCCAATACCCCAGTGCGAAAAGGGCATGTATGGCCATACAAGAAGGAATGTATTGATCTTACACCCATTTCTCTTTAGTTGGAAGGTACTAAAATTAGCGCTCAATTGAAAACGATAGTTTCGTAATGGTTGCATGCTAGAAAACAAGCGTTCACATGCATCTACGCTTACCCTGTCAAGCATGGTGAAGTTTCCGACTGGGGCGTTGCACAAAACAAATTAGCAACATTACTGACATTTAGGTTTTGAACCACAGCAACACTGCTTAGTCGAGAATAAGTCAGCTGGCAAGTTGACTAAGTTCTGACTTAGCTAAGTTAGGTGGTGAAACTGAAAAAGTTAAAATCGCTACTTAACTAAGTTAAGTCGAGTTGGTGAAACCGGGCCTATGTCTTGATTCATAAGCTTTTGACCGCTGGCAACGCAGTTGTCTATAATACAGTTTACTATGTCTTGCTGATGCTTTGGCGCTAATTTTTATTGCTGTCAAAGTATTCCAATGCGTCTTGATCATCTGGTGTTGTTGCCAAAATAGATCGCAAATCCTTATAAAGGCCTAAAGAAATAAACATGTAGATGCACAACAAAAAATGTAGGTACTTGTAAAACTGAAAATAATACCTGTAAATTTAGTGAACAATTTTGAAGAATTGGTGATTCCAAGTTACCATCCAACGAATTCTATACAAATTGGCAAAGCTTTAATATAAATTTGTTTATTTTTTTGGTGGCTTCCATATGTATTATCTATGTAAAAAAAAACATTTTTTGATATCAATAACGCGACGGCCGCTGAAGCGGGTATGAAAGCATGTACGGATTCACTAATTTTTTTCGTGATATAATAATTTATTCACAGAACTAATGAAACCCTTATTAAGTTTGAACCTCAATATAAATGTATTTAAGTTAATTATAATATGTGAAACTTTGAAAATATTGATTATTTTAAAAATTGTAGCTATTTGAAAAGAAAAATTTAATTCTTTGTCAATAATTTCGTAATAAACTGGCCATAAAAAACAAGTTTTGAATCAATCGAAATAGCGCAACCAAAACTTGTGTAAACATTTTCTTACATGTTGGTTTGAAAATGAATTCAATTAATCGAACGAATTGTCGAAAGTTTGACCCATAAAGTGACTATTCGTCTTAAACGTTGTGAGGACCCAAACACACCGGTTTTGGAACCCACACATTACACACAACACAGCATAACTGAATTACTTATTATTCACACGATATGAATTTTTATTAAAAATATATATTTTGAAATCATGAGTTTCTAATTTTTGGAACATCCTATTGTACATAGTTACATGCCTATTTATATATACTTCAATATTTATTATATTATACCAAAATTAATTCCGTGGTATAAATTGGTACAAATACACATATTTTTCTGGATGCTCTAATATACATTTTTCCCGAACCCCCTAATACACATTTTAATAACTAGGCAAAATATGAGCAGCTAACCAAGCGGCAATTCTAGTTTGCACAAACAAAGTAACCGGCATTCCAGCAAGCAAAAGGGTCAGCCAACTAAAACAGCGGTGCTTTGTTTACATTCACGCGCACGCCTACATATTTGGGCAACCCAATGCAAGCGGACATAGCATAAAGAAGAGACGGGAAAAAGCATTGTTAGCACACGATGGGAATGCAGCAAATTTAGCAGCATCACACATAGTGAGGAATATATGGCCAGCTGATCTGAGCAGCGCTAGCACCAATATACGCGAACATATGATAACGGGCGAAAGGGGGCATTCCAGGTGGAAAGGGCGCACACTTAAAACTATTAATATAAAGTAAATTATATTGTATATATATATCGAGCTACAGTAAATAATGTAATAACCTAAGATTAAGATTTGTTATTGTAAAATAACTGTCCGCCTGCGCGCGGACAAGTATAAAAGGCCGGCAATTTCGCTAAGTCAGGGAGAAGCTAGATAGGCATAGTAGCCTGCTGACGCATTGCTCAGCTGTGAAAGAAGTTCCTGGGATTTCCTAACTCACGAACTTTATATTTTATATACAGTAGGGGTTTTCCTAACTCTACTGTTTGGAAGGCTAGTTTCCTACCTCCGCAACCTTTAGAAGATTTATACACAGTGGGGGTTTTTCTAACTCCGCTGTCGGGAAGGTTAGTGGTGGTTTGCTACCTCCGCGACCTTTAGTAGAGCAGGGTATTATCAAGGCATATGCGGTGGGTTTCCCTAAACGCGCCGTGTTAGAAGTAGTTTTGAATAAAGTAGCATTGAATTACCTAATAAAACATATATCTATATAAAATTTACTAAACAGAGGGGTTTCTCTTTAAAAGGAGACGTTAGGGATTTGTTCTCTGTCCCACAGGAATCCCGGACGGGCTGAGCTTAACCCCGGCATAAAGGAAAAGTCCGTCACAAATGACGCCCGAGCAGGGACTATACAATAGGGTCACATGTTAGATAGCTAAAAAACTAGGATAATCACAAAGGATACAGCGGAGAATACACAGAGAAAACCAAGAATTACGTAAAGAAACAGTTTTGCAGAAATCGGCAAGAAACACATAAAGACATAATGGCGATAGTTACGTGGGTATACGACCTCAACCGCTAAAAGCTGGTAAAATATGCTGCAGAATTTGAACTATAGGCTAGTGAAACAGTAGAGGAGCTACGAAAGCGCTTGGCGAGCTTGATCCAGTCACAAGGTAGCGAGTCAAGCCTCGAGGCTCGTTTCAGCGAATTAGAGACTTAGCATCAAAGGCCAATAACTCCAAGGCTTGGCGACCAACTAGTGTTACCAGGCAACAGCGACGTTCCAGCCGCGAATCAAGCAAGTAAGAATCCTGTCGGCACACACGGGCTCGAGGAAGCCGCACAGCAGCAACCATACGTGATGTACCAGCCCGTATCCCACACGAACATAATGGATCGAGTACGTAAGTGGGGTCTTAAATACGACGGCAGCAAGGACCCGCTAGGTTTTATTGAACGGGTGGAGGAGCTGCCGACAGCTACGAATTTGGTCGCAACTCCATCCCACGAGCATTACCGGAGCTTTTGAAAGATAAGGCGTTGGTATGGTACCGCAACAACAATCGGCACTGGCAAGAATGGGAAGCCTTTAAGAAAGACTTCATAAAGTTTTTCCTAAGTTCCAGGTACTTTGAGCATTTGGATGACGAAACCCGGCAGCGAGTCCAGCGACCAGGTGAGGCGTTTAAAGATTACGTGCTATCATTACAGGGGTTAATGCGACACGCCGATTACACCGGCGACTAGAAGCTGGACAGGATATATAGGAACTCGCGGCGAGAGTACGAGCTGTACGTAAAAAGAAGTGAGTTCAATAGCTTGGAGGGATTGGCCAGCCTGGTTGAGGATTATGAACACTAAAACCAACAGCATGACCAAACACGAAGACCAGAGGAGAGGTACCAGTACATGCAAGCGGGCGAGAGAGAGAAGGAACACCCGAGACAGGAGGCCGCAGGAGCACAGAGTAATGCGACCAGACAGCAGCAAGGGACTATAGACCCACGAAGCGCGTGCAGACGATGCGGGGAGAGCGGACGACTTTTGTTGGCACTGTGGCCAACCGGGGGTGCTGGCGCGTGACTGCTGTCGAAGACAGCCGGGAAATGGCCAGAGACCCCATTAATAGCGAGGGGTGGTGTCTCCAACAACAAATCCTCGTGCACGACAAAAACACTTAAGCAGACCCAAGGGCGAATCTTGGCTGCAATCAAACTGGAGCGACAAGAAATGATGGCATCGATCGATACGGGAGCGACGAGGAGCTTTGTTAACGAGAGGGTAGCCGCGAAGTCGGACACGAGCAGATCCAAGCAGGTAGAGACAAGAGTGATAATGGGTGATGGCAGAGCACATAGGTAGTTCAAGCGGTACAGGCGGAGATCAAGTTGCGCAAACAAAGGCATGGTAGTAAGTTGCTAGTTTTACCGGGGCTAGTCGAAGCGTCGTGATCGGAACAGACTATCTGAAAAAGCTAAGCTGCAGTTGAGGTGTGGCAATGAGACGTTAGTATTGCAAGTGGATGATCGGAAGCAGTCAGCGGCAGCATGTACGACGATGGTAGACCAAGTAGAGAGCAAAGGTGCCAAGGAGACCGCCAGGCGTGAACACGAGGTCCCACTAGCGGAGAACAGTACATACGATGCGGTGAGTAACTTTCTCAAACATGAGTTACAGATTTTTGAAGAGCGTGTCGAACATAACCACCCACAAGATAGTATTGCGAGATGACCGGCCAATAAAACAAAGGTATTTCCCAAAGAACCCAAAGATGCAAGAGATAATAAACAAAGAGATAGGCGAGCTAATAGAGAAAGGTTGTATCGAGCCATTTCATAGCCCACACAGCGCGCCTATAGTTATGGCCCGGAAGAAGAACGGCAAATGGAGACTCTGCGTCGACTATCGGCAACTCAACGCGCGTTCGGTACCAGATGCCTACCCATAACCCCGAATACAACATATTTTGGATAGACTACGAAGCGCGCGTTTTATAAGCAGCCTGGATCTTAAAAATGGTTATTGGCAAATTCCGATGGAAGAAAGTAGTAAGCAATTTACAGCATTTACGGTACCCGGACGAGGATTGTACACTCTGCCCCTGCCCCATTTCAGAGAGCACTCGATCGAGTCATCGGCCCAGAGCTGGAACCACACGCGTTCGCCTACCTAGACGACATCATAATTACTAGCACGATATTGGAAGAGCATATCACCCACCTGAACGAAATTTTTGAAAGATTACGACGAGCCAACTTGAAGATCAATCCGGAGAAATGTGAGTTTTTTAAGAAAAGTTTAAAATATCTAGGTCACGTGGTCAGTGAAGAGGGAATCCATACGGACCCTGACAAAATCGCCGCCATCAAGGAACTGACGCTACCACAAAACATACGAGAGTTAAGGCGATTTCTAAGAGTAGTTTCGTGGTACCGAAGGTTCGTACCTGATTTGTCACGAGTTGCACACACGCTAACGTCAATGTTGAAGAAAGGAAGGAAGTGGAAATGGTGCGAGGAACAGCAGGTGGCATTCGAAGCGTTCAAGAACGCGCTCATACAAGCACCAGCATTGGCGTGCCCAGATTTTTCGAACAGGTTCCGGTTACAGACTAATGCGAGCGATTCCGGCCTTGGTGCAGTTCTTACCCAGGGGTTGGACGACGAGGAACGAGTAATAGCATATGCGAGCCGTCCGCTGAATAAGGCCGAAACAAACTACTCGGCAACGGAGAAGGAGTGTCTAGCCATTGTTTGGGCTACCAGGAAGATGAGGCCGTATTTGGAGGGATAAAATTTTACGGTAATCACTGATCACTTGACTTTGAAATGGTTGAACGCGCTCGAGAGTCCATCGGGCCGGATCGCTAGATGGGCGCTTGAATTGCAGCAGTACTTGTTCGACGTACAATGCCGGAAAGGCAAAATGAATGTGGTCGCCGACGCACTCTCGAGGTAGCGGCGGGAAGAACAATTAGGAAGTATGAAGTAGGATGGTATTACCTGCAAATGGTACACAACGAAAATGGTCGAAGTAGCGAAAGAGCCGGAGAAATTCCTCGGTTATGTGATGGAGGCAGGACGATTGTATCGACGAATAGGGAGTAAAATGGATGGCGAGGATGCGGTACCATAGAAGTTATGCGTGCCGACTTCAGAGAAGAGAAGAGTGCTCAACGAAATACACGACACACCGAGCGCAGGACATATGGGTATACGGAAATCGGTCGCGCGTGCAATGACCACTGGCCTGGAATGTTTAGAGACGTACGGAAGTACGTGCAACAATGCCACGTATGCACAGTCTACAAGCCCATCCAACAACAAGCTGCAGGTAAGATGCTCACGCAAATTTCTGATGAACCTTTTGCTACTGTTTGTGCAGATTTCGTTGACCACTCCCTCGCTCGAAGCATGGAAATACGATGGCATTAGTTTTTGTGGATAAATTCTCAAAATGGGTAGAAATCATGGCAATACGGAAGGCCACGACGGAGAAACAGATCAGAGGAATGAGGGAGAGAATTTTGGCCCGATTTGGCGCGCCAAAAATTCTAATCACAGACAACGGAGCACAATTCATGAGCCGGCATTTTAAGAAGTATAAAGCACCAGCTAACGGCACCGTACACACCGCAAGAGAATCCGACGGAGGGAGCGAATCGTAACATCAAGAGGATGATAGCACAGTTCACTGGGAAGGAGCATAAGATATGGGATGAGTTGTTGCCAGAGATGTCACGTGCACTGAATACGAACGTAGGCGAGTCAACAGGCTACAGTCCAGCATTCGTAGTATAGGTAGTATAGGGTACAGGCGAGGAGAAGGTGATTCTCAGTGAAAAGGTGGCGAAAATGAAGGAGGTGTATCAGATGGTATGACATAGACAACAACAAGCATCAGCGGAGCAGGCAGGGCATTACAATTTACGTAGTAGACAGTGGCAACTGGCTGTGGGGGATCTGGTATTAGTAAAAGAGCACCAGCTGTCCAAGGCAGTGGACAATTTCGCAGCAAAGTTGGAACTAAGATACAGTGGGCCTTATCGTGTCACGAACTTCGTATCCCAGGTGATCGTCGAGCTAGACATAACGGCAATAGGAAAACGGCACATGTTAGCGAGTTGAAAGCGTACCATCAGGCGACAGTCGAAGAAGAAGCAAGTCCGGCAGCAGAAAGACAAATACGTTCATCCCTTGAGCGTGGTAAGTCGAAGGCGTCTCGCCAAGCCCCAACACGAGCCATCATCAGCATCGTGTAGTAGAACGCCGAACGGACATTTCACCGAGGTCTCCGTCGGGAAACACACAGAACAGCTGGCCGTAGTGAGAGCAACACCACGCGCGTCAACATCTCAAGCAGCCCAAGTCACGTAGCAAGGTCAAGCCGATTGTAGCACGGTGGCGATATGTGGGTCAGTAGCACTCGCTAATTCAAGTCAAAATGGCTTAAGAACCGAACGAGCAGGGGTAAGCAACGATCAACAGGGTGTAGACGGTGACCGGAGTGGGTGGCACGCAGCACAAGTAGAAGGACAAGCCCCAGCCATGGATAACGGGATACAGATGGCGATGAACTACGCCAACAACATAGCCAACCAATGCTATAACCTAATGACCGAATTTTGTATAACATTTCATTTTAGAACAAGGCCCAGATCGTGAGAGATTATCCCATAGAGAAAAGAAACATCGAATCGAACGTCAGGCGCGAACCCCTTCAGCGAACATTCATCAGGCACCACAATACAACTACCAGGCACCACAAAACATACACACGTTGACACAAATAAGCAGCAGAAATTGGTACACGCTACCCCAATGGAGCATCAGCAGAATCACACAAACAAAGCATATGAGGAAGTAGAATTATCCTGCAAGAACAAAATACCCAACAAAGAAGATCGCGAAGACAATGCTGTCTGGAAAACCACTGTTAGAAGAACGGCGAGGACGAGTAAAAATATGAGACGCCGACGTGCATATAAATCAAAAAGTGGTTTATCATGGACAATCGCGCAGTAACCAAGTACACCACCGAAAACGCCAAGGACGGTTCCCTCCGCTTGTGGATCAGGCGACAAGGAGGCACGACAGGGTCAGTGCAGAGCGAAGACGAGCACGATATTGAAACAACTGCTAGCGAAGAAGAGGTGAGCGACAACGACCTGGCAGGCGCAGAGTCAGACGAGACCGGCGCCGAGAACGACGCCTACAGTCACGGCACAGAGGACTTTGGGTGTCTTATCGAGGGCGAGTCCAGCCGGAGCGCTGAATATGAAACGGTGTCAGAGTGCGGGTGGAGCCATTTGACGACCGGGGCAGCCAAATTAAGAGCCCAAGCTGCAGTGAAGACGAGTCGTATGACCATGGGCCATTGGGGTGAGAGGGAACCCCAATCTCGGTATCCTCAGAGAGTGAGGCATGTTGTAGCGAGGCCCCACCGAGGCAGGGCGAGATGTCAATTCGCCAAGAGGACGAGGAAGTTCCAGGCCGTGGGTACATGGAGTACACGAGGGGCATAAGAATGAGGATACGGGTGTACAGCAAGCATCAAAGTCGTTGAAGCGTGTTTTGTGTGTGTTCCGCTCTTTTTTAATTTGTTTTATTCTTGCGCTATATCGTGTGCTTATTGTGGATTACAGTGTGCCACGGGCGAATATTTTGTGGGTTATGCACAGATACAATTCACATAGGGTGCACTGATCTAAACTCTGGTTTTGCCAAATTTATAAAGTTATGCAAGAACGTTATGTTCAAGTGTAATAAATGCATTGATTTGCCTGTTTCGGCTTACCTGTGTGAAATTGAAACTGCAGTGAGCTCGTTAAACGAAATTCGTAAAAGATTCATTGGCCATAAAAAATCAAAACAGTGTAATGAACAATTTGAAAAAAGTGCTTCTACCAACAATAGTGTGCCTAAAGTCAGCCAAAACCAAAGTGCCAAAGCTAAAAACAATGCTGATGGTAAACAAATTTCAGTAGACAATGACAATAAGAGAATCACACGAGCTAATACAAAGTTCGGTGACCGTGGTGTATTGTCTTCTAATGCTACTTCATCTACTTCAATTTCAACTGTTCCTAATATTTGTGTGGGTGCTCTCACTGGCACGAATGATAATAGTGATAGCGATGTTATAGTTGCTGATGTTCCGATCCACGACTCAGCCACTCGCAATGCTGCTGCTGCTGCCGCTACTACTATCGATATTGAACCTGAGCTTATTGTTGGTGCTTCTTCTGTTTCTCAGCCGTCATCTCCAATTGCAAACAATACGGCTGGTTGGTCCCATGTTCAGCATAAAAGAATAAATATAAACAAGAAGCAAACGAAACCGGTGGTTCTTGTTGAATCAAATAACAACACGGAATTGAGTGTCGCGATTCGTAACAAATGGGTACATCTGTCGTCGTTTGCGCCTGCTGTCACAGCTGATCACATAAAAAGCTATGTAGTAAAACATGCGAATATTGAACTGAATGCTATCCATTGCTTTGCTCTGCGGAAAAAAGACGTCCCAGTAGAAAAATACAAGCGCGTAAATTTTAAATTGGGAGTGCCCTCAACTGCATATAATAGCATCTTAGAATCATCTGTCTGGCCGGCTAACGTTAAAGTGAAGCCGTTTCATTCTTTTCATAAGGCAGCCGCTCAAAGCCCGGAAAAGTGACACTGAATAGCGGCAATTCGTGTAATGGTAACAATGGAATCAGAGTCTGTTATCAAAATATCTCTGGGTTAAGAACTAAATCGAATATAATATATCTGTTTAGCCTGGAAGAGTCTTTTGATATAATTGTCATTGTTGAAACTTGGTTGAACTCTGATTTTTTTGACAACGAAGTCTTTGATCCGCAACTATATGATGTTTCTCGCAAAGACCGTGACGCTGTTAAAACTGGGTGTTCAAGAGGTGGTGGTGTCCTAATTGCAGTAAAAAGGATGTATCACGCTTTTTCAATGAAGCTCGCAAATGACGATTCGTTAATTGACCAACTGTGCGTATGCATTAAGAATTCAGGGTCAAATGGCTTCATTTTTATAATAGCTTCGTACATACCACCAAGCAGTGGTACTGATCTATATAAAGCTCACGTTGATAACGTGACTTCTCTAGCTGTGGACAATTTGGGTGATAATCACTTGTGCGTTCTGGGAGATTTCAACCTAAGTAATGTTAGCTGGTATAGTGATACCTCTAACTCAGGTCTTGCGGCAGGCAACATTATTAGTCAAACTGAATGATATTTTATCGATAGTTTTTTAAGCATAAATCTTAAACAAATTAATGGTTTCTATAATCAAATGAATAGACTTTTAGATCTAATATTTGTTACAGAGAATATTAATTGCGATATATCAAAATGCATTTTCCGATATCAGTTGAAGGTATACATCATGTACCTCTAGATATTAAAATCGTTTTTTATAATTTTTTACCCTTAACTCGTATTGATGTAGTTGCTTATAACTTTGCTTATTGTGACTATCTAAGTCTAAACAATTCTCTTTTGGAATTTAATTGGGAGGATCTATTTTCCGACTTGGATACTCACAATAGCTTTTCCAAGTTTAAGTCAATCATGAATGAATTTTGTCTTGAAAACATTCAGTTAAAAAAGAAGCGTTGTATCAAATCTCCATGGTACAACATGCGTTTGAAAAAATTAAAAAATCTTAAAAACAAGTACCTTCACAAATATGAAGCAAATCGTACATCATCGTGCTTAGTAAAATATCAGTATTTTCGGAGGAAGTTCAAATCCCTTAGTAGTAAGCTTTATACAAATTATTTAAGTAATACAGAGCGTAATATTAAAGCTAATCCGAAACAGTTTTGGAATTTTGTGAAACCCAAAAAAGCGTCATCTAATATTCCAACCTCGGTTGAGTTCGATAGTAAATTCGCTTGCACCCCGAGTGAGGCAGCTAACCTATTTGCTGACTTTTTTAGATAAAATTTTGTCCAGGATGATGAGGAATCCCCTGACTTTGCTGCTCAAATCCCGTCGGTTCTGAATTTTGGTATGCTGCAAGTTACTTCTGAGGACATTAGACTGGGGTTAGCTTATCTGAAGTCATCGTCGCAAACTGACGGTGATGGGTTATCATCTATGCTTCTCAAAAATTGTCCGGCGTTAATCTTGCCGCTTAAGATCATATTTAATAACTCCCCTTCTTCGGGTTTTTTTGTGAATGATTGGAAACTTACAACCATCACACCTTTTTTAAAAGGGTAAGAAAAAGTGATGTTCGCAACTACAAACTTATAGCAAAGCTTTCAAGTATCGCAAAACTATTTGAATGTGTTGTTAAAGATAAAATGTATTTTACTGTTAAGTCTTTAATCAATCCCAATCAACATGGTTTTGTCCAGGGTCGTTCGACAACTTCTAATTTAGCTGTTTTTAGTGATTTTTGTATTTCATAAAATTTGGTATGCGGATTCCTTGGCACTCATCTCCGAGCACTATTTAAAATGGGCGAAATCGGATGATAGCCACGCCCACTTTGTATATATGTATAATATTTTCGAAAACACAAAAGAAGTGATTACTCACTAAATAATACACCTATAAGGATAAAATTTGGTGAATACATTGAAATTGAGGCATAAAATAAATTTTTCGGGAAAGTTTTGAAAACGGAAGTGGCACCGCTTACTTTTGGTTAAGTCAAATTTAGAAATAATATTAATCATAAATCAAAAACCGTTCAAGATATCGCAACGAAATTCAGCACGTAGGTTTCCAGGTATGCAGGGAATGTTCCAGGAAAAAATGGGCGGGATCGGTTAAGGTCTACGCCCACTTTTATATGAAAGATTTTGAAGAGGATCGTAGATATATTAAATAGGCAATAACTTTGCGTAAAATAGCTTTACATGATTTATGTTTCACTTTTGAAGTTTCCGTAAACAAAGAAATCCGAAAACTTTAAATTTTCGAGAATGGGCGTGGCCCCGCCCCTTTTATAGTGGACTATTCCACAAAACTTTTTATGCCATAACTCCGCCAAAAATTGAGTTGTCGAAACGAAATTTAATGATAATGTTCTATATATAAAGGTAACTGTTTGCTGTAAAAATGGGAGAAATCTGTTAATGTCAACGCCCAGCTTTTAAATATAGATCAGTGTCCGAGAAGGGGTCTGATGAGAAGTTGGGCACTTCGAAACATGTCATCCCATACCATCGTTGTGCATATCGTTGTAATTTTTCCTCTAATATCAATTAACAAACAAACATAAAAATTCGAGCTTTGCTCCAACAACAATCACTATAGTTCTGAAATTTTTTTTTGTAAAATTTAAAAAGCGATATTTCTACAACTAACAAGTTATATCAATCAGATTTTGCACACATAATAAGCTTTTTAAGAAAAATTCGGCCACAAAAAAAATGTTTGTAAATTTTGAAGAAGTAGGCGTGGCGTCGCCCCCTTTTAAGAAAAAAATTTCTGCTATTTTCGAAGGCAATCGCTTATAATTCTGTCTTGATATTTCAATGAAAATTGGTCAGCTGCTTCTCATTGGTATGTATTGTACTGCTGCTAAAAACTAGCCAAATCGGGAATCACACAAGCAAAATATTCGGGCACGTAGTTAATAGCCAACTAAAATAGCGAAGTTATATATCTTTTTTGATTTTCATACCTTTCATAAACATTAAATGTATGTAAGTATGAGAACAAGAAGAGAAAAGTTCACTAAAATGATCAGCACGATGAGAATGCAAACTAGTCTCTCAGTTTTACAAAAGAATGGTGAAATTCGTTGTTTGCTTTCGCCATTTTATAATATACTAGCAAACCCGGTAGACGATGTTTTGACGTTTTGATACATAGAACACATCTATATATAAAATGTCAATAACTTGAACCAAATAAGCTCCTAACTATACCGAACTGCAGATTTATATGACCTGGGGGATTTTCCAAAAGCTATATACAGACTGTGTCGTGCCCAGCGAACTCCTGAACTTATCGTGAAAGCTCAAGAACAAAACAAAACACAAAATATGTGGTCGTGGCACCGCACACTTTTGAAAAATGATGTAGACATTGACTAAGTGACACATATATCCAAATTAATTTAAACCAAAAAACTTCGGAATTATGACGAATTGAAACTTTATATAGCCTGGGGGCGTGGCTCCGCCTACTTTTCCAATACTATATATTGTCTATGCTGTAACCAGTGAACCCAAGTATATATTGTGAAAAGTTGAGTTCTTTGGCGCCTATAAAATACACCCTTTTTTATATCTATTTTTGTTACGCACACAAGGTATATTACTTCATTCGGTATAAACGAATCGAGATAAATATTTATTAATGTGTATCAAAACCTTCAGGATGAAAAGTAAAATATCCGTGCAAGTAGTTAAAACCCCACTGCAAAGCGAAGTTGTATATCTTTTTTGATATTCATACCTTTCATGAACATGAAATGTTTGTACGTCTACTGAAATGATAAGGAGGATAAGCTGAGTCGATGTAGCCATGTCCGTCTCTCGATACGTCTATCTGTCTGTCGGTCTGTCTATTTGAACGCAAATGCGAACTGAAAGTACTAAAATAGACCATCGTAATTTGGAATGACATAATAAATCACTACTAGGCTTCAAAATCGTTGACGCGTGCAGACGTGTTTTGTGCGTGTTCCGCTCTTTTTTATTTGTTTTATTCTTGCGCTATGTCCGTGTGCTTATTGTGGATTACAGTGTGCCACGGGCGAATGTTTATCGTGTGGATTATGCACAGATACAATTCATATAGGGTGCACTGATCTAAACTCTGGTTTTGCCCAATTTATAAAGTCATGCAAGAACGTTATGGTTAAGTGTAATTTGCCTGTTTCGGCTTACTTGTGTGAAATTGAAACTGCAGCGAGCTCGTTAAACGAAATTCGTAAAAGATTCATTGGCCCTAAAACATCAAAACAGTGTAATTAACAAGTTGAAAAAAGTGCTTCTACCAACAATAGTGCGCCTAAAGTCAGCCAAAAACAAAGTGCCAAAGCTAAAAACAATGCTGACGGTATATAAATTTCAGTAGACAATGACAATAAGAGAATCACACGAGCTAATACAAAGTTCGGGGACGGTGCTGTATTGTATCCTAAAGCTACTTCATCTACTTCAATTTCAACTGTTCCTAATATTTGTGTGCGTGCTCTCACTGGTACGAATGATAATAGTAATAGCGATGTTGTTGTTGCTGATGTTCCGATCCACGACTCAGCCACTCGCAATGCTGCTGCTGCTGCCGCTACTACTATCGATATTGAACCTGAGCTTGTTGGTCCCATGTTAAGCATAAAAGGAGAAATATAAACAAGAAGCAAACGAAACCGGTGGTTGTTGTTGGATCAAATAACAACACGGAATTGAGTGTCGCGATTCGTAACAAATGGGTACAGCTGATCACATAAAAAGCTATGTAGCAAAACCTGCGAATATTGAACTGAATGCTATCCATTGGTTTGCTCTGCGGGAAAAAGACGTCCCAGTAGAAAAATAGAAGCGCGTAAATGACGATTCGTTAATTGACCAACTGTGCATATGCATTATGAATTCAGGGTCAAATGGCTGCATTTTTATAATAGCTTCGTACATACCACCAAGCAGTGGTGCTGATCTATATAAAGCTCACGTTGATAACGTTAGCTGTGGACAATTTGGGTGATAATCACTTGTGCGTTCTGGGAGATTTCAACCTAAGTAATGTTAGCTGGTATAGTGATACCTCTAACTCAGGTCTTGCGGCTGGCAACATTATTAGTCAAACTGAATGATATTTTATCGATAGTTTTTTAAGCATAAATCTTAAACAAATTAATGGTTTCTATATTCAAATGAATAGACTTTTAGATCTAATATTTTTTACAGAGAATATTAATTGCGATATATCAAAATGCATTTTCCGATATCAGTTGAAGGTATACATCATGTACCTCTAGATATTAAAATCGATTTTTATAATTTTTTACCCTTAACTCGTATTGATGTAGTTGCTTATAACTTTGCTTCTTGTGACTATCTAAGTCTAAACAATTCTCTTTTGGAATTTAATTGGGAGGATCTATTTTCCGACTTGGATACTCACAATAGCTTTTCCAAGTTTAAGTCAATCATGAATGAATTTTGTCTTGAAAACATTCAGTTAAAAAAGAAGCGTTGTATCAAATCTCCATGGTACAACATGCGTTTGAAAAAATTAAAAAATCTTAAAAACAAGTACCTTCACAAATATGAAGCAAATCGTACAACATCGTGTTTAGTCAAATATCAGTATTTTCGGAGGAAGTTCAAGTCCCTTAGTAGTAAGCTTTATAAAAATTATTTAAGTAATACAGAACGTAATATTAAAGCTAATCCGAAACAGTTTTGAAATTTTGTGAAATCCAAAAAAGCGTCATCAAATATACCAACCTCGGTTGAGTTTGATAGTAAATTCGCTTGCACCCCGAGTGAGGCAGCTAACCTATTTGCTGACTTTTTTAAATCAAATTTTGTCCAGGATGATGAGGAATCCCCTGACTTTGCTGCTGAATTCCCGTCGGTTCTGAATTTTGGTATGCCGCAAGTTACTTATGAGGACATTAGACTGGGGCTAGCTTATCTGAAGACGTCGTCGCAAACTAACGGTGATGGGTTATCATCTATGCTTCTCAAAAATTGTCCGGCGTTAATCTTGCCGCTTAAGGTCATCTTTATAATAAAATTGTAACAGGTCGATGTCTGTACATTGAAGATATTCAAGAAAAACTGATAGGAGAGGTCGTTGTTGGACCAGCGGAACCCAAATCACCAATTTTTAGAATTTTTCTCTGTCTGTCTGTCTGTCCGTCTGTATGATTGTGCACGTATCACGCAAAAACTACTGAATATAATTGTATGAAACTTTCACCATTCTATCACTTAACGTCTAACTTAAAATTTAGGACAACTTGCATTCGGATATCTCATCCAGTTCCCGAGTTATTAACCAAAATGTGGGAACAATGTGACCAAAAATATGGTTTTTTTACTATAACGCCCGCGTCACACAAAAACGACTGCATAGAAATGAATGAAACTTTCAATAATCATTCTCTAGACGTCTCTCCTAAAATTTAAGATATCGTTCACCTCGATATTTTACCCGGGTCCCAATTTATTGACCTAAATGTGGACCCAGGGTGACTGTATGATTTGTGCTTTTAAGGCGGAACAAAGTTCGGCGGGTCAGCTAGTATTTAATAAATCCCTTTCTTCGGGTATCTTTGTGAATGATTGGAAAATTACAACCATCACACCTTTTTTTAAAAGTGGAAGAAAAAGTGATGTTCGCAACTACAGACCTATAGCAAAGCTTTCAAGTATCGCAAAACTATTTGAATGTATTGTTAAAGTTAAAATATATTTTACTGTTAAGTCTTTAATCAATCCCAATCAATGGTTTTGTCCAGGGTCGTTCGACAACTTCTAACTTAGCTGTTTTTAGGGATTTTTGTATTTCATCTTTTTCGTCAGGACTCCAAGTCGATTGTACTTATACCGATTTTTCTAAGGCGTTCGATAAAGTCTCACACACGATACTACTACATAAGTTATCGTGCTTTGGTTTCCACTCTTCTTTTCTATTGTGGCTTAGATCCTATTTAACGGGTAGGTTATGTGCAGTTACCATCGATGGTGTGCTCCCGTACCATTTTGTTGCCCCCTCAGGCGTTCCCCAAGGAAGCATATTAGGCCCGCTCCTTTTTATACTTTTCATCAATGACATTAGCGGGTGTTTCAAGCCCTCAAAGCTTTTGCTCTATGCCGACGATTTAAAAATTTTTTCAAATGTTTGCGATGCAAGATCTCCGCTTCGTCTTCAAACAGACTTAGATAATTTTTTTCGGTGGTGTGTGAAGTCACGACTCTCTCTAAGTGTTTTCGTCTGACATTTTCAAGGGGTCAAACCATTCTCAATACATCGTATAAGATTGCTAATGACGTAGTTCATTTTGTATCAGAGTTTAAGGACCTGGGAGTAGTGTTTGGCGTTAAGTTGACGTTCAATAGTCACATAAACTTCATACTCTCTAAAGCATATTCAGTTCTTGGCTTTATTCGCCGAAACTCGTCTGAGTTTTCTGACCCGTATACTTTCAAACAGCTTTTTAGCTCTCTTGTACGATCGCACTTGGAGTACGTTGTTTTCATCTGAAGGCCGTACGATAAATTCTCGATTAGTAGGATTGAACGAGTTCAGAAAGTTTTTCTAAAACATGCGCTACGTTCACTACCGTTAGAAGATCCGGCTCCGTCCTATGAATCTCGACGTTTGCTAATTCATTTGGATTCATTGGAGAGACGCAGAAAAGTTCTTTCCCTTTCCTTTGTATTCAATATTATGAATGGCAACATTTACTGCCTAATCTTACTACAGCGGATTAGTTTTAATATTCCGCAAAGAAGCCTCCGGAGTTATTACCCTTTTTATGGAGACAACTTCCGCACAAATTATGCTAGTAATGCACCTATTGCTCGTGCACTGCGAGAATTTAATGCTTTGTTTTTATCTTCAAATCAGCTTGATTTTGCGTTATCTAAATCGAATTTTGTGAAAATTCTTAATTATATTTGTAAGTAAGAATTTATGTTTATCTCTCACTTTTTTTTTATACTAACTCCTTGGGGGTCGTATGTAAAATAGTTCTAGTCTGTAAGGTATTCCGTACTGTAGACTCAAATAAATAAATAAATAAATGTAGTCTGACGAGAAATCGTGGCTGTTTTCGAAATAGTACTATAACTATAGCCTGTATATGTTTGTTGCTTTCAAGATTACTCTAATCAAAAATAATAATAATTAACTAAGAATTATTATCAACTGGTCTTGAGCTCGTTATACTTACAAAAATATGTAAATAAATAAATGTTTACTAGATTATTAAATAAATAAAATGCCACGCCCGGGGAGTCAGACCCCCACCGACCAAGCGCTATATATCCGAGGCTATCGAGGGCCCTGACCCGACCGAGAGGAGCGATGTATTGAGCCTAGCAGCAAGCAACGACACACTGGGCACGCGGAGCGAAAACGGCGACACGACCAACAACGTCGCAGGGTTATCGCAGGACGTAGGTGGGGAGATTGAGCGATGGCTCCAAGGGTCAACGACAACCACCGTGGCTAATAAAACAGGAGTTGACCACCTCCCAAGTACTTTGGTGGCTGACATAGAGGCGCACGTCGAAGAGGCACGAGCAAGGCGAAGGAAGATGACGTTCCACCGGAACGTAGATGCCAAGAGGTACAGGGTGAGGATAACGAGGACGGGCCTCGTAACGGTAACCCTCGTTTCGGCAGGTGAGTGGAGAGTGTGGGGACCCAAAACCACCGGTTTTGGAATCCACACATTACACACAACACAGCATAACTGAATTACTTATTATTCACACGATATGAATTTTTATTAAAAATATATATTTTGAAATCATGAGTTTCTAAATTTTTGGAACACCCCATTGTACATAGTTACATGCCTATTTATATATACTTCAATATTTATTATATTATACCAAAATTAATTCCGTGGTATAAATTGGTACAAATACACATATTTTTCTGGATGCTCTAATATACATTTTTCCCGAACCCCCTAATACACATTTTAATAACTAGGCAAAATATGAGCCGCTAACCAAGCGGCAATTCTAGTTTGCAATAAACAAATATTGCACAAACAAAGTAACCGGCATTCCAGCAAGCAAAATGGTCAGCCAACTCAAACAGCGGTGCTTTGTTTACATTCACGCGCACGCCTACATATTTGGGCAACCCAATGCAAGCGGACATAGCATAAAGAAGAGATGGGAAAAAGCATTGTTAGCACACGATGGGAATGCAGCAAATTTAGCAGCACATAGCCAGCTGATCTGAGCAGCGCTAGCACCAATATACGAGAGCATATGATAGCGGGCGAAAGGGGGCATTCCAGGTGGAAAGGGCGCACACATAAAACTATTAATATAAAGTTAATTATGTTTTATATATATATCGAGCTACGGAAAATAATGTAATAACCTAAGATTAGGATTTGTTATTGTAAAATAACTGTCCGCCTGCGCGCGGACAAGTGTAAAAGGGCGGCAATTTCGCTAAGTCAGGGAGAAGCTAGATAGGCATAGTAGCCTGCTGACGCATTGCTCAGCGGTGAAAGAAGTTCCTGGGATTTCCTAACTCACGAACTTTATATTTTATATACAGTAGAGGGTTTCCTAACTCTACTGTTTGGAAGGTTAGTGGTGGTTTCCTACCTCCGCAACCTTTAAAAGATTTATACACAGTGGGGGTTTTTCTAACTCCGCTGTCGGGAAGGTTAGTGGTGGTTTGCTACCTCCGCGACCTTTAGTGGAGCAGGGTATTATTAAGGCATACGCGGTGGGTTTTCCTAGCCTCGCCGTATTAGAAGTAGTGTTGAATAAAGTAGCATTGAATTACCTAATAAAACATATATCTGTAAAAAATTTATTAAGCAGGGGTTTTTCTCTTTAAAAGGAGACGTTAGGGATTTGTTCTCTGTCCCACAGGAACCCCGGACGGGCTGAGCTTAACCCCGGCATAAAGGAAAAATCCGTCACAACGTAAACAACTTGTAGTTGAAAAATTCCCAAACTCAGATGAAGAAAAAATGCACAAAGTACTCAATATTTTCACATAACTTACGTTTTTCAGTAGCCGCACTTTTGACCGAAACTTTGCCTTTACTCCCAAATCCTTCACGTTAGGGAAAATTTTGTGCAAGTCGGATTCGGTCGAAAGTTAAACTTCCTCCCTTCCGATGCCTGATTCTGCGTTAGACACATATATGATATACACACATGTTATAAATAAAAGTTTAATTAGTTTCTTTTATGAAATAACTCACCTTGTAGAATAGAGAAAGCGTTCTCCAGCCTCCACAGCTTCAACAAATTGAAAAGTTCGTCTTTTTTTTGTAAAATTTATTGCGCTGATATCGATTGTAAGTATAAAACGATTAAAACTTGAACATAAATTAAACTTTGTAAGTACTTTGTGACAATAAGCAAAAGAGGTGAAGTTATAAATAGTATTTTTTTGTGAAGTGGCTATTGCGAAGCTGAAATGCTTATACGTGGATACGCTGGTGTATGTACCCTGCAAAGACAGTGATTAGCATTTGATATAACATTTGATGGTTACATCACGGGGTAGAACAAAATGTGGATCAAGTTCCTAAAGACAATATGCAAAACTTTATGGACCGAAACGAATATCTGTGACCTTGCATCTTCTTCCCACTTACAAGTTTCTCCGTTCAAAAAGTCACATAGCTGTACTCTTCTCTGCAACGGGTTTCTTGCATCAAACTTGATGTTTACGTGTATCACACTTGATCCCTCACACTTGATACATGAAACTTGATGTCTGCATGTGTCACACTTGATCCATCAAACTTGATGTCTGCATGTGTCACACTTGATCCATACAATTTGAGTTGGAATAAAAATACTAAGGTTAAATGTTGTAAAATGATTATTATTATATGTAAATACATTTTACATCAAATAGAAGTAGAACAACACATGTTTGGCTTTTTTCTCCGCCTGAATTAAGATATAAGCTTAAGTTAAAACAAAAAAAAATTCTTTCTATTCTATATTAAATTCAAATGACGTGTACTGCAATATGTGACTGAAAAGGAAAGATTTATAATTTTAGTGTGCCTGATGTATTCATACACTGCATCAACAATGAGCGTCAAGTGATGCCTCAAATGACGGGCACGTTTATAATTTCTATCTCACTTTATAATTGCTATCTCATGTTGCATGAAAAAAGGGTTCGTTTGAGTGTATTGTTGTCTCTCACTCGATTTTTGCATGGTATGTATGTATGCATTCCCATAGCGGTAGTTTAGCGTGAAATGAAGCCAATGCTTTATTGGGTACTCAAGGTTGGTCGCCGTGCCGTGGCGAAGGGGCTCAAACGGTGGCCTGTGGAATCTCTCCAACGAGCGAACCACAGACTTCGGTGAACTAAGAGGAAAGCCCGTCACTTCCTTCATTCGGGGCGGTGGCACACTTATCCAACGGTCTGTTGTAACCACGCAACCGCGGATGTGGGAAATGGCGGGATAGCCGGACCAACACCGCCTCAATCCAAGGTGTTAGGACAACCGTGCCGAGGGATGTATGGTCAGCGGGCGGCTTTATAAGTTGCTGATCTCGAACGGTCCCCTCCGACGCTCGGGCAAGGTCGGTTGTATAAGTGCCTTCTCAACGCATGCCGGCTCTGCGGACGAGTGACGAAACCCTTTCCGGTACACTCGTGGGACCAACCATGAACTCCAACAAAAATAAAAACAAAAATAAACACAATGAAACGACAGACAAAACGGACTAACAAGACGAACGTGACCGCGGACGAAGAAACGGCGACAAAGACGACGACGGACATGACGGGGTACAGATCTCCGGACCTTGTGGTTACCGAATCTGACGAGGACGCTTTACTCGCCTCCAGTCAGGAGACGATCAAAAGTGTTAAGGGAAGTACCACCCATAGTACACCGTTAGCACAAATAGTCACAGCAGATGTAACTGTATCTGAGGGTACCAACCATAGTACCCGGGGACCAACTTTTCCTTCCACCACAGTGAAAGTCGGTAGTGCCAACCACAGTGCACCGAACGGACCTGGGGTAAAGAAAAAGAAGAAGAAGACCCTGTTTCAGATACGGAAAGCAAAGTACCAGAGGGCCCTGTACATGCTCGAAAAACTCAAGAGTGGAGACGCTCCAAGTGGTTCCAAGGATGTCTCGCAGTACAGGACGGTAATCGCGGAGTTCGAAGCATTTAATAGGGAGTTTCGAGCCACCCGCGGAGAGCCCTTTCCCTCAAACAGCAAGAAAGGAGACGGTACTTAAAAGAGACACCGCTCCAAAAACGACAATGCTAGTGATGCGGAACCGAAGAAGCCCAAACGGGCGGAAGCGGTAGCCACAAACCATCGGCATTTCAGTGATGTCGCCAGGGACCACTTGCAAGTGGCCATAGTGGATGCCAACAGCAGATCACCGACGTCGATGCAACAGAACTGGGTGCAGGTTGAGGTCGAGTTGTCGAAGCTCGCGATGCGTCGCCTGCGAGAGAACCCGGCCGGACCTCACCCGGGTTTTGAATTCTCCGAGACCCTCCGGGGGTACAGGGTAATCAACTACTGCAGGGGGTCACCATCAATGATGGGGGTCACAGCAAGACGTCGTAAGGGAGTTCAGATTAATCTGCAGCACTCAAAAAGTGCTACAGACAATCTGAACGTCCTCCTGTTCGAGGAGGACATCGACATCAGATTCATCCAAGAACAATGGGTCAAAAATGTGTTGATTAAGGGGTTAAACAGCAGCACACACAATCTGTTCTACAAGACGGATGAAGGTAACCCACGAGCATGCATTGTAATCAAAAAAAGTTTTAATGCATTCTTATATTCCAATTACAGCACACCAGATTTAACAGTCGTAAAGCTTGAGGAAGGTGGCAATCGGGGAATGTTCTTGGTGTCGGTCTACATGGCACATGACAGGGACGCCCCGCCCCCCGAGCTCGCACGATTCGTGAACATCACGAGAGGATCGCATATGATAATATGCTGTGATGCCAACTCCAGACATACTATTTGGGGGAGCAGCACCACAAACGAGAGAGGTGAGTCCCTTTTTAACTACATAGTACACTCGAATCTACGTATATGCAATAGGGGGTCCACACCTACTTTTATTTTTTCAAGCTCGGTAAGATAGGAAGGCTGGGAGGAGGTTCTGGATCTCACTTTGGTTTCGGACGATGGCCCGGCGATGGTAGACAACTGGAGGGTGTCAGAACAACCTTCATTCTCGGATCATCGCTGGATTCTCTTCGACATAAGGTGCGAATCAGGCCTCCCTCTCCGCTACAGAAACCCCAAGAGAACAAAATGGGAAAAATTTGTACGCTTAACATCTAGATCTATATCAGCTGCTAACTCTAGACTCTGTATCGACAACCCGCAAGAGTTGGACGAAACGCTTGAAAAACTGGAGTGCGCACTCACAACAGCCTTCAACAAATCCACCCCGGTAAGCATCCAAAAGAAGAAATCCCCTCCATGGTGGAATGGAGAGCTCAGGAGACTTAGATCGGAAGTCAGAAAATTATTCAATGAGTGCTTCAAAACCAAGTTGTGGCTACCTTATAAAGTGGCACTCAAACACTACAAATACGCTATTAGAAAAGCCAAGACGGAGTCGTGGCACAAATTCTGCGCATCAATAGAAAATAGCCGAGAATCCGCCGGGCTTAGTAAGATTCTGTCAAAAGAACACCACAATGATCTCTTTGTTAGAAGGGAAGGTGGTGTTTGGACGGAATCTATCACATATTCCAAAAAGCTGGAGGAGGGTGAAAGTCATCTTCCTACCAAATGTAGGTAGAAGAACACATGAGAATGCCAAAGACTACAGACCAATAAGCCTAACTTCCTTCATGCTGAAGGTCCTAGAGAGGCTTGTGGACATCCACATAAGGATGGTTCTAACAGGACCCAAGCTTTCTGTGGCATAGCATGCATACAAGAAGGGCCGGTCAACCGAAACCGCCCTGCACGAACTCATCGGTACCATAGAAAGATCCTTACAAGTCAAGGAATACACCCTCGCAGCATTTCTAGACATAGAGGGAGCCTTCAACAATATAAAAGTTAACGCGATCACTGGTGCCCTCCAAAGAGCGGGAATTAGCTTCCCTATCTGCAGCTGGATCCAGTAGATGCTTGAAAATATGGTAATACTAGCCAATATGGGTTCGGTGTCCGCAACCCGCCAAGTGGGCATGGGCACACCCCAGGGCGGTGTTCTCTTCCCACTTCTATGGGTCGTTGCAAGGAACGAGTTACTACTGGAGCTCAACAAGGATGGAGTAAAAGTAGTCGCATATGCAGACGACATTGTCATTGTAGTATCTGGCCCCTTCCCCACAACCCTGGTGGACTTGCTAGAGGGAGCGCTCCGCAAGCTACATGCATGGGAAGTTGCGAACGGTCTCAGCGTTAACCCTAGCAAGACGGACCTGATGCTGTTCACCAACAAAACCAAGATACCGCATTTCAGAATGCCCACACTAAAAGATACTACACTATCCCTGTCCACGAGAGTTAAATATCTGGGCGTTGAAATAGATAGTGAGTTAAGTTGGAAAAACAATATAGAAAGAAGGATTGAAAAGGCCTACATAGCATACTACGCGTGTAAAAGAATAGTCAGCAGACATTGGGGTTTGAAGCCCAACCTTATGAGGTGGCTCTACACGGCCGTGGTTAGACCCATACTAACCTACGGGGCGGTAGTATGGTGGCCTGCCTTAGACAAGCAATACAACACCAAAAAACTAAATAAACTACAGCGGGCGGCCCTCGGCGGGGTGACGGGAGCGTTACGGTCGTGTCCAAAAGACGCACTGAACGTTATCCTCAACCAGTTACCACTGGATCTTCACATGCGTGAAACTGCAGCATGTGCGGCGGTAAGACTCCGCGAGTCTGGCTGCTGGAACTCGAGGCAGTATGGTCATGGTGGTATCCTCCGAGAGCTGCCCGGTATAGTTGCATCAACGACGGACTATCACGCACCTTTGCTGAACTTCGGCAGGAAATTCAAGAAAGGACTGGCAGAGGAACAGAGTATGCGATGACGAGACACTTTCACTCTACACCGACGGGTCCAAAACGGTCTGCGGGGTTGGAGCGGGTGTGTTTTCGGAGCTACTGAATGTCTCGCTTTCAGTCCGTCTTCCGGATTCAGCCAGTATCTTCCAAGGAGAAGTGCTGGGGATCGAGAAGGCTTGTACCTTCCTGTCGGAGGACACAGTAGGACGACGTAACATACATATCTACGCTGACAGCCAAGCAGCGATTAGGGCGCTTGAATCCCACATCACATCCTCTGAGACGGTCAGCAGCTGTAGGAGGATGCTAGAGTCGGTTGCAGACTTCTCAAGCATTACACTCGCTTGGGTTCCCGGCCACAGGAACATCACGGGTAATGAGAAGGCAGACGTACTGGCTAAATTGGGGGCTGAGGCAGAGGTCTCCGATGCGGTGATGTTACATCCACCAATCACATCCATTAAAAGGCACATTCATTGCAAATACAGAGAATTGGCAGCCCGTAATTGGCTCTCCACCGATGCCTGCAAAATCTCTAAGCAAACGTGGCCCACCTACAACAAACAGAGAACAGAGGACCTGCTCAAGAGGTCAAGAAAGGAAATATTCAGAATCACATCCACACTAACGGGGCACTGGCCTCTGGGCCAACACGCCGAAAGAATGGGCATCCCGTTCAACAACAGATGCAGGAGCTGCAACGAAGAAGGGTGCAAAGAAACAGTTGAGCACTTCCTATGTGAGTGTCCAGCTCTAATGCATATCCGGTTTGCAACTCTGGGCAGCTATCTAATACCAGATCTTAACGGCATCGCGAATTGCTCTATAAGGGATATTAGCGACTATATAGGAAGAACTCAATGGTTTGCTCGTTACAACAACTAACGCTAAGCCCAACTTACCTTCAGCAGCATCCAATATGTGCATGGTTCCAGGAGGAAGTGCATCAAAATGGCGCCCAAAGCGCTACTTGAGCTCGGGAGTATCTCCTCTCCCGAGCAGCACAGCAACCAAGCAACCAACAACTCAATAGCAATTTCACAAAAAATAGTATTTTCAACTGCACTTATTTTGCTTATTGTCACAAAGTACTTACCATTTTTAATTAATGTTCAAGTTTTAATAGTTTTATACTTATTCTTGAGCACACAACTGACATATATTTCACGACACAACCTTTTCTAACCACTTTGCAACTGAAACTGAGATAGTCAAACAATGCGGTGCACTGTGATATTGCGCTTACAGTTACTCACATAAATAAGTACACACCACTTTTTGGCAATTCTCACCAATTTTGGCTTCCGCAACATTTATTTTAACTAATTTTCTATAAGAAAATTTATGGCGATCTAATTCATAAACTATGAATTCTTCTTCTTCTTTAAATGGTCATCTAACCGCCTGGGAGATTTTGACCGTCCAACACAGCCAGTCGTTTCTTCGTTGCGCCAACTGGCGCCAATTGGAAACACCGCGGGATCGCAAATCGGTCTCCACTTGGTCCTTCCATCGGAGTGGTGGTCTCCCTCTTCCTCTGCTTCCACCGGCGGCTGCCGATAAGAATACCTTCTGGGCTGGAGCATCTTCGCTCATTCGCACTACGTGGCCTAGCCAGCGAAGCCGCTGTGTTTTAATTCGCTGAACTATGTCGGCGTCTGCGTAAAGTTCATACAGCTCATCATTAAATCTTCTTCGGTACTCGCCGTCGCCAACGCGTAGAGGTCCACAAATCTTTCGAAGAACCTTTCTCTCGAATACTCCCAGAGCCGCCTCATCAGATGTTGTTAGTGTCCACGCTTCTGCACCATATAGCAGGACGGGTGCGATAAGTGACTTGTAGAGTGTTATTTGCGTTTGTCAAGAGAGGACTTTACTTTTCAATTGCCTACTCAGTCCGAAGTAGCATTTGTTTGCAAGAGTAATTCTTCGCCGGATTTCTAAGCTAACATTATTGTTGGTGTTAATGCTGGTTCCCAGGTAAACGAAGTCCTTTACTATTTCGAAATTATTGCTGCCAACAGTAGCTTGGTTGCCAAGGCGCGAATGCGCTGACTCTTTGCATGATGACAGAAGGTACTTCGTTTTGCCCTCGTTCACCACCAATCCCATTTTCTCCGCTTCTTTTTCTAATTTGTAAGCAGAAGTTACGGCGCGGTTGTTAAGGCCAATGATATCAATATCGTCAGCATATGCCAACTGTTGCACACTTTTATAAAATATTGTTCCAGCGCGGTTAAGTTCTGCAGCTTGTATTATTTTCTCCAGCATTAAATTAAAGAAATCGCACGATAGGGGGTCACCCTGTCTGAAACCTCGTTCAGTTTCGAAAGGCCTGGAGAGGTACTTCCCAATTCTGACCGAGCTGGCGGTGTTGCTCAAGGTCATTTTGCATAACCGTATAAGTTTTGCGGGGAAACCAAATTCAGACATAGCGGCATATAGGCAGCTCCTTTTCGTGCTACCGAAAGCGGCTTTAAAATCAACAAAGAGATGATGTGTATCGATTCTATTTTCACGGGTTTTTTCCAAGATTTGGCGTATTGTAAAAATTTGGTCGATGGTAGATTTACCAGGTCTGAAGCCACACCGATAAGGTCCAATCAGTCTGTTCACATCAGGCTTCAGTCTTTCGCACAATACGCTTGATAGGACCTTATATGCGATATTCAAAAGGCTGATTCCGCGATAGTTGGCGCAGTTTGCAGGATCGCCCTTCTTGTGGATTGGGCAGAGAACACTTAGATTCCAATCTTCAGGCATGCATTCATCCGACCATATTCTGCATAGAAGCTGATGCATGCGCCTTACCAGCTCCTCGCCTCCGTGTGTGAATAGCTCAGCAGGCAAACCATCAGCGCCAGCTGCTTTATTGTTTTTCAATCGGGATATTGCTATTCGCACCTCATTATAGTCGGGTTGTGGAACGTCAATTCCATCATCTTCGATTGTGGGCTCGGATTCGGCATCTTCTCTTGTTTCTTGCATTTGTTTGCAAGAGTAATTCTTCGTCGGATTTCTAGGCTAACATTATTGTTGGTGTTAATGCTGGTTCCCAGGTAAACGAAGTCCTTTACTATTTCGAAGTTATTATTGCCAACAGTAGGTTGGTTGCCAAGGCGCGAATGCGCTGACTCTTTGCATGATGACAGAAGGTACTTCGTTTTGCCCTCGTTCACCACCAATCCCATTTTCTCCGCTTCTTTTTCTAATTTGGAGTAAGCAGAAGTTACGGCGCGGTTGTTAAGGCCAATGTTCATACAAAAATATGAACACACAACTCTGCCACTCTAAAATAAGTATATTTATACAGTACACTAGAATTTTATGATAGTATTGTCATACATACATACTTACAAAACAAACAGGATAAGGTACCTAAACCTATCACACACACACACATAGTCCACTAGAAGGAAAGATAAGCATACAAAACATATGGTTTCTTATCTGGTCCTAATATTTAAGCAATCCCCTTGAAACAGTCTAGACAATCGATCGTTAAACCCAGACGATCGGTGATTAAGACACAGCAAAACAATAGATAAATTGTACTTAGGCTAACATTAAAATCAGTCCCTTTTACATAAACACACGCACTTGTATAGTAGATTAAGGAACATAATTTTAAGATTTAGTATATAAGCAACTGTAAAATAGTTGAAGAACCAGAACTATAATAAATTCTCAATCAGCAACACCATCAAGCTGTTCTTTTTATTGAAGATTTTAGTTTCCCCCCACCAGAGGTAAGGGACTTTAATTCTCAACATTTGGTCAATCGAACCGGATAAAAGAGCTCAAGCGTAAGTACTGTAAGTTTCAAAGAAAAAAAAACGTTACTTAGCAGTATCAAAACCTATTTATGTGAGCCGGAGCAGCAAAGATTGTCCGCGTTAAAAAAAAAAAAAAGGTTTATTTTTGTAAGCCGGACTAGCAAAGACTGTCCGCATTAAAAAAGCGTTTTCGTGGCTAAACAGCGAAAAGTGTAAAAAAAAAAAGCGTTTTCGTGGCTAAACAGCGAAAAGTGTAAAAAAAAGCGTTCTCGTGGCTAAACAGCGAGAAGTGCGTGTGGGTTTTTTAAAAAATATATATAGATATCAAATGTGCAAGCGTTTCTCGTGGCTACAACAGCGAGAAGTGGTAAAAACGTGCGTTTAAAGAAAATCGGAAGAGAACTCTAAGTGTACAAGCGTTTCACGCGGCTGGAACAGCGTGAAGTGTGCTAAAAAAGAAGAACTCTAATAAGCGTTTCTCGTGGCTGGAACAGCGAGAAATGTTAAAAAGAAGACTGAAAACAAAAATCAATTTTTAAGCAATCATCATGGAAACTCTACTACAAAGACAGCGCCAGTTGGGCGCACTTGCTGAAGACGAACAACAAAAAATAGAAGGCGGAAAAATAAGAAAAGCCGCATGTCCTGAACATATTAGACACGTCCAAGCAATTATAACGGAATTTAATGCTAACCATGCCAAAATTGTGGCCAAAAATAGTCCAGAAGCGGCCGAATACTTTAGCAAAGAGTATTACGAACATATTCTTAAGCTTCTGGAACAGTGCATTCAGCAGTTAAGAATACAAAGTGAAGCAGAAGAATCTACAGCATCAGGTGGCTCGACATCAGCAGCAGCAGATGGCGCAGCATCAGCAGCATCAGGTGGCTTATTGACAACAGGCCATAAACAATTTACACCTCAGTACATGCAACCAGATAATAGTGCGGAGGTACAAATGAGATTTAAACGTCGAGGAGAAAAACTAAGAAAGACCATCAAAGAAATACAAAAGAATAGTTTGCTTTCGGTCGAAGAAGTAAGAGAGCTCAAGACGAAGCTTCAAATACAATTCGAATATGTAGAAGAAGCGTTTTCTGAAACTCGTAGCATCAAGTTAGAAAATATAAATAAAGACACAATAGAATAATACATGGAAGACCTCCAAGAAAACTATAGTATTTATATTGAAAAATTGACTAATAAGTTAAAAGGAACCATGTCAACACAGACTGTGTCTGCCACAATGAAGTTGCAGGAAATTAAGATTCCAATATTTTATGGCGACATGAAACAATGGTCATCATTTCGGGATCTTTTCCAAGGTTTGGTGCACAATTCAAAGCACTTCACTGAAGTAGAAAAAATGTTTAGATTGAAATCAGCATTAGCAGGGGAAGCTGGAAGATTAATTCAGCATTTACCAGTAACCGAATGCAATTACGAAGCCGCGTGGAAAATACTCCACGAAAGATACGAAAACAGAAGGTTGCAATTCACAACACAAGTGGACCGACTTCTGGATCAACCAACAGCAAATGGGGAAAGTGCGGCCAGTATGAAGCAGCTCTTGGATACCACCAAAGAATGCATTTATGCTCTAAAAGGGCTTAATTTGAATTTAGGCGATGAACAAGCTATTATAGCTCGAATAGTTGTTCGCAAACTGGACAAAGAAAGTCTCCGGTTATATGAGCAGAATGTCAAGAAAACTAGAGACATACAAAGCCTAGATGATGTGTTTGGTTTTTTGGAGCAACAATATCAAGCTCTAGAAGCGATAAGAGACAAAAAGACAACTAAATGGAGCAATCAAAAGCCACCACAACGAACACCCACATTCTATACGGCTGCGCAAAAGACCTGTATATATTGCAAATTTTCTGGGCATCAAATTGTGGAATGCAGAAAATTCCAGGCATTGACTACCATGAGTCGTAGGAATTTCATAGTAAACAATAAGCTATGCAACATTTGCCTCGATCACGTATATGATGACAATTGTAAGAACAAAAGGAAATGCAGTAAGTGTGGAAGAAATCATCATAATTTACTGCATTACAATGAGTTCCAAAAGGAGAAAGGAGCAGGTGAAGAAAAAATAAAAAAATCATCAGCTATGATGACACAAAACTCCGAAACATCAATACTCTTAGCAACAGCACAAATACGAGTAAAAGCAGCAAATGGAGAGTACGTGATTATGCGAGCACTTATTGATCAAGGATCACAAAAGACTACCATTTCCGAGGAAGCGGCTCAGATACTACGGTTACCAAAAAGAAGAGAAGTAACTGAGCTGCAAGGGCTAGGGAATACTACGGTAGGAGTCTCCAAATTTAGAGTAAATATTCAAATTAAACCGAGATTCCTAAGCAATGAAATATACGATGTCGAAGCACTAATTTTACCAAGATTAGCAAGTGCACAACCAGATAAAACGTTTAAATGGGATATAGAACAATGGAGGAACTATACCTTAGCTGATCCCTACTTCAATAAATCAGATCGGATCGACGTCGTTATTAAAGGAGACTTATATGCTGATATATTAGAGGAAGGTATATTCGAGAAGGATAGAATACTAGGCCAAGCCACGAAATTAGGGTGGATATTGTCCGGAGTTCTACAGCAACCAAGAAAGAGTGGTAGAATCATAGCAGCGGTGACTACAACATTGGAGAGGTTTTGGGAGATCGAAGACACCACATCTCCAGAAAATAAAACAGATGAAGATGAATGTCTAGATATTTTTGACAAAACGACAACAAGAGATGAAAATAATAGATTTGTCGTCAGTCTGCCCTTCAAAAAAGGAAAGGAATTAGGTGACTCTCGCAAACAAGCAATAGCGAGATTTCTGAATCTTGAGAAAAGATTTGCTTCAAATGACGAACTGAGAAAGCAATATACTCAATTTATGAAAGAGTATTTAGAAATGGGACACATGAAAAAAGCAAGTGAAAATAATTGCGGGAAATACTATTTGCCACATCAAGCCGTAATTCGAGAAGACAGTCTCACAACTAAGCTACGAGTAGTTTTTGATGCATCTGCGAAAACTACAAACGGTACCAGCTTAAATGACATCCTGTTCATAGGGCCAAGGCTCCAAAAAGATATATTCGATATCATTATTAAATGGAGGCTTTGGCAATTTGTGGTAATAAGCGATATAGAAAAGATGTATAGGCAAATTAAAGTAGCAGAAGCTGACCAAGATTATCAGCGCATATTGTGGAGAGACTCGAGAGAAAAGCCGATAAAAGAGTACAAATTGCAAACAGTTACATACAGCATCCGCTCCTTTTCTTGCAACAAGAACATTACAAGAAATCGCCAAACTCTGCGAGCCCTGCAATAGCTTGCTTTCAAACATCATCAAAAACGATTTCTACATGGACGATTTAATGACAGGAGCAGACTCAATAAAAGAATGTAAAGCCATTCAAGTCGAAATATCAAAACATCTACAAAAATATGGATTTCACTTAAGAAAATGGATGTCGAATAATAGTGAAATTATAGCAGCAATTTCCCCAAACAGCGAAAAGGAGGTAATACAAATAGCAGAAGACGAAACAATTAAAACTTTGGGTATACAATGGGACCCGACCAAAGATACGTTTGGATTCAATATAAATTTGTCACCGAAAAAGCTAGTAACAAAAAGACAAGCCTTATCTGATTTGGCGAGAATTTTCGATCCGATGGGTTGGCTGTCACCTATGACCGTTTTAGCAAAGTTGTTTATACAAAAACTTTGGTTGATGAAACTCAACTGGGATGAGTTACTTGACGAGAATTTGGCAAAAGAATGGCAAGAGTTTATGCAACACGTACCAGATATAAAAAGAGTAAAAATTCCTAGATGGTTTGAAACAAAAAATGACGTTGAAATTGAACTTCATGGGTTTGCAGATGCATCTGAAAAAGCTTACGCAGCAGTTGTATATGCTAAAGTTGGATCAGTTATAACGATAATTGCTGGTAAAACTAAAGTAAATCCAATTAAAAACAAAAAGACGCTACCAAAGCTGGAATTATGTGCGGCGCACCTTCTTGCTATATTACTGCAAAGGATAAAGACAATTATCAATAGAGAAAGTAAAATATTTGCTTGGAGTGATTCGACTATAACCTTAGCATGGATAAATAATTCCCGAAATAAAGACAAGTTCATTAAAACAAGAGTAGAACAAATCAAATTATATGCTCCCACAGCGATATGGCGACACGTCGGAACCAAGGACAATCCAGCTGATGTTGCATCCAGAGGAATATTTGCAAACAAACTTGTAGAGCACGAACTATGGTGGAAAGGCCCCAAATGGTTACAAGGAGAGGAAAATCAGTGGCCAATGCAGAGTATATTCAAAATTGATGCCTTATATGTCTCAACTTCAAAAGGATCAAATTTTTTGGATGAGGTAACACTGAAGTATTCTAGTTTAACGAAATTAACAAGGGTTGTTGCTTATATATTGCGATTTATAAAACGAATACGAGGCCAAAAATATCCTTCATACTTGATAAAATCAGAACTTAAAGAAGCTGAACAGATAATAATAAAACATCAACAAAGGTTACAATTTAGAGAGGAAATTCAGAGCTTGGAGACTAAAAAAGAAGTTAGTAATAAAAGTCATATCGCAAGCTTAAACCCAATCCTAGACAACAATGGAATTCTTCGAGTAGGTGGTAGATTGGAGAATACAAAATTTCAATTTAATCAGAAGCACCCGATAATATTAAATAAATCACATTTATCAACATTAATTATTGAAAACAGTCACAAAACAACCTTACATGGAGGAAACAAGTTAATGGAATCCATGATCAGAAGGAATTATTGGATAATTGGATTAAAAAATTCAATAAAGAAAACTATAAGAGCTTGTAATCGGTGCATACGTTACCGCAAGGAAACAGCTAAACAAATAATGGGCAATCTTCCAGAATTTCGAGTATCGCTGTCGATCCCATTCACACACGTTGGTATAGACTATGCAGGTCCAATGTATATGAGATGTTCGAAAGGAAGAGGGCAAAAAGCATTTAAAGGCTATATAGCTGTATTTGTATGTATGGCAACAAAAGCCATTCATTTAGAGGCAGTGAGTGATTTAACAACTGAAGCTTTTCTAGCTGCCTTGAAACGATTTTTTGCTAGAAGAGGTAAAAGTCAGCATATATACTCAGACAATGGAACAAATTTTGTCGGAGCATGCAGAAAATTAGACTTGGACTTCAAAAAGACAGTAAAAAATAATTCAACGATAGCCCCCATATTAGAAGCAGACAAAATTCAATGGCATTTCGGGCCGCCGGCAGCTCCTCACTTCGGAGGAATTTGGGAAGCTGGCGTCAAGTCTGTAAAATATCACTTAAAAAGAGTGATAGGCGAAAGTAAATTGACATTCGAAGAGATGACTACGTTACTATCACAGATTGAAGCAGTGCTAAATTCGCGACCTCTTTGTGCTATTGATAGCGAAAGCGATATAGATGTTTTAACCCCTGGGCATTTTTTAATAGGATGCCCACTAATAGACTGCCCTGAAGCAGATGATGACACAACGAGAGATTCATTAGACAGATGGAAATTGATCCAAAAAATGAAAAGAGATTTTTGGAAACGGTGGGAAAGCGAATATGTCACAATGTTGCAACAAAGAATGAAATGGAAAACAAAATCCGACAACCTAGTAGAAGGTCAAATAGTCATTATTAAAAATGAGGAAACCCATCCGGCAAAATGGCCATTAGGCAAAGTTTTAAAAACTCATCCTGGAAGCGATGGAAAAACCAGAGTTGTAACTCTAAAATTACAAAATGGGATAATCAAACGACCCATTCATAAACTATGCCCGCTAGAAACAACAGACAACAGCAATACAGAAGAGCGAAATCAAGCTACTAGTCTGTTGACAGCAAGAACATCAAAAAAGACAGCAACTACAGGGGGCCAGACAATAACAAAAACAATGATGATGTGGTTCTTTACATTTCTGATGCTAGCAGTGCAAGTAAAAGCATTAACCATAAAGGATACAGCGAGAACAGGTGCTTCAGTAGCTGAACTAAGAAACAATACAACAATATACTTGGATCCAATTGGCAAAATAGACGTAATAAATTCAAAATGGAACTTAATCGTTTATTACGAGTTAGGCTCCTATTACGAACGAATGGATAAAATAAACGAATTTATTAACAGACTTGAACATCAATGCCAAATATTGACCGATTATGAAGAGGCTTGTGTAATGATTACCACAACTTTGAAGCATAAATATAGTAACCTCAAGTCAAATAACGAGCTGTTCATGAAGCAAGGAAATAGAAAAAGACGTGCACCATTCGAATTCGTTGGCTCACTTTACCATATTTTATTTGGAATCATGGATGCTGACGACCGCAAAAGCATGGAATCAAATATTAAAAACATTTTTGAAAACCAAAGGATATTGCAAAGTTATTTAAGAAACAGACATCCATAGTTGATTCTACAATAAATATATTAAAAAAGACAACCGATGAAGTGAACAAGAATTTTCAAAAGATGAATCAACAGCTCAATAAATTTTATCATGAATTAGTTCAAAATCAAAACGCCGAACGAATGACTTTAATGTTTCAAATATTAACCATTCAAATAAGAATAATTATGGACGAATGTGAAGAAATTCAAACTTCGATAATTAATTTATTAATTGACATAAATCATGGTCGAATAAATCCAAAACTATTAAAACCATCACAGCTTACTAATGAAATATCCTTGATTAAAAGTCAACTACCACACAAATTAGTACTACCTGGAAAACAGCATGGTAACGAATTAAAGGAAATCTATGAGTCTATGACTGCTAAAGGATTAATTATGGATTCTCGGCTCGTAATTAACATAGAAATTCCCTTAATGTCATTTGAGCCATCAGACGCGTACAAATTAAATCCGCTGCCAATAAAATACAAAGGCAACATGATCATCCCTGATATAAAAGCAGAATATTTAATATACAAGTTTGATTCAAATCAATATGTGTTAATAAACCAAGTTGATCTAAATACGTGTTCAATTAACTCAGAAGATCATTACCAATGTCCAGGGAATTGGGCTTGGAAGTCAGCAACGGACAATTCATGCGAAGTAGCAGCATTAAAACAGTATGAAAATGAAGTATGTGGATTCAAGCCCGCTACAGATGAAAACATTTGGATTAAACTATCCTCTCAAAATCGCTGGCTTTACAAGATATTTAGTAACGCAATAATACATCTAGAATGTGATACCAATCAACACATGAGAATGGAAATCCCTAAACAAGGCGTTATCACAATAAGAGAAGGATGTACAGTTCGACATGAAGGAGTAACTCTAACCGCATCTCATCAGATACAATCTACAATCAAGGAAGAAGTACTATCCTCGCCTTGGATAAAGGACATTGAGAACATTCCAGAACTGCGAATTAAACCTTTTGATTCCACCTTAATTAACAACACTAAAGACATCCTTAAACTTAAAGCGCAAATAGAAGATCTCAAAAAAGAAAACATCAAATTAAAAGGTATCAATTTCCACCAGATAAGTGGTCATACTTCACTGTCTTTGATCGTAATAATAGGACTTATTATCATTGTATTATATTTAAGATCGAAATGTAAAACAAAAACAGCTGTAGCTGTTTCATTCGAACTTCCAGCTAGAAATAATGTTAATTAAACAAATTATTAGAAAACATATTTAGTATTGCCCTTTGGCAGAATGTTCATACAAAAATATGAACACACAACTCTGCCACTCTAAAATAAGTATATTTATACAGTCCACTAGAATTTTATGATAGTATTGTCATACATACATACTTACAAAACAAACAGGATAAGGTACCTAAACCTATCACACACACACACATAGTCCACTAGAAGGAAAGATAAGCATACAAAACATATGGTTTCTTATCTGGTCCTAATATTTAAGCAATCCCCTTGAAACAGTCTAGACAATCGATCGTTAAACCCAGACGATCGGTGATTAAGACACAGCAAAACAATAGATAAATTGTACTTAGGCTAACATTAAAATCAGTCCCTTTTACATAAACACACGCACTTGTATAGTAGATTAAGGAACATAATTTTAAGATTTAGTATATAAGCAACTGTAAAATAGTTGAAGAACCAGAACTATAATAAATTCTCAATCAGCAACACCATCAAGCTGTTCTTTTTATTGAAGATTTTAGTTTCCCCCCACCAGAGGTAAGGGACTTTAATTCTCAACAGCCAATGATATCAATATCGTCAGCATATGCCAACAGTTGCACACTTTTATAAAATATTGTTCCAGCGCGGTTAAGTTCTGCAGCTTGTATTATTTTCTCCAGCATTAAATTAAAGAAATCGCACGATAGGGGGTCACCCTGTCTGAAACCTCGTTTAGTTTCGAACGGCTCGGAGAGGTACTTCCCAATTCTGACCGAGCTGGCGGTGTTGCTCAAGGTCATTTTGCATAGCCGTATAAGTTTTGCGGGGAAACCAAATTCAGACATAGCGGCATATAGGCAGCTCCTTTTCGTGCTATCGAAAGCGGCTTTAAAATCAACAAAGAGATGATTTGTGTCGATTCTCTTTTCACGGGTTTTTTCCAAGATTTGGCGTATTGTAAAAATTTGGTCGATGGTAGATTTACCAGGTCTGAAGCCACTCTGATAAGGTCCAATCAGTCTGTTCACATCAGGCTTCAGTCTTTCGCACAATACGCTTGATAGGACCTTATATGCGATATTCAAAAGGCTGATTCCGCGATAGTTGGCGCAGTTTGCAGGATCGCCCTTCTTGTGGATTGGGCAGAGAACACTTAGATTCCAATCTTCAGGCATGCATTCATCCGACCATATTCTGCATAGAAGCTGATGCATGCGCCTTACCAGCTCTTCGCCTCCGTGTTTGAATAGCTCAGCAGGCAAACCATCAGCGCCAGCTGCTTTATTGTTTTTCAATCGGGATATTGCTATTCGCACCTCATTATAGTCGGGTTGTGGAACGTCAATTCCATCATCTTCGATTGTGGGCTCGGGTTCGGCATCTTCTCTGGTTTCTTGCTCAGTTTCTCCATTTAAAAGGGCAGAGAAGTCTATCCCTCCATATTCTGAGTGCTCTCTGAACATCGGCCACCAGGTCGCCGTTCTCATTCTTACAGGAGTTTGCCCCGGGTTTAAAACCTTCTGTCATTCGCCGAATTTTTTGATAGAATTTTCGGGCATTATTCCCGTTGGCCAGCATCTCAAGATCCTTTCTTTCACGCTTTTCTGCCTCTCTTTTTTTCGCCCGAACTATAATTATATATTAAAAATATATGAAAAATTCGCAAAAATTCGACAAGTTTTCATGGAAATTTTCAGAACTTTTTTTGAGTCCGTAAGAAATCTTGCTGATTTTTGGCAATATTTTTTCCAGGGACTTTAGGACTTTCCTCCATAAACGTAACTTTTTTTTACATGGAAAAAACAATTAAGCTCTTCATACATTTTTAAAATATAATTTATAGTTTGGGTGTTAGATCGTGACAAATTTTCTTATATAAAACTAGGTAAAATAAATTTTGCTGAAACCAAAATTGGTGAGAATTGCCAAAATGTGGTGTATACTTATTTATAAGAGAAACTGTATATCGATTGCGGCAACACTACGCTTGATACAGCGCCTGCTCGTAATAATAATAATAATTTTTCAATGAAATGATTTACTGTTGGAATGACTAGAGGTGTCTGTTATTTTAACAGCAAATTTTGTTTTTTCAGCCAAACATTTGTCTTGTAGCATTACTCAGAATGCTTTTCACTGTCAATGCACTTCAAATATTGACCCACTTAAATTATGTTGAACCCACGGGAGTTCAACAGCATATACCAACTGACACCTATCAAATTGTCAACCCATTACTCAATGCGTCGCTTTGACCAACACACGTATCGATCAGCACGACTGATCGACACTATCGGTTGGTCAACGTGAACTACCAAATTATGTGCTGACATTGCACACAATGCAAATACTTTTAGTGTCTAAGTATTAGTGTAAGTTTGTATACGTAAGTTAAGCTAGAAATGTATAAAAGAGAAAGCTTTTGAATAAAGAACAATCAATTCTGATCATACGCTACACATCAGCGATTCAATCACATTACATGGCGATCCTGCCAGGAGCAATTCACTTTGCTTAGGATATAAAATAAAATTAACAAAATAATTTAAGAAGACATTACATGGCGATCCTGCCAGTTTTGGTCGTTCTATTGCAATTATTTAAAGATGAAGATACAGTTTTTGGATCTCAGCATGTAAATTTGAATTTAATAAGCTGCCTACACTGAACACGAAACAGGAGGAAAATTTAGATGCTACAACTGGTGAGGACACTACACCATTTTATGCGGATACCTACCTGCTTTTCATGAAACCGCTATATACGGCGGGTAAACAATTGGACTTACCTGGTGGCAAATCCGTCGAATGGGCTTCACAAATAAAGGCATAAAAAGGGTGGAATAATAGAAGCAACCCAACTGGCGGTATAGTGCAAAAAAAAGAGTGGAATAATTTGATGACAATAAACCCCAACACTCAACAAGACTGGCAGCGCAAAATATGGTGACTGGCAGCAAGAATAGCAGCTATTAAAATATAAGTATATTAGAATAATTTGAGCACGCCTTATGGCCGCTAAACCAGTAGCAATTAAATTTGCTTAGGGATTATAAATAGTTTAATTACATGTCAGTATCAATAATGAAAGAGATTGAGACTCAAAAAGAATTTGACAAAATTTTTCATCAATGTTAATAAATTGAGTAAATTGGAATGTAAAAATACCTATTTCTTATGGATAATGCACTACCACCTGATCTTGATTATGAATTAATCAATGATATTGTTGATAAGCTAGAGCATGAAAACGAAGAAATAGGAATACAAAGGTCAAGACCTCGTAACAAGGGAGGCAACAGGAAAAATTTAGAATATTTAAAACACGTTTGGTCCTATATAGGAATGGGTAGAGAACCCACAATGAAAGACTTAGTATACCCTTCCACATTAGAAGAAGAAATAAATAGATTAATAAGGAAACTGAGTAAATAAAAATAAAAATGTAAGAAGAAAAATTTTTTACTGTTTTAAAATGGCAGCATGGTGGAAAATTGCTGTAAACAGCATTCTAGTAGGTATAGCAGGGTATGAAGTTGGTAAGGAAAGTTCAGCAGAGAAAAACTCTGAAAATAGAATAGTTAAGTACGAACCACACCCTATACCTGTTGAAAATAAAGAAGAACTGTCTGATAAATGGGTAGTTTTGGTCGCATTTATAGTTACATGTTTAATTATCGCAATTATTATTTTAATCAAAAATTATATAAAAAATAAATTGAGACGATTTAACACTGTACAACAACGCGTATAAACCAACACCCTATAACAAGAAATGAATCAATGGGAAGAAATCCACGAAAAATTATATGAGGAAAAAACAAAAGCAATTAAGTCTTACAAATGCATAAATAAAAGTATCCCAATTACAACAGAAACCATAGTCAAGCATTTGAACATAATCCTAGAAGCTCTGAACAGCATAGGACAGGTAGTTAAATCAGTAAATAACATACTTACTGCAGAACACCAAATAGAAGCTTACCAATTTTTCTCCGCTGTACGAGATAAACTTGTATCTTCTTTATCAAGATATAATATAGAATTTAATATACCAACCACAATTGAGGAAAAACTTCAAATAGATTTCAATCTACTACTGTCAGAACGCGCTCAGAGCCCAACTCCGACACATTCCACGACCCAGACTCAATCAATAGAGGAAAGCAAACCAAATTTTCAACCAATACACGTCCCAATAATAAACGTCACAATGCCACAAACAGTAGTTGAATTTATCAAAACTGCTTCGTCAGTATTACCAGAGTTTGATGGTAAACCGGAAAATCTACATAGTTTCCTATATGCACTCGATATACTTGAGCAAATCAAGGATACACACGAGGCATTGGCCATTACCATGATAAAAACAAAACTGAAGGGTACGGCAAGGAATTTTATAAGCAACGAAAGCACGATAGAACAAATAAAATTAAAATTAAAAACCGCGATTAAGGGTGAATCAGTAGAAGTTTTAACCGCTAAACTCCTGAACATCCAGCAGCGTAGCAAAACTGCAAATCAGTACACAGCGGAAGTAGAGAAAATAACAAGGTCGCTAGAAGGAGCGTATATCTCGGATGGATTAAACCCAGACCTAGCCACGAGATATGCAACACAGGCAGCAGTCAAAGCCATGTGCAAAAACTGCTCTAATGCCAATGTCAAAATGATCATGCAAGCAGGAACGTTCACAACGATGAACGACGCAATCACTAAATTTACAAACAGCTGCACCGAAATTACAGGCAGCTCTAATACAATTTTAAATGTACGACAACAAGGTCAGTACAGGAGTAATTTCCGTGGAGGTTACCGAAGTAACAACTATGGGAATTCCCAAAACAGGAGATTTAGACCGCAACCAAGGTACAACAACAATTCTACACCAAGTAGTACCAACAATAATAGTTATAACAATAACCAAAGAGGATCACAATCCCGAAATAGCAACAGACCCTACAACCAGACCCGTAACGTGCGCAGCTGCACGCAGACGGAAAACCAAGAAGCTCCACTTCAAGAGTAAAAGAAAGAAAAATATGCGTACTAAACTTACATCTAAACAGCTATATAGCAACAAGGACATCTCTAAATAATGTAATTTCAAACTTTTTAATCGATACAGGAGCAGACATCTCCATTATAAAAAAGAATCAAATTAATCAAAGTCATAAAATAAATACGGAACAAATTACAGATCTAAAAGGCATTGGTCAGAGAATAACCAGCACTCTAGGCACAATTAAAGCAGACTTAAAAGGCGATGACCTTCTTATTTACCATAATTTTCATGTCGTAGACGACGATTTCCCAATTCCATGCGATGGAATAATAGGGCTGGATTTCATAAAAAAGTACAATTGCATTCTAGACTATGGAAAAACAGAGGATAAATTAATCCTAAGACCATATGATTTTCCCCAAACAATAACAATGCATCTTACAAATTGTCTGTCCGTCAACACAATCACAATTCCGGCTAGATCGGAAGTTATTAGACAAATTAAAGTAAATGCCGATAACAAAAACATTTTTATCCCACACCAAGAATTATCTGAAGGCATTTTCATAGCAAACACAATAACAAATAAGGATCAAACTTTCGTTAGAATCATTAACACTACACATAAAAACACAACTATCCAAAATTACAAAATCAATACCGAAAACTTAGATGATTACACACTAATTAAAACACAAACACACAGTAAAAATTGCACCGATACAGAAAAATTAAAAAGATTAACAAAAAATGTTCCTAAATTCGTCAACCCTCAATTAACAACACTTTGCACAGAATTTATAGACATATTCGCATTAGAAACCGAACCAATCACCTATAATAATTTCTACAAACAGAAATTACACATGAAGGATGACACCCCAGTCTACATAAAAAATTACAGATTGCCTCAAACCCAGAAGGGAGAAATCAGCAAACAAATAAATAGGCTAATAGAAGATGATATAATAGAACCTTCCATATCGGAATATAATAGCCCAATCCTACTAGTCCCTAAAAAATCACTTCCAGGAAAAACAGAAAAAAGATGGAGACTAGTGGTCGATTACAGACAAGTAAATAAAAAGCTAGCAGCGGAGAAATTCCCACTTCCAAGAATTGATGACATTTTAGACCAACTTGGAAGAGCAAAATATTTTTCATGCCTGGACCTTATGTCAGGTTTTCATCAAATCGAACTACACCCAGATTCGAGGGATATAACTTCATTTACAGCCGAAAATGGCACATATAGGTTCAAAAGACTACCCTACGGTTTAAAAGTAGCACCAAATTCATTTCAAAGAATGATGACCCTAGCATTCGCAGGTCTCAAACCATCCCAACCATTTCTCTACATGGATGACTTAGTTGTATTAGGCTGTTCCGAAAATCACATGCTAAAAAATCTAAGAGACGTATTCTCCACTTGCCGAAAATACAACCTAAAATTACATCCAGATAAATGCCTATTTTTCAGTCAGGAAGTAACTTATTTAGGACATAAATGCACAAACAAAGGAATATTACCAGATCCAAGCAAATTTGAAACCGTTCAAAACTATCCAATACCGAAAACAGCCGATGAAGTTAAAAGATTCGTAGCTTTCTGCAATTATTACAGAAGATTTGTACCGAATTTTGCAGAACATTCTAGAAAGTTAACTAGGCTATGCAAAAAGAATGTTGCCTTCGAATGGACAGAAGAATGTCAAAAAGCTTTTGTCTACTTAAAGGAAGCATTAATTAGTCCAAAACTCTTGCAATACCCAGATTTCGGAAAAGAATTCTGCATAACAACAGACGCTAGTGGATACGCTTGTGGTGCAGTCCTTAGCCAAGAACACGATGGCAAACAGTTACCAATTGCTTACGCTTCAAGGTCCTTTACAAAAGGCGAAACCAACAAGGCTACAATAGAAAAAGAATTAGCCGCAATCCATTGGGCCATAACTTTCTTCAGACCATACGTATATGGCAGAAAATTCCTAGTTAAAACCGACCATCGCCCACTAACATACCTATTTTCAATGAAAAGTCCTTCCTCAAAGCTGACACGAGTAAGACTAGATTTAGAAGAGTACGATTTTGAAGTGGAGTATATAGCTGGTAAAGAAAATCATATCGCGGATGCATTATCCCGCATAACAATTACAAATTTAAAAGATATGTCAGTAGAAGCAAATAAAATATTTAAAATAACAACAAGATCAGCAGCTAAAAAGATCAGTAATAAAACTGAAATTAAAGAAAGTCACAAAGAGAACCCCAAAATATACGAAGCGCTAAATAAATTTGAAGTAAAAAGACATGTCGAGCTCGTTTTCAATCCTCCGAAATTTTATTTCAAAAAAGGAAAGAAAATTTGTAGCAATTTTGATACAAGCAACCTAATTGTTGAGGATAAGATTGACTTAGGACAATTCTTTACCAGGCTCGAAAGAGAAGCCGGCAATTTAGGACTTGTACAAGTACAGTTGTCCTTAGGGGACAAATTGTTTAAAAAGAATTATACTGCAGTAGGCAAATTTATAGAAATGGGTAATAAAGTTCTCAAAAAGTTAACAATAGCTCTAACCCCAGAGGTTATATACGTGACAAATCCCGGGAAAATAAAGGAAATTCTGCATAAATATCATGACGATCCTATTAGTGGTGGCCACCCAGGAATAAATCGCATGACAGATAAGATCAAGCAGAAGTATAGCTGGCTGAACATGAAAAATGATATAAGAAAATATATAAAAAACTGCATCCACTGCAAGAAAAATAAAATTAATAAACATATCAAAGAACCAATGACAATAACGGAGACACCTCCGAAGGCATTCGATATTGTACAAATCGATAGAGTAGGCCCTTTACCGAAGTCGATAAATGGAAACGAATATGCAGTTACCATTATATGCGATCTAACTAAATATTTGGTAGCTATCCCAGTCCCAAGCAAACACGCAATAACAGTCGCTAAAGCCGTGTTCGAGCATTTCATATTGATTTATGGACAAATGAAAACAATCTTGACAGACATGGGCACGGAATATAAAAATAGCTTATTCAAAGAACTGTGTAAATTGTTGAAAATTGAACATAAAACTTCAACACCGTACCATCATCAAACTTTGGGTACTGTAGAACGCAGTTACCGAACATTCAATGAATATATACGCGCATACATATCCAGTGACAAAGACGATTGGGATGAATACCTCAAATATTTCGCGTATTGCTACAATACGACGCCATCCACCACACGTAAATATTGCCCTTTTGAACTCATATTTGGAAAAAACCCACCAAATTACGAATTTTTAAAAGAAAATATAATCAGCCCACTATACAATCACGAAGCTTACTACAAAGAGGTAAAATATAGACTCCAAATAGCCGAGCAAAGAGCTAGGAAATTAGTCCAAGAGGCTAAAGAAAAACAAAAAACGAATTATGATAAGAACAGCTATAGTGAGGAAATTAACATAGGAGATTTAGTATTAGTTAGAGAATAGGCCTTCCACAAGCTAGAAAATAGATATAATGGACAATATAGAGTTAAAAATATTGATAAGAACAACAATTTTACTTTAATTCCACATAGCATACGAAATAGCAATAAAAACAAAAAAGAAATCATAATTCATAAGAATAGACTTAAAACAGTATAACACCACTCACCACCAGCAATCCAGTTTACTCACTTTAATAAACAGGCACAAGCCAAAGAAAATAAAAACCACATATTATGTTCAAAATACAACTATACACTAAATAAATAAATGTAAACGACTGAAAATAAAAAGAAAAAAAAATATATATAAATGCAATAATGACAAACGAGAAACAAATGTAAACAAGTGAAAAAAAAAAATTCTTATGCAATAATGGCAATAAGAGCCGAAAAACAATTAAAATTTTGTAAACGCAAACAAACCCTAAGTAGGTCAATAAGTCGCTTTAATAGTCGTATACAATTGCCTTCAAGTGTATACGACTATTCATAAGGCGGATGGTGTAGCATTACTCAGAATGCTTTTCACTGTCAATGCACTTCAAATATTGACCCACTTAAATTATGTTGAACCCACGGGAGTTCAACAGCATATACCAACTGACACCTATCAAATTGTCAACCCATTACTCAATGCGTCGCTTTGACCAACACACGTATCGATCAGCACGACTGATCGACACTATCGGTTGGTCAACGTGAACTACCAAATTATGTGCTGACATTGCACACAATGCAAATACTTTTAGTGTCTAAGTATTAGTGTAAGTTTGTATACGTAAGTTAAGCTAGAAATGTATAAAAGAGAAAGCTTTTGAATAAAGAACAATCAATTCTGATCATACGCTACACATCAGCGATTCAATCACATTACAGTCTGCTGTACCGATGATTGCCAATTTAAGATGAAGAAATTTAATTCTAATCAATCAAAAAGAAATACTACTGTTTTAATAGAAACTCCTAATTCGCGAGCGCCAAATTCTCTTTAGAATTGGATGTTGCAATAAGTTCACAATGGCAGTTCTTTCGCTGTTGGATTAACAAGAGTTAATTGTTTTAACACAAAATTTAGTTTGTCAGTTCTACTAAATTTTGTCAATTAAAAATTTACGGATATATTACTATTCAATCGACAATTGAATGCAGTTGCTTGGTTGGTTGGTTGGTTGGAGTGTCGAGTCCCATGTGACTCCAATTAGCTCTAATGCGCCGTTTTGATACCACATCTCGTGAAATAACCAATGAAAAACTATAGAAGAAAGATAGGAAAATCTCAGGAGCCTAGGTGGAATTAATATTTCCAAGCTCGGAGAGTTTCCCGAAAAGGGATTTCCCTAAATATTTCATTCTGCTCCGGCAGTGCGCTGCACAATCGCAAAGCAGGTGCTCGACCGTTTCTTCCACCCCAGGAAGATTGCAGCTTCGGCACAAGATGTTGTGTTCCCAACCCGTCCGTGCCGCCTGCGTGGCAATAGTCCAGTGACCAGTGAGAAGCGCAACTAGTCTGAAAAGGTCCCTTCTGTTCACCCTCAGAAGGTTTAAGAACGTGTTTCGGTGTAGGAGGGCCATATACTTCTTGCTACTCTGCAGGATTGGAAACGCTTCCATCTATCCTTAGCCTCGCTAAGTCAGTGCGCCGAGATTCGACCATGAAAAGTCCCAGCAGTGCAAGGACCTCCTTCGCCTCTGAGAGGATGCCCCGGCACCCATATAAGAGAAATGATAGATATGCCGATCAGCCAGGTTCATGGAACACTCCCTGTACTGACTAACCAGGCTCGATGTAGTCGTGGTCGACCCGAGTGCAAGAAGAGCCGCCTGGCTGTCCTATTACCGGTGATATTCACACTCAGCAATGCCCTGCAAGCCTCTTGAATAGCGTAGATGTCGGATTGAAAAACGCTAGCTAAGTCTGGTAGACGCACAGATAGGGACATAGCCGGGAGTGCGGCAAAAATGCCAGCTCCTACTCCGCAGGCCATTTTTGATCCGTCCGTGAATACTGAAATGTCGAATTTCTGAGAGAATTCCTCCTCCATCCAGTCCTTCCTGGAAGGGAATATAATCTTGAAGTTCGTGTCTAAAACTGTCCTGGGACTGATGTAATCCGTTTTGGCTTTGATATAGGAGTCGTTCATAGTCAGAAGAATACGGCCGTGGCCGTAAGTGCGCTCTTTCCAGAGTCCCAACTCCCGAAGGCTGAGAGCACCCATGTATGCTGTTTTCTTGATAAAGAGATCGATCGGTGGCATGCTACATATCACGCTCAGAGCCTCCGTGGGACATGATCTAATCGACTCAGTGATTGCGCCACAGGCATTTCTCTGAACTTTACTTAGCATTTTATTAATGTAGTTCACATCGACTGCCTTCCACCACACTATTGCCCCGTATGCTAAGATAGGTCGAATAACTGCTTTGTACATCCATGCTGTGAATGCCGGACTTAAGCCCCACTGTTTGGCAAACATTTTTTTTACAGGCGTACATAGCTCCATATGCCCGTTTGACCCTGTGTTCTATATTAAGCTTCATGCAGTTAATAGAAAATTCCTTTCAAATAACTAAAATTTTACCAATTTAACAGAATTTAGTCAACTTCGGGGCAACAGTATAATTGATAGTTGATTTTACCAGTGTAATTTCTTTCTGTGTAGGTTTTCCATGAATTAGCAAATTGTAGAATTTGTCAAATCACTTCAAGACAAGGAATGGTGCATCATATGATGATGAAAAGTATTGTTTAACTCTGTTGTTACGAATGAATACTCGTACATGTGAAGTGTGTGCGAGCTCTTTTGAAATGAACGAGTTCAGGTGTGCCAACGGTTGTATTTGATGGTGCGAAAAACTCACCTGGGAGTCGAATTGGTTCCCCGAGGGCAGCGAGTTTTTTTGAACAGATCTGACTCAAATTGTCCTCCAAGGTCGGTGGTTATGCGGAGTGGAACACCGAAATATGAAGTCCACTTTAGCATAAGTGCGGGTGCTACCCGATCGGCTATGCCATCGACGAGCGGTGCGATAGCTGGATAACGAGTGAAGCGATGAATTATCGTAAGGCACTTGGTGCGCCCTTTTGACAACGGCATAGCGACCAAATCTATGTGGATATGCTCAAAGCGGCTTGAAGGTGGTTGTTAGGTTGCGATCGGTGAGACTGTATGGCGTGCAAGTTTGTTGCGCTGGCATTGAATGCATACTTTTGCCCATCTGATGCAATCCTTGTTAATTGATGCCCAACGAACTTACTTCATATGAGGCGTTTCGATGCTCGACGAACTGGGTGTGAAACTGAGTGAAGTGTGTCAAAAATGTCTGCCCTAAATGGTTTGGAGGGTGGGGCCGTGTGCAGAAGTCCACGCAAGTGGGGAAAGTTTCTGATCGCCATTCACCTGGGAATGGCCAGAGCGATTCTTTTGCATGCGGTTCAAGCAGCTCACTACTTCCGGGCTTTGCGCCCAAGTATCCTCTGGGTAACCACCGAACACCCGTTTGGTGGTGAGCTAAACGTGAGAAGGCGACAACCTGGTAAGGCCACTCCGACATAATCGGTTTAAGGGCTTGCTGGGGGGGTTCAAACAGCAGCGTCTGATCACCAGGTGGTGCGGCTGCAAGCGGGCGTCTGTCTTGGATCAAGCGGCTCGCTATACAAACGTGTAATAGAATTCAACCTCCCGTGAAACGGGTTGTGCGTTGGGTTTGGGACCCACCACATAAAACAACGTTCCAATGAAATTCAACAACAAAGCCTCGGATATGAGAACCCCTTTTTTAGATGACAACACCCGCAAACGAAATAAGGATTATGAGATAAGGGCATGTACCTGGAATGTCCGGTCCCTTAATGGGGAAGGTGCCGCTGCCCGGCTGGTTGAGGTCTTGAGGAAAGCAAAAGCTGACATCACCGCCATACAAGAGATGCGATGGACGGGGCGAGGAAACACGATCAAAACACCTTGCAACATCTACTGGAGTGGGCATGAAGACAAGCGCAGATTCGGCGTGGGATTTGTGGTGGGAGAGAGACTCCGTCACCGAGTACTGTCGTTCACACCCGTGAACGAGCGTCTCGCTGCAATCCGCATAAAAGTACGATTTTTCACCATATCGTTTATCTGCGCTCATGCACCGACGGAAGAGAAGGACGACGTGGAAAAGGATGCATTCTACGAGCGCCTGGAAGAAGCATACGAGCGCTGCCCCCGTCATGATATCAAAGTCGTGCTTGGCGACTTTAACGCCAGGGTGGGTAAGGAGGGTGTATTTGGCCCCACTGTCGGGAAGTTCAGTCTCCACGATCAGACTTCGCCAAATGGATTCAGGCTGATCGACTTCGCCGGTGCCCGAAACATGGTCATATCCAGCACTAGGTTTATGCACAAGAAGATCCATCAGGCTACATGGCTGTCCCCCGATCGAAAAACACGCAACCAGATCGACCACGTTGTGATAGACGGACGGCATGCTTCCAGCGTTTTAGATGTTCGCACAATACGAGGACCTAACATCGACTCTGATCACTACCTAGTAGCAGCCAAGATTCGTACCCGCCTCTGTACGACAAAACAGGTGCAACAAAAAACGCAGGGAAAGCTGGACGTCGAAAAGCTGCAATCGCAACAGACCGCCAATTATTTCGCAGATCGCCTCTCACACCTGCTCTCCGAGAGCACAATTCAATCTAGTGGAATGCATGAGCAGTGGGATCATATCTCAGGAGCACTCCGTACCGCAGCCGAAGAAGTAATTGGATTCCGGCGAACGCGAAAAAACAACTGGTATGATGATGAAGAGTGCCGCGCTGCAACGAAAAGAAAGGACGAAGCCTACAAGGCAACGCTGAGATCGAATGCAACGAGGAGTGTGTGTGAACACTACCGCGAGTTGAAGAGGGAAGCGAGGCGGCTTTTCCGGGCGAAAAAAAGAGAGGCAGAAAAGCGTGAAATAAAGGAGCTTGAGATGCTGGCCAACGGGAATAATGCCCGAAAATTCTATCAAAAAATTCGGCGAATGACAGAAGGTTTCAAACCCGGGGCAAACTCCTGTAAGAATGAGAACGGCGACCTGGTGATCGATGTTCAGAGAACACTCAGAATATGGAGGGATCACTTCTCTGCCCTTTTAAATGGAGAAACTGAGCAAAAAACCAGAGAAGATGCCGAACCCGAGCCCACAATCGAAGATGATGGAATTGACGTTCCACAACCCGACTACAATGAGGTGCGAATAGCAATATCCCGATTGAAAAACAATAAAGCAGCTGGCGCTGATGGTTTGCCTGCTGAGCTATTCAAACACGGAGGCGAGGAGCTGGTAAGGCGCATGCATCAGCTTCTATGCAGAATTTGGTCGGATGAATGCATGCCTGAAGATTGGAATCTAAGTGTTCTCTGCCCAATCCACAAGAAGGGCGATCCTGCAAACTGCGCCAACTATCGCGGAATCAGCCTTTTGAATATCGCATATAAGGTCCTATCAAGCGTATTGTGCGAAAGACTGAAACCTGATGTGAACAGACTGATTGGACCTTATCAGTGTGGCTTCAGACCTGGTAAATCTACCATCGACCAGATTTTTACAATACGCCAAATCTTGGAAAAAACCCGTGAAAAAAGAATCGACACGCATCATCTCTTTGTTGATTTTAAAGCCGCTTTCGATAGCACGAAAAGGAGCTGCCTATATGCCGCTATGTCTGAATTTGGTTTCCCCGCAAAACTTATACGGCTATGCAAAATGACCTTGAGCAACACCGCCAGCTCGGTCAGAATTGGGAAGTACCTCTCCGAGCCGTTCGAAACTAAACGAGGTTTCAGACAGGGTGACCCCCTATCGTGCGATTTCTTTAACTTAATGCTGGAGAAAATAATACAAGCTGCAGAACTTAACCGCGCTGGAACAATATTTTATAAAAGCGTCCAACTGTTGGCATATGCTGACGATATTGATATCATTGGCCTTAACAACCGCGCCGTAACTTCTGCTTACTCCAAATTAGAAAAAGAAGCGGAGAAAATGGGATTGGTGGTGAACGAGGGCAAAACGAAGTACCTTCTGTCATCATGCAAAGAGTCAGCGCATTCGCGCCTTGGCAACCAAGCCACTGTTGGCAGCAATAATTTCGAAATAGTAAAGGACTTCGTTTACCTGGGAACCAGCATTAATACCAACAATAATGTTAGCCTAGAAATCCGACGAAGAATCACTCTTGCAAACAAATGCTACTTCGGACTGAGTAGGCAATTGAAAAGTAAAGTCCTCTCTCGGCGAACGAAAATAACACTCTACAAGTCACTCATCGCACCCGTCCTGCTATATGGTGCAGAAGCGTGGACACTAACAACATCTGATGAGGCGGCTCTGGGAGTATTCGAGAGAAAGGTTCTTCGAAAGATTTGTGGACCTCTACGCGTTGGCGACGGCGAGTACCGAAGAAGATTTAATGATGAGCTGTATGAACTTTACGCAGACGCCGACATAGTTCAGCGAATTAAAACACAGCGGCTTCGCTGGCTAGGCCACGTAGTGCGAATGAGCGAAGATGCTCCAGCCCAGAAGGTATTCTTATCGGCACCCGCCGGTGGAAGCAGAGGAAGAGGGAGACCACCACTCCGATGGAAGGACCAAGTGGAGACCGATTTGCGATCCCGCGGTGTTTCCAATTGGCGCCAGTTGGCGCAACGAAGAAACGACTGGCGAGCTATGTTGGACGGTCAAAATCGCCCAGGCGGTTAGATGACCATTTAAAGAAAAGAAATGGTTTTGGAACGAAAGGACGCGCTGTCCCTGTCGATATATCACAGTAGAGCGTGACATCCATGGGATTGCTTCTTATTTTTATACCTATTAGCGCTACGCACGCAATGTATATTAACTTTAGTCGCGTAACGGTGATATGTAACGGCATAAACGGATGAAGATAGATTTTGACTTATGTATATCAAAATGTTCAGGAGGAAGAAAGAAATTGATTAAGCCATGTCCGTCCGCCCGTCTGTTAACACGAGAACTTGAGTAAATTTTGAGATATCTTATTGAGATTTGGTATGCAGATTCGTTGGCACTCATCTCCGAGCGCTATTTAAAATGGGTGAAATCGGATGATACCCACGCCCACCTTTTATACATAGAACATTTTCGAAAATACAAAAAAAAGTGATTATTCAGGACATAATACACTTACAAGGATAACATTTGGTATGTACATTAATGTTAAGGCAAAAAATAAATTAAAAAAAAAAATTTGAAAATGGGAGTGGCACCGCCCTCTTTTGATTAAGTAAAATTTATAAATAATATTAATCATAAATCAAAACACGTTCAAGATATCGGAACGAAATTTAGCATAAATATTTATATTAATACAAGGTATGCTGTTGAATCTCTGTATCATTGGCCTGAGCCTGCGCCAGCTCTTCGGAGGTAACTGCTCTATGGATTGCGTACACTCGGGAGAGTGCATCAGCAACTATGTTGTTAGAGCCAGGGATCTGCCTGATGTCAGTCGTGAATTGACTTATAAAGTGTAGTCTTCGGAATTATCATGGGTTTTGTTTAAACGCATGCATCAGCAGTTTGTGGCCAGTATAAATTAGCGTTGCTTCTGCGAGAGCCTTCTTGTATTCTGAAAATTAGTTTTCGAGTGATGATGTTCAAATAATGGGAGTCGTACCAGACATTTTTGAACCTTTGAGTAACTTATTCAGTGGAGCTTGTAGGGATGCTGCACGCTGAATAAATTTTGAGGTAGAAATTGATTGTTCCTAAGAAGTAACGAAGCTTAATAATGGTTCATGGTCGAGGGTAGTCGATAATTGCTTGAACTCTAACTGAGAGTGGTTTTGTGCCGTGAGCAGAAATAGTATGGCCAAGGAATTCGACCTCATTTAAACCCAAATTAGTTTTTGTTGCGATGGGAGGATGGGGCCGTGTGCAGAAGTCCACGCAAGTGGGGAAAGTTTCTGATCGCCATTCACCTGGGAATGGCCAGAGCGATTCTTTTGCATGCGGTTCAAGCAGCTCACTACTTCCGGGCTTTGCGCCCAAGTATTCTCTGGGTAACCACCGAACACCCGTGAGAAGGCGACAACCTGGTAAGGCCACTCCGACATAATCGATTTAAGGGCTTGCTGGGGGGTTCAAACAGCAGCGTCTGATCACCATGTGGTTCGGCTGCAAGCCGGCGTCTGTCTTGGATCAAGCGGCTCGCTATACAAACGTGTAATAGAATTCAACTTCCCGTAAAACGGGTTGTGCCTTGGGTTCGGGACCCACCACATAAAACAACGTTCCAATGAAATTCAACAACACCATATCGTTTATCTGCGCTACCGACGGAAGAGAAGGACGACGTGGAAAAGGATGCATTCTACGAGCGCCTGGAAGAAGCATACGAGGGCTGAGATGATATCAAAGTCGTGCTTGGCGACTTTAACGCCAAGGTGGGTAAGGAGGGTGTATTCGGCCCCACTGTCGGGAAGTTCAGTCTCCACGATCAGACTTCGCCAAATGGATTCAGGCTGATCGACTTCGCCGGTGCCCGAAACATGGTCATATCCAGCACTAGGTTTATGCACAAGAAGATCCATCAAGCCACATGGCTGTCCCCCGATCGAAAAACACACAACCAGATCGACCACGTTGTGATAGACGGACGGCATGCTTCCAGCGTTTTAGATGTTCGCACAATACGAGGACCTAACATCGACTCTGATCACTACCTAGTAGCAGCCAAGATTCGTACCCGCCTCTGTACGACAAAACAGGTGCAACAAAAAACGCAGGGAAAGCTGGACGTCGAAAAGCTGAAATCGCAACAGACCGCCAATTATTTCGCAGATCGCCTCTCACACCTGCTCTCCGAAGGCACAATTCAATCTAGTGGAATGCATGAGCAGTGGGATAATATCTCAGGAGCACTCCGTACCGCAGCCGAAGAAGTAATTGGATTCCGGCGAACGCGAAGAAACAACTGGTATGATGATGAAGAGTGCCGCGCTGCAACGAAAAGAAAGGACGAAGCCTACAAGGCAACGCTGAGATCGGATGCAACGAGGAGTGTGTGTGAACACTACCGCGAGTTGAAGAGGGAAGCGAGGCGGCTTTTCCGGGCGAAAAAAAGAGAGGCAGAAAAGCGTGAAAGAAAGGATCTTGAGATGCTGGCCAACGGGAATAATGCCCGAAAATTCTATCAAAAAATTCGGCGAATGACAGAAGGTTTTAAACCCGGGGCAAACTCCTGTAAGAATGAGAACGGCGACCTGGTGGCCGATGTTCAGAGAGCACTCAGAATATGGAGGGATAGACTTCTCTGCCCTTTTAAATAGAGAAACTGAGCAAGAAACCAGAGAAGATGCCGAACCCGAGCCCACAATCGAAGATGATGGAATTGACGTTCCACAACCCGACTATAATGAGGTGCGAATAGCAATATCCCGATTGAAAAACAATAAAGCAGCTGGCGCTGATGGGGTGCCTGCTGAGCTATTCAAACACGGAGGCGAGGAGCTGGTAAGGCGCATGCATCAGCTTCTATGCAGAATATGGTCGGATGAATGCATGCCTGAAGATTGGAATCTAAGTGTTCTCTGCCCAATCCACAAGAAGGGCGATCCTGCAAACTGCGCCAACTATCGCGGAATCAGCCTTTTGAATATCGCATATAAGGTCCTATCAAGCGTATTGTGCGAAAGACTGAAGCCTGATGTGAACAGACTGATTGGACCTTATCAGAGTGGCTTCAGACCTGGTAAATCTACCATCGACCAAATTTTTACAATACGCCAAATCTTGGAAAAAACCCGTGAAAAGAGAATCGACACACATCATCTCTTTGTTGATTTTAAAGCCGCTTTCGATAGCACGAAAAGGAGCTGCCTATATGCCGCTATGTCTGAATTTGGTTTCCCCGCAAAACTTATACGGCTATGCAAAATGACCTTGAGCAACACCGCCAGCTCGGTCAGAATTGGGAAGTACCTCTCCGAGCCGTTCGAAACTAAACGAGGTTTCAGACAGGGTGACCCCCTATCGTGCGATTTCTTTAATTTAATGCTGGAGAAAATAATACAAGCTGCAGAACTTAACCGCGCTGGAAAAATATTTTATAAAAGTGTGCAACTGTTGGCATATGCTGACGATATTGATATCATTGGCCTTAACAACCGCGCTTACTCCAAATTAGAAAAAGAAGCGGAGAAAATGGGATTGGTGGTGAACGAGGGCAAAACGAAGTACCTTCTGTCATCATGCAAAGAGTCAGCACATTCACGCCTTGGCAACCAAGCTACTGCTGGAAGCAATAGTTTCGAAATAGTAAAGGACTTCGTTTACCTGGGAACCAGCATTAACACCAACAATAATGTTAGCCTAGAAATCCGACGAAGAATTACTCTTGCAAACAAATGCTACTTCGGACTGAGTAGGAAATTGAAAAGTAAAGTCCTTTCTCGACGAACGAAAATAACACTCTACAAGTCACTCATCGCACCCGTCCTGCTATATGGTGCAGAAGCGTGGACACTAACGACATCTGGTGAGGCGGCTTTGGGAGTATTCGAGAGAAAGGTTCTTCGAAAGATTTGTGGACCTTTACGCGTTGGCGATGGCGAGAACCGAAGAAGATTTAGTGATGAGCTGTATGAACTTTACGCAGACGCCGACATAGTTCAGCGAATTAAAACACAGCGCCTTCGCTGGCTGGGCCACGTAGTGCGAATGAGCGAATATGCTCCAGCCCAGAAGGTATTCTTATCGGCACCCGCCGGTGGAAGCAGAGGAAGAGGGAGACCACCACTCCGATGGAAGGACCAAGTGGAGACCGATTTGCGATCCCGCGGTGTTTCCAATTGGCGCCAGTTGGCGCAACGAAGAAACGACTGACGAGCTATGTTGGACGGTCAAAATCGGCCAGGCGGTTAGATGACCATTTAAAGAAGAAGAAGGAGTTTTTGTTGCATTTATTATCAAACCATAGTGTTGAAGTCGTTCAAATACAATACGCAGGGTTGTTGGTGATCGGCTTCGTTTGCGGATGCCACCAATAAATCGTCGATGTGCGCGAAAACGAACGGCAAGTTGCTAGTGACCTCATATATGAAACGATGGAACGTTTGGGCAACGGTTCGAAGGCCGAAGTTCATGAATGGAAATTCAAATAGGCCAAACGGTGTGATGATGGCCGTTTTCCGTATGTCTTCCTCAGCTACATGAATTTGGTTGAAAGCTCGTATTAAATCTAGGGTTGAGTAGCATGACGTACCGTGTAAATTGGCAGTGAAATCTTTGAGGCATCGAACTGTCTACTGATTGGAAAACCGGGTGTTGTTGGAATTCCATCAGGGCATGTTAGCCTTAGGAATTAGGTAAGTAGATGCATAAATATTGGTCATTGCTTTGGTTGCTGCAGTTTTATTGACTGCACGTCTCCGCTTCTCATTGTGCCCAGGGTTAGTAGCCACGGGGTCACGTCATCAAGAAGCCGTAGTGAGCCAATAGATCAGCGCCTATGATCACACGGGAGACGTCTGCCACAATGAAACGCCAAGTTAATGCTCTTCGAAGACCAATGTTTAAGGTTATTGTTATGACGTCAAATGTATTAATGGGCGTACCTTAGGCTGCTATGAGTTGAAAGCCGGTCGCCATCCTCGTAGTAGAATTTTCTTTGTGAGGATAAATTGAGACTTCGGAGCTCGTGCCCAATAGAAACTGGGTGCAAGAGGCTCGGTCGGTGATAAAGACGCGGTATGATAGTGGGAGAAGCGCTTTCCACCGCTTACGTCTGCAAGGTGCCTTGAGTGTTTGCGATCGATGTTGCAGCAACCTGTGTGCCAGGTGACAGACTGAGTACATCATGCACGCGGTCAGCTGCTTCGGACAATTCGTGAAGTTCGGCTGTGCGTTCGGCAACCAAACATGCGGATTTGGTCTGGCAGGTATGAGAGCCACCTGGCTTTCAAAACCTCCTCGTTTATGTCAAAAGCTGAAGGAGCTTTGCTCCTCTATATTTCGAATAGAATGCGGTTAACGATGCCTTCAACTTTTGATATGGCTTGTCGTCCAGTTGTTTTAATACGATGTGATGTCTTCAGTATCTGCTGCAATGCGCGTATCTATTAGTGGGATCGTATGGTGAAATTTATCAACTTCCTCCAAAACATTATGATTCCGGAACTGCGATTCCAATTGTGCAAATCAAAGTGCCGTATTATCTGGGTTGAAACTTGGCACACGAAATGTTGCATGGCTTGTGTTGTTTCCCAAAAACATGGTCGGTTTGGAGGTTTATCGGTTGGCATTTCGTATCAATTGTATTAGGGAAAATTAATATTCAATAATGGCTAAGAATACTCTCCCACCACTTTTGAAAAAAAAAATGTCAGGGCAATGTGATGTGACTTATTAACTGCGGCTGATGATTGAGGTGTGACTTTTTGTAGGGGTCACCTTCGATTGTGTGATCTGTTGTTCTTAGCTGACGAGTACTTCTTCTTTAATAAAGAAAAGGTTGGCACCAAGGTGACCGCAGAGTCTTTGCGGTTGTCTACCCTTCGTCGGGGTCTCAAATTAAGGAAATTAACTTTATTTTTATTCAATATGCGTCAGTACGACGCAATAGTAAGTGAACATTTAGAATAAATTGTAATGATTTATGTTAAGATTATTATGTGGTTACCGCCACATACCTACTATGTAAAATAACGCTGTGTTATTTGAAGCTATTTTTATATTTGCAAGTTCCAAAGCACCGTTATTCCTTACAATTACCGATTTAACTAATTCTTCATTTGATAAAATATATGAATTCACAATCGCATATTCTATATTGATAATTTCTTGCTTTATAACTCTAAGTTTGTATTTTAATCCAATAGCAAAATTGTGCTGTATATCTTCCCTAGTTTGAGCAGCTTTCACAATTTGGTTTGAAGAGGCTGTCTACATTTTATTCATTGATAAGGATGGAGTTTGCGCGATATAGGTAGCCACACGTCTCAATCCCAAAAATAAAATATCCATCACACACATAAACCGCACTATCGCTGCAACAAACAATAAAAACCCAAATAGCTACGATAGCAACCGACGCATTCATAAGCAAACAAGATAACAAGCGACGCATCTTTCAGTAAACAAGATAAGAACCGTCGCATCTCAATAGTATAAGTAGCACTAAGATTTATGTAAATCCAGAATTTTTTAGAATATCAATAAAGAGCACGCATTTCAGAGTAGCAAGAATTATATTCTTGGACGCAAGTTATTAACTGGGGGCTCAACCGAACCTTTTAGCCAACACTAACATTTGAAAAAGTGTATAAGCAATTAATGATAAAAGAAAACTAAATCCACAGGAAGAAAGACTTCCAGCACTAGATTTTTGAAAAAAGTGCATAAAAATTAATTAAATAAATTCCTGAAAAATCGGAATAATATCAAACTGGAATCGCGAAAAAAGCGACAAGCGGCATTCAATTTATCACGTATATCGTTGGATATAAACTCCGATATGACAACACAGGAGATCGCAAGGCTGAGAGCACAAATCGCTGACCGCAACCCTGACCGAAACCCAACAGAGAGTGAATTCCATCGCAACTCAACCAACACCCAACGTCACAGTCACCAACCAATACCAGGACAGTGCACCAAATATTACTGATGAATCACAGATTAACCTGGAAATATTCAAGACACTTCCAGTATTCACAGGCGACATGAACCAATATAGGTCATGGAGGAAACGTGCCTGGACTCACATGGAGAATATAAAAAATTACGCTACAACACCCGCTTATTACACGGCACTTGCGATTGTGCACTCGAAAATTCAAGGAGAGGCAGCCGATATATTAATAAATCATGATACAAAGTTTAATTTTTACTCTATGATTAACCGTCTCAACTACACATATGCGGACCAGAGACCTCTATATGTGTTGCTTGAAGCTATGAAAAGAATAAAACAGGGAAGAAGGACATTGGCGGAGTTTCATAGCGAAGTTAGTAAATCGCTTAATCTTGCTCTGACCAAAATTGAGACGGATAGCTCAGGGGATCCTTCGGCAATGAAAGAGTACGCGAACCAGGAGGCTGTACGGACCTTCATTCTCGGTCTGAACGGCAAATATACCAGCGGTACTCTCTATAGCCACAATCCAAAGGACCTGGAAACAGCTTACGTCATCGCAAGTACGATATATCACGACAATGTGCACTTGCAATTCGACGGTCCACAATACAGTCAGTACAGACAATATAATACATCGCAGTATCAAAACTCAAGCAGAAGATATCACGAGGAACCACAAAGGTATAAACCTAACGTGCAGGTGCAATACAATCAAACTGCACGCCGCCAACAACAATACCAACCAATGGATGTAGATCCATCACAGCAATACATGAGATCCGCAAATTACAACAGGAATCATTCCGCACCACAACAAAATAGCTATGACCGCCAAATACAAGGACTACCTCCAAACAACCCATTTCGCGGGGATCCACAGAAAAGGGAAAGAAATCCTTCATCTCGAAGCGTACCACAGAAGGTACAACGTGTCAACCAAACACGGGACGAAGAATTAACATCGCTTTTACCAGAATATGAAAATGAAGAATACGAAACAGGCAGTGTTTTTTTAGGCGCATGAACGATACAGGCAAACTTATCAACATCCTTATTGACACCGGAGCAACGAACAATTATATTAGCACAAAGTGCAATATAGGTAAGCCAATTAAAATTAAGCCAGTAAAAGTGAAAACCCTTCATGGTTACTCTATAACCAAATCAAAAAAAATTATTACATTATTAGAGCATAATCTCACATTTTTTGAAACAGATGCATTTGAAGAATTTGATATGCTTCTGGGCGAACAAGGACTTAGAAAAATTAAAGCAGAGATCAACCTTTTCGAGTACAAGCTCAGTTATAAATATAGGGCCAAGAAAGAAAGTGAATCTGTGCAAAAAATAAATTATACAATTAATAGTGAAAAATATAGAGCAGAAATCGAAGAAATTATGCAAAAAAATGAAAGCACAAACGAAGTGCTACCTTATACTACTGCGATACAAGCTACCATTAGGACGAAATCTGAAGATCCTATTTGGACCAAGCAATACCCGTACCCTATATCAGATAACGACTTTATTAATAAAGAAATTGATAAACTTTTAGAAAATTAGATAATTCAGCCCAGTAGAAGTCCATAAAACTCACCCATTTGGACAGTCGCTAAAAAAGGTACCGATAAACAAGGGAACCCAAGCGCAGAATGGTCGTAGACTTTCAGAAGCTAAACGCTCAATCCATCACAGACAGATACCCCATACCTGATGTGGCTATTACCATACAGAATTTAGGTAATGCAAAGGTATTTACAACTTTAGATTTAGAGTCTGGCTTCCATCAGATCCTTATTAAAGAATCTGACAGGGAAAACACCGCCTTTAGTGTAAATGGAGCTAAATACGAACTCCTTCGTATGCCATTCGGCCTGAAAAATGCTCCATCAATTTTTCAAAGATGTGTAGATGATATTTTGAGACCATATATCGGCAAATTGCATACGTATATATAGACGACGTTCTCATTTATTCCTCCTCTCCCGAAAAACATATCGAACACATCCGCATAATCATAAACGCACTTCACCAGGCCAACATGAAGATCTCCAATGAAAAATCTCACTTTTTCCAGGACTCAGTACAATATTTAGGCCATATAATTAAATATAACACGATCACAGTTGATCCTTCAAAAATACAAACCATTAAAGATTTTCCTATTCCCACCACGCTTAAGGAACTCAGATCCTTCCTAGGCCTTGCGAGTTATTATCGAAAACTTATACAGAATTTCGCAGCCATAGCCCAGCCACTTACCACGTTCCTCAGAGGAGAGAACGGTGGCATATTCAAGAATCAAAGTGCAAAAATAAAAATCAGCTTAGACGAACATGCACTAGAAGCACTGAACAAAATAAAAGAGGAACTACAAGCCCAGGTTGAACTCTTCCAACCAAATTTTACCAAACCCTTCGAATTAACCACAGATGCTAGCAATTACGCTATAGGCGCCGTATTATCTCAAAACCAAAAACCCATATCATTTATTTCACGAACACTCAGCGAAACAGAACAGAATTACTCCACGAATAAGAAAGAGTTACTCGCAATTGTATGGTCTCTAGAGAAACTTCGGAATTACTTATATGGTATAGCAGATTTAACAATTTACACTGACCACCAATTTTTAATATTCTCGATATCCGAAAAAAATCCCAATACAAAACTAAAAAGATGGAAAAATTTCATTGAAGAATACGACGCAAAACTTGTTTACAAACCAGGATATCAGAATGTTGTCGCTGATGCACTTTCTCGCCAGCAAATAAATAACACATCAAATTCTGATGACTCCCAACATTCGGCTCAAAGCTCCCCAACACAAAAACTCAAACGAATAAAGCAGCCATTAAACTGCTTTAGGAATCAAATTATTATCAAAAAATCAGATGAAAACCTCGTCGAAATATCCTTACAAAATATATTTATTAATTATTTTTCAACACTAAACCAGAATTGCTAGACAGACTAAAAAATATAATTCGACCAAAGGTCACTAACGCACTTCATATAGACGGAGAAATATTATTTTACGTCGAAAACGACATTATCAACACATTTCCGACTGTACCAATTGTTCTAGCTCAAGACACACACAAACGAGCTCATAAAAACTATAAAAATAATGCTCAGGAAATTTCGCTTAGATATTACTGGCCGATGCTTGTAAAAAAGAAGTACAAGACTGTGAAATATGTCTCACCAACAAGTACGAACGCCGACCAAATAAACAACCAATAGGTTCAGCACCAATACCGAACAAGGTAGGCGAGTACATACACTTAGACTTGTTTTTTATGAGCAATAATATGTACATTAGTTCAACCGACAAATACTCAAAATTCTGTCATTTCAGACAAATACCATCAAAGAAGGACACATACAAATACGTTGACGAGATACAAGCGCAAATATACCCAAACGCAAAGTTTGTAATGACTGATAACGAGTCAACATTCGTCGACAACAAACGGTCAAGTTGAATGGACGCATAGTACGATAATTGAGCTCGCGAAAGTTTTGGCACATCAACACAGTTCAGCACCTGATGAACAGATATTCGAAGCAGTTCGACAATACAACAAGACAATCCATTCGGTACCCAACGAGAAACCCGAGGACGTGTTTTTCAATCAAAGGGGGTATCCTGACGTCAACGAGCGTCTCCAACAAAACCAAGAGAGAGTTGTGAGATCCCATAACCGCAATCGAAAACAACTGACGTATAAAGAAGGAGACGTTATATATTCCAAGACGCACAGAAGGAATAAAAACGTAAAAAAATACGCGAAACACATAGTTAAGGAAGATAACGGAAAAACAATAACGACCACTAAAAGAGTTATTATACATAAGGATAATATCAGAGTAAAGGCATGTTCGGAATAGTATTTATCTCACTTTTCTCTATCGTACTTTGCGATAGTATAATAGATTTAACCAATAGGAAATATGTACTTGTAGAAACATATCCTGTTTACATATATCAGGACACAGCTTTCTTGTATCATATATTACAAAAATAATCGCGCCATACGAAAGTATAATGAAATCATCATACAATCTAGAAAATCAACCTGAAACTCAAATATTAGTGAACAAAATAGAATCTCTGAAAACTCAACTCATTCCAAATATTTATAGACTCAAAAGATCACTTAATTTTCTTGGCTCCATGTTAAAATTCATCACTGGCACACCAGACCACGATGACCTTATAGAAATCAAAAGTTCACTTAATATGCTAATAGAAAATAACAATAAGCAAAGAATAATTAATTCAAAGTTCGAAAGAATACTCGAAACCCTTGATCCCAAAGCAATTACCGAAAACATTGTTATATCAGAAGTTTATAATGAACTCCAATCAATAACGAACACTATAAATTTTGCAAAAACTAATAATTTTTACTCTGGCACACTAAATTTAAAAGATGTACATGACTTAATAAAGCATGAAAAATTGGATCTTCCATTAATAAATATATTAGAATATGCAGACATTCATATCTGTTACCTACAAGAAGCAATTGTAACAATATAAAAATATCCTATCCTCGGAACTAAATGTAGCCTATTTAATGTATACCCTTTAGCACATAAGCATGGTAATTTAGACCCTAAGATCGCAAAATGCAACAATTATCAAAGAATATCCAAATGTAAAAACTATATGAGTAACTTTATTTGTAAATCAAAAGCCTCTGATAATTGTACTATTAAAATATTAGAAGATAAGTCAGCCCAATGCGAAACAATCCATGAAAATAATGTTCCACTCCGCATCCTAGAGAATGGATATATTTTGACAGATTACCAGCATACAAATATCAGGCCCTAAATTGATACATTTTAATGAATCCACAAACATCGATAATATCACTTACTACAATCATCAAAGCCAACTAAGAGAAAACATACACAATCAACACCTTTCCTCAAATTCAATCTACAAATTGAGTAATATCCAAAAACTCTCAACATTTTTGATACCTATTGAAGAAAACCCAGTACAGTTTACGTTCTTGATCATAATGGGATTTCTTACCTTAGCAGTCATCATTTATGGTATTGTAAATCTCTGCCGATACCACGAAAATAGAAAACTGCTTAACAGACAAAGGCAAATTGACGAGTTGTACCAAATCGAATTGAACCGTCTTCAATAGCAACTCGTAGCAACAGCGTAGCGTGGACGCTCCGTTTTAAGAGGGAAGAGACTTAGCGACGCTGTACACACTTACATATGTATGTAAGTTTATACACCACATACATATATACACTGCATCCATACATACATACATAATTGTTGTTGACGAACGATTATTCCGATAGACCTATAACCTTATATGATAAGAATGCACACAACATCTAAACAACAGAATTTATCTCAACATGATTTCTAAGGAACTGTACCGAACAAACATTATAAGAATAGAACCGCACTATCGCTGCAACAAACAATAAAAACCCAAATAGCTACGATAGCAACCGACGCATTCATAAGCAAACCAGATAACAAGCGACGCATCTTTCAGTAAACAAGATAAGAACCGTCGCATCTCAATAGTATAAGTAGCACTAAGATTTATGTAAATCCAACAGTTTTTAGAATATCAATAAAAAATTCAGCGTAGCAAAAATTATATTCTTCGACTCAAGTTATTAACTCCCATCCACAACATCAGGGCAGTTCCTGTCAGCTATTTGCGCAATTAAACGAAGAAAACAAGATTGTTTGACAAAGAGCAGAGTAAGTTCCACAGCGATTGTCATCAAAATAACTAATGGTCCTTCTTCGCCATTGAAGAAACCAGCTGCTGCCCTATAATATATAAAATTATAATCCCCAAAAACCAATTTTCCCCGCCAAAATCATTTTCATACCAAATCCCTTAAGGCGAAAATTTGCACACGTACTTAAATCCCTTGCAGTATAAAATTACACATACAACCAAAACACAGTAGGCCTGATCGCCGATTTCACCTCACAAAAAGAGATTACTGTTTCTTACTGGTTAAGCTGAAACCAAATTCTCCCAACATTAACAAGCCCAAATAAAGAAGCACGATAAATAGTGTTGTAAGTCCCATAGAATTTATTAATAAAATTAAATTATCTCCAAACTATTGCTCTGATTTAACACACGCACACATATATATATACACGAAATAGTTAAACCATAAAAAAAGAGTTTACGGCGAATATCCCCTGAAGAGTGGCACAAGACTGCTAAATCCCCCTCAGATTTTTTTTTCGTAAATAAAAGCAGCAGTCTCTCCAAAAAATTCCCAAAATTACCACCATTAAATTAAGTAAATCCTTTTTCAAAATGAATAAATTTAAGATAATACCGAGGAAGCCCTAAAATTAAAATATAAAAATATCGATGTATTATGGTCAAGGGTACAGAACGTGGTAGTAGAGACTGATGACCAGGACCTCGCCACGGAATTTAAGTCCGCTGCTTTCGTTAAAAACCTGTCTCATAGCATATGAGGAAACAAAAGCCCAAATAGGCGACCAGCTACCACTAAACAAATTGAGTAATCCCGCGCCTCAAATACGAACTCAAAAACCCCATATGAACCCGAAAGTCCCCCCATGTGATACAGAAATATTTTATGGAGTGTATGATCAATGGCCGACCTTCCAAGACATGTTCACTACGGTCTATATCAACCACTCTCCAGTGTCCAAAAACTGTATCACCTCAAACATAAGACTAAATGTCAAATAGTGGAACAATTCGCTTCAAGCGACGGCAATTTCGCCATAGCATGGGAAGCTCCCAAGTCGCGTTACGGAAATAAGCGAGTCCCGGTCGATAATCAAATCCGAATTCTCATGAATCTAAAAGCGATTGAATAGGAAAATAGTGAAGAGATCCAGAGGCTACAATCTTCCGTAAATAACTGCCTCCAAATCCTAGCGACACAACAAGTCGAGACCTCAAGTTGGGACCCCATACTAATATATCTGATAACCTCAAAGATTCCAGAAAATATGTAGCCCTGTCGGAGCAATCTTTAATCTGACTACTCGCTACGAGATAGTGGAAAGGGTGGATCAGTGGCGATCGGCCAAACCCCGATATAATCCACCCTCCACAAACTTCTCCAGGGCTCTCCCCAGTCAGACCAAACGCCGGTTCAGGCAGGCTTAGCCTCAAAACCACAGCAACAACTCACTTACACATACAAATTCTCACGCCACAGAACACTAAAGATTTTACAACTGCAAATTATGCAAACAGTCCTGTCATACTTTGCATAGCTGTTTGCGGTTTAAAAAGTTGCCAATCTCAGAGCGCAGAAAGTTCGTAAGAGAAAACAATATCTGCGAGAATTGTTTAGCTCAAACCCATGTTCTAAAAGACTGCCAAAGCACGAGAACGTGCATGCACTGCCAAGGCCGGCATAATACCACCCTTCACGACACAGCAGCCTTCCACAATTCAAAGAAGCCAGCAATCCTAGGCTTCAGCACGTCAGCCAGGCAGTACCCCAGGAAGGAGAGACCTCATACTCCCTACAGCAATAGTCTTGGTAGAACATAAAGGGGATCTATTTAAGCTTAGAGCTTTAGTACACCAAGGCTCCGAAAGAAGCTCCATATCTGCCAAAGCTCATACCATACTCGGGCTTCCCTATGCGCACTCCCTGTTTGAAATATCGGGTATGGGAGGCGGAGTGGTACAGACCTCCAATAAGCTGTGCTCGTTGACCCTAATCTCGAATGACAATAAGGTGAAGTTAAAAGACCAGGCAATAGTGCCAAATCGATCTGGTATTGGGTAGTAATCTCATCCCTCAGATAATGCTAAATGGCATCGAAAAGGTATCTCCCAGCTTGCTAGCCCAAAACACATAAGAGGCCAAACTCCAGAATAGGTTGGAGCATATTCCTCCCAAGCTGAATGGACAGCTGAGACAGTTCTGGGAGGAGATACCCAGAACTCGAGTGGAAACCCCGGAAGATCAAATGTATGAAGAGTTCTACCAAATCACAATCACTCGAATGGATGACGGTCGATATATGGTTCGGCTCCCAGTTGAACCTTCATTCCCGAACGAAGTCGACCTAGGCCAATCCCGTACTGTTACCCTACGATAGTTCCATGGAATAATACTAATAATAATAATCATAATTCCCAAAGGATGACCCACCATATCCCGCCCGACCGGCGCGAGGGGCGCATCCGCATAACACGCGGATTATTCGTTCGTGCCGAGTCGTTGAAAGGCTTTGGTTTGTTAATCGTCGAGATCTAAAACTGCTCAGCTACAGAGAAAACCTCATTAGCTAAGTAAAGTAGATATAGGATAGATTATACATTAAAAAATAACTAGTTAACAGAATAATATTATTGTTAGAAGTTAATATAGAAGTCAAAGAATAAGAAACAATTAGTGGCTCTGAATTTAGGATAAAAATAATTGATTTTTTTATGCTGAAAAGCGGGTCTGAAATATCAAATCTACCAGAAAGAGAGTTATAATCTTGACACAAACAGCGAAAAGGCTCATTTAACTGAAAATTGGTTCGGCACTCTTTTAAGACTAGAGGTTTAAAATGCCTTGAAGGACGAGACGGTACATTGAAGTTCACTTCACTTAGAAGAAATGGGCTGGATAGTGAACCATTTAGCAATTTAATCATAAAAATAATTCCAAGCATTTCCCTCCGACTAGAAAGTGTGTGCAGATTAATGAGTTTTAAACGATTCGTATAGGCTGGCAGATTGTACAAGGGATCCCAATGAAAATCTCTTAAGGCAAATAGTAAAAATTGGTTTTGAACTGATTCAAGGCGATCTACATGAACCTGGTAACGCGGGTTCCAAATTATAGAACCGTATTCAAGTATCGGTCTGACTAATGTAGTGAAGAGGGCTTTAGTTACATAAGTGTCGCTAAATTCTTTAGACCATCGTTTAACGAATGCTAGGACACCTCTAGCCTTATTGACTGTTGTGTTAATATGGCGGTTGAAACTGAGTTTTTAGTCCATAGTAACCCCCAGGTCAACAAAATCATACACTTGCTCAAGACTATAATTTTTAATTGTATAGGAAGCCGGCTGAGAAATTCCACGCGAAAAACCCATGTGTTTACATTTTTTAAGGTTAAGTGGCATATAATTTAAATCGCACCAAGTAACAAGTGTATCTAGATCTGATTGTAGCTTATTTCTATCTTCAAATGACGCGAATGACATGAAAAGCTTTACGTCGTCAGCATAAATTAACATTTTTGAAAATATTATTATTGTAGAAATATCATTTATAAACAACAAGAATAGAATCGGGCCAAGATGGCTTCCTTGAGGAACCCCCGAAGAGACATAAATGACATCGGATACTAAATTTTTAAACACTACTCTTTGTATCCTATCACTAAGGTAAGAAGAGATCCAGCGATTGAGACCCGGCTGGAAGCCCAAATGATCGAGTTTATGAATAAGTAATGAGTGACACACTTTGTCAAAAGCTTTGCTGAAATCCGTATAAATAACGTCGGTGTGCAGATTTTTTCTAAAGCCATTTGAGACATGACTGGTAAACTCAAGTAAATTCGTAACTGTGGACTTTCCCTTACTGAACCCGTGTTGGCAGTCAGCTATCAAAGTAGAGATCGGGCCCGTAAGTGAATTTGTAACAATAGCTTCAAACAATTTTGGGATGGCAGAAAGCTTTGGGATGCCACGATACACGCAGTTGGAAAAACACCACACTTTAGTGATAGATTGAACAAATTGGTAAGGGGTTGGTAAATATGGTTCGCACACTTTTTCAAGAAACATGTAGGAATCCTATCAGGACCATATTTAAAAGATTCTTTTAAGGTTTTAAGGTAAATTAGAACAACTTTGGCGCATATAATTGGTGAATTAATTGAATTTGTCCCGTGTAGCTTATAGGGATAGTTTTTAAAGTTTGAATTGGTGACAGCAGAATAGTTAGAAGTGAAAAATTGAGAACAAAAATTTGCGATACATTGATTATCGCTAGATATAATGTCTTGAAATTTCATGACTGCGGGAAACCCTGACACTTTACGTTTAGAATTTACGAAACCATAAAATGACTTTGGATTGAGAATAATCTCTTTTGGTTTTAGAGATATAAGCTTTATATCACTTTTTATTTAAGTCTATGTACTTCTGACGTAGAATGGAATACAGTAAGGAATGTTTATTTAATCCGGATTTCTTATATAAATTAAATGATCGCGTTTTCCTATTATTTAGAGCCTTAAGCTCTTTAGTAAACCAAGCTTGCGTAGGATGATCATAAGTTAATTTACGTTTAGGAATAAACTTCTCAAATAGCCAGTAAATAGTTTGATTGAAATGTGAGACGTTTGGATCGATATCACAACCACATTCAGGACAAGTTAATTTAGACAGTTCTTTATTTAATTTCTTGTAGTTTGCTTTGGAAAAGTTACAATCGAAGCTACTACATGAGTAGCATTGAGTACCTTGGCCATTACTTATGGTTTCGTAGACTATTTCTATAGAAGGGTGGTAGAGGTTTTCTGGTAAAACCAACGGATCACAACGATTTAGAGAAAATTGGTTTATATCATTAACATACACTAAATCTAAGACTTTCCCAAACTTGTTAGCGGTAACATTTATTTGATTAAGGCAAAGATCAGAAATTCCATCAAAAAGTCATTGTACCCCAGTTTGGACGGATTTGGAATAATGTTACCATCAGATATGTTCCACGATATATGAGGTAAGTTAAAATCACCCAAAACAATAATTGAATCTGAAGCTTTAGTCATAAAGTTAACAGTTTTGAGCAGAGAGACATGTTGCATGTATACTGAAAAATCTGAGGCTGGAGGGATGTAGCAAACATATAAGTATTTACATAGAGACGTTGTCTAGTTGAAGGCGGATGCATTTGAACTCAATGAAATCGATGTTAGGAATATTAACCTCTTCTGAAGGGATGGAGGAATGAACGGCAAGTAGAACACCACCCCCGACTCTGTTCAATCGATCGTTTCTATATACTTGATATTCATTACATAAAAACTCTGAATTGAAAACATGAGGTTTTAGCCAAGTTTCGGTAAAAGTAATTACGTTATATTTACAATGAAAAGATTTCAAAAATAAATGAGTTAATTTGGTATTTAAACCTCTGACATTTTGATAAAAGATATTCACGGATTTAGCGCTCAGTTTTTTGACTCAACGTTATTACGAGACATTTTCGCTACATTTTGAACATTCCTATTCGGTCTGTATTCAAACTCCCGCACAAGAGCCCCGGGAGGCCAAAAAAGAGCCGTCCAAAAGAGTATCGAAATCTTTTCCAGATACATCAATCTTAAACGATACTTCTTTTATATGTGAAATTAAATTTTCTAACTTTAGAAGAAATATGGTACATCAAATCATCCTCGGTAGTGCCTGGATGGAGCCTAGACACAAAAATAGATTTTTTGCGAAGAACCACAACCAGCTTACCAACGATTGGTTCAGACTCCATTGCAATAGTGGGAGGTTCCGGGGTTTTCCTAGTGGACATTTTTGAAGGGGCCTTCTTCGACGTTGCTCGGACAACCGTACTAGGAATTGGAGAAGCCAAATCGATAAGTTCAAGGGGTCGAGGCAAGTTCGGGACTGTTGAGGTAGTAGGCCGATCATCCGTACGCCTGCGCTTGTTTTCGTGATTATCAGGGCATTCCCAATGAGGCGAATTCTCAAAAGTTTCCAAGGTTTTAAAAATATTTTCATATTTTTTGAATTTTTCAGTCAGCAATGAAAAATCTTTGCTTATTTCAGAAAACCCGTTTCTGATATGCTTAAAGATTTTACAGAAATCAACTTCCGTCGACCGGTATTTGGAACAAGACCAGCGCAGGCCTTTTCCTTCGTTAAGCAAGTCAGCTATTCTACCGGGTAACCCAGTGCACTTGGCGTGGACAAGTTCATCACACAGCCAGCATGCTACAAAGCGTTGGGACTCGCTTTTTACCTAGCAGTTTGCTATCATGTATGACATTTTCGTATAAATAGTTATATAAATTTATAAGAAAAATTATAAGTTAAAAAAAATTTAGCGGATTAAAGAAAAACAACGCTGACAGTTTAAATGACACAGTACTGAGCGAAGAGTTTTAAACACACTGTATCTGACCTTCAACAAACCACGCAAAACAGCTGTAACGAAAAAGAAATAAGAAAAGCAAGTCAGAGCACAACAACAATTGCAATATGAAATAAAGCCTTTCAATAGCAACAAATAAAATATGCAAAAAACTCGGCACACACAAATTCAACAAAATGAATTAATAATAATGAATCACTATCAAAACTATTAAACACTATTCACACCAAGTAGTGAAGCACAATTAGGTATTTATCTCTACTAACTTTAATTATAACTTTAGAATATCAAAGATATTATTAATTTATTAAATATAATCACAGAGAAAAATATAGACAGAACTGCACAGCTTGACGTTTGCGCACTCTATTAAAAAAGGGCCATCTCAAACAGCAGTATGACCAGGTACTCAAAGAATACCTTTCCCTCGGCCACTTGAAAGAATGCAGTCCCAATGAAGTGGAATCCCAAGGAAAGTATTTCTCATTTTATCGCCCTCACCATGCGTTCGTAAGGCCCGACAAAAAGACAACAAAAGTCCGGGTAGTGTTTAATGCTTCCAAAAAGTCAGGTTCCAGTCACTCCCTTAACGATGTTTTATGTAACGGACCAAACTTTCAACCCGATCTCCGACATATGTTGCTAAAATGGAGGACATATAAATATGTGTTTAATGGCGATGTAGAAAAAATGTACCGCCAGATTCTCTTACATCCCGATGACCAAGACTACCAACGAATAATATTCCGAACTCCCGAAAACAGTCCAATAAAGGAATTCAAGTTGAAAACGGTCACCTTTGGGGTGAACTGGGCTCCCTTCTTAGCTATTCGCACGCTATACGAGCTGTCGAAAAATATAGCCGACTCCCATACACACGCAGCCCCAATATTGAAGTCCCAGACGTATGTGGACGACATTTTATCCGGCAGTAATGATCCTCCATCAGCCGAGAAATCCCTAAAAGAGATTATTGATGCCCCCAACTCAGCCGGCTTCCCCTTAAAAAAGATCACGGCAAACCATCCGGACATACTCAAACACATTTCTAAGGCGGAATTATTTTAAACCCACTCCCTCGAATTCGAGAAAAGTAGTACCGCCAAAACCCTAGGAATTCAATGGAATGCGCTCTCGGACACATTCTCATACACTGTGAACTCAGATCCAGTCTCAACAGCAGCCACTACCGGTGGACGGTATGAATGACCCAGCCGAATCCTCTCTAACTCATGCCGATTTCAAAAGATCGAAACATCGACTGCTCCTAATGGTCCAAACTCGATACTTCGCCCTTGAAAGATCATGTCTAAAGGACCCAAACCCCATTGGGAAACGGAGCTTTCTACTCTTACTAAATCCCTTTCTGGACAAGAGCGGAGTCCTCTGACTGAATGGTCGACTAGCCCATGCAATTTTAACTTACGATGAGCGTCATCCCATTATCCTACCCGAAAAGTCTCGACTCTGTACTCCATACATACGATTCCTTCATGAAATTCTCCTACATGCGGAAGCTCGCCTCATGCAACAAACTTTAAGGCAAGAATTTTACATTTCCCGTCTCAAACCACTCATAGCATTACTCAGAATGCGTGTCACTTTCAATGCATTTATATGCATATACAAATATTGACCCAAATAAATTATGTTCAACCCAAAGGGAGTTCAACAAAGAATTTCCAATAAAGAATCAATTCTATTCATACGCTTAATTTCAGCGAACCTATTTTTAATACATTTTAAATTTAAACTATTAAGGAACTAAAATGTGCACATGCACTAAAGGTTTTGTGTAAATAAATGTGATTCTTTGTGAGAGTTCACTGAAAATTGGCAGCAACCTGACCGGCAGCAGTAGGACATAGGAACCAATACATTACATGGCGGTCCTTACAAGGAAAATATTGTTATTGCAAATGATCAAAATCGTATGAAGTGTCATTTGAAATTGATGTTAATGGAATTTTACAAGTTAGTGCCGAAGACAAGGAAACTGGCAGCATGACTGGCGGCGATTTAAGTATATTTAGATAAGAGCAAAATTTTAATTTTGCTTAGGGAAATATTTAAAAAACAACAAAAAAACGGGCCTATTAAATATAAGAATGGGTAAATAATATGCAGGATGTTACGACCCAGAAAGAATTTAATAAGAAATAGCCGAAACTTTAAGGCTACTTAACCTAACAACAAATACGGTTGATAGGTTAAAATTAAAAGAAAAAATAAACATGTTAAGAAATAAATAATAATACTAAAAATTTTCGGAAAATAAGAAATCTTGTTACTAAGTAAACTGAGTACATTGGCATGCAAATAAAGTAAAAATACAAATAAATTCAAAATTCTTTTTATGAAAATGGCATGGTGGAAAATTGCACTAAACGGTTTCCTAATAGAAATAGCTGGATACGAAGTAGGTAAGGAAAATTCTGCAGAGAAAAATTATGAAAATAAACTGGTTAGATACGAACCACACCCCAACATAGAAAATAAGGAAGAACTTTCAGACAAATGGTTAACCATCTTTGTAATTACACTTTTAATTGTCGCAATTGCAATTTTAATAAAAAACTATATAAAGAATAAATTGAGACAATTAAATAATGTACAACACCGCGTCTAATCAAAAACTCAATATACCAAGAAATGAATCAATGGCAGGAAATATACGACAAGTTATATGAAGAAAAAGCAAAAGCCAGTAAGTCGTACAAATGCATAAATAAAAGTACTCCTATTACAACAGAGACAATAGTAAAGCATTTGAACATAATTTTAGAAGCTCTGAATATCATAGGACAGGCGATTAAATCGGTAAATAACATACGAGGTGTGTTCAAAAAGTATCGCGAATTTTGAATTTTCGCTGGTTACGTATATTCGAATTTCGAATTTTTTGTGGCGTTATGTTGGTACTCATGTCTCTCACTTATGCCGACAAACTCGGCCATTTTGAATGTTCAGTTAATCGTTGACAGCTGCTTTGCTTGCACGTGTTTTGGATCGTCTTCGATTTTTACGCGAAATTCGTACCAAAATTGCTCAATTGTGACCAAAAACAGCATCGCATGAACATTGCTAATGAGATGTTAAACTCTGTCCGCGACGATCCAAATTTGCTCCAGAGGGTCATAACTGGTGACGAATCGTGGGTTTATGGTTATGACGTGGAAACCAAAGCTCAATCATCTCAATGGAAGCTGCCGCACGAACCAAGACCGAAAAAAGCGCGCCAAGTTCGGTCGAATGTGAAAGTTTTGCTGACAGTTTTCTTCGATTGCAGAGGCGTGGTGCATCATGAGTTCTTGCCACAGGGAAGAACGGTCAATAAGGAATATTACCTGCAAGTTATGCGCAATTTGCGGGAAGCAATCCGCCAGAAACGCCCGGATTTGTGGAAGAACAAAAATTGGCTTTTGCACCACGATAACGCCCCTGCTCACGCATCGTTGCTTGTGCGCGACTTTTTGGCCAAAAACAACACACTAATGATGCCGCAGCCACCGTATTCCCCAGATCTGGCCCCCTGTGACTTTTTCTTGTTCCCTAAACTGAAGAGGCCCATGAAAGGACGACGTTACGCTTCTCTTGACGAGATAACTGACTCTTCCCTTCTTGTCGTTAATTATCAAAATGTTCGTGGTTTACGATCTAAATTGGTTCCTTTCTATCTTAGTAGTTTCACTTTTACTGCACACGTAATAGCTTTTACGGAGACCTGGTTAAAGCCAGATAATTTGAATTCTGAGGTTTTCTCAAGTAAATATGTTGTTTACCGGCGGGACCGAAACTCCAGGGCTGGAGGCGTTCTCATTGCCGTGGACTCAAGTCTATCATCTGAGTTGATATTATTGAACAATGATACTAATATTGAATTTATAGCAATAAGACTTTCTCTTGGTACCTTTAATGTATTCGTTTGTTGTTTATATATACCGCCTCGATCAGATGTTCATGTTTATGCTAGTCATAGCACGGCTATTTGTAATTTGTATTCTCAGGTGCGAGATAATGATCGTCTAGTTGTTGTTGGTGATTTCAATTTGCCTTCAGTGAGTTTGGCTAATATTAGTGGTTCGAGCCATCTGACACCTACTAGTCAGCATGATTTTCTTGATTGCTTGCTGGATACATCTCTGTTACAGATCAATAATGTACCAAATAGTAAAAACAAAATGCTTGATTTAGTGTTTGTGGATGCTTCGGTGGGTACTGCCCTCAAGCAAATTCCACCTTTATCACTTCCTGAAGACCCTCTACACCCTACGCTGGAGGTGGCGCTTGATGTCATCAAACCCCGTCCAACTAAAGTTATAGAACGAACTCGGTCTAGATGCTTCTATAAAGCGGACTTCATTAAGTTAAACGAATTGATGGCTTACCATGACTGGTCAGATATTTTCGCCTGTAACGACGTTGACTCTGCCGTTTCGATATTTTACAGCGTGCTCGATAGCTTTTTTGATAGTTGCGTTCCTTTCCGTTATGTTAACGCTGGCAAGAGTAGGCCTCCGTGGTTCTCGAAGCAACTTGTCAGACTTAACAACATTAGATCTAGGCTTTATAAGCGATTTAAGAAATCTGGGTTATCTATCGACTTCTCGAAATATTTAATTGCTCGCTCTAATTTCAATTTTCTCAATCAACGGTGCTATCAGGATTACTTGGCTCTCTGTAGAACTCAGTTTTTCCATAACCCGAAAAGATTTTACAGCTTTGTGAATTCAAAACGAAAAACATCTGGTTACCCCTCTTCATTTATTTACAAAAGGAAAAGTGCCACTACTGATGGTGACATTGCAGAACTTTTTTCGGAATTCTTTAAGTCGACTTATTCATCAAAATGTTTTCAAAATAGTACTTATCCGTATCACCTGCAAAGTTCGAATTGCGTTCTCAATCCTATCATTGATAAGGGTATTGTTTTACAGACTCTTCAAGCATTGAAGCCGAATTTTTCTCCGGGTCCTGATGGTGTTCCCAGCTGTGTACTTAAGTATTGTGCTGCAAACTTATCTGGTCCGATCTCAAAACTATTTGAATTATCTCTCGGGTCTGCGTCTTTTCCATCACTATGGAAATCATCTTTTATTATACCCTTGCATAAGAAAGGTAGTAGGTCAAATATTGAAAATTACAGGGGCATTGCAAAGCTTTCAGCTATTCCTAAGACGTTTGAACAGATTATAACAAACCAACTTCAATACCAGTGCACCTCATTATTATCTTCTTCTCAACATGGTTTTATACGTCAAAGGTCATCCACCACCAACTTACTTGTATTTACTTCCCTAATAATAGATGGATTTATGGAGAAAAAGCAAACGGATGTCATCTATACTGACTTCAGTAAGGCATTTGACTCTGTCAATCATGAGCTCCTTATTCATAAACTAGACTTGATGGGTTTTCCATTTCGACTTTTAACATGGCTGGCAAGCTATCTTTCAAACAGGACTCAACAAGTTCTCTTCAAATATAAATTTTCAACGTCGATTGAGGTATCCTCTGGGGTGCCGCAGGGTAGCCATTTGGGTCCACTGCTTTTTTCTCTGTTTATAAATGACTTACCTCAGATTATCCAACATTCCAGAACCCTGATGTACGCGGATGACGTTAAGCTATGCTACACATACTGTCAGAATGACACGGCCTCCTTGAATCTACTTCAGGCTGATTTGGACTCTTTCCAATTATGGTGTGCAAGTAATTTACTTGACTTAAATTTCTCTAAATGTAAACAAATGACATTTCACCGAGTGAAGCCTGTTCTAACACCTTATATGCTAAATAGTACCCCTTTGGAGCGTATCTCTACTGTAAACGATTTAGGGGTTCTTTTCGATCCGAAACTGAGTTTTAATATGCATATCTCGTCTATTGCTAACAAGGCAATGGGTATACTTGGATTTGTCAAAAGGTGGGCTAAAGAGTTTGATGACCCGTATCTTACTAAGGTCCTTTACACATCGTTGATTCGTCCAATTCTTGAATACTGCTCATGTGTGTGGTGCCCTGTATATCAAATTCATATAAACCGAATTGAGTCAGTTCAAAAGCAATTTTTAATCTTTGCGCTTCGCGGCCTTAATTGGGATTCTAATCGTCACCTTCCACCCTACAGAAGTAGGCTTCTTCTTATTCGCTTACCGTCTATGGAAAATCGAAGAATATTACTTGGGGTAATGTTCCTCCACAAGTTGATAATAGGTGAGATAGATTCTTCCGATCTTCTTGGTCGATTGAATTTCGCGGTGCCTGCTAGATCGTCCCGACATTATGTTCCCTTTCATTTGCCAATTTGTCGTCTGAACTTTGTTAAAAATGACCCTCTGCGCATCTGGTGCTCATACTACAATGACTTGTACAGCTGTATCAGTATTGAATGTTCCTTTGCTACTTTACGTAATGCAATACTTGATAATTTAGCCTGAAACAGATTGATGAACCGGGAACACCGCTTTCGAAAATATGCACGCACATTTTATCGAGTAATGAAGGATTGGAAACGAATGCTTTCCAACCTTTGGACTGCCTGTCTCCGAGTTGATTGGAATCTAATGCATTCCAACAACGTAAAATTTTTGGTCTCAACGTACCTAATACATATATTTATTTTAATTTTTGTTTGAGCAAGTGACTTTTTTTATTGTTTTTTAATTGATTTTAGAGAAAATTTACAACGATTTATACAGTGATGTCACCGAACCGTCGTAGCAAAGCTCAGCGTTTTGTCGATTTTAGTAATAAATTTGTAGCGGTGCGTGGAAAGAAGGCCAACTCAGAAAGTGACAACAACAGCAACACTTTCGCCGATGAGACATACCATAGATACAATAATAACAACAAATTGCCCTTAATGTCACAACTCAGCATGCGCGATAAACGAGCGATTGTTATGCCGGTGGAAACGGATCAAGCGTCATATGAATTGGCTGTCGAGGACTCGCGCACCTTCAACAATTAAAACCTAAGGAGCATCAGCATTCCATCTGTATACAAGAAACATATACACAAACACAAACAGAGACACATGAGGATTAGGCGAGGTTTACGCATATTATTTGAAAAAAAAAAAAAAAAAAAAAAAAAAAAAAAAGACGGCATCGAAGGAGGAGCTGAACAAGATACAAAAAAATGATTTTTTGAAGTGCTTCGAAGATCGGAAAAACCGTTGGCACAAGTGTATAATATCTCATGGGGATTACTTTGAAGGGGACAAAATAGATATTCATGAATAAATAAATAATTTTTGAAAAAACACAAAATTCGCGATACTTTTTGAACACACCTCGTACACCCTCTATTTTACTAATAATTTATAAAGGCTTTAAGTTAAAAAAACGAATAGCGCTCAAAGCTATAAATATTAGTAAAATCTGAAAATTTTGCATTCCTTATTCCAAAAAATGCAATAAAGGCTGCACTCAAAAAACCTCTAATCCAAGGAATAATTATTCCAGAAGTAATGCATTCTTTAACAACTTTTGAAGTACTTCTGATCGTTGGACACAATAGTGGCTATAGCACCAAGGGAGTGATCTTGGAGATGGAGCATCAGGAGCCTCGTGAGACAGAGGAAGCTTAGGTAGAGGACAGTGCGTCGATTATTCTGAAGCATGTACCATCCCTAACTCAATAACACTCCCACCATAAAGAAAGTATGAGTGTTTTGCGAATACGAGACAAAGAGTAAATGGTTATAAACAACCAGTTTTGTGGAATGCAAGCACAAGAGCTATCCAGAACTGTGGAGACGCTTATAGGTGGCACGCAGCCAAACTATTAAAGGCAACATACAACCAAGGTCGGTTGATCAGTTTGTATAAGTTAAGTTTCTATATTAAACTTTATTTTTTAAAAACATAAGCGGACTAATACCCGCTGTTTTTACTTTATTGATTGAAATCAAGCTTAAGAATCATTTCAACTAATTCCCTACTTCTACATTATACCTAGATTAAATTATTAACTTGCTGATTCAACAACCAATATTGCTGTAATAGTTGCCGGTAGCTGATTGTTGTTTGTGTTGTTTATTGCTGACTGCTGTTTGTGTTGTTAATTGCTGACTGTTGTTTGTTCCCAATTTGACCGAAGGCATTTCGTTGCTTACGGGGTTATTGACTATTTTAAATGTGAAGCGCTGAGTTAACTCTTCCCCTCTTAAGTGCGATCGACCTCGATCACCAATAAAATGGTAGGTTGTTGAAACTTACGTACGTTAGAATTTGGCTTGTTCGATGTGTGTTTTTGATATGTAAATCTTTCAGTGCCTCTAGGGAAAACAGTTCTATGTAATTCTTCTATAAGGGGATTGGCTGTAGTATTGCGGGTATGGTTTCGATTGGCCTCACTTCAATGTTGTTAAATGTTTGAGTGTTGATTTTAATAGTTGAGTTATAGTAAATACATTACCCCGTGCGTTCCATTTATTTCTTGAGATGTAGCATTGATTTCTAATTTGCCGTTGAATTGGTTAAGCAATATTACACTGGTTTTATTTCTTCTAGCGTAGGGATGTGATGGTCATTGGTTGTTGAACATGTTGAATTTAGACTATTGATAATCCTAGTTATGCATAACTCCTTAGCTAAATCTACCAAATTAGTTTTTTTGCAAATTGTTACATCACTATAGTTTTCGCATTGATTTTTTATTTCATAAAGTGTATCTATTCCTTTCAATACTTCCTTATTCTTAGTTCTAATTACAATATTGCTCATCCTTTTTACAGGTCGTATGATAATTCTTCTAAATGTTTCTTTTAATGTTAGAGGTATTTTTACCATGTATAAAATTTTCATTTCCTTGCTTAATACGTTTACTTTTGATAATTCTAATGCTTCTTCGGCATTTTTGAATGGTACTTTTTCTTTTTTTAATTTATTTATTGAAAATGCGATTTCATCTTTACTTAATATTACAGAGTTTACTACATTAATTTTTGCCCATTGAATGGCATATCTTATATTTATTAATTCTTCTTTTATTAATCTGATTTTATTTTGCACATTTACTAATATTTCCATTAAAACATTATCATTTTTTCTAATGGGATACAGGAGGTTGTCCTTGGGGATTTAGTTTGTCATCTCGTCATAAGTCTCTGTCAAGAATTTTTCGTTTTTCTCTAAGTCGATGATATGAATAAGTCTGAAGGTACCGTCTTGTATTTTCGCTTGTCCGTTGTCTATGGTTACTAGATGGGCTTGACTGTAGTCTAGTACTTGTACGTCTGAGATGGAAGTTGTGACTGTAGTCCAGATGAAAGCAAAGTCGTAAGTAGTTTAATTTTCCTAAAACGAAGGTTATTATAAAACTTTGATTCAATCTAATTTGTTGTACAGTATATTGGGGTGATGGGGCTAACTTTTGATATTACTTTTATGGACTAATGTTCTTGATTGGGTTTTTACTGTATTTCCGTTATCTTCTGCAATTATTTCCTTTTTGTATCTCGCTGATAATTTTGATCCTAATCTTTTGTTGACCTTAACAAATATTTGTTCACCTACAGAGTAGTTCCTGGCATTTTTTCTATTTTCATTGTGGTATTCGAGATCCTTTTCTTGTTCCTTCTTAAGCAGTTCTATATTTTTGCCTATTTCTTTCTACCTCCTGTGGGTTAGTGATAGTTGTACTTTCAAAGAATGCTTCTATGGGTTTTTTCTTAGTTGTTGAATGGATTGTTGAGTTATATTCTTTAACGGATTTGAAAAGTAATTCTTCAAAGGATATATTATTGTTGTCGGCTTTAAGACATCCCATTATCTCTGAAAGGGTTGAATGGAATCTTTCGACTTGTCCATTCGTAGTGCTAGTGTAAGGGGGTGTGCCGTATACTTCTATGTTCAATTGATCTGTAAGCAATAATGATATTGATGCTGAATTTAATGCTTTCTCATTGTCAATAACAACGATTTTGGGGACTCCAAATGCAATCATTAGCTCGCGTATTGGATCCTTAATGTGCTCTACGGCTCTAGACGGGATTACTTTTACCTGTGCATATTTGGAGAATTTGTCGACGGAAGTAAGAACAAGTTTTTTTCCGTCGAGTAAATGATTTCTCCGGGGGTTTGTGGAATCGGTGTGGTTTGGATTTTTGGTTTTGGAGGATGCCTATCATATTTCTGCTGAAGGCAAGTATAACACTGCTTGACTTTTTAGAATTTGTGTTTTATTTTCTCGACTATTTCTATGAGCACGCTGATGCTCGCTTATAATTATTTCTTCTTGCTCAGTTTTATTTGCTATATCCTGGAGCAGAGTTTGCGTAAAGCGTATTTTGATATTTTGGAAGTGTAGTGGATATAGTTCTTGGATTTTGCCCATCAAGCTTTCTCTGGTATGCAGGCCGTTGATGAGTGCTGGGTCTAGGTTACGTTTGAATATATCTATAATATTTTGTTCGGAATAGTTTCGTCTTGTAATAGTGTGTCTATAAAAGCTGGGAAATGGTATCTGGAATGAGTAGCTGTCCTCATTTCCAAACTTTGGGAATATTTGGTTTTGAAGGCATTTATTGGTGCTTCTGTGGCTGGGATGAGTTGGTGTGCGGAACTTTCGTCGCTGTGGTCAGTGATAGTCAGGACGTTAACGTCAGTCAGTGGAGGTCTAGAGAGTGCGTCTGCTACTACGTTCGTTTTTCCTGGCTTGTATTTCATTTCGTAGTTGTATTCCTCAAGGATACACTTCCATCTCTTCATTTTTCCATTGTGGTTTTTATTACTCAATGCAAATGTGAGAGGTTGGTGATCCGTGAAAATTACAACTTTCGCCGATCCATAGAAGTAGTTTCGAAGTGTCGTGAGAACCCAGATAATTGCCAGCACTTGTTTTTCGTTCGCGGCATAGCTCTCTTCGGTTTTATTTAGTGATCGGGAAATAAATGTTATTGGTTTGCCTGCGTGGTCAAGGACGGCACCTAGAGCGTAGTTTGATGCATCGGTAGTAAGATGGAACTCCTGTTTGAAGTCTGGGTATGATAGGAAAGACTTCCTTTGATATTAGTGAAGATTTAATTTTATTGAAAGCCTCTAGGGCGTTTTTATCAAGCGCAACTTGCTTTTTGTTTGAGGCGTTTTTGGACACGCGCCCATCTCCCCCTCTCAAAAGCGAGGTCAGAGGTTTCGCTAATTTTGCGTAATCTCTGATGAAGCGTCGATAGTAGCCTGATAGACCAAGAAAGGACCGCAAGTCCTTCAATGTTTTTGGACACGGAAATTCTTGAATTGCCTTTACTTTAGAGGGATTTGTTTTTATGCCTAAGGGTCATATAATGAAACCCAGGAATTCGACTTCTCTACGGAGAAACTCGCATTTGTCCAGTTGGACTTTCATGTTTGCCTTTTCTAGCGTATGGATTTCTTCGACACTTTCAAGGTGGCCTTTCTCGTCTTTGCCAAATACTATTATGTCGTCTATGTAGACACAACATATTTTACCTATGTGTTTTTAAGTCGGAATGGGAGTCAGATGAATTCATATTTTCCGTTATTAATTGAAAAAGCTGTCTTTTCAATGTCGGATAACTTCAAGGGAATCTGATGGAAGCCACTCTTCAAATCAAGAACAGAAAAATATGTGTTGTTGCCCAGTTGCGAGATTACCTCGTTGATTTCTGGGATTGGATATGTGTCGGCTATTGTTAGAGTGTTCAGTTTTCTATAATCTATTACGAGTCTGTACTTTTTTTGTCCAGACGCGTCTAGCTTTTTGAGGACGACCCACACAGGTGAACGGGAGGGCCTAATAATTCCATCTTTTAGTAGGTTTTCTATTTCTTGTTTCACTAAATCTCTCATTCCTAGGGGGTAAGGATAGTACTTGGTGTACACGGGGGTGTCTGAGGAGGTTCTAATTTCCCCTCCTATGGTAGTAGTGTAAGTAAGTTTCTTATCTGGTTCGGTAAATAGGTTCGGATATTTGCTTGTAAGGTGGTTTATGTGTTGTTTTTGTATAGTTGTCATATGGTCAGTTCTAACGTCTATTTTGTTAACTGTTGGGGACGGTTTCTGTCTAATTTTAATTTTTATGTTGTTGCCTAGTGTGAGGGTGTCATCACGTATGTTTATAGTGGCACGGAGTTCTTTAAGACTGTCGTTTCCTATTATTCCGTCGAAGGATTTCAGCGTAGGTAGTGAAAAGAATTTAAAAGTGGTGTTATTTCTTCCAAATAGATTTATGATCGTATGATAAGTAATTTGAATTTGTCCGGCTATGGAATTTTGCTAAAACTGGCTCGTCATTGGGTATTTTCTTAAGGACATGGCAGGGTTGGATGTAGTTCTTACTTGACCCTGTATCGATTAACATTTTGAAAATATTTCCGTTCTTCGACCTGCACTTTATACAGGGCAACGAAGAACTGCTCATTCTAAAAAATGAATATCGATATGATCTTGGGTTTCGGGCGGTAAGTTTTCCTCGGCGTATAACTGAACTGACTGCCCATTTTATTCACTAGCCAAGGCGGCTTCATAGTCCTGTGCAGTAGGAGTACAATCATATTGGTAGTATTGGTCCTGTTCGTACTGTTGGTAACCCTGATATTGTGCAGTGTCTTGTTGGGTACCTGCCTCTATATGGAAAATCCTTTGTTGTTTTAAGGGAACTTGTTGAGATAAATTTGGTGGTCTTTTCACTGGGTTGTTTATTGCAGGTCTATTCATGTAATTGACTGCTCTTAAATGTAATGATCGGTCGATGTCCACTGGCTCTGGCCGTGGAAGTTGAGGTCTAGTTGGAGGTTGACCCAATGGTCTGTAATGTTGAGGATTACGGTAGTTGTTTACTGGAACTTGAGGGCGATAATGATTCGCAAAGTTTATTGGGGGCACTGGAGGTTTTGGCATGTATGCCAACTGGGGATAAAAATCATTGGTCGTTTTTTTGGGTGGGAGGGGTGGTCGGAATTCCTGAGGCTTCCTATTTTGGTTGTTGGTATTGAGCGCGTAGTGAGAACGGAAGTTTTGGAGCTCCAATTTCAGGCACAAGTGGAAATCTTGAGGGAGATCTACTGGCTCTCTCATGCCAAAAAGTATTGGCAAGTCTCCTTTTAGTCCTCTTGTAAAGGTATCGAGGGCTTTGTCCCTATAGGTGCTTGTCAATAGGTGCATAGATTCTGCACCGACTTCCATGCATCCAAGTTTGTTTAAGATAAAGGAAAGGTGGCAATATACGCGCTGGTAGAATTCCTGGATAGTGATGCTTCCCTGCACTAGGGAGGTCAATTGGTACCCAAGGGTACCTAGATCTCCCTTATCATCGTAGTGGAGGGTAAGGCATCTTGAGATAGCCTTCCATTCCCATGGGGTGTTATAGGATTCGAGGGCAATGTCGGCGTTGCCCACGACTTTGTTGCGAATGACATTGAGGATGCCGTAATATTTCGGCGTTCCTTTCAATGGTTCGTAGATCTGAAGGATTCGATCCACGCTTTTTTTCTAGGCGTTAAATTCTCCAGGGTTACCGGAAAATTCGCATAGGCACCTTACTACATCTGGTATCTTATCCCGCTCCGTTATATTGTTGGAGTGGGTTGCGTCGATAGTCACGTCTGTTATGTTAGCGAAGCTAGAATTTGGGTTCAGGGCTTCTTGTACGATGTTTCGTCCGTCCTGTCGCTGGTCCATGTTAAATGGGACAGAAGGGGAAGCACTCGGTTGTGCAGGTGTTTAGCACTGGTGGGCGGATTATGTTATTGGGGTTGGACATTGTAAAAAAAAATGTCTAATATATGTGTTATATTTCTCTGGAGGGTCCCTTGGGTGGTGAATCGCAGAGAATTTTTTGTTATAAGCTGGAGGGTCCCCCCGAAGGTGGTGAATCGCAGCTTCGAATTATATTATGTTATTGGCTGTACAAGCGCGATATTATTATAATTTTTTTTTTTAACTAAATTCTATTCAAATTCAAATTTTTGATCCGGGTTTTTAATTATAATTATGATTATAAGAATAATTATTCTTTGAAAAATTTGTGTTTCTTAACTCACTACTACTTTTCACTGCATAAAAATGGTTTTACTTTTAACTTTCACAATTCCCTTTCCCTTTATGTTTTTTCTTTAATGTTTTCTCAGATTAGATTAATTTCATATATTAATATATTATGTTAAATAAAAATTATTTTCTTAGCCTATTCTTACGAAAATACGCGCCTTTTGGCGATCCACTGTGGTTCGTCTTCGACGTCTACTGGGGCAGCTGCAATCGCATGGGTGAAGACGTGCGTCCTTTTCCTACAGGATCTCGACGCTTTGGGTTCGTCTTGGCTACCAGTTTGTTCTTTACCACCTTTTTTTTTCTTATGCTGTAGTTTTCCGCTTCTGACTTTCGTTCCACAGGCGGCTTTATTACGAATATTCCACTTTAATTATGCTGTAGATTTCCGCTACCGGCTGTCGTTCCACAGGCGGCTTTATTGCGAATATTCCACTTAAAAGGATCACGGGTTCGCTGACCTTTTTTAATGTGTATTTTTGCTCCCGGCTGTCATTCCATTATACCTAGCTTAAATTATTAACTTGCTGATTCAACAACCAATATTGCTTTTGTCGTAATAGTTGCCGGTAGCTGATTGCTGACTGTTGTTTGTGTTGTTTATTGCTGACTGTTGTTTGTTCCCAATATGACCGAAGGCATTTCGTTCCTTACGGGGTTATTGACTATTTTAATTGTGAATCGCTGCGTTAACTTATACAAGTATTGCACAGTGAACTACTGTGGAGTTACCAAACTCGGGAATGTGTATTGCGTTTATAATAGTAAATAAAACTAGCTATTTGTTACAGTATATGTGCGTGTGTTTATTTGACTTTACAGTGATCGAACTCAGCATTATTAATGGAGGAATGATCCAATAAAACAGAGCAGAGATAACGATGGCTACGCTTATACATACAAGCATGTATCAAGCAAGGGGAAGAGAGATCGCGAGAGTGTTTTGCGAATATGATGCAAAGAGGAGATGCCAATAAATAACACCGACCCTTCCAGAACACGAAGAGTCGGTGACCAAGCAAGGCAGGTTGATCAGTTTATTTTCAAGCGTGGAACCAAGAACTACTGCGAAGTTACCAAAATCTTAAATTGGTAATGCGTTTATACTGGTAAATAAAACCAGCTATTTTTCTACAGTAATTGTGCGTGTGTTTATTTGACTTTATAGTGATCGAGCCCAGGATTAATAATCTAGGAATCATGGAATTAGTCTCGTTTGGTGTCAAAAGAGCTATTGTGAAATAAATACAAGTGATTACAAGGATAACAAGGACATGGCGAAGTTAAATGAGTTAAAGCTTCAGCAGCTCAAAACTGAGTTGGAACAACCCTGACTAAACACTACAGGCAATAAATCTGAGCCACAATCACGATTAGAAGAGAGGCTATGGAAGTGGAAGGAATCAACGTTGAAGATTATGTTTTCCATATTGTGGAGGAGGCATCAACGAAAACGGAACAGAAAAAGGAGCCTCCGAATCCAGTGGCAAGTGTGGACACAAACATAATATTGGCTGTATTGACTCAGATATCGACTTAAATGAAAGAACAGCAGACTCGTATTACATATCGCATGGAATTTCAACATGTAGAACGGAAAACTTGCATGGTATCTCAGCTGGAAGAACATGAAGTATACATGGCATCCAAGCTTGAAGAAGAGAACGTACGTACTACTCTCAGTTGGACGAACAGAAAGCATACATGAGATCTCAAATGGAAGACCAAAAGAGATATATCTCTTCGCAGTTGGAAGCACAGGGGTAGGGTGTCATCTAAACTAGAAGTTCAAGATGAGAAAATTGCACAGCTGCAGGATAAAATCGATGCTGAAGTATATGCACTGAGAGGGCGTATCCAGGAATTGCAACTAAATCGTCCATCTACTTCAGCGAATACTCCCAAGGTAAAACCACCTGGAGAAGACGGGTGCTGTGAATAATTGGGGCACTGAAGGCAAAGTTGCTGCATTGTTCGTGGCATTGAAGGGACCTGCAGCCGAAATCTTACAGACTATTCCTGAAAGCGAACGAAACAATTATGAGGCATTGATGGGAGCAGTTGAGAGACGCTAGTGTAGGGAGCATCGAAAACAGATATACCAAATAGAGCTGTAGAATCGCTTCCAGGGACCTAATGAGACTTTGCAAAAATTTGCATCGGAGAGGTTGGCCTATCTAGCAAATGCAGACGTACCTGTAGAGAATACGGAGAGGGTAAGGATCCAATGTTTCATAAATAGAATACGTGATGTGGAGACGAAGCGTGCTACACATGCAAATCCAAAGAGATCATTGGCTGAGACGGTATCACATGCTCTGATGGAAGAACCAGCCTCGCTTTTGAGTAAACCTGCATACAAGGCTCATCGCGTAGAAGGGGAAACTCCGGCTTGGGTAGACAAAATTTTGGAAGGGTTGAACGGAGTAAAGAAGAAAAGTGATGGTGCCATCAAATGTTTCAAGTCCGGAAAATGAGGTCACATAGCATGTTATTACGGCACTGGCTCCAGTACCCCCAAAAATTCAAGTGGACGAACACGCCAAGCTGAAAGAGATGAAAAGATCTTCCAACCAAGTCAATCTGTAAACTAAATACAAGCGTGGACTTGCTCCCGCAATTGAATGCACCATAATCTCTGTCTCACAAATCGGAAGGAAAGCTAATAATATTTCTGTTGGAGGATATGTGGATGGGAAGGAGCGTTTACTGACTGTGGATACGAGCGCATCTCATTCAATCATTCGATCTGATTTAGTCAACAAGAAGGTGAGACCATTCCATGGAGAAAAGTTACGTACGGCCACTGGTGAGGACACCCAAGTCATAGGGGAGGTAACATGTCAAATAACAATTGGGAACGTGGCAGCTCTACACAATTTTCTAGTGGAAGATATTGTTGGCGAAATTATAATTGGTGTGGATTTCTTAAGCGAGCAAGGCATCAAGATCGCATGAAGAGCCAGATTTTGAACTATAAGAATATGGACGTGCCACTGAATTTTGGTTACGAAAAAAACTACGTCAGTAAGCGAGTTGTGGTGGAGTGGAAAGTCGACAAATTCCACCAAGTCAGAAGCGGTTGTATGGGCAAAGATTGATGGAGATTATGGGACAGTCAAATTGTGGGTTGTGGAGGAAGCAAACAATTCAAAGAGGAATATACTAGTTGGAAAACCCTGGCTAACACAAAACAAGATGGACATATACCGGTAAGAGTACTTAATGAGTTCAAATCGCCAATTAAAATTTCTAAAGAAGTTATATTGGGACAATGCCAAGAGGTCGAGGTAGTTATCAATTGTAGACAGCTTCGGAAAAATGTTTCTACCCACGAGATTTATATTTCAGATGATATGAAGTCGTGGACGGCAGGCATCGAAAAAGATCATCAAAGGCAAAAGAACTTCTAAACCAGGTCGGAGCAAAGTTGTGAAACATCAAATTGATAATGGTAATGCAAGGCCAATCCGCCAAGCTCCTCGTATTATTCCATTGGCCAAACCGCGAGTGGCAAGAGAAATTATACAGTAAAAGAGTAATAGTGGCGTGATCGAACCATCAGCTAGTCCATGGAGCTCACAGGTAGTACTAGTGAAAAAGAAGAATGGAAAAATGAGGTTCTGTGCGGATTACCGGAAGTTGAACGCCGTACCTAAGAAACCATTGCCAAGAATCGACGCTACTCTGGACTCGTTATCTGGTACGAAATGGTTTTTCATACTGGGCTTGAAAAGCGGTTACTGGCAAGTGAAGGTAGAGGAGGGAGATAAAAAAAAGACAGCCTTAAGCGTTGGAGAAGGGCTTTGGGAATTTACGGTAATGCCCTTTGGACTATGCAATGCTCCAGCTACTTTCGAAAACCTCATAGATCAGGCAGTAAAAGGATTGCATTGGAAAAAATATTTGGTGTACCTGAATGACATCATCGTGCTGAGAAAAAGGTTTGCGGAGCACCTAAAGAACTTGGAGGAAGTTTTCCAAAGGATAGCTGGTGCTGGTCTAAAATTCAGTCCCAAGAAGTGTACCTTGTTTAAAAAGGAAGGAAGTTATTTGGGTCACAAGGTAACGACGGAGGGCATCTGCACTGCTGAGGGAAGGGTCGAGGCTGTAATGGATTGGCCAATACCGGGAAATAGGCCTGAGCTACGAAGTTTCCTTGGGCTGTGCACGTATTATCGCCGATTTGTGTCGAATTTCGCAACTGTAGCTAGTAGTCTTCATGAGCTTACCAGGAAAAATACGTGCTTCGAATGAAAGAAGGAACTTGAAATGGCTTTCCAAACCTTGAAGGAGCGACTATGCACTGCTTCAATGTTAGCATATCCGATCTCAGGTTCAACGTTTATTCTGGATACAGATGCCAGTGGTTAAGCTATAGGCGGTGTTTTGTCCCATATTGTTAATGGACATGAGAAGATAGTTGCGTACTATAGCCAAACAACTGGGAAGCCTGAAAGGAACTATTGGGGAACATGGAGGGAACTTTTGGCATTGGTAGAGTGTGTTAAACATTTCCACAAGTATCTCTATGACCAGCGATTCCACGTTAGGTCGGACCATGCAGCGTTGAAATGGCTCTTGCCGCTCCGTATTCCTCAAGGTTAATTGGCTCGGTAGATAGAGCGACTGCAAAGTTATGACTTTTCCATAGAGCATCGCAAAGGTAGCACCCACGGAAACTCTAATGCAATATCACGACGACCATGCAACTTGGAATGCAAGCACTGTTCCAAAGCTGAGGCCAAGGAAGGCATTATAGATGTGCGGTTTATGACTATAGCACCTACGATAGAATGGGACATGGATCAATTAAGGAAGTGTCAGCACGAAGATCGAGATCTGGCTTGTGATGCAAGGGCTTGAGCGAGACGACCGACCAACAAGAGAGGAGATGTCAGCAAAGAGTCCTGTTGCCAAGTCATTGGTATCCGGTCGTTTGCATCGAATATGGGAAAGTGAGGATGGCCAATGTGTTCGCCAGTTGATAGTTGTCCCCCCTAGAAAGAAAATCCCTGAGGTTCTCAATGAGTTGCATAACGGTCCAAGAAGAGGTCATCTCGGAGTCACGAAAGCCTGGGGGAAAATCAAGCAGAGATTCCATTGGGTTGGATGCCGTCAGTCGGCTGCGTAATAGTTTACCAACTGTGAGGTGTGCATGAAAGCAAAAGAACCGAAATCGAGGAGCGATGTGTAAATGAAACAGGTTTGGTGCAGCGATGGAGCTATACTCTGACCAAGGCAGACATTTTGAATCAGCTGGGTTGCAGGAAATGTGCAAAGCATTGGGCATTCGAAAAACTCGAACAACTGCTGTGCATCCTCGGTCAGAGGGCATGGTTGAACGATTCAATAGAACCTTGGAAGAACACGTGAGGGATGTGGTGGTTCCAAAAGGATTGTGATAGTCGCATCTCGTTGTTCCTGATGGCATATCGCTCTGCAGTACATGAAACAACGGGTCAGACTCCTGCAAAGGTAATTATTGGAAATGGTCTTCGGTTGCCGGCTGACCTTGGAAGGGGAAATGAGAGATATACATGACATTGTGAGACAACGGACCAAGATCTTAAGTGTTAAAATGAAAGCTAGGTACCACAAAGCAATAAATTCAGACCGTTTAATGGATGGATACTTAGTGCTGCTATACAACCCACAACGTAAGAAAGGGTTGTCCCCGAAATTACAGTGTGTCTGGGAAGGCCCATACAAAGTCATAAACCGATAAACGAAGTTGTATATCGCGTACAAACTGTTGGAAGGCCAAGGAATAAGATGAAGGTAGTACATCTGGAAAGGCTAGCTGCGTTTGGTTCGGGCAATGTGTAGACTTAGCTTTCGTCGATGATACATCTAAATTCTGTTTGGGTAGATGCGATCCTTTGGTTTTACCGGAAGACGTTTACGATCCTTCGTTTACGAAATCATAACTAATGTAGAAGGCAGTGATACTAAACCATGCGATTCTAGTAGTCTCTTTGACTTTGACTTTGCTAAAACGAACTTTAAGAAATTAAATAAAGATTTGTCAAAATTAACTTGGCCTGAATATTATGGCGATATTGAGCTTAACGTTTCACATTTTAATTATACTATTTATAGGCTCTTTGAAAAGCATGTACCTAAATTTAAATCTTTCTCTGATGAACCAGCGCAAGCATGGTTTACTAAGAACTGAAAGGTTTAAAAAATAAAAAGAACCGTTCATTCAAGCTATACAAGAAATCCGGTTTAAACAAAGATTACTTAAAGTACTCCAACCTACGACAGAAATATTTTGAAGTGAATAAAAAATGTTACCCAGCTTATATCTGTAAAATTGAAAAGAACCTTATCTGAAATTTTATGGTTTCGTAAACTCTAAACGTAATTTAAGAGGTTTTCCTTCTGCCATGAAATACCAAGACTGTATATTCAGCGATAATCAAGATATTGCAAAATTTCTTTGTCCAGTTTTTTAAATCTAATTATTCTACTGCTACCTTTCCTCAATTAAATAAATATCCATATCAGTTAAATATAAACAACATCATTAATAGTCTAATAATTTCTCTTGCCCTTTTAAATGGAGAAACTGAGCAAGAAACCAGAGAAGATGCCGAACCCGAGCCCACAATCGGAGATGATGGAATTGACGTTCCACAACCCGACTATAATGAAGTGCGAATAGCAATATCCCGATTGAAAAACAATAAAGCAGCTGGCGCTGATGGTTTGCCTGCTGAGCTATTCAAACACGGAGGCGAGGAGCTGGTAAGGCGCATGGATCAGCTTCTATGCAGAATATGGTTGGATGAATGCATACCTGAAGATTGGAATCTAAGTGTTCTCTGCCCAATCCACAAGAAGGGCGATCCTGCAAACTGCGCCAACTATCGCGGAATCAGCCTTTTGAATATCGCATATAAGGTCCTATCAAGCGTATTGTACGAAAGACTGAAGACTGATGTGAACAGACTGATTGGACCTTATCAGTGTGGCTTCAGACCTGGTAAATCTACCATCGACCAGATTTTTACAATACGCCAAATCTTGGAAAAAACCCGTGAAAAAAGAATCGACACACATCATCTCTTTGTTGATTTTAAAGCCGCTTTCGATAGCACGAAAAGGAGCTGCCTATATGCCGCTATGTCTGAATTTGGTTTCCCCGTAAAACTTATACGCCTATACAAAATGACCTTGCCAGCTCGGTCAGAATTGGGAAGTACCTCTCCGAGCCGTTGGAAACTAAACGAGGTTTCAGACAGGGTGACCTCCTATCGTGCGATTTCTTTAATTTAATTCTGGAGAAAATAATACAAGCTGCAGAATTTAATCGCGCTGGAACAATATTTTATAAAAGCGTGCAACTGTTGGCATATGCTGATGATATTGCCGTAACTTCTGCTTACTCCAAATTAGAAAAAGAAGCGGAGAAAATGTGATTGGTGGTGAACGAGGGCAAAACGAAGTACCTTCTGTCATCATGCAAAGAGTCCGCGCATTCGCGCCTTGGCAACCAAGCCACTGTTGGCAGCAATAATTTCGAAATAGTAAAGCACTTCGTTTACCTGGGAACTAGCATTAACACCAACAATAATGTTAGCCTAGAAATCCGACGAAGAATTACTCTTGCAAACAAATGATACCTCGGACTGATTAGGCAATTGGAAAGTAAAGTCATCTCTCGACGAACGAAAATAACACTCTACAAGTCGCTCATCGCACCCGTCCTGCTATATGGTGCAGAAGCGTGGACTCTAACAACATCTGATGAGGCGGCTCTGGGAGTATTCGAGAGAAAGGTTCTTCGAAAGATTTGTGGACCTCTACGCGTTGGCGACGGCGAGTACCGAAGAAGATTTCATGATGAGCTGTAAAAACTTTACGCAGACACCGACATAGTTCAGCGAATTAAAACACAGCGGCTTCGCTGGCTTGGCCACGTAGTGCGAATGAGCGGAGATGCTCCAGCCCAGAAGGTGTTCTTATTGGCACCCGCCGGTGGAAGCAGAGGAAGAGGGAGACCACCACTCCGATGGAAGGACCAAGTGGAGACCGATTTGCCATCCAAAATCAAAGAATAAAGAAGAATTTCTCCTGAAAATGTTTTATATTATTTGAAAACTCTAAAAGAATTATTTAAATGTAGCCCTGATATGATCCCAGCCTCTAACTTATCTGTTTAATCTGTCTTTAAAAAGCGGCGTCTTTCCTTACACCACTTTATAAGAGTGGGAGTAGCACATCGGTAGATAGCAACCACGGCATAGCAAAGCTATTCCCAAATTGTTTGAAGCCATTGTTACAAATCAGCTTGCAACTTCTTTATTCTCATTGATTGCAGATTGTCAGCACGGCTTTTGTAAAGGTTAATCAACAAGTACGAACCTACTAGAATTCACAACCCATGTTTCAAACGCATTTAGAGAAAAAATGCACACAGATGTTATATACTCGTATATAGATTTCAGTAAAGCGTTTGACAAAGTTGGCCATTCGTTACTTATTCATAAACTTGTTCTACTGGACTTTCAACCCAGTCTCACCCGCTGGATATCTTCTTTTCAGGACACAAAGAGTAGTTTTTAAAAAAGTGCTATCTAAGGTCATTGATGTACCTTCTGGAGTTCCTCAAGGTAGCCATCTTGGCCCGATTCTGTTTTTGCTGTTCATTAATGATATATCCAATACTATCAAGTTTCACGACGTTAAGATTTTTATGTCTTACTCGGTGAGCGAAAATAGAGCTTTACTTCAATCAGATTTTGATAGACTGGGTGCTTGGTGCGATCTAAACTACATGCCACTCAATCTTAAAAAATGTAAATATATGTTTTTTTCGCGCAGAAATACGCAGCCAGCTTACTGCTTAATCAACAGTCATAGTCTTGAACAAGTGCATGATTTTGTGGACTTAGGAATTTTGATGGATTGTAAACATAGCTTCAATCTACTTATAAATGCAACCGTCAATAAATCTAGGGGTGTTTTATCATTCGCTAAGCTATGGTCGAAAGAATTTAGTGATCCGTACGTAACTAAAGCCCTTTTTACAATATAAGTAAGACCGATATTAGATTATGGCTCAATTATTTGGAATCCGAGCTACCAGGCCCACGTTGATCGGATAGAATCGGTTCAAAAACCATTCTTACTTTTCGCTTTAAGAGATCTTTCATGTGATTCCTTGCATAATTTGCCTCCCTATACTAATCGCTTGAAACTTATTAACCTTCCTACCCTTGCTAGTCGTAGAGAAATGTTCGGAACAATATTTATGATTAAATTATTGAACGGGTTGGTCTCTAGCTAATTTTGGTTGTGAGAAGTAACCTTTAACATTTATCTTCGGCTACCGAGACAGTTTAAATCTCTTTTTATAAAACAGTGTAGAACTAATTTTGAATTAAATTATCCTTTCCGATGTTTGTGTGACAATTATAACACTCACTCCAGCATATTTGATATTTCTGACTCGCTTTTAAGCATTTAAAAATCGATACTATCCTCGCTTAACCCATAGAAACTTTATGAATTTCCTCTTTGCAATCGAAATGATTGTTTCTTCGCTTAATACATTATTTATAAGTTTTGATTTCTTGTGTTACTTAGCTGATGAGTTTTGCTCTGTAGCTGAGCAGTTTTAGATCTCGACACTTAACAAACACCTGCCTTTCAACGACTCGGTAATATATATATATAAAATTAAAGCCGTACATTATGCGGATGCTCCCCTCGTGTCGGTTGGGCGGGCAGGAGGGTTATCCATTGGGAATTATTATTATTATTATCAAAAGAGGAAGAGAAATCGCGGAGTGTTTGCGAATACGATGCAAAGAGGAGATGCCAATACGATAAATAACACCGACCCTTCGAGAACACGAAGAGCCAACAACCAAGAAAGTTCTCGGTGCGTACAGAAACACCCTGTTGGCCTATATACTAGTTAATAACACAAGCTATTTTTTACAGTAACTGTATTGTATTTGACTTTATAGTGATCGAACCCAGGATTAATAATCAAGGAATCATCGATTTCGTCACAATATTCTCGATTATTAGATACCAATCGACAGCCTCTACTCATACAATTCAATAAGAAATCTTGTAAATGCTTTTCGAAAATATGGGGAAAACTTTTTGGGCAGCCACCAAGGAGTAATTATGTGTATTCCATCTTTTTTAACAATTAAAAAAAAAATATTAAACATCTTTATATTATCAAGAGTGTGTTTTTAAAATCTTTTTTTTAAAAGCCCCACTGCTGGTAAAATTATTCATACAAACAACCAGAATATCTTTACTGATGAACATCTAAAGTAAACTAAATTGTATGGCAACCTATAAAAATACCGAGCAGAGCCCAATTAATTTCCATAACCCAAGCACATTATAACACAATTTTTTGATACAAACTTTGCAAATAAACAATCTGATTAAGCACTTCATTGTGACATACCATTTGCGTTTTTCGCTTTTCTACCAAAGCTTTTAATGTCAAGCGACGCTACAAAGTTTTATCACACATCGTCTTTAGTATATTTCACTTCTTGATATGTGGATAAGTTGAGTGCATGTGCCTATAGCCAACCACTTAAAAATATTAATTGCATTACTTTTCTGTAGCTATTAAATAAAGGTAGAATTAACGAATTAACAAGTGCCGACGAGGTGAGTTACAGAAATCGGGCGGCAAAAAGCAGTAGTAAAGTGTCTATCAGAACCGGATTCATCTTAACGTTGGGTAGGGACACGATATCGAATGCAAAGTATCAATGCTTTACTCATCGCTGTAAAAGTATCGGGTGCCCGATAGTATCGAAACAAAAAGACTCAATAGTCAAAGTATCAACTCTAAATTCACACATAAATAAGCAGTTCGATCACGCAAAGTTGTACCTTAACATAGGTAATGTTATGCTATATTTGGAAGTTTTGGCTTAATCTGGAATTCTATACAGTAGCGGATACAAGGGGGGCTGGGGGGGAGGGGTGATCGACCCCCTCTGACCTGAAGAAATATTGGACGTGCTTAATTTGCCCGAAATTCAAATGCATTTTTTTTAGATTTCCGTAAAATTGAAATCGAATGAAATCTTTCTTATCTTCTTTTGTCTGCTTGTCTAGCGTATAATCTCTCAAAAAGGGCCGACCAAAAATCAATACCAAAATTGGCTGTAGAAGTTTTAGATCACTGCAACTGAAATGCTTTTCCACTGATAAGGATGCTATTGCACATTCGGGCTACACTACCAGTCAGTAATGCTTCTCCAGAAATAAGTTTTTCTACCCCACGGCGATTAAACAAATGGTTACTAACAACTATCACTGAAGAGAGGCTCATTGGCTAAAAACTTTTACAAGTACATTATGATATTAAAATCCACGGTGAAAACATTATAGAAAGATTCGAAAAAAAGGGAAGCGAAACATTGATTTTATAATATAGAATTGTATCATAACAGCTTCACGCTAATTTATGAAAAATAATAATGTATACCCCTTCAAAACATCTTTGTAACAAAACTACATATTTAATATGTCGACGAATAGATTGAAAGGTACTTAATTTCACTAAACATTATTGGTCATCTCTTGTTTTTTTTTGCATTGCTCCAATAAATATAGATTCAAGATAACTCCACTTGGTTAAAAGACATAAGTGAAACTCGCTCATCAGAAAGAACTAGTTTCTACCTTTGACCTGTATAAAATCATTTCCTGATTGCTTTTTGTTCGAAAGCTAATTTGAGTACTTAAAGATAAATTCGTTACGTTTCGTTCACACGTCGACGTTTAATGCGGTGAAGTGGTAAAAGACCTACCCCCTTAGTAGCGGATACAAACTGTGCATCTAACATCCTTGCCCTAGACTGGTTTTTTAAATTGAATCATAAAAATATAACATCCTACCCAATTTTTAATGTACAAAATTCTCTTCTATTCCCACAGATCAGCCACAAGATTGACTTCGTTGAGAGCCCTGCTAACAGATTTAGCTAAGAACTGTCGAGACATTTTCGGGGAAAAGCTAGGATGTTGTACCAAACTTTCAGCAAGCATAAGCATGAAAGCAACGGCAAAACTGAAATTTAGTAATCTATATCATTTACCATTTGCACAGTATGAAAAGGTACGTTCGGAACTTGATCGTTCAGTGAATCAAAAATTTTAAAATCTCCCTCAGCTAGTGAGTGTGCATCACCGATAGTGGTGGTTAATAAACCAAATAGGAAAATTCAGGAATTTTTCAAAGTTGAATAGGGAAGTTGGGATCAGGGAATGCCGGGTTGTGTCGTTTATCTTCATGATATTATCATCACAGGTAGTTCAGATGAAGAAAATCTAAACGACTTAGTCAGTATGGGGTACGGTGCAAAAAACAAAAGTGTCAGTTTGCGTGTCCGCAGATAGAATATGTAGGGCATATAATAAATTCTAATAGTCCAACCGCTCAAAAGCTTAAAGCGAGCGAAATGATGACTAGACCATCAAATGTAAAAGAAGTAGAAAGTTTAACTGGAAAACCAAATTGCCATAATAAATTTATTTCAAAATAATTCATCAAAGACCGCGGTATTGAATGCGTTGCGCCGTAAAATAGTTGAGTTCGAATGGGGGACGGACAAGAATTAGCGTTTTTATACCTAGTAGTGCTACGCACTCAAGGTATATTAACTTTAGTCGCCTAACAGCAGTATATAAGGTAACTGAAGAAACGACTGGCGAGCTATGTTGGACGGTCAAAATCGCCCAGGCGGTTAAATGACCATTTAAAGAAGAAGAACTGTTTGTTGTAAAAATGGGCGAAATCGGTTAATGTCCACACCCAGTTTTTTAACATAGTTCTGAAAAATTGTATTGTAAAATCTAAGAAGCGATATTTCTACAACCAAGCAAGTTATGTATATCAATCAGATTTTGTACACATAATAAGCTTTTTAAGGAAAACTCGACCGTAAATAAATTTTGTAAATTTTGAAGAAGTAGGCGTGGCGCCGCACACTTTTCAGCGTACAATTTCTGCTATTTTTAAAAGCAATCGCCTATACTCGTAATTCAATCTTGATATTTCAATGAAAATTGGTCAGCTGCTTCTCAGTAGTATGTATTATACTCCTGCCAAAAACTTGCCAAATTGGAAAACACACAAGCAAAATATTCGGGTAAGTAGTTAATAGCCTACTGCAATAGCGAAGTTATGTATCTTTTTTTCATATCTTTCATAAACATTAAATGTATGTAAGTATGAGAAGAAGAACAGAAAAGTTCACTAAAATGATCAGCACGATGAGCGGAGCCGATTTAGCCATGTCCGTCGTTTCGTCCGTCTGTCTGTCTGTCCGTCTGTCTATTTGAACGCAAACTAGTCTCTCAGTTTTACAAAAGAATGCTGATATTCGTTGTTTGCTTTCGCCATTTTATAATATACTAGCAAGCCCGTTAGACGTTGTTTTGACGTTTTGATACATAGAACACATCTAATATATAAAATGTCATTAACTTGAACCAAATAAACTCCTAACTATACCGAACTGCAGCTTTATATAACCTGGGGGCTTTTCCAAAAGCTACATACAGACTGTGTCGTGCCCAGCGAACCCCTGAACCTATCGTGAAAGTTCAAGATTAAAAACAAAACACAAAATATGTTGGCGTGACACCGCCCACTTTTCCAAAATTAGGTACATATTGACACATATATCCAAATATCATTAATTTAGACCAAAAAAGTTCGGAGTTATGACGAATTGAAACTTTACCCAAGTATATATTCTGAAAATTTCATAAAGATCGATTAAGGACTTTGGCGCCTATAAAGGACACCCTTTTTTATACCTAGTAGTGCTACGCACACAACGTAAATTAACTTTAGTCGCTCAACGGCAGTACGTAACGGCATAAACGGATCGGGATAGATATTGACTTATATATATCAAAATGTTCAGGACGAAAAGAGAAAATAATCAAGCCATGTCCGTCCGTCCGTCCGTCTGTGAACACGATAACTTGAGTAAATTTTGAGATATCTTAATGAAATTTGGTATGCGGGTTTCTTGGCACTCATCTCCGAGCGCTATTTAAAATGGGCGAAATCGGATGATAGCCACGCCCACTTTTTATGTATATAATATTTTCGAAAACACAAAAAAAATGATTATTCGGCGTATAATACACTTATAGGGATACAATTTGGTGAGTACATTGAGATTGAGGCATAAAATAAATGCTTCAAGAAATTTTTGAAAATGGGAGTGGCACCGCCTACTTTTTATTAAGTCAAATTTAGAAATAATATTGATCATAAATAAAAAAACCGTTCAAGATATCGAAAGGAAATTCAGCACGCAGGTTTCCAGATGTTCAAGGAATGTTACAGGAAAAAATGGGCGGGATCGGTTAATGTCTACATCCATTTTTATGAAAGATTTTGCAAAGGATCGTAGATATATTAAATAGGCAATAACTTTGCATAAAATAGTTTTACATCATTTATATTTCAGTTTTAAAGTTTCCGTAAACAAAGAAATCCAAAAAATTAAAATTTTCGAAAATGGGCGTGGCCCCGCCCCTTTTATAGTGGACTATTCCACAAAACTTTTTATGCCATAACTCCGCCAAAAATTGATTTATCGAAACGAAATTTGGTGATAATATTCTATATAAAAAGGTAACTGTTTGCTGTGAAAATGGGCGAAATCGGTTAATGTCCACGCCCAATTTTTTAACATAGTTCTGAAAATTTTTTTTATAAAATTTAAAAAGCGATATTTCTACAATTAAGCAAGTTATATCAATCAGATTTTGTACACATAATAAGCTTTTTAAGGAAAACTCGACCGTAGATAAATTTTGTAAATTTTGAAGAAGTAGGCGTGGCGCCGCACACTTTTCAGGATAAAATCTCTGCTATTTTCAAAAGCAATCGCCTGTAATTCAATCTTGATATTTCAATGAAAAGTGGTCAGCTGCTTCTCAGTAGAATGTATTATACTCCTGCCAAAAACTTGCCAAATCGGAAAACACACAAGCATAAGCGAAGTTATATATCTTTCTTGATTTTCATACCTTTCATAAAAATTAAGTGTATGTAAGTATGAGAACAAGAAGAGAAAAGTTCACTAAAATGATCAGCACGATGAGAGGAGTCGATTTAGCCATGCCCGTCTCTCCGTCCGTTTGTCTGTCTGTCCGTCTGTCTATTTGAACGCAAACTAGTCTCTCAGTTTTACAAAAGAATGCTGAAATTCGTTGTTTGCTTTCGCCATTTTATAATATTTTATATAATGACAAACCCGGTAGACGTTGTTTTGACGTTTTGATACAAAGAACACATCTATATATAACACATCTATTTATAAACACAAAATATGTTGCCGTGGCACCGCCCACTTTTGAATAATTATGTAGATATTGACTTAGTGAAGCATACTCGTATATCCAAATTTCATTAATTTAGACCAAAAAAGTTCGGAATTATGACGAATTGAAACTTTATATAGCCTGGGGGCGTGGCTGCGCCTACTTTTCCAATACTATATATTGTCTATGCTGTACCCAGTGAACCCAAGTATATATTGTGAAAATTTCATAAAGATCGGTTGAGTTCTTTGGCGCCTATAAAAGACACCCTTTTTTATATCTATTTTTGTTACTCGCGCAAGGTATATTACTTCATTCGGCATAAACGATTCTATTTATTAATGTATATCTAAATCTTCAGGATGAAAAGTAAAATATCCGTGCAAGTAGTTAATACCCCACTGCAAAAACGAACTTGTATATCTTTTTTGATATTCATTCCTTTCATGAACATGAAATGTTTGTACCTATACTGAAATGCTCAGGAGGATGAGCTGAGTCGATGTAGCCATCCATCTTTCGATACGTCTGCCTGTCTGTTCTTCGGTCTATTTGAACGCAAATACGAACTGAAAGTATTAAAATAGACCATCGTAAATTGGGATGACATAATAGATCACTACTAGGTATATAATGTTCGGTTCCACCCGAACTTAGACTTTCTTACTTGTTTATATCTATTTTTGTTGCGCACACAAGGTATATTACTTCATTCGGCACAAACGAATCGAGATATATATTTATTAATGTATATCAAAACGTTCAGGATGAAAAGTAAAATATCCGGGCAAGTAGTGAATACCCCACTGCAAAAGCGAAGTTGTATATCTTTTTTGATATTCATACCTTTCATGAACATGAAATGTTTGTACGTATACTGAAATGATCAGGAGGATGAAGTGACTCGATGTAGCCATGTCCGTTTCTCGATACGTCTATCTGTCTGTCCGTCTGTCTATTTGAACGCAAATACGAACTGAAAGTATTAAAATAGACCATCGTAAATTGGGATGACATAATAGATCACTACTAAGTATATAATGTTCGGTTCCACCCGAACTTAGACTTCCTTACTTGTTATATCTATTTTTGTTACGCACACAAGGTATATTACTTTATTTGGCATACACGAATCGAGATATATATGTTTTAATGTATTTCAAAACGTTGAGGACGAGAAGTAAAATATCCGGGAAAGTAGTTAATACCCCACTGCAAAAGCGAAGTTGTATTTATATCTTTTTGATTTTCATACCCTTCATGAACATGAAATTTTTGTACGTATGAGCAAAAAAAGAGATAGTCCCATCAAAAAGTATACTGAAATGATCAAGAGGATGAGCTGAGTCGCTGTAATCATATCCGTCCCTCGATGCGTCTATCTGTCTGTCCGTCTGTCTATTTGAACGCAAATACGAACTGAAAGTATTAAAATAGACCTGCCATAATATATCACTACTAGGTATATAATGTTCGGTTCCACTCGAACTTAGACTTCCTTACTTGTTAGATTTAAAATCGCCAATCGTAAAGGCAGCAAAATAAGTCCATTATGTTGCGAGATATGAAATGTAAGAGTTTGAGAAATAATTCAAATTATATAGTAGACTGTTTGAATTGAAAAATATTATATGTTTATTGAAAATTTAGTTCGGTTATTCATTCTCAAAACCATACAACAACATTATTAAAACATTTATAATTTATTGAATTATTTAATATAAAACTGAATAAAAGATTTACTAGGAAAACTAATAAATTCCCTCAACCGGTTGAATAATCGTCATAGCCCGTCGTCTGAAACACTAACTAAGGGCCAAGCTAATTATTCGGAAGTAATATTTGGTGCAACGCGATTCCCTACGTTAAATATTTTCAAATCCAAGCCGACCAACAGGCTTTAACCACATTATTTCATTTAAAAAATTGCCGAACGACGTTGCAAAGACTTTGAATATAGGCATATTCTTGCAGAGCTGCGACTATCCTTTTCCATATCGTCATACATCGGACCATTCAAACTCTGATGCACTTTCTAGACTGGCCGCAGGAGGGGACTTAGAATTCAATTAGAGAGAAAGTGAAATGAACGATATTTACGAAGTTAATATAACGGCGGTGGAGTCATTGCCTCCCACCGGAGGTAATCGCAAAGAAGACGAAATCTGACCCGCCACTAAAGGTAGTTAAGCATATGATGGAAGAAGGGTGGCCGGAACATCTTCCGATATCTCAAAATTCATTGAAACCATATTACGACAGACGTTTAGCACTCAGCTGCCAGAAAGGCGTAATTCCTTTTTAAACGGATCATAACCGAGTCGTGGTACCGTCCGAATTGCAAGCAACGAAGGTCATTAAGGAAGTAGTAGCATCTAACATCCTTGCCCTAGACTGGTTTTTTAAATTGAATCATAAAAATATAACATCCTACCCAATTTTTAATGTACAAAATTCTCTTCTATTCCCACAGATCAGCCACAAGATTGACTTCGTTGAGAGCCCTGCTAACAGATTTAGCTAAGAACTGTCGAGACATTTTCGGGGAAAAGCTAGGATGTTGTACCAAACTTTCAGCAAGCATAAGCATGAAAGCAACGGCAAAACTGAAATTTAGTAATCTATATCATTTACCATTTGCACAGTATGAAAAGGTACGTTCGGAACTTGATCGTTCAGTGAATCAAAAATTTTAAAATCTCCCTCAGCTAGTGAGTGTGCATCACCGATAGTGGTGGTTAATAAACCAAATAGGAAAATTCAGGAATTTTTCAAAGTTGAATAGGGAAGTTGGGATCAGGGAATGCCGGGTTGTGTCGTTTATCTTCATGATATTATCATCACAGGTAGTTCAGATGAAGAAAATCTAAACGACTTAGTCAGTATGGGGTACGGTGCAAAAAACAAAAGTGTCAGTTTGCGTGTCCGCAGATAGAATATGTAGGGCATATAATAAATTCTAATAGTCCAACCGCTCAAAAGCTTAAAGCGAGCGAAATGATGACTAGACCATCAAATGTAAAAGAAGTAGAAAGTTTAACTGGAAAACCAAATTGCTGTAATAAATTTATTTCAAAATAATTCATCAAAGACCGCGGTATTGAATGCGTTGCGCCGTAAAATAGTTGAGTTCGAATGGGGGACGGACAAGAATTAGCGTTTTTATACCTAGTAGTGCTACGCACTCAAGGTATATTAACTTTAGTCGCCTAACAGCAGTATATAAGGTAACTGAAGAAACGACTGGCGAGCTATGTTGGACGGTCAAAATCGCCCAGGCGGTTAAATGACCATTTAAAGAAGAAGAACTGTTTGTTGTAAAAATGGGCGAAATCGGTTAATGTCCACACCCAGTTTTTTAACATAGTTCTGAAAAATTGTATTGTAAAATCTAAGAAGCGATATTTCTACAACCAAGCAAGTTATGTATATCAATCAGATTTTGTACACATAATAAGCTTTTTAAGGAAAACTCGACCGTAAATAAATTTTGTAAATTTTGAAGAAGTAGGCGTGGCGCCGCACACTTTTCAGCGTACAATTTCTGCTATTTTTAAAAGCAATCGCCTATACTCGTAATTCAATCTTGATATTTCAATGAAAATTGGTCAGCTGCTTCTCAGTAGTATGTATTATACTCCTGCCAAAAACTTGCCAAATTGGAAAACACACAAGCAAAATATTCGGGTAAGTAGTTAATAGCCTACTGCAATAGCGAAGTTATGTATCTTTTTTTCATATCTTTCATAAACATTAAATGTATGTAAGTATGAGAAGAAGAACAGAAAAGTTCACTAAAATGATCAGCACGATGAGCGGAGCCGATTTAGCCATGTCCGTCGTTTCGTCCGTCTGTCTGTCTGTCCGTCTGTCTATTTGAACGCAAACTAGTCTCTCAGTTTTACAAAAGAATGCTGATATTCGTTGTTTGCTTTCGCCATTTTATAATATACTAGCAAGCCCGTTAGACGTTGTTTTGACGTTTTGATACATAGAACACATCTAATATATAAAATGTCATTAACTTGAACCAAATAAACTCCTAACTATACCGAACTGCAGCTTTATATAACCTGGGGGCTTTTCCAAAAGCTACATACAGACTGTGTCGTGCCCAGCGAACCCCTGAACCTATCGTGAAAGTTCAAGATTAAAAACAAAACACAAAATATGTTGGCGTGACACCGCCCACTTTTCCAAAATTAGGTACATATTGACACATATATCCAAATATCATTAATTTAGACCAAAAAAGTTCGGAGTTATGACGAATTGAAACTTTACCCAAGTATATATTCTGAAAATTTCATAAAGATCGATTAAGGACTTTGGCGCCTATAAAGGACACCCTTTTTTATACCTAGTAGTGCTACGCACACAACGTAAATTAACTTTAGTCGCTCAACGGCAGTACGTAACGGCATAAACGGATCGGGATAGATATTGACTTATATATATCAAAATGTTCAGGACGAAAAGAGAAAATAGTCAAGCCATGTCCGTCCGTCCGTCCGTCTGTGAACACGATAACTTGAGTAAATTTTGAGATATCTTAATGAAATTTGGTATGCGGGTTTCTTGGCACTCATCTCCGAGCGCTATTTAAAATGGGCGAAATCGGATGATAGCCACGCCCACTTTTTATGTATATAATATTTTCGAAAACACAAAAAAAATGATTATTCGGCGTATAATACACTTATAGGGATACAATTTGGTGAGTACATTGAGATTGAGGCATAAAATAAATGCTTCAAGAAATTTTTGAAAATGGGAGTGGCACCGCCTACTTTTTATTAAGTCAAATTTAGAAATAATATTGATCATAAATAAAAAAACCGTTCAAGATATCGAAAGGAAATTCAGCACGCAGGTTTCCAGATGTTCAAGGAATGTTACAGGAAAAAATGGGCGGGATCGGTTAATGTCTACATCCATTTTTATGAAAGATTTTGCAAAGGATCGTAGATATATTAAATAGGCAATAACTTTGCATAAAATAGTTTTACATCATTTATATTTCAGTTTTAAAGTTTCCGTAAACAAAGAAATCCAAAAAATTAAAATTTTCGAAAATGGGCGTGGCCCCGCCCCTTTTATAGTGGACTATTCCACAAAACTTTTTATGCCATAACTCCGCCAAAAATTGATTTATCGAAACGAAATTTGGTGATAATATTCTATATAAAAAGGTCACTGTTTGCTGTGAAAATGGGCGAAATCGGTTAATGTCCACGCCCAATTTTTTAACATAGTTCTGAAAATTTTTTTTATAAAATTTAAAAAGCGATATTTCTACAATTAAGCAAGTTATATCAATCAGATTTTGTACACATAATAAGCTTTTTAAGGAAAACTCGACCGTAGATAAATTTTGTAAATTTTGAAGAAGTAGGCGTGGCGCCGCACACTTTTCAGGATAAAATCTCTGCTATTTTCAAAAGCAATCGCCTGTAATTCAATCTTGATATTTCAATGAAAAGTGGTCAGCTGCTTCTCAATAGAATGTATTATACTCCTGCCAAAAACTTGCCAAATCGGAAAACACACAAGCATAAGCGAAGTTATATATCTTTCTTGATTTTCATACCTTTCATAAAAATTAAGTGTATGTAAGTATGAGAATAAGAAGAGAAAAGTTCACTAAAATGATCAGCACGATGAGAGGAGTCGATTTAGCCATGCCCGTCTCTCCGTCCGTTTGTCTGTCTGTCCGTCTGTCTATTTGAACGCAAACTAGTCTCTCAGTTTTACAAAAGAATGCTGAAATTCGTTGTTTGCTTTCGCCATTTTATAATATTTTATATAATGACAAACCCGGTAGACGTTGTTTTGACGTTTTGATACAAAGAACACATCTATATATAACACATCTATTTATAAACACAAAATATGTTGCCGTGGCACCGCCCACTTTTGAAAAATTATGTAGATATTGACTTAGTGAAGCATACTCGTATATCCAAATTTCATTAATTTAGACCAAAAAAGTTCGGAATTATGACGAATTGAAACTTTATATAGCCTGGGGGCGTGGCTGCGCCTACTTTTCCAATACTATATATTGTCTATGCTGTACCCAGTGAACCCAAGTATATATTGTGAAAATTTCATAAAGATCGGTTGAGTTCTTTGGCGCCTATAAAAGACACCCTTTTTTATATCTATTTTTGTTACTCGCGCAAGGTATATTACTTCATTCGGCATAAACGATTCTATTTATTAATGTATATCTAAATCTTCAGGATGAAAAGTAAAATATCCGTGCAAGTAGTTAATACCCCACTGCAAAAACGAACTTGTATATCTTTTTTGATATTCATTCCTTTCATGAACATGAAATGTTTGTACCTATACTGAAATGCTCAGGAGGATGAGCTGAGTCGATGTAGCCATCCATCTTTCGATACGTCTGCCTGTCTGTTCGTCGGTCTATTTGAACGCAAATACGAACTGAAAGTATTAAAATAGACCATCGTAAATTGGGATGACATAATAGATCACTACTAGGTATATAATGTTCGGTTCCACCCGAACTTAGACTTTCTTACTTGTTTATATCTATTTTTGTTGCGCACACAAGGTATATTACTTCATTCGGCACAAACGAATCGAGATATATATTTATTAATGTATATCAAAACGTTCAGGATGAAAAGTAAAATATCCGGGCAAGTAGTGAATACCCCACTGCAAAAGCGAAGTTGTATATCTTTTTTGATATTCATACCTTTCATGAACATGAAATGTTTGTACGTATACTGAAATGATCAGGAGGATGAAGTGACTCGATGTAGCCATGTCCGTTTCTCGATACGTCTATCTGTCTGTCCGTCTGTCTATTTGAACGCAAATACGAACTGAAAGTATTAAAATAGACCATCGTAAATTGGGATGACATAATAGATCACTACTAAGTATATAATGTTCGGTTCCACCCGAACTTAGACTTCCTTACTTGTTATATCTATTTTTGTTACGCACACAAGGTATATTACTTTATTTGGCATACACGAATCGAGATATATATGTTTTAATGTATTTCAAAACGTTGAGGACGAGAAGTAAAATATCCGGGAAAGTAGTTAATACCCCACTGCAAAAGCGAAGTTGTATTTATATCTTTTTGATTTTCATACCCTTCATGAACATAAAATTTTTGTACGTATGAGCAAAAAAAGAGATAGTCCCATCAAAAAGTATACTGAAATGATCAAGAGGATGAGCTGAGTCGCTGTAATCATATCCGTCCCTCGATGCGTCTATCTGTCTGTCCGTCTGTCTATTTGAACGCAAATACGAACTGAAAGTATTAAAATAGACCTGCCATAATATATCACTACTAGGTATATAATGTTCGGTTCCACTCGAACTTAGACTTCCTTACTTGTTAGATTTAAAATCGCCAATCGTAAAGGCAGCAAAATAAGTCCATTATGTTGCGAGATATGAAATGTAAGAGTTTGAGAAATAATTCAAATTATATAGTAGACTGTTTGAATTGAAAAATATTATATGTTTATTGAAAATTTAGTTCGGTTATTCATTCTCAAAACCATACAACAACATTATTAAAACATTTATAATTTATTGAATTATTTAATATAAAACTGAATAAAAGATTTACTAGGAAAACTAATAAATTCCCTCAACCGGTTGAATAATCGTCATAGCCCGTCGTCTGAAACACTAACTAAGGGCCAAGCTAATTATTCGGAAGTAATATTTGGTGCAACGCGATTCCCTACGTTAAATATTTTCAAATCCAAGCCGACCAACAGGCTTTAACCACATTATTTCATTTAAAAAATTGCCGAACGACGTTGCAAAGACTTTGAATATAGGCATATTCTTGCAGAGTTGCGACTATCCTTTTCCATATCGTCATACATCGGACCATTCAAACTCTGATGCACTTTCTAGACTGGCCGCAGGAGGGGACTTAGAATTCAATTAGAGAGAAAGTGAAATGAACGATATTTACGAAGTTAATATAACGGCGGTGGAGTCATTGCCTCCCACCGGAGGTAATCGCAAAGAAGACGAAATCTGACCCGCCACTAAAGGTAGTTAAGCATATGATGGAAGAAGGGTGGCCGGAACATCTTCCGATATCTCAAAATTCATTGAAACCATATTACGACAGACGTTTAGCACTCAGCTGCCAGAAAGGCGTAATTCCTTTTTAAACGGATCATAACCGAGTCGTGGTACCGTCCGAATTGCAAGCAACGAAGGTCATTAAGGAAGTAGTCGAATGAAACAGTTATCTCGACGATATTTGTGGTTTCCAAATATTGTTTGGTGTAAATTGTCTGTTTTTTTATTTTTTAAGAAATCATTTAAAAATGTTGCTTGCGGCCAATGTTTTCCACGCCAAAGGGTGCCTAACGGCATTTGGTCCATATAATAACTACAATATCTAGAACATTCCCCTTTTATGGTTGGACTTAGGAAACATGTTTTTGCTCATATGATTGCTGTTTTTATAAAGTTTTAAAATTTTAATTACTATTTTGAAAAACTGAAACCAACGCCACAATGATTGCGATAAGAATATAAAAACAAATTGGAAATAATGACGGAAACGAACAATATTGCTACCCTTTCTTATTAAAATGTATGCAAACCCAAAGTAAACACGCTTTGAGAGATGTGTTTGAAATGGATTTGGGTTATAAATCTTGTGTGGGATTTGAAATGTGTTTGGAGTAGTGTTTGCATTCAAACAAGCTATTGGCAGCAAACACGGTGTTTGTTTTTAGTGGAAACGTAGTATAAAAGCTTTTGTTCTTTCTGTTGTGTTATAAGATGGTAACTTTTCGCTATGGGTGGCCAAATATCTATTACAAAATGAAAGAGTATTTGTTCAAAAACGCCTAGCAAATGACGAGTTTAAAAATGTTTAGGGGCTATTTACATAGCGGATATACTTATCTAACAATAGCAACATATTTCTAATTACCAAAGTGACGATAGAGCCGAAACTGTTGTCTCGAGTTTCTTTCGGACGAGTCCATACTAACTTAGAGGTGGCAAAAAGTGGTCCTTCAGAAACGATGTGTTGCACACACCAGTGGCGCCAATCCAACTGAGTAAGTAGTCTAACGCTTAGCATGCTTTTTATGTGTTCTTGTGAACACAGTTTCGCTCCGATCAGACACATTGCCCGGAGCAAATATAGCTAGCTTTTCCATATGGACTACCTTCATCTTATTCCTTGGCCTTCCAATAGTTTGCATGCGATAGAAAACATCGTTGATCCGCTTCATGACTTTGTATGGGCTTTCCCAGGTTTGGAGTCTAACGTTGTGGGTTGTATAGCATCACTAAATCTCCTCCCGTAAAACCTTCCGAGATAACTGCCTTGTCGTACCTGGCCTTCATCTAATGGCTCGCGATCTTAGTCTGTTGTCTCACAAGGTCGTGAATTTCTCTCATTTCTTCTTCCAAGACGCTCGTCGATTTCCGAGCATTTATTCCTGCATCAGTATTTATCCCAAACTTCAAGTCGGCTGGCAATCGAAGATCATTCCCAAAAATTACCTTTGCAGGAGTTTGACCCGTTGTTTCATGTACTGCAGAGCGATATCCCATCAGGAACAATGCTATGTGACTATACCAATCTTTTTGGAACCACCACATTCCTCAGGTGTTCCTCCAAGGTTCTATTGAATTGTTCAACCATGCCATCTGACTGAGGAAGCACAGCAGTTGTTCGAGTTTTTCGAATGCCCAATGCTTTGCACATTTCCTGGAACACAGCTGATTCAAAATTCCTGCCTTGGTCAGAGTGTAGCTTCATCGGTGTACCAAACCTCGCTACCCATTTATTAGTGAAAACTTCTGCCTCGGGTTCTGCCTCTTGAATTGAAATAGGGTACACTTCTGGCCATTTGTTGAAATAGTCCATTACTACTAGTATATATTTGTTTCCGGATTTGCTAGTAGGAAATGGGCCAGCTACATCCCGAGTTATACTGTTGACTTTGCCCATGGCTTCTCGATTTTGGTCCTTTAGCTTTGATGCATACCTCACAGTTCACAACCCATTCCGCGACCGATTGACGGCATCCAACCCAATAGAATTTCTGCTTGATTTTCTCTAAGGGTTTCGTGACTCCGAGATGACCTCCGCTTGACCAGTTATGCAATTCATTTAGAACATCAGGAATTTTCTTCCTTGGGACGACTAGAAACTTGCGAATACATTGACCATCCTCACTTTCCCATATTCGATGCAAACAAACGGATTCTAATTGCAAACTATTCCACTGTGCCCAATATGACTTGGCCACAGGACTTTCTGCTGACATCTCTCCTCTTGATGGTCGCTCGTTTCGTTCCATTCCCTGCATCAGGCGTGTAAGATCTGGATCTTCGTGACCACTAATAGTAAGCAGCCGCACATCTATTATGTCATCTTTTGCCTCAGTTTTGGAACAGTGCTGCATTCCAAGTTATACGAGGTGTGTTCAAAAAGTATCGCGAATTTTGTGTTTTTTCAAAAATTATTTATTTATTCATGAATATCTATTTTGTCCCCTTCAAAGTAATCCCCATGAGATATTATACACTTGTGCCAACGGTTTTTCCAATTTTCGAAGCACTTCAAAAAATCATTTTTTTGTATCTTGTTCAGCTCCTCCTTCGATGCCGTCTTTATCTCGTCAAGAGAAGCGTAACGTCGTCCTTTCATGGGCCTCTTCAGTTTAGGGAACAAGAAAAAGTCACAGGGGGCCAGATCTGGGGAATACGGTGGCTGCGGCATCATTAGTGTGTTGTTTTTGGCCAAAAAGTCGCGCACAAGCAACGATGCGTGAGCAGGGGCGTTATCGTGGTGCAAAAGCCAATTTTTGTTCTTCCACAAATCCGGGCGTTTCTGGCGGATTGCTTCCCGCAAATTGCGCATAACTTGCAGGCAATATTCCTTATTGACCGTTCTTCCCTGTGGCAGGAACTCATGATGCACCACGCCCCTGCAATCGAAGAAAACTGTCAGCAAAACTTTCACATTCGACCGAACTTGGCGCGCTTTTTTCGGTCTTGGTTCGTGCGGCAGCTTCCATTGAAATGATTGAGCTTTGGTTTCCACGTCATAACCATAAACCCACGATTCGTCACCAGTTATGACCCTCTGGAGCAAATTTGGGTCGTCGCGGACAGAGTTTAACATCTCATTAGCAATGTTCATGCGATGCTGTTTTTGGTCACAATTGAGCAATTTTGGTAAAAAAATAGGTAAGAATCGAAGACGATCCAAAACACGTGCAAGCAAAGCAGCTGTCAACAATTAACTGAACATTCAAAATGGCCGAGCTTGTCGGCATAAGTGAGAGACATGAGTACCAACATAACGCCACAAAAAATTCGAAATTCGAATATACGTAACCAGCGAATACTTTTTGAACACACCTCGTATAGTCATCGTAACATTACATCAGCATTTCCGTGGGTGCTACCTTGGCGATGCTCTATGGAAAAGTCTTAACTTTGCAGTCTCTCTATCAACCGTGCCAGTTGACTTTCCAGATTAAGGAGCAGCAAGAGCCATTTCAACGCTGCATGGTCTGTACCAACGTGAAATCGCTGCCCATAGAGATACTTGTTTAAATGTTTAACGCACTCTACCAATGCCAAGAGTTCTCTCCGTGTTACACAATAGTTCCTTTCAGACTTCCCAATTGTTTGGCTATAATACCTACCTTGTCATCTCCATCGACAATCTGGGACCAAACACCTGCTAAAGTATAACCACTGGCATCCGTATCCAGAATAAACGTTGAACCTGAAATTGGATATGCTAACATTGGGGCAACGCATAGTCGCTTTTTCAAGGTTTGGTAAGCCACTTCATGTTTCTTCTTCCATTCAAAGCACGTATTTTTCCTGGTAAGCTCATGGCGACTACTAGCTTCCCAAGGAAACTTCGTAGCTCATGCAAATTTCTCAGTATTGGCTAATCCCTTAGAGCCGTGATCGTTTCCTTAGCAGTGCAGATGCGCTCCGTGGTTACCTTGTGACCCAAATAACTTCTTTCCTTTTTAAACAAGGGACACTTCTAGGGACTTAATTTCAGACCAGCACCAGCCTTCCTTTGGACGACTTCTTCCAAGTTCTTTAGGTGTTCCTCAAAACTTTTTTCCAGCACAATGGTGTCGTCCAGGTACACCAAACATGTTTCCCAATGTAGCTGGAGCACTGCGTCGGCCAAAGCCCTTCTCCAACGCTGAAGGCTGTCCTTTCTTTATCTGCATCCTCTACCTCCACTTGCCAGTAGCCGCTTTTCAAGTCCAGTGTGGAAAACCATTTCGTACCAGATAACCAGTCCAGAGCATCGCCGATTCTGGGCAAAGGATAGCTGTCTTTCTTAGTTACATCGTTCAACTGCCGGTAATCCACACAGAACCTCATTTTTACATCCTTCCTTTTCACTAGTACTACCGGTGAGATTCATGGACTAGCTGATGGTTCGGTCACGCCGCTATCTTGTTTTGTCTTAGCCAGGGTTTTTCCAACTAGTCAATTCGTCTGCGAATTGTTTTCTGCCTCCACAACCCACAGTTTGTTTGTCTCATAATCTCCATCAATCTTTGCCCATACAACCGCTTCTGACTTCGGTGGAATTTGACGGCTTACCTCCACCACTACTCGCTTACTGACGTAGTTCTTTTCGTAACCAAAATTGAGTGGCACATCCATATTCTTATAGTTCATGATCTGGTCCTTCATGGCGATCTTGATGCCGTGCTCGCTTAAGAAGTCCACACCAATTATGATTTCGTCAACAATATCTTCCACTATAACATTGTGTAGAGCTGCCACGTTCTCAATTGTGATTTGACATGTCATTTCCCCTACGACTTGGGTGTCCTCACCAGTGGCTGTAAGCAACTTTGCTCCATGCAATGGTCTTACCTTGGTAACTAAATCAGATCGAATGAGATGCGATCGTATCCTCCAACAGTAAGATTATTAGCTTTCCTTCCGATCTGTGAAACAGAGATTATGGGGCATTCAATTGCGGAATCCAGTCCACGCCCCTTTCGGCTGGCTCGATTTAGTTTAAAGATTGACTTGTTTGTGAAATTTGCTCCTCTCCTTCAGCTTTGCGGCTTCGTCCACTTGAATTGGCGGGACTACCGGAGCCAGAGCCGTAATAACGAGCTATGTGACCTGGCTTTCCGCACTTGAAGCATTTAATGGCAATTTTCTGATAAGAGGATTACTTTTGCGCCACCTTGTACATATGCGAATCTATGTATACTTACATTTTGGATCCTTTTGGGTGATTATGAGAAGAAGATTTCTTGTTTTGTCTGTGGCTCGCGAGACAAAGGAAGTCTTAGATTTTTGAGCGGAAATATAGACCAACAAAAGCCTTAGCTGTCACAGTGATATGTTGGTAGGACAGTTTTTTGACATAACTAAGTACTACCAAGTTTGTCGTATCTGACTTTCATTTTATCACTCATGATGTTGGTCCGTGGTCTCCGAAGGTCGTGTTTATTATTACTTCATGAGAATTTATCCTTTTACCTTTGCATGAGTCTGACCTGTTACCTCATGTTCTGCAGATCGATAAGCCATCATAAATAAGCAGATAAGGGTATCTCAGACTTTCTTGAACTTTTGCACCGCTTTTCTTAGGTGTTCCTCCAAGGTTCTATTGAATCGTTCTACCATGCCATTTGACTGAGGATGCAGGGCAGTTGTTCGAGTTTTCCGCATGCCCACTGTCTTGCACATTTCCTCGAACGCAGCTTATTCGAAATTCCTGCCCACTGGAATCTCTGCTTGATTTTCTCTAATGTCTTGGTGACTCCAAAATGACCGTCGCCTTTACAGTTATGTAATTTTTTTTTTTCTTAATTGATTTGGTATACGTATAAAATAATACATACCTATTCTCAAAAAAAAAATAACATTTTTGTTTGAGAAATTTTGCTCAGATAATTAACAATTTTTTCGTATACAGTTGAGGAAATAAGCTGATAAAATGTAGAGAAAAAAAGATAAAAAATTCATTGAGAACATCAGGGATTTTCTTCCTTGGGACGACTTTACGCTTACGGACATATTGGCCATCCTCACTCTCCCATATTCGATGCAAACAACCTGATTCCAATTGTAAACTGTTCCACTGTGCGCAATATGACTTAACAACTTGAGTGCTACCTTTTCGATGCTCTGTGGAAAAATAATAAATTTGCAGCCGCTCTATCCACCGTGCCAGTTGACCTTCCAGATTACGGAACTACAAGAGCCATTTCAACGCTGCATGGTCTGTCCTGATATGGAATCGATGCCCATAGAAATACTTATGGAAATGTTTCACGCGCTCTACCAATGCTAACAGTTCTCTCCTTGTTACGCAATAGTTTCTTTCAGACTTTCCGATTGTTCGGCTATATGCTTTTCATGCCCATCGACAATATGGGACAAAACACCTCCCATGGCATAACCACTGTTATCTGTATCCAGAATAAACTTTGAACCTTGTATTTGATAAGCTAACATTGTAGCAGTGCACAGTCGCTCCTTCAAAGTTTGGAAAGACACCTAATGTTCCTTCTTCCATTCAAAATTAATATTTTTCTTGGTAAGCTAATGAAGACTACTAGCTACGCTTGCGAAACTCGGTACAAATCCGCCATAATATGTGCACAGCCGAAGGAAACTTCGTAGCTCATCCAAATTTGTCGGTCTTGGCCAATCCTTTACAGCTTCGATCCTTTCCTCAGCAGCGCAGATGCCCTCCGTCGTTACCTTGTGACCCAAACAACTTTCTTCCTTCTTAAACAAGGAACACTTTTTGCGATTTAATTTCAGACAAGCACCAGCTTTTCTTTGGAAAACGTCCTCCAAGTTCTTTAGGTATTGATCAAAACTTTTTCCCAACACGATGATCTTGTCCAGGTACACCAAACATGTTTTTCAATGCAATCATTTCAGTACCTGATCCATGAGTATCTCAAAAGTAACTGGAGCACTGCATAGTTCGAAAGGCATTACCGTAAATTGCCAAAGCCCTTCTTCCACGCTGAGGGCTATCTTTCCTTTATCTTCATCCTTTACCTCCACTTGCCAGTAGCCGCTTTTCAAGTCCAGTGTGGAAAATCTTTTTTTACCAAATAACGAGTGCAGAGTAGTAGTAGAGATTCTTGGCAAAGGGTAGTTATCGTTCTCAGTTACATCGTCCAACTTCCTGTAATCCACACAGAACCTCATTTTTCCATCCTTCTTTTTCACTAATAATGCCGGTGTGCTCCATGGACTAGGTAATGGTTCGACCAAGCCGCTATAGCTCATTTCCTATATAATTTCAGTTACCACTTGGAATTTAACCAATGGAATACTACGAGGAGCTTGGCGGATGGGCTTTGCATCACCAGTGTCAATTTGATTCTTCACAACTTTGGCCTGGCCTGGTTTGGAACCATCCTTGTCAAATATGCTGGAGTACTTTGTTAGAGGTGGCTTTGCCTTACTCTGATGATATTTTTCAAGCCCTTCCGTCCACGCCATAAACATTTTCCTGAAGCTGTTCACAATTGATAACTCCCTCGACCTCTTGTCATAGTACCAATATAGCTCCTCTGGAAACTTCAATTGGCGACTAAAACTCATTAAGTATCGGTACATATCCATCTTGTTTTGTCTTAGACAGAATTTTTTCAACTAGTATATTTGTCCTCGAATTGTTTGCTGCCTCCACAACCCACAATTTGTTTGTGCCATAATTTCCATCAATCTTTGCCCATACAACCACTTCTGACTTCGGTGGAATTTTTAAAGCTATCCTCCACCACTACTCCATCACTGACGTAGTTCTTTTCGTAACCAAAATTGAGTAGCACGTAAATATTCTTATTATCCTGCATGTCGGTCTTGATGCCTTGCTCGCACACACCAGTCTGTTAGCTTAATGGTTAGCACAGCGTCCCAAAATTCCCTTGAAGAAGAAGTCTAGCAGCTTCCGAAATGGATCTATAAGAAAAGCTATGGCGCTTTTCCCTAAAATGTTCCTATTGTATTCTGATAAAAACTTTTAATCATTAAAAATATAAAAACAATAATAATTTTCATAAATAAAAAAGAAAAATTATTATTAATGGCCTTGAGCTCGTATATAGTCATGGTCCCTGCCACTATAAAATTGTGTAGAATGGCAACTTTCCCAATTGCGATTTTACTTCCTCCACGACTTGGGTGTCTTTAATGCAATGGTCTCACTTTCTTGTTGACTACATCTGATCAAATGATGGAATGAGATGCGCCCGTCTCCACAATCAGTAAATGCTCTTTTCCGTCTACATATCCACCAACAGTAAGATTACTAGCTTTCCGTCCGATTTCTGAGAGAGAGACTATGGGGCATTAAATTTCGGGAGCCAGTTAACGCCCCTCTCGGCTGGCTCAATTTAGTTTAACGATTGACTAGGTTGCAACATTTGCTCATCTTCTTTAGTTTTGCATTTCCGTCCACCTGAATTGCTGGGGTTACTGGAGACAGTGCCACAACAACGTGCTATGTGTCCTGGTTTTTCGCAAATTGGTGCATTTGATGGCACCTTCACTTTTCTTCTAAACTCCGTTTAACGGTTCAAAAATTTTGTCTACCCAAGCCGGAGTTTGCATATGTATCTCGATTCGTCTTCACATCCCGTATTCCATTTATAAAGCTTTGGATGTTTATCCTTTCTATGTCCTATCCGAATTCCTGCGAAGTCTCATTAGCCTTCTGGAAGCGATTCTGCAGCTCTATTTGGTATATCTGCTTCCGATATTCGCTACCATATCGTCTCTCAGCTGCACTCAAGAATGCTTCATAATAGTTCCGTTCTCCGTCAGGAATAGTCTGTAAGATTTCAGTTGTAGGTGGGATTTAACCTTAGGAGTTATCGCTGAAGCAGATGGACGGTTCAGTTGCAACTCCTGAATACAGCCTCTCAAAGTATCTATTTCGGCCTCAATTTTATCCTGAAACTGTGCAATTTTTGCATCTTGCACTTCTTGTTTTGACGCAATCCTCTCCTCCTGTGCTTCCAACTGCGAAGACATTTGTGCCACCTGCATGGATATACGCTCCCCTTGTGCTTCTAACTTTGCCGACATTCGCGTCCCCTTCTCCTTCAGTTGAGCTGATATGTGTGTTTTCTGTTCTTCCAGCTGAGATGCTATGCAAATTTTTTCTGCTCTTCCCTTCTTCAGTCAATACAGCCAATACCATGTTTGTGTCTCCACTTGCCCACTGGATTCGGATACTCCTTTTTATACCTAGTAGTGCTTCGCCCACAAGGTATATTAACTTTAGTCGCGTAACTGCAGTACGTAACGGCATTAACGGATCGAGATAGATATTGACTTATGTATATCAAAATGTTCAGGACGAAAAGAGAAATTGATTAAGCCACACGATAACTAGAGTAAATTTTGAGATATCTTGGTAAAATTTGGTATGCGGATTCCTTGGCACTCATCTCCGAGCACTATTTAAAATGGGCGAAATCGGATGATAGCCACGCCCACTTTTTATATATGTATAATATTTTCGAAAACACAAAAAAAGTGATTACTCAGTACATAATACACCTATAAGGATAAAATTTGGTGAATACATTGAGATTGAGGCATAAAATAAAATTTTCAAGAAATTTTTGAAAATGGGTGTGGCATCGCCCACTTTGGATTAAGTCAAATTTAGAAATAATATTAATCATAAATCAGAAACCTTTCAAGATATCGAAACGAAATTCAGCACGCAGGTTTGCAGGTATACAAGGAATGTTCAATAAAAACATAGGCGGGATCGGTTAAGGTCTACGCCCACTTTTATATGAAAGATTTTGCAAAGCATCGTACATTAAATAGGCAATAACTTTGCGTAAAATAGTTTTACATTATTTATATTTCACTTTTAAAGTTTCCCCGCCCTTTTTATAGTGGACTATTCCACAAAACTTTTTATGGCATAACTCCGCCAAATATTGATTTGTGGCAAGGAAATTTGGTGATAATGTTCTATATATAAAGGTAACCGGTTTCTGTAAAATTGCGCGAAATCGGTTAATGTCCACGCCCAGTTTTTTAACATAGTTCTGCAAATTTTTTTTGTAAAATTTAAAGAGCGATATTTCTACAACTAAGCAAGTTATATCAATCAGATTTTGCACACATAATAAGCTTTTTAAGAAAAACTCGGCCGCAAAAAAATTTTTTCAATTTCGAAGAAGTAGGCGTGGCGCCGCCCACTTTTCAGCATCAAATTTCTGCTATTTTCAAAGGCAATCGCTTATAATTCGATCTTGATATTTCAATTAAAATTGGTCAGCTGCGTCTGAGTATTATGTATTTTACTCCTGCCAAAAATTAGCCAAATCGGGAAACACACAAGCGAAATATTCGGGCACATAGTTAATAGCCCACTGCAATAGCGAAGTTACATATCTTTTTTGATTTTCCTACCTTTCGTAAACATTAAATGTATGTAAGTATGAGAACAAGAAGAGAAAAGTTCACTAAAATGATCAGCACGATGAGCGGAGTCGATTTAGCCATGCCCGTCTCTCTGTCCGTCTGTCTGTATGTCTATTTGAACGCAAACTATTGTCTCAGTTTTAAAAAAGAATGCTGAAATTCGTGGTTTGTTTTGGCCGTTTTGTAATATACTAGCAAACCGGATATACGTTGTTTTGACGTTTTGATATATAGAACACATCTATAAATTTCATTCACTTGAACCAAATAAACTCCTAACTATACCGAACTGCAGCTTTATATGACCTGAGGGCTTTTCCAAAAGCTATATATAGACTGTGTCGTGCCCAGCGAATTCCTGAACCTCTCGTGAAAGTTCAAGAGCAAAACAAAATACAAACTATGTAGGCGTGGCACTGCCCACTTTTGAAAAATGATGTAGATATTGACTCAGTGACACATATATATCCAAATTTCATTAATTTAGACCAAAAACGTTCGGAATTATGACGAATTGAAACTTTATATAGCCTGGGGGCATGGCTCCGCCTACTTTTTCAATACTATATATTGCGAAAATTTCATAAAGATCGGTTGAGTTCTTTGGCGCCTATAACATACTCACATTTTTTATATCAATTTTTGTTACGAACACAAGGTATATTACTTCATTCGGCATAAACGAAATATCCGTGCAAGTAGTTAATACCCCACTACAAAAGCGAAGTTGTATATCTTTTTTGATATTCATTCCTTTCATGAACATGAAATGTTTGTACGTATACTGAAATGATCAGGAGGATGAGCTGAGTCGATGTAGCCATCCTTCTTTCGATACGTCTCTCTGTCTGTTCGTCGGTCTATTTGAACGCAAATACGAACTAAAAGTATTAAAATAGACCTGCATAAATTGGGATGACATAATAGATCACTACTAGGTATATAATGTTCGGTTCCACCCGAACTTAGACTTTCTTACTTGTTCTATTTCATTTTTGTCGATGTCTCCTCCACAATATGAAACACATGATTATCAACATTAGTTGCTTCCATAGCCTCTCGCAATCGTGACTGTAGCTCTGATTTATTGCGTGTGGCTTAGGCGAGATGCCTAAATTTAAAAAAAATGTGCCACCCTAATGTAGTTTTAGCGCCTTTCCAATCACCCCACCTGTGTGTGCATGCATGCATATTCGTGTTTTGTCCGCACACATATGTATATATGCATACTTTTTCAGCGACAGTCGACACAACCACATCACGGCCACCCCAGGATTTTCAACCCTTTGCTTAAATTATCTATTATAAAATTATCTATTATATTTAATAAACGGCCATATTTATTATAATGAGATTTCTCGTTTTCTCATTTCATTTGCTTAATCACAATTCGACCGCTGTGCTTTCGAGCCACGGCCGTTCCACGGAAGCACAATTGTCGCATTTGTTCATGGTCCATCTCCCCTTCTAGAGGAACCAGCATACAGTCCACAATAACAAACAAAGTTGTAGAATTTATATTATACATCGGCTGAAGTCAATATATTTCAACAAGCTAGCGGGTCAATATTTAAGTTGCCACAACGCACTGCCGCAATTCCCAAGTTTTAGAGATTACACTCTGCAACAAAGCATCAACAACAAACAACTAACACACTCTGCCATATATACAGGGTGGCTGATGAATTTTGCTACATTAAGAAACTCAAATAATTTTTTTTTCAGTGTATGGAATTCATTTTTCTTTTATTCATGTTAAAGCTCATTAAATTTTATTAAATATAGCTTAATTAGTTTTAAAAATAATGGAATTTAAATGCCCCCCTGCTCGTCGATGCATGTGCGGCATCTTACCAAAAAGTTGTTCATTACTGCTTGGAGAGTTGAGACAGGAATAGCCGCAATTGTTTCTGGAATGGATTGCCTTAGTTCATTCAAATTTGTTGGTTTTGCTTTGAAGACTTCCTGTTTGCAATAACCCCACAAGAAAAAGTCAGGTGCAGTAAGGTCAGGCGACCTGGGTGGCCAACGGAATGTGGAGTTTCTGGATATTGGGAAATTTTCGTCGCAATTCTGTCATAACAGGTTGAGCTATATGAGGAGCTGCACCATCTTGCTGAAACCACACAGAGTTGAAAGAAATTCTCATTCGGCGTAATTCTGGATAGAAAAACTCTCTCAACATGCTCAAGTAACGGTCTCCAATAACCGTAACGGTGTGACCGTTTTCTTCGAAGAAGTAGGACCCGACAATGCAGCGTGATGAAACTGCACACCACACTGTGACACGAAGTGGATGCAATTCCGTCTCATGGAGTATCTGTGGGTTGGAAGTACTCCATACTCGACAATTTTGTTTGTTTATGTTGCCGTTTAAATCGAAATGGGCCTCGTCAGACATGAAAAGACAGTTCAACATGTTTCCATCCTCTTCCACCATTTGAAGCATCTTCTGGAAAAATTCCAAGCGAATCGGCAAGTCTGCAGCGTTCAGTTTGTTTTAAAGTGTATTCAAAACATAAGTGCGTTAAGTGAAATAAGAGTGATTTTTAGTTTCAGTTAACTAATTTTTTTTCCTCTCATTTTTTAAAGTAAATTAAACGTTTGCAAAACCCTTGTGACTATCTGGATTATCCCCCCACCAGTGGCAAGGTTTTCTGGACACAGCGCAAGGCAAGAGGTAACATAAAATTCACTGAGTCTTTCGATCTTTAGTTGGTTTTTTGATTTTCACTTTTTTTAGCACATTACAATCGTAAGTAAAGTCACTACGTTTTAACACAATTTTTATTTATTTGAACATTTTTTATTAAATATTCACTTTATCGCTCGTTTTGATACACCGCGCACTTTATTTCCGTTTGTTTTTTTTTGTGATATCTTCGTTGCAGCAACACATATACACATTTCTTTATATATACATATTCCCTCATACGTGTGGGTGGCGAGTAAGCCAAAGAGTGTTATTGTTGTACAAACATAGTAGACAGACAAAGCGGCCAAGTCTGCAAAAAATAAATAAAATTGAATTGAATTAAAATTACATTAATTGGATTGATTTGAAATTTTATTGAGTTGGGTTTTTTGGTTTCCCTGGGTAAAGTACTGCCTTTACCTTTTCTATTAAGCATACCTTGTACGGTTGAGCATTTCATCGTACCTTCAGCTATCTTTTTTCGGTTTTGTTTTTATTCTGTATATCCTCAAAGTCCAACATATGGAAAGCTTCATGAGGCTGGCTGACTCGATTTTTTAATTCTAATCAGACTACAATGAATTAGAGGATTCAGTCCACAGCAATTACACTATTGGGCTTCAACAAGAGGACTTGAAAGCAATGTGGAGGAAAACCAGAACGGCTTATGACGACTTACTTAATTCAGATAAGTTAGAGGCCACTGGTTTAGTTTCTGTTAAACAGAAGTATAAGAGAGCATATGCATTAGGCGAGAGATACAAACGTAACAAAGTAAACTCGCAACTCCAAATTTTATTTAACTTGAAAAAGGTAGAGAGTGAGTGTGATAGCGCGATTAAAACACTTCACCGCGAAATAAATAATTGCCTTTCTTCCCTGCGAAGTCATAAAATTGACACTTCGAACTGGGATGCAATTATAACATATTTGTGTTCGACGAAATTGCCGGAGTACGCTTGGTCTATGGGAGCAAAGCAGAGACCACAAAGTGGAAATATCCAAGTGGGAGGATATGGAAAAATTTTTGTCCAACCGCTTCCAGACACTCGAAACAGTGTCTAGGTTCATAGGGAGTTCTTCGAAAGTGGAAAAACCGCAAAGTACGCGGAATGCCAACGAAACCCCTGCCAAAAGACTTGGTACATACCAAGCAAATGTGACTAAACTACTGCGCACAAAGTGCAAATCGGATACCCACAGATTACGAAACTGTCCCCGTTTTCTCAAATTAACTCCGGTGGAGAGAATTAATTTTGTCAAATCCGCCAAGGGCTGTTTGAACTGCCTATCCCCAGGACATACTGTGTCGAAGTGCACCAGTTCTTACGACTGCAACAAGTGCCACTCTCGTCATATTACGCTCCTGCATGCGGAGTCTCTTCAGACGCAGGCAACCATCAGCCCTAATCAGTATCACGCTGATAATGCTGCCTCAACTTCAAAACAGGCAAAAGAAAGACGGGAAGCTGCAAAATCTGTTTCGGCCGTAAACCGAAATGTTAAATCCTGCCATGTGCATTCAAGCGCAGCTGTGCTGCTAGGGACAGCTCGAGTAACCATTCATCATAATGGTCCCAGCAAGAGCACTGATTGATTCTGGTTCAGAGTGCTCGTTTATGACAGAACGACTCAAACGCAGAATCAATTTACCGGAAAAAAGGATGCATGCTCAAGTCTCGGGCATCACTAATGCCGTGTCCGCTCAAGTCAAGGAGGCATCCAATATTGAACTCCGTTCACCAGTGGACCCTTGCTTCAGCTTAACAACATCAGTGCTAATTCTAGCCAAACTAACTGGGAATCTGCCATCCTGCCATATCGATGCTACGACTATGCAGGCTTTCCCAGACTTAGTCTTGGCAGATAAGCGATTCTACATCAACGAGGAAGTTGATATCATACTTGGCGGAGACGTATATCCGCAAATTATATTGAGTGGGCTGGAAAATAATGTACTCAGTACACTTATCGCCCAAGAAACGGTGTTCGGTTGGATATTAACCGGGCGCATAGAAGCACCGAATCCAACTAGAAATATAATGTCCTTTTACAGCGAAGTTGCTTTGGACAAACAGCTTACAGCATTCTGGGAGTTGGAAAATCTGCCCAGAAATAAAAGCCCAACGCAGATGACAAGTACTGCGAAGATTTATATAGGGAAACTACACGTCGCAGAGAGGATGGGAGATATGTCGTCTCTCTTCCATTCAGACAGGACTACCCAGACAAGAGAAACATAGGAGGGTCTCTTAGGCGGGCGTGTTCACAATTTTTTAGAAATGAGACGCGGTTAGCAAAGAACCCGGAATTGGGGAAAGAATAAATAAGAGTCCTGTCTGAATACGAGACATAAGGGCACATGGGAAGAGTTAATGCCATTGTACCAGCCGGCGGAGAGTACCACCACAAAGGTACGCGTCGACATTCTCCTGCCAGGCCCAGTACTTCAGTCAGATCTTCCAGTACTTATACTGCGATGGAGACTATAGCGCTTCGTTTTCAATAGTGACATCGAAAAGATGTATAGGCAAATTTGGATGAGCGATGATCACGTAAAATTCCAACGGCTTGTTTATCGAACATCGCCTCAGGAACCCATAAGCCTTTACGAGCTGGACACGGTCACTTTCGGGGTCAATTGCGCGCCTTATCTGGCAATTAGAACTCTTTTGCAACTAGCAGATGAAGTAGAGAATTCTCACCCTACAGCATCTAGCATACTAAGGGAAGGCATGTACGTAGATGACGTACTAGCGGGAGGACACACACTCGCCTCGGCCATTAATGCGAGGAATGAGATTCGCCAAGTTCTACTCTCCGCTGGCTTCCCACTAAGGAAATGGAATTCGAATGCTGAGCAAGTTCTCAACGACACCCCAATATCGGATCGGCTGACCGAGGACTTTCTGGCATTCGAAGATACCAGCACCGTTAAGGCATTGGGCATAAGATGGAATGCCCATTCAGACCTGTTTTACTTCAAAGCAGGGTCACTAGAAGAGAGTGAAACGTTGACAAAACGAGCAATTCTATCCGCCATCGCCAGACTCTTCGACCCTTTAGGATGGATTGCACCAATGGTCATTGTGGCCAAAATTTTGATGCAGAACATCTGGTTAGAGGGCACCGATTGGGATGAGCCAGTTTCGTCCAATACATTGGAACGATGGCACAGCTTCAGACATCAATAACACGAAATCGACAAAATAAAGATACCACGATGGGTAAATATTCAATATTCAATATTCCGAAACATCAAACTGGGACCAGTGAAACAATATCGGATTCCACCATCGTTTTGGCATAGATAAGGAAACCACCCTGTTCCTGGTCAACATTCGTCGCACACAGGGTTACAAAAATCATCGACCTAGTCGGCAGCATGTCAACTCGGAAACGAATCCAGCAGACTTAGGAAGCAGAGGACTACCGGCATCGGATTTGGTCGACAATTCTTTGTGGTGGCAGGGACCTTCTTGGCTACAAGAAGACAATTCCCAATGGCCAGTACAAGAAAAAGAGTATAACACATCCGGGGAGGAAAAGAGAGCGCAGGCCTATGCAATATCAACGCAAAAGGAGATCGAGATTTTCGGCGGTTTTCGAATTTACCGAGGGCTTTGAGGGTTCTATCATATGTTATGAGATTCTTTCGAAGAACTCATCCCAAGACAAAACCTTCCTTTCAAGAAAAATCGTGCCTAATCTCATCCGATGAGATCAAGACCACGACGCAACTCTTGATCAAACTGTATCAGAAGCAACATTGTAATGAGGAATATGTAAACTTGAAGAAGGGACAGGTAATCGATAGGAAAAGCGAGATATTGCCACTCAACCCGTTCATCGACAAAGATGATATTGTTAGGGCGGGTGGTCGTCTTGGAGCGTCTCAAGACCTCGCTTATAACGAGCGCCACCCAATCATACTGCCGTACAATTGTAGGTTGACGTGTCTGACTGTACAAATGATACATCAAATCTTCCTCCATGGGGAACACCAACTAATGCTCCGTCTCATCCGCACTCAATATCGGATTCCGCATGTTAAGAACATGATTAGGGCCACCATCCATAACTGTAAGGTCTGCACCATTTATAAAAAAAGAGTGCAAACCCAACTTATGGGTACCCTTCCTTGCGAACGCACTACGTTCACCCGCGCGTTTACCAATACCGGGGTGGACTTTGCCGGGCCTTTCGACATTAAAAGTTACCGCGGTACAGGATGTCGATTATCAAAGGGCTACGTTTGTCTCTTTGTTTGTTTCACGACTAAGGCGATCCATCTGGAAGCGACCAGTGATCTTAGCACCCCATCCTTTCTAGAAGCGTTTTCGCGTGTTATCGCTAGACGAGGATGTCCGAGAAACATTTACTCCGACAAGGGTACTAACTTTGTCGGTGCTGCACGATCGTTGAGATCTGAATTTAAAGCATTTATCTCGGAAGCCCGAGATACGACTGTTTCCAAATGCCAAGCCATGACATGTCATTTTATTCCGGCCGGGGCTCCACATATGGGGGACTTTGGGAGGCGGAAGTGAAGAGCTTCAAAAGCGACTTCAAGAAGTTAGCCTCGCCTTATAAATTCACGCATGAGGAATTCCATACGCTATTGTGCCGGATTGACGCTTGCCCCAACTCGCGGCCACTTAGTCCAGCCTCAAATGAGCCCGCGGACCTTGAGCACTTGACCCCTGGGCACTTCCTAACTGGAAGTCATCTCCTGGCTCCGCCAGAACCAGAGGTGAATGGGAGCCCTGCCTCCCTTATCAGTAGGTGGCAGAAGCTCAAGTCTCTTCATCAAACCTTCTGCAGGCGATCGAAAGTGGAATACTTATCCGAACTTCAAAAACGAGTGACGTGGAAGCATCCGAAACAAAATATTAAGGTAGGAGAGCTCGTTGGCATCAAAGAAGACAACCTGTCTCCCAATGAATGGAGGCTCGGCCGAGTCACCAACATACACCCCGGCGAAGATAACCGAGTGCGTGTAGTGGACCTCATGACCGAGAAGGGTCTGATCAGAAGACCGTTGGTCAAGCTGATTCTGCTCCCTATGGAGGGAATGGCTGGCGAGAGGCCCGGGACCTCATCTTAACCATCCCCTTCCATCACTACCCTCAACGATGACACCAGAAAGCCTACCGCAGAAGGGCGACCCATTCTGCCACAGAAAACGCAATTGCACTCGATCTCGAGGCTACAGAAAACCTAACGCACAAAGGCTAACCAATCTGCCACTGAAAATCTTCCTATCTGCCATGACAAGTTGGTAGCAGATGGTCCCACCCTCGTATACATACCCCCATCATACATACTTATACGTAAACATGGTAACACTCCAAATAAACAATATTTTCCAAACGTAGGAACCCAACAAGCAAAGTAAACTTAAAATAAATCTTTGAAAAGCTTTCCGAAATAAGTATTAAGCTTACAAAATTCAGATTTTTTCGTTTATAAAACGTTTGAAAATAAACGTTGTTTAATTTAAACGACACGTTATTAAAAGGCTTATGAATTTAAACCTGTATGAAAGATTTTAAAGAAAGTTCTAAAAGTTTTTTTTTATGACTTTATTCAAACCATATTTTTATATTAGTTAGATATTGCAATAAAATCGACCAACTATAACTAGTTTTCGGAAGTGGTTAAGATGCAACCAGGATTTTTGCTTTTTCGCTATCATTCTCATATAAAATCTTGTTTGAAAAGAATTGGAAAAACATTTACAGAAATGATTGTTGGGATGCTAATTGGGTGCACATATATGTCTATGTAATAATATAACAGACTTACCCTCTTCCTACCCATATGGTATAGTGGCGCTCATAACCACCCCTTATATCGCAATTGTTCACGTACCTGAAAGTAGGACAAACATTGGTACATATATTTCAAGGGGATAGATATCTATATATGCAACAACAACGTCAATATTCATCTTCAGCCGACAAAATCGTTAGGTAAACCAGGATATGGCAAACGTGAAGTGAATTTTGGTAATTGTTACGTTGAGGAGACAACTACTAAAACACGTCCGAAATTATCGGGAAAGGTATCAAAAGACGCGTTTTGACCCCGGTAACAATAACCCGGAAGCGGACTTTCGAGTTTTTGTTTCAGTGAAGAGATATTTGAAATCAAAGTTGGAAATTTTCTGTCATTTCATATGGTTGCTGTAATCACAGATTAGGGTGTACCGAAAGGTGCAAAAAGTGTGTTCTGCGCAGAAATACTGTGGACCGCGTAGCCGATGTTGGACCGACTAGGGGTTATTTTTTTAAAGTGCGACTTGGCCCACTGTTACACTGCTTTTTATATTACACCCAAATTGTAATAGATATCAGGATTCTCACTATCGTATAGCAATGCCTTTTCGTATACTTCTTGTGCTTGTGATGTGCGATTCAACTTCATTAAAATGTCCCCACGATTGCTATCTGCTTGTACATAATCGGCGCGCATGCTAATCGCTTGGCGATACAATAAATCCGCCTCTTTGAGACGGGTACGATTGCGCGCAATCAATTGTGCCAGAGTTACGAAAACATTCAAATGATTGGGTGCTATACGTCTTATCTACCACCAAATATTCAACTGGCAATGGACGTGCCAAACGTTGGACTTCATTGGCATATTGGTCTTTTCCTTTTTTTTTACATTTATTGTTCCCCTCAGGTAAACTTACGACATTCATAATTTTGTGTTCCATGCCACAACGCACACCATATGCCGGGACAATATGTTGTTGTTTTAGTGTGGTCCTCCACAAATGTTAAAACCAAATAATTGAATAAACTATGACATGTGGATGTGCATGGATGTAGCATGAGCAAAACATATATTACAACAAAAAAAATTTAAAAGGGAACGGCATTTAACATTCATACATATGCACATATGTATGTAGTTATCCCACCAATCTGCAAATCTTTACAATATCGTCAAATGTGCGCATTAAAGAAAATTAAAATCTTAATGACACTTGAAATTTGAATACACATATGTTATCCCTAAAAAATTAATCTACATACAGACCGATTTTGGTGCAAGATTATTCTCATTTGGTTGTAAAAATTCTTCAATAATAGCTGCAACCATTTCATTTGTTGTCTTAATTAAATCTTCAAAATCCACTTGGCCTGGCTGAGTGCACACTGCAGCATAATATTTAATATCTGGTTCAGTATCGCTTGTACGCAAAGTCACAACCAAGCCATTGTCGAAAGAATGTAATCATTTCGCTACTTGCACTAAAAGGTAATATGGTCTTGCCATCTGGTTGTGAGGTATCAACACCTGCAGTATTGACCTGGGATATGATTTTGAATCGCCTGCAAAATTACGTAAACGTTCGAAAATTTGCTTAGTCACAAAAAGGTACGATGAATTATTGCAATGAAAGCCGTATTCTTTATAGATGTTTTGCAATTTTTCATATAATGAAATATGCTCTTAGCTTGTAGATAACAAGCCAGATGACCTGGTGCACTAATACTATCCTTATCCAATACATTTGTAGATAACATAAACCCGATTGCTTTCTAGCACAGTTTTCCCTGCACTCAAGTTTTTCAGTTTCATTGGCCATCCACTTGGAAACTGGTTAGGGTTTCAATGAAAATGGAAACTTGATGTATATTGGAACGATTTTTCGTCATCCCTTGTCAAATTTGGTTTTGAGACAAACCGGTTTCGGCGTTGTGCCATCATCAGTGTCGATTTTCGTTCTGATCTGTTGTGGTCGTTTGTCTTGTATTTATAGTAGGTAGCAGGTAACGTCAGCATGGCTGTCTGTTTGTGTACGTGTGTGCATGTGTTGTGTGTGTACATTCAGAAACGGGGGTGGTTTGCATCGGTCGGTTTTTTTGTGGTTGACTGAGGCAGGTAAAAGTTGGTGATTTTTGTTGTTTGACCTTTTGTGCTTGTTTGTTGTTTTTGATCTTTTGCTGTTTTGTGCTTATTTGTCGGTGCGTGTGTGTTTGTTGTACCTGAGTGGTTGCTTTGTTTTTTGTAAACCAATTTTAAAGGTTCGAATATTGTGTCGGAAACAGTGTTTGTCTGTTCGTTTATTATTCTGCCGTCGAATGTTTTTTGTTTGTAGATTTCCATGTTTTCGAGTACGTTCAGACGTCTGCCTTTTGCTTGTACATGTAGGACCTTGACTGTTTTTTTGATGTTTCCGGGGGGGCATTTATTCTCCGCCATGTGATTCGCAAAGTTGGACTCTGGTATGATGGTTGGATTCCGTATCTTTTTGTTGTAATCTCTAATGTGTTCTCTGAACCTCGTTCTTACTTGTCGTCCGGTTTGTCCTATGTAACTGTGCTGGCATTCACAAGTGAGCTTGTATACACCATGGCGGCTAAATGGATCTTCTGAGTTAGTTTTGGTTCTTAGCTTCCGTCCTAAATTGTTCGATGTTTTGAACGCTGTGTTGATGTTGTATTTTCTAAGGAAATTTGCTAATTTATATGTTGCCCTTCCAGTATATGTCATTGTCGTCCAGGTTTGTGTACTTTCTTCTCCATTGTTTCTTTTTTGTTCTCTAAGGTCTCTCCTGAGTTTATCTACTAGGGCCTTTTTATATCCGTTGTTTGTAGCGATGTTATATATTATTCCAAGCTCTCTTCTATATGCTTCTTGTGTAAGAGGTGTTCCCTCCAATCTTTGTACTAAGTGCCTTAGCGCTGCATTTTTATGTTGTTGTGGGTGGTTCGAGGTATTATGTATTATTGTGTCGGTGGCCGTTGGTTTCCTATATATGTCGTAGTTGAATTTATTGCTAGCTTTATCAATACTTATTGTGAGGTCCAGATAATTGATTCCTCCGTCTTTTTCGGTTTCCATTGTGAATTTTATGTTCCCGTGCTGCTTGTTGAGGTACTCCAGTACTTGCTCTTCGTTGTTGGTAGTTAAAACGCATATGATATCATCCACGTACCTTGCGTAAAATAACACTCCTAATTTGGAATTTAATTCCTGTATATACTCTTTTTCCAGGTTTTGCATAAACGCTTCCATAAGAATAGCCGATGTTGGGTTTCCCATCGCAAGTCCGTTTGTTTGTCTGTATATTTTATTGTTGAATTGAAAATAGTTTTGACGTAGTGTGGTTCTTACCGTGTTCGTGATTTGCGTACTTTTTACTTTATCTTTTGTTTTACGTAGTATTATAGAGTTTATTATGTTCAATGTCTCTGCTAGTGGTATTGATGTGTATAGATCTTTTATGTCGAAAGATACCAATTTGCTGTCCTTTGTCACTTCAACGGTCCTAAGTTTGTTTATTAGTTCAGATGTATTAGTTATGGTGTGTTCGTTGCTAAGTTCCAGTGTGTCCTTCAATACTGTTCTTAAATATTTAGATAGCTTATAGCATGGTGCCGATTTAAAATTAATGATTGGTCTCATTGGATTGCCTGGCTTGTGGATTTTTGGTAGCGCAATCAGTGGTGGAGTGGACGGGTTCATTTGGACTAATGTATATGCCGAGTTTGTATCTATAATATTTGTTGCAGTTTGTATAGCCACTTTGATTTCTTTCTGGTATTCATCCGTGGGGTTCACTCTTATTCTATGACATTCCATATCCTCGATGAGTTTTTCGGTTTTTGTTATATACTCATCTTTTTCAATTAGCACAGTTGTGTTGCCTTTGTCCGCCTTCGTTGCGACAATGTTGTTTATCCTGAGTTTATGTTGTAGGTTCTTGACTGTTTTTTGCTCCGTGTTTCTCTTCTGCCCTTCCTTTGCTTTCACTTCCTTGTTTATTATTTCTCTGCACATGTGTCTTGCGTGCTCTTGTTCCTCAACTGGTATGAATGATATTGCGGCCTCTGCGTCTACGATTGCCTGTTCCGTTTTTCTTTTTTCTTTTTGGTCTATAATATTGTGTTTCAGTCCCTTTTTAAGAAGTTGTTCTTCCGCCGCGGTTATGGCCACTGTCGTTAGGTTTACGAGCCTGGCATGGAAATGGTGCGGTTGTTGGTTGTTGTCCTGTTCGCGACGTCCTGTCAGCTTATCTAGTTTCCGGTTCAGCGTCCTGTATTTCTGTTGTAGTTCATGTTCGACCTCAGTCCTTATGCGCTCGAAGCATTCCATTAACGTATCGGTATCGAAATTCTATCCATCCATTTAAGGTTGGCGGAGCAATTACCTGCCCTCCGGAAACATCAAAAAAAACAGTCAAGGTCCTACATGTACAAGCAAAAGGCAGACGTCTGAACGTACTCGAAAACATGGAAATCTACAAACAAAAAACATTCGACGGTAGAATAATAAACGAACAGACAAACACTGTTTCCGACACAATATTCGAACCTTTAAAATTGGTTTACAAAAAACAAAGCAACCACTCAGGTACAACAAACACACACGCACCGACAAATAAGCACAAAACAGCAAAAGATCAAAAACAACAAACAAGCAAAAAAGGTCAAACAACAAAAATCACCAACTTTTACCTGCCTCAGTCAACCACAAAAAAACCGATCGATGCAAACCACCCCCGTTTCTGAATGTACACACACAACACATGCACACACGTACACAAACAGACACCCATGCTGACGTTACCTGCTACCTACTATAAATACAAGACAAACGACCACAACAGATCAAAACGAAAATCGACACTGATGATGGCACAACGCCGAAACCGGTTTGTCTCAAAACCAAATTTGACAAGGGATGACGAAAAATCGTTCCAATATACATCAATCATTCACCCTGTCGGAAAAACAACAAAACAAAATAAAACAGAAAATGGAAACCTTCCTTTTGTGCAAAAATTCGTAATATTTTAGAGCTCACCGTACTGGCCTGTGCATCTGACGGCACTGACGATGGTTTAGCTTTCCCATACATTATGTATTTTTTTTGACTCTTACACGATATCTGCTGCCTAGTTGATTCCTTTATTTAATGATGTCTTTAGTGCCGGGATTTATATTCCACTGTTAGTGCTATTTGCTATCATATTTCTATTAGGAAAAGAAAGAAAAAACCATTAGTATTTGCATAAGCACTATACGGACATACGAGTATATGCATATACATACAAAATGCGTCTCGAAGCATGCGCCGGCCGCCACAGCTTGTGACACATTTTTTTTGTTCCTAAGTAATTTGCGCTGTTACCGAATCGATACAGAGTTTCGGGCAGCGCTAATATATACTTACCAACCACGTCCACTGTCCAAACGCCTGCCAGGCGATCCTCCTGTCTGCACACTCATATGTCCATCGCTACCTGAAAAAGAAAAAAAGGTAAGGTTAGAAATATATAAAAATAAAAGTCTGCAATTTTACTTACCTTGCAGAGCTGAATATCACACCACCGGAAACCAAAGAAATAATGAATTGTTCCAATTTTATCTACTACGCTAAGGCAGAGAAAAATGGAACAATGAATTTTCTTCGTTTCTTTTTCACGATTTTGCAAGTACGCACATATATGTATGTGTGCAAATAATCAACCACCACTCCATGCTACTCTCATTGACTTGCACAATTTGCGAGTATATGTACATATATATGTATAATTTACCACCACGCTAGTGATGCTATATTTTTTGGTCAACGAGTACCGAAAACCCGATGTGCCAAAATCGGTACCATTCACTGCGGGGTAAATAGGGTTACGAAATCTACGTCCGTACCCGATCGGCGAAGATGCCGCTTATAGTAAAATACGAAATAAATTATAAATAATAAATTTTCAAACAAAAAATTTGGAAAAATTGGTTTTTCGAGCAAAGAAAAAAATTTTTTTGTTATTCATTTTTCTCGGGGGTTTGTTTTTTTGTTTTCGGAGGGGGCAGGACTATTTTGCCCACAAACCAACAAAAAGCTCGGTACCGAAACCAAGTAGCGAAAAAGCGAAAATATCGCTGTGTGCACGGCACTGACGCCACTTATGACGGCGACCATGCAAGTAAGAATAAGAAATAAATCTCTGCATGAGGGCCAGTGGCGAAACGAAATACAAGGTGATCAACGCAATCAACTTGTCGCTACCGTGCCGTGCGGGAAAAATAACTAATTCTCTCTCTATGGCGCGATATACAACAGGTATATCATCATAAACCTCCTAAGAGATTTTTGCGCCAAGCTTCTCTTCCGAATTGTGGTGTGCCGATTTGAATTTTCCCTACAAATTGGTGGGACCTACAGTTTTTTGCCGACTCCGAACGGCATCTACAAAGGAGACGAATTTTTTGCTGAGAAGCCTGTCATGGCAGAAATACACTCGGAGAGTTTGCCAAACCACTGCCGAGGGGCGACCCCGTTTTGAAAAACTTTTTTCAAATCACTTTTGATGTTACCTGTACCAGGGCTCGAACCATGGACCTTCAGTGTGGTAGGCCGGCAACACTACCTTCACACCATTCCCATTCCCATATACTAATAATATGCATTGTAATTATAAAATTTCTCCCTAGATCAGAATAATGTCACATTATATGGCATTTATAACCACGGAAAGGGATCGCTCGCCACCCACGTATACGGGCGTCCGTATAAACATTCATAAGTTTGTTTTGTTTCTTTTCTTTTTCGGTCATCTGCAGCATGACTCGCTACGCCTCCCTCCGCAAACGGGCCGAACGTCTAGGCGCCCGGTATACGAAGCCATGCCCGCTGTGTGGCGAAAGCCACCCTTTGCGTTCGTGCGCCCGATACCAGGGGATGGTGCCCCTGCAGCGCCTTAAGGAAGTTATCCGGGCGGGCTACTGCGATAACTGCCTATCGATGGTCCATTGCGCCAAGGAGTGCACTAGCGAAGCCAGGTGCCGGCGATGTGGTGGAAAACACCACACCACCCTCCATCTGCCAATGGACGACCCAGAAGACGCTCCAATGGACGATCCACCACGCGCGCCTACGCTCTACAAGAGCTGGGCCCAACAAATGGAAGAGGCCCGACAAGAACCAGCGTCACTGGACACAATTGAGAACGAAGCGCTCTCACTCCACGCGTGAGCATGAAATGTTTGTACGTATGAGAAGAGATAGTCCCATCATAAAGTATACTGAAATGATTAGGAGGATGAGCTGAGTCGATGTAGCCATGTCCGTCTCTCGATACGTCTATCTGTCTGGCCGTCTATCTATTTGAACGCAAATACGAACTGAAAGTGTTTAAATAGACCTGCGTAAATTGGGATGCCATAATAGATCACTACTAGGTATATAATGTTCGGTTCCAGTTTCAGTTCAGTTTTTCCTAGATTTGGCGTGTTGTAGAAATCTTGTCGGTGGTGGTTTTACCGGTACTGAAACTATACTGATAAGGCCCAATTAGTCTGCGATATTTAAACGGCAGATTTAGCTGCTTTATTGGTTTTCAATCAGGATAGTATGCTTAGGACACATCAAATCCTCACCTGATTCGCGTTTTCCCCGTTTAGGAGGACAGAGGACTGCCTCCTCTCTAATCTTAGTATTCTCGAGCTCGCCCCGGGCTTAAAACATTTCGTATTTTTCATACAATTTTTAGATTCTGCTCCTGTTGGCTAGAATCACAGACTTTTCAGCCTCACTTTCTTTCGTCCGGAAAAGCCCCCTCGTCTCAATCTTCAACTCGCCCGTGGCCCTGTAGGCAGTATCCTTACTTTCCGTTGTAACGCGGCAATTTTCATAGTATCAATTGGGTGACAGCCATGTAGCTTTATGGATATTTCTGTGCTTAATATGTATGTTCATCATTTCTGGCATTTGCAAAATCGATCTTCCGACTGCGGGGAGAAAACCCTTATTTACCAACCCTAGTTTTGAAGTCGCCAAGCACGACTTTGATGTCATGATGTGTGTTCCAAACGCTCGTAGAATGTATCACTTTTCACGCCCTCCTTCCTTTCCGTCAATGCGCAGATAAACGAGATGTTGAAAAATCTAGCTTTTTCGTGGTGTAAAATTGTGGTGGTACGCTCTTCCACAGGTCCAACGCCGAATATTTTCTTATCTACATGTCCACTAAAGAAGATGTCGCAACGTGTAGAGGTCGCGTTTATCGCATGTCTTATCAGCCTTTGCTTCCACTAAGAAATCCTCCAGCGACATCTACTCCATTAAGGGAATGCTCATACTCATTATGTTTAAGTACTATGTCTAATACTTCTCAAAATGTGCCACCCAATGTCACTTTTGACTTATTCCAATCACCCACACCAATCAACCCACCTTTATGTGCTTGCATGTTTTATCAGCACACATATACATGCCCGTGGTTGTGAATGTGGAGGTTCACCTCCCTTAAAACTGGCGGATGATTTTCAGGTTCAACGGTAGTTCTCGATTTGACTTTTCCAGCGATCGTCACTGAACCCACAACAAGGATTTGCCACAACGGCCCTGTCATTCATTTTAAAGGTCACTTTAGTTATTTAAATTTTAACAAGAAATAGGCGGCCACATATTCTAACGAGAATTCTCGCCGTGCTTCGGGCCGCTCCTGCTAAACACCACAGCCGAGTTCTACATGGTCATTCTCTCCGTTTAGAGGAACCACAGCCTGATATACAGTTCACAACAGCAACAAAAGAAATAATAATCAATAGATAGAATCAGCAATAATCACTTGGATCAGTCTATAACATAAAAGCATTTCAAGAGATTTTTTTAACACGACAAAATCATTAGTATACCAGCAGACATCGTCAGCGAGGGATACGGTGCCACAAACAAATCATATGCTGCCAATTTAACAGCTGCCACTGTAGGGTTCCTTATAATTACTCTACATTTTCTAATTTTACACTTTGTATTTTATACTTAGAATTTTTAAAATACTTCAATCGTGTTTAATTTTGGTTATGAAAATGTTTGAAATTTAAAATACAATAAGAGAATCATTCAAGTGATATTGATAATTGAATTAAATCTAGTTATTAAATAAATACAAATATGGATAATTCCATAAATTTGGCGATCCTGCGAACCTTGTTAATAAACTTGCAAACTTTCGACACCGAGGAATCAATGTAATCTAAATATAAACGGGGCATCTACAAAACAAATAAAAATTATGAAAGTACAACTAATTTGAACTATTATAACTAAGTAGATACTAACAATTTAATTGATAACAGCAAAATCAACATATTTCCTTGTAAAGTAAACTATTTGAAAAAAACACATTCTATGCATGAATGGTTAATCATTAAATTAATACTACATATAATTTTTACTAATTCGCTTACGTAATTTTTAAACATTCTAGTAATGGCATTAAAATTTCCCTTTTTTTCGAAAAATCTTACTCCCTTTTCACAAACTCAATTTTTTAAATAAAATTTTATGAAGCAACAAAACTTAAACTGTCAACTTCATCCTTTATTTCAGCAAAGCAACTACTACATCAACTAAATGCGCGATTTCAAATTCAATTCAAGTCTTAAACTGAACGAGACTCACAATCCCAACTTAAGTCTAGTTTTATGAACAAAAAATACGAATATACAACGCTAACTATACGAGTATATCTAAACCATTTCATCAACTCAAAACTTTATTCTTTAAATTTATCGTTAACTGGAGGGGGAGTCGGCCGCCGTGGTGTGGAGGTAGTGCTGCCGGCCTACCACACCGAAGGTCCATGGTTCGAGCCCTGGTACAGGTAACATCAAAAGTGATTTGAAAAAAGTTTTTCAAAACGGGGTCGCCCCTCGGCAGTGGTTTGGCAAACTCTCCGAGTGTATTTCTGCCATGACAGGCTTCTCAGCAAAAATTCGTCTCCTTTGTAGATGCCGTTCGGAGTCGGCAAAAAACTGTAGGTCCCACCAATTTGTAGGGAAAATTCAAATCGGCACACCACAAATTGGAAGAGAAGCTTGGCGCAAAAATCTCTTAGGAGGTTTATGATGATATACCTGTTGTATATCGCGCCATAGAGAGAGAGGGAGGGGGAGTAAATGTGGGGTTTCTTATAATTACTTTATATTTTATAATTTTACACTTTCAATTTTGTACTTTGTATTTTATACTTAGCATTTTTTAAATATTTGAATCGTGCTAAATTTTGTTAATGAAAATTTTTGAAGTTAAAATATAACAACTAAGGAAGTCTAAGTTCGGGTATAACCCAATATTATATACCTAGTAGTGATCTATTATGTCATCCCAATTTACGCAGGTCTATTTTAATACTTTCAGTTCGTATTTGCGTTCGAATAGACAGACGGACAGCAAGATAGACGTATCGAGAGACGGACATGGCTACCTCGAGTCAGCTCATCCTCCTAATCATTTCAGTATACGTACAAACATTTCAAGTTCATGAAAGGTATGAATATCAAAAAAGATATACAACTTCGCTTTTGCAGTGGGGTATTAACTACTTGCCCGGATATTTTTACTTTTTATCCTCAACGTTTTGGTATACATTAATAAATATATATCTCGATTCGTTTATGCCGAATGAAGTAATATACCTTGTGTGCGTAACAAAAATAGATATAAAGAAATTTTCACTATGTGTACTTGGCTTAACTGGGTACAGGATAGACAATATATAATTTTGGAAAAGTAGGCGGAGCCACGCCGCCAGGCTATATAAAGTTTCAATTCGTCAGAGCTCCGAACTGTTTTGGTCTAAATTAATGAAATTTGGATACATGTGTCACTTAGTCAATATCTACATAATTTTTCAAAAGTGAGCGGTGCCACGCCCACATATTTTGTGTTTTGTTTTGCTCTTGAACTTTCACGAGAGGTTCAGGAGTTCGCTGGGAACGACACATATAGCTTTTGAAAAAGCCCCAAGGTTATATAAAGCTGCAGTTCGGTATAGCTAGGAGTTTATTTGGTTGAAGTTAATGACATTTTATATATAGATGTGGTCTATGTATCAAAACGTCAAAAGAACGTCTACCGGGTTTGCTAGTATATTATAAAATGGCGAAAGCAAACCACGAACTTCAGCATTCTTTTGTAAAACTGAGAGGCTAGTTTGCGTTCAAATAGACAGACGGACAGACGGACGGAGAGACGGGCATGATCACGTGCTGATCATTTTAGTGAACTTTTCTCTTCTTGTTCTCATACTTACATACATTTAATGTTTATGAAAGGTATGAAAATCAAAAAAGATATATAACTTTTGCTTGTGAGTTTCCCGATTTGGCTAATTTTTGGCAGGGTTATAATACATACTACTGAGAAGCAGCTGACCAATTTTCATTGAAATATCAAGATTGAATTATAAGCGATTGCCTACTTATACAAAATTGGCAAAATTTGTTTTCGGCCGAGTTTTTCTTAAAAACCTTATTATGTGTGCAAAATCTAATTGATATAACTTGCTTAATTTTAGAAATATCGCTTTTTAAATTTGTCAAAAAAAATTTTCAGAACTATATTAAAAAACTGGACGTGGACATTAACCGATTTCGCCCATTTTCACAGCAAACAGTAACCTTTATACTCGTATATAGAACATTATCACCAAATTTAGCTTCGACAACTTAATTTTTGGCGGAGTTATGGCATAAAAAGTTTTGTGGAATAGTCCACTATAAAAGGGGCGGGACCGCGCCCATTTTCGAAAATTTTAAAGTTTTTGGATTTCTTTGCTTACAGAAACCTTAAAAGTCAAATATAAATGATGTAAAGCTATTTAAACTGTAGGTCCCACCAATTTGTAGGGAAAATTCAAATCGGCACACCACAAATTGGAAGAGAAGCTTGGCGCAAAAATCTCTTAGGAGGTTTATGATGATATACCTGTTGTATATCGCGCCATAAAGAGAGAAGCTATTTTACGCAAAGTTATTGCCTATTTAATATATCTACGATCCTCTTCAAAATCTTTCATATAAAAGTGGGCGTAGACCTTAACCGATCCCGCCTATTTTTTCCTGGAACATTCCTTGCATACCTGGAAACCTGCGTTCTGAATTTCGTTTCGATATCTTGAACAGTTTTTCATTTATGATAAATATTATTTCTAAATTTGACTTAATCAAAAGTGGGCGGTGCCACTCCCACTTTCAAAAATTTCTTGAAAATTTTATTTTATGCCTCAATCTCAATGTATTCACCAAATTTTATCCTTATAGGTGTATTATGTACTGAGTAATCACTTTTTTTGTGTTTTCGAAAATATTCTATATATAAAAAGTAAGCGTGGCTATCATCCGATTTCGCCCTTTTTAAATAGGGCTCGGAGATGAGTGCCAAGGAACCCGCATACCAAATTTCATTAAGATATTTCAAAATTTACTCAATTTATCGTGTTCACAGACGTACGGACGCACGGACGGACATGGGTAATCAATTTCTCTTTTCGTCCTGAACATTTTGATATGTATAAATCAATATCCCTTCTGCCGTTAGGCGACTAAAGTTAATATACCTTGTGTGCGTAGCACTACTAGGTATAATAAATACGAAAAAAGTAAGTACTTTACAGTTTTCGATGCATAATTTAATTTGTCTGTTATACGATAGGAGTAAAATACTATTATTTTATTGTATTTTATAATAAACTAATTTAAATGTGTAGGAAAAAGCGAAAACGACGTGAGGGCAACTGAACCAAGAGTGGCAAACGAAGTAGAAAATCCCGAACGAGCACCGATTGTGATGGCGGCTGCGAGGGAAATTTATAATAATTTGCAAATGGTGCCTGCGAAAGGGTGACTCAAATGTAATAATAAAGTTTAATCGCAAAGTCACTCCATATTTTAAATTGTGCTAATTATCAAAAAAATTAGCCGATGTCTTTCCTTTTTTACTGACAATTTTAATGATAATTTTTAAACATACTCGTATAATTAGCAGAGTTGATTTTGTGAGAAAATGCCTTTGTGCTTTTCAGTAACTGACTATTGTTATAGTGTAATTTTAACATCTCCGTTTTAAAATGTTTTTAGTGACAACTGAGCTATGACAATTGCCAATAGTAACGGGTAACCTGCTCCGAGTGCCGCGTGTTCATAATACTGTGAAGTAAACCTATTTAACCTCAGCATCGATCCCAGGGACAAAAACGCCTTGCTATCTTTGACCGAGTTAATCTCAAACTCGAAACTAAAAGTGCATAGGTACATATACATATCTGTCAAATTTTTCCAGAGAGATTATCATCCCAGGAGCGAAATCGTGTAAATTAGACGACTTCTACCGAGAGCTGAATTTAGTTGGAGCATTAGCGCTACCCTTGAATTTCCCTGTGCCGCACAACAAAGGAAACGAGAGTTCAATCCGCTTCAAATGAGAATTTCAAGGAATTTGGAAAATACACATTTAGTGATAATAATTTTATGCATTATATGACAGTCAGTACTGATGAAATAAATAAATCAGATGTGCCCTTTTTGCATACATAGAGTTATAGTGAAGATCGAGTATATCACATGCATAACGACGTCTAGGTTCATTCTGTTGTTAGGGCACAAGCAGCTTCGGGCTGCCCAATTTGTGTTCTCTCCCATGGTTATAAGTAGGTGTTGGGTGCCGGCCGCCACTCTTGTGGTACCAAAAGAACATACTTTTATTTTTGTATCAGTATTTTGGTTATACCATCAGCAATGTCAATTTATAGTGTGAGTGTGTTAGTACATAAAAATCAGAGTTTCTTTTGGGTATGCTGTTGTTGTAGCGATAAATTAACCTGCCTAAATATCACCGCCCTTGCCCAACATCGTCATCAAGCTCTTCTAACCTCGCGGCTTCAACAGGGTTGGACCCAGGGATATTGATGTTAGAAGAGTAGGCTTAGTTGAGCAGATGAACAGATGGTTAGTCTCAGGGGGAGACATGCCGCATGCCGGGCAGACATTTGGCATGTCAGGGTTCAGTCTTAATAGGTAAGAGTTTAACATGTTTCGCGTTCCTCTTTGGAAACCGGTGGAGCTTGTGCCTGTATAACAGCGTTCACTGGACGAGAGATGACAAAGGCGTTTACCGACTCCTTGTGGATGAGTATGAGGGCCTGTCGGTGCACCTTCGGATCAAACGTCGAAAAACTATGGTGCCGGATCTCATCATAGTGCTTACGGAGATAACTCCTTATTCTCCTGGGAGGCGGATTTTTGTTGAGCAGGCTCCTGTTCGGATGCTGCGGCTTATACCAGTTGAACAGAAATTGTCCGGGTAGCATTTCACTGTGCATTTTTGCCTCGTTGTGGAGATGGTGTTCAGGAGACATAAGGAGGCATCCCGTGGCAGTTCTGAGTACGGTGTTTTGACAGCCCTTCAACCCCCTGCAGGGAGTGTCTGCAAGCCCCGCCGACCATATAGGCGTCGCATAGCTCAGAACCGGCTGGCCAACTGCTTTGTACGTTGCCAGCAACGTTTCTTTATCTTTTCCCCAAATGCAGCCAGCTAGTGATTTGAGGATTTTGTTACGGCTTTGTACTTTGGTGGCAATCGCGGCTACATGAGCACCGTAGTTGAACATGTTATCAAACATGACCCCCTTAAGATTTTGGGATGTGTGACAGTCGAAAGCTTGATGCCGCCGACGTAGACGTCTAATTCCACTTTCCCCTGCATTGTCCACGTCGCAACTAAGGTAGCCGAGGACTTGGTCGGTGCCCATGTCATATTTCGCCCAGCGAAAAACCCGCACAAGGATGGAAGGTGAGAGTTTATTCTTGAGAAGGGGCCGTCGCCAGGATCGTGCAGTCATCGGCGTAGGAGACAATGGCGACACCCTCTGGTTGAGAGGGGAGCCTCGATGTGTAGTAATTAAACAAAATCGGGATAGGACACCACCCTGTGGCACCCCTTGTTTTATTGGGTTTGATCGTTCGCCATTCAACCAATGACTGCCGACCACTCAGATAATTGGCGGTCAAACGCTTCAGACAGGGAGGAAGAGATGAGTCCTCAAGGTCGTTAATGAGTTGCGAATGGTTGACCGTATCGAAGGCTTTCAACAGGTCAAGAGCAACCAGCACAGCCCTGTCATTTGGACGATGTTGGTTGAGACCGACGTTTAGCGCGGTGCTGGTGCTATGCATTTTACGGAGCAGGACTGTCTTCAAGTTCTTCACTACTGGCGAGAGGAACGATTTCGGTCGATAAGACCCCCGTCGTTAGCTGGCTCGCCAGGATTTAGTAGTTGAAATACTGCCTCTCCGCCGAGATGTTTTAACATCAGCATGGATATACCGTCGGGGCCGATCGATTTGAAGTCTTTAGACCCCCGTATGGGCTCCTGAACCTCTTTAGTGGTGATGGCAATGGGCGATTTACTATTTTTACGTTTGTGCGCTTCCCTTCTGGCTAGTCCAATTTCCTTGTCAACCGGAGGATGCAATACAATTTGCTGGCACAAAGCGTTCGCGCCTCTTTTCGGTTTCGGCTGTACCTTATCACCAAAGGTGATGGATATTTTGTCGTTAGGTTTGGTCGGATTTGACAGTAGACCATAAATTGCCAACACCAGCAGAGAGGTTGCAGGACCTTAGGTCGCACATGGTCACGTACGTTTCCCAGGGCCGCTGCCTCTGCGTATCTCCAATGATTCTACCTGATGGAAGTTATTAATTTGAGGCTGAAGCTATAACCATGCGAAACGCTTTTCCCCCCTTCTCGTACGTCAAACGGGATGGGAAGAGCAGCGAAGGTGCTCTCAGTGAAGTTAAGAAAACCAGCCCAATCCGCTTTGCTGAAATTAGTGAAGGTGCGATTGTCAGAGGTGACAAAGTCGGCGGGGGGATCGATTGAGAGGACTATCGGTAAATGATCCGATGCCACGCAGTTTATGAGACCAGCGCTGACGATGGTAAGGTCTGGAGGAGACATCCCGTCCACAGTGCAGAACGTCGTCAAATCATCTATTTGTTCAGCGTAATTGTGTTACGCATAATTCTAGTGCTTGCGTATACTTTTAGCAATTAATATGCATAGTAGTACAAATGACGGGATATAGGGCATTCTCCCTGAGAAATAATACGTCTAAAAAATAAATGAAATTTCATTTGTACTGGTAACATACAAAACTTCAATTCATGTCTGAAATATTGAAGCCGTATGCATATGTTTCCAAATGGGTCTTTTTTTTGTAAAACACACCAGAAAACTAGATTTTCAAAAAATTATTCCATCATATACATTTTTTTTTCTTAACAAAATATAACTTAAAAATACTTTCCAATATTTGATAATTACATGTACTCGTTTTTTCGAATTCCAAGTACAAGTGTTCCGGTACTTGTTCTTTGTAGTTGACGTTTAAAAGTACTTGAGTACTTGTACTTATTTGGAACTAGTACGCGTATGTACAAATTTCTTCACAGGTCTGCTCTAAAACTGCTTATATGAAACAAATTTGTATGAGCAATTTTTTTGTTCGGAGTTCTATTTCCTACAAAAATGTACTTAGTTTGGCAGTTTTCCACCAAAAAAAAAAGATCAATAGTACAAAATCTAGACTACATATTATAGGCCTCTACAAGTTAATATTAAGATCTGTAAGTTTTGCACAATTTTTTTCTTTTATTTGGCTCAATATATGTTCATCTACATTGTAAAGTTTGCGCACATCATTAAAAAAATTCCAAATTCATTTCCAATTAAAAACCCGAAAGTACAGTTCATATACTATTATAGCAAAGTACAACTTTGAAGTGTTTTAAAAATCTAACTGAATTTTTAGCATTTTGGTAACTGAACACTTAGAGTGTTTGTACCCAATAATACAGTACTTACAAAATATGTTGCATAAAAGCCAATCTGAAATCCGAGTATACTTTTTATGAGTTCATAAGCATGTATTTAAGTTTGAATTGACACTCACTTTTTTTACAGAATAAATTGCTAAAAATTTAGAAACAGAAAGACAGTTCGTTTATATAATGTATACAACTGTATCTACTGTAGATTTTCTGGAAGTGGATAGTCGGACGTTTAAACACTGATGTTATTTGTAATTTTTAAGTTTATATTTATCTCTGTAAAGTAATGTTGCTACGTTTACTTTGTACCTACACTTCTTAAAACACACGCATTAAATTATCTTTTATCTCCATTCATTATCAGTTTATTTGATCATATTATGTACCGCTGCAATGTCCAAACAACTCATGACACTTGTGGATAAGTATAGGACAGAGCTGCCAAGTGGAGTTAAATTACATACATATGGCACATTTCGTGTAATTGTGTTAGTTAATTTAAAAATGAATGTATTACACGTTTTTCGGCTTATAGTGCAAAGGTGCTAACTTCAACTTATGCCATTTTTGTAATTTTTTTGCAAGATGGAAGAAACTCTTAATATACTCACCTACAGTAACACCTTTAAAGTTATAATATAAACAAGTAAGGAAGTCTAAGTTCGGGTGGAACCGAACATTATCCTCTTCAATCCCGCACCGAAAATGCGCTCGAAAAATAAGTGTTTATGACTTATTTTTAATAACTGGTGTCGAAAGAGTTCATTTCAAACAAAATTAAATTTTTTTATTTTCCTTTTTAATACTAAAAAACAGTTTTTCGAAATTTAAAATTTTTAATATAACTGCAAAATAAAACAAAATACTCTTATGTAATTCAAGTAAAAAGCTAATTCAATGTTTTTTTTATTAAAAATAAATAAATATATATTAAAAAAAGTAAAAGTGTTTATGTGTACACATCTATTATGTGTAGAGATCTATTTACGCAGGTCTATTTTAATACTTTCAGTTCGCAATTGCGTTCAAATAGACAGACGGACAGACAGATAGACGTATCGAGAGACGGAAATGGCTACATCGAGTCAGCTCATCCTCCTGATCATTTCAGTATACGTACAAACATTTCATGTTCGTGAAAGGTATGAATATCAAAAAAGATATACAACTTCGTTTTGATACACATTAATAAATACTAGTATATCCCGTGGTCGAAATTCGACCACTTTAAATTAGTTTAAGTTATTAAATCCTCTGTTCATATTTTTTCCAGCACTGCCTAGAGGCCGAGATATTTGAGAATTTGTTGTTACTGAAATTAATTATATATAGATGAGTCATTTAGGGCCGCTTTCATAAAAGTCGGTTCACCCTAAACGGCGGATAATTTGACAGCTAACCGAAAAAAGAGTCCATTAAAGACCGGTAATCATTAATAGGAGATGGCAAAAACAGTCTTTAAGAATGTTTGAAAGTCCACCATCAGAGCCACCTTTCAGATTCGGTCAAGATTTCAATAAAAACACTTGGATTTGATGGACATATACCAACAACATAGTTAGACTTGTAATATATATTATGATAACTTTAACTCAATGTGCTCAGTGAGTGAAAATATGTCCACCGTTTAGATATGGTTGCCATATTGTAATTATTTGGTTTTTAGTATACAGGCAGTGCTTTTTTGTAATCCATTTACCGGGAGAAAATTACAAGTTCAATTTAGCAATTCCTATTTTGACTATGCTTTCTTTTTGATCTGAAATTTTGATTTATAAGGCGGTCATGGCTGGTTTGGAATCCTGTTTTAATATTAGAGTTTTATGAACAGTAAAAATTTATATTTTATTATAAACACTTGGGTTTTTCAGGATTTAAGGATGCATCTAAATACCTGACCGAAAAAAGAGAGCATGAGTACCTTCGAATCTCGTTTTAATTATGGAATTTTAACAAAGAAAAGTAGAAGTTAGACTGCGCATAAAAAAATAAAAAAATTTGAGTTATATTAACAGGGGGCGACTATGGGTGTATTTGAACCACATTTTTATAATGGAGTAAAAACTTTAATTTTAAACTATTGTTTGCAATAAAACGTGCGAGATATGTTGAAAACAAATATTTTATGGTGCATCTAAGTAACCGACCGGAAATAGTGGCCATGAGTACCTTTGAATCTCACTTTCCTTATAGAATTTTACAAAAAATGGAAGTTTGATTGAATTATGTGAACAGCAGCGACTTTGGATGCTTTCGAATCACATTTTTATAATAGAGTTCTACTAAAAAATTAAGCTTTGATTGTATTTTCCCTAAAAACTTTAATTTTAAATAGCCACGCCCACTTTTTATATGTAGAATATTTTCGAAAACACAAAAAAAGTGATTAATCAGTACATAATACACCTATAAGGATAACATTTTTATGAATACATTGAGATTGAGGCATAAAAGAAAATTTTCAAGAAATTTTTGAAAATGGGAGTGGCACCGCCCACTTTTGATTAAGTCAATTTTAGAAATAATATTAATCAAAATCAAAAACCGTTCAAAATATCGAAACGAATTTAGCACACAGGTTTCCAGGAAAAAATGAGCGGGTTCGGTTAAGAGCTACGCCCACTTTTATATGGAAGATTTTGAAGAGGATCGTAGATATATTTAATAGGCAATAACTTTGCGGAAAATAGCTTTACATCATTTATATTTCACTTTTAAAGTTTCCGTAAACAAAGAAATCCAAAAACTAAAAATTTTCGAAAATGGGAGTGGCCCGCCCCTTTTATAGTGGACTGTTCCACAAAACTTTTTATGCCATAACTTCGCCAAAAATTGATTTGTCGAAACGAAATTTGGTGATAATGTTCTATATATAAAGGTAACTGTTTGCTGTAAAAATGGTTAATGTTCGCGCCCAGTTTTTTAACATAGTTCTGAACAAATTTTTTGTAAAATTTAAAGAGCGATATTTCTACAACTAAGCAAGTTATATCAATCAGATTTTGCACACATAATAAGCTTTTTAAGAAAAACTCGGCCGCAAAAAAATTGGGTCAATTTTCAAGTATGCATGGCGTCGCGCACTTTTCAGCATAAAATGTCTGCTATTTTCAAAGGCAATCGCTTATAATTCAATCTTGATATTTCAATGAAAATTGGCCAGGTGCTTCTCAGTAGTATGTATCATACTCCTGCCAAAAATTAGCCAAGTCTGGGAACACACAAGCAAAATATTCGGGCACATAGTTAATACCCCACTGAAATAGCGAAATTATATATATTTTTTGATTTTCATACCTTTCAGAAACATTTAATGTATGTAAGTATGAGAACAACAAGAGAAAAGTTCACTAAATTGATCAGCACGATGAGCGGAGTCGATTTAGCCATGTCCCTCTATCAGTCCGTCTGTCTGTCTCTCCGTCTGTCTATTTGAACGCAAACTAGTCTCTCAGTTTTACAAAATAATGCTAAAAGTCGTTGCTTGCTTTCATCATTTTATAAGATACTAGCAAACCCGGTAGACGTTGTTTTGAATTTGTTTGTTTCGGAGTTATGACAAATTGAAACTTTATATAACCTGGGGGCGTGGCTCCGTCTACTCTTCCAAAACTATATACTGTCTATGCTGTACCCAGGGAACCCAAGTATATATTGTGAAAATATCATAAAGATCGGTTGAGTTCTTTGGCGCCTATAAAAGACACACATTTTTATACCTAGTTTATATATATTTTTGTTAGGCAGGGTATATTACAAGGTATATTACTTCATTCGGCATAAACGAATCGAGATATATATTTATTAATGTATATCAAAAAATTCAGGATGAAAAGTAAAATATCCGGGCAAGTAGTTAATACCCCACTGCGAAAGCGAAGCTGTATATCTTTTTTGATATTCATACCTTTCATGAACATGAAATGTTTGTACGTATACTGAAATGATTAAGAGGATGACCTGATTCGATACGTTTATCTGTCGGTCCGTCTGTCTATTTGAACGCAAATACGAACTGAAAATATTAAAATAGACCTGCGTAAACTGGGATGCCTTTATAGTTCACTACTAGGTATATAATGGTGGGGTCCACCCGAACTTAGACTTCCTTACTTGTTATACCTAGTAGTCGCTTAACGGCAGTACGTAACGGCATAAACGGATCGAGATGGATATTGACTTAAATATATATAAATGTTCAGGACGAAAAGAGAAATTGATTAAGCCATGTCCGTCCGTCCGTCCGAAATCGGATGATAGCCACGCCCACTTTTTATATATAGAATATTTTCGAAAACACAAAAAAAGTGATTACTTAACACATAATACATCTATAAGGATAAAATTTGGTGAATACATTGAGATTGAGGCATAAAATAAAATTTTCAAGAAATTTTTGAAAATGGGAGTGGCACCGCCTACTTTTGATTAAGTTAAATTTAGAAATAATATTAATCATAAATCAAAAACCGTGGCAGATATCGAAACGTCATTCAGCACGCAGGTTTCCAGGTATGCAGTAAATGTTCCAGGAAAAAATGGGCGTGATCGGTTAAGGTCTACGCCCACTTTTTTATAAAATATTTTAAAGAGGCTCGTAGATATAATAAATAGGCAATAACTTTGCGAAAAATAGCTTTACATCATTTATATTTGACTTTTAAAGCTTCCGTAAACAAAGAAATCCAAAAACTGAAAATTTACGAAAATGGGAGTGGCCCCACCCGTTTTATAGTGGACTATTCCACAAAACTTTTTATGCCATAACTTCGCCAAAAATTGATTTGTCGAAACGAAATTTGGTGATAATGTTCTATATATAAAGGTAACTGTTTGCTGTAAGAATGGTTAATGTTCGCGCCCAGTTTTTTAACATAGTTCTGAAAATTTTTTTTGTAAAATTTAAAGAGCGATTATTCTACAACTAAGCAAGTTATATCAATCAGATTTTGAACACATAATAAGCTTTTTAAGAAAAACTCGGACGCAAAAAATTTTGTAAATTTTGAAGAAGTAGGCATGGCGCCGCCCACTTTTCAGCATAAAATTTTTGCTATTCAAAGGCAATCGCTTATAAATCAATCGTGATGGTTTAATGAAAATTGGTCAGGTGCTTCTCAGTAGTATGTATTATACTCCTGCCAAAAATTAGCCAAATAATGAAACACACAAGCAAAATATTCGGGCACGTAGTAAATAGCCCACTGCAATAGCGAAGTTATATTTTTTTTTTTATTTACCTTTCATAAACATTAAATGTATGTATGAGAACAAGAGGAAAGTTCCCTAAAATGATCAGCACGACGGGCGGAGTCGATTTAGCCATGCCCGTCTCTCCGTCCGTCTGTCTATTTGAACGCAAACTAGTCTCTCAGTTTTACAAAAGAATGCTGATATTCGTTGTTTGCTTTCGCCATTTTATAATATACTAGCAAACACGGCAGAAGTTGTTTTGACGTTTTGATACATAGAACACATCTATATATAAAATGTCATTAACTTGAACCAAATAAACTCCTAACTATACGGAACTGCAGCTTTATATAATATGGGGGCTTTACCAAAAGCTATATACAGACTGTGTCGTGTCCAGCAAACTCCTGAACCTATAGTAAAACTTCAAGAGCAACACAAAACACATAATATGTGGGCGTGGCACCGCCCACTTTTGAAAAATTATGTAGATATTGACTAAGTGACGCATATATCCAAATTTCATTAATTTAGACCAAAAAAGTTCGGAGTTATGACGAATTGAAACTTTATATAGTCTGGGGGCATGGCTCCGCCTACTTTTCCAAAAACTATATATTGTCTATGCTGTACCCATTGAACCCCATAAAATACACACATTTTTATACCTAGTAGTGCTACGCACACAAGGTATATTAACTTTAGTCGCCTAACGGCAGTATGTAACGGCATAAACGGATCGAGATAGATATTGACTTATATATATCAAAATGTTCAGGACGAAAAGAGAAATTGATTAAGCCATGTCCGTCCGTCTGTGAACACGATAACTTGAGTAAATTTTGAGATATCTGAATGAAATTTGCGGGTAAAAAAGCGGGTTCTTTTAACGAATTTTTATGTTCTCGGACTCCGCCCAAAATTCAGTGGTAGAGGTCACACTTGTCCACCGTACGGTTATTAGCTTTCGCCACTGCAGCCCAATCAATGCTACTTGACTTGGAGAATACCTAGATTTTTGTTTTTGAAAGTGAGAAAATACATCCGGCGTTGTACGTTTCAAAGAATTATCAACTGAAAAAAATGTATCTTTGCAAAAAGTTCATATTATCAGATAGGCTATGTCGCAATTGGGTTATCAACACTATTAAAATAATAACTAATAATTTTCTATATTTCGTCATCAATACTACCTTTGTTCCACTTTAATTTTATATATTCCTCGAATTTGTATGCAAAATATGGTTTTGGGACCAGAAAAGGTTTGGAGTAAAAAAGGCTAGGAAAAAGCCACGAAGCTAAAACCAAAATTATGAGGCTAAAGGACAAAAAAAAAGGCTAAATCTAGCCTCTAAAACGCTTACCTGGTCACACTGGGTATGGCAAGCGATTTGTCAATGTATGCCTTTTGTGATAACAAGTTCAGGAAACTCAGAAATTTACATAAACGAGTGCTTGAAAAAAAGACTTCTACCTTTTATGAAAAGTCACAGAAGTCCTACGATATTTTAGCCAGATTTAGCCCCCTGTCACTACTCGTCAGTTGTAAGAAGTTGGTACCAACGTCATGGGATCGAATTTATCGATAAAGACATAAATCCACCAAACTATTCGGAATTAAGGCCAACCGAAAGGTATTGGGGTATAGTTAAATTAAAGTTATGGAAATATCTCCAGCCGGGCAAACACATTGCAGATTTTAAATACAAATACTCACGTGCAGCAAATATGGTACCAAACTCAACCGTGCAAGCTCTAATGGGACGAATTAAATCTAAAAAAAAATATTTCAGCGTCAACCATTGAATAATTGAAATGTATTTTCTTAGCGTATATTAAGTTCTTTCTATCTATCTATGGCGCGATATACAACAGGTATATCATCATAAACCTCCTAAGAGATTTTTGCGCCAAGCTTCTCTTCCAATTTGTGGTGTGCCGATTTGAATTTTTCCCTACAAATATTAAGTTCTTTAAGCATATATATTATGGAGAAAATATTTGTTGTTGGAAAATAAAAAACGAAAAACCTAAGTATTTTAATTTGCAGTTTTAAGTGTAACACGTCTTACATTGAAATTGAGGCATACAATACATTTTTAAAGAAATTTTTGAAAATGGGAGAGACACCGCCCACTTTTTATTGAATCAAATTTAGAAATAATAATAATCATAAATCAAAAACCGTTCAAGATATCGAAACGAAATTCAGCACGCAGGTTTCCAGGTATGCAAGGAACGTTCCAGGATCGGTTAAGGTCTACGCCCACTTTTATATGAAAGATTTTGAAGAGGATCGTAGAAATATAAAATAGGCAATAACTTTGCGTAAAATAGCTTTACATCATTTATGTTTGACTTATAAAGTTTCCTTAAACAAAGAAATCCAAGAACTGAAAATTTACGAAAATGGGAGTGGCCCCGCCCCTTTTATAGGGGACTATTCCACAAAACTTTTTATGCCATAACTCCGCCAAAAATTGATTTGTCGAAACGAAATTTGGTGATAATGTATATATATAAAGGTAACTGTTTGCTGTTAAAATGGTTAATGTTCGCGCCCAGTTTTTTAACATAGTTCTGAAAATTTTTTTTGTAAAATTTAAAGAGCGATATTTCTACAACTAAGCAAGTTATATCAATCAGATTTTGAACACATAATAAGCTTTTTAAGAAAAACTCGGCCGCAAAAAAATTTTGTCGATTTTGAAGAAGTAGGCGTGGCGCCGCCCACAAAACATGCAAGCACATAAAGGTGGGTTGATTGGTGTGGGTGATTGGAATAAGTCAAAAGTGACATTGGGTGGCACATTTTGAGAAGTTTTAGACATCGGACTGAAACATAATGAGTATGAGCATTCACTTAATGGAGTAGATGTCGCTGGTGGATTTCTTAGTGGAAGCAAAGGCTGATAAGATATGCGATAAACACGCCCAGGAAAGGCGACCTCTACACGTTGCGACATCTACTTTAGTGGACATGTAGATAAGCAAATATTCGGCGTCGGACCTGTGGGTGAGCGTACCACCACAATTCGCGAAAAAGCTAGATTTATCTGCGCATTGACGCGAAGGAACTAGGACGTAGAAAGTGATACATTCTACGAGCGTTTGGAATACACATTATGACATCAAAGTCTTGCTTGGCGGCTTCAAAACCAGGGTTGGTAAATAGAGGTTTTCTCCACGCAGTCGGAGGATCGACTTTGCAGATCCCAGAAATGATGAACATATTAAGCACAGAAATATCCATAAAGCTACATGGCTGTCCCCCAATTGATACTATGAAGATTGGCGCGTTACAACGAAAAGTAAGGATACTGCCTACAGGGCCACGGGCGAGTTGAAGATTGAGACGAGGGGGCTTTTCCGGAAGAAAGAAAGTGAGGCTGAAAAGTCTCTGATTCTAGCCAACAGGAACAGAGTCTAAAAATTTTATGAAAAATACGAAATGTTTTAAGCCCGGGGCGAGCTCGAGAATACTAAGATTAGACAGGAGGCAGTCCTCTGTCCTCCTAAACGGGGAAAACGCGAAAGAAACCGGAAAAGCTGGCGAAGTCGACGCCACAGTCAAAGTTGATGGGTTTGATGTGTTAATCATACTATCCTGATTGAAAACCAATAAACCAGCTAAATCAGCCGTTTAAATATCGCAGTCTGATTGGGCCTTATCAGTGTAGTTTCAGTACTGGTAAAACAACCACCGAATAGATTTTTACAACACGCCAAATCTAGGAAAAAATGCTGAGAAAACAAGTAAGGAAATCTAATTTCGGGTGGAACCGAACATTATATACCTAGTAGTGATCTATTATGGCATCCCAATTTACGCAGGTTTATTTTAATACTTTCAGTTCGTATATGCGTTCAAATAGACAGACGGATAGACAGATAGACGTTGATAAAAGTACACTGGAGTATACAACATAATTATAGTATTTTACATTGAAATATATGGCACATAAATTTTAATAATATACACTGCTAGAGTTTTCAAATTTTCCGATGGTGTATTAGTTGTTGTATATAGACGTAATACCCTGCTTGCTTTGGTTCGCCATCGAGAATGTACAACTGGTCCTGGTTTTATGTTAGCTAAATGAACTGAAACAGCACCATTTTAAATTGCTTTGGCCATTTGTTATAAATATTTAACATCTGTAGATAATTCTCGTTCTTGTTCATCACTGATCATACCAGGCATATTTTCCAATGCTATTGGTTCAAAATCACTTACAACCTGAAAAATAATTTTCTTAAATCAATTAATTTGATTGAAAAAATATTATAAAATAATTTTAACAAATTCATGCCTGAAATTTTTCACAGTCTTGAATGTCTTTGAATATATTTCCACTTGCTGCTCTTGGTCCACTCGCGACCAAGTGCTAATTCATTGAAATGAAGCAAACATACAAACCAGTGCAGTGGTCTATTTAAATGCTTTTCAAAAAGTCTTATAACACCATTTTCTATTCCAGTATTAGCTGGTTATCCATCGCTGCATATGCCAATTAATTGATCTATTGACAGTTTTTTGCTACTCAAGGATTCATTTAATGTTTTTAGTTTGTGTTTTGCATTTTCTTCTTCACCCAAATTAGCATATCCAAGTAATTCAGCATTAGGCTCTTTTAGAGCAACTAAATGGCGTTCTTTTACCATATTTGTAAGAAATTTTTCATTAATTTTCTCTCTAGTTAATGAATCATTTTTTCTGCCATCGAAAGAAAATGCAGTTATGTTGGAATCTATCTATGTTTACGAATCACTTAATCTCTAGCTTTAATTTTTTCTCTTGCAACTTTAGATTTATCCATTATGACAAGTTCACCACGAACATTTCGAAAATTTATATCTTCGAAAAGGGCTGTTGCTAAACATGATGCAACTCTATTTGAAACACTGAATCTGTCACACATCATAGCAAAATTTATAGCATCGTATCGTTGAGTATAATGTCCTCGTTTCATTGTAACAGATACTTCTGCAACTGCTTCATTTGCAATTTGTGCTTCACCTGTTTCCATATCTGTTCCAAGTGGTTCGTATTTTGGATCATCACTAACTGTTGGCATTGTTGGTATTGTAGGTGTTTCTTCTACAATGTCATCCATATATTCAGGTATTGTGAATTTTCTATCATTATGTTGGTCCATCATAAATTCTTTTAAGTGGTTTGGTATTAAGCCACATGAGCATTCTGTTGTAAAATAATTAATTTGTTGATTGTACGAATGCTGTAAATTCCTGAACTTTTGTTCTGTGTTTAATGCTTTCGTGATATTTTTCAATTAAAACACTTAGTTTTCTTAGAATACTACGTGTATCAATTAGTTGAATATTCAATTTATTCCAAATTTCAAACAATTTATCAATTACATGAGGAGTTCAATTTTTATGCGAAAACATTTGACTTTGAATTTAGGCTTGTATTGCACGATCACTTAAAAAAAAAGATCTTAAAATGTCACGACTATACGGTAAATTCAAATTATTCAATTCACTTGATAAACCAAATTCAATAATATCGTGTTTAGGTATATGCGATAAAGTGGATTCAGATGATGTACAGGGTGGCGCAAAAGTAATCCTCCTATCAGAAAATGCTATAAATTTTGCGATTGGCCCCTAAAGTCAGTTCTGTTTTGACATTTGTGTAGTAAACACATGCGAAATACACGTTCATAAACAATGTTACGCTACACTGCTCCAGAACGCGGAATATTGCTGACTATTTATTTGACCAATAATCGGTCGGGGCCAAACGGTTACTGTGAATGGTGAGCGCTACAGAGCAATGATCAACGAGTTCTTTTTGCCGCAACTTGATGAATTGGGATTGGAAAACATGTGGTTCCAACAAGACGGTGCAACAGCACACACTACACGTGCCACAACCGATATGCTGAACATCGGAAGCTTACTTTTGCGCCACCTTGTAGAAGGACTTGGTACATCCATTTTAAATTTAAATACAAAAATTTTGCTGTCTGAATGAAAGTTGTTGGAAATGTTCTGAACTTATTTCAGCTGTAAAGAAAAGAAAAATTTTTCATAAGAAATTTGTTAAAAATGACAATATAGTAGTTAAAAGTTCATTTTAGGCTAATTTCTCATAATTTAAGCCTGATATCTCTACTAAAATTCAAAAACACTATAGATATTAATACAGATTCTGAAATGTACGTAAAATACCTTTAAAGTACGCCCAATATGATATTTTTCCTATAATTCTATCAGAAGCTATGAAGATTTTTTAGCTAAACCCTACATTCATATGGCAAAATATCTATTTTGCAAAAGTCGGGGACTCGAAATCGGACTTAGAGCTATGGTGTCTTCAGCAATTTTTCTTAGAATCATCTGTAGATTACGTTTTTGCTATACTCCTGACCCGCACAACAATTTTACCCGTTCTAATGTATATGAATATCAAAATATTGAGTAAGAGTTGCCAATGCTATTGAAAGCGGAAAGCAATATTGGATATTATGGTTTCAAATTATTTTGATTAAGACAGTACCATGCCTTAAATAAATTTTTGAAACAAAATTTTTACATACATTTTTTGTTTCTGAATCATTCCAAGAAGAATTGATGGAAATCACATCAAATTTAGCCGAATTAAAGCAAAATATATACTGATTTTTGTTGGAACGATTTTCCGTCATCCCTTGTCAAGTTTGGTTTTGTGACAAACCGGTTTCGGCGTTCTGCCATTTTCAATGCCTAGTTTCGTTCTGGTCTGTGTTTATCCGCTGCGTTGTTTTTATAGTCCGTGGGTGCTGTGGCAGGTAATGTCAATCTATGTGTTTGTGGTAGGTAACGTTAATATGCGTGTGTGTGTGCGCGGCATTGATACGTCCGAATTGTTATCTGTCCCAAGGGTTGTTTTTGTAGGTATGTAGACATATCGCTTGTTAGCTAAGCGGTAGGTTGATGTAGGTAGAAATCGGTGATTTTTTGCAGTTTGGTTCATATTTCGTTTTTGCTTGTTCATTGTTACGTGTTTGGTTGCTGTACCTGCTGGCTTGTGCTGTTTTTTGTAAACTAGTTTTAAGGGTTCAAATATTTCGTCAGAGATAGTGTTGGTTTGTTCGTTTATGATCCTGCCGTCATATGTTTTTAACTTGTATATCTCCATGTTCTCAAGTACATTAAGCCGCCGGCCTTTTCTTTGTACGTGAAGTATTCGAGCCGTTGTTTTTATGTTAGCTGGGGTGCAGTTGTTCTCAAACATGTGGTTCGCGAAATAAGATTCTGGTATTATGGTGGGTTTTCGTGTTTTTTTGTTGTAGTCCCTGATATGCTCTCGGAATCTTGTGCTTATTTTTCTTCCTGTTTGTCCTATGTAGCTGTATTGACATTCACAAGTAAGCCGAGAGCATATCAGGGACTACAACAAAAAAACACGAAAACCCACCATAATACCAGAATCTAATTTCGCGAACCACATGTTTGAGAACAACTGCACCCCAGCTAACATAAAAACAACGGCTCGAATACTTCACGTACAAAGAAAAGGCCGGCGGCTTAATGCACTTGAGAACATGGAGATATACAAGTTAAAAACATATGACGGCAGGATCATAAACGAACAAACCAACACTATCTCTGACGAAATATTTGAACCCTTAAAACTAGTTTACAAAAAACAGCACAAGCCAGCAGGTACAGCAACCAAAAACGTAACAATGAACAAGCAAAAACGAAATATGAACCAAACTGCAAAAATCACCGATTTCTACTTACATCAACCTACCGCTTAGCTAACAAGCGGTATGTCTACATACCTACAAAAACAACCCTTGGGACAGATAACAATTCGGACGTATCAATGCCGCGTACACACACACGCATATTAACGTTACCTACCACGAACACATAGATTGACATTACCTGCCACAGCACCCACGGACAATAAAAACAACGCAGCGGATAGACACAGACCAGAACGAAACTAGGCATTGAAAATGGCAGAACGCCGAAACCGGTTTGTCACAAAACCAAACTTGACAAGGGATGACGGAAAATCGTTCCAACAAAAATCAGCTTACTACCCTGTCGGAAGATCAACACAGCAAAATAAATCAAAATATATACATTTAAATAGTACTGAATTTAAAAGTGATTTAAATCACCAAACTTTGCAATCATCTGTGATTGCTAGTATTTTCGATGTAATCTCAATCAAACTGAATTGAAGGAATTATGGAGCTAAAAGAGGGAAATCGGAGCCAAATTTATATATGATATTTACAATCCAACAATAGCATTTGTAAAATGAATTTATACTGATTTTTAACTGTATTGATTTATTCAATTTACAGCTGAATTATTATTTTAATAACACGGTGATTCAGTTTTCAATATTAAAAGCACGAAGAATTCGAACGGCTGATTAGGCATTGTGTACCCTATCAAGTGTGATATCTAAGGCATACGAGTAGACGTCATAAAAATTAGCACCTGGTCGTAAGAGTTGTTTTTTTGGTGTTTTGATACCCATATCGACATTTTTTGTTGAATATTAGCATTCGGTGGCGGTCGTAAACAATATTTTATGCCAATTTGGAATGTTGTATTGGATATTTTCTCTGATGATGAATTGAAGCATGAAGCGAAACTGGAGGGTCGTACCGGTTATATTAGAGGAATTGTTAAATCGGAACGTTTGTTAGGAAGTCGTTTGCCTGGTCAAGAATATTTGATGCGTCATTTGGAAATGATTCAAAATGATTTTGCGCTTAATACAACTTTCTAGCTTCAATGTAAAAACTAATGCATTACAAAATCAATAAAGTGATCAGCTCTGTATCATATTATTCACATCGTACATAACAGTTACCACATTGGTTGCCGGATAATGAGATGGATTGGTTGACGGCAGAGCGTATGACGGTTAGTAAATATAAAAAAAAATCACAAACGGTCCTAAGTTATTAAAATGTTGTTTTTTTTTTATTACCTAACAGATCTGATGTAGTGGGCATTGCACTAGAGGACTCATGGAATCAGCCACAATATGTAGAAAAGCTCGAGAAGATAATACACTTTTTTATTAAAGAACATACATTGACACTAGAGGACTTTTATGCTGTATAGCGTGCAAAAGCTAGCAAGCATGAAGCAATGGTTGGGATTTTACACCCGTACAATTAGAGAATCTGTTTGCTACAGCTGAATACAATACAAATGTATACTTACAATGAAGAGTGATCACAAAATTTTGTTTTTTTATGTCTATAGGCTAGCATGACAACCGCTAATAAGCGTCAGCGTGAACGACTACTTGAACTGAAAAAACGGCTGGCAGAGGACGATAACAATGTTGTAATGGCGAAAAGGTTTTAAAGCTCAGGACGCACATTTTAAAATATAGGAATATAGATAGTTGCGGCATAAATGCAGAATAACACAAACTATCAAAACGAAAAAAAAATGGATAGTTAAAGTGAGTACTGTGTAATTTTTTTTTTGGGGAAACAACAACAAAAATTATTACGGGAAAAGTATGTACAGTTGTAGACGACGACAAAGACAAGACAAATGCACAAATTCTTTATGTTTAATAAATGTATATTGCCGCACAAAGAATAGAATAACATATATCAAATTTATACTGACTTTAAACTTATGATAATGACGATTTGCTGTTGTTGAATAAATGCACTAAATGTATGTAGACGATGGCCTCTTGCTTGTTCTTGTGTGCTGCCTGTTGCTTGATGTTGTTGTATGTTAGTTATTCTGATTCTTTTAAACAGTTAAACATCTTATTGCTTCTAATATGTTATGTTGTTTTAAAATTGCTGTGCCTGCTACCGTTTGCTGGAAACTCAGATATGTGTCTGCATGCCAATAGCACCAAATAAATTTACATATATAAACTACCGCTGTTTCCTTTGCCTTCGTTCGTTGGAGACTAAGAGCAGGGTTGTATCGCCACTGCTTGTCCCAACGTAGTGTTAGAAAACGACATCCCACCCCTCGGTGAATCCTCGGGGGATTCACTGACATGTAAAGCGGCTAGCTTACTCGCTGGTCGGCGCATTATGCCGGAAGCTGTACGTACTGCTGCAGCCCTGACTTGCCCATCTTTGCCAGCGAAAACCTCGGTAATCCTGCCACGCTCCCACTGACTCCTTGGTCTAGCCGAATCGCATACGATGACTAGCTGTCCAGGCTTAAGAGGTTACACCTTCTCTCTCCACTTGCAACGTCGAAGCAGCTGCGGCAAATACTCGACCGTCCACCTTTTCCACAATCTGTCCTTTAAATTCTGTGCGATACGCCATTGCTTACGTAGACATACCTTTCCGTCGATTGGACCAGGTGTTTGCGTTGAGTTAAGACATCCCAACAAGAAATGGTTTGGCGTCAACGGTTCCTCATCCTGAGGTGTTACGGCTAACTCTGTTAGTGGGCGACTGTTAATGATGTTTTCCGCCTCAATCAATACGCTGTGGAACGTCTCCAATCGCGGTGTCTCTTCACGCAATACTCTATGCAACAAGCGTTTTATGCATTGTACGAGGCGTTCCCAGCAGCCACCAGCTGACGGGTTTGCAGGGCAATTGAAGACCCAATCAATGTTGCGTTTTGCCATCTCAGCCTTTATGGCGTTAAAGTCAAATAAACGATCTTCGGCCTTTAGTTCCTTTTGGGCCCCAACAAAATTTGTGCCGTTATCGCTTCTAATTTTTACGGGTATACCTCTACGGTTGACAAAATTGCGCAAACAAAGTATAAACGCGTCAGTCGAGAGATCGGCAGCTACCTCCAAATGTACTGCTCTAGTGGTCAAACACGTAAACAATCCGACCCAGCGCTTTTCTTTTCTCCTGCCGAAAGCAATAAAAAATGGTCCACAATAATCGACGCCAGTATAGGAGAATGGACGGACATATGGTGTGAGACGATCTGTCGGCAACTGACCCATAAGCGGAACTGCTGGTTTTGCGTTATTGTACATACACACGGTACATTCTTTCTTCACTGATTTAAGTACAGCGCGCGCATGGGGCACCCAAAATTTTTGTCGCATTTCGTTGATCGTAAGGTTGACGTTTTGATGGTGGAGTTGGCAATGATACTTCTTCACAACGAGGCGTGTAACGTAGTGGTTTTGTGGCAAGATAACCGGTCGTCTCGCTGTAATCGGCAGGCAGTAGGCGGCATCAATTCTGCCGTTTATTTTTAGCAAACCATCGACGTCAATAAACGGCGTTAGCTTATGTAGAAAATTGGACTTTGGGAGACCCCCTTTCTCCTTGATGATTTGGATTTCATTTGCAAATGACTCCAGCTGAATGCGGCGTAGTAATAGATTTTCAGCTGCTATTAGCTCATCGGAGCTCAACTCTCCGCTTCTGCTTTTACGAAATTTAGCATTGTGCACAAAGCGTACCATCCAGGCAACGACCCGTGTAATCTTCAAGAAAGAAGAAAAATTAGTAAATGTTATAGGATACTCGCCTGTTTTCAATATGATGACGCGTTTCGCAGTTTCTTCCAGTACACCTTCGTCTGACATTAGTTCTGTGGTCTCCTGTGGCCAACTTGCTGCATCTTCCTGGAGGAACTGTGGTCCTGAAAACCACCTTGATGTAATACTACATTCAAACGATGTGGAGGCTCGAGTTGCCTCGTCTGCAACATTTAACGTTGTTGAAACCCAACGCCACTGATTTACGGATGTGGTACTTAATATTTCGGCTATACGGAATGCCACAAACTGTTTGTAGCACCGGCTGGTAGAGCGAATCCAAAGTATAACAGTTTTAGAGTCGCTCCAAAATGTAGTGCTGTTTATTCGAAAATCGTGGATTCGTTCGAGTGACTCCTTCAAGCGACAACCCAAGACTGCTGCTTGCAATTCAAGGCGTGGAATTGTCAAACCTTTAAGTGGCGCGCACCTTGCCTTGGCGCACACCATAGTGACGTCGACTATTTAACCCCTTCGTACGCGTAGGTAAGCCACAGCAGCATAAGCAGACGCGCTAGCGTCAACGAAAATGTGAAGTTGGATATCATCAGCATTCGGCAGCATTGCGGAGTAGCACCGTGGTACCGAAAGGCGCTTGATGGACTGGATGTTTTTCCACCACCTAGACCATTGTTCTACCAATTCGTTCGGAATCGCATCATCCCATTGTACGCCACGTCTCCACAGTTCTTGCATCAATAATTTTAGACATATGGTTGCATTTGCTAAAAGTCCGAACGGATCATACATCGACATAACTATCGCCAACAATTCGCGCTTACTCGGGGTACGTTTGCCATTAAGAACACTTTTGTCTATTTTATGGAAGCGAAAATGAAACTCCAGCCCGTCGCTGGTAGTGTTCCAGAACATCCCTAGAACCTTTTCCGTTGTCGCTTGGCGTTCCATATTAATAATTGATTTGTCCGTGGATCTACGTTCACCGTTCAGTCTTTGTTGTACCGATTTATCGTTGGAAATGAAGCTACGTAACTTAAAGTTGGCGGCGGCATTGATTTTGATTGCTTCGTTTATGACCTCGACAGCTTCTTCGGGATTATTAAAACTCATGACCAAGTCATCAACGTATGTATACTCTGTGACGGCACGTGCACCTCTCGGCATTGTGGACTGAAACTTTGCGGCGTTTTGATTTTTTATATATTCTGCGCAGCACGGCGAACAAATTGCACCAAAGATCATCGTGGTCATCTTGTAGACTCGTATAGGTTTGCTCGGGTCACCATCCCTCCAAAGAAATCGCTGTGAGTCTTGGTCGTCCTCACGAATCCGAACCCTTGAAAACATTTCCTCGATGTCACCTGCTACTGCGACGACTCCTTCTCGGAACTTATATGTGATAGCGATTAAGGGCTGTGCCTGTTCCGGACCTCTTAATAACTCGGTATTTAATGAGGTACCATTCGATACGGCAGCTGCATCGAAAACAACCCGGAGCTTTTCTGGCTTGTGGGGGTTAGTGACACCAAAATGTGGAAGGTACCATGTAGTTGGACTCACAGAGTCGACCTCAGCGGGAGAAAGTTGCCTGGCATACCCCTTGTCCAAATACTTCGAGATTTCTCTTTTGTAGCTGTCAGCGAAGACTGCATCTCTTTGCATACGCGATTCAACATTTAGCAAACGTTGTTTGGCCATGCAGTAGCTTGGTGGAAGATGGTGGCCTACTTTCCGTGTGGTATCAGCCAATATCTTCCTGGCTCGCTGATGAGCTTCTGCTTCTAAAGCAACATTACTTCTGACGCCGAAATTCTCCAAGGAAAAATATTCCTCTACAAGTTTGTGTAAATGACCCAAAGCATCGGCTTTGCGAACGTGAAGAACTCTTGGCGAGTAAGGTGACTCCTGGCAGTATGGACCGTAGGCGACCCAACCCAACTTCGTGTTAATGGCAACTGGCTGATCATATCTTGCTGAGACGGTTTGGCTTGGCACACCTAAATGACAGTTATCCAAACCAAGTAATAGCACAGGTCTTACCTCGTCATAGTTCTCCATTGGCAACTCTCGCAAATGTGTGTATTCAGACTTGTCGAACGACTGTCTCGGCAAGTTGAGACTTTTGATTGTATGTATGCATTTGAGTGCGTAGCTGCGACCATCTACGCTGCTTATATCCAACGAAACTGTTTTGGAATTTTCTGTAACTTGGCTGTCTCCATACCATTGCAGGGTTAGTGGCATGGCACGTCCTCTCAACCCCAACTGTATAGCTACATCCTCTTCCAGCAGTGACACGGATGACCCCTCGTCGAACATGGCGTGTACTTTGACCCTTCCATGCGGGCCGATCAAAATTATAGGCAAAATTTTAAATAAACTAACCTCATCTCCCTGGCGACAGTTCAGGACACGCTCACACTCTGTGTTTGATTGCGACACTGGACGATTGACTTGGTGAAGTAGTGAAGAGTGCATGCGTTTGCACCCGTTGACGTTACATACCTTGCGGCGTCGGCACTCTGACAAACCATGACCTGGTTTAAGACAACCAAAACACACACGCTGCTGTTTTACTAATGCCCACCTGGCTGAACAATCCATTTCTTCAAACTTGCGACACGCTGTTAAATGATGCGGTTGGCTGCAACACGGACATGATGATTGTTCTTCGCTGCTATGCATAACTCTGCGTATAGGACCACCATTTGGCTGAGACTGACGATTAGAATTCGAATGGGCAACATGTCGCTGTGTTGGCAGCGATGGTTGATGAGCACGTAATGAAATGTCGGCGACACCAGGCATGATGGAAACGACCTTAGCTAGGTCAGTCAGCCACTCGGAGAATGTACCCACCGATGGCAACGGCGAAACTGTGCTGGCATGTTTGCTCCACTCAAACTGCTTGGAGGGCGGCAACTTTGACACCAACTGATCCAAAAGTGTAGGGTTTTGCAAATGGTGTTCGCACTTCGCCGACTTAAAAAACGCAGATATGTTGCGTACTCGATTCGCAAACTCTAGAATTTGTTCTATACGGTTGTCATGTATGACAGGAAAATGTTGTATCCGTTGCAATTGGGCGCGAATGAGTAGGTCTGGCCGACCAAAGTTGAATTGCAACTCATCTATTACTTTTGGCACATCATCTGGATGGATCAACATCGACGTAACAGCTCGCTTAGCGTTACCCTGTAATGCCTTCTGCAAACGCATAAGGTTTTGCCTATTACCATACCCGAGCTCAGCAGTGGTGTCAACATAGTTTGCGTAAAACAGTGGCCAATCCTCCGGATTGCCATCAAATGTTGGCAACGGGTATAGCTTGGCGGCGGACCCTTCAATGAATGTCAGTGCATTTGATAATTGGCGCGTATGCGGCTGCGAAAACGGTATGTTTGATGAAATGTTGGCAGCTGACCCATCTACAAATGCTACTGTGTGTGCTGACTGCACGACCGGCTGTGTTTCAGGCGGAAGAAATTGAGCGCGTTGTGGTTGCGAATTCGATGCGACTGATGGTACATAATTTGTTGTGTCCAGCTCTATGCGCTGGCGCAGTTGACATAATTCCGCTTGGCTACGGCTAGTCTCCTTTCGCAATTCTTGTACGCTGGCACTAAGTGAGGCGATGCTCGCCACTAAAGACGCAATAGCGTCACTACTACCATGCGCCTGAGTTGTAGTACCCTGGTCCTCAATGTTCACTGCAGTAGCGTCTGCATCATTGTCTGAGCTACTATCGCCAGCATCCACAGCTGCAGCTCCGGTTGACTTACTTCTGGTGTTCATGTCGGAAGGCATTAAAAATTGGCTTAACTCCTTTTGTATATTTTAGTTAAAACGTCAATGTGTTTTGATGGGCGGCACACTTGTGATTTTTATAAACGGCAAATTTATTTGTGATGAACGGCAATTTTTGTTCCGAGATGAACGGCAATTTTTTGTTCTTGTAATGCCCGGCAAATTTAAGTTTGTGATGTACGGCAAATTTCCAGAGGTGACACCAAATATCCAAATTGCCGGCACACCAACACAGACAAACGGCAACAAGCACAATTTTAAAAACGAAATGTAGACGACGACAAAGACAAGACAAATGCACAAATTCTTTATGTTTAATAAATGTATATTGCCGCACAAAGAATAGAATAACATATATCAAATTTATACTGACTTTAAACTTATGATAATGACGATTTGCTGTTGTTGAATAAATGCACTAAATGTATGTAGACGATGGCCTCTTGCTTGTTCTTGTGTGCTGCCTGTTGCTTGATGTTGTTGTATGTTAGTTATTCTGATTCTTTTAAACAGTTAAACATCTTATTGCTTCTAATATGTTATGTTGTTTTAAAATTGCTGTGCCTGCTACCGTTTGCTGGAAACTCAGATATGTGTCTGCATGCCAATAGCACCAAATAAATTTACATATATAAACTACCGCTGTTTCCTTTGCCTTCGTTCGTTGGAGACTAAGAGCAGGGTTGTATCGCCACTGCTTGTCCCAACGTAGTGTTAGAAAACGACAACAGTATCCCCTCAATGCATGCTGCATTTAGATCCCGACCGAATGCAATTCCTTGGAAAACTACTCATTCTGGTGGGATATTTTCCTAGAATTTTATCAGATCCACCGGTTTTGGAGTTGGGAAATAGAGTAAATAAGTGGGAGCCCGGTAACCGGCATTGAAATATATATTTAACAAGATATTTTAAACTAAAAAACAAGTATTAAGTAACTTTGACAATTTTTTTTACAAAAGTTGAATTGAAAGAAAATTTTTAAAGTTAATACATTAAATATATACACCAAATTAAAGTATATCAAAATACCTATCGAATGGTATAAATAATATAATAATAAAAATCGGTTAAATAAATATTATGGTGTATGTTTGGGGGGTAGCGACGAAAGAAAGCGCCGTTGACGAGTTGGTCAATCAAGGAAACACAAATAAAGACAATGAATTAGAATAGCATTCGAAAATTGTTTATTTGCATAAAACAGGAAATAAATTACATATATAAGAAGATATATATGAATTTATGCAAATATATACAATAATAAAAATAAGAAAAATGATGCTAATTGCAGGAAGAAAGATGCCTTTTATAATGAGCGATGACGACTGGAATCGCAGCGGTTGGAGGATAGCCAAAGACTGTCTTCTCAAGCCGTACATCGGTATTTTCTAGCTGCCGTTCGCAAATTCTCACCGGTGAATTTCCGGACAAGTGTAGTTTTGCAGCATACGGCTGCATTGAGAAATGTCCAGTGATTCCCAACTATTGCAAGCCTTTTGGCTTCAACATTTCCGTCAGCCTTGCAATACTGAGGAATTGCAAACGACTTGGAGATAGATGGGTTTAATCTTAGTACAAAATTCAGTCTAATTATGTTAATTATAAGTATACAATTGAATGTTTAACACTATAAATTCAAATATGCGTGTAAACAAAATAAATTGTTGAGCTCTTATCTATATACAAGTATGTATATAACTACGTAGGAATTCAATAGTAGTATATTCTTAAATCTAGTCCTCAGTAAGGAGGTGTCTTCGTGATGGTAAAACGGTACCCAGTAAGGGGTATGTGTGTCTTAAAGGACACATGGGCAAGAAAGGACCCAACCGAATATTGAGTTCTGGGCAGAAGGATACCCAGAATACGCGATGATCTCGGTACGCATTATTTTACTATGCACATCGCCGCCGAAGATTACGGCTACCGCGGACGAGGTGTGAAAGTTCGGATCGGCTAACTGGAGGTTGACAAATTTGTCTCGCGTAGTTCGGCTGAGGTGGCGGGCGGGCGTTTTCAACCCGACCTCCGCGACGACCCTGGCGGCAAACGAGAATTGTACATATGGGTCATTAGACGAGCTGACGTGCAACTCGCACATTTCTGTGGTTGCCAACGGCAATGTTCGCAAGCCGAGACGCTTGACTAACGACCCACAAACTTTACTCGTCTGCGAGCATGGGTCGAGCAGACCCCGGGTCAAAACCTTCCGCTGCCTCAGATGCAAATATACCGCTACGTTTGGCAGTACCGTGATGGCTCCCGAGAGTTGCGTCAAAAGCTGTGGCACCTCTTTTGTATGATATAAAGGAGCTTTAGAGTGTAGCCACGTATGATGAGTATCGTGGCAATACTGACACGTCCCGTTGCTTTGGCAATTTTTGGCCCCATGTGAGTGCGCTAGACAGCGCGGGCAGTAGCGATGCAGAAGAACAAGCCTTAAACGGCGTTCATGGTTGGCTTGAAGAAATTTCTTGCAGTACCGCAGGGGGTGCGCGCGGTGGGAAACTCTGCATTTGAAACGCACATCCGACTCTGACTTTGCTTGGGTGGCTTTTGACGCTGGTGGCGATGAGGCGCGTGCCGTGGAAGTTGTCGATGCGGTAGAACGTGGCAATTCCATGTTGCTAAAGTGCGAGAGATAAAATATACATAAAGGTTAGTTGGGTAAGACTACTAACTTCATGATGGGACGCGTTATCATTCCCTTTTGGGTGCGAATGTCGGCGGCGCGAATTCTTTTATCGGTGCCTTGGTAGACCTTAGTAACCATGCCCAAGCGCCACTCATTGGATGGTATATTTTCGTGACGTACAACTACTAAATCATCAATCGCGATATCCTTCTTGGGGAACTTCCACTTATAACGTTTGTGGAGTTCTTTTAAATATTCCTGCTTCCATCAAAGCTTTTACCTTGTGCCAACGATTAATTAGCGATTGGCCTCGATGGATGGTTCTGCGGGCGAAAGGATGGGAGCTCCAGTGAGGAAATGACCAGGTTATAAGGCGGCACAGTCAGAAACTTCAGTGGAATTTGGCGATATTGGTCGAGAGTTAAGGCAAGCTTCTATGCGACATAACAAGGTTTGAAACTCTTCGAGTGTGAATTTCTGAGACGCAGCGACCCTTCGAAAGGGGAATTTAAATCTTTTAACCCCAGCCTCCCATAGCCCACCCATGTGAGGAGCGCCTTCCGGTATAAAGTACCACGAAGTCATCAAGAGACTATAGAGGTTACACAAAGATTCCTGAGATGAGGTCAAAAATTGCTTAACATCCTGTTTAAGGTTAGTTGACGCGCCAACGAAGTTCGTCCCACTATCCGAAAAGATATTTTTTGGACAACTTCTGCTTGAGGTGAAAAGCTTCGGTGGAGGGATCACTGGCTGCTTCCAAATGAATCGCTTTTGTAGAAAAGCATATGAAAATGCACACGTATTCTTGGGTCACCTTATACGATCGTCCGGAATACGTCTTGATGTCGAATGGCCCCGCAAAGTCGACCCCAGTGTTTTCGAACGGTCTGGAGAGACTGGTCCTTTCCTCTGGAAGAGCAGCCATGATTTGACTTTGGTCTCGTTGTCTATGTAGAACGTAAGGTTTGCAATGATGAATCGTCGTCGTTATTAGATTTTTGGCTTGCGGAATCCAGCCAAATCCAGCGTAACCTTAACGTCAGTTGATTGCCTCCATGAAGGGAGATGCAGTGGAGAAAATAACCGAGCAATTTGGAAAACGAGCAATTATACGGAAGTAGAATTGGATGTTTTTCGTTGTAGGATAAAGTCGTCGAGTTTGCTAACCGGCCGTTGACTCGTATTACACCCTGACTATCAAAAAATGGATTCAAGGTCAAAATTTTACTTTTCGAGTTAATCGGAACTTTAGAAGTTAGATTGCGATGTTCTGCTGGAAAACAATTCATCTGAGCAAGAATAATTAGCCTACTACGCGTTTTTGAGATTCCCTCTCCCGAGATGATTAGGGATGTATACGAATGAAATCGACACGTGTGTTTACAAGTCCGATGGTATAATCTAATGATGTAGGAAAGCACCCGCAGTGCTCGTGGAAACGAAGAAAACCTTGCGAGAAAGTCCTCATATTTGGATACGACTGAGTTGTGCGCCTTGACTTGCACCGGAATGACCCGGGTTTTTTCACCCGGCCAAGGGCTGTTATTTCAGTGTAACCCTGTCCAATCTGGGGCAGGGCGAAGCACTGTTAACAACAACAACAACAACTCCCCTAGCTTCCAGTGTTACGTCTTCCGTTTCCGGATAGTAGGATGGCCATTGCCTCGCATCCTTTATCAGCCAAGGAGGGCCATGCCACCACTGCTGGTTTTCTCGCAAGTCCGCGGGATATGCTCCTCTACTGCCAAGATCTCCAGGATTCTCCTTTGAGTCCACATGATTCCAATGGTCAACCTGGACTAATTCCTGTATCTTTGCCACTCTATTAGCTACAAAGGTGGTCCAAGAGCTAGGTCGCTTTTTAAGCCACGCTAACGCGATAGATGAATCTGTCCAACAGAAGATATTGTCCGGTTTAAAGGGAAGTTCGCTGAGGAGAGTTTGAAGCATTTAAGTGATGAGAAGGGCACCACATAGCTCCTATCGAGGTAGAGAAATCGTTTTGATTGGTGCAAATTTGGTTCTTGCAAATAAAAGGTGAGCAGAAGTGACTTTTGGGGTTTCCACTCTCAGGTATATTACCCCCGCGTATGCCTTTTCCGAGGCATCGCAAAAGGCATGAATTTGGAAGGGCGATCGGTCATTGTATTCCACCCATCGTGGAATTTGTATCTCTTCGACATACCGATAGTTTTCCAAAAAGGGTTACCACTGGGAAAGAGTTTGAGGTTTTAAAGGATGATCCCACAAAGTCCCATCTAACCAAATTTGTTGCATCACTCTCTCTCTCTATGGCGCGATATACAACAGGTATATCATCATAAACCTCCTAAGAGATTTTTGCGCCAAGCTTCTCTTCCAATTTGTGGTGTGCCGATTTGAATTTTCCCTACAAATTGGTGGGACCTACAGTTTTTTGCCGACTCCGAACGGCATCTACAAAGGAGACGAATTTTTGCTGAGAAGCCTGTCATGGCAGAAATACACTCGGAGAGTTTGCCAAACCACTGCCGAGGGGCGACCCCGTTTTGAAAAACTTTTTTCAAATCACTTTTGATGTTACCTGTACCAGGGCTCGAACCATGGACCTTTGGTGTGGTAGGCCGGCAACACTACCTTCACACCACGGCGGCCGCCATCACTATCTTTGCTAAAACTACCACTTGTGCCAGCCAACCGGCTGGATCAAAAAGTTTTGCTATGATGGAGAGCGCTTCACTCTTGGTATAATTGTCTTTCATAGGAGGGGCATGAACTTGGAAGAAAAACGGATCCGACTTAGCATTCCATCGTATACCTAAAGATTTTGTAGTGCTTGTCTCCTCCAATTCCAAGAAATCTTTATCTAATAAATGGTCTGGAGGAAGATCTACCAAAGTTTCCCTTGAATTTGACGACCACTTTCTTAGAGACAAACCTGCACTCCCTAGTGTTTCAATTAGCTCATTTCGAGCTTGCAGGGCTGTGGGTACGTCATGAAAACCTGCTAGCACATCGTCTACATACATAGACTTTCGGAGAATTTGAGCTGCTAATGGATGAGAATCTTGGTTATCCTGGGCCAGTTGGTGAAGTGTTCTAATTGCTAAATAAGGCGCGCAATTGACCCCAATGGTTACCGTTTTCAATTGAAAGTATCGTATGTTACCTTGGGGATCATCCCTAAAAAGAATTCTTTGATAAGGCCTATGCGCTGGATTTATCAGAATCTGGCGATACATTTTCTGTATATCACTGTTTAGAACAAACTTATACATTCTCCATCGAATGATTAAAAGTGTTAAATCAGCTTGAAGAGCGGGACCTACGTATCAAATATCGTTTAATGATACTCCATTGGATATTTTGCCCGAGGCATTAAAGACTACTCGCAACTTCGTTGAAGTGCTTTCAGGGTTTAATACCGCTTGATGTGGGAGATAAAAATGACTGGGAGAATGTTCGAAGATTGGAGCATCGACTTGCTCCATGTGGTCTAGTTCCAAGTATTCCTTAACCACGTTGTCATATTCTACTTTTAAAGAAGGATTCTTTAATAGTCTAGTTTCGTTGCTATAAAACTGGCGTAGCGCGATGGGTCGAGATACCCCTAGCTTCAAATCCGTAGGATAAAAATTTTTAAAGGGCAGTGACACGATGTATCTCCCTTCAGCGTTCTGTATGGTGGTCTTTGCATACAGTTCCTCACAAAATGAATCCTCCGCCGTTTGAAGATTCCGTTTGGGAACTTCCTCTAATTCCCAAAACTTACGCAATTGGTTATCTAGTGCTATGTCCTCTCCCATCGAGACTTTGGTGGCAAAACAAGAGACGTGTGCAGTTAAAGATGCTCCGGTGATGATCCACCCGAACACGGTCTCTTGGGACAGTAAATTTTTATGCACACTGCGCTTTACCCCCTCTAACATGACTTTGGGATACAAGTCTCCACCTATCAGAACGTCTACAGGACCGCTTTGTAGGTAATTCGGATCTGCTAAGGTTACTTTAGGGATTTGATCTAAAATCGCTTCGTTTATTGAAGTGGACGGTAAGTTGCAGGTGATATTTGGTAAAACATACGCGGTGGCTTCTATCAAAAGGTTTGGGCAACGGGGTGAGCCCAAAATGAAGGAACTACTCTTCGATGAATTATTACAAACTTTTTGATTTAGCCCCGATATAACCGCGTTTGTTTTTGAGCATGGAAGCTTTAGAAGCTTACAAAGTCTCTCCGAAATGAAGGATGCTTCCGCAGCTGAGTCAATCAATGCCCGAGCGACATATGTTGACCCCAAGTAACAAATATGAACCATTGCGGTTCCGAGAAGTGCTGAGGATAAACTTGACGATTTCAAGGTTTCTTCATTTGGAGGGAATATCTATTGGATGGTATGGACTGTAGATTTGTGTGGAATGCATTTGCCACGGTGGAGTCTTTGGCAGTTTGAGAGTTAGAAGGTACTCTGTGCAGCAGAGTATGGTGTCTACTTTTGCACGTGGAACAAGAGTATGAACTTTTACAGTCTTTTAATGCGTGGCCTTTTCCTAGACAATTGAGGCAGCAATTATGCTTTTTACTTGACGCAAACCTGTGATTCACAGCTAGGGCTAAAAATTTGGTACAAAGTCGTAATGGATGTTGTTGGTTAGGACATAATATACAATTTGATGAGATGACTTTAGTTGGAGTGCCACCTTTTTTGGATTTGCTGTATTATGTGACTGTGCAGTAGTTTTTTGTTGTTGGTTCGTTGAAGACGCTGAACACTTCACATCCACTATCGATTCCAAAGTCCTATAACGCATGGTGAGGAAGGAATCCATTTGACTGCACTTTGGTAAAGCTGTTTTGTCGGTTAAGGATTGTTCCCAGTGCGAAAGTGTGGTTTCTGGGAGAAAATAGTTCAAAGCCATATTTGCACTTCGAAGAAAAATGATTTACTTTCAAAGAAAATTCAAATTGAAAAAAAAAAACACTAAATATTGCTCAAACCCCCGCTTATGTTATAAAGATAAAGCGCCTAATACGCGAGAAGTATGAAGGGAATGATAAACGCTACCAAGTTACAAGCAAACCCCTAACTGCTTCTAATGGGAACGATACTACTCCACAAGTTCCTACTGGGTTGATGTCGCCGATTTCCTACTGGGACACGCGTTCCAATGTAAATGGTCTGTATAACTGGTATTGCGAGAGCAACTAAAGACAAAGCTAAGTTAATTTTAACAAGTGTCTGTAGTCAAAGTAGTCTAAATCAAAAAGGTTGAATCGGGCAAAGCTAATAAAAAATGAGTATTCATGATTAAGGAATATTAATGGAAAATTAATAGCAAAGTATGTAAATACGAAAATAAGTTGCTTTTGCGGAAGTTTTTACGATGTTTCTAAAACCTTTAATCACTTGCAAATTCTAACAATACTCACTCACGAATTATATTGAGTTAGACCACTTTGACCAAAAGGAACAAGCACTTAATTTTGCGCCTATTGTGTGTGCGCTAAGCAGACGTATTTATGTATGTACAAGGTGGCGCAAAAGTAAGCTTCCGATGTTCAGCATATCGGTTGTGGCACGTGCAGTGTGTGCTGTTGCACCGTCTTGTTGGAACCACATGTTTTCCAATCCCAATTCATCAAGTTGCGGCAAAAAGAACTCGTTGATCATTGCTCTGTAGCGCTCACCATTCACAGTAACCGTTTGGCCCCGAGCGATTATTGGTCAAATAAATAGTCAGCAATATTCCGCGTTCTGGAGCAGTGTAGCGTAACATTGTTTATTAACGTGTATTTCGCATGTGTTTATTACAGAAATGTCAAAACAGAGCTGACTTTAGGGGCCAATCGCAAAATTTATAGCATTTTCTGATAGGAGGATTACTTTTGCGCCACCTTGTATGTATGTATATGCCAATAGCTACCACTGTTGGAATGAATGTAGGCAAAAGAGTAAAAAAGCAACCCGTCGCGCGAAAGGCAAAGAACAAAAACAAACGAAATCGAAATTTATTTTATTTAGGTCTGAATATTAAAGTAAAATTCTTATTATGAATTTTTCAAGGGTTTAAGCACTTTGTACACATAGGTTCTCACCTCACGATAATTATACACCGGGTACACACGATTGTATTACCAAATTGATTTGTTACGGCAGAAATTAACTTTATTTAAATTATTTCTCACGATTTATTTGCACATAGAAAGGTGCCGCGGAATTAAATAAACAGATGCCGGCCAGTCTAATGTATGAAAGCAATTGTGTTTATCACTCGATATTTGTCCATATGAATATATGTCACAAAGTAAAAGTGCACACTTGTTGGTTTTATCACTTTTTTCACTCTTTAATCACGATCAATTTCACTCCAACACAATTATTTAATAAAGAAACCAAAATTCTATTTATTTATTTACCACTATAAATTATTAATAAAATATGTATTTAGCTCAACAAATTATTTTATTTTACACGAACCTTTTTTTTCCAATTTTTTCGGCGAGTTATTTATTTAATTTTCTTCTTTTTGTCTTCGGCTGTCTTTGGATTTTTCTTCTCAATTTTCTTCTCTCGGCTGAAAAAGTATAGGTATTTGTAGCGAGTTGTTCGTTACTTGTTGAGTTCGTAGGCTCGGTGGGACCAAATGTTTGGGGGGTAGCGACAAAAGAAAGCGCCGGTACGAACTCACGAAGTTGACGAGTTGGTCAAGCAAGGAAACACAAAAAAAGACAATGAATTAGAATAGCATTCGAAAATTGTTTATTTGCATAAAACAGGAAATAAATTACATATGTAAGAAGATATATGTGAATTTATGCAAATATATACAATAATAAAAATAAGAAAAATTATGCTAATTGCAGGAAGAAAGATACCTTTTATAAAGAGCGATGACGACTGGAAGCGCAGCGGTTGGAGGATAGCCAAAGACTGTCTTCTCAAGCCGTACATCGGTATTTTCTAGCTGCCGTTCGCAAATTCTCACCGGTGAATTTCCGGACAAGTGTAGTTTTGCAGCATACGGCTGCATTGAGAAATGTCCAGTGATTCCCAACTATTGCAAGCCTTTTGGCTTCAACAGTGTGTTAAATCCTATAGGAAGATAAATCAAAACTTTTTTGATCAATTTAATTTCCTTTAAATTAAGTAATTATTTTTGTACAAAATTTCAGATTTTTAAAACTCTCTTTTGTACGTGAAAATTTACATGAGCAAGTTTCAAGAATATGTAATGCCAGGCTAAAGTTTAGAAAAATGTTAAATAAAAATTATTGTTTGTGCACTAGTATATAAAGATAAATCTATAAACTTTTTAATCAATATAATTTCTTTTAATTTAGGTAATTATTTTTGTAAAAAATTTCAGATTTTGAAAACTGTATTTTGTACATGAAAATTTACATGAGCAAGTTTCAAGAATATGTAAGGCCAGGCTGAATTTTAGAAAAATGTTAAATAAATGTTAAGGTTGGTGCACTCCTATAGGGAGACAAATCAATAACTTTTTTGATCAATATATATATTCCTTTTAACTAAGTACTTATTTTTGTAAGCAATTTCAGTTTTTGAAAACTCTCTTTTGTACATGAAAATATACATGAGCAAGTTTCAAGAATATGTAATGCCAGGCTAAAGTTTAGAAAAATGTTAAATAAGGGTTATGGTTTGTGCACTCCCGTATTAGGATAAATCTACTAATTTTTCAATCCATATAATTTCCTTTAAATTAAGTAATTATTTTTGTACAAAATTTCAGATTTTGAAAACTCTCTTTTGTACATGAAAATTTACATGAGCAAGTTTCAAGAATATGTAAGGCCAGGCTGAATTTTAGAAAAATGTTAAATAAATGTTATGGTTGGTGCACTCCTATAGGGAGACAAATCAATAACTTTTTTGATCAATATATATATTCCTTTTAACTAAGTAATTATTTTTGTAAAAAATTTCAGTTTTTGAAAACTCTCTTTTGTACATGAAAATATACATGAGCAAGTTTCAAGAATATGTAATGCCAGGCTAAAGTTTAGAAAAATGTTAAATAAAAAGTATTGTTTGTGCACTAGTATATAAAGATAAATCTATAAAATTTTTAATCAATATAATTTCTTTTAATTTAGGTAATTATTTTTGTAAAAAATTTCAGATTTTGAAAACTGTATTTTGTACATGAAAATATACATGAGCTAATTTCAAGAATATGTAAGGCCAGACTAAATTTTAGAAAAATGTTAAAAAAATGTTATGGCTTGTGCACTCCTATAGGAAGACAAATCAATTACTTTTTAATCAATAGAATTTCGTTTAAGTTAAGTAATAACTTTTGAAAAAATTTCAGTTGTTGGAAACTGTATTTTGTACATAAAATTATCCATGAGCAAATTTCAAGTATATGAAAGGTCAGGCTAAATTTTAGAAAAATGTTAAATAAATATTATGGTTTGTGCACTCCTGTAGGAGGATAAATCTACTAGTTTTTCAATCAATATAATTTACTTTAAATTAAGTAATTATTTTTGTAAAAAATTTCAGTTTTTGAAGACTGTCTTCTGTACATGGAAATATACATGAGCCAATTTTACGAATATGTAAGGCCACGCTAAAGTTTAGAAAAATGTTAAATAAATGTTATGGGTTGTGTACTCCTATATGAAGATAAATCTATTACATTTTTAACCAATATAATTTATTTTAATTTAAGTAATTTTTTTGTAAAAATTTCAGGTTTTGAAAACTCTGTGCATGAAAATCTACATGAGCAAATTTCAAGAATATGTAAGGCCAGGCTAAATTTTAGAAAAATGTTAAAGAAATGTTATGTGTTGTGTACTCCTATGTAAAGATAAATCTGTTACATTTTTAATCAATATAATATCTTTTAATTTAGGTAATTATTTTTCAGTTAATTTCAGTTTTTGAAAACTGTATTTTGTACATGAAAATATACGTGAGCCAATTTCAAGAGTATGTAAGGCCAGGCTAAATTTTAGAAAAGTTAAATAAATATTATGGTTTGTGCACTCCTATAGGAAGACAAATCAATTACTTTTTAATCAATAAAATTTAGTTTAAGTTAAGTAATAACTTTTGTAAAATTTCAGTTGTTGGAAACTGTATTTTGTACATAAATTTATACATGAACAAATTTCAAGTATATGAAAGGTCAGGCTAAATTTTAGAAAAATGTTAAATAAATATTATGGTTTGTGCACTCCTTTAGGAGGATAAATCTACTAATTTTTCAATAACTATAATTTACTTTAAATTATGTAATTATATTTGAAAAATTTCAGTTTTTGAAGACTGTCTTCTGTACATGAAAATATACATAAGTCAATTTTACGAATATGTAAGGCCAGGCTAAATTTTAGAAAAATGTTAAATAACGGCGGCCGCCGTGGTGTGAAGGTAGTGTTGCCGGCCTACCACACCGAAGGTCCATGGTTCTAGCCCTGGTACAGGTAACATCAAAAGTGATTTGAAAAAAGTTTTTCAAAACGGGGTCGCCCCTCGGCAGTGGTTTGGCAAACTCTCCGAGTGTTTTTCTGCCATGACAGGCTTCTCAGCAACAATTCGTCTCCTTTGTAGATGCCGTTCGGAGTCGGCAAAAAACTGTAGGTCCCACCAATTTGTAGGGAAAAATTCAAATCGGCACACCACAAATTCGAAGAGAAGCTTGGCGCAAAAATCTCTTAGGAGGTTTATGATGATATACCTGTTGTATATCGCGCCATAGAGAGAGAATTTCTTTTAATTTAAGTAATTATTTTTGTAAAAATTTCAGTTTTTGAAAACTGTATTTTGTACAAAAAATTATACATGAGTAAATTTGAAGTATATGTAAGGCCAGGCTAAATTTTAGAAAAATGTTAAATAAATGTTATGGGTTGTGTACTCCCATATAAAGATAAATCTATTACATTTTTAAACAATATAATTTCTTTTAATTTAAGTAATTATTTTTGTAAAACTTTCAGTTTTTGAAAACTGTATTTTGTACAAAAAATTATACATGAGTAAATTTGAAGTATATGTAAGGCCAGGCTAAATTTTAGAAAAATGTTAAATAATTGTTATATGTTTTGTACTCCTACATCAAGATAAATCTATTACATTTTTAATCAATATAATTTCTTTTAATTTAAGTAATTATTTTTGTAAAAATTTCAGTTCTTGAAAACTCTCTTTTGTACATGAAAATATACTTGAGCCAATTTCAGTTTTTGAAAACTGTATTTTGTACAAAAAATTATACATGAGTAAATTTCTAGTATATGTAAGGCCAGGCTAAATTTTAGAAAAATGTTAAATAAATGTTATGGGTTGTGTACTCCTATATAAAGATAGATCTATTGCATTTTTAAACAATATAATTTCTTTTAATTTAAGTAATTATTTTTGTAAAAATTTCAGTTTTTGAAAACTCTCTTCTGTACATGAAAATATACATGAGCAAATTTCAAGAATATGTAAGGCCAGGCTAAACTTTAGAAAAGTTATATAAATATTATGGTTTGTGCACTCCTATAGGAAGACAAATCAATTACTTTTTAATCAATAAAATTTCTTTTAATTTAAGTAATTATTTTTGTAAAAATATCGGTTTTTGAAAACTCTCTTCTGTACATGAAAATATACATGAGCAAATTTCAAGAATATGCTAAACTTTAGAAAAGTTAAATAAATGTTATGGGTTGTGCACTTCTATAGGAAGACAAGTCAATTACTTTTTAATCAATAAAATGTCGCTGAAGTTAAGTAATAACTTTTGTAAAATTTCAGTTGTTGGGAACTGTATTTTGTACATAAAATTATACGTGAGCAAATTTCAAGTATACGAAAGTTCAGGCTAAATTTTAGAAAAATGTGAAATAAATGTTATGGGTTGTGCACTCCTGTAGGAGGATAAATCTACTAATTTTTCAATCAATATAATTTACTTTAAATTAAGTAATTATTTTTGTAAAAAATTTCAGTTTTTGAAGACTGTCTTTTGTACATGAAAATATACATGAGCCAATTTTACGAATATGTAACGCCAGGCTAAATTTTAGAAAAATGTTAAATAAACGTTATGGGTTGTGTACTCCTATATAAAGATAAATCTATTACATTTTTAAACAATATAATTTCTTTTAATTTAATGAATTATTTTTGTAAAAATATCGGTTTTTGAAAACTCTCTTCTGTACATGAAAATATACATGAGCAAATTTCAAGAATATGTAAGGCCAGGCTAAATTTTAGAAAAATGTTAAATTACTGTTATGGTTTGTGCACTCCTATACAAAGATAGATCAATTACATTTTTAATCAATATAATTTCTTTTAATTTAAGTAACTATTTTTGTAAAAATTTCAGGTTTTGAAAACTGTATTTTGTACAATAAATAAGGCCAGGCTAAATTTTAGAAAATAGTTAAATTACTGTTATGGTTTGTGCACTCCTATATGAAGATAAATCTATTACATTTTTAATCAATACAATTTCTTTTAATTTAAGTAACAATTTTTGTAAAAATTTCAGTTTTTGAAAACTGTATTTTGTACAAAAAATTATACATGTGCCAATTTCAAGAATATGTAAGGCCAGGCTAAATTGCAGGAAAATGTTAAATAAATGTTATGGGTTTTGTACTCCTACATGAAGATAAATCTATGACATTTTTAATCAATATAATTTCTTTTAATTTAAGTAACTCTTTTTGTAAAAATTTCGGTTTCTAAAACTCTCTTCTTACATGAAAATATACATGAGCAAATTTCAAGAATATGTAAGGCCAGGCTAAATTTTAGAAAAATGTTAAATTACTGTTATGGTTTGTGCACTCCGATATGAAGATAAATCTATTACATTTTTAATCAATACAATTTCTTTTAATTTAAGTAATTATTTTTGTAAAAATTTCAGTTTTTGAAAACTGTATTTTGCACAAAAAATTATACATGAGTAAATTTCAAGTATATGTAAGGCCAGGCTAAATTTTAAAAAAATGTTGTGCACTCCTGTCTTCCTCCTAGTTTTTCAATTAATATAATTTTTTTAAATGAAGTGATTACTTTTGTAAAAAATGTTAGTTTTTGAAGACTGTCTTCTGTACATAAAAGCATACATTAGCAAATTTGAAGTATATCTAAAGCCAGGCTAAATTTTAGAAAAATGTTAAATAAGGGTTATGGTTTGTGCACTCCTGTAGGAGGATAAATCTACTAATTTTTCAATCCATATAATTTACTTTAAATTAAGTAATTATATTTGTAAAGAATTCCAGTGTTTGAAAACTCTCTTCTGTACATGAAAATATACATGAGCAAATTTCAAGAATATGTAAGGTCAGGCTAAACTTTAGAAAAGTTAAATAAATATTATGGTTAGTGCATTCCTATATGAAGATAAGTCTATTACATTTTTAATCAATATAATTTCTTTTAATTTAAGTATTTATTTTTGTAAAAATTTCAGTTCTTGAAAACTCTCTTTTGTACATGAAAATATATTTGAGCCAATTTCAGTTTTTGAAAACTGTATTTTGTACAAAAAATTATACATGAGTAAATTTCAAGTATATGTAAGGCCAGGCTAAATTTTAGAAAAATGTTAAATAAATGTTATGGGTTGTGTACTCCTATATAAAGATAAATCTATTGCATTTTTAAACAATATAATTTCTTTAAAATTAAAAATTATTTTTGTAAAAAATTTCAGTTCTTGAAAACTGTCTTTTGTTCATGAAAATATACATGAGCAAATTTCAAGAATATGTAAGGCCAGGCTAAACTTTAGAAAAGTTAAATAAATATTATGGTTTGTGCATTCCTATATGAAGATAAATCTTTTACATTTTTAACCAATATAATTTTTTTTAATTTAGGTAATTATGTTTGTAAAAATTTCGGTTTTTGAAAACTCTCTTCTGTACATAAAAATATACATAGGCAAATTTCAAGAATATGTAAAGCCAGGCTAAATTTTAGAAAAATGTTAAATAAATGTTATGGGTTGTGTACTCCCACATAAAGATAAATCTATTACATTTTTAATCAATATAATTTCTTTTAATTTAAGTAATTTGTTTTGTAAAAATTTCACTTTTTGAAAACTCTCTTCTGCACATGAAAATATACATGAGCAAATTTCAAGAATATGTAAGGCCAGACTAAATTTTAGAAAAATGTTGTGCACTCCTGTAATAAGATAAATCTACTAGTGTTTCAATTAATATAATTTTTTTTAAATTAAGTAATTATTCTTGTACAAACTTACAGTTTTTGAAAACTGTCTTCTGTACATGAAAATATACATTACCAAATTTCAAGTATATCTAAGGCCAGGCTAAATTTTAGAAAAATGTTATATAAAGGTTAGAATTTGTGTACTCTTGTAGGAAGATAAATCAATTACTTTTTTAATCAATATAATTTCTTTTAAATTAAGTAATAATTTTTTTAAATATTTCAGTTTTGAAAACTGTCTTTTGTACATGAAAATATACATGAGCAAATTTCAAGAATATGTAAGGCCAGGCTAAATTTTAGAAAAATGTTAAATAAAGGTTATGGTTTGTGTACTGTTGTAGGAAGATAAATTGATGGAAATCAACAAAATAACCTTTGTATTTTTTGTATAGTTGTGTATAAAATATTCATTGAAATAAATGTTCATTCGTTTAAGAGAGTTCAATCGAAACGTTTCATATTTCCAATAGGTTATGGGCACCTAAGCTTTGAATTAAAAATCAATCAAAAAAAAAAAAAAAAAAAAAAAAGAAACTTTTGTGAAACATATTTTTTTTTTTTTGCTGTCTTAAATATAAATTTTGAAATGGCTTCTATTTGCCAAATAGAGAAGCTTAATGATTCAAACTACGATTCTTGGAATGTACAAATGAAAAGCGTTCTTGTGCATTTGGAGTTATGGCAAATTGCAAATGGGAGCAGTCTTAAGACGCAATGTACAACAACAGAAGCAACTGCAAAATGGGAAACTCAGGACGAGAAAGCTCTAGCCTCAATTACTTTAAGTGTATGTTCATCGCAAATTAACCACATCAAACATGCGACTTCAGCGGCTACGGCTTGGAATATTCTGAGACAAATTCTTCAGCCACGAGGACCTGCTAGGAAGGTAGCACTGTTTAAGGATCTATTGAATCACAAAGTTATGAGTGATAAAAATATAGTTTCGTACGTTAACACATTCATGGATATTGTTGAAAAACTGAACGAAATCAATGTTAAGTTACCAGAAGAGCTTTTGGTAATCATGATGTTATCAAATCTGCCGAAGTCATATGAGTCGTTCATAGTTGCTATAGAGACGCGAGATTTGTTCCCAGCATTAAGCACACTAAAGGTGAAGCTAATGGAAGAAGGTAACCGGAAAAGTGCACTTGAACGAAGTGCAGATGATATCAGTGAGCAAGCTTATGTAGCACGTGACAAGAGTGTGCAAGAACATAAGAAGTTGTCAAAGAATTCGAATGTAAAATGCTTTAACTGTATTAAAAAGGGGCATTTTGCGGCGAGCTGCAAGGATCAACGAAAGAAGAAGTATCCAGAAAAACGAAATGACGAGAAGATGTTTTCTGTACTAGCTGCAGCGCAAACAACGCTCGGGAAAGGTAATTGGTGTATCGATAGCGGAGCAACTTCGCATCTGTGCTGTGATCGCAGCATGTTCGTAACATTTGAGGAGCATTACGAGAAGATTGTGCTAGCAGGTGAGAACTTCATTGAGGCTAAAGGTCGGGGGAACGTAGCATTGAAAGCAGACAAATTCAAGGTGACGTTGCAAAAAGTTTTATATGTACCAGATCTGCAAAGCAATTTCATATCTGTAAGTAAAGCTGTAGAGCACCAGAACACAGTCGTTTTTACCAATAGTTACGCAATCGTTAAAGACAATTTTGGCGAAGAAATCATCAGGGGTAAGCATACGAATAATCTTTTTATGGTATGTAATGAGAAAAACAAATGTTTTGGCCTTCAAGCTTCAAACGAGAATGCTATGATATGGCATAATCGATATGGACACTTGAATTTTTCAAGTTTAAATCATATTAAAAAGAATGATATGGTAACTGGTTTAAAAATAAAAGGGGTTTCTAACGATCTTCAGTGCACAACTTGTATGGCAAGTAAAATTTGCAACAAACCTTTTACGAAAAAAGAGGTAAATCAATCTGAAGATATTTGAGACATTATTCATACAGATGTATGTGGCCCAATGAGTAAAAAATCATTGGGTGGTTCGAGATATTTTGTCACTTTTATTGGTGACAAATCAAAATTTATTTACGTTTATATAATTAAATCGAAATCGGAAGTTTTTAAAACATTTAAGGTTTTCAAGTCGCTGGTAGAGCGCAAAACTAATAAGAAAATAAAAATTTTGAGAAGTGATAATGGTACCGAATACGTTAATAGAGAATTTGATAGTTTTTTGAAAATAAACGGAATTCAAAGGCAATTAACGGTACCATACACACCACAGCAAAACGGTGTAGCCGAACGAGCTAACCGTACTTTAGTAGAAATGGCTAGAAGCATGCTAGTATATGCGAGCCTAGATGAATCATTTTGGGCAGAAGCGATAATGACAGCAACTTATTTAAGAAATAGATCGCCAACTAAAAGCATAGTTGATAAAACTCCATTTGAGGTATGGACAGGTAGAAAACCTAATGTCTGTCATTTAAAAGTATTTGGATCGCTCGCAATAGCACTAAATAAGTCTGAAAAGCACAAGTTTCGTCCCAAGGGTAAGGAATATATCTTTATTGGATACTCAGAGGTATCTAAAGCTTTTCGCCTATTTGACCCAACCAGTCGTAAAGTTATTGTAAGTAGAGATGTTGTTTTCGTAGAAAATGCAAAAGGTATATATCGCAATTCAATTGAAAAAGACGTTAAAGAGTACGCTACATGGAGTGAGAGTGATTTTACAAATTTAACGAGCAAAAATGTTGAAGGAGAGGACGAATTTGTTCCTCTACCCGGAACGGAACAAAGGTCCGTCAACATTAATAATAGTACAGAAGACTTATCGGAATCCTTAGTCATGGAAAACGTTAAAAAAGGTCCAGGAAGACCACGAATCATAAGCTCAGGTAAACCAGGCCGACCGCGAAAGCTGCCTAATGTGTTAGGTGCTATGAGTTGTTGTGAAAATATAAAAGTACCAGAAACGGTCAAAGAAGCAATGAATTCAAAGTACTCCAATGAGTGGAAAGAAACAATGAGTAAGGAATATGTATCGTTACTTGAAAACAACACCTGGTGTTTAGTTGATTTACCGCATAATCAGAAAACTGTAGGATGTAAATGGGTTTTTGCAATAAAATACAACAAGGATGGATTAGTCGAACGATTCAAGGCTAGATTAGTAGCTAAAGGTTGTAGTCAGCAGTATGGAGTTAACTATACCGAAACATTTTCACCAGTTGTTAGGTACGAAACGATTCGTATGGTTATTGCGTTAGCTGTAGAAAATGATATGTTTTTACATCAGATAGATATATCAACGGCATACTTAAATGGAGATTTGCAAGATGAAGTTTACATGAAACAGCCAGATCCTTTCATTGATGAAAGATATCCAAACCGTGTGCTAAAACTAAATAAATCTTTATATGGTTTGAAACAGTCAGGTCGTGAGTGGAATGTAAAGCTAGATTACGTTCTACAATCAATCGGATTTTCTCCGTGCGCAAGTGAGCCATGTCTTTACGTAAAAAGAACGCAGGCTATATTAAGCATTATTGCCGTTTACGTGGATTACTTAATGTTAGCTAGTACAGATGAGAATGATTTGATAAACATAAAAGCTAGTATCGCTTAACATTTCGAATTAGTGGATAAAGGGAAAATTAATCATTTTTTGGATATCGAAATTAATAGAATTGGTGATAGGGGAGAAATAAGTATTAGCAATGAACAGTTTATTAAGAAGCTACTTACAGACTATGGCATGGAAAATTGTAAAGCCGTAGCAACACCTTTGGATGCTGGTTTTCAAGTGAAATGTAACAGTGAGCACTGCAAACAAATTGATAGAACAAAATATCAATCATTAATAGGATCTTTGATGTATTTGGCACTTGCGACTCGACCTGATATAATGCATTCTGTATGCAAACTTTCGCAAAGGAATACTGACCTGCCGAACATGAAAATGCTGCGAAACATATTCTTCGATACCTTTCGAAGACGGCGAAGTACAAACTACACTATCAAAAGAGGAGAAAGCCGATAGAATGTTACGTTGACGCAGATTGGGGTGGTGATACCACAGACCGGAAATCATTTACTGGATATGTCTTTGTATTGGCAGGTAGTGCGTTTTCTTGGCAATCTAAAAAACAAACTACCGTTGCGCTCAGCAGTACTGAAGCAGAATATATGGCACTGGCAGCAGCTACAAAGGAGGCAATATACATAAGAAAACTTTTGAAAGAAATAGGTTTGCATTTCGATGGTAAACCGATGATTATAAATGGAGATAATGTCAGCGCACAGCAGCTTGTTAAGAACCCGGTATATCATTCACGAAGCAAGCATATTGACATTAGAAATCATTTTATTCGGGAAATATATATGAAAAAGGAAATCGATCTAACCTACACTTCAACCAACGAAATGGTAGCTGATATTTTAACGAAGAACTTATCAAAAATTAAACATTATAAATTTGTTGAAATGTTAGGTCTATCTTAATTTCATATGTTTGTAATTAAGCTATTCCAATGGACTTAATATTACTTTGTTTTTTTTTTTTAACTTTTTGTTATGGATATTTTGTTGAGGCGGAATGATGGAAATCAACAAAATAACCTTTGTATTTTTTGTATAGTTGTGTATAAAATATTCATTGAAATAAATGTTCATTCGTTTAAGAGAGTTCAATCGAAACGTTTCATATTTCCAATAGAATACTTATGGGATTTTTTGGGCGAAGGTTGTATGCTCTTTTGTTTTCAACTTGCATACTCAAAATCTGCTTTTTTGCATGTTGCCTAGCCTCATCTCTCGTATCTAGATATTGTTGTCGCATTTCTTCTTCTATTAAATTTTTGATATTAACGTCGTCGCTTGTTCGCATCTTAACACCTGTCAACAACTCCAATGGGGTCATGTTGATGCTTCGATTATATGTGGAGTTAACGACTTGCTGTACCCTGTCAGTGTACTTATACCACTTACTTGGATCGTCTTTGCTTAGCTTTGATAGAACACTTGATATAACGCCGTTCAATCTCTCCACTTGTCCATTAACACGTGGAAGCCCAGTGGTTATTTTGTAATGCTGGATGTTTTCGTCTTCGCAGTATTTTCGAAAATCGTCAGACGTAAATGCCGAACCACGGTCCGAAATAATCTGAACGGGATTACCAAACGTCATACTCTGTAATTTCAAACGGCTAATTGCTTCTTGTGCTGACGTTGACTTGTAGGATATAGCCAAGAAAATGTTGTAAAGGAATCGATAACGGCAAATATGTGTTTGTACGATTTGTTGGTAGACTCCAACGGACCAAGGAAATCTATATGGTACGTATGAAGCGGTGTTTCACCCTTGTGTAGCGGATGAAGTTCGCCAAAGGCAAAAAACTTTCGGTTGGAAACAATGCAAGCAACACAGTTAGCTATATGCATGCGTATTTTTTCTTCTAGCTTTGGAATAAAAAACTCTCGACAAATCTTCTCGTGTGCACTTCTAATCACATCTCGCTGCATACCCTTCGGTACTACCACTACCTCAGTGTCGTCGATCAATTTGTGGAGAATACCTCCCTTTTCGAAATAGTCGTTGTACGCCTTCTTCTCTTGAACAATCTCAGTAATAGCTTTTAATTCTTCATCTTGCTGTTGAGCGCGTTACTTTGCAGCGCTCTGAAAGTGGAAGTCTGCGCGGCCTACAAGCTATGGGAGTTTCATCTTTCAAAACAATGTTCATTTCTACATTTGTTGATTTGCATTTGTTTGGTTTATAATTACTCACCAATAGACGCACCTTTTGCCTTGTACTTACACTAGCATTTTCATCAATGTCCACCTCATTTTCATTAAACTCGATATTCATCATGGAAAAAACTTCTTTATTGTCCTCATTATACTTTCTTATCAAAAGTCCCTCACGATTAATATGAATATCAGCTAGTAAACAAAACTCTTCTCCTATCACCACATCAATATCCATACATTTTTCGGAAACCACCAAAAAATTCACTTTGAACACATTATCGTCAACCTGTATTTCAGTACTAAGCTTTCCAATTGGTTTGATATTATTATTGCCATTTCTTTCACCGAAACCTACCAAACATACGTTTGTTTCTTGCAGTACTGGTTTATTCAATGTCTTATACGCTTTATCAGTAATTATATTAAATTTGCTGCCTGTATCAAACAAAGCCATATATTTAACATTTTCAATTACCACGCACTTGTTCATCATGTTATTTTTTGGGTAAAGTCATCGCGCATTACTCGTTTCACTTTTATTTTAATTCTTTGGCCAATTTTTGGAAATGTGTCCGTATTGTTTACATTGAAAACATTTCGTTCCCTTTTCCTTGTCTTTGCAATCTACGCTCTTGTGCCCTTTCATCCCGCAATTGTAGCAAACAAATGTATTTTTATCGGTTTTCACCACACTCTTTTCTTCTATTTTACATTCGACACTCTTCTTATTACTCTTTCGCATAGTTTCGTATATTTTGATTTTTTCTTTAAATTCTTTCAAGCTTTGTGCACCGTACAATACTGCTTTGTTTACATTCAAGTCATTAATACCTTCAATCACATATTGCATTAAAGCATTTTCTTCAATGTTACCACGCATTGCTAATTCTTTCATACTCAAAAAATATTCTTGCACACTTGCTTCTGTTTTCATTTTCTTCGCGCAGAGTTGTTTGTGTATTTGTGCACTATTCACAACAGTCTTAAACTCTTCTGCTAATGCTGATTTCAATTTTTGCCAAGAAGTAATACCTCTTTCGCTTTGAATGAACAACTTTGCTAAACCTCGCAGTGATTTTTTAGCAAATATGAATTTTTGTAATTCATCCCACCCTAATATAATTGCGGTCTCTTCAAACTCTTGCAGCCAAACCTCAACAGAAATATTTTCACCACCATCAAATTGCCAATATCACGAAAGTTGATAGAGAATCGTGACACTTGTGCTGCTTCTGCAAACTTTTTTGTTGTTGTTGCGCCTCTGCTATTCGCTTGCAGCTGTTCGCCGCTTTCGTAATTCCTTCGATCGTTGATGCCTAGTTGACTACTTGCTCGTGGTGGAAATCCAAAATGTGCGTTATTTGTAGTTACAACGTCAAAACTACGCATAACCTCACCACCATCGTCGTTGTTTTCACCACTTTCGCTTTCGTCATCGTCGTCGTCGTCATTTTCTTCGGCCTCAGCAGCAGCACACAACAGCGTTTTGTTCTGCAAATTTCGAAAAATGTGCAGCCCAACATTCCCTACTTTGAAGCTCAAACCCAACACGTTGCAAATGGATATCAGTGGCTGTCAAATTTTCACCGATGTATTCAAACATTTGCTTGCAGCGGTCGTCATGTTCGTCGTATTCAAACCCTTCAAACTCGCGTAAACGTTTGCAATTTGATCTGTCTCCTTCGCACTCGAACACAAATTTGTGCAGAGCTGCAATGCTTTGTTTGCAGCTTGTACGCAACTTTTCGCGTACAAATTCAAATTTTTGTATACACAACATTTCTACGAATTTCTTTCTTCTTAGAAATTCTATGCAATCTTCCTTTTTTTTCTTATTTTGCAATTTCTAATCGCTTTATATGTTTTTCTTGCACAAAACAACACTTTTAGTTTTATGTACTCACTTTTATTTACTTCGAGTTTTTACAATAGCGTCAGTACATTTCGCGTATGTGTGCGACACCACAGAAAAAAAATTTATTCGGCTGCGCCCCCAAATATGTGGGACCTTTTATATGCTTTACTATTAAACACGTTTATTTCACGAATAGTTTTACAAATAAAAGAGATTTGAATTGATTTTAATTAATTAGATTTGGAAATTGTACATTAAATTAATATTTAGAAAATTCAATCGTCTCAAAGTTTTACGTCTGTACAATTTTGTGCGTCTATAATCTCTTGAATCCAACAAAGACTGACTTCTCGCTGTCGGCGTTTTAGTGCTTGACGTTGCTGTCGCTTCGGTTGTCGCTTTAGTTTGCAGATTTTATACTAGGGTTGCCGCCTGTGTCGTGTTTAACCCAATCCCATATAAATATTACGGTTTATGTAGTCCTATAGGAAGATATGGCAACTACTTTCTAAACCAATGTAATTTCTTTTGAACTTGTAAAAATTCAGATTTGAAAACTTTCTTTTGTACATGAAAATATACATGAGCAAATTTCTATTATATGTAAGGCCAGGTGTTGAAATTATAGCATGTAATTGCAAGATTAATTAGTAATATCCTACAGAGAACATATTTGTCATGAATACGATGTATGTCACGCATGAGACAAATATATACACACTATGTCATTTATCCATTTTGTAATATCCATGAAATCAAAATGTAACGATATCTTTTAGTCCTCATTAAAACGTTTAAGCATACACACCTGTTTTCTTTTATATACGGACACTCGCACAAGTATTTATCTATACAAGTCAATTTCTTATAGAAAACTGCCAACAAGGGTTATGGGCCCAGGTCTCGCGTAAAAAACGTTTTGTAAAAGTAAATCGGTTGTGCGAAATATAAAAATGAATTCTAATTACCAAATTGAAAAACTCGGGGACAACAATTACGATGTGTGGAGTATGCAAATGCGCAGTATACTCGTGAACACAGAGCAGTGGAGCATCGTAAATGAAGACATAAAACGCAGTGACGAAAATGGACAAAAATGGGATCAAGATGATCAAAAAGCGCTGGCAAATATAATTTTGTGTGTCAAACCAACGCAGCTCGCAAATATAAAAGCATGTAAAACGTCAGCAGAGGCGTGGCAGAGGCTTCGCGACGTTCATATGCCTAGTGGTCCATTGCAAAAAGTGTCTTTGTACAAAAAATTGTTGAATTGCAGTATGTGTGCAAATCAAAACATGTCTAGCTATATCAATTCGTTTGTCGAAATAGTGGATAAGCTGGCAGAAGTGAACATTGAGTTAAATGATGAGTTCAAAGTAATTATTCTTTTATCGAGTTTGCCGACAGCGTACGAAAATTTTGTCGTGGCCATTGAAACGCGCGATGAGTTGCCGACGTTCAGTGCATTGAAAGTCAAACTTTTTGAAGAAGGTGCAAGACGAGAGCAACAAGGCAATCGTGACAATTCGGCGCAAGCAGTTTATGCGCGTGTAAAAGAAGCAAATACGAGTGGCAAAGAAAACACAAAACCAAATACAATTTTCAAAGGCAAATGTTTTAGTTGTGGTGCGCGCGGGCATACAGCTGCTCAGTGTAAAAGAAAAGCAAAGCAAGTAAACGATCAAAGTGCTAAACAGAATGCAAAAGCTAATGAGCTATCGTATGCAGTTTATGCTGCAACAATGGGTGATAGAAGCAATAAGTATATCAGGTGTGTTGATATTGGCGCAACGGCGCATATGTGCTATGGCAAAAATATGTTTACTTCAATTATTGACCGAAAGGAAAAAATTATGTTAGCAGCAGACAACTACATATACTCTCATGGTGTTGGTACAATAGTGCTAAAGACAAATGAAGTGGATATAGAACTTCGAGACGTTCTATATGTGCCATCACTCAAAATGAATTTTTATTCTGTGAGCAAGGCGATGCAATACAAACATACAGTGGTTTTCAAAATGTATACTGCTGAGGTAAAAAATAGCAGTGGTGCGCTTTTGATCGACACTGATGATGGCACAACGCCGAAACCGGTTTGTCTAAAAACCAAATTTGACAAGGGATGACGAAAAATCGTTCCAATCAATGTTTCCATCAATCACTCACCCTGTCGGAAAAACAACAAAACAAAATAAAACCAAATAATTTGTTTATTTTTAACATGAAAACGCAAAATTCGTTATACTTGTGTGACAATATAATGTGGCACAATAGATATGGCCATATAAATTATGATAGTTTGAAAGATATAGCTGAAAATGATCTAGTTCGTGGTATGGATGTAAAAGGTTCCATAGTAAAAACAAACTGCGATACGTGCAACAAAACTAAAATCGGTGCAGTGAAATTTCCTAAGAAAACTGAAATTGAAGCAAGTGAAAAGCTAGAGCTGATACATACGGACGTCTGTGGTCCAATAAACGTAAAGTCAGCTGGTGGTGCACGATACTTTCTAAGTTTTATTGACGATTATTCACGCATGATTTTTGTATACTGCATTAAAGAAAAAAGTGAGGTTTTTGAAAAATTTAAAATATTTAAAAATATGGTCGAATGCCAAACAAATTTAAAAATTAAAAAACTAAGAAGTGACAATGGTACCGAATATATTAACAATAAATTTAATGAATATTTAAACCAGTGTGGCATAAAAAGGCAACTAACTGTGCCATATACTCCGCAACAAAATGGTGTTGCAGAACGTGTTAATCGCACGATTATCGAAATGACTAGGAGTATGTTGGTACACGCCGGTATCGAAGAAGAATTGTGGGGTGAAGCGGTTCATACTGCCGTGTATCTACGAAATCGAGCGCCTACAAAATTGCTAAAATCGTGTACGCCATATGAGTTGTGGTATAATAGAAAGCCGTCGGTAAAACATTTAAAGGTTTTTGGTGCACGTGAATTTGCATTAGACAAAACGCATCGTGGAAAGTTTAGTGCAAAAGGCAATGAGTATGTATTTGTTGGGTACTCAGAAGTTGCTAAAGCATATCGACTGTATGACAGGCAAACCAAGCGTGTGATTGCAAGACGCGATGTAAGATTTGTAGAAGATGAGTTAGGTTGTGATACACGTAAGGACAGTAGCAACGAAAATAGTGACATCGCCACAATTGTTATGAGTTTTGATAAACAAAATGTCACTGAAGAAGAGCAAATTGAAGAATTTGAAAGCTTTACGGAAGAAGAAAACGAAGTCGAAGAGGAAGACGTTGTCGTCCAAGCAGCAAATGACCTTGCACGAAATGAGAACGAGTCAAGTGACTCAGGTAACAACGATAATCAACCGCGTCGTGGTCGAGGTAGACCTAAGTTAATTCGTTCTGGGGTAGTTGGTCGCCCTAGAAAAGAGTATCAAATGTTGCAATACTTGCTGTATGGTGAAGACGTCGAAACGCCGCTAACGTACAAAGAAGCATTAGAAAGCGAATACTCCTTTGAGTGGGAGAAATCCATGCAACAAGAGTAAGCGGCGCTTATAGCTAATAATACGTGGTCAGCAGTCGAACTTCCTAAAGATCAAAAGGCGATTGGGTCAAAATGGGTTTATCGCATTAAACGCGATGCAGATGGCAACATTGAAAAGTTCAAGTCAAGATTGGTTGCGAAAGGTTGTAGTCAGCAAATGGGTTTGAATTATTGGGAAACATTTTCTCCAGTCATTCGTTATGAAACAATTCGCATGTTATTAGCAATTGCGGTTGAGAAAGAGTTACACCCACATCAACTCGACGTATCAAACGCGTATCTCAATAGTGAGCTTACAGAAGATGTGTACATACGACAGCCACAAGGTTTCATCGACAGCAAAAATCCCAATAAAGTATTAAAATTAAATAAAGCCATTTATGGCTTAAAGCAATCAGGTCGCCATTGGAACAGCACATTAAATACAGCATTGAAAGTTTTGGGGTTCAATCCGTGTAAATCTGAACCATGTTTGTATGTCAAGCAGTCGAATGGCATTTATAGTTACATAGCAGTGTATGTTGATGACCTGATTTTAGCATGCCCGACTGAGAAAGGTATTGAGTATATATAACGTAAATTAGCTACAAATTTCGAGCTACATGATGGTGGTACGTTAAAATACTTTCTTGGCTTTGAAATAGAGCGCAAAGGTAAAACGGGTGAAATTTCTGTTTGTCAGAAAAAGTACATCAATGAGTTGTTACGCGTATATGGTATAAGCGAGTGTCGTCCAGTAAGTACACGGCTAGACCCTGGCTTTCAGGTAAGCTGCACAAACGAAAATTGTTCCAAATCAGATGTTAAAGATTATCAATCATTGATTGGGTCATTGATGTATTTGGCTATTTCATCGCGTCCAGACATAATGCATGCGCTAAGCGTTTTGTCACAAAAAAACCAAGATCCACATTCTGAGCATGAAGCTGCAGCGAAACATGTTCTACGTTATTTGTCAAAAACCGTTGATTTAAAATTGCATTATCGTAAAAGTAACAAACTTGTAGAAGGTTTCGCTGATGCTGACTGGGCAAGCAACAACGTAGATAGGAAATCGTACACCGGCTATTAATTTTTTTTAGCCGGCAGCGCTTTTTCTTGGCAATCCAAAAAGCAAATCGTAACCGCATTAAGTAGTACTGAGGCGGAATATATCGCTTTGAGTACAGCAGCTAAAGAGGCAGTTTATCTTCGCAGATTGCTTCAAGAAATCGGATATCATGGCGAAGGTCCAGTAGTTTTGAAAGGCGATAACATAAGCGCTTTACAAATTTCGAAGAATCCAGTATTTCACAAGAGAACTAAGCACATAGATATAAAGTATCACTATATTCGAGAAGTAGTAGAAAGAAATGAAATTGATTTAAAATATGTTTCCACTAATGAGAATGTATCTGATATTTTTACAAAGAATTTGCAAAAACAAAAACATAATAAGTTTACAGAAATGCTTGTTCTTAAATGTTAAATATGAAATAAAAATTTAAATAGTTAATCTTTAGAAAGAGTGTTGAAATTATAGCATGTAATTGCAAGATTAATTAGTAATTTCCTACAGAGAACATATTTATCATGAATACGATGTATGTCACGCATGAGACAAATATATACACACTATGTCATTTATCCATTTTGTAATATCCATGAAATCAAAATGTAACGATATCTTTTAGTCCTCATTAAAACGTTTAAGCATGCACACCTGTTTTCTTTTATATACGGACACTCGCGCAAGTGTTTATCTATACAAGTCAATTTCTTACAGAAAACTGCCAACACCAGGCTAAATTTTAGAAAACATTTATATAAATATTATGGTTTGTGCTATCTTATATGAAGCTAAATCTATTACATTTTTAATCAATATAATTTGTTTTAAATTTAAAAATTTTTTTTTGTAAAAATTTCAGTTTTTGAAAACTGTCTGTTGTACATGAAAATATACATGAGCAAATTTCTAGTATATGTAAGGCCAGGCTAAATTTTAGAAAACATTTATATAAATATTATGGTTTGTGCTATCTTTTATGAAGCTAAATCTATTACATTTTTAATCAATATAATTTGTTTTAAATTAAAAAAATTTTTTTTGTAAAAATTTCAGAGTTTGAAAACTGTCTGTTGTACATGAAAATATACATGAGCAAATTTCTAGTATATATAAGGCCAGGCTAAATTTTTGAAAACTGTTATATAAATATTATGGTTTGTGCACTTCTATATGATGATATATCCATTACATTTTTATTCAATATAATTTCTTTAAAATTAAAAAATTAATTTTGTAAAAGTTTCAGTTTTTGAAACCTGTCTGTTGTACATGAAAATATACATGAGCAAATTTCTAGTATATGTAAGGCCAGGCTAAATTTTAGAAAACTGTTACATAAATATTATGGTTTGTGCTATCTTATATGACGCTAAATCTATTACATTTTTAATCAATATAATTTGTTTTAAATAAAAAAATTATTTTTGTAAAAATTGCAGTTTTTGAAAACTGTCTGTTGTACATGAAAATATACATGAGCAAATTTCTAGTATATATAAGGCCAGGCTAAATTTTTGAAAACTGTTATATAAATATTATGGTTTGTGCACTTCTATATGATGATATATCCATTACATTTTTATTCAATATAATTTCTTTAAAATTAAAAAATTAATTTTGTAAAAGTTTCAGTTTTTGAAACCTGTCTGTTGTACATGAAAATATACATGAGCAAATTTCAAGTATATGTAAGGCCAGGCTAAATTTTAAAAAACTGTTATATAAATATTATGGTTTTTGCTATCTTATATGAAGCTAAATCTATTACATTTTTAATCAATATAATTTGTTTTAAATTTAAAAATTTTTTTTTGTAAAAATTTCAGAGTTTGAAAACTGTCTGTTGTACATGAAAATATACATGAGCAAATTTCTAGTATATATAAGGCCAGGCTAAATTTTTGAAAACTGTTATATAAATATTATGGTTTGTGCACTTCTATATGATGATATATCCATTACATTTTTATTCAATATAATTTCTTTAAAATTAAAAAATTAATTTTGTAAAAGTTTCAGTTTTTGAAACCTGTCTGTTGTACATGAAAATATACATGAGCAAATTTCAAGTATATGTAAGGCCAGGCTAAATTTTAGAAAACTGTTATATAAATATTATGGTTTTTGCTATCTTATATGAAGCTAAATCTATTACATTTTTAATCAATATAATTTGTTTTAAATAAAAAAATTATTTTTGTAAAAATTTCAGTTTTTGGAAACTGTCTGTTGTACATGAAAATATACATGAGCAAATTTCTAGTATATGTAAGGCCAGGCTAAATTTTAGAAAACTGTTACATAAATATTATGGTTTATGTACTCCTATAGAAAGATATGGCAACTACTTTCTAAACCAATGTAATTTCTTTTGAATTTGTAAAAATTCAGTTTTTGAAAACTGTCTTTTGCACATAAAAATATACATGAGCAAATTTCATGTATATGTAAGGCCAGGCTAAATTTTAGAAAATTGTTAAATAAATATTATGGTTTGTGCTATCTTATATGAAGCGTAATCTATTACATTTTTAATCAATATAATTTGTTTTAAATTTAAACATTTTTTTTGTAAAAATTTCAGTTGTTGAAAACTGTCTGTTGTACATGAAAATATACATGAGCAAATTTCTAGTATATGTAAGGCCAGGCTAAGTTTTAGAAAACATTTATATAAATATTATGGTTTGTGCTATCTTATATGAAGCTAAATCTATTACATTTTTAATCAATATAATTTGTTTTAAATTTAAAAATTTTTTTTTGTAAAAATTTCAGTTTTTGAAAACTGTCTGTTGTACATGAAAATATACATGAGCAAATTTCTAGTATGTATAAGGCCAGGCTAAATTTTTGAAAACTGTTATATAAATATTGTGGTTTGTGCACTTCTATATGATGATATATCCATTACATTTTTATTCAATATAATTTCTTTAAATTTAAAAAATTAATTTTGTAAAAATTTCAGTTTTTGAAACCTGTCTGTTGTACATGAAAATATACATGAACAAATTTCTAGTATATGTAAGGCCAGGCTAAATTTTAGAAAACTGTTATATAAATAATGGTTTATGTAGTTCTATAGGAAGATATGGCAACTACTTTCTAAACCAATGTTATTTCTTTTGAACTTGTAAAAATTCAGATTTGAAAACTGTCTTTTGTACATGAAAATATACATGAGCAAATTTCTAGTATATGCAAGGCCAGGCAAAATTTTAGAAAACATTTATATAAATATTATGGGTTTTGCTATCTTATATGAAGCTAATTTAATTTGTTTTAAATAAAAAAATTATTTTTGTAAAAATTGCAGTTTTTGAAAACTGTCTGCTGTACATGAAAATATACATGAGCAAATTTCAAGTATATGTAAGGCCAGGCTAAATTTTAGAAAACTGTTATATAAATATTATGGTTTTTGCTATCTTATATGAAGCTAAATCTATTACATTTTTAATCAATATAATTTGTTTTAAATAAAAAAATTATTTTTGTAAAAATTTCAGTTTTTGGAAACTGTCTGTTGTACATGAAAATATACATGAGCAAATTTCTAGTATATGTAAGGCCAGGCTAAATTTTAGAAAACTGTTACATAAATATTATGGTTTATGTACTCCTATAGAAAGATATGGCAACTACTTTCTAAAAAAATGTAATTTCTTTTGAATTTGTAAAAATTCAGTTTTTGAAAACTGTCTTTTGCACATAAAAATATACATGAGCAAATTTCATGTGTATGTAAGGCCAGGCTAAATTTTAGAAAATTGTTAAATAAATATTATGGTTTGTGCTATCTTATATGAAGATAAATCTATTACATTTTTAATCAATATAATTTGTTTTAAATGGACAAATTTTTTTTGTAAAAATTTCAGTTTTTGAAAATTGTCTGTTGGACATGAAAATATACATGAGCAAATTTCTAGTATATGTAAGGCCAGGCTAAATTTTAGAAAACTGTTATATAAATATTATGGTTTTTGCTATCTTATATGAAGCTAAATCTGTTACATTTTTAATCAATTTAATTTGTTTTAAATAAAAAAATTATTTTTGTAAAAATTTCAGTTTTTGGAAACTGTCTGTTGTACATGAAAATATACATGAGCAAATTTCTAGTATATGTAAGGCCAGGCTAAATTTTAGAAAACATTTATATAGATATTATGGTTTGTGCTATCTTATATGAAGATAAATCTATTACATTTTTAATCAATATAATTTCTTTTAAATGGACAAATTTTTTTTGTAAAAATTTCAGTTTTTGAAAATTGTCTGTTGGACATGAAAATATACATGAGCAAATTTCTAGTATATGTAAGGCCAGGCTAAATTTTAGAAAACTGTTATATAAATATTATGGTTTTTGCTATCTTATATGAAGCTAAATCTATTACATTTTTAATCAATATAATTTGTTTTAAATAAAAAAATTATTTTTGTAAAAATTTCAGTTTTTGGAAACTGTCTGTTGTACATGAAAATATACATGAGCAAATTTCTAGTATATGTAAGGCCAGGCTAAATTTTAGAAAACTGTTATATAAATATTATGGTTTTTGCTATCTTATATGAAGCTAAATCTATTACATTTTTAATCAATATAATTTGTTTTAAATAAAAAAATTATTTTTGTAAAAATTGCAGTTTTTGAAAACTGTCTGTTGTACATGAAAATATACATGAGCAAATTTCAAGTATATGTAAGGCCAGGCTAAATTTTAGAAAACTGTTATATAAATATTATGGTTTTTGCTATCTTATATGAAGCTAAATCTGTTACATTTTTAATCAATATAATTTGTTTTAAATAAAAAAATTATTTTTGTAAAAATTTCAGTTTTTGGAAACTGTCTGTTGTACATGAAAATATACATGAGCAAATTTCTAGTATATGTAAGGCCAGGCTAAATTTTAGAAAACTGTTACATAAATATTATGGTTTATGTACTCCTATAGAAAGATATGGCAACTACTTTCTAAAAAAATGTAATTTCTTTTGAATTTGTAAAAATTCAGTTTTTGAAAACTGTCTTTTGCACATAAAAATATACATGAGCAAATTTCATGTTTATGTAAGGCCAGGCTAAATTTTAGAAAATTGTTAAATAAATATTATGGTTTGTGCTATCTTATATGAAGATAAATCTATTACATTTTTAATCAATATAATTTGTTTTAAATGGACAAATTTTTTTTGTAAAAATTTCAGTTTTTGAAAATTGTCTGTTGGACATGAAAATATACATGAGCAAATTTCTAGTATATGTAAGGCCAGGCTAAATTTTAGAAAACTGTTATATAAATATTATGGTTTTTGCTATCTTATATGAAGCTAAATCTGTTACATTTTTAATCAATTTAATTTGTTTTAAATAAAAAAATTATTTTTGTAAAAATTTCAGTTTTTGGAAACTGTCTGTTGTACATGAAAATATACATGAGCAAATTTCTAGTATATGTAAGGCCAGGCTAAATTTTAGAAAACATTTATATAGATATTATGGTTTGTGCTATCTTATATGAAGATAAATCTATTACATTTTTAATCAATATAATTTCTTTTAAATGGACAAATTTTTTTTGTAAAAATTTCAGTTTTTGAAAATTGTCTGTTGGACATGAAAATATACATGAGCAAATTTCTAGTATATGTAAGGCCAGGCTAAATTTTAGAAAACTGTTATATAAATATTATGGTTTTTGCTATCTTATATGAAGCTAAATCTATTACATTTTTAATCAATATAATTTGTTTTAAATAAAAAAATTATTTTTGTAAAAATTTCAGTTTTTGGAAACTGTCTGTTGTACATGAAAATATACATGAGCAAATTTCTAGTATATGTAAGGCCAGGCTAAATTTTAGAAAACTGTTATATAAATATTATGGTTTTTGCTATCTTATATGAAGCTAAATCTATTACATTTTTAATCAATATAATTTGTTTTAAATAAAAAAATTATTTTTGTAAAAATTGCAGTTTTTGAAAACTGTCTGTTGTACATGAAAATATACATGAGCAAATTTCAAGTATATGTAAGGCCAGGCTAAATTTTAGAAAACTGTTATATAAATATTATGGTTTTTGCTATCTTATATGAAGCTAAATCTGTTACATTTTTAATCAATATAATTTGTTTTAAATAAAAAAATTATTTTTGTAAAAATTTCAGTTTTTGGAAACTGTCTGTTGTACATGAAAATATACATGAGCAAATTTCTAGTATATGTAAGGCCAGGCTAAATTTTAGAAAACATTTATATAAATATTATGGTTTGTGCTATCTTATATGAAGATAAATCTATTACATTTTTAATCAATATAATTTCTTTTAAATTGACAAATTTTTTTTGTAAAAATTTCAGTTTTTGAAAATTGTCTGTTGTACATGAAAATACCATGAGCAAATTTCTAGTATATGTAAGGCCAGGCTAAATTTTAGAAAACTGTTATATAAATATTATGGTTTTTGCTATCTTATATGAAGCTAAATCTATTACATTTTTAATCAATATAATTTGTTTTAAATAAAAAAATTATTTTTGTAAAAATTTCAGTTTTTGGAAACTGTCTGTTGTACATGAAAATATACATGAGCAAATTTCTAGTATATGTAAGGCCAGGCTAAATTTTAGAAAACTGTTACATAAATATTATGGTTTATGTACTCCTATAGAAAGATATGGCAACTACTTTCTAAACCAATGTAATTTCTTTTGAATTTGTAAAAATTCAGTTTTTGAAAACTGTCTTTTGCACATAAAAATATACATGAGCAAATTTCATGTATATGTAAGGCCAGGCTAAATTTTAGAAAATTTTTAAATAAATATTATGGTTTGTGCTATCTTATATGAAGCTAAATCTATTACATTTTTAATCAATATAATTTTTTTTAAATTAAACATTTTTTTTGTAAAAATTTCAGTTGTTGAAAACTGTCTGTTGCACATGAAAATATACATGAGCAAATTTCTAGTATATGTAAGGCCAGGCTAAATTTTAGAAAACATTTATATAAATATTATGGTTTTTGCTATCTTATATGAAGCTAAATCTATTACATTTTTAATCAATATAATTTGTTTTAAATAAAAAAATTATTTTTGTAAAAATTGCAGTTTTTGAAAACTGTCTGTTGTACATGAAAATATACATGAGCAAATTTCAAGTATATGTAAGGCCAGGCTAAATTTTAGAAAACATTTATATTAATATTATGGTTTTTGCTATCTTATATGAAGCTAAATCTATTACATTTTTAATCAATATAATTTGTTTTAAATAAAAAAATTATTTTTGTAAAAATTTCAGTTTTTGGAAACTGTCTGTTGTACATGAAAATATACATGAGCAAATTTCTAGTATATGTAAGGCCAGGCTAAATTTTAGAAAACTGTTATATAAATATTATGGTTTTTGCTATCTTATATGAAGCTAAATCTATTACATTTTTAATCAATATAATTTGTTTTAAATAAAAAAATTATTTTTGTAAAAATTGCAGTTTTTGAAAACTGTCTGTTGTACATGAAAATATACATGAGCAAATTTCAAGTATATGTAAGGCCAGGCTAAATTTTAGAAAACTGTTATATAAATATTATGGTTTTTGCTATCTTATATGAAGCTAAATCTGTTACATTTTTAATCAATATAATTTGTTTTAAATAAAAAAATTATTTTTGTAAAAATTTCAGTTTTTGGAAACTGTCTGTTGTACATGAAAATATACATGAGCAAATTTCTAGTATATGTAAGGCCAGGCTAAATTTTAGAAAACATTTATATAAATATTATGGTTTGTGCTATCTTATATGAAGATAAATCTATTACATTTTTAATCAATATAATTTCTTTTAAATTGACAAATTTTTTTTGTAAAAATTTCAGTTTTTGAAAATTGTCTGTTGGACATGAAAATACCATGAGCAAATTTCTAGTATATGTAAGGCCAGGCTAAATTTTAGAAAACTGTTATATAAATATTATGGTTTTTGCTATCTTATATGAAGCTAAATCTATTACATTTTTAATCAATATAATTTGTTTTAAATAAAAAAATTATTTTTGTAAAAATTTCAGTTTTTGGAAACTGTCTGTTGTACATGAAAATATACATGAGCAAATTTCTAGTATATGTAAGGCCAGGCTAAATTTTAGAAAACTGTTACATAAATATTATGGTTTATGTACTCCTATAGAAAGATATGGCAACTACTTTCTAAACCAATGTAATTTCTTTTGAATTTGTAAAAATTCAGTTTTTGAAAACTGTCTTTTGCACATAAAAATATACATGAGCAAATTTCATGTATATGTAAGGCCAGGCTAAATTTTAGAAAATTGTTAAATAAATATTATGGTTTGTGCTATCTTATATGAAGCTAAATCTATTACATTTTTAATCAATATAATTTTTTTTAAATTAAACATTTTTTTTGTAAAAATTTCAGTTGTTGAAAACTGTCTGTTGCACATGAAAATATACATGAGCAAATTTCTAGTATATGTAAGGCCAGGCTAAATTTTAGAAAACATTTATATAAATATTATGGTTTGTGCTATCTTATATGAAGCTAAATCTATTACATTTTTAATCAATATAATTTGTTTTAAATTTAAAAATTTTTTTTTTTAAAAATTTCAGTTTTTGAAAACTGTCTGTTGTACATGAAAATATACATGAGCAAATTTCTAGTATGTATAAGGCCAGGCTAAATTTTTGAAAACTGTTATATAAATATTATGGTTTGTGCACTTCTATATGATGATATATCCATTACATTTTTATTCAATATAATTTCTTTAAAATTAAAAAATTAATTTTGTAAAAATTTCAGTTTTTGAAACCTGTCTGTTGTACATGAAAATATACATGAGCAAATTTCTAGTATATGTAAGGCCAGGCAAAATTTTAGAAAACATTTATATAAATATTATGGTTTTTGCTATCTTATATGAAGCTAAATCTATTACATTTTTAATCAATATAATTTGTTTTAAATAAAAAAATTATTTTTGTAAAAATTTCAGTTTTTGGAAACTGTCTGTTGTATGTACATGAAAATATACATGAGCAAATTTCTAGTATATGTAAGGCCAGGCTAAATTTTAGAAAATATTTATATAAATATTATGGTTTGTGCTATCTTATATGAAGCTAAATCTATTACATTTTTAATCAATATAATTTGTTTTAAATTTAAAAATTTTTTTTTTGTAATAATTTCAGTTTTTGAAAACTGTCTGTTGTACATGAAAATATACATGAGCAAATTTCTAGTATGTATAAGGCCAGGCTAAATTTTTGAAAACTGTTATATAAATATTATGGTTTGTGCACTTCTATATGATGATATATCCATTACATTTTTATTCAATATAATTTCTTTAAAATTAAAAAATTAATTTTGTAAAATATTCAGTTTTTGAAACCTGTCTGTTGTACATGAAAATATACATGCGCAAATTTCTAGTATATGTAAGGCCAGGCTAAATTTTAGAAAACTGTTATATAAATAATGGTTTATGTAGTTCTATAGGAAGATATGGCAACTACTTTCTAAACCAATGTTATTTCTTTTGAACTTGTAAAAATTCAGATTTGAAAACTGTCTTTTGTACATGAAAATATACATGAGCAACTTTCTAGTATATGTAAGGCCAGGCAAAATTTTAGAAAACATTTATATAAATATTATGGTTTGTGCTATCTTATATGAAGATAAATCTATTACATTTTTAATCAATATAATTTCTTTTAAATTGAAAAATTATTTTTGTAAAAATTTCAGTTTTTGAAAACTGTCTGTTGTACATAAAAATATACATGAGCAAATTTCTAGTATATGTAAGGCCAGGCCAAATTTTAGAAAACTGTTACATAAATATTATGGTTTGTGCTATCTTATATGAAGCTAAATCTATTACATTTTTAATCAATATAATTTGTTTTAAATTTAAAAAATTTGTTTGCAAAAATTTTGTTGAAAAATGCAACGCTGAGCAATTCACATATTCATGCAACCATGCAAATGTCAGATTTGAATGCAACTTATAATTTGTCCTTCACAGTCTTTCGTTCACCTTCAACTGATATACATCATATCATATTTCGTGTTAAATAAAAGCTACTATATATTAAAACCAAACTATGTGTTACGATTTACTTGGATTCAGGAAACTTACGCAGTGTATAAAACACTAAAGTAAATAATATTCCAACAGGTTATGGACACAGGTGCAAATTCCTGCTGTTCAAGTTAAATCGCGTTTTATATTGAAATCGGTAGTAAAATGGCGTCGTCGTTGTTTAACATAGAAAAGTTAAACGAATCGAATTATGACTCGTGGAGTATACAATTCATGAGTGTGCTTATTTATCAGGAGCTGTGGTCCGTTGTGAGCGGAGAACAGATGTGTCCAGGAGAAAATGCTGCTGAAAAAGATAAGCTGTCATGGAAGGCGAAAGAAGAAAAAGCTAAGGCTACAATAATCCTTTGCAGAACACCGATGCAGATTCAACATGTGAAAAGCTGCAAAACGGCGAGTGATTCATGGAATTGCTTAGTACAAGTACATCGACCGAAAGGCCCCGTAAGAAAGGTAACATTATTTAAGCAGTTACTTGGTACACGAATGAACGAGGGAGAATGTGTTCAGCAATATGTTTGCAAGTTCACATCGAATGCGGAAAAACTAGCAGAAATTGGCGTAGTTGTCCAAGAGGAATTACTTGTAATTATGCTACTAGCAAGCCTACCAAGGTCGTATGAAAACCTGGTTGTGGCGTTGGAATCGCGTGATGATTTACCAAGGCTAGACGCAGTGAAAATCAAACTCATAGAGAGGGCGAAAGGCGTAAATCATATAGTAATTCGGAGTATGCTGAAAAAGGTAGCGAACAAGCGTTTGTAGCGCAAGAATATGCGTGTGCGAAAAAGCAGAGATCTTTGATCGCAAAGTCAGACGGCAAAGTAATCAATGCAAGCAAAAACAATAAAAACAATGGCAAACGGTCAAATTTTAAATGCTGCAGCTGTGGCATGAAGGGACATTTCGCTGCTCAGTGCAAGCAGAGACAAGCAGAAACTTATACACAAAAACAACAACGGGCTGTTTGCAGCAGTCAACAGTGGTGAGTTACATCCTGACGTATGGTGTGTCGACAGTGGTGCTTCTTCACATTTATGTTGCAACCGAAACATGTTTGATAAGTTCGAAGTGTGCGAGGAATTAATCATGTTAGCAGGCGATAACAGAATGTTAGCGACAGGCAAGGGAGTCGTACATTTGAAAACGAACAAGATAGATGTCACCCTTATAGACGGTTTACAGTGCAACTTCATTTCAGTAGCGAAGGCTGTTAACAGAGGCTATGTGGTGAAATTCAGCAGTGAAGCAGCAGAGATAATCAACAGGCACGGAGGAATCGTTTTACGTGCACAAAAGATAAGTGATCTGTATTTATTTAGATTAAATGAAAACAAGTTGTTTCTTTCAAGCAAGTCTGTGGATGAAGGGATGAAGTGGCATAAACGTTTTGGCCACTTAAACTTCGCAAGCTTACGAGAATTGGTAAATAAAGAATTAGTTCACGGCTGTAAAACAAATAAACCAGCAAGTATTAGTTGTGCTGTGTGCATGACAGGAAAGTGCAGTCAACGTCCATATACAAATACAGAGAATCGTGCAGATGATGTTTTGGGGTTGGTGCATACCGACGTTTGTGGTCCGGTTAATAAAATGTCCATTGGTGGTGCAAAATATGTTTTGACGTTCATCGATGATAAGACACGATACGCATTTGTTTATTTTATGCGACATAAGAACGAGGTTTTCGAGAAATTCAAGGAATTTAAATCTATGGCAGAATGTCAGACAGGCAAAAAGCTCAAAATGTTGAGGAGCGACAATGGAACGGAGTTCGTAAACAATGTGTTTGACAAGTTTTTAAAAGACAATGGTGTTGTGAGGCAGTTGACGGTGCCCTATACGCCGCAACAAAACGGTGTTGCAGAAAGGTTCAACCGTACGTTGATAGAAATGGCAAGGTGTATGTTACTAGGTGCAAATGTCGAAGAGGCATTATGGGCAGAGGCTGTTCATACGGCAGCGTATTTACGCAATCGTTCACCTAAAAAAGCATTGAAATCTATGACACCGTATGAAGCGTGGTATGGTCGTAAACCAACAGTGGCGCATTTACGTGAATTTGGATCTATTGCTATATCGCTTGATAAACGGCAGAATGGCAAATTCAAACCGAAGGGCAAGGAGTATACATTGGTTGGATACTCAGATACGGCTAAAGCATACCGCTTATTCGATAAATCAACGAGAAAGCTGATAGTAAGTAGGGATGTTTACTTTATAGAATCAGCAGAGACGAAACAACAACCAAATGTAGTGGAACCTTCGAATGGCAGTGTCAACGTTAATAAGCAGATGTTGTTAGAGCGTGATATTAACAACGTATGTGTACGCGAAAGCAAAAACAGTTCAGCTGATAATATGGAAAATAACAATGAGAGCTTGTTCGTGCCAATAATCGACGATTTTAGCAGTTCGAGGGCAGATGACATTGAAGCAGAGGTGGATTTCAACAATGAGAGATTGCAGGCAAGCGAAGAAGAGTTTGACTCCGCAGAGGATGAGTCAGCTGAGCAGAAGCGATGTCCAGGTAGGCCAAAATTAGTTCGGTCTGGTCGGGTTGGTAGACCAAGGAAAGTATATAATTGTTTAAATGTGATACGCACTGGTGATGTTAAAGTACCTAACACTGTACAAGAAGCGTTATCTAGCAATTATGCAGAAGAATGGTACAATGCAAGGCAGGCAGAGTATCAGGCACTGTTAAGAAATGAAACGTGGGAATTAATGGAACTTCCCAAAGGGCAAAGAATGGTTCATAACAAGTGGGTGTTCTCTCTTAAAAGAAATAAAGATGGCACTATTGAGCTTTTCAAAGCAAGATTAGTTGCGCCGGTGGTGCGATACAGTACGATTAGATTAATTTTTGCTCTTGCGGTAGAATATGGTTTGCACTTACATCAAATGGATGTAACTACTGCTTACCTAAACAGTAATTTATCAGAAGATATTTACATGAGCCAACCTGAAATGTTTATTGATAAGCGTTTCCCCAACCATTGCTTAAAGCTTAAAAAATCTCTGTATGGGCTTAAACAGTCTGGTAGACTATGGAATATGAAGTTAGATGGCATATTGAGGCGAATAGGTTTCGAGCCATGTGAAAGCGAGCCATGCGTATATGTCCAAAATATAAAGGGTCAGATAAATGTTCTAGCAGTATATGTAGATGACATATTGATAGCTTGTTCCAATTTGCAGAATATGCAAGATATAAAGCTTAAGATCTCTAATGCGATAGAGGTGGTAGACAAAGGCCAAGTTAAGCATTTTTTAAGTATGGAAGTCGATAGAGATGGTGCAACGGGTTCCATCGCTATAAGTCAGAAGGGTCACATCAAAAAATTATTGCAAGATTTTGGCATGACTGATTGTAGACCCATTGCTATACCTTTAGACCCGGGACATCGAGTTTGCTGCGAAAACGAAAATTGTAAGAAAGCAGATCCGAAGCAATACCAGTCGCTTATAGGATCGCTTATGTATATTGCAGTATGTACGCGACCAGATATTTTACATTCTGTATGTAAATTAGCACAACGTAGCAACGAGCCACATACTGAACATATGGCAGCAGCAAAGCGTATATTAAAGTATCTGTGTGCAACACAAGATAAGCAATTGAAGTATAGTAAAACTGGAAAACCGATCGAGGGGGTAGTATTTTCATATGAGTCGAAAAAACAACAGACTGTAGCACTCAGCAGTACTGAGGCAGAGTACATGGCACTAACATCAGTGGTAAAAGAGGTTATTCACTTGAAACAACTGTTACGTGAGATGAAAATTTGTTGTCCAGATACAATCGTCGTTAATGGAGACAACCTAAGCGCAATGAATTTGGTAAAAAATCGTGTGTATCATGCCAGTAAGCACATCGATATTAGATATCATTTCATCAGAAATATTTATCATGAAGGTCAAATCGATATGAAATATTGTAGCAGCAGCAATATGGTCGCCGATATATTGACAAAAAATTTGGTTAAGCCTAGTCATGTAAAATTTTGTAATATATTGGGTTTAAAATAATGAAATGTTTTCATTGCATAAATATGCTCATTGAGGGGGCGTGTTGAAAAATGCAACGCTGAGCAATTCACATATTCATGCAACCATGCAAATGTCAGATTTGAATGCAACTTATAATTTGTCCTTCACAGTCTTTCGTTCACCTTCAACTGATATACATCATATCATATTTCGTGTTAAATAAAAGCTACTATATATTAAAACCAAACTATGTGTTACGATTTACTTGGATTCAGGAAACTTCCGCAGTGTATAAAACACTAAAGTAAATAATATTCCAACAGATTTGAATGCAACTTATAATTTGTCCTTCACAGTCTTTCGTTCACCTTCAACTGATATACATCATATTATGTTTCGTGTTAAATAAAAGCTACTATATATTAAAACCAAACTATGTGTTACGATTTACTTGGATTCAGGAAACTTCCGCAGTGTATAAAACACTAAAGTAAATAATATTCCAACAGGTTATGGACACAGGTGCAAATTCCTGCTGTTCAAGTTAAATCGCGTTTTATATTGAAATCGGTAGTAAAATGGCGTCGTCGTTGTTTAACATAGAAAAGTTAAACGAATCGAATTATGACTCATGGAGTATACAACTCATGAGTGTGCTTATTCATCAGGAGCTGTGGTCCGTTGTGAGCGGAGAACTGGTGTGTCCAGGAGAAGATGCTGCTGAAAAAGATAAGCTGTCATGGAAGGCGAAAGATGAAAAAGCTAAGGCTACAATAATCCTTAGCATAACACCGATGCAGATTCAACATGTGAAAAGCTGCAAAACGGCGAGTGATTCGTGGAATTGCTTAGTACAAGTACATCGACCGAAAGGCCCCGTAAGAAAGGTAACATTATTTAAGCAGTTACTTGGTACACGAATGAACGAAGGAGAATGTGTTCAGCAATATGTTTGCAAGTCCACATCGAATGCGGAAAAACTAGCAGAAATTGGCGTAGTTGTCCAAGAGGAATTACTTGTAATTATGCTACTAGCAAGCCTACCAAGGTCGTATGAAAACCTGGTTGTGGCGCTGGAATCGCGTGATGATTTACCAAGGCTAGACGCAGTGAAAATCAAACTCATAGAGGAGGGCGAAAGGCGAAAATCATATAGTAATTCAGAGTATGCTGAAAAAGGTAGCGAACAGGCGTTTATAGCGCAAGAATATGCGTGTGCGAAAAAGCAGAGACCCTTAAACGCAAAGTCAGACGGCAAAGTAATCAACGCAAGGAAAAACAAAAACAATGGCAAACGGTCAAATTTGAAATGCTTCAGCTGTGGCATGAAGGGACATTTCGCTGCTCAGTGCAAGCAGAGACAAGCAGAAACTTCTACACAAAGCAACAAAAACAACAACGGGTTGTTTGCAGTAGTCAACAGTGGTGAGTTACATCCTGACGTATGGTGTGTCGACAGTGGTGCTTCTTCACATTTATGTTGCAACCGAAACATGTTTGATAAGTTCGAAGTGTGCGAGGAATTAATCATGTTAGCAGGCGATAACAGAATGTTAGCGACAGGCAAGGGAGTCGTACATTTCAAAACGAACAAGATAGATGTCACCCTTATAGACGTTCTATATGTGCCGGGTTTACAGTGCAACTTCATTTCAGTAGCGAAGGCTGTTAACAGAGGCTATGTGGTGAAATTCAGCAGTGAAGCAGCAGAGATAATCAACAGTCACGGAGGAATCGTTTTACGTGCACAAAAGATAAGTGATCTGTATTTATTTAGATTAAATGAAAACAAGTTGTTTCTTTCAAGCAAGTCTGTGGATGAAGGGATGAAGTGGCATAAACGTTTTGGTCACTTAAACTTCCCAAGCTTACGAGAATTGGTAAATAAAGAATTAGTTCACTGCTGTAAAATATACCAGCAAGTATTAGTTGTGCTGTGTGCATGACAGGCAAGTGCAGTCAACGTCCATATACAAATACAGAGAATCGTGCAGATGATGTTTTGGGGTTGGTGCATACCGACGTTTGTGGTCCGGTTAATAAAATGTCCATTGGTGGTGCAAAATATGTTTTGACGTTCATCGATGATAAGACACGATACGCATTTGTTTATTTTATGCGACATAAGAACGAGGTTTTCGAGAAATTCAAGGAATTTAAATCTATGGCAGAATGTCAGACAGGCAAAAAGCTCAAAATGTTAAGGAGCGACAATGGAACGGAGTTCGTAAACAAAGTGTTTGACAAGTTTTTAAAAGACAATGGTGTTGTGAGGCAGTTGACGGTGCCCTATACGCCGCCACAAAACGGTGTTGCAGAAAGATTCAACCGTACGTTGACAGAAATGGCAAGGTGTATGTTACTAGGTGCAAATGTCGAAGAAGCATTATGGGCAGAGGCTGTTCATACGGCAGCGTATTTACGCAATCGTTCACCTACAAAAGCATTGCAATCTATGACACCGTATGAAGCGTGGTATGGTCGCAAACCAACAGTGGCGAATTTACGTGAATTTGGATCTATTGCTATAGCGCTTGATAAGCGGCAGAATGGCAAATTCAAACCGAAGGGCAAGGAGTATACATTGGTTGGATACTCAGATACGGCTAAAGCATACCGCTTATTCGATAAATCAACGAGAAAGCTGATAGTAAGTAGGGATGTTTACTTTATAGTATCAGCAGAGACGAAACAACAACCAAATGTAGTGGAACATTCGAATGGCAGTGTCAACAAGCAGATGTTGTTAGAGCGTAATATTAACAACGTATGTGTACGCGAAAGCAAAAACAGGTCAGCTGATAGTATGGAAAATAACAATGAGAGATTGTTCGTGCCAATAATCGACGGTTTTAGCAGTTCGAGGGCAGATGAAATTGAAGCAGAGGTGGATTTCAACAATGAGAGTTTGCAGGCAAGCGAAGAAGAGTTTGAATCCGCAGAGGATGAGTCAGCTGAGCAGAAGCGATGTCCAGGTAGGCCAAAATTAGTTCGGTCTGGTCGGGTTGGTAGACCAAGGAAAGTATATAATTGTTTAAACGTGATACGCACTGGTGATGTTAAAGTACCTAACACTGTACAAGAAGCGTTATCTAGCAATTATGCAGACGAATGGTACAATGCAATGCAGACAGAGTATCAGGCACTGTTAAGAAATGAAACGTGGGAATTAATGGAACTTCCCAAAGGGCAAAGAATGGTTCATAACAAGTGGGTGTTCTCTCTTAAAAGAAATAAAGATGGTACTATTGAGCGTTTCAAAGCAAGATTAGTTGCGAAGGGTTGTTCGCAAGTATATGGCATTAATTATTATGAGACGTTTTCGCCGGTGGTGCGATACAGTACGATTAGATTAATTTTTGCTCTTGCGGTAGAATATGGTTTGCACTTACATCAAATGGATGTATCTACTGCTTACCTAAACAGTAATTTATCAGAAGATATTTACATGAGCCAACCTGAAATGTTTATTGATAAGCGTTTCCCCAACCATTGCTTAAAGCTTAAGAAAGCTCTGTATGGGCTTAAACAGTCTGGTAGACTATGGAATATGAAGTTAGATGGCATATTGAAGCGAATAGGTTTCGAGCCATGTGAAAGCGAGCCATGCGTATATTATTATTATTTATTTCAAAAGTACTGTAAGACACTAGGTCTTTTCAATGTACATATTACAAAATTCAATTACAGAGGTTTTCCTTATATTAATTTTAATTCAGAAGTAATACTCGTAGATGGTTTAGAAGAAATCAGTAATGAGAGTTTGTATAGTTTGAGTAGAGAAAAGCCTTATTGTGTAAAGAAATTTGTAACTGCCGCTTTGAAGCACCTCGCCGAGTTTATACTTTTTATTGACAAAGGTAATGAGTTCCAGAATTTTACTGCGCTAACAAAAAACAATCGAGATGACGCTAATGTATCGTATTTTGGCACAATCATATTATGGGTGCGCGATGACTGAGCGAACTTCAGTTTTTGAAAAAGATAGACGGGCTGCCGAAATTTTATGATTTTGAACAGAAATATGATATTGCGTACATTGAGGTAGCTTTCCATGCTTAGACCCAGAATATTTTTACTGTATGGTGAAATATGATCAAACTTTCGCTTGAAATATATAAATCTAGCAGAATTATTTAGAGCCAAATTAAGTTTGTTTTTAGATATGCTGTCAAGATTACCATATACCGTCTCGAAGTAGGATATATGAGGGACGATGAGGGCCTGCACAAGCTTTAGTTTTGTATTGATAGGTAAAAGGTAACAAGACTGCCATAGATTTCTGAGTTTGTAATATATCTTTGATATGCTGTAATTAATGTGGTCAGTACAAGTTAGGTGTGAGTTTATTTTAAAACCTAGGCTGGTCACTACAGATTGGAATTTGATTGCCGTTTCGTCTAAAATAATTGGAGAGAGGTTAGCAAGATTAAATGAACCATGCGAAATTGGTAATGCTTGTGTTTTAGCTGCGTTTAGACAAATACCGTTTGTTTGAGCCCAGGATGATATTCTTTTTAGGTCATCATTCATTCTAAACACAAGGTCTTCGCCAAGGCCAATAGGCCGTGAGCAGTATATTTGAGTATCATCAGCATAGAGGTGTATAGATGAATTTTGACAACAGTGCACAATGTCATTTACAAATGCAGCAAATAGTATCGGACCCAGTATTGATCCTTGGGGGACGCCAGAGGGTACTGCACTTTGATTTGAAATTATATCACCACATAGAACTTGCTGATATCTATTAGATAGGGAGCTTTTCATCAGTTTAACTGCTGTTGTGTTGAACCCAAAATAGTATTTTAACTTCAAGAGTAGGATATCATGGTTTACTGAATCGAATGCCTTGGAAAAGTCGAGGAGTACCAGTATCGAGAGTAGTCTATTATCAAATGCTATCCGAATGTCATCCAATACCTTCATTATAGCGGTTGAGCAACTGTGACCAGACCTAAAGCCAGACTGGGACTCACTTAAAAGACTGTTTATATTAAAATATTTCATTATTTGGATGGAAATGCATTTCTCAAATACTTTCGACAGCGCCGGTAAAATACTGATAGGCCTATAGTTGGAGGTCGAGTCATAATTATTACTTTTTGGGGTTGGGATTACGTTAGCTACCTTCCATTGGCTTGGAAATACCGAGCATGTTATGGCAAAATTTATTATATGTGTGAGTGTAGGTAGTGCATACGGAAGAATCAGTTTGATGAATCGTAAGTTAATTCCGTCGATACCAACTGCATCCGATTTTATAGCAAATATACACTTTTCAACTACTGCTTCGTTAACTACCTCAAATGAGAATTCCCGAGTTAATTTGGGAACTACGTTTTGGTTAATTTGGTATGACGCTGAAGCACTGTGGTTATTTAGTCCTATGAAATATGAATTCATCACATTTGCATCAATCGGACAGATTCTCTTATCCTTAGCACAGACCCCTATTGAGACGATGTTTTTCCATAAAACCTTTGTTGGGAGATTACCACTAAATTTAGCTTGCAAGTACGCTTTTTTAGCCTGGCGTATACTTGTTGTCACCTTATTTCTCAAGTACTTGTATTTACTCCACAGATCATCGGTGGGGCAACGCTTCCAGTATCTATAGGCAGTGTTTCGTTTCAAAATTAGCTGTACAATGCCTTTATGGAACCAAGGTTTTCGCTTGTCACAGACTTTCACACTTCTAGTCGGGACATTTTTATCAAACAAATATTTTACCAGCATGCTAAATTGGGTTAGTTTGTCATAAATATCTGGATACAGCCAACAAGTATTCCATTCGATAGAGGCACTTTCTTCAAGCAGCGCAGGCATATTTATGTTTTTATAGTCCCTAAACGTTAAGGTGGAAACTTTGTTAGCTTTACCAACCTCGATATCATAGGATAAAAACATTAGATCGTGATCCGATACTCCAGGCAGAGGAAACTGGTCAATGTGCCTTACGTTACTAATAGCGCTTGCACCAAACAGATCCAACATGCTGGGCTTACATTGCGGTGCGAACCGTGTTGCATATTCATTCAAAATCGTGATCCCACTGGCACTAAAGCTGCTCAGTAGATCCTTACTGTTAGCATTATTACTTAGCATATCTATGTTAAAATCTCCACAAACCAGTACATGTACATAGCGTGCAGATAATTCAGACAATTTTCCGAAAAATTATGTTAAGTCATTCGATTTGTGTGGATTATACACACAGACAATGAGACATTTTTGAATGCTGTCACTCAGCTCAATAAACATACTTTCAACAGTTTCTGGGGAAAGGGATTTATACAAAACTTTACAGCTTAGCTTAGACTCATAATATATGGCAATGCCACCCCCTCTGCTACCAGTTTATCTATCATTTCTTAATATTGAAAAATCGCATAGGACATAAGCTGAGTCTTCAATGAAGGGTTTTAACCATGTCTCAGTTACGCATATCACATTAATGTTAAGATTACGAAATATGTAATTCAAATAGTCAAGTTTGACCGCATTTAAACTTCGGGCATTAAAATGGCATATATTAAACCCTCTTTGATACTCACATGTCAGTTTAAAAGCAATTCGTAGATTGTCACTGTTAGCCGCCATAATCATTTTATCAGTCAAACCTGCAGCATTTTAAAGATGCTTATAACCGGCAGTTTGCAATAAGAGAAAATATAATAAAAATGTGAAGAGAAAAGAGCATGGGAAGATGCAAAGAATTGAAAGTTAAGTGCGAGAAAGAGATAATAGGAAAGCTTAATACTAACAAACATACATGTAATAACTCTTTGTATCACAAATTAACAAATAAAAGTATTTAAATAAAAATAGAAAAATAACGTGTACTGTCATGTAGCAGCTGCGATATCATCGACGCTTCTCTTATCAACCACCTTCACTGCTTCGCTGGTGGGGTGTTTTTTTATGTATATATGCCCACGAATTGAGAATGCACTCACCAATTGTTTTTGCCGCTTGAGTTGAGTGGCGTATTGCATTAGCTCTCGTTTCTTCTTCGTTAGGCATTCATGTACGAAAAACTTTCCATCAGCATTTATACCTATGTCACGAAGAAGTAGAGACTTGCTGCTCGATTTAGAGTAGTGAGCAATCGCCTTAAACAGCATGGATCGGTCGTAGGCAGAATGCATTTTAAAAATAATTGGAGAAGGTTTGCTGGCATTCTTATAATTGGGCATTCGAAAACACGATCTGGCGGGGAGGGGGGAAATATTTACTTTTGCGCACAATTGAGATAGAAGCGATGCTAAACTTTCTTCAGCCAATTGAGGTACACCATACACAATTAAATCGGCTGACACCAGCGCATCTTCCAGCTGATCGATCTGCTGACATAGCGATTTTACATCTTCGCTTTGTTTCCCTCTTTCACCACATTCTTTCTCTAGCACATTCACTCTTTCATCAATATTTTTCATTGCTGACTTTAAGTTTGAGATCTCAGCTGTAGCTTCACCGATTTTTTGCATTAGGCGCTCTTCACTCTCTATTAGTTTTAGAAGTATGCTATCCATTTTCGCTTCCAGCTTTTCCAACATAATCATAGTTTTGGGACTGTTTGCATTTTTCTGTTGCGGTTTTTGCACTGGAGTTGTTTGTGGATATATTTATCAGTGAATGTATTTTGTAGATTGTTTGAGAATAATTTTATATGATCAAACAAAATATATTATAAAAATGATGCGAATGACTATAAGCGAACGCACAGTATATTTAAAACGAATTATCAAGCCGGTAATTACTAGGAAAAGCGTGATTTAAAGCAGCTCCACGAAAACACGTCCACTCACACTGATATTTGGATAATATGTCCAAAATATAAAGGGTCAGATAAATGTTCTAGCAGTATATGTAGATGACATATTGATAGCTTGTTCCAATTTGCAGAATATGCAAGATATAAAGCTTAAGATCTCTAATGCGATAGAGGTGGTAGACAAAGGCCAAGTTAAGCATTTTTTAAGTATGGAAGTCGATAGAGATGGTGCAACGGGATCCATCGCTATAAGTCAGAAGGGTCACATCAAAAAATTATTGCAAGATTTTGGCATGACTGATTGTAGACCCATTGCTATACCTTTAGACCCGGGACATCGAGTTTGCTGCGAAAACGAAAATTGTAAGAAAGCAGATCAGAAGCAATACCAGTCGCTTATAGGATCGCTTATGTATATTGCAGTATGTACGCGACCAGATATTTTACATTCTGTATGTAAATTAGCACAACGTAGCAACGAGCCACATACTGAACATATGGCAGCAGCAAAGCGTATATTAAAGTATCTGTGTGCAACACAAGATAAGCAATTGAAGTATAGTAAAACTGGAAAACCGATCGAGAGGAGAGTATTTTCATATGAGTCGAAAAAACAACAGACTGTAGCACTCAGCAGTACTGAGGCAGAGTACATGGCACTAACATCAGTGGTAAAAGAGGTTATTCACTTGAAACAACTGTTACGTGAGAAGAAAATTTGTTGTCCAGATACAATCGTCGTTAATGGAGACAACCTAAGCGCAATGAATTTGGTAAAAAATCCTGTGTATCATGCGCGCAGTAAGCACATCGATATTAGATATCATTTCATCAGAAATATTTATCATGAAGGTCAAATCGATATGAAATATTGTAGCAGCAGCAATATGGTCGCCGATATATTGACAAAGAATTTGGCTAAGCGTAGTGATGTAAAATTTTGTAATATATTGGGTTTAAAATAATGAAATGTTTTCATTGCATAAATATGTTCATTGAGGGGGCGTGTTGAAAAATGCAACGCTGAGCAATTCACATATTCATGCAACCATGCAAATGTCAGATTTGAATGCAACTTATAATTTGTCCTTCACAGTCTTCCGTTCACCTTCAACTGATATACATCATATCATATTTCGTGTTAAATAAAAGTTACTATATATTAAAACCAAACTATGTGTTACGATTTACTTGGATTCAGGAAACTTCCGCAGTGTATAAAACACTAAAGTAAATAATATTCCAACAAATATACATGAGCAAATTTCAAGTATATGTCAGGCCAGGCTAAATTTTAGAAAATTGTTAAATAAATATTATGGTTTGTGCTACCTTATATGAAGCTAAATCTATTACATTTTTAATCAATATAATTTCTTTTAAATTTAAAAATTTTTTGTGTAAAAATTTCAGTTTTTGAAAACTGTCTGTTGTACATGAAAATATACATGAGCAAATTTCTAGTATATATAAGGCCAGGCTAAATTTTTGAAAACTGTTATATAAATATTATGGTTTGTGCACTTCTATATGATGATATATCCATTACATTTTTATTCAATATAATTTCTTTAAAATTAAAAAATTAATTTTGTATAAATTTCAGTTTTTGAAACCTGTCTGTTGTACATGAAAATATACATGAGCAAATTTCAAGTATATGTAAGGCCAGGCTTAATTTTAGAAAATTGTTAAATAAATATTATGGTTTATGTAGTCCTATAGGAAGATATGGCAACTACTTTCTAAACCAATGTTATTTCTTTTGAACTTGTAGAAATTCAGATTTGAAAACTGTCTTTTGTACATGAAAATATACATGAGCAAATTTCTAGTATATGTAACGCCAGGCTAAATTTTAGAAACCATTTATATAAATATTATGGTTTGTGCTATCTTATATCAAGCTAAATCTATTACATTTTTTATCAATATAATTTGTTTTAAATTAAAAATTTTTTTTTGTAAAAATTTCAGTTTTTGAAAACTGTCTGTTGTACATGAAAATATACATGAGCAAATTTCTAGTATATGTAAAGCCAGGCTAAATTTTAGAAAACATTTATATAAATATTATGGTTTGTGCTATCTTATATGAAGCTAAATCTATTACATTTTTAATCAATATAATTTGTTTTAAATGAAAAAAATTGTTTTGTTTAAAATTGCAGTTTTTGAAAACTGTCTGTTGTACATGAAAATATACATGAGCAAATTTCTAGTATATATAAGGCCAGGCTAAATTTTTAAAACTGTTATATAAATATTATGGTTTGTGCACTTCTATATGATGATATATCCAATACATTTTTATTCAATATAATTTCTTTAAAATTAAAAAATTAATTTTGTTAAAATTTCAGTTTTTGAAACCTGTCTGTTGTACATGAAAATATAATTTTAGAAAATTGTTAAATAAATATTATGGTTTGTGCTATCTTATATGAAGCTATTTCTATTACATTTTTAATCAATATAATTTATTTTAAATGTAAAAATTTTTTTTGTAAAAATTTCAGTTTTTGAAAACTGTCTGTTGTACATGAAAATATACATGAGCAAATTTCTAGTATATGTAAGGCCAGGCTAAATTTTAGAAAACATTTATATAAATATTATGGTTTGTGCTATCTTATATGAAGCTAAATCTATTACATTTTTAATCGAATTTTTTACGAAGGAGAATGTGTTCAGCAATATGTTTGCAAGTTCACATCGAATGCGGAAAAACTAGCAGAAATTGGCGTAGTTGTCCAAGAGGAATTACTTGTAATTATGCTACTAGCAAGCCTACCAAGGTCGTATGAAAACCTGGTTGTGGCGTTGGAATCGCGTGATGATTTACCAAGGCTAGACGCAGTGAAAATCAAACTCATAGAGGAGGGCGAAAGGCGAAAATCATATAGTAATTCAGAGTATGCTGAAAAAGGTAGCGAACAGGCGTTTATAGCGCAAGAATATGCGTGTGCGAAAAAGCAGAGATCTTTGATCGCAAAGTCAGACGGCAAAGTAATCAACGCAAGGAAAAACAAAAACAATGGCAAACGGCCAAATTTGAAATGCTTCAGCTGTGGCATGAAGGGACATTTCGCTGCTCAGTGCAAGCAGAGACAAGCAGAAACTTCTACACAAAACAACAAAAACAACAACGGGTTGTTTGCAGTAGTCAACAGTGGTGAGTTACATCCTGACGTATGGTGTGTCGACAGTGGTGCTTCTTCACATTTATGTTGCAACCGAAACATGTTCGATTTCGAAGTGTGCGAGGAATTAATCATGTTAGCAGGCGATAACAGAATGTTAGCGACAGGCAAGGGAGTCGTACATTTGAAAACGAACTAGATAGATGTCACCCTTATAGACGTTCTATATGTGCCGGGTTTACAGTGCAACTTCATTTCAGTAGCGAAGGCTGTTAACAGAGGCTATGTGGTGAAATTCAGCAGTGAAGCAGCAGAGATAATCAACAGGCACGGAGGAATCGTTTTACGTGCACAAAAGATAAGTGATCTGTATTTATTTAGATTAAATGAAAACAAGTTGTTTCTTTCAAGCAAGTCTGTGGATGAAGGGATGAAGTGGCATAAACGTTTTGGTCACTTAAACTTCGCAAGCTTACGAGAATTGGTAAATAAAGTTCACGGCTGTAAAACAAATATACCAGCAAGTATTAGTTGTGCTGTGTGCATGACAAGCAAGTGCAGTCAACGTCCATATACAAATACAGAGAATCGTGCAGATGATGTTTTGGGGTTGGTGCATACCGACGTTTGTGGTCCGGTTAATAAAATGTCCATTGGTGGTGCAAAATATGTTTTGACGTTCATCGATGATAAGACACGATACGCATTTGTTTATTTTATGCGACATAAGAACGAGGTTTTCGAGAAATTCTAGGAATTTAAATCTATGGCAGAATGTCAGACAGGCAAAAAGCTCAAAATGTTGAGGAGCGACAATGGAACGGAGTTCGTAAACAAAGTGTTTGACAAGTTTTTAAAAGACAATGGTGTTGTGAGGCAGTTGACGGTGCCCTATACGCCGCAACAAAACGGTGTTGCAGAAAGATTCAACCGTACGTTGATAGAAATGGCAAGGTGTATGTTACTAGGTGCAAATGTCGAAGAGGCATTATGGGCAGAGGCTGTTCATACGGCAGCGTATTTACGCAATCGTTCACCTACAAAAGCATTGCAATCTATGACACCGTATGAAGCGTGGTATGGTCGTAAACCAACAGTGGCGAATTTACGTGAATTTGGATCTATTGCTATAGCGCTTGATAAGCGGCAGAATGGCAAATTCAAACCGAAGGGCAAGGAGTATACACTGGTTGGATACTCAGATACGGCTAAAGCATACCGCTTATTCGATAAATCAACGAGAAAGCTGATAGTAAGTAGGGATGTTTACTTTATAGTATCAGCAGAGACGAAACAACAAGCAAATGTAGTGGAACATTCGAATGGCAGTGTCAACAAGCAGATGTTGTTAGAGCGTAATATTACAAAGTATGTGTACGCGAAAGCAAAAACAGTTCAGCTGATAATATGGAAAATAGCAATGAGAGATTGTTCGTGCCAATAATCGACGATTTTAGCAGTTCGAGGGCAGATGACATTGAAGCAGAGGTGGATTTCAACAATGAGAGTTTGCAGGCAAGCGAAGAAGAGTTTGACTCGGCAGAGGATGAGTCAGCTGAGCAGAAGCGATGTCCAGGTAGGCCAAAATTAGTTCGGTCTGGTCGGGTTGGTAGACCAAGGAAAGTATATAATTGTTTAAATGTGATACGCACTGGTGATGTTAAAGTACCTAACACTGTACAAGAAGCGTTATCTAGCAATTATGCAGAAGAATGGTACAATGCAATGCAGGCAGAGTATCAGGCACTGTTAAGAAATGAAACGTGGGAATTAATGGAACTTCCCAAAGGGCAAAGAATGGTTCATAACAAGTGGGTGTTCTCTCTTAAAAGAAATAAAGATGGCACTATTGAGCGTTTCAAAGCAAGATTAGTTGCGAAGGGTTGTTCGCAAGTATATGGCATTAATTATTATGAGACGTTTTCGCCAGTGGTGCGATACAGTACGATTAGATTAATTTTTGCTCTTGCGGTAGAATATGGTTTGCACTTACATCAAATGGATGTATCTACTGCTTACCTAAACAGTAATTTATCAGAAGATATTTACATGAGCCAACCTGAAATGTTTATTGATAAGCGTTTCCCCAACCATTGCTTAAAGCTTAAGAAAGCTCTGTATGGGCTTAAACAGTCTGGTAGACTATGGAATATGAAGTTAGATGGCATATTGAAGCGAATAGGTTTCGAGCCATGTGAAAGCGAGCCACGCGTATATGTCCAAAATATAAAGGGTCAGATAAATGTTCTAGCAGTATATGTAGATGACATATTGATAGCTTGTTCCAATTTGCAGAATATGCAAGATATAAAGCTTAAGATCTCTAATGCGATAGAGGTGGTAGACAAAGGCCAAGTTAAGCATTTTTTAAGTATGGAAGTCGATAGAGATGGTGCAACGGGATCCATCGCTATAAGTCAGAAGGGTCACATCAAAAAATTATTGCAAGATTTTGGCATGACTGATTGCAGACCCATTGCTATACCTTTAGACCCGGGACATCGAGTTTGCTGCGAAAACGAAAATTGTAAGAAAGCAGATCAGAAGCAATACCAGTCGCTTATAGGATCGCTTATGTATATTGCAGTATGTACGCGACCAGATATTTTACATTCTGTATGTAAATTAGCACAACGTAGTAACGAGCCACATACTGAACATATGGCAGCAGCAAAGCGTATATTAAAGTATCTGTGTGCAACACAAGATAAGCAATTGAAGTATAGTAAAACTGGAAAACCGATCGAGAGGGGAGTATTTTCATATGAGTCGAAAAAACAACAGACTGTAGCACTCAGCAGTACTGAGGCAGAGTACATGGCACAAACATCAGTGGTAAAAGAGGTTATTTACTTGAAACAACTGTTACGTGAGAAGAAAATTTGTTGTCCAGATACAATCGTCGTTAATGGAGACAACCTAAGCGCAATGAATTTGGTAAAAAATCCTGTGTATCATGCGCGCAGTAAGCACATCGATATTAGATATCATTTCATCAGAAATATTTATCATGAAGGTCAAATCGATATGAAATATTGTAGCAGCAGCAATATGGTCGCCGATATATTGACAAAGAATTTGGCTAAGCGTAGTGATGTAAAATTTTGTAATATATTGGGTTTAAAATAATGAAATGTTTTCATTGTATAAATATGTTCATTGAGGGGGCGTGTTGAAAAATGCAACGCTGAGCAATTCACATATTCATGCAACCATGCAAATGTCAGATTTGAATGCAACTTATAATTTGTCCTTCACAGTCTTTCGTTCACCTTCAACTGATATACATCATATCATATTTCGTGTTAAATAAAAGCTACTATATATTAAAACCAAACTATGTGTTACGATTTACTTGGATTCAGGAAACTTCCGCAGTGTATAAAACACTAAAGTAAATAATATTCCAACAAATATACATGAGCAAATTTCAAGTATATGTAAGGCCAGGCTAAATTTTTGAAAACTGTTATATAAATATTATGGTTTGTGCACTTCTATATGATGATATATCCATTACATTTTTATTCAATATAATTTCTTTAAAATTAAAAAATTAATTTTGTAAAAATTTCAGTTTTTGAAACCTGTCTGTTGTACATGAAAATATACATGAGCAAATTTCAAGTATATGTAAGGTAAGGCTTAATTTTAGAAAATTGTTAAATAAATATTATGGTTTATGTAGTCCTATAGGAAGATATGGCAACTACTTTCTAAACCAATGTTATTTCTTTTGAACTTGTAGAAATTCAGATTTGAAAACTGTCTTTTGTACATGAAAATATACATGAGCAAATTTCTAGTATATGTAACGCCAGGCTAAATTTTAGAAAACATTTATATAAATATTATGGTTTGTGCTATCTTATATCAAGCTAAATCTATTACATTTTTTATCAATATAATTTGTTTTAAATTAAAAATTTTTTTTTGTAAAAATTTCAGTTTTTGAAAACTGTCTGTTGTACATGAAAATATACATGAGAAAATTTCTAGTATATGTAAGGCCAGGCTAAATTTTAGAAAACATTTATATAAATATTATGGTTTGTGCTATCTTATATCAAGCTAAATCTATTACATTTTTTATCAATATAATTTGTTTTAAATTAAAAATTTTTTTTTGTAAAAATTTCAGTTTTTGAAAACTGTCTGTTGTACATGAAAATATACATGAGAAAATTTCTAGTATATGTAACGCCAGGCTAAATTTTAGAAAACATTTATATAAATATTATGGTTTGTGCTATCTTATATCAAGCTAAATCTATTACATTTTTTATCAATATAATTTGTTTTAAATTAAAAATTTTTTTTTGTAAAAATTTCAGTTTTTGAAAACTGTCTGTTGTACATGAAAATATACATGAGAAAATTTCTAGTATATGTAAGGCCAGGCTAAATTTTTGAAAACTGTTATATAAATATTATGGTTTGTGCACTTCTATATGATGATATATCCAATACATTTTTATTCAATATAATTTCTTTAAAATTAAAAAATTAATTTTGTTAAAATTTCAGTTTTTGAAATAATAAAAACGCGAATACTTTTACAATCGTTCTACGATGATTTATTCAGACAGAGGAAAAATATATAATATAATAGTGACATAGAATACAGAACATACACGTTGCTATGTTAGTTACAAATTGATTTCAACAAGTTATATAAAACTAAGTGTCCAGATTTCAACACTCCTCCTCAACGTGGATCTTTCTCTTCAACAAATAAAATGTTCCTTTATAATAAATTCATTTGCTTAGTAAATTGTTCGTGCTTAGTCCTTGCTAAATTCTTTGTGAAAATATCAGCCGTCATCTGTTGGACAGTACTTCAATTTAATTTTCCCTTCATTTATCAGCTCACGAATATGATGATATCGAACATCGATATGTTTAGTACGATTGTGGTACACCGGATTGGTTGCTAACTTTTCTGCACCCTGATTGTCAATGTGTAGCACAACTGAATCATGTTTCCAAAAACCTATTTCTTTCAGTAAGCGTTGTAGGTATACTGCTTCTTTAGCTGCATTAGATGCTGCCATATATTCAGCCTCGGTGCAACTTAATGCAATCGTTGTCTGCTTCTTTGATTCCCATGATATAGCGCAGTTACCATACATAAACACGAAACCTGTGTATGATTGACGATCATGTGAATCACTTCCCCAATCGGCGTCAACAAAACCTTGTACACATTTGCCACCTGCACGATAAGTAAGTTTAAGATTCATACTATGTACCTTGCAAATACCTCAAAATATGTTTTGCTGCAGTCATATGCTCCAAGTGTGGATCTACGTTTCGCTGTGACAACTTTGAAACCGAATGAAGAATGTCAGGTCTTGTTGTAACACCCAAATATATTAAAGCTTCAATCAACGATTGATATTGTGTTACATCTGCTTTGACGCAATTTTCATTACATGCCACCTGATAACCTTTCTCCAAAGGAATCATCACTTTCTTGCATTTGTCCATGCCATATTGTACCAATAAGTTACGTATGTACTGCCTTTGACTTACAGTAACAGAACCAACTTCGCCGTCACGTTCAATTTCCATTCCTAGAAAATGTTGTAGTACGCCTTTATCTACCACGTCAAAACTATCTGAAATAAGTGCTTTCACCCTGCGAATCTCTGAAAGATATTTACATGCCATTATCATGTCGTCCACATACACTGCTATGAGAACTAACTCTGCGCCTGAATTCATTTTATACAAACGTGGTTCATCGCTACATGCCGTAAAACCAATTTCTCTTAGAACTTCGTCTAACTTGAAATTCCACTGCCTGCCAGATTGCTTTAAACCATAAATAGATTTTTGTAACTTCAACACTTTTTCTGGCTGTTTGTTATCAATAAAATGTTCAGGTTGCTGCATGTATAACTCATCCTGCAAGTCACCATTTAAATATGCAGTACTTACGTCTAACTGATGCAGATACATCTTTTCTTCAACCGCTATTGCTAACAACATACGTATTGTAGCATATCGAACTACTGGCGAAAAGGTCTCTTGGTAATCTATACCAAATCTTTGTTCACACCCTTTTGCTACTAACCGTGCTTTATAGCGTTCCACTTCACCGCTTTCATTTCGCTTTATGGCAAATACCCACTTATTCTTTATTGCCTTCTTACCTGGCGGTAGATCAACATATGTCCATGTGTTGTTCTTCTGTAGCGCTGCCAACTCAGCCTTCATAGCATTCTTCCACTCGTTGCATTTGTCGCTTGCCAACGCTTCATTGACATTCATAGGAATACTTTCGTGTACTACGTTATTTACTATGTTGTATTGTTTTTTAGGCCGCCCACGTTGACCACTTCTTAACAATCTGGGTCTACCTCTACCAATTTTAGAAACATCGGTAAATACCTCCTCCTGGTTACCGCTATTGTTTTCTGCTACAGACGAACACGCAATCTCATCATCCGCACTGTCATAAGATGAACTATCACTCTCGATCTCTTCACTGCTTGATGTACTGGGTGAACTATTAGACGTATTCGCTCCCTCGAGAAAGATTTTAAACACATCTTCATGTTTATCGTTCTTATTCTGGCTATTACATGCTTTGCCATTATCAGCAAAATTTTCGTTAAATAGAACATCTCTTTTCACAACAATTTTATTGCTGTTTGCATCGTACAAACGATACGCCTTACTCTCCAATGAGTATCCAACCATAATCAGCTGTTTTCCCTTGGCTGAAAATTTTTCTCGCTGTGTCTTATCAAGCGCAACTGCAACAGCACCAAATGTTTTGAAATTACCAACTTTTGGTTTTCGATTAAACCACATTTCGTAAGGTGTTTTATTCTTCAAAATTGTTGTAGGACATCTATTTCGAAGATATGCAGCAGTAGATACTGCTTCTGCCCACAAATTTTGATTTGATTTAGCATGCAACAACATACTCCTAGCCATCTCTACCAGAGTGCGATTTGCTCTCTCAGCGACTCCATTCTGTTGCGGTGTATGCGGCACTGTTAACTCGTGTCGTATGCCATGTTGCCTCAAGAATTCGTCAAATTTGTTATTGACATATTCCTTACCGTTGTCACTTCTTATTGCTTTAATTTTGCAATTTGTTTGCCGCTCGACGTATGCCTTGTACATTTTGAACTTTTCGAACACTTCGCTTTTTCCTTTCAAAAAATATACACAGATGAATCTCGACTTGTCATCTATCAGCGTTAAAAAATATCGCGAACCTCCAATTGACTTTATGTTAACAGGGCCGCAAACATCAGAATGTATGAGTTCCAACAAACTTTCCGATTTGCGCTCTGTTGCCTTAGGGAACGGTAGGACATGTATTTTGCTCAACATACATGTATTACAACATGTTTGCTCAACCTTTTCGTCATACTTCAACCCGCTTACCATGTCACAACGACTAAGTTCACGAAGACTTTGATAATTCAGGTGGCCATACCTGTTGTGCCAAACTTCATTGCTACATACAGAATACAAGCTATGTTGATACATATCAACAACAAACAAATTACATTTTCTGTTAGCTGTTAGAATAACATCACCTTGCTTATTCTTAATCACACCAATTTGCTTTTCGAAGATGACTGACATACCATAATCAACCGCTCTGCTTACTGAGATAAAATTAGCTTTCAAATCCGGTGAATACAACACATTATGTAAACGAACCGTTCCCTGTTTTGTACGCAACAAAACCTCTCCTATTCCCATCGCAGTAACAGCGTAGTTTGCTGCCAAACATATTTTCTCTTGACAATCTGTATATTCCACGAATATATTTCTGTCGTTGCACATATGTGAGGTCGCCCCGCTGTCCATGTACCAACATGATCGATCGAAGTCACTCGGTGTATTTGTTGATGCTAAAACATTCATTGCAGACTCTCCAGCTTTTTTCTTTTCTTTGCATTTATGGGCAAAGTGACCCCTTTTTCCGCATGAAAAACACTTGCCTTTACATTTTTTCTGTTGATTTTTCGCATGATCTCGTGCAATCAACGCCTGCTGCCCGACTTCTTCCGATGATTCGTTATGCCCCTTTCGCCTCTCGCCTTCTTCTAGAATTTTTAGCTTTAAAACACTGAGTGATGGCAAATTATCACGTGTCTCAATCGCTACGAAAAAATTCTCAAAGGATTTGGGCAAACTTGAAAGCAGAATTATACTTAACAATTCCTCTTGAATAACGATACCAATCTCTGCTAGCTTATCGGCAATATCAGTAAATGAATTCAGGAATTCCACAATATTGTCGTCTTCTCGCATACGCTTATTTAGTAGTTGCTTGTACAAACTTACTTTCTGCACCGGTCCTTGTGGTTTGTGTACCTCCAATAACTTCTGCCAGGCATCTGCTGCTGATTTGCAATTCTTCACATAATTCAGCTGATTCGGCTTTACGCTTAGAAGGATTGTAGCCAATGCTTTTTCATCATTCACGGTCCATACCGCAAGCTGCTCCGCATTTGTTGGCTTTGTATCAGTCAGAACTTTCCATAGACCACCATGAACCAGAACACTTCGCATCTGTACTGACCAGGTTTCATAGCTTTTCTCATCAAGCTTATCTATAGAATAAAGCGACGTCATCGTTTCTTACTTTAAGATTTGGAACACTATTTTAATTATTAACTAAAGCCTCTGGGCCCATAACCTAATAAAAACGCGAATACTTTTACAATCGTTCTACGATGATTTATTCAGACAGAGGAAAAATATATAATATAATAGTGACATAGAATACAGAACATACACGTTGCTATGTTAGTTATAAATTGATTTCAACAAGCTATATAAAACTAAGTGTCCAGATTTCAACATGAAACCTGTCTGTTGTACATGAAAATATAATTTTGGAAATATGTTAAATAAATATTATGGTTTGTGTTATCTTATATGAAGCTAAATCTATTACATTTTTAATCAATATAATTTGTTTTAAATTTAAAAATTTTTTTTGTAAAAATTTCAGTTTTTGAAATCTGTCTGTTGTACATGAAAATATACATGAGCAAATTTCTAGTATATGTAAGGCCAGGCTAAATTTTAGAAAACATTTATATAAATATTATGGTTTGTGCTATCTTATATGAAGCTAAATCTATTACATTTTTAATCAATATAATTTTTTTTAAATTAAAAAATTGTTTTTTGTAAAAATTTCAGTTTTTGAAAACTGTCTGTTGTACATGAAAATATACATGAGCAAATTTCTAGTATATGTAAGGCCAGGCTTAATTTTAGAAAATTGTTATATAAATATAATGGTTTGTGCACTTCTATATGATGATATACCCATTACATTTTTATTCAATATAATTTCTTTACAATTAAAAAATTAATTTTGTAAAAATTTCAGTTTCTGAAACCTGTCTGTTGTACATGAAAATATACATGAGCAAATTTCAAGTATATGTAAGGCCTGGCTTAATTTTAGAAAATTGTTAAATAAATATTATGGTTTATGTAGTCCTATAGGAAGATATGGCAACTACTTTCTAAACCAATGTAATTTCTTTTGAACTTGTAAAAATTCAGATTTGAAAACTGTCTTTTGTACATGAAAATATACATGAGAAAATTTCTAGTATATGTAAGGCCAGGCTAAATTTTAGAAAACATTTATATAAATATTATGGTTTGTGCTATCTTATATGAAGCTAAATCTATTACATTTTTAATCAATATAACTTGTTTTAAATTTAAAAAATTTTTTTGACAAAATTTCAGTTTTTGAAAACTGTCTGTTGTACATGAAAATATACATGATCAAATTTCTAGTATATGTAAGGCCAGGCTAAATTTTAGAAAACATTTATATTGTAAGAAATCTGGCAACCCACTTGTATTCACGTCAGCATTTCTATTCTTTATACTATTTCCTGTTTATCAATTAGTCTGAATAAATCTCTCGTAGTATCAACTCGTGTGTCTTTACTGTTCAACCGAAGTGCGGGCGTACCTGTAAGTGATATAACCTAACATTGGTTATGGGCCCAGTACACGTGGGCATGTCAAATTTATTTTCGGTAAATTCAGTAAAGAATCAGACAAAATGAGTGCTATTGCTAATATTGAAAAGCTTACGGCGGATAATTTCGCGACGTGGTCGGTACAGGTTAAAAGCCTTTTAATTACACTCGATTTGTGGGATGTGGTCATCAGTGATTGCCCTGATGAGGAAAGGGCAAAGGCCCTTCGGATAAAGGTTGACCAGAAAGCGCTGGCAACAATAACATTATGTATAAAACCTAGTGAAATTATTCATATAAAAGGTTGTGTAACCTCAAAGGAAGCTTGGCGGGTCCTTAGTTCGATTTATCGTAAAGACAGTGCCGGGCGTAAAGTTGCTTTGTTTAAAAAGTTGGTACATTTTAAGGTTACAGTGCAGGACAAATTTGCTTTGCGTATGAATGAGTTTTGTACTATCGTTGATGAACTAAAAGAAGTCGGTGTCATAGTACCAGCCGATTTTGCATCCATACTATTGCTTTGTAGTCTCCCCGAGGAGATGGAGAGCTTTGTGGTAGCTATTGAAAGCCGTGACAGTTTACCAAAAATCGATGAGCTAGTATCAAAAATTTTAGAGACCGAAATTCGTCATAATGATAAATCCGTGGCGGGTGGTGACGAAAAAGTTTTTCTAGCAAAAAATAAATATAAAAAGTCCAGTGGAAAGCAAAATGAAAATACTCGATCGAACATAATGTGTTATAAATGTGGCAAAAAGGGCCATATACGGTCGCAGTGCAAAGTTTCCGTGTTCAAAGAGAACGTAAATGAAAAAGCGTGTTGCTTATTTGAAGAAACGCATAACAGCGAAATGTGGATTTTGGACAGTGGTGCTAGTTCGCACATGTGTATGCATAAAAGTTATTTCAACGAAATTGAGCCAAGAAGGCAGGAAATAGTGCTTGCGTCGGGTAAAACGATTTTTGCAGAAGGAATAGGCTCTATAAGTTTAAAAACTGACTTTATGAATCTCAAATTGCATAACGTGTGGTATGTTCCGGAATTAACCTCAAATTTCTTTTCGATTGGAAAAGCCCTTGAATATGGGCATACGGTAAAATTCTCAAAATATGGTGCGATAATGAAAACCGGTAAAGGTGACGACATGTTGAGAGCGAAGCTTGTCGGCGGTGTATTTGTTGTTGAAATGAGACTGAAAACAACAACGGAGAATATAAACGCGATAGTGGAAACAAAAAACTCGGAAAAATGGCATAAGAGATTCGGGCACGTCAACATGAACGATTTACGTACTTTGTCCAACAAAAATTTAGTGCGTGGAATAAACGGGAGTGAAATGCAAAATTTTGAGTGCATGACTTGTGCCATATGTAAGATACACAGCTTGCCATATAGTTCTTATAAAAAAGTGATTTCCAAACAAGTATTGGATCTGATTCATACTGACCTTTGTGGTCCGATGAGAGTAAAATCCTTAGGTGGTGCGTTTTATTTCATGACTTTTGTCGATGATTTTTCGCGGTATATGACTGTATATTTCCTTAAAAATAAATCGGAAGCGTTCGATGCGTTTAAACATTTTGCTGTGACCGCGGAGACACAGATAGGCCGAAAAATAAAGTGTATGAGAAGTGACAATGGTAAAGAGTTTACCAATGTGGCGTTTAAACAATTTTTTAGTGAGAAGGGTATTGTTCACCAAACGTCGGTGGGCTACTCCCCACAGCAGAATGGCGTGGCTGAGAGAGCGAATAGAACTCTCGTAGAAATGGCGCGTTGTTTGATACAGGGTTCCGGAATGTCACAGTGCTTATGGGGAGAAGCTATAAATACTGCTGTTTACCTGCGAAACAGAACAATAACAAAAGTGTTAAGTGACTTAACTCCATATAAAGTATGGTATGGTAAAACACCTTCAGTGGCACATTTAAAAGTGTTTGGTTGTGATGTGGTGGCGTTAAAGAAGGGTCCACATAAAGGTGGCAAGTTCGATGCAAAGGGTGTAAAGTTAAAATTTGTTGGTTATGCCGAAAATTCTAAGGGCTACAGACTTTACGATCCAACCAAGCGAAACATTGTTATTGCTCGTGACTGTATATTTTTTGAAAACTCATTTGAGCGAATAATAGAAAAAGACTCAAGTGAAGAGGTGCATTTTTATTATGATCCAAAAGAGACATCAGAATCAGGTGATGAAGTGCATAATGTAAATGCCGATGAAGCTGAAGTTGCTGCTGAGCCTCAGCTTGAAGTCGACGATGGTGAAGTGTATTCGTTAGATGAGGAGAACGATCCAGTGGTTACGCGAAAAAGAGGTCGAGGCAGACCAAAATTGGTGCGAGATGGTAGCATCGGTCGACCGAAAAAACAATATAAGCAAACAGAGGTATTAAATTTTATTGGAGAGAATCCAGAAACGGTAGATGAGGCGTTGTCATCAGAAGAGAGCGAGCATTGGAAAAACGCTATGCAAGCTGAGTTAAATTCTCTTTCCAAAAATGGTACGTGGGTATTAGTTGATAGGCCGAAGCATAAAAACGTTATCGGGTGCAGATGGGTGTACACCATAAAACGCAACTCAAGTGGTGAAATTGAAAAATATAAGGCCCGATTGGTAGCTCAGGGGTGCTCGCAAAAGCCAAACGTCGATTATAGCGAAACATATGCTCCAGTTGTACGGCATGCAACAATTCGGCTTTTGTTGGCCCTAGCAGCAAAATACAAGCTTACAGTAAACCACGTAGATGTAGTAGCGGCGTATTTAAATGGTGATTTGGCTGATGAAATTCATATGGTGCAACCACATACGTTTAAGAATGCAAAGCACCCAAATAAGGTGTGTAAGCTACGTAAACCCCTCTATGGCCTAAAGCAAGCAGGACGTGAGTGGAACAAAAAGGTCTCCGATATTTTGACAACTATGGGCTTCAAGCGGTGCCAAGCGGATAGTTGTGTATATTTTAAGAGGGAGTGTGACAGTATGTGTCTTATTGGTTTGTATGTGGATGACATACTTATAGCTAGTTCTGACATTAAAGAAACAGAACAAGTTTTACAAGAGTTAAGCAAATATGTCGAGGTTGTGGATCGTGGGCCGGCATCCTTCTATTTGGGTATGCAAATAGAACGAGATGAATCAACTGGTGTTATATCAATACATCAAGAGCGTTATGTGACACAACTATTAAAGACCTGGGGCATGGAGTTCTGCAAACCTGCAGCTACACCGTGGGTGGATGGTACCGTGTTAGCCAAATGCAGTAAACAGTGTGACGACATCGATTCTAAGCGGTATCAAAGTTTGATAGGAGGGTTAATGTATTTAGCCGTAATTTCTAGACCAGACATCGCTCACGTTGTGTCAAAGTTGTCTCAGTTCAATAACCATCCACACGAAGAACATTTTACGGCAGCCAAACATGTTTTACGCTATTTAAAGCGGACGGTGGCGACGAAAATCACCTATGGTCCTACAGACAACAGCTTGATTTGTTTTTAGTTTTTATGTCCAACGGTTTAATCTCTTGGGAATCGAAAAAGCAGTCCATTGTTGCCCTCAGTACAATGGAGGCAGAGTATGTAGCTCTATGCCAAGGGGCAAAAGATGTAATTTTTATTCGTGCATTGCTGCGTGAAATGGGGTACGTCGATTGTGTAAACGAACCTACGAAGATGTTTTGTGATAATCAAAGCGCACAGTTCTTGTTGAAGAACCCTATGGTACACAAACGCAGTAAACATATTGATTTGAGATTCCATTATGTTCGAGATGTATATGAAAAGGGAGAAATCCAAGTGAATTTTGTAAGCACTGAAGCAAATGCAGCTGATGTAATGACTAAATGTTTGAAGAAAACGAAACATGAAATTGGTTGTAAATTGCTAGGTCTAACAATGTAATTAAAATTCAATGATTTGTAACATTAATAGGTCAAAAAGAAACAATTGGGTTGAGAGGGAGAATTGTAAGAAATCTGGCAACCCACTTGTATTCACGTCAGCATTTCTATTCTTTATACTATTTCCTGTTTATCAACTAGTCTGAATAAATCTCTCGTAGTATCAACTCGTGTGTCTTTACTGTTCAACCGAAGTGCGGGCGTACCTGTAAGTGATATAACCTAACATATATAAATATTATGGTTTGTGCTATCTTATATGAAGCTAAATCTATTACATTTTTAATCAATATAATTTGTTTTAAATTTAAAATTTTTTTTGTAAAAATTTCAGTTTTTGAAAACTGTCTGTTGTACATGAAAATATACATGAGCAAATTTCTAGTATATGTAAGGCCGGGCTAAATTTTAGACAACTGTTACATAAATATTATGGTTTATGTACTCCTATAGGAAGATATGGCAACTACTTTCTAAACCAATGTAATTTCTTTTGAATTTGTAAAAATTCAGTTTTTGAAAACTGTCTTTTGTACATAAAAATATACATGAGCAAATTTCAAGTATATGTAAGGCCAGGCTAAATTTTAGAAAATTGTTAAATAAATATTATGGTTTGTGCTATCTTATATGAAGCTAAATCTATTACATTTTTAATCAATATAATTTGTTTTAAATAAAAAAATTATTTTTGTAAAAATTTCAGTTTTTGGAAACTGTCTGTTGTGCATGAAAATATACATGAGCAAATTTCTAGTATATGTAAGGCCAGGCTAAATTTTAGAAAACATTTATATAAATGTTATGGTTTGTGCTATCTTATATGAAGCTAAATCTATTACATTTTTAATCAATATAATTTGTTTTAAATTTAAAATTTTTTTTTTGTAAAAATTTCAGTTTTTGAAAACTGTGTGTTGTACATGAAAATATACATGAGCAAATTTCTAGTATATATAAGGCCAGGCTAAATTTTTGAATACTGTTATATAAATATTATGGTTTGTGCACTTCTATATGATGATATATCCATTACATTTTTATTCAATATAATTTCTTTAAAATTAAAAAATTAATTTTGTTAAAATTTCAGTTTTTGAAAACTGTCTGTTGTACATGAAAATATACATGAGCAAATTTCTAGTATATATAAGGCCAGGTAAAATTTTTGAAAACTGTTATATAAATATTATGGTTTGTGCACTTCTATATGATGATATATCCATTACATTTTTATTCAATATAATTTCTTTAAAATTAAAAAATTAATTTTGTTAAAATTTCAGTTTTTGAAACCTGTCTGTTGTAGATAAAAATATACATGAGCAAATTTCTAGTATATGTAAGGCCGAGCTAAATTTTAGACAACTGTTACATAAATATTATGGTTTATGTACTCCTATAGGAAGATATGGCAACTACTTTCTAAACCAATGTAATTTCTTTTGAATTTGTAAAAATTCAGTTTTTGAAAACTGTCTTTTGTACATAAAAATATACATGAGCAAATTTCAAGTATATGTAAGGCCAGGCTAAATTTTAGAAAATTGTTAAATAAATATTATGGTTTGTGCTATCTTATATGAAGCTAAATCTATTACATTTTTAATCAATATAATTTGTTTTAAATAAAAAAATTATTTTTGTAAAAATTTCAGTTTTTGGAAACTGTCTGTTGTACATGAAAATATACATGAGCAAATTTCTAGTATATGTAAGGCCAGGCTAAATTTTAGAAAACATTTATATAAATATTATGGTTTGTGCTATCTTATATGAAGCTAAATCTATTACATTTTTAATCAATATAATTTGTTTTAAATTTAAAATTTTTTTTTTGTAAAAATTTCAGTTTTTGAAAACTGTCTGTTGTACATGAAAATATACATGAGCAAATTTCTAGTATATATAAGGCCAGGCTAAATTTTTGAATACTGTTATATAAATATTATGGTTTGTGCACTTCTATATGATGATATATCCATTACATTTTTATTCAATATAATTTCTTTAAAATTAAAAAATTAATTTTGTTAAAATTTCAGTTTTTGAAACCTGTCTGTTGTAGATAAAAATATACATGAGCAAATTTCTAGTATATGTAAGGCCGGGCTAAATTTTAGAAAACTGTTACATAAATATTATGGTTTATGTACTCCTATAGGAAGATATGGCAACTACTTTCTAGACCAATGTAATTTCTTTTGAATTTGTAAAAATTCAGTTTTTGAAAACTGTCTTTTGTACATAAAAATATACATGAGCAAATTTCAAGTATATGTAAGGCCAGGCTAAATTTTAGAAAATTGTTAAATAAATATTATGGTTTGTGCTATCTTATATGAAGCTAAATCTATTACATTTTTAATCAATATAATTTGTTTTAAATAAAAAAATTATTTTTGTAATAATTTCAGTTTTTGGAAACTGTCTGTTGTACATGAAAATATACATGAGCAAATTTCTAGTATATGTAAGGCCAGGCTAAATTTTAGAAAACATTTATATAAATATTATGGTTTGTGCTATCTTATATGAAGCTAAATCTATTACATTTTTAATCAATATAATTTGTTTTAAATTTAAAATTTTTTTTTTTGTAAAAATTTCAGTTTTTGAAAACTGTCTGTTGTACATGAAAATATACATGAGCAAATTTCTAGTATATATAAGGCCAGGCTAAATTTTTGAAAACTGTTATATAAATATTATGGTTTGTGCACTTCTATATGATGATATATCCATTACATTTTTATTCAATATAATTTCTTTAAAATTAAAAAATTAATTTTGTTAAAATTTCAGTTTTTGAAACCTCTCTGTTGTAGATAAAAATATACATGAGCAAATTTCTAGTATATGTAAGGCCGGGCTAAATTTTAGAAAACTGTTACATAAATATTATGGTTTATGTACTCCTATAGGAAGATATGGCAACTACTTTCTAAACCAATGTAATTTGTTTTGAATTTGTAAAAATTCAGTTTTTGAAAACTGTCTTTTGTACATAAAAATATACATGAGCAAATTTCAAGTATATGTAAGGCCAGGCTAAATTTTAGAAAATTGTTAAATAAATATTATGGTTTGTGCTATCTTATATGAAGCTAAATCTATTACATTTTTAATCAATATAATTTGTTTTAAATAAAAAAATTATTTTTGTAAAAATTTCAGTTTTTGGAAACTGTCTGTTGTACATGAAAATATACATGAGCCAATTTCTAGTATATATAAGGCCAGGCTAAATTTTTGAAAACTGTTATATAAATATTATGGTTTGTGCACTTCTATATGATGATATATCCATTAAATTTTTATTCAATATAATTTCTTTAAAATTAAAAAATTAATTTTGCTAAAATATCAGTTTTTGAAACCTGTCTGTTGTAGATGAAAATATACATGAGCAAATTTCTAGTATATGTAAGGCCAGGCTAAATTTTAGAAAACTGTTACATAAATATTATGGTTTATGTACTCCTATAGGAAGATATGGCAAGTACTTTCTAAACCAATGTAATTTCTTTTGAATTTATAAAAATTCAGTTTTTGAAAACTGTCTTTTGTACATAAAAATATACATGAGCAAATTTCAAGTATATGTAAGGCCAGGCTAAATTTTAGAAAATTGTTAAATAAATATTATGGTTTGTGCTATCTTATATGAAGCTAAATCTATTACATTTTTAATCAATATAATTTGTTTTAAATAAAAAAATTATTTTTGTAAAAATTTCAGGTTTTGGAAACTGTCTGTTGTACATGAAAATATGCATGAGCAAATTTCTAGTATATGTAAGGCCAGGCTAAATTTTAGAAAACATTTATATAAATATTATGGTTTGTGCTATCTTATATGAAGCTAAATCTATTACATTTTTAATCAATATAATTTGTTTTAAATTTAAAATTTTTTTTTTGTAAAAATTTCAGTTTTTGAAAACTGTCTGTTGTACATGAAAATATACATGAGCAAATTTCTAGTATATATAAGGCCAGGCTAAATTTTTGAAAACTGTTATATAAATATTATGGTTTGTGCACTTCTATATGATGATATATCCATTACATTTTTATTCAATATAATTTCTTTAAAATTAAAAAATTAATTTTGTTAAAATTTCAGTTTTTGAAACCTCTCTGTTGTAGATAAAAATATACATGAGCAAATTTCTAGTATATGTAAGGCCGGGCTAAATTTTAGAAAACTGTTACATAAATATTATGGTTTATGTACTCCTATAGGAAGATATGGCAACTACTTTCTAAACCAATGTAATTTGTTTTGAATTTGTAAAAATTCAGTTTTTTAAAACTGTCTTTTGTACATAAAAATATACATGAGCAAATTTCAAGTATATGTAAGGCCAGGCTAAATTTTAGAAAATTGTTAAATAAATATTATGGTTTGTGCTATCTTATATGAAGCTAAATCTATTACATTTTTAATCAATATAATTTGTTTTAAATAAAAAAATTATTTTTGTAAAAATTTCAGTTTTTGGAAACTGTCTGTTGTACATGAAAATATACATGAGCCAATTTCTAGTATATATAAGGCCAGGCTAAATTTTTGAAAACTGTTATATAAATATTATGGTTTGTGCACTTCTATATGATGATATATCCATTAAATTTTTATTCAATATAATTTCTTTAAAATTAAAAAATTAATTTTGCTAAAATATCAGTTTTTGAAACCTGTCTGTTGTAGATGAAAATATACATGAGCAAATTTCTAGTATATGTAAGGCCAGGCTAAATTTTAGAAAACTGTTACATAAATATTATGGTTTATGTACTCCTATAGGAAGATATGGCAAGTACTTTCTAAACCAATGTAATTTCTTTTGAATTTATAAAAATTCAGTTTTTGAAAACTGTCTTTTGTACATAAAAATATACATGAGCAAATTTCAAGTATATGTAAGGCCAGGCTAAATTTTAGAAAATTGTTAAATAAATATTATGGTTTGTGCTATCTTATATGAAGCTAAATCTATTACATTTTTAATCAATATAATTTGTTTTAAATAAAAAAATTATTTTTGTAAAAATTTCAGGTTTTGGAAACTGTCTGTTGTACATGAAAATATGCATGAGCAAATTTCAAGAAAATTTTAGAAAATTGTTAAATAAATATTATGGTTTGTGCTATTTTATATGAAGCTAAATCTATTACATTTTTAATAAATATAATTTGTTTTAAATAAAAAAATTATTTTTGTGAAAACTTCAGTTTTTGGAAACTGTCTGTTTTTGCTATCTTATATAAAGCTAAATCTATTACATTTTTAATAAATATAATTTGTTTTAAATAAAAAAATTATTTTTGTAAAAACTTCAGTTTTTGGAAACTGTCTGTTGCACATGAAAATATAAAAATTTCAGGTTTTGGAAACTGTCTGTTGTACATGAAAATATGCATGAGCAAATTTCAAGAAAATTTTAGAAAATTGTTAAATAAATATTATGGTTTGTGCTATTTTATATGAAGCTAAATCTATTACATTTTTAATAAATATAATTTGTTTTAAATAAAAAAATTATTTTTGTGAAAACTTCACTTTTTGGAAACTGTCTGTTTTTGCTATCTTATATAAAGCTAAATCTATTACATTTTTAATAAATATAATTTGTTTTAAATAAAAAAATTATTTTTGTAAAAACTTCAGTTTTTGGAAACTGTCTGTTGTACATGAAAATATACATGAGCAAATTTCAAGTATATGTAAGACCAGGCTAAATTTTAGAAAACTCTTATATAAATATTATGGTTTTTGCTATCTTATATGAAGCTAAATCTATTACATTTTTAAACAATATAATTTGTTTTAAATAAAAAAATTATTTTTGTAAAAATTTCAGTTTTTGGAAACTTTCTGTTGTACATGAAAATATACATGAGCAAATTTCTAGTATATGTAAAGCCAGGCTAAATTTTAGAAAACTGTTACATAAATATTATGGTTTATGTACTCCTATAGGAAGATATGGCAACTACTTTCTAAACCAATGTAATTTCTTTTGAATTTATAAAAATTCAGTTTTTGAAAACTGTCTTTTGTACATAAAAATATACATGAGCAAATTTCAAGTATACATATGTAAGGCCAGGCTAAATTTTAGAAAATTGTTAAATAAATATTATGGTTTGTGCTATCTTATATGAAGCTAAATCTATTACATTTTTAATCAATATAATTTGTTTTAAATAAAAAAATTATTTTTGTAAAAATTTCAGTTTTTTCAGCTAAATCTATTACATTTTTAATAAATATAATTTGTTTTAAATAAAAAAATTATTTTTGTAAAAACTTCAGTTTTTGGAAACTGTCTGTTGTACATGAAAATATACATGAGCAAATTTCAAGTATGTTCAAGTATGTGTTGGCAGTTTTCTATAATAAATTGACTTGTATAGATAAATACTTGCGCGAGTGTCCGTATATAAAAGAAAACAGGTGTGTCAGCTTAAACGTTTTAATGAGGACTAAAAGATATCGTGACATTTTGATTTCATGGATATTACAAAATGGATAAATGACATAGTGTGTATATATTTGTCTCATGCGTGACATACATCGTATTCATGACAAATATGTTCTCTGTAGGAAATTACTAATTAATCTTGCAATTACATACTATAATTTCAACACTCTTTCTCAAGATTAATTATTTAAATTTTTATTTCATATTTAACATTTAAGACCAAGCATTTCTGTAAACTTATTATGTTTTTGTTTTTTCAAATTCTTTGTAAAAATATCAGATACATTCTCATTAGTGGAAACATATTTTAAATCAATTTCATTTCTTTCTACTACTTCTCGAATATAGTGATACTTTATATCTATGTGCTTAGTTCTCTTGTGAAATACTGGATTCTTCGAAATTTGTAAAGCGCTCATGTTATCGCCTTTCAAAACTACTGGATCTTCGCCATGATATCCGATTTCTTGAAGCAATCTGCGAAAAGATAAACTGGCTCTTTTGCTGCTGTACTCAAAGCGATATATTCCGCCTCAGTACTACTTAATGCGGTTACGATTTGCTTTTTGGATTGCCAAGAAAAAGCGCTGCCGGCTAAGAAAAATTAATAGCCGGTGTACGATTTCCTATCTACGTTGTTGCTTGCCCAGTCAGCATCAGCGAAACCTTCTACAAGTTTGTTACTTTTACGATAATGCAATTTTAAATCAACGGTTTTTGACAAATAACGTAGAACATGTTTTGCTGCAGCTTCATGCTCAGAATGTGGATCTTGGTTTCTTTGTGACAAAACGCTTAGCGCATGCATTATGTCTGGACGCGATGAAATAGCCAAATACATCAATGACCCAATCAATGATTGATAATCTTTAACATCTGATTTGGAACAATTTTCGTTTGTGCAGCTTACCTGAAAGCCAGGGTCTAGCCGTGTACTTACTGGACGACACTCGCTTATACCATATACGCGTAACAACTCATTGATGTACTTTTTCTGACAAACAGAAATTTCACCCGTTTTACCTTTGCGCTCTATTTCAAAGCCAAGAAAGTATTTTAACGTACCACCATCATGTAGCTCGAAATTTGTAGCTAATTTACGTTTTATATACTCAATCCCTTTCTCAGTCGGGCATGCTAAAATTAGGTCATCAACATACACTGCTATGTAACTATAAATGCCATTCGACTGCTTGACATACAAACATGGTTCAGATTTACACGGATTGAACCCCAAAACTTTCAATGCTGTATTTAATGTGCTGTTCCCATGGCGACCTGATTGCTTTAAGCCATAAATGGCTTTATTTAATTTTAATACTTTATTGGGATTTTTGCTGTCGATGAAACCTTGTGGCTGTCGTATGTACACATCTTCTGTAAGCTCACTATTGAGATACGCGTTTGATACGTCGAGTTGATGTAGGTGTAACTCTTTCTCAACCGCAATTGCTAATAACATGCGAATTGTTTCATAACGAATGACTGGAGAAAATGTTTCCCAATAATTCAAACCCATTTGCTGACTACAGCCTTTCGCAACCAATCTTGACTTGAACTTTTCAATGTTGCCATCTGCATCGCGTTTAATGCGATAAACCCATTTTGACCCAATCGCCTTTTGATCTTTAGGAAGTTCGACTGCTGACCACGTATTATTAGCTATAAGCGCCGCATACTCTTGTTGCATAGATTTCTCCCACTCAAAGGAGTATTCGCTTTCTAATGCTTCTTTGTACGTTAGCGGCGTTTCGACGTCTTCACCATACTGCAAGTATTGCAACATTTGATACTCTTTTCTAGGGCGACCAACTACCCCAGAACGAATTAACTTAGGTCTACCTCGACCACGACGCCAACCTTCGACAATCGTACGATTAACACGTTCTGCAACACCATTTTGTTGCGGAGTATATGGCACAGTTAGTTGCCTTTTTATGCCACACTGGTTTAAATATTCATTAAATTTATTGTTAATATATTCGGTACAATTGTCACTTCTTAGTTTTTTAATTTTTAAATTTGTTTGGCATTCGACCATATTTTTAAATATTTTAAATTTTTCAAAAACCTCACTTTTTTCTTTAATGCAGTATACAAAAATCATGCGTTCGTATGTATCAGCTCTAGCTTTTCACTTGCTTCAATTTCAGTTTTCTTAGGAAATTTCACTGCACTGATTTTAGTTTTGTTGCACGTATCGCAGTTTGTTTTTACTATGGAACCTTTTACATCCATACCACGAACTAGATCATTTTCAGCTATATCTTTCAAACTATCATAATTTATATGGCCATATCTATTGTGCCACATTATATTGTCACACAAGTACAACGAATTTTGCGTTTTCAAGTTAAAAATAAACAAATTATTTATTAGCTTAGCTTTGATCAAAAGCGCACCACTGCTATTTTTTACCTCAGCAGTATACATTTTGAAAACCACTGTATGTTTGTATTGCATCGCCTTGCTCACAGAATAAAAATTCATTTTGAGTGATGGCACATATAGAACATCTCGAAGTTCTATATCTACTTCATTTGTCTTTAGCACTATTGTACCAACACCATGAGAGTATATGTAGTTGTCTGCTGCTAACATAATTTTTTCCTTTCGGTCAATAATTGAAGTAAACATATTTTTGTCATAGCACATATGCGCCGTTGCGCCACTATCAACGCACCAGGTATAGTTGTTGCTTCTATCACCCACTGTTGCAGCATAAACTGCATCCGATAGCTCATTAGCTTTTGCATTCTGTTTAGCACTTTGATCGTTTACTTGCTTTGCTTTTCTTTTACACTGAGCAGCTGTATGCCTGCGCGCACCACAACTAAAAAATTTGCCTTTGAAAATTGTATTTGGTTTTGTGTTTTCTTTGCCACTCGTATTTGCTTCTTTTACACGCGCATAAACTGCTTGCGCCGAATTGTCACGATTGCCTTGTTGCTCTCGTCTTGCACCTTCTTAAAAAAGTTTGACTTTCAATGCACTGAACGTCGGCAACTCATCGCGCGTTTCAATGGCCACGACAAAATTTTCGTACGCTGTCGGCAAACTCGATAAAAGAATAATTACTTTGAGCTCATCATTTACATGTTAGACATGTTTTGATTTGCACACATACTGCAATTCAACAACTACTAGGCATATGAACGTCGCGAAGCCTCTGCCACGCCTCTGCTCACGTTTTACATGCTTTTATATTTGCGAGCTGCGTTGGTCTGACATACAAAATTATATTTGCCAGCGCTTTTTGATCATCTTGATCCCATTTTTGTCCATTTTCGTCACTGCGTTTTATGTCTTCATTTACGATGCTCCACTGCTCTGTGTTCACGAGTATACTGCGCATTTGCATACTCCACACATCGTAATTGTTGTCCCCGAGTTTTTCAATTTGGTAATTAGAATTCATTTTTATATTTCGCACAACCGATTTACTTTTACAAAACGTTTTTTACGCGAGACCTGGGCCCATTACCCTTGTTGGCAGTTTTCTATAAGAAATTGACTTGTATAGATAAATACTTGCGCGAGTGTCCGTATATAAAAGAAAACAGGTGTGTAAGCTTAAACGTTTTAATGAGGACTAAAAGATATCGTTACATTTTGATTTCATGGATATTACAAAATGGATAAATGACATAGTGTGTATATATTTGTCTCATGCGTGACATACATCGTATTCATGACAAATATGTTCTCTGTAGGAAATTACTAATTAATCTTGCAATTAGATGCTATAATTTCAACAATATGTAAGGCCAGGCTAAATTTTAGAAAACATTTATATATATATTATGGTTTGTGCTATCTTATATGAAGCTAAATCTATTACATTTTTAATCAATATAATTTGTTTTAAATTTAAAATTTTTTTTTTGTAAAAATTTCAGTTTTTGAAAACTGTCTGTTGTACATGAAAATATACATGAGCAAATTTCTAGTGTATATAAGGCCAGGCTAAATTTTTGAAAACTGTTATATAAATATTATGGTTTGTGCACTTCTATATGATGATATATCCATTACATTTTTATTCAATATAATTTCTTTAAATTGCTTTTTTATACCAACAATTTTTGTTGATTTACGGCCTGTACATTTTCAAGTATTCATGAAACGAGCTCAAGGCCAAGAATAATAATTTTTCACTTTTTGGAATTTTTTATGACAATTATTATTGTTTTTATTTATTAATAATCATTTTAAGTAATTATTAAAAGTTTTTGGATTGAATAGAGTAGGAAAAATGTTTAGAGACAACTGCCATAGCTTTTCTTATAGATCCATTTCGGAAGCTGCTAGACTTCACTCATCAAAGAAATTTTGGCACGCAGTGCTAACCATTAAGCTAACAATACGCTGGTCTTGATGTCATCTAAACTCCTAGTTCTATTCTTCGTTTTACCATATGCATGAACCACTTCCGCCATTTGACAGTTAGTAGTGTGATCATGATGGATTTTTGACAGATCTGTTTTATCATCAGAACTGCCTTTCCGTGTGCTCTCGGTTTTTTGTTATTGCTTTTTTATACCAACAATTTTTGTTGATTTACGGCCTGTACATTTTCAAGTATTCATGAAACGAGCTCAAGGCCAAGAATAATAATTTTTCACTTTTTGGAATTTTTTATGAAAATTATTATTGTTTTTATTTATTAATAATCATTTTAATTAATTATTAAAAGTTTTTGGATTGAATAGAGTAGGAAAAATGTTTAGAGACAACTGCCATAGCTTTTCCTATAGATCCATTTCGGAAGCTGCTAGACTTCACTCATCAGAGAAATTTTGGCACGCATTGCTAACCATTAAGCTAACAATACGCTGGTCTTGATGTCATCTAAACTCCTAGTTCTATTCTTCGTTTTACCATATGCATGAACCACTTCCGCCATTTGACAGTTAGTAGTGTGATCATGATGGATTTTTGACAGATCTGTTTTATCATCAGAACTGCCTTTCCGTGTGCTCTCGGTTTTTTGTTATTGCTTTTTTATACCAACAATTTTTGTTGATTTACGGCCTGTACATTTTCAAGTATTCATGAAACGAGCTCAAGGTCAAGAATAATAATTTTTCACTTTTTGGAATTTTTTTTGTGAAAATTATTATTGTTTTTATTTATTAATAATCATTTTAATTAATTATTAAAAGTTTTTGGATTGAATAGAGTAGGAAAAATGTTTAGAGACAACTGCCATAGCTTTTCTTATAGATCCATTTCGGAAGCTGCTAGACTTCACTCATCAGAGAAATTTTGGCACGCATTGCAAACCATTAAGCTAACAATACGCTGGGCTTGATGTCATCTAAACTCCTAGTTCTATTCTTCGTTTTACCATATGCATGAACCACTTCCGCCATTTGACAGTTAGTAGTGTGATCATGATGGATTTTTGACAGATCTGTTTTATCATCAGAACTGCCTTTCCGTGTGCTCTCGGTTTTTTGTTATTGCTTTTTTATACCAACAATTTTTGTTGATTTACGGCCTGTACATTTTCAAGTATTCATGAAACGAGCTCAAGGCCAAGAATAATAATTTTTCAAATTTTTCAATAACAAAAAACCGAGAGCACACGGAAAGGCAGTTCTGATGAATAAACAGATCTGTCAAAAATCCATCATGATCACACTACTAACTGTCAAATGGCGGAAGTGGTTCATGCATATGGTAAAACGAAGAATAGAACTAGGAGTTTAGATGACATCAAGACCAGCGTATTGTTAGCTTAATGGTTAGCAATGCGTGCCAAAATTTCTCTGATGAGTGAAGTCTAGCAGCTTCCGAAATGGATCTATAAGAAAAGCTATGGCAGTTGTCTCTAAACATTTTTCCTACTCTATTCAATCCAAAACCTTTTAATAACACTGGTTTACAGCCAAAATGCACCAGAGACGCCATAGTGAAATTCCTATGTAAAATCACCTCCTAATTCCGAAAACCAAGGTTATTTTTACTTGAATGGTACCGTTTTTGAGATATTTACGATTTACCGTTATTTCAAAAAACAAAAAAGATGGCTCCACTTAATCGTGTATATCTCAAGAACAAACTGAGCTCTTCCAAGACGGTTTAAAAAATTTGAAAGCTTATAAAATTTACTATAATCAGTATATACAACACTTTTTGCTAGGTCCTGCAGATTCAAACATATTGAACAATCATTACGGATTTTTTAAATTTTTTTTGTAAAAATATAAAAAAATTTGTACTTTGCGAGGAAGCATCTCGAAAACTTTTTGTTTTTTTGCAGATATTTTTTCCCCCCTCTAAGCTCTGTTTTATTACAAAAAAAATAAGCTATCAGTGAACAAAATCGATGAACTAATACAAAAGTTATAAGCATTCAAGTAAATATATCCATTTAATACTTAAGTACCCTACAAATAATAGCATATGTACATATGGTTCTGTCTTAACTCTATGATCTTATTTTATAATTGAAAAAGTTATGTGTCTTGTTTTGACGCTTATTTAGATTAGGATCGGTTTCTCTTATGAGAAACCAACAGTAGTCGCCCATCATAGCGACATCCCAGAATCCTTGATACCGACTTTCAATCACTTTCATTTGCTGGTGAAACCTTTCGCCATGCTCGTCACTTTCGTCGCCAAGATTTTGCGGGAAAAAATTTAAGTGGGAGTGTAAGAAATGAATTTTTAAAGACATATTTACTCCTGAAAGAAAATAAAAAAGTAAATTAGATAAATACATAAGTGACACATTAGTATATAATTTTCTTAGGCTGGATTTATCTTTCAATTCAGAACAAATTTTTTGTTTACATTTTTCCCGTTCTTGTTTGTTCGGAACTGGACGATGAATTCAGATTTATGGCTATATATTCTCATGTAAATTTATGTAATATATAATTTATTATAATATGTTTTGTTATTTACCCATTTCCGCATAGTTTTTGATTAAGTCGTTCACTATCATCTCGTAGTTAGGACTTTTGTGTTTGCCTAAAAAAGAAGTAACGACCTTTTCAAAAGAATCCCACGCTGCTGCCTCCACTGGTGACAGTAGTTCTTTGAAATGGTTATTGGTCATCATTTTCCTTATTTGCGGTCCCACAAAAATCCCTTCCTTTATTTTTGCTTCTGAAATCCCTGGGAAGATTGTCTTCAAATGATGAAAAGCTTCGCCTTCTTTGTCCAAAGCCTTCACAAAGTTTTTGATAAGGCCGAGCTTGATGTGGAGCGGAGGTAGAATTATGTTTTCCTTCTTTATAAGTGGTGAGTATTTTATGTTATCTACTCCAACTTGAAACTCGATTCGTTCTGGCCAATCCTTTATGATGTAGTGGTCTTGACGAGCTCGGCTATCCCATTTGTATAGAAAGCAACAGTATTTTGTGTATCCACTTTGTAGACCACATAGCATTCCAACGACTTTAAGATCGGCACATATTTTCCAATCATGTTCTTCGTATTTGATTAACTTGAGCAATTTTTGCATTATCTCATATGTTTCCTTCGTATTTACTGCATGCGCGATCGGGATAGATGGCTTTTGGTTGCCAATATGCAATAATACGGCCTTTAAACTTAATTTATTGCCGTCTATGAACAATCGCCACTCTTTTGAATCATATGGTTCACCAAATTGTTTGAATAGACCAGCAATGTCTTTGCAGTAACAAACACTGTCCTCCTTCGTATAGTACTTGGAAAATTCTTCGTGACGAGTTCTATAATATGTTACCTTAACATCGGATGAAACAAATTTAAATTGTTGCATTCGAGAGGCGTGTAGTTCGGCCTTTTCCTTTGACAATTCCAAATCCCTTATCCAATCATTGAGTTGTGCTTGTGACAAAGAATTTCTTTCGTTTTCCGTTTGAAATTCAGTACAACATGATGCCGCGTAATCAGATACTACTGTTGACAATGAAACTGGAGCCGGAGCTAAAGTTAAATTTGATTCTGGCAATGTCGCTTCTGTTGAAATTAGTTCTGGTAATGACACTGTAGATACGCTCGCATAGGTTACTTTTCTGGACTTTCCAACCCCAAGTACTTTTGTAGTACAAATATAGCAGTCCGTTGAATGGCAAGTTGGTTCCCTCCACTTCATTGGTGTAATAAATTTCACACGTCGCCTAAATAGATAGTTTCAGGAATTAGTCAGCTATGCATTAAAAGGGAACAAATTCCTAATTTTTACAACGTACCTTTTTGTTCCGGTTTCCGAAGAAATCAATTCGACTCGGCATGTGGTGCACACAGTATTCGGTGTCCATGGTTTTTCATTGTTTTTAGGCTCAATTCCAAAACACTTATAGTATGTAACTTTCAAAGGATTTGAAAACACACGTCTCATACTTTTAACAATAATTGACCGCAGATGAAACAGAACATATCTGGATCATTTGTACACTCAAACTCTCGCGCCCTTTTATTCATTTTTTATTTTAAGTAAATGACGGGTTATAAACTGCAATTATAAACTGAACAGTATCCGGCGAGCCTTGCAAATATTATGAAGGAACAAGGCGCATGTACTCTTATTTATACTTAGATCCAGTAAAAATTCAAGCCTACCTAAACAAAAAGGTTCCCTAGTTCTACAAAGAAAACACTACCTGCCTCAAAAATATGCTCTTGTTTAAAATGTACCTAGGTTTGAGAAAACGACACTAACAGCTTTTTGTATCTAATAACTTTTCGAAAATCTACCTGCTAACTAACTGATATACGAATACTAACACATATGTACCAGTAGGGTACTTAAGCATTAAATGGATATATTTACTTGAATGCTTATAACTTTTGTATTAGTTCATCGATTTTGTTCACTGATAGCTTATTTTTTTTGTAATAAAACAGAGCTTAGAGGGGGGAAAAAATATCTGCAAAAAAAACAAAAGGTTTTCGAGATGCTTCCTCGCAAATTACAAATTTTTTTATATTTTTACAAAAAAAATTTTAAAAATCCGTAATGATTGTTCAATATGTTTGAATCTGCAGGACCTAGCAAAAAGTGTTGTATATACTGATTATAGTAAATTTTATAAGCTTTCAAATTTTTCAAACCGTTTTGGAAGAGCTCAGTGAGATATACACGATTAAGTGGAGCCATCTTTTTTGTTTTTTGAAATAACGGTAAATCGTAAATATCTCAAAAACGGTACCATTCAAGTAAAAATAACCTTGATTTTCGGAATTAGGAGGTGATTTTACATAGGAATTTCACTATGGCGTCTCTGGTGCAGAAAAAAAGTTGGAATTTGTGATCCAGTGTAATTAATTAAAATGATTATTAATAAATAAAAACAATAATAATTTTCATAAAAAAATTCCAAAAAGTGAAAAATTATTATTCTTGGCCTTGAGCTCGTTTCATGAATACTTGAAAATGTACAGGCCGTAAATCAACAAAAATTGTTGGTATAAAAAAGCAATAACAAAAAACCGAGAGCACACGGAAAGGCAGTTCTGATGATAAAACAGATCTGTCAAAAATCCATCATGATCACACTACTAACTGTCAAATGGCGGAAGTGGTTCATGCATATGGTAAAACGAAGAATAGAACTAGGAGTTTAGATGACATCAAGACCAGCGTATTGTTAGCTTAATGGTTAGCAATGCGTGCCAAAATTTCTCTGATGAGTGAAGTCTAGCAGCTTCCGAAATGGATCTATAAGAAAAGCTATGGCAGTTGTCTCTAAACATTTTTCCTACTCTATTCAATCCAAAAACTTTTAATAATTAATTAAAATGATTATTAATAAATAAAAACAATAATAATTTTCATAAAAAATTCCAAAAAGTGAAAAATTATTATTCTTGGCCTTGAGCTCGTTTCATGAATACTTGAAAATGTACAGGCCGTAAATCAACAAAAATTGTTGGTATAAAAAAGCAATAACAAAAAACCGAGAGCACACGGAAAGGCAGTTCTGATGATAAAACAGATGTGTCAAAAATCCATCATGATCACACTACTAACTGTCAAATGGCGGAAGTGGTTCATGCATATGGTAAAACGAAGAATAGAACTAGGAGTTTAGATGACATCAAGACCAGCGTATTGTTAGCTTAATGGTTAGCAATGCGTGCCAAAATTTCTCTGATGAGTGAAGTCTAGCAGCTTCCGAAATGGATCTATAAGAAAAGCTATGGCAGTTGTCTCTAAACATTTTTCCTACTCTATTCAATCCAAAAACTTTTAATAATTAATTAAAATGATTATTAATAAATAAAAACAATAATAATTTTCATAAAAAATTCCAAAAAGTGAAAAATTATTATTCTTGGCCTTGAGCTCGTTTCATGAATACTTGAAAATGTACAGGCCGTAAATCAACAAAAATTGTTTTTATAAAAAAGCAATAACAAAAAACCGAGAGCACACGGAAAGGCAGTTCTGATGATAAAACAGATCTGTCAAAAGTCCATCATGATCACACTACTAACTGTCAAATGGCGGAAGTGGTTCATGCATATGGTAAAACGAAGAATAGAACTAGGAGTTTAGATGACATCAAGACCAGCGTATTGTTAGCTTAATGGTTAGCAATGCGTGCCAAAATTTCTCTGATGAGTGAAGTCTAGCAGCTTCCGAAATGGATCTATAAGAAAAGCTATGGCAGTTGTCTCTAAATATTTTTCCTACTCTATTCAATCCAAAAACTTTTAATAATTAATTAAAATGATTATTAATAAATAAAAACAATAATAATTTTCATAAAAAATTCCAAAAAGTGAAAAATTATTATTCTTGGCCTTGAGCTCGTTTCATGAATACTTAATTTTTTTAAAATTAAAAAATTAATTTTGTTAAAATTTCAGTTTTTGAAACCTGTCTGTTGTACATGAAAATATACATGAGCAAATTTCTAGTATATGTAAGGCCAGGCTAAATTTTAGAAAACTATATATAAATATTATGGTTTGTGCTATCTTATACGAAGCTAAATCTATTACATTTTTAATCAATATAATTTGTTTTAAATAAAAAAATTATTTTTGTAAAAATTTCAGTTTTTGGAAACTGTCTGTTGTACATGAAAATATACATGAGCAAATTTCTAGTATATGTAAGGCCAGGCTAAATTTTAGAAAACTGTTATATAAATATTATGGTTTTTGCTATCTTATATGAAGCTAAATCTATTACATTTTTAATCAATATAATTTGTTTTAAATAAAAAAATTATTTTTGTAAAAATTTCAGTTTTTGGAAACTGTCTGTTGCACATGAAAATATACATGAGCAAATTTCAAGTATATGTAAGGCCAGGCTAAATTTTAGAAAATTGTTAAATAAATATTGTGGTTTTTGCTATGTTATATGAAGCTAAATCTATTACATTTTTAATCAATATAACTTGTTTTAAATAAAAAAATTATTTTTGTAAAAATTTCAGTTTTTGGAAACTGTCTGTATATATTTGTAGGCACTTCACTGCACTTTCACTTCCCGATTCACTCACCTTGGCACTCGATAGTTCAAAAAAAAGACTTTTATTATTTTAAATTTAAAATTGGGCGCTTTATTTCGCGGAGCGAAAACCAGAGAGATGTGACGGGTACAAAAGATAATACAATAGTGTTTTTGTAAAAGTGTAGGCGTTTTTTGGTGTTGACAATTTGTGTGTGTGTAACTATGTTAGTGTGCGTGTGAAGTGTGGTGAAGTGGGCGGCCGCAGGGTTGCTGCGATCGATATGTTTGTTACGCCTCAGTTAGCCATCCCGGCCCCCCTAGGCGAGTCATCGGCCTAGCAATCGCTGTAGCTGCTGCAGTGCCTCCACGACGTTGCTTAACCCGGTTGGGCGTCGGTTGCGTTGCCTAGGTGGTGGGTGACGTGATGAGGATGCTGGGTTACGGTACCGAGCACCCGGATGAGACCACGACTGTGGTTGCTGTTGTGACTGCCATGGTGCACGCCGAGGTTGTGAGGCGCGTGATAGTTGCGATCTCGGTCGCACGTTGTTGCGTGCCGGTGGTGCCACGGGTGCGCTACGCCTGGCTGTTCGGTGCAGTAGCGTGTGGTGTGGCCTGTCGCACAGTTGGCACAAAACGTTAGAGCTGCACGCTTGTGTTGTGTGCCACAGGGCCAAGCAATTGAGGCAGTAGCCATGTGCTTGCGCTACCTGTTGCCGTTGCTGTGGTTACATGGCCTTAAAAATGCCGCATAGGCGCAACGCATGCGGACGACGACAAAGCGGACAGCGTACACTGTGTGCCGCTACGGGATCCCTTGGGTTCTTCAATGGCCGTTGCATTGGACCCAGCCGTGACCCTACGTGGTGCTGGCGACGGTGTATTTGCCGCCCGAGGAGCGTTGGCGCGAGGAGTGGCAACGGGCGTTGCTCGTGCTCGTGGCACGGTAACCGCCGAGCGGATGCTTGGTGTCGGGGCGACTGGATCGACGTCCATGTGCGTTGACATCTGTTGGAAAATACAATCGACTTTAGTGTCTTATAAAGGCATGTGGGGTGCTTAGTTTAAGCACTATATCAATACATACATATGTGTAATTATTGTACTTATAAGGCTTTAGCATTGTATGTATGACTAGCGGTTTTATTTGCGATATAATGTGTTATTGCTCGCGCTTTTCGTTCGAGGAATCTAGTCCTTCGAGCTACCTCTTTATGGGTAAGGTAATGAATTACAGTTTGGTAGCAACATCGCTTGGTGGATGCATTGCTCTATATTTGATTTAAGATTATTGATTTGAGTTATTTGCGCGATTGGTATTAGACTCGGTTGGAAGAAAGCAAGGTTTGACGAGCGGTCGCGTTAATTTTCCGTTTTGCGTACGTAGGTCAACTACCCGGATGTGACCGTCGGAACCGTAATGTACCTTTTCGATGCGGGCTAGCCGCCATTCGGTAGGTGGGAGACAGTCATCATTCGCCAATTTTTGGTGCTTCTTGAGTGTTTTTCCACCGATATCTTTTATGGAGGTCTTTCAGATACTCTTCCTTCCATCGGCGACTAAATTCATGATGGAGAATTTTGATTCGTTCCCATCGATTTATGAGAGAGAGTGAGTCTACGTTTGGTTCTGGTATAGCCAGAAGTGGAGCTCCTCGAAGAAAATGCCCAAGCGTGAGGGCTGTAAAGTCGGAGGGATCTTGCGAGAGCGCTGATAGCGGCCGTGAATTAAGAACGGCTTCAACTCGAATGAGTAGCGTTGTGAACTCTTCGAATGTAAATTTGTGATTGCCAGCGGCTTTCTTGAAATGCGATTTAAAGCTTTTAACCGCTGATTCCCATAGTCCACCCATATGTGGGGCGCTCGGGGGGATGAATTGCCAATTAATGCCTTGAGGTGCGTATTTTTCTATGACATGCGGCGAGACTTCCTTTGCGAACTGTACGAACTCTTTTTCGGTTGCGCGTTGGGCACCTATGAAGGTTTTACCGTTGTCGCTCATGATTTTGGAGGGAAATCCTCGCCGTCCGACAAAGCGTGCAAATGACGCGAGAAAAGCTGACGTTGTCAGATCGGAGCATAACTCTAAGTGCACTGCTTTTGTCGTAAAGCATACAAAGACAGCCACGTAACCTTTCGTTATGGTAGATGACCTTAGCATCGAGGCCTTTAACTGGAAAGGTCCGGCAAAATCAACACCCGTGATGGTGAAAGGCAGAGAAAAATTGCAGCGTTCAGGTGGTAGAGCTGCCATGATCTGCGTGCCCATCTTTTGCTTATGTAGCGTACAGACTTTACACGTAAAGATGCATTTTTTAATCAAAGGCTTTAGTCGTGGTATATAGAATTCTTGTCGGATCATTTGTTGCATTAGCCGGTGTTCGGCGTGTACCATTCAAAGGTGAAGATAATTTATAAAAAGCATGGCAAATGCGGATTTTTCCGGTATTATGATTGGATGCCGCTCGTTGTAGCTCAGGCTGGAGTTCGCTAGCCTTCCGTTGGCGCGAATAAGTCCTTTAGAGTCTACAAAGGGGTTAAGCACTAACAGAGCGCTCCTTTTGTCAATAGGTTTTGATCCCATTAGCAGTGTTCGTTCACTGTTATAGTAGCGAGTCTGCGTGGACTCGATTAGGGCTATTTTTGCCCGCTGCAAGTCTTGGTGCGTTAGAGTATAGCTTTCGGTATTCGTTATTCCTTGCACTTTGTTTTTTAAGCGATTTACAAATTGAAACATATACGCTATTACCCTTAAGGCTCGGGGGAACGACGAAAATCGCTCTAGGATATCCGTGTCCTCCAGAGTGGCATGAAAGCCATCGATTCTTCGACTTTCTGGGGCTATGATATTTCGTGCAGGTGATTTCGGCCACGCTTCTGGTGGTTCTACTAGCCAGCTTGGGCCATTCCACCAAAGTGTGGTGGTTGTTAACTGCAATGGTTTGCAGCCTCTTGTGCCAAGATCCGCAGGGTTATCAGCACTGGCAACGTGCCGCCAAGTTGCTGGTCCAACTAGGTCAATAATTTCCGCTGTGCGGCTTGACACGTATGTTTTCCACGTATGTGGTGGTTTTTCTAACCAGGCTAGGACGATTTCTGAATCGGTCCATAAATATAATTTCCTATTGCTCAGGTTTAGGTGTTTTTGCACGGTCGAGGTTAGTTTTGCGAGCAGAAGTGCGCCGCATAGCTCGAGCCGCGGGAGGCTTACGGTCTTAAGAGGTGCGACCTTGCCTTTTGCCACTAATAAGTGACTTGTCGTTTTGCCATTATGCTGACTTCGCACATAAATAGCTGCGCAGTATGCTTTCTCAGAAGCATCGCAAAAGCCGTGTAGTTGGACTTGATTATCAGGTGAGAAATTCACCCACCGAGGTATTTGTATCTCGGAAATAGTATGCAGGTTGTTTGCAAATTGAGACCATTTTATTAAGCGGAGTGGTTTAACCACTTCGTCCCAATCGGTTCCATCTAGCCATAGTTCTTGTATCAAGATCTTCGCTTGTATCATCATTGGCGCAAGCCATCCTGCGGGGTCGAAAAGTTTCGCCACAGATGACAGAATTTGCCTTTTAGTTTTTGCGGATTTTGCAGATATCGACTCAAGAGTGTATGAAAATTGGTCTGATATTGCGTTCCATTGTATGCCCAGAGTTTTGGTGGTGCTCTCCTTTTCAAACTTTAGAAAATTGGTATCTAGCAAGTTTTCTTTATTTATATTTGCCAGTATTTCTGGATGATTAGATGTTATCTTTTTTAATGGAAACCCTGCCGAATGGAGGGCTTCGATAACTTGAGCTAAGGACTCGCACGCTAAAGGAAGGCTATGGCTTCCAGACAGTATGTCGTCTACGTACGTTTGAGAGATAAGCACCGGGGCGGCTAGAGGTAATTTTGCTTTTGTATCTTTTGCCAGTTCGTGTAATGTACGAATGGCTAGGAAAGGGGCGCAGTTTACGCCAAGTGTCACTGTTTTCAGTTTATAGTCTTGTATTGGACTACTCAGTGAACTGCGAAAGATAATTCGCTGGTAATCCTGATCGTCTTCGTGTACTAGGATTTGTCTGTACATTTTCTCGACGTCACCATTGAATACGTATTTATACATACGCCACTGTAGTATAAGTAACATTAAATCTGGTTGTAATGTTGGTCCCGTATATAATACATCATTTAGGGAGTTACCTGAGCTGGTGCATTTAGATGCATTGAACACCACTCGTACTTTTGTTGTAAGTTTTTCCGGTTTGATAACCGCGTGGTGTGGTAGATAAAAGGATGAGTGTTTGCCTTTTGTTATTTTCTCATAGGAATTTACTGGTTCCATATGATCCAATTTTATGTATTCCTCAAGGACGTTGTCGTATGAGGTTTTAAGTTCGCCTTTTTTAAGTAGGTTTCTTTCCATACTTAGAAACTGCTGTAGAGCTGAGGTTCGTGAGTGACCTAAGGCGAGTGTATCCGGAAATTGTTGCTTGAATGGTAGTCGAACGACGTACCTCCCGCTCTCTGATCTTGTAGTTGTGGCTTTGTAAAAGGCTTCACTATACTTATCGTCAGTTGTAGTAACGGGAATTGGCGCGAGTTCTTCGACTTCCCAGAATGTTCTCAATTGTGAATTAAGAGTGTCATTCGAAATATCTTCCACTTGCGTTGTGAACGTGAAGATTTTCTCTTTGACTTGACCGCTTAAAATCCATCCAAAGATGGTCGTTTGGGCTAATAGGTTGTTGGAAATTTTCTCAACACCTTCAAGTATTATTTGGGGGATTAGATCGCTTCCCAATAATAAGTCGATTTGATCGGGGGTATGGCAATTGGGATCGGCAAGTTTCAGATGCGAAAACTTTTGCCAGTGCTCGCTATTTATATTATAGCATGTTTGTCAGTCGCGGCAGAACTATAGCTTGTGCTTTGATTCTTTGATCCGCATTTGAAGACATCAAGGTAATGAGACAGATTTTATTTGAGTTTTGAACTACTCTTCCGCCCATTCCCGAGATTTCAAAGTTGGCTGATTTGGTTGGTAAATTTAAAGTTTGTTGAACCTTCGATGCTATAAATGATCGCTGTGATCCTTGATCGATTAAGGCCCTTAGCTTGAATATTTCTCCTCGGTGTTCGATGGAGACGATTGCTGTAGGTAATAAAGTTTTGCTTTCATTTTCTGAATGAAGCGTTTGTATTCTGGCTGCTTTTGAGCAGCATGGTTGTTCTTGAGAACTTTCTGGACTTTCCGTCTCGGTATTTTCAGCTGTTGCCGCTAGTCCAGTGGTTCTATTGAAAGTTCGACTGTTTTGGGAGTTATTATTATTATTAGTATGGAGCATTGAATGGTGTCTCCCCTGACAATATGAGCACTTGTGAACACTCGGACATCTCTGCACTGGGTGACTCTTTGACAAACAGTTTGTGCAGAGTTTCTTCGTCCTGACTAAATTATTTCGCTCTTTTATTGATAATTTTATAAATTTCTCGCAAGACCTTATTGAATGACCTCCGTTACACAGTTCGCATGACCATTTATATGTGCTTTGTTCAGATGTGAACTACTGAGATTTGTTAAAACTCTTGGTGTTAGACTTATAGTTACTCCTATTATGGGAGTTATAATTACCGGCTTGGGGTTTAAAGAAGCTTTTATTTTTGTCTTCATTTGCATTTTTCGGCTTTGGTTCTTTTGTGCTGTAATTTCAGAAATTCCTCACTAGTTTCATTTTGAATTTTTGGTAAGTTCATTAATGTCGTTATTTGTTTGTCGACTAAGACTCTTTCATTTTCATATCTCGCTTTTAGCGCTTCCCAAGCCAGATTAAAATTGTCATCGTTAAGTGCGAACTGTTTAACTATTGCCGCTGCTTGACCTTTTGTTTTGTTTCTTAAATGGTATAATTTTTGCGCTTGTGATAGCTTTGGGTGGTTTATGTAAACGGCTGAGAACATGTCTCGGAACGACGGCCATTGCTCATAACCCCCATGAAATACTTCAGTATCACAGGCCGGCACTTTAAGATATATGCCTGAATTTGTTTCTTTGTTTTGTGTTTGGGGCAGCTCTACTCGTTGTTGAGTAGGTGCAATAATTGGCCTTAAAAGTTTTAATTGATCAGAGATCATGGCGTTAGTTTCTTCGTAACGGTCTAAGCAGTTTTCATATTTGGAATAAGCCGATTCTTTAAAATTTTCGGGCAAGTCTGAATCATCGGTTTCGATGATTGCGTCATATGCCGCTTGGAGCCGTGTCCAAAATCTGTCAAGAGACTTATCTTTGACTTCTAGCACCGATTCTGTATTTTCCTCTATGGGAATTGAAGCGAATCTAGTGCAGTATCTTATGATACTGTCACTTTCTGTTATGAATTTTGCAGCTGAAAATTCTTTGCTCTTTTTTTGCCTTGCACCCTGTTTTGAGCGGGTACCGTCAGCAGGGCTGCCTTGTGGCTTTTCTTCTTCACCCTTTTTGGGTGGCTCCACTACGATAAGAGGAGATTTTGGATCAGACATTTTGTCTGTATTATATTTTTCGCGCGACTGTTGGTTTCAAGTCGTTTATAAATTTTTTTTTGATAAATAAACCGATATATAAATGCAAATATATATAAATGTATGCTGTTTTTTAATGTACCGAGATTTTATAATTGATGATGCTATTATTTTACGCGCAAGTGTATTTTCTACCTTGGATTTATTTTATGAAATTATACCAAAGGCTAATTAAAATTATTACCCCTTATAATTCTCTTATATATTTTTTATAAGTACTTACAGTATTTTTGTAAGGTTTAACTTATCTGTATGTGCTTCCGATATTTTTTGTTGGGTATATAGTTAGCGAGGGTGGCTGCTGCACGTTTGGGTGCTTGTCTATTTGTATACCTTACAGTGAAGAATAGCAATGCAGGTACACAATAGACTTTGTTCTGCTTGCTAAGTTCAATGCAATTTAGTGCAAGGAACTTTGTTGCTTATATTTTTTTTTCTTTTTGGGATGCTGGACTGTAGCTTTTTCGCACGTTTTACTAGGAGACCAGAACTAGCCTTGCTAACAATTTAAATATTTTCTTTTATTCTTTCTAGGTACTGCTTATTTTGTTAGTGCAATCCTGCCTTTGCTTGACTTATGTGCGCCAGGGAATGCAAGCTAAAGGGGGTATTGCCGGGTAATTTGCAAGTAAAAACTTGAAGCCTATATTTTGTTTTTGGATTTTTTAATTTGTGCTTGACAACACGAAAAATAAGCAGTAGGTATGTCCGCGGTGAGATTTTGTATTCAAGTATTTGTTGTAATACTTGGTGCGGGACTTAATACGGAAATTCAAATGTTTTTTATATCTATATGTAGGTAAATTGGATGGTCGGACTTTGACCGAGATCACTTTTATATATATATTTTTTCTGATCCTGTTATTTCAAAATGCCGTATTTTGCTGGGAAATTTCGGCAGTATTAAATTTTTGAATATATGTATGTATGTATATATTTTTATATGTAATATAGTTCGATTTTGGGTTATACGGATTTGTTAAAAATTCCGTGCAAATGCCAAATGAACGTCTTAATAATCGAAAATGATACAACTCACCGCTCTGTTGTAAGGGTTAAGGGGGAATTTACTTAGCCTTTTTTTTTTTTCAAGCTATTTATATTTTTGTTATTGTTGTTTGTCCTTCCTTCCCTCGCTTTTTCCTTTTATATGTGTATCAACAATTTTTGTTAAGTGATTTAGTATTTTTGTCCGCGCCCAGTTTTTTGTTGTTTTATGGTTGTGTTGTTGTTTGTTGACCGGCGCGCCCGATGAAATTGTTAACTTTACTTTGTTTAAATTTTTAGTTTGTTTGTTTTGTGCAAATTTTATTTTATTTTTTTTTTCCACCCTAATGTGGGATTTCACTTTGCACGTTTTTGTTTTTGTAAATTTGTTTTCCAAAATTTTTATGTGGACTGTAAATTGTTGTTTGCTTAATTTGTTTGTTTTTGTTCACTTTTGTATTTTTTACCACTGTCCATATGTTTTTGCGCCTTTTTTTGTTTTTTGTTTTTTATTGTGGACTTTTGTTATTTTGCATTTTTTTTTTCTTTCACTGTCCATAGGTGCTTTTTCTTTAAGGCGAAGATGGACCATATATATTTGTAGGCACTTCACTGCACTTTCACTTCCCGATTCACTCACCTTGCCACTCGATAGCTCAAAAAAAAGACTTTTATTATTTTAAATTTAAAATTGGGCGCTTTATTTCGCGGAGCGAAAACCAGAGAGATGTGGCGGGTACAAAAGATAATACAATAGTGTTTTTGTAAAAGTGTAGGCGTTTTTTGGTGTTGACAATTTGTGTTTGTGTAACTATGTTAGTGTGCGTGTGAAGTGTGGTGAAGTGGGCGGCCGCAGGGTTGCTGCGATCGCTATGTTTGTTACGGCTCAGTTAGCCAGTCTGTTGCACATGAAAATATACATGAGCAAATTTCTAGTATATATAAGGCCAGGCTAAATTTTTGAAAACTGTTATATAAATATTATGGTTTGTGCACTTCTATATGTTGGAATATTATTTACTTTAGTGTTTTATACACTGCGGAAGTTTCCTGAATCCAAGTAAATCGTAACACATAGTTTGGTTTTAATATATAGTGGCTTTTATTTACACGAGATATGATATGATGTATATCAGTTGAAGGTGAACGAAAGACTGTGAAGGACAAATTATAAGTTGCATTCAAATCTGACATTTGCATGGTTGCATGAATATGTGAATTACTCAGCGTTGCATTTTTCAACACGCCCCCTCAATGAACATATTTATGCAATGAAAACATTTCATTATTTTAAACCCAATATATTACAAAAGTTTACATGACTAGGCTTAGCCAAATTCTTTGTCAATATATCGGCGACCATATTGCTGCTGCTACAATATTTCATATCGATTTGACCTTCATGATAAATATTTCTGATGAAATGATATCTTATATCGATGTGCTTACTGCGCGCATGATACACAGGATTTTTTACCAAATTCATTGCGCTTAGGTTGTCTCCATTAACGACGATTGTATCTGGACAACAAATTTTCATCTCACGTAACAGTTGTTTCAAGTGAATAACCTCTTTTACCACTGATGTTAGTGCCATGTACTCTGCCTCAGTACTGCTGAGTGCTACAGTCTGTTGTTTTTTCGACTCATATGAAAATACTCCCCCAGCTAGAAAAACTGCATACCCAGTATATGATTTCCGGTCAGTTGTATCTCCACCCCAATCAGCGTCAACAAAACACTCGATCGGTTTTCCAGTTTTACTATACTTCAATTGCTTATCTTGTGTTGCACACAGATACTTTAATATACGCTTTGCTGCTGCCATAGGTTCAATATGTGGCTCGTTACTACGTTGTGCTAATTTACATACAGAATGTAAAATATCTGGTCGCGTACATACTGCAATATACATAAGCGATCCTATAAGCGACTGATATTGCTTCTGATCTGCTTTCTTACAATTTTCGTTTTCGCAGCAAACTTTGTTCCAAGGAACTTTGTTGCTTATATTTTTTTTTCTTTTTGGGATGCTGGACTGTAGCTTTTTCGCACGTTTTACTAGGAGACCAGAACTAGCCTTGCTAACAATTTAAATATTTTCTTTTATTCTTTCTAGGTACTGCTTATTTTGTTAGTGCAATCCTGCCTTTGCTTGACTTATGTGCGCCAGGGAATGCAAGCTAAAGGGGGTATTGCCGGGTAATTTGCAAGTAAAAACTTGAAGCCTATATTTTGTTTTTGGATTTTTTAATTTGTGCTTGACAACACGAAAAATAAGCAGTAGGTATGTCCGCGGTGAGATTTTGTATTTAAGTATTTGTTGTAATACTTGGTGCGGGACTTAATACGGAAATTCAAATGTTTTTTATATCTATATGTAGGTAAATTGGATGGTCGGACTTTGACCGAGATCACTTTTATATATATATTTTTTCTGATCCTGTTATTTCAAAATGCCGTATTTTGCTGGGAAATTTCGGCAGTATTAAATTTTTGAATATATGTATGTATGTATATATTTTTATATGTAATATAGTTCGATTTTGGGTTATACGGATTTGTTAAAAATTCCGTGCAAATGCCAAATGAACGTCTTAATAATCGAAAATGATACAACTCACCGCTCTGTTGTAAGGGTTAAGGGGGAATTTACTTAGCCTTTTTTTTTTTTTCAAGCTATTTATATTTTTGTTATTGTTGTTTGCCCTTCCTTCCCTCGCTTTTTCCTTTTATATGTGTATCAACAATTTTTGTTAAGTGATTTAGTATTTTTGTCCGCGCCCAGTTTTTTGTTGTTTTATGGTTTTGTTGTTGTTTGTTGACCGGCGCGCCCGATGAAATTGTTAACTTTACTTTGTTTAAATTTTTAGTTTGTTTGTTTTGTGCAAATTTTATTTTATTTTTTTTTTCCACCCTAATGTGGGATTTCACTTTGCACGTTTTTGTTTTTGTAAATTTGTTTTCCAAAATTTTTATGTGGACTGTAAATTGTTGTTTGCTTAATTTGTTTGTTTTTGTTCACTTTTGTATTTTTTACCACTGTCCATATGTTTTTGCGCCTTTTTTTGTTTTTTGTTTTTTATTGTGGACTTTTGTTATTTTGCATTTTTTTTTTCTTTCACTGTCCATAGGTGCTTTTTCTTTAAGGCGAAGATGGACCATATATATTTGTAGGCACTTCACTGCACTTTCACTTCCCGATTCACTCACCTTGCCACTCGATAGCTCAAAAAAAAGACTTTTATTATTTTAAATTTAAAATTGGGCGCTTTATTTCGCGGAGCGAAAACCAGAGAGATGTGGCGGGTACAAAAGATAATACAATAGTGTTTTTGTAAAAGTGTAGGCGTTTTTTGGTGTTGACAATTTGTGTTTGTGTAACTATGTTAGTGTGCGTGTGAAGTGTGGTGAAGTGGGCGGCCGCAGGGTTGCTGCGATCGCTATGTTTGTTACGGCTCAGTTAGCCAGTCTGTTGCACATGAAAATATACATGAGCAAATTTCTAGTATATATAAGGCCAGGCTAAATTTTTGAAAACTGTTATATAAATATTATGGTTTGTGCACTTCTATATGTTGGAATATTATTTACTTTAGTGTTTTATACACTGCGGAAGTTTCCTGAATCCAAGTAAATCGTAACACATAGTTTGGTTTTAATATATAGTGGCTTTTATTTACACGAGATATGATATGATGTATATCAGTTGAAGGTGAACGAAAGACTGTGAAGGACAAATTATAAGTTGCATTCAAATCTGACATTTGCATGGTTGCATGAATATGTGAATTACTCAGCGTTGCATTTTTCAACACGCCCCCTCAATGAACATATTTATGCAATGAAAACATTTCATTATTTTAAACCCAATATATTACAAAAGTTTACATGACTAGGCTTAGCCAAATTCTTTGTCAATATATCGGCGACCATATTGCTGCTGCTACAATATTTCATATCGATTTGACCTTCATGATAAATATTTCTGATGAAATGATATCTTATATCGATGTGCTTACTGCGCGCATGATACACAGGATTTTTTACCAAATTCATTGCGCTTAGGTTGTCTCCATTAACGACGATTGTATCTGGACAACAAATTTTCATCTCACGTAACAGTTGTTTCAAGTGAATAACCTCTTTTACCACTGATGTTAGTGCCATGTACTCTGCCTCAGTACTGCTGAGTGCTACAGTCTGTTGTTTTTTCGACTCATATGAAAATACTCCCCCAGCTAGAAAAACTGCATACCCAGTATATGATTTCCGGTCAGTTGTATCTCCACCCCAATCAGCGTCAACAAAACACTCGATCGGTTTTCCAGTTTTACTATACTTCAATTGCTTATCTTGTGTTGCACACAGATACTTTAATATACGCTTTGCTGCTGCCATAGGTTCAATATGTGGCTCGTTACTACGTTGTGCTAATTTACATACAGAATGTAAAATATCTGGTCGCGTACATACTGCAATATACATAAGCGATCCTATAAGCGACTGATATTGCTTCTGATCTGCTTTCTTACAATTTTCGTTTTCGCAGCAAACTTTGTTCCAAGGAACTTTGTTGCTTATATTTTTTTTTCTTTTTGGGATGCTGGACTGTAGCTTTTTCGCACGTTTTACTAGGAGACCAGAACTAGCCTTGCTAACAATTTAAATATTTTCTTTTATTCTTTCTAGGTACTGCTTATTTTGTTAGTGCAATCCTGCCTTTGCTTGACTTATGTGCGCCAGGGAATGCAAGCTAAAGGGGGTATTGCCGGGTAATTTGCAAGTAAAAACTTGAAGCCTATATTTTGTTTTTGGATTTTTTAATTTGTGCTTGACAACACGAAAAATAAGCAGTAGGTATGTCCGCGGTGAGATTTTGTATTTAAGTATTTGTTGTAATACTTGGTGCGGGACTTAATACGGAAATTCAAATGTTTTTTATATCTATATGTAGGTAAATTGGATGGTCGGACTTTGACCGAGATCACTTTTATATATATATTTTTTCTGATCCTGTTATTTCAAAATGCCGTATTTTGCTGGGAAATTTCGGCAGTATTAAATTTTTGAATATATGTATGTATGTATATATTTTTATATGTAATATAGTTCGATTTTGGGTTATACGGATTTGTTAAAAATTCCGTGCAAATGCCAAATGAACGTCTTAATAATCGAAAATGATACAACTCACCGCTCTGTTGTAAGGGTTAAGGGGGAATTTACTTAGCCTTTTTTTTTTTTTCAAGCTATTTATATTTTTGTTATTGTTGTTTGCCCTTCCTTCCCTCGCTTTTTCCTTTTATATGTGTATCAACAATTTTTGTTAAGTGATTTAGTATTTTTGTCCGCGCCCAGTTTTTTGTTGTTTTATGGTTTTGTTGTTGTTTGTTGACCGGCGCGCCCGATGAAATTGTTAACTTTACTTTGTTTAAATTTTTAGTTTGTTTGTTTTGTGCAAATTTTATTTTATTTTTTTTTTCCACCCTAATGTGGGATTTCACTTTGCACGTTTTTGTTTTTGTAAATTTGTTTTCCAAAATTTTTATGTGGACTGTAAATTGTTGTTTGCTTAATTTGTTTGTTTTTGTTCACTTTTGTATTTTTTACCACTGTCCATATGTTTTTGCGCCTTTTTTTGTTTTTTGTTTTTTATTGTGGACTTTTGTTATTTTGCATTTTTTTTTTCTTTCACTGTCCATAGGTGCTTTTTCTTTAAGGCGAAGATGGACCATATATATTTGTAGGCACTTCACTGCACTTTCACTTCCCGATTCACTCACCTTGCCACTCGATAGCTCAAAAAAAAGACTTTTATTATTTTAAATTTAAAATTGGGCGCTTTATTTCGCGGAGCGAAAACCAGAGAGATGTGGCGGGTACAAAAGATAATACAATAGTGTTTTTGTAAAAGTGTAGGCGTTTTTTGGTGTTGACAATTTGTGTTTGTGTAACTATGTTAGTGTGCGTGTGAAGTGTGGTGAAGTGGGCGGCCGCAGGGTTGCTGCGATCGCTATGTTTGTTACGGCTCAGTTAGCCAGTCTGTTGCACATGAAAATATACATGAGCAAATTTCTAGTATATATAAGGCCAGGCTAAATTTTTGAAAACTGTTATATAAATATTATGGTTTGTGCACTTCTATATGTTGGAATATTATTTACTTTAGTGTTTTATACACTGCGGAAGTTTCCTGAATCCAAGTAAATCGTAACACATAGTTTGGTTTTAATATATAGTGGCTTTTATTTACACGAGATATGATATGATGTATATCAGTTGAAGGTGAACGAAAGACTGTGAAGGACAAATTATAAGTTGCATTCAAATCTGACATTTGCATGGTTGCATGAATATGTGAATTACTCAGCGTTGCATTTTTCAACACGCCCCCTCAATGAACATATTTATGCAATGAAAACATTTCATTATTTTAAACCCAATATATTACAAAAGTTTACATGACTAGGCTTAGCCAAATTCTTTGTCAATATATCGGCGACCATATTGCTGCTGCTACAATATTTCATATCGATTTGACCTTCATGATAAATATTTCTGATGAAATGATATCTTATATCGATGTGCTTACTGCGCGCATGATACACAGGATTTTTTACCAAATTCATTGCGCTTAGGTTGTCTCCATTAACGACGATTGTATCTGGACAACAAATTTTCATCTCACGTAACAGTTGTTTCAAGTGAATAACCTCTTTTACCACTGATGTTAGTGCCATGTACTCTGCCTCAGTACTGCTGAGTGCTACAGTCTGTTGTTTTTTCGACTCATATGAAAACACTCCCCCAGCTAGAAAAACTGCATACCCAGTATATGATTTCCGGTCAGTTGTATCTCCACCCCAATCAGCGTCAACAAAACACTCGATCGGTTTTCCAGTTTTACTATACTTCAATTGCTTATCTTGTGTTGCACACAGATACTTTAATATACGCTTTGCTGCTGCCATATGTTCAGTATGTGGCTCGTTACTACGTTGTGCTAATTTACATACAGAATGTAAAATATCTGGCCGCGTACATACTGCAATATACATAAGCGATCCTATAAGCGACTGATATTGCTTCTGATCTGCTTTCTTACAATTTTCGTTTTCGCAGCAAACTCGATGTCCCGGGTCTAAAGGTATAGCAATTGGTCTACAATCAGTCATGCCAAAATCTTGCAATAATTTTTTGATGTGACCCTTCTGACTTATAGCGATGGATCCCGTTGCACCATCTCTATCGACTTCCATACTTAAAAAATGCTTAACTTGGCTTTTGTCTACCACCACTATTGCATTAGAGATCTTAAGTTTTATATCTTGCATATTCTGCAAATTTGAACAAGCTACCAATATGTCATCTACATATACTGCTAGAACATTTATCTGACCCTTTATATTTTGGACATATACGCATGGCTCGCTTTCACATGGCTCGAAACCTTCTCGCCTCAATATGCCATCTAACTTCATATTCCATAGTCTACCAGACTGTTTAAGCCGATACAGAGCTTTCTTAAGCTTTAAGCAATGGTTGGGGAAACGCTTATCAATAAACATTTCAGGTTGGCTCATGTAAATATCTTCTGATAAATTACTGTTTAGGTAAGCAGTAGATACATCCATTTGATGTAAGTGCAAACCATATTCTACCGCAAGAGCAAAAATTAATCTAATCGTACTGTATCGCACCACCGGCGAAAACGTCTCATAATTATTAATGCCATATACTTGCGAACACCCCTTCGCAACTAATCTTGCTTTGAAACGCTCAATAGTGCCATCTTTATTTCTTTTAAGGGAGAACACCCACTTGTTATGAACCATTCTTTGCCCTTTGGGAAGTTCCATCAATTCCCACGTTTCATTTCTTAACAGTGCCTGATACTCTGCCTGCATTGCATTGTACCATTCTTCTGCATAATTGCTAGATAACGCTTCTTGTGTGTGCGGTACTTTAACATCACCAGTGCGTATCACGTTTAAACAATTATATACTTTCCTTGGTCTACCAACCCGACCAGACCGAACTAATTTTGGCCTACCTGGACATCGCTTCTGCTCAGCTGACTCATCCTCTGCGGATTCAAACTCTTCTTCGCTTGCCTGCAAACTCTCATTGTTGAAATCCACCTCTGCTTCAATTTCATCTGCCCTCGAACTGCTAAAACCGTCGATTATTGGCACGAACAATCTCTCATTGTTATTTTCCATACTATCAGATGAACTGTTTTTGCTTTCGCGTACACATACTTTGTAATATTACGCTCTAACAACATCTGCTTGTTGACACTGCCATTCGAATGTTCCACTACATTTGGTTGTTGTTTCGTCTCCGCTGATTCTATAAAGTAAACATCCCTACTTACTATCAGCTTTCTCGTTGATCTATCGAACAAGCGGTATGCTTTAGCCGTATCTGAGTATCCAACCAATGTATACTCCTTGCCCTTCGGTTTGAATTTGCCATTCTGCCGTTTATCAAGCGCTATAGCAATAGATCCAAATTCACGTAAATGCGCCACTGTTGGTTTACGACCATACCACGCTTCATACGGTGTCATAGATTGCAATGCTTTTGTAGGTGAACGATTGCGTAAATACGCTGCCGTATGAACAGCCTCTGCCCATAATGCCTCTTCGACATTTGCACCTAGTAACATACACTTTGCCATTTCTATCAACGTACGGTTGAACCTTTCTGCAACACCGTTTTGTTGCGGCGTATAGGGCACCGTCAACTGCCTCACAACACCATTGTCTTTTAAAAACTTGTCAAACACATTGTTTACGAACTCCGTTCCATTGTCGCTCCTCAACATTTTGAGTTTTTTGCCTGTCTGACATTCTGCCATAGATTTAAATTCCTTGAATTTCTCGAAAACCTCGTTCTTATGTCGCATAAAATAAACAAATGCGTATCGTGTCTTATCATCGATGAACGTCAAAACATATTTTGCACCACCAATGGACATTTTATTAACCGGGCCACAAACCCCAAAACATCATCTGCACGATTCTCTGTATTGGTATATGGACGTTGACTGCACTTGCCTGTCATGCACACAGCACAACTAATATTTGCTGGTATATTTGTTTTACACACGTGAACTGATTCCTTATTTACCAATTCTCGTAAGCTTGCGAAGTTTAGGTGACCAAAACGTTTATGCCACTTCATCCCTTCCTCCACAGACTTGCTTGAAAGAAACAACTTGTTTTCATTTAATCTAAATAAATACAGATCACTTATCTTTTGTGCACGTAAAACGATACCTCCGTGCCCATTGATTATCTCTGCTGCTTCACTGCTGAATTTCACCACATAGCCTCTGTTAACAGCCTTCGCTACTGAAATGAAGTTGCACTGTAAATCCGGCACATATAGAACATCTATAAGTGTGACATCTATCTTGTTTGTTTTCAAATGCACGACTCCCTTGCCTGTCGCTAACATTCTGTTATCGCCTGCTAACATGATTGATTCCTCGCACACTTCGAACTTATCGAACATGTTTCGGTTGCAACATAAATGTGAAGAAGCACCACTGTCGACACACCATACGTCAGGATGTAACTCACCACTGTTGACTGCTGCAAACAACCCGTTGTTGTTTTTGTTGTTTTGTGTAGAAGTTTCTGCTTGTCTCTGCTTGCCCTGAGCAGCGAAATGTCCCTTCATGCCACAGCTGAAGCATTTCAAATTTGACCGTTTGCCATTGTTTTTGTTGTTTTTGCTTGCATTGATTACTTTGCCGTCTGACTTTGCGATCAAAGATCTCTGCTTTTTCGCACACGCATATTCTTGCGCTACAAACGCCTGTTCGCTACCTTTTTCCCAGTATATGATTTCCGGTCAGTTGTATCTCCACCCCAATCAGCGTCAACAAAACACTCGATCGGTTTTCCAGTTTTACTATACTTCAATTGCTTATCTTGTGTTGCACACAGATACTTTAATATACGCTTTGCTGCTGCCATAGGTTCAATATGTGGCTCGTTACTACGTTGTGCTAATTTACATACAGAATGTAAAATATCTGGTCGCGTACATACTGCAATATACATAAGCGATCCTATAAGCGACTGATATTGCTTCTGATCTGCTTTCTTACAATTTTCGTTTTCGCAGCAAACTTTGTTGCAAGGAACTTTGTTGCTTATATTTTTTTTTCTTTTTGGGATGCTGGACTGTAGCTTTTTCGCACGTTTTACTAGGAGACCAGAACTAGCCTTGCTAACAATTTAAATATTTTCTTTTATTCTTTCTAGGTACTGCTTATTTTGTTAGTGCAATCCTGCCTTTGCTTGACTTATGTGCGCCAGGGAATGCAAGCTAAAGGGGGTATTGCCGGGTAATTTGCAAGTAAAAACTTGAAGCCTATATTTTGTTTTTGGATTTTTTAATTTGTGCTTGACAACACGAAAAATAAGCAGTAGGTATGTCCGCGGTGAGATTTTGTATTTAAGTATTTGTTGTAATACTTGGTGCGGGACTTAATACGGAAATTCAAATGTTTTTTATATCTATATGTAGGTAAATTGGATGGTCGGACTTTGACCGAGATCACTTTTATATATATATTTTTTCTGATCCTGTTATTTCAAAATGCCGTATTTTGCTGGGAAATTTCGGCAGTATTAAATTTTTGAATATATGTATGTATGTATATATTTTTATATGTAATATAGTTCGATTTTGGGTTATACGGATTTGTTAAAAATTCCGTGCAAATGCCAAATGAACGTCTTAATAATCGAAAATGATACAACTCACCGCTCTGTTGTAAGGGTTAAGGGGGAATTTACTTAGCCTTTTTTTTTTTTTCAAGCTATTTATATTTTTGTTATTGTTGTTTGTCCTTCCTTCCCTCGCTTTTTCCTTTTATATGTGTATCAACAATTTTTGTTAAGTGATTTAGTATTTTTGTCCGCGCCCAGTTTTTTGTTGTTTTATGGTTTTGTTGTTGTTTGTTGACCGGCGCGCCCGATGAAATTGTTAACTTTACTTTGTTTAAATTTTTAGTTTGTTTGTTTTGTGCAAATTTTATTTTATTTTTTTTTTCCACCCTAATGTGGGATTTCACTTTGCACGTTTTTGTTTTTGTAAATTTGTTTTCCAAAATTTTTATGTGGACTGTAAATTGTTGTTTGCTTAATTTGTTTGTTTTTGTTCACTTTTGTATTTTTTACCACTGTCCATATGTTTTTGCGCCTTTTTTTGTTTTTTGTTTTTTATTGTGGACTTTTGTTATTTTGCATTTTTTTTTTCTTTCACTGTCCATAGGTGCTTTTTCTTTAAGGCGAAGATGGACCATATATATTTGTAGGCACTTCACTGCACTTTCACTTCCCGATTCACTCACCTTGCCACTCGATAGCTCAAAAAAAAGACTTTTATTATTTTAAATTTAAAATTGGGCGCTTTATTTCGCGGAGCGAAAACCAGAGAGATGTGGCGGGTACAAAAGATAATACAATAGTGTTTTTGTAAAAGTGTAGGCGTTTTTTGGTGTTGACAATTTGTGTTTGTGTAACTATGTTAGTGTGCGTGTGAAGTGTGGTGAAGTGGGCGGCCGCAGGGTTGCTGCGATCGCTATGTTTGTTACGGCTCAGTTAGCCAGTCTGTTGCACATGAAAATATACATGAGCAAATTTCTAGTATATATAAGGCCAGGCTAAATTTTTGAAAACTGTTATATAAATATTATGGTTTGTGCACTTCTATATGTTGGAATATTATTTACTTTAGTGTTTTATACACTGCGGAAGTTTCCTGAATCCAAGTAAATCGTAACACATAGTTTGGTTTTAATATATAGTGGCTGTATAATTTCATGTAATACTCACGGTTGTTGGGAATCCTGACCTTGAGATTGGGGTACTATTTCTTTGTATTACGTTTGTTTGAAGCGGGACTTCGGGGATAATTAGGCTTCCGCAACTGGTTGCACTGCATTCAATTAAAAGCCTGTATTTCTTTGGCAAAGCTGCCCTTTCATTTACTACGCTTATATTGCCTGTTATTTGCCAATAATAAGAACAAAATTTGGGGTTTGCACGAAAAATATATTTTTTGGTTCTATGCAAAAAGGCCGGTGCAAAAGCAAGAATTTAGTAAAGCCGGTGCAAAAAACAATAACAATAGATAATACAATGATATGATGGCCGCCTACATGACAGCTGTCGGTCATGCGGCGAATTGGTGTGGGGTGATTTACGCGTGGTTGCCACACGTCCCAAATCGTTCCAATTTTAACACTTAAATCTAAAGGTGAATTCATAAGTTGTGATGAGTAAATAATGTAATAACAATCAAATATAATGTGATATAATACACGCGTTATAATGAAATTATTTACAATTCATGGAAAATATGTATACGAGTATTATTTTAAATACAATTCATGCAATATGGGTATAACGAATATTATGGTTTTGGGATTGGGACGTGTGGCCACCGATGTCGCGTAAACATTCTGCCTCCCCTAGGCGTACTAAGCGCCTAGTGTATGCTGCAACTCCTGCAAGGCCCGAACTGCTTCCTGAATAAGGATCCGCCCCACCTTATTTTTATACGTGGCTGTGCGTAAACCGGTTGCGGTGCACCGGATGGTGCGATCGCCGACGCTGGTTGGTCGTGCTGGTTGGCGTGCGATGGGAGCGCGACCAGGAGACCGTGGAGGCTGCTGTTGAGGGCGACGACGATGAGTTGCTGTTCGGCGGCGCGGCTCCTGGCGGCGTTGTGGGAGAGGTACCTCCGCCACAGGTGGTGCGACATACGCGGGTTGGCGACCTCCGGTGTCCCGATGAAGGAATGTGTGGTGATGCTGCCCGCAGACCCGGCAGCTTTCTGTGGAGGTGCACTGGTTGGTGCGATGGGACAGCGCTAAGCAGTTGGTGCAATACTGATGTGCCCTAGCGACCAAGAAGCGTTGTTGCGGCTGCATGGCCGTGAACACAGGGCACATCAGCAGCGCGTGATGACGCATGCACAATTTACATTTCCGGTAATCCGGTACGGGTTCGCTACGGCGCGGACGGGCTGCGGGCAGGGTCACTTGCGATGCCAATGAGCGGCGTGGTGTTGGGACCGGAGGGCGTTGACGATCCATCTGTTGAAAAGAGAGAGTAATATATGTGGATATTAGTTATACGCTTGGGAGTAAGCATAAGTTTTGGGAATGCTTAAGTTGTTGTCTGGGAGTTTACGATAGCACGAGCATTATGGACTGTATTAAGTTAGGGAGCTGGGAGTGGGCACTGAGGGCCCTCGTCACTCTCAGACGACGGTAGAAAGCACAGTTTCGTGAGAGGTCTTGTGATAATTCCGTTCTGGGTGCGGACGTCTACGACACGAATGTGTCCGTCTCGTCCTGGGTGTAGGCTTTCTAATCGACCTAGTCGCCACTCGGTGGGAGGTAAGTTGTCTTCTTTAATGATGACTAGGTCGCCAATTTTCGGGGGGGTTTGAGCATTTTTCCAACGGTAACGCTTTTGAAGGTCGGTGAGGTAATCAGTTTTCCAGCGTTTGCTGAACTGATGATGCAGAACTTTCAGTCGTTCCCACCTATTTATCAGAGAGAGATTTTCGTGATTCGGTTCGGGAAGCGAGAGCATTGGTGCTCCTCGAAGAAAATGACCTGGCGTGAGGGCGGTGAGGTCATTCGGGTCCTGAGAAAGCTGGGAGATGGGACGAGAGTTAAGTACGGCCTCTATCCGAATTAATAAAGTCGAGAACTCCTCGAAGGTAAAGCTGTGGGTTCCGGCGACCTTTTTAAAGTGTGTTTTAAAGCTTTTGACAGCGGATTCCCATAATCCGCCCATGTGAGGTGCGCCAGGGGGTATGAACTTCCAATTGATTCCTTGGGGGGCGTACTTCTGTACGATATCCGTCGATACTTCTTTCAGGAACGTGACGAATTCCAGTTCGGTAGCACGCTTGGCGCCGATGAATGTTTTGCCGTTGTCGCTCATCATCTGATTCGGGTATCCTCGGCGTCCTACAAATCGGGCGAAGGCGGCAAGAAACGCTTTGCTGGTGAGGTCTGAGCATAATTCCAGGTGGACCGCTTTGGTGGTAAAACAGACAAAGACGGCCACATAGCCCTTTACGAGGGTATGGGATCGGAGCATGGATGCTTTAAGTTGGAAGGGGCCAGCGAAATCTACACCAGTCGTGGTGAAGGGGGGGCGCGAATCCACATCTCTCGGGGGGCAAGGCCGCCATTATTTGGGATCGCGTTTGTTGTTTGTGAGTGATGCAGACTTTGCACTGGAAAATGCACCTTTTGATAAGGGGTTTGAGACGGGCAATGTAGAATTCTTGCCTTAACATTTGTTGCATGAGACGAGCCTCCGCATGTAGGAGCATTTCGTGAAGGAATCGCATATATAGCGTACAGAGGCGCGACTTTTCGGGTAGGATAATGGGATGGCGCTCATTGTAAGTGAGGGTTGCGTGGGCTAATCGGCCATTTACTCGTAGGACTCCACTCTTGTCTAGGAAGGGATTGAGTGCGAGTAGGGAGCTTCGTTTCGAGATTGGTTTTGAGTCCTCCAGACATGATTTTTCAGGAGCGAAGTATCGAGTTTGGGCCATTATGATGAGACGATGTTTCGATCTTTTGAGATCGGCATGAGTTAGAGAGGGTTCGGTGGGGTCATTAATACCGTTCACCGCGTCTTTTAGCCGACGTACAAACTTGAGAACATACGCTATGACACGTAAAGCACGAGGGTAGGAAGAGAATCGATCTAAGAGATCCTCACTCTCTTCCGTAACATGGAGGGCTTCTATTTTACGTGCCTCTGGGGGGGCGACGTTGCGAACTGTTGGTTGGGGCCAGGCTTCGGGGGGTTGTGAAAACCACTCTGGACCATTCCACCAGAGGGCAGACTTGGCGAGATCGCCTGGCGTACAACCTCGGGTTCCCAGATCCGCGGGGTTATCTTTGCTTCGTACGTGCCGCCACGGGACATTACCTACGAGGTCTATAATCTGGGCGGTTCGATTGGAGACATAGGTCTTCCATGAGTGAGGTGGCTTTTCGAGCCAGGCTAACACGATTTCAGAGTCAGACCACATAGTCAACTTTCTTCGAGTGAGGCCGAGATGGGGTTGAACTACCGCGATTAATTTGGCTAATAGGAGAGCTCCGCATAGTTCCAGGCGTGGCAGACTTATAGTTTTGAGAGGAGCCACTTTGCCTTTGGACACAAGGAGGTGAGAGTAAACTTGGGTGCCGACAGTAGTTCGCACATAAAGGTTTGCGCAATAAGCCTTTTCCGAGGCGTCGCAGAAGCCATGGAGCTCGACTATGTGGGCCGGGGCGAAATTAATCCATCGGGGGATTTGTATCTCTGCGATTGACTGCAGATTTGTTGAGAATTGCGTCCATTTTATGAGCCGTATCGGTTTGACCCGTTCATCCCAATCAGTTCCGTCCAACCACAATTCTTGCATCAGGATTTTTGCCTGTATCATGACTGGCGTCAGCCACCCTGCGGGGTCGAAAAGTTTCGCAATAGAGGAGAGTATCTGCCGCTTGGTGGCTGCCGTTGAGGCTGGATCTGAGTCCACAGTATATGAGAATGTGTCCGAGAGCGCATTCCATTGAATTCCAAGGGTTTTGGCGGTACTACTTTTCTCGAATTCGAGGAAGTCGGTTTCAAGTAAGTCCGCCTTGGGAATTTTCCTGAGTATTTCCGGATGGTTTGCCGTGATCTTTTTCAAGGGGAAGCCGGCTGATTTGAGAGCATTAATAGTCTCGTTTAGGGATTGCTCGGCTGATGGGAGATCATGGCTGCCGGATAAAATGTCGTCTACATACGTCTCGGACTTTAGTATTGGGGCTGCGCGGGGATGGGAGTCGGCTATGTCTTTCGACAGCTCGTGTAGAGTGCGAATAGCCAGGAAGGGAGCGCAGTTCACCCCAAAGGTGACCGTTTTCAATTTGAAGTCCTTTATTGGACTGGTTTCGGGAGTTCGGAATATTATCCGTTGGTAGTCTTGGTCATCGGGGTGTAAGAGAATCTGGCGGTACATTTTCTCAACATCGCCATTAAACACATATTTATATGTCCGCCACTTGAGCAACATAAGTCGGAGATCGGGTTGGAGGGTTGGGCCGGTACATAGAACATCATTAAGGGAGTGACCGGACCCTGTCTTCTTAGAAGCATTGAACACAACTCTGACTTTTGTTGTCTTTTTGTCTGGCCTTACGACTGCATGGTGAGGGAGATAGAAAGAGCAGTATTTTCCTCGAGATTCCATCTCATTGGGACTGCATTCTTCCATGTGGCCTAGGGACAGGTATTCTTCGAGTACCTGGTCGTACTGCTGTTTGAGCTCGCCCTTTTTTGAGACAGAGCGTTCCATGCCATGGAACTGTCGTAGGGCAGCAGTACGAGATTGGCCTAGGTCAATATCGTTCGGGAATGATGGTTTAAAAGGAAGCCGAACCATATATCGACCGTCATCCATTCGAGTGGTTGTGCTTTTATAAAACTCTTCGCACATTTGATCTTCGGGGGTTTCCACTCGGGTTCTGGGTATCTCCTCGATTTCCCAGAACTGTCTAAGCTGTTCATTCAGCTGATAGTTTGAGATTTCCCACACTTGGGAGGAATGGGCTCCAACCTTTTCGGGAGTTTGGCCACTTATGATCCATCCAAAGATTGTGTTTTGGGCTAGCAGGCTGGGAGAGATCTTTTCGATGCCATTCAGCATTATTTTTGGGATTAGATCACTGCCCAATACCAGATCGATTTGGGATGGGTTCTGAGTGTTCTGGTCTGCTAGTTTGAGATGGGACCATTTGCGCATTTGGTTCTCATTTAGCCTGAGGGTTGGGAGTTGCCTAGTTAACCGGGGTAGCACTATTGCCTGGGCGTTTATCTTCACTTTTTTGTCATTTGAGACGAGGGTCAACGAGCACAGCTTATTAGAGGTCTGTACCACTCCGCCTCCCATACCCGATATTTCAAACAGGGAGTGGGTATAGGGAAGCCCGAGTCTCGTCTGAGCTTTGGCGGATATGAAGCTTCTTTCGGAGCCTTGGTCAACTAAGGCTCGAAGCTTGAATAGGTCCCCTCTATGTTCTACCAAGACAATTGCTGTAGGGAGTATAATTTTGCTATCATTTTCAGCATGGAATGATTGTACTTGGGATGCGTTGGGTGCAGAGGGATCTCCTTCCTGGGGTACCGCTTGGCTGACGTCCTGAGGCCTTGGAGTGCTGGCTCCTATCGTTGCTACCTGGGATCTGGTCCTTTGAATTCCGGAACTGGTACTGGGGTTTGCTGTGTCGTGAAGGGTGGTGTTATGCCGGCCTTGGCAGTGCATGCACGTTCTCGTGCTTTGGCAGTCTTTTGAGAGATGGGTTTGGGCTAAACAATTGTCGCAGATATTATTGTCTCTTACGAATTTTCTGCGTTCTGAGATTGGCAACTTTTTATACCGCAAACAGCTTTGTAGGGTATGAGTGGACTGTCTGCATAATTTACAGTTATAAAATCGCTGCTGTTCTGTAGCGTGGGATTTTGTATGTGTCGGAGGTTTGTTGCTGTGGTTTTGGGGTTGAGACTGCCTGAACTGGGGGTTGTTCTGACTGGGGAGAGGCCTTGAGAAGTTTGTGGAGGGTGGATTGTATCGGGGTTTGGCCGGGCGCCATTGATCCACCCTTTCCACTATCTCGTAGCGAGTAGTCAGAAACTGGTTCATTTGGGACCAGTTCGGAAGGTCTCTTCTAGAGCTTAATGATTGCTCCCACAGGGCAACTGTATTTTCTGGAAGCTTTGAGGTTACCAGATATATTAATATGGGATCCCAACTAGAGGTCTCCACTTGTTGTGTCGCTAAGATTTGGAGAGCGTTGTTTACAGAGGATTGTAATTTTTGAATATCCTCACTATTCTCCGATTGAATCGGTTTTAGATTCATGAGGACTCGGATTTGATTATCGACCAGGACTCTTTTGTTTTCATAACGTGACTTGAGGGCTTCCCATGCTAGGGCAAAGTTGTCGTCACTTAGAGGGAATTGTTCCACTATTTGGCCTGCCTTACCTTTAGTCTTCTGTCTGAGGTGATACAGTTTTTGGGCACTTGAGAGTTTGGAGTGGTTGATATACACCGCCGTGAACATGTCACGGAAAGACGGCCATTGATCATACCCTCCATAAAATACTTCTGTATCACATGGGGGGACTTTCAGGTTCATATGGGAGGACTCTGAGGGGGGTTGGGTTTGCACAGGAGGCGCGGGATTACTCAATTCCTTGAGTTGGAGTTGGTCGCCTATTTGTGCTTTAGTGTCCTCATAAGCTATGAGGCAGGCTCGGTATTTACCGAAAGCGGCGGACTTGAAGTCGTCGGGAAGGTCCTGGTCGTCGGTTTCTACTACCAAATCGTAGGCGCTCTGTACTCTAGACCAAAATATATCGATATTCTTGTCTTTCAATTTTAGGGCTGCCTCGGTATTATCTTGTATAGGGGTTGAGCGGAACCGAGTACAGTAATCCGTAAAATTATCGGTTTCGGATATAAACTTATTTTCAGCCACGGTAGCCATTCTAAATAGGGACTTGCTTAATTTAATTTTTGGAATTTTGGGAAATTTTTTAGCTGCCGCTAATTATATTCACAAGAGATTGGTCAAATGGATTAGTTTCGGGCTAGTTGTTAGCTACCGCTGCTTTTTTTTTGAAAGGAAGTGATAAAAGGGAGTTTTTTTTATGGTCCAAAAGGGAGTAGTCTGGGACTAGTTTGACCGGACGAGATTTTTTTCTACTGGGTATCGCAACTTTGGTATGCACGTGTCAATTTACTGCTGGGTTGTCGCCAATAATATAAACGTATGTATATATGTCCAAGTTATACCGCAAGGGACACAGGTTTATAAAGGGCAATGTTTTAGGTTTGTGAGAATATTTACATATATGTATGTAAAATTTCACTTTAGGGGATTTGCCTTTGAATTTCTTGACACTTTTGGCGGGACAATTAATTTTTTTGGCGGGAGCCGACAAGGAAATTTGGGGGTTATAATTTTATATATTATATATTATATGGGCAGGGGCTGGTTTCTTCAATGGCGAAGAAGGACCATGTATAATTTCATGTAATACTCACGGTTGTTGGGAATCCTGACCTTGAGATTGGGGTACTATTTCTTTGTATTACGTTTGTTTGAAGCGGGACTTCGGGGATAATTAGGCTTCCGCAACTGGTTGCACTGCATTCAATTAAAAGCCTGTATTTCTTTGGCAAAGCTGCCCTTTCATTTACTACGCTTATATTGCCTGTTATTTGCCAATAATAAGAACAAAATTTGGGGTTTGCACGAAAAATATATTTTTTGGTTCTATGCAAAAAGGCCGGTGCAAAAGCAAGAATTTAGTAAAGCCGGTGCAAAAAACAATAACAATAGATAATACAATGATATGATGGCCGCCTACATGACAGCTGTCGGTCATGCGGCGAATTGGTGTGGGGTGATTTACGCGTGGTTGCCACACGTCCCAAATCGTTCCAATTTTAACACTTAAATCTAAAGGTGAATTCATAAGTTGTGATGAGTAAATAATGTAATAACAATCAAATATAATGTGATATAATACACGCGTTATAATGAAATTATTTACAATTCATGGAAAATATGTATACGAGTATTATTTTAAATACAATTCATGCAATATGGGTATAACGAATATTATGGTTTTGGGATTGGGACGTGTGGCCACCGATGTCGCGTAAACAGTGGCTTTTATTTACACGAGATATGATATGATGTATATCAGTTGAAGGTGAACGAAAGACTGTGAAGGACAAATTATAAGTTGCATTCAAATCTGACATTTGCATGGTTGCATGAATATGTGAATTACTCAGCGTTGCATTTTTCAACACGCCCCCTCAATGAACATATTTATGCAATGAAAACATTTCATTATTTTAAACCCAATATATTACAAAAGTTTACATGACTAGGCTTAGCCAAATTCTTTGTCAATATATCGGCGACCATATTGCTGCTGCTACAATATTTCATATCGATTTGACCTTCATGATAAATATTTCTGATGAAATGATATCTTATATCGATGTGCTTACTGCGCGCATGATACACAGGATTTTTTACCAAATTCATTGCGCTTAGGTTGTCTCCATTAACGACGATTGTATCTGGACAACAAATTTTCATCTCACGTAACAGTTGTTTCAAGTGAATAACCTCTTTTACCACTGATGTTAGTGCCATGTACTCTGCCTCAGTACTGCTGAGTGCTACAGTCTGTTGTTTTTTCGACTCATATGAAAACACTCCCCCAGCTAGAAAAACTGCATACCCAGTATATGATTTCCGGTCAGTTGTATCTCCACCCCAATCAGCGTCAACAAAACACTCGATCGGTTTTCCAGTTTTACTATACTTCAATTGCTTATCTTGTGTTGCACACAGATACTTTAATATACGCTTTGCTGCTGCCATATGTTCAGTATGTGGCTCGTTACTACGTTGTGCTAATTTACATACAGAATGTAAAATATCTGGCCGCGTACATACTGCAATATACATAAGCGATCCTATAAGCGACTGATATTGCTTCTGATCTGCTTTCTTACAATTTTCGTTTTCGCAGCAAACTCGATGTCCCGGGTCTAAAGGTATAGCAATTGGTCTACAATCAGTCATGCCAAAATCTTGCAATAATTTTTTGATGTGACCCTTCTGACTTATAGCGATGGATCCCGTTGCACCATCTCTATCGACTTCCATACTTAAAAAATGCTTAACTTGGCTTTTGTCTACCACCACTATTGCATTAGAGATCTTAAGTTTTATATCTTGCATATTCTGCAAATTTGAACAAGCTACCAATATGTCATCTACATATACTGCTAGAACATTTATCTGACCCTTTATATTTTGGACATATACGCATGGCTCGCTTTCACATGGCTCGAAACCTTCTCGCCTCAATATGCCATCTAACTTCATATTCCATAGTCTACCAGACTGTTTAAGCCGATACAGAGCTTTCTTAAGCTTTAAGCAATGGTTGGGGAAACGCTTATCAATAAACATTTCAGGTTGGCTCATGTAAATATCTTCTGATAAATTACTGTTTAGGTAAGCAGTAGATACATCCATTTGATGTAAGTGCAAACCATATTCTACCGCAAGAGCAAAAATTAATCTAATCGTACTGTATCGCACCACTGGCGAAAACGTCTCATAATTATTAATGCCATATACTTGCGAACACCCCTTCGCAACTAATCTTGCTTTGAAACGCTCAATAGTGCCATCTTTATTTCTTTTAAGGGAGAACACCCACTTGTTATGAACCATTCTTTGCCCTTTGGGAAGTTCCATCAATTCCCACGTTTCATTTCTTAACAGTGCCTGATACTCTGCCTGCATTGCATTGTACCATTCTTCTGCATAATTGCTAGATAACGCTTCTTGTGTGTGCGGTACTTTAACATCACCAGTGCGTATCACGTTTAAACAATTATATACTTTCCTTGGTCTACCAACCCGACCAGACCGAACTAATTTTGGCCTACCTGGACATCGCTTCTGCTCAGCTGACTCATCCTCTGCGGATTCAAACTCTTCTTCGCTTGCCTGCAAACTCTCATTGTTGAAATCCACCTCTGCTTCAATTTCATCTGCCCTCGAACTGCTAAAACCGTCGATTATTGGCACGAACAATCTCTCATTGTTATTTTCCATACTATCAGATGAACTGTTTTTGCTTTCGCGTACACATACTTTGTAATATTACGCTCTAACAACATCTGCTTGTTGACACTGCCATTCGAATGTTCCACTACATTTGGTTGTTGTTTCGTCTCCGCTGATTCTATAAAGTAAACATCCCTACTTACTATCAGCTTTCTCGTTGATCTATCGAACAAGCGGTATGCTTTAGCCGTATCTGAGTATCCAACCAATGTATACTCCTTGCCCTTCGGTTTGAATTTGCCATTCTGCCGTTTATCAAGCGCTATAGCAATAGATCCAAATTCACGTAAATGCGCCACTGTTGGTTTACGACCATACCACGCTTCATACGGTGTCATAGATTGCAATGCTTTTGTAGGTGAACGATTGCGTAAATACGCTGCCGTATGAACAGCCTCTGCCCATAATGCCTCTTCGACATTTGCACCTAGTAACATACACTTTGCCATTTCTATCAACGTACGGTTGAACCTTTCTGCAACACCGTTTTGTTGCGGCGTATAGGGCACCGTCAACTGCCTCACAACACCATTGTCTTTTAAAAACTTGTCAAACACATTGTTTACGAACTCCGTTCCATTGTCGCTCCTCAACATTTTGAGTTTTTTGCCTGTCTGACATTCTGCCATAGATTTAAATTCCTTGAATTTCTCGAAAACCTCGTTCTTATGTCGCATAAAATAAACAAATGCGTATCGTGTCTTATCATCGATGAACGTCAAAACATATTTTGCACCACCAATGGACATTTTATTAACCGGGCCACAAACCCCAAAACATCATCTGCACGATTCTCTGTATTGGTATATGGACGTTGACTGCACTTGCCTGTCATGCACACAGCACAACTAATATTTGCTGGTATATTTGTTTTACACACGTGAACTGATTCCTTATTTACCAATTCTCGTAAGCTTGCGAAGTTTAGGTGACCAAAACGTTTATGCCACTTCATCCCTTCCTCCACAGACTTGCTTGAAAGAAACAACTTGTTTTCATTTAATCTAAATAAATACAGATCACTTATCTTTTGTGCACGTAAAACGATACCTCCGTGCCCATTGATTATCTCTGCTGCTTCACTGCTGAATTTCACCACATAGCCTCTGTTAACAGCCTTCGCTACTGAAATGAAGTTGCACTGTAAATCCGGCACATATAGAACATCTATAAGTGTGACATCTATCTTGTTTGTTTTCAAATGCACGACTCCCTTGCCTGTCGCTAACATTCTGTTATCGCCTGCTAACATGATTGATTCCTCGCACACTTCGAACTTATCGAACATGTTTCGGTTGCAACATAAATTTGAAGAAGCACCACTGTCGACACACCATACGTCAGGATGTAACTCACCACTGTTGACTGCTGCAAACAACCCGTTGTTGTTTTTGTTGTTTTGTGTAGAAGTTTCTGCTTGTCTCTGCTTGCCCTGAGCAGCGAAATGTCCCTTCATGCCACAGCTGAAGCATTTCAAATTTGACCGTTTGCCATTGTTTTTGTTGTTTTTGCTTGCATTGATTACTTTGCCGTCTGACTTTGCGATCAAAGATCTCTGCTTTTTCGCACACGCATATTCTTGCGCTACAAACGCCTGTTCGCTACCTTTTTCAGCATACTCCGAATTACTATATGATTTACGCCTTTCGCTCTTCTCTATGAGTTTGATTTTCACTGCGTCTAGCCTTCGTAAATCATCACGCGATTCCAACGCCACAACCAGGTTTTCATACGACCTTGGTAGGCTTGCTAGTAGCATAATTACAAGTAATTCCTTTTGGACAACTACGCTAATTTCTGCTAGTTTTTCCGCATTCGATGTGAACTTGCAAACATATTGCTGAACACATTCTCCTTCGTTCATTCGTGTACCAAGTAACTGCTTAAATAATGTTACCTTTCTTACGGGGCTTTTCGGTCGATGTACTTGTACTAAGCAATTCCACGAATCACTCGCCGTTTTGCAGCTTTTCACATGTTGAATCTGCATCGGTGCTCTGCTAAGGATTATTGTAGCCTTAGCTTTTTCATCTTTCGCCTTCCATGACAGCTTCTCTTTTTCAGCAGCATTTTCTCCTGGACACACCAGTTCTCCGCTCACAACGGACCACAGCTCCTGATGAATAAGCACACTCATGAGTTGTATACTCCACGAGTCATAATTCGATTCGTTTAACTTTTCTATGTTAAACAACGACGACGCCATTTTACTACCGATTTCAATATAAAACGCGATTTAACTTGAACAGCAGGAATTTGCACCTGTGCCCATAACCTGTTGGAATATTATTTACTTTAGTGTTTTATACACTGCGGAAGTTTCCTGAATCCAAGTAAATCGTAACACATAGTTTGGTTTTAATATATAGTGGCATTTATTTACACGAGATATGATATGATGTATATCAGTTGAAGGTGAACGAAAGACTGTGAAGGACAAATTATAAGTTGCATTCAAATCTGACATTTGCATGGTTGCATGAATATGTGAATTGCTCGGCGTTGCATTTTTCAACACTATATGATGATATATCCATTACATTTTTATTCAATATAATTTCTTTAAAATTAAAAAATTAATTTTGTAAAAATTTCAGTTTTAGAAACCTGTCTGTTGTACATGAAAATATACATGAGCAAATTTCAAGTATATGTAAGGCCAGGCTTAATTTTAGAAAATTGTTAAATAAATATTATGGTATATGTAGTCCTATAGGAAGATATGGCAACTACTTTCTAAACCAATGTAATTTCTTTTGAACTTGTAAAAATTCAGATTTGAAAACTGTCTTTTGTACATGAAAATATACATGAGCAAATTTCTAGTATATGTAAGGCCAGGCTAAATTTTAGAAAACATTTATATAAATATTATGGTTTGTACTATCTTATATGAAGCTAAATCTATTACATTTTTTATCAATATAATTTGTTTTCAATTTAAAAATTTTTTTTGTAAAAATTTCAGTTTTTGAAAACTGTCTGTTGTACATGAAAATATACATGAGCCAATTTCTAGTATATGTAAGGCCAGGCTAAATTTTAGAAAACATTTATATAAATATTATGGTTTATGTACTCCTATATGAAGATATGGCAACTACTTTCTAAACCAATGTAATTTCTTTTGAATTTGTAAAAATTCAGTTTTTGAAAACTGTCTTTTGTACATGAAAATATACAAGGGCAAATTTCAAGTATATGTAAGGCCAGGCTAAATTTTAGAAAATTGTTACATAAATATTATGGTTTGTGCTATCTTATATGAAGGTAAATCTATTACATTTTTAATCAATATAATTTGTTTTAAATAAAAAAATTGTTTTTGTAAAAATTTTAGTTTTTGGAAACTGTCTGTTGTACATGAAAATATACATGAGCAAATTTCAAGTATATGTAAGGCCAGGCTAAATTTTAGAAAATTGTTAAATAAATATTATGGTTTTTGCTATCTTATATGACGCTAAATCTATTACATTTTTAATCAATATAATTTGTTTTAAATAAAAAAATTATTTTTGTAAAAATTTCAGTTTTTGGAAACTGTCTGTTGTACATGAAAATATACATGAGCAAATTTCAAATATATGTAAGGCCAGGCTAAATTTTAGAAAATTGTTAAATAAATATTATGGTTTTTGTTATCTTATATGACGCTAAATCTATTACATTTTTAATCAATATAATTTGTTTTAAATAAAAAAATTATTTTTGTAAAAATTTCAGTTTTTGGAAACTGTCTGTTGTACATGAAAATATACATGAGCAAATTTCAAGTATATGTAAGGCCAGGCTAAATTTTAGAAAATTGTTAAATAAATATTATGGTTTTTGCTATCTTATATGACGCTAAATCTATTACATTTTTAATCAATATAATTTGTTTTAAATAAAAAAATTATTTTTGTAAAAATTTCAGTTTTTGGAAACTGTCTGTTGTACATGAAAATATACATGAGCAAATTTCAAGTATATGTAAGGCCAGGCTAAATTTTAGAAAACTGTTATATAAATATTATGGTTTGTGCCCTTCTATATGATGATATATCCACTATATTTTTAATCAATATAATTTCTTTAAAACTAAAAAATTATTTTTGTTGAAATTTCAGTTTTTGAAAACTATCTGTTGTACATGAAAATATACATGAGGAAATTTCTAGTATATGTAAGGCCAGGCTAAATTTTAGAAAACTCTTATATAAATATTATGGTTTATGTATAGGAGTGCAGAAGATATGGCAACTACTTTCTAAACCAATGTAATTTCTTTTGAATTTGTAAAAATTCAGTTTTTGAAAACTGTCTTTTGTACATAAAAATATACATGAGCAAATTTCAAGTATATGTAAGGCCAGGCTAAATTTTAGAAAACATTTATATAAATATTATGGTTTGTGCTATCTTATATGAAGCTAAATCTATTACATTTTTAATCAATATAATTTGTTTTAAATAAAAAAATTATTTTTGTAAAAATTTCAGTTTTTTAAAACTGTCTGTTGTACATGAAAATATACATGAGCAAATTTCTAGTATATATAAGGCCAGGCTAAATTTTTGAAAACTGTTATATAAATATTATGGTTTGTGCACTTCTATATGATGATATATCCATTACATTTTTATTCAATATAATTTCTTTAAAACTAAAAAATTATTTTTGTTGAAATTTCAGTTTTTGAAAACTATCTGTTGTACATGAAAATATACATGAGGAAATTTCTAGTATATGTAAGGCCAGGCTAAATTTTAGAAAACTGTTATATAAATATTATGGTTTATGTATAGGAGTACAGAAGATATTGTTGAACTCTTAATTAATGCAACTCTACAAACCAATAGTGCATTTCACTCAATTGCATATGTAATAATGTATGTATGTATATAAGGAAACTATTAACAACTATAATTCTTAGCTGTATAGACAATCATACGATTTTTGTAACAGTTAGTTGAAATAAAGAATTTAACCAGAACGGTCACGCAACTCCGCTGCGTTAGAAAATCCCTACAAAGGTTATGGGCCCAGATAGTGAAATCTGGCGTTTAATTCGGTTTATTAAAAATTAAAAAAAAAATAAAGACAAATTGTTAAATTTCGATTCGGTTGGTTTGCTTATCCGGTGTTAAAAGCAATAATCGCGGTACAATGGCTAATGTGTTATCAAATATTGAAAAGTTAAGTGGAGATAATTATTCCACATGGTGCATTCAAATAAAAAGTTTGCTAATAACATTAGATTTGTGGGCTGCTGTGGTGGATGCTCCTCCAGAGTCAGAGGCTGCAAAAGCATCATGGTTGGTAAGCGATAGAAAAGCACTTGCAACTATAACGCTGAGTGTTAAACCTAGTGAGCTTATACATATTAAAAGCTGCGTCACGGCAAAAAGTGCGTAGGATGTTTTTAGCGCTCTTTACAAATCAGACACAGCATGTCGTAAAGTTAATTTGTTTAAAAAATTAATTCGCTTCAAATTTTCAAGTAGCGAAAAATTTTCAGTTCAATTAAAAGAATTTTGCTGCATAATTGATGACTTGAAAGAAGTCGGGATAACGATGGAAGACGATTTTTTATCCATTTTGCTCTTATGTTCGTTACCAGACGAAATGGAAAATTTTGTGGTGGCAATCGAAAGTAGGGACACATTGCCAAAATTGGATAAACTCACAGCAAAAATATTAGAAGAAGAACAATGACATGGTGACAAGTCTAGTGGTGGAGAAATCGTTTCCGCAGCAAACGAAGTCAAAAGGCGCTACGGAGTTGGGCACAGCAGAAACGTAAATATCAGCAGAGGCAGTAGCGGCGATACCGGCGTTGGCAGTGGCAAAGGTGGTAGCAGTGAAATCAGCGTAGGTGGTAGCAGTGAAATCAGCGTAGGTGGTGGCAGAGGCGTTAGCAGCAGTAACGATAGCAGAACAAAGCATAAAGAAAATAGAAAAACTAATGAGCATAGCAAATATAGCAACGTAAAATGTTTTCGTTGTGGGCGAAGAGGGCACATACGCTCACAGTGCTCTTCCTCAGGTAACAACTCATTAGTAGATGAAAAAGCTTGGTCACTTTTTGAGAGAGAGAGCGATTTCAGCGGTACTTGGATCATCGACAGCGGAGCTACATCGCATATGTGCAAACACAAAAATTCTTTTAATTCGCTTGTTCCTATTATGCATAAAATTATTTTAGCGTCTGGTTCACACATATATGCAGAAGGAAAAGGCACGGTCGAATTAAAAACAAACTTTACAACAATAAAATTGCGAGATGTTTGGTATGTGCCTGATTTACACTCGAATTTTTTTTCTATTAGCAAAGCAAGTGAGGGTGGTAATGTTGTGACGTTTGCAGAAAATTGTGCGGTAATAAAAAATAATAACAATAAGACAATTTTAACTGCTAAACTAGAAAGCGGAATATATGTTGCAAATATATTAGCAAGCAAACGTTCAGATAGTGTAAATGCTGTTAGTGATAATGTGAGTGATTGGCATAGGCGGTTCGGCCATATAAATACAAATGATTTGAACCAATTAGCAAACACAAATATGGTAAACGGATTAAATTTAAAATTTCCGAAAAAACTCGACTGTTTTACATGTGCGGTCTGTAAAATTCATAGCAAACCCTATGCGAACTATGGTAAAGTGTATACAAAAGATTTGTTAGAGTTGGTGCATACAGACTTGTGTGGGCCGATGGGTATTAATTCGGTTGGTGGTGCATCATACTTCATCACATTTATAGACGATTATTCGCGATATACAGCGGTTTATTTTTTGAAAAACAAATCCGAGGCATTTGAAATGTTTAAAATTTTTGCTGCGACCGCGGAGAAGCAGACAGGCCGCAAAATAAAATCAATTCGGAGCGACAATGGGAGAGAATTTGTCAATTCTCAGTTCAAAAATTTTTTAAATGAAAAGGGTATTCGACACCAAACTACGGTTCCGTATAGTCCTCAACAAAACGGCGTAGCTGAAAGGGCTAACCGGACATTGGTTGAGATGGCGCGATGTATGCTGAACGCGTCTCGTTTGCCTCAATCGTTGTGGGCAGAGGCGGTGAGTACAGCGGTATATATCCGTAATAGGTCACCTACAAAGGTTTTAGCATCTGAAACGCCGTATGAGCGGTGGAATGTGTCACATTTTCAGTGACACATTTTCGAACTTTTGGTTGTGATGCGGTAGCATTACAAAAGGGTCCAAAACCGCGCGCAAGTAAGTTTTTGCCAAAGGGGGTTAAACTAAAGTTCGTTGGTTATCATGCGTCAACGAAGGCTTATCGGCTGATTAACTTACAAACAAAGCGAATAACACTTGCACGTGATGTCATATTTTTTGAGAGATCGTTCGAATCAGATGCGGCAGATGGGGAAAACCGAGAGGAGCAATTCTTCGTCGAAATTGATGCACATAAAAACGAAAAACAAATAATGAATGATGAAGTGATTAGGGAAGGTGAAGAATGCAACAATAAGGAAGAAAAAGCAGCTGAGGAGGAAGAAGAAGATACGGAGTCGGAATATGAAGAAGAACCAATGGCTAACAACAAGCGAAGGCGGGGAAGGCCAACATATATACGAACTGGTAGCGTAGGAAGACCGAGGAAGGCTTACTGCACTGGCGCTAGTGCAGATATGTTGAATAGTGTGGTGGATAATCCGAGCACGGTGAACGAGGCATTAAACTCAAATGATGCGAAACAATGGAAGGAAGCGATGAAGTCGGAATATGACTCGTTGATGCGTAATGGCACTTGGGAGTTGGTAGACAAACCGGTAAATAAAAATATTGTTGGTTCCAAATGGGTGTTTACTATAAAACGAAAGCCCGATGGCACGGTTGAGAAATATAAGGCAAGATTAGTTGCGTTAGGGTGTTCCCAAAAGTACAACGTTGATTATAGTGAAACATTTGCTCCAGTGGTACGCCATTCAACGATTCGCTTACTATTGGCTTTAGCTGCAAGACACAAATTGTTGGTGAATCACGTGGACATTGTTGCTGCATACTTGAATGGTGATTTGGAAGAAGCGGTCTACATGTATCAACCATCGAGATTCAAGGACGCAAATAACCCGAATAAAGTATGCAGGCTCAGAAAGGCTTTGTACGGTTTGAAACAAGCTGGTCGTGAGTGGAATCGTAAAGTCACGGAAATATTATCGAAAATGGGGTTTTTAAGGTGTAGGTCAGACCCCTCTGTGTATATTCGTCGCAAAAAAGGCAATGTTAATATCATTGGGCTATATGTCGACGATATGATACTAGCAAGTTCCAGTAAACAAGATATGCAGGAAATTATTAAAATGTTAAATAAGTATATCGAGGCGGTGGATCGCGGTCCAATATCCTTTTATCTTGGGATGGAGATTGAACGAGATGGTGAGCGTGGTGATATAAGTATACATCAAACGAGATACGTTGAGCAACTTCTTCAGCAGTGGGGCATGACCGATTGCAAGCCCGCAGCTACTCCATGGGCTGCTGGTACGGTGTTGCGAAAGTGCGACAGTAAATGCGACGACTTGGAAATTAAAACCTATCAAAGTTTAGTTGGTGGGCTTATGTATCTGGCTGTCATCTCTCGTCCAGATATTGCGCATATTGTTTCAAAATTGTCGCAGTATAGTTCACATCCACATAAAGAGCATTTTCAAGCGGCAAAATACGTCCTCAGATACCTAAAGAAAAATCCTGGTGGTAAATTAACTTTTTCTGCTAATTGTAAAAATTTTGTATGTTTCACAGATGCAGACTGGGGTTGCGACAATGTTGATAGGAAATCTTACACAGGTTACCTTGTTCTAATGGCAGGCGGAGCTGTAGCCTGGGAGTCGCGGAAACAGTCTGTGATTGCATTGAGTTCAATGGAGGCGGAATATATTGCTATGTGTCAAGGTACCAAGGAGACTGTATTCCTTCGGGGACTTTTATGCGAGTTGGGTTATCATGAATACGCAGAAAATCCTACTTCAATTTTCTGTGACAATCAGAGCGCGCAATTCATGGTCAAAAATCCGATGGTGCAAAAGCGAAGTAAGCATATTGATATTCGCTATCACTATATCCGAGAAAAGTACGAGAGCGGGCAAATCGAAGTGGAATATGTGCCAACAACCGAGAATGCAGCTGATGTACTTACGAAACCGCTGGGAAAGCAGAAACATATTTATAATTGCAAATTAATGAATATTACTTGATATGTAAATTTTGATATTCTATGCACGAATTTGGTTTGAAGGGGCGTTTGTTGAACTCCTAATTAATGCAACTCTACAAACCAATAGTGCATTTCACTCAATTGCATATGTAATAATGTATGTATGTATGTATACAAGGAAACTATTAACAACTATAATTCTTAGCTGTATAGACAATCATACGATTTTTGTAACAGTTAGTTGAAATAAAGAATTTAACCAGAACGGTCACGCGTATTTTAACTCCGCTGCGTTAGAGAATCCCTACAGATATGGCAACTACTTTCTAAACCAATGTAATTTCTTTTGAATTTGTAAAAATTCAGTTTTTGAAAACTGTCTTTTGTACATAAAAATATACATGAGCAAATTTCAAGTATATGTAAGGTCAGGCTAAATTTTAGAAAACATTTATATAAATATTATGGTTTGTGCTATCTTATATGAAGCTAAATCTATTACATTTTTAATCAATATAATTTGTTTTAAATAAAAAAATTATTTTTGTAAAAATTTCAGTTTTTTAAAACTGTCTGTTGTACATGAAAATATACATGAGCAAATTTCTAGTATATATAAGGCCAGGCGAAATTTTTTGTTGAAGTAATAAGCTAAAATATTTGTATTAAAAGTATGGCAACTTTAACAGTCTGGCAACTTAGAATAGTTCTGCCTATTCTCTTTAGGTTATTCTTTTGTATTTGAAATGTAAAGACACAAAAGTATCAGTTTGAATAAAACCATCACTGCGTTAACATCGTAAGTCTGCAATTTCGTATTTCTCACTGGAAAAAACCCCAACAATGGTTATGGGCCCAGGTCATCGCGATCGGTGTGTGTTTTAAAATAAAAAACAACTAGAAAACGTGTGCAGTTTAAAACAACAAAACTCGTGCAAAAATCGGCGTGCGCGAAACATTTAAAAATAGTACATTTGTGTAAATTCATATCAAAATGAATTTGTCTCATCAAATAGAGAAGCTTGGTGACGACAACTATGGCGTGTGGTGCATGACCATGCGTAGTGTGCTAATAACAACAGATTTGTGGAAAGTAATTAGCGAAACAAAGCCTGTGGGTGCAACTAATGAACAATCAGAAAAATGGGACACGACAGACACAAAGGCGTTAGCGTGCATTATTCTTAATGTGAAATCGACGCAGCTTATGCACATAAAATCTTGTGCTACTGCGGCAGACGCATGGAAAAAATTACGCGAAATCCATTTGCCTACAGGGCCAGTGAGAAAAGTGCAACTTTACCAAAAACTTGTGCGGTTAAGAGTGCAACCGGCAGACAACGTACCACAGTACATTAAAGTGTTTGAAGAAACATTAAATAAATTGTCTGAGTTAGACATACAACTGAACGATGAACTTAAAGTTATAATGTTTCTGTCTAGCTTACCAAATTCTTGGGAAAATTTTGTGGTCGCAATCGAGACACGCGACAACTTGCCATCATTTGAAACAGTTAAATTGAAGTTTCTAGAAGAAGGCTCGCGCAAAGCAGAAATAACTGAACGTGAAAATGCAAATGCGTCGGTATACGCACATACACAAGCGCACACGGGAGCGCAACAAAGCAACAAGCATCGAAATGCAAAAGACAGTCGTAGCGATTGCGCGACTCAAAACAAAGCAACCTATCAAAACCAATTCAAAGGCAAGTGCTTTTATTGTGAAAAGACAGGGCATCGCGCAATTGAATGTCGTAAGAGAGCGGCTGCGCAACAACAACGTAAAAAAGAAGATCAAACAAATTGCGTATTACATATGAGTGTTGCTGAGCAAAGCAAAAATACATGGTGTATTGACAGTGGTGCAACAACACACATGTGCTGCAACAAAGACAAATTCGTATCGTTTGTTGAGAAAAAATCATCGGTTAAATTAGCAGCCGACAAATACATTGAGAGTTTAGGTATCGGCACGGTCATAATAAAAGTAAACAATGAAAATATTGAAATGCGTGACGTTTTGTATGTGCCTACGTTGCAAATGAATTTTGTGTCGGTTGGCAAAGCAACTCAAAACAAACATTTTATTGTGTTTAGTGATAAACATGCTCAAATAAAGACAAAAAATGGCAAAGTAGTGTTCAGCGCAACACAAGAAGGAAATTTGTATTTGTATAGGGACAATTCCAAGCACAGTGCGGTGAATATGGTAATCGATACAAATGGAAAAATATGGCATGAAAGATATGGACATTTAAATTTTAAGAGTTTAAAAATGCTTAGTGAGAAAAAACTAGTGGAAGGTATGGACGTTAAGAACATAGACATAAATATAAACTGTGACACGTGCAATCAAGCAAAAATTTGTGCCTTACCATTTCCAAGTAAAGCAAAGAGTGTATCGAAAAATGTACTTGAACTTGTGCACAGTGATGTTTGTGGGCCAATGAATGTTAAGTCGATAGGTGGAAATCGCTATTTCGTTACATTCATTGATGATTTTTCGAGAAAAATACATATCTATTTCATGTGTGCCAAAAGTGAAGTTTTTGAGAAATTTAAGCTTTTTAAAAATTATGTGGAATTGCAAACGGGCAAGAAAATAAAATGCTTGCGTACCGACAATGGTACAGAATATATGAACAATGATTTTAAGAACTTTCTAAACAATTGTGGTATAAAGAGGCAAAATACTGTCCCGTACACACCTCAGCAAAATGGCGTGGCCGAGCGCGCCAACCGTACAATAGTGGAAATGGCAAAAAGCCTGCTAATTCATGCCAAATTAGAAGAGTTTTTGTGGGCTGAGGCTGTGCAAACGGCAGTATATTTGCGTAACAGGTGCCCTACAAATGCCTTAAAAGAGTCCACTCCGTTCGAAATGTGGAAAAATCGAAAAGCATCGGTAAAGCATCTACGTGTTTTCGGCTCGCGCGCGTTTGCCTTAGATAAAAATAGAAAGGGCAAGTTCAAGCCAAAAGGAAAAGAATGTATTTTCGTCGGCTACTCTACAACAGCAAAAGCCTATCGGTTGTACGATCGAGAAAATCGTTCAATAATAGAACGCAGAGACGTAAAATTTGTAGAAGGTGAGTTCGAAACAGTAGTTAGTACAAAATGCGATAAATTAGATCGTAACGATGATTTCATGACAAACATTATTCGTCTTGAGTCGCATATGTCTTCAGAAGAAGAGGTGGAAACGTCAATGCAAACAGAACATGACGCCGTTCAAAGTAATGGGCTTGAATCTATAAGCGAAAATGCACAAAACGTATATGACAACTTCGACGAAGAGGTGGAAGAGTTTGTCAGTGCGAGCGAAGATGAAGAAAATAATGTTGAACAACGCGGTCCAGGGCGACCAACATTTCTACGTACTGGTCAACCAGGTAGACCTAAAAAAATATACAACGTGCTAAATAACATCAATTCCATAGATGACATCAAGACACCGCAAACGGTAACAGAAGCATTACAGGACCAATATGCACAAAATTGGCAAGAGTCAATGCGATCAGAGTATGAGGCACTACTAGCCAACAATACTTGGAGCTTGATTGATTTACCTGCTGGTGCAAAGGTAATAGGTTCCAAATGGGTATTTAGAATCAAAAGAAATAAAGATGGGGAAATCGATAGATTCAAATCTAGGTTGGTTGCGAAAGGATGTTCACAACAACTGGGCGTTAATTATTGGGAAACCTTTTCGCCTGTTATACGTTATGAAACTATTCGAATGTTGTTCGCAATAGCTGCAGAAAAACAGTTGTATATGCATCAAGCCGATATCTCGAATGCATATTTGAACAGCAGCCTAGACGAGGAAGTCTACATGAAACAGCCACCAAATTTTGTGAGCACGGCACATCCCAACAAAGTTCTTAAGCTTAAAAAAGCTTTATACGGGCTTAAGCAATCTGGACGAGCCTGGAATCATACGCTAGATGAAGTCCTGCAAAGCATAGGCTTCACAAGCAGCAAGTACGAAGCGTGCTTATACATCAAGCAACGTCAGCAGCAAAGCAGTTACATCGCAGTTTACGTCGACGATTTAATAATCATATCGCCGAGCGAGAAGGAGATACAAGCGATTAAACAACAAATATCATCAAAATTCGAGAAGCATGATGGCGGCCCAATCACATATTTTCTTGGGCTTGAAATAAAACGAGATGGCAAACGAGGCTCTGTATCAGTTTGCCAAAAGGCTTTTATCGAAAATCTTTTGTGTGCATATGGCATGCAAAATTGTCGAGCAGTAGCCACACCCCTTGACCCAGGTTTTCACGTCGCTTGTAAAGATAACAGCTGTGCTAAGGTAAACGTAACGCACTATCAGTCATTAATCGGTTCCTTAATGTACCTATCAATCTTGAGCCGACCTGACATTTTGCATGCAGTTAGCAAATTGTCGCAACGCAACACAAATCCACATGCTGAGCACGAGGCTGCAGCAAAACATATCCTGCGATATCTCTCTGGCACTAAAAATCTGAGTATAGTATATCGTAAAACCGGCAAACCAGTGCAAGGTTTCGCAGACGCAGATTGGGCAAATGATCAGTTAGACAGAAAATCCTATTCTGGTTACGCCTTCTTTCTGGGAGGCAGCGCTTTTTCCTGGTCTTCAGCTAAACAAAGTATCGTCGCATTGAGCAGCACAGAAGCGGAGTACGTCGCTCTCACAGCAGCCGCCAAAGAAGCGGTATACCTACGCAAACTACTGGCTGAAATAGGGTGGTCAGCAGAAGAGCCAATGACCATCTGTGGTGACAATATTAGTGCACAGCATATATCAAAAAATCCTGTTCACCATAAACGTACGAAACATATTGATATTAAATTTCACTTTATAAGAGAAAAAGTTGCCAATAACGAAATTGAATTAAAATATGTATCTACCGATAAAAATATTGCAGATGTATTTACAAAAAGTTTATGTAAACAGAAGCATTGTGGCTTCCTAAATTAACTTGGTTTAATTTGAAATGTATTCAAATTCTCGAAGAAAAATATTTAGCTTAAGAAGAAGTGTTGAAGTAATAAGCTAAAATATTTGTATTAAAAGTATGGCAACTTTAATAGTCTGGCAACTTAGAATAGTTCTGCCTATTCTCTTTAGGTTATTCTTTTGTATTTGAAATGTAAAGACACAAAAGTATCAGTTTGAATAAAACCATCACTGCGTTAACATCGTAAGTCTGCAATTTCGTATTTCTCACTGGAAAAAACCCCAACATTTTTGAAAACTGTTATATAAATATTATGGTTTGTGCACTTCTATATGATGATATATCCATTACATTTTTATTCAATATAATTTCTTTAAAATTAAAAAATTAATTTTGTAAAAATTTCAGTTTTTGAAACCTGTCTGTTGTACATGAAAATATACATGACCAAATTTCTAGTATATGTAAGGCCAGGCAAAATTTTAGAAAACATTTATATAAATATTATGGTTTGTGCTATCTTATATGAAGCTAAATCTATTACATTTTTAATCAATATAATTTGTTTTAAATAAAAAAATTATTTTTGTAAAAATTTCAGTTTTTGGAAACTGTCTGTTGCACATGAAAATATACATGAGCAAATTTCAAGTGTATGTAAGGCCAGGCTAAATTTTAGAAAATTGTTAAATAAATATTATGGTTTGTGATATTGTTTAGGCCACCGGCCTAAATATCACGGTCGGCCCTCGTATTTGTGCAGCCTTACGTATCTGCCCGTGCGGTTGGTTTTATCTCTTTTACCGATAACAGCTCTTACCCCTCCGAACCTAACGAAAGTAAGCATTCGGCGGCGGTACAGAACAAAATGTAAGGAAAGGGCTCGGTCACTTGTTTATCGAGCGTACAAGAGTCACCAGCAGCCATCCCAGGTAATTATACAGATTCCATCACTTTCAATTCACAATACTGTCGTATATCTAATTTAACCTCTACTTTAATAAAAACCACTTATCCATTGTAATTATTTACATTGAACTCCGGTGTTTATTTATTTATTAACTCGTTGCCTTTTTTCTTTCCTACCCCTATTACGTGCGAGCGCGCCCCGTCATTGGAACGACTCCGCCGTAAAAACATTGGTCCTATCGCGCCAGGAAAACAAAGAACAACTTTTAAACATCAACATAAATATTATCCGGAGAAGTACAACCTTTGTAATTCCGTGCCATTGAAAATTTAAAAATACACGGAGATAATTAAATAAATATTCAACAAAAACACAAACGAGCAGAAAGCTACAGCAGCGAGTGACGGCAGCAGAAAGAGACAGCCACAGATCGCTTCACAATACAGATCGCATCACACCATACCGATCACATCATCAATACAATCACATCATCACATACAGTCCATTAAGATCGCATCCATACACATCACATCACATCTTCGCATACATATCACATCATCATATTCAATCCGCTCACACAGTCCACTTTAACTACATTATCGCAACAGTCGTCACGCATCACACTCATTATATAAGGTACGTTGGTTTTTTTGTTTGGTTCATGCACCACTTTTTTTTAACATACGTGAAAAACGTATCGAGTGAATTTTGTGAGTGTGTCTTGGAAAACAAAGCAAGTGAGAAATTTGTGTTCTCGTGGGCACACTTTCGCCTTTTGACTATCGGTTAAGTCCCTCACCAGTAGTAAGACTTATCCGACACAGCTCAAGGCAGGCAGTCAGTGAATTTTTTTATTTTTTTTTGTATACACATCACTGCACTGTATATCTCTTATTTGCCACATACTGTGGAAATTCTTTGAGTGATTACATCGCTTGATTCTCACTCGGTTGATGCTTTTTATAGAGCCAACACAAAATTCACTACAAATAATACAAAAGCGTTGCGCATTTACGACATTATCACTACACTGGGTGGCTTGTTTTTTTGATATTATTGCTTCCAATACTTACTAAGAGCATCAATATAAATTTCAATAAACAATTTTATACATTTCCACATTTCTGGAAAAACACAATTGATTTGTATAACATTTCTATATTATTTTGGTTTGGCAATTAAGGGATTTTCATTCACTGTGGTTTATTTTCCCCAAGGCACACTAAATCTGTACCGAGATTTCTATCTGTGCCACTTTCAAATTACACTTCTTCACTTTTAGATTTTTTAGACACACTAAATCTGCATCCAGATTTCTATCTGTGTCATCCTTAACTTCGCTTACATTCCGAGCACAAAATTCCTGAGTCGTTACTTCTGTTCTCGTTCCTTTAAAGAGAGAAAATATTCAAATTAATAAGAAAAATGGAGACCTACATCCGACTGCATAGTTGAGTTTCAGCAAGACTTTAGCTCTACACCGGTCGGAGAATTAGATAAACACACCCTTGCAATACAGCAAGAGGAGTTAAAATCGTTGTGGAAGAAGACTAAAGCGACATATGAGAGTGTACTCAGCTCGGCTGACTTAACCAAAGATGAATTGCAGTCTTTACGTCAGAAAAACAAGACCTGTTTCGCATGCTACGCGAAATGCATGGCCACAATTAATGCTGAGGTCGAAAAATCATCCATACCTGCCACACCTGCCCCTAAAGTCTCTGAATCTTCCATCAGAGAGAATAATATTCGCCTCCCTCCGTGTGACACCGACTTGTTCACGGCCATATATATATTAAACAAACGCCTTACCCCGGTTGAAAAGTTATATCACCTCAACCAGAAAACTGAAGGGGAGGCAAAAGAAATTGTGCGCAGGTGTCCATTGACGAATGAAGGCTTTTCAACAGCCTGGAAAAATCTGAGTGACAGGTACGAAAATAAACGTATCCTTGTCAATACTCAGTTAAAAACATTGTTTAGTTTAACTGCTGTCGAAAGTGAATGCGGTACAGCAATTAAAAAATTGCAACGCGACATTAATAATTGCATTTCGTCGCTCCAATGTCATCAAATTGACATTTCCAATTGGGATGCGATCATTACCTACTTATGCTCCACCAAACTCCCGGAATGCACTCTGGCTCTATGGGAACAAACCATAGAGAACAAAACAGAGATTCCAAAATGGGAGGACATGGATAAATTTCTATCCAATAGGTTCCAAACATTGGAAACCGTTTCTGACCTCAGGGGTTGCAAATCATCCAAGGCACCCAGGAGTCAAAATAGTGCACGGGAAACGCCTGCGAAACTTGGAGTATACCAAGCCAGCGCCCCTAAAACTTCGTGTAAGATGTGCAACAGTGAGGAGCACAAATTACGAAATTGTCAAAAATTCCGCGGACTATCCACTACGGATCGAATAGCCTACATCAAAAACAACAATTGTTGCTTGAACTGCCTGTCGGCTGGACACACAGTGACACGATGCACAAGTTCATTTAACTGCAGCTCGTGTCACGCAAGGCACAACACCTTACTCCACTTGGCAACAGCTCAGCCAAAGGCAACGAACCAAAGGTAGCGTCAAAATGCGTCAGATGATAGGCCCTCGACATCACAGCAGGCAAGAGATAGTTTGGAATCTGAAAAGAGGAAAGATGTTAATAACGTCTCTTCTTGTCACGCTAATGCTACTAAGGGGGTATTATTAGGAACAGCACGTGTGAACATTCACTATAATGGAATAGATTTTTCTGCTAGAGCCCTGATTGACTCGGGTTCAGAATGTTCATTCATGACAGAAAGATTAAAGCGACGATTAAATCTCCCATCGAAACGCTTGCACGTCCAAGTTTCTGGAATAAACAATACTCTGTCAGCGCAAGTGAAAGAGTCGTGCTCCATTCAGCTAGGTTCCTTAATCAACCCCTTAGTAAGAATCGACACAGTGGTATTGGTCCTACCCCAATTAACAGGGGATCTTCCTACTTGCCAAGTGAGCGCATTGACTCGGCAAGCATTCCCTGACCTAATCTTGGCGGATAAGAGGTTCTTCGTTAATGAACCAGTCGACCTCATCCTAGGAGGCGACATATATCCACAAGTCATATTAAACGGTATACGGAAGAACGTATTAAACACGCTTCTCGCCCAAGAAACCGTATTCGGTTGGATCTTAACTGGTCGTACAGACGCACCTAAGCCAACCAATACTCGGGTATCATTTTTCAATGAAATAAGCCTGGATAAGCAGTTAACCGCTTTCTGGGAGTTGGAGGATGTCCCGAAGAAAAGGGCACTTAATGAAGCGAACGCCTATTGCGAAGCACTCTTCAAAGCCACAACGGAAAGGAACTCCGATGGGAAATATATTGTCGCCCTTCCATTTAAACATGATTTTCCTAATACTATCGGCTTAGGGCCTTCTCTCAACGGTGTTTGCTCTCAGTTTTATCGGAATGAGACGCGCCTTGCTAAGACACCGGCCCTACAAACAGAATATAATAGAGTATTAGCGGAATATGAGACGTTAGGACATATGTCACAAGTTCCCACTGTCATACCACCCCATTCTACAGATTGCTACTTCTTACCACATCATGCGGTTATAAAAGAAGAAAGCACGACCACGAAGGTCCGGGTAGTATTCAACGCTTCGTGTCCTACTGCTAATGGCACAAGCTTAAATGACGTACTTCATACAGGCCCAGTCCTTCAGGCCGATTTGACTATCCTACTCCTTCGGTGGAGATTTTTCAAGTATGTCTTTAATAGCGATATTGAGAAAATGTACCGCCAGATCTGGATAACACCTAAACAGACAAAGTTCCAAAGGATAGTTTTTCGACCCAATCCAGGTGACCCCATACGCGTCTACGAATTAAAGACCGTGACCTTTGGAGTTAATTGCGCCCCGTATCTGGCCATAAGAACACTGCATCAACTAGCGGACGACGTGGAGAGCTCAGCACTTACGGCAGCAGATATTCTTCGCACAAGTATGTACGTTGATGACGTTCTTGCGGGGGGGCATAGCATCGATACAACCATCAAAGCTCGCGATGAAATAACGCAGGTCCTACAGTCGGCAGGCTTCTCCCTACGCAAATGGACCTCGAACTGCAGCAAAATACTGCATGGAATACCCAAACTTCATCGACTAAACGAGGACTTTTTGGAGTTCGAGGACTCAAGTATGGTCAAGACCCTAGGCATCCGTTGGAACGCGCATTCCGACTCCTTTTATTTTACGGCAAAACCCATCGAAAATAGGGATATTATAACAAAAAGGGCAATACTTTCAGCCATCGCCAAACTCTTCGACCCGTTAGGCTGGTTGGCACCGGTCGTCATAGTAGCCAAAATACTTATGCAGAACATATGGCTAGAGGGGACTGCCTGGGACGAAAGAGTGTCTACACTAACCCTAGATCGGTGGCAGAGCTTCATGCAGGACTACCACGAAATCAATAAAATTCAAATACCTCGCTGGGTGCATTTCACGCCATCCAACGTTGTGGAAATACACGGGTTCTGCGATGCATCAGAAAAAGCCTACGCAGCCACAATCTTTCTACGAGCAAAGATAGGGGACCAGATCTACGTCAATCTATTAATGGCGAAAACAAGAGTCGCCCCAATCAAAACAATTTCCCTGCCCCGATTGGAGCTCTGTGGTGCAGTTTTGTTGGCCGAAACCATAGAATCTGTTATAGAAAACCTTAACTTAGGCACTTTCAACGTTCACCTATGGACTGACTCAACTATCGTCTTAGCTTGGATCAGAAAGCCACCGTGCGCTTGGTCAACATATGTGGCACACCGAGTAACGAAAATTGTAGAAAAGGTGGGAAATAAAGCCTGGCGACACGTAGATTCTGCATCAAACCCAGCAGACATGGCCAACAGAGGACTATCAGCGAAGGATATAGTAAACCACACTTTGTGGTGGCAGGGACCTTCTTGGCTACAAGAAGACGAGACAAAATGGCCAACTCAAGAAAAATATTATGGTACAAACGTCGAAGAGAAGAGAGTACAAGTTCATACAACTAAGCAAATACAGGATAACGAGGACATTCTCGAAAGGTTTTCTGATTTTTCAAGGGCTTTGAGGGTCATATCATACATTATGAGGTTCTCTCAAAGAACTAACCCCAAAACAAAATCTTCTTTCAAAGCGAAGTCATACCTCATTTCGCCCGACGAAATTAAGGATACGACTCGCCGGCTTATCAAAATATATCAACAGAAACATTATTCTGAAGAACTAAGGGATTTTAAAACCGGGAAACCCATTGGGACTAAAAGTGAAGTCCTTCCTCTGAACCCCTTTGTCGACAGCCATAATATCTTGCGAGTGGGTGGTCGTCTCTCTGCATCCCATGATCTCGCCTTTAACGAACGCCATCCAATTATCCTCCCTTACGCCTGCTTTTTCACCCGTCTGCTCGTCCAGTTTGTCCACAAGATCTCCTTGCATAGCGAAAACCAACTAATGCTGCGCCTCCTACGCACTCAATATTGGATTCCTAAGGTGAAAAATATGATCCGGTCAACCATCCATAACTGCAAGGTCTGCACGATCTTCCGAAAACGAGCGGCGACCCAACTGATGGGCGACCTTCCACAAGAACGCACCACCTTCTCCCACGCGTTCACAAACACCGGTGTAGATTTCGCCGGACCTTTCGACATCAAGTCCTACAGCGGGAGAGGATGTCGTCTTTTAAAGGGCTACGTTTGCCTCTTTGTCTGCTTCACGACCAAGGCTATTCACTTGGAGGCCACTTGTGATCTTAGCACCGCCTCGTTCTTAGCAGCGTTGGACAGATTTGTTGCCAGACGAGGATGTCCAAAGAACATCTACTCCAAAAATGGAACTAACTTTGTCGGAGCCTCCCGAGCCCTCCGCTCAGAGTTCAAGGCCTTTCTAAAAGATGCTCGCAACCAAACCCTGTCGACCTACTGCCATCAAACCCTGACCTGGCACTTCATACCAGCTGGCGCTCCTCATATGGGCGGACTGTGGGAAGCAGGGGTAAAAAGTTTTAAAACTCACTTTAAAAAGATCGCTTCCGATCATAAATTTACTCTTGAAGAGTTCTCTACTTTACTTTGTCGAATCGAGTCTTGTCTCAACTCTCGACCACTCAGTCCATCCTCCAACGAGCCGTCCAACTTGGAGCCACTGACTCCGGGACATTTCCTCGTTGGAGGGCATCTTTTAGCCCCACCGGAGATCGACGTTAGCGAGAATCGCGCCTCGCTCGTCAACCGATGGGAGAAACTCAAGTCCCTTCACCAAACGTTTTGCAAACGATGGAAAACCGAGTACCTCACCGAACTGCAGAAACGTGTAAAGTGGAAACATCCACAATCCAACTTGAAACAAGGGGACCTAGTCGTTCTAAAGGAGGACAACCTACCTCCCAACGAATGGAGGCTAGGAAGAATCTCCCAACTACATCGTGGACCAGATAACCGAGTCCGAGTCGTCGTGCTTGATACCGCGAGGGGCCAGACTACCAGACCAATCACGAAGTTGGTCCCACTGCCATCCGGTAACAAGGATGGTGAGAACTAATCTTATTCCACTTCTAAATCTCCCTAATTCCACTTCTAATTACATTACGAATTAGGGAGGTCATGGCTGGGTCGAAGCGACTTATCAGAAAGTATTCGCGAAAATGTAACGAGGCCATTGAGGCCTACCGCAATCAGAAGAACCGACCCATCCCAAGAAAATAAACGCACTCGTTCAAACGTAACGAGGTCAACCAGAATCCTAACGCAGACGGGCGAACCGGTCTGCCACAAAAAGTTGCAGCCGCTAATCTGCCGAACATCGCATTCACATACACACACATTAACTATTTTTCTACCCACTTACACCAAGGCTAGACCACAGAAATCCCCCCCGACGTTCTCAAGGAGTCCTAAATGGGATCGCTTATGGCCATAGTCACCGTATTAGTCACTTAAGAGTCTTACAAAATTCAACAAAATGAAAAATTTTGGCTCTTAAATTACCGTGTTAGTCACTTAAGAGTCTTACAAAATTCAACAAAATGAAAAATTTTGGCTCTTAAATTAGACCTTTTTGGCTTCGAGGACACAGTAAAAATGAGATATGTTGCTACATCATGACACTATTTTAAGTTCTGATGCTATAAAAATTATTTAATATGAAAAATGTAAGAAAATGTGTGAGGGAAACTTGAAGCGTATGAATTTTATCGCAAATACATAACTTCTAGCAACAGCTGTGCCCTCAGTCTAAGTATCAGTCTATTATGTGTATTCAATTATTCAAAAAAATAAAATATACTGCATACATTTCGTTCATATAGTCAGAAATATACGTAACACGTAACATATAATGTATCTAAACTATATTCACGGTATGTATGTATTGCAAAGCTTTAGGCTTGAAAAATAAAACAAAGTTGATATCAAAAATTATTAAAATCATCTACACTATTAGACGCAAATCAAATAGGATCTATAAGCGCTACTGGTGATCTACGAAGACGAAACTGTTGTTCTTCAGCCTTTATCTTTGGCTTACTTGACAACAATTCTTCTTTGCTACTACTACGACTATCACTGCTACTACCACCAATTTCTTCTATTTCCGAAACATTTGTTTTATCATCCAGAAAACTCAAATCCTCATCATCGCGGAAACCACCCTTTGACTCTAGAGCTTTACTGGCTTTACTTTGTAATGTTTGTGTAAATTCTTCATACTTTTTGCGCAAATTATGCAACCAAGTAGTATCAGACCAGTGGTACCAACTCAATAAGAATATTACCAAAATAAAGAATAAATTCGTGCTGATCGCAACTACAGCTGAAAGTATAGGCCAATTATGCATAACATATCTCAACCCAGTAAAATCAGCAACTATATGCAAAATTACCGTATAAAATTGCTGTTTGTTGACGAGATGAGGTCCGTATGGGAACTGTTCGCTCTGCAGCAATTGTGCAGACTGTATGCTGCTTGGATTTCGTTTATTATGTACCTTCGACCTATAATAATAGTTTATTCAGAATAGATTAGATTTTTGGCCATAGGAATAGCTGCCGCTGTCGGTTGAGTCTTATCAGTTACGCTTGAGCGGGCATTCGTAGTCACAGCGATATATATAAACCCCTCTCCCGCCGGGAGCTTTTGGCGATAACAAGCAGCTTGGTTCAAAATGGTATGGTTTTGTGCTAAAGGTCGTGGTTGTTGAGTGTATAAGTTTTTCCATTGTGCAATTACAGCCTTTACAATGGTTTTTTCTAGGACCAGCTAGCGAGTTAATACTTACACATACAATTTGATATAAAATAAGCTCTTGGATTGCGGACATGGTTTCGGTTCCTTCGCTTGTTGACGTGCCAAGTCGGCTTTATTACACATGCACGTATGTAAGGTGGATGAGCTGGAAACGCTTACGTGGCACTATCGCGTAGGAGGGGTTGGTTCCTCACACTTCTTATATGGGATTGTGCAAATCACCTGAAAAGAAAAGAATAAACATTAATATAAGAAGAAAAATTACCAACATAAAAATACACCTTACCTCGTGAAAAATTTTCATTGTGACATTCATTCAGAAATGTATCCAGTGCTGAATGAATGAGCGTAGCCACTTCGCGTAACGATAAGTGCCAATCCGAGTTGGCACACACGGGTATTTAATCGTTACAAAAATCCCCCACTTTTTTTTCGGCTTACCGTATTGAGCGGCGGAATTTATTCGCAGGTTATGCGAATTACGGGGGGAGTCGAAATGTATAAAAAAAAAAATATAAAAAAAATCGCTAAATTGTAAATATTGAGCAGAGAAATGTTGACATTTATCGCAGGGAATATGAACGTCGCAATTTAGCCTAGGTACAATATTGACAACTACGAATGTATAAACATATATACATGAAGTATTGCCAATTGTGCTTTTTCAAACAAATTCGTATGTCAGTACGTTGTTAAACGATAAATTATAGTTTAACACACAAATACGAAAGATAAGAGGCGGAAATATACTTCAGTTGAACGTTTATTACAACATTATTTGCTTCCCCCGTGGTCTTCATTTGGGCCAAAACTTACGACCTTTGGCATAGCAAAATGGAAAATATTTTTCACCGCATTTTTTCAGAATTTTAACCGATTCGATTAAATTTGTTCAGGGATGTATTACCCCATCTGTCGCGATGCATCTGTCTCCGCCTCTACATTGCCAAGTGAGACAGACATCATCGGTGAGATGTGGCAGCACAGAATCGCTGACTACATCTGCAGCACACCAAATGTGGGTGATTTACTACCTGACAGACCACGGTGTTAATCAGCTGGTTATGCCTCACTACACGAACCAGCGGGAATGCATGTATAAATGAATGCATTTCATACAAATTTGTGCATATAAAATCGCACAGTGACATAACTATTTCGTGAATGCAGAAACCTTCACACTATTCTCCCTTTTCTAAGCGGCTTCACCAAAATATGTTAACTCTCGATTTATAAGGAGTTACCCAACACATAAGTTACCAATGCACTTCTCCTTTTTTCGGGGGGAAAGAAAGTGTCAAAACGTGACAAAGCTGCCAGAAGGGAAATATTCATGCAACAAACTTGAACGTTTACAAACGTTTAATCTTGTAACATCCTTTTTAATCCTTTCGAAAAAAAAAAAATTTAAATTTAATATGCCAAACCAAAATACTGACAATGTCAGTCGGTTATGTTCCCAAGCCACCCAGCCATACAAAAATGATGGGCCTACTAACGGGTTTAATTTTAGAATGACTCGTTTTACTGCCACACGCGCAAAAACGGAGCGGTCCAACACCTTTACCATCCCGTGTCGACTATGCAACAACAACCATGGCACACGGTTTTGCCAGAAGTATCGAGGTATGTCGGCAGAGGAGAGACTACGAGTGGTACTTATACATAAGTACTGCCCCAATTGCTTGTCGCCTTTCCACCGACCGGAAATATGCCTTAGCAAGGACCGCTGCTATCGCTGCAACGAACCTCACCATACGTCTTTTCACATGGACGACGTCACGGTACAAGTCCCCGCGCACCCCCGGCCAACGGTTCCGTCTAGAGAGGATGCTGGCGAGATATCGGACGACGCGCTGTCCATAACCCTCACCGAGACAACCAAGTATTGGGCGGAGCAAGTAGCAGAGGAGGAGGAAGAAGAGGAAGCCATGAGGGCAGCAGCAACAACCACTCCCCAGCTCGGCGTCTCGGAAACACGTCCTTTCCGACCGCTACTACGGCACGAGCAACGGAGGATGCACAAGCCAGACAAAACTCGACGTACAGTAAAAACACCCAAACTACGTGAGGGTGGCGCGGAAACACGTCCTTTTCGCCCATCCCAGCGGGCTGTTAAGGTGAATCGCGGTGGCTCGGAAACACGTCCTTTCCGACCATCTCACAGTCCCACTGGTGTCCGTCGTGGTGACGCGGAAACGCGTCCTTTCCGCTCGTCACGACGAACAGCGGGTCGGACGGCACCTTACCAAGCCCGCAACCCTGTTAACGACACCACAATCGTCCGCCCCAAGGACACACCAGCCACGTTTCGGACTGGCCGAGTTGCCAACCTGCCTGCCACAGCGCTTATAATGCGATCGTTTGTCGCCATCGCACCAACGGCTAGCGTGGCCATCGAATCTGGCGGAGAACTGCACATCGTCCGTGCCCTGCTCGACCCGTGTTCATCAACCACGGTCATTGACGGTGAGCTCGCCAGAGATCTCCGCCTAGAACGTGTTGGTGATACGCGGCCAAGCAGGTGTACCCTCATCTTACGCGGGAAGTACGGAATCACCAGAAGGGTCACCACGCAAGCCACGGTCCTTGCTCGCCACTACCGCATGACCCCGGTGTCGAACATAGACGCGACCGTAGCCGCCCCCTTCCAGTTGATGAAGCTGGCGGATCCTGCGTTCTTTCGTGCATCACCAGTTCGACTCACTCTCGGGTGTGACGTGTATGCCAGCCTGATGCTGAGCGGCACCCCACCGTCGACCATAAATGGGCTATTAGCACAGGCCACAATCTTCGGCCTAGTAATTTCAGGGGCCCACCAACAATAGGAATAATTTATCCTCGACACGGTATCCCATCGAGGAGAAATCCAACGAATAAGGTGCAATGAACTAGACAAAACCACGTACTTATATAATAACAATTCCTTTCTCATCCCCAACAGGTGTCAAGAGGAGGCTGCATGTAGTGGCGTATGATCCCTAGACTAAGGTTTTTTTTTTGTTTTTTTTTTTTTTTTTGATATGTAAATATTATGATATTTAACACATATTTCATTTCACCGGGTGTATATTCTAACCTTTATGTAAATCGGAATGGTTGCTGGCGGCTGCCATTTGATTACAGGTTGCGTGTCGCAAGGGGGCCGGCATGTTTAGGCCACCGGCCTAAATATCACGGTCGGCCCTCGTATTTGTGCAGCCTTACGTATCTGCCCGTGCGGTTGGTTTTATCTCTTTTACCGATAACAGCTCTTACCCCTCCGAACCTAACGAAAGTAAGCATTCGGCGGCGGTACAGAACAAAATGTAAGGAAAGGGCTCGGTCACTTGTTTATCGAGCGTACAAGAGTCACCAGCAGCCATCCCAGGTAATTATACAGATTCCATCACTTTCAATTCACAATACTGTCGTATATCTAATTTAACCTCTACTTTAATAAAAACCACTTATCCATTGTAATTATTTACATTGAACTCCGGTGTTTATTTATTTATTAACTCGTTGCCTTTTTTCTTTCCTACCCCTATTACGTGCGAGCGCGCCCCGTCATTGGAACGACTCCGCCGTAAAAACAGATATCTTATATGAAGCTAAATCTATTACATTTTTAATCAATATAATTTGTTTTAAATAAAAAAAATATTTTTGTAAAAAGTTCAGTTTTTGAAAACTCTGTTGTACATGAAAATATACATGAGCAAATTTCTAGTATATGTAAGGTGAGGCTAAATTTTAGAAAACTGTTATATAAGTATTATGGTTTGTGCACTCCTATATGAAGATATATCCACTATATTTTTAATCAATATAATTTCTTTAAAACTAAAAAATTATTTTTGTTGTAATTTCAGTTTTTGAAAACTATCTGTTGTACATGAAAATATACATGAGGAAATTTCTAGTATATGTAAGGCCAGGCTAAATTTTAGAAAACTGTTATATAAATATTATGGTTTATGTATAGGAGTACAGAAGATATGGCAACTACTTTCTAAACCAATGTAATTTCTTTTGAATTTGTAAAAATTCAGTTTTTGAAAACTGTCTTTTGTACATAAAAATATACATGAGCAAATTTCAAGTATATGTAAGGCCAGGCTAAATTTTAGAAAACATTTATATAAATATTATGGTTTGTGCTATCTTATATGAAGCTTAATCTATTACATTTTTAATCAATATAATTTATTTTACATTTAAAAATTTTTTTTGTAAAAATTTCAGTTTTTGAAAACTGTCTTTGTACATGAAAATATACATGAGCAAATTTCTAGTATATATAAGGCCAGGCTAAATTTTTGAAAACTGTTATATAAATCTTACGGTTTGTGCACTTCTATATGATGATATATCCATTACATTTTTAGTCAATATAATTTCTTTAAAATTAAAAAATTAATTTTGTAAAAATTTCAGTTTTTGAAACCTGTCTGTTGTACATGAAAATATACATGAGCAAATTTCTAGTATATGTATGGCCAGGCTAAATTTTAGAAAATTGTTAAATAACACTTATGTGTTGTGCTATCTTATATGAAGATAAATCTATTACATTTTTAATCAATAAAATTTGTGTTAAATAAAAAAATTATTTTTGTAAAAATTTCAGTTTTTGAAAACTCTGTTGTACATGAAAATATACATGAGGAAATTTCTAGTATATGTAAGGCCGGGCTCAATTTTAGAAAACTGTTATATAAATATTATGGTTTGTGCACTCCTATATGATGATATATCCACTATATTTTTAATCAATATAATTTCTTTAAAACTAAAAAATTATTTTTGTTGAAATTTCAGTTTTTGAAAACTCTGTTGTACATGAAAATGTACATGAGCAAATTTCTAGTATATGTAAGGCCAGGCTAAATTTTAGAAAACTGTTATATAAGTATTATGGTTTGTGCACTCCTATATGATGATATATCCACTATATTTTTAATCAATATAATTTCTTTAAAACTAAAAAATTATTTTTGTTGAAATTTCAGTTTTTGAAAACTCTGTTGTACATGAAAATGTACATGAGCAAATTTCTAGTATATGTAAGGCCAGGCTAAATTTTAGAAAACTGTTATATAAGTATTATGGTTTGTGCACTCCTATATGATGATATATCCACTATATTTTTAATCAATATAATTTCTTTAAAACTAAAAAATTATTTTTGTAAAAATTTCAGTTTTTGAAAACTGTCTGTTGTACATGAAAATACACATGAGCAAATTTCAAGTATATGTAAGGCCAGGCTAAATTTTAGAAAACTGTTATATAAGTATTATGGTTTGTGCACTCCTATATGATGATATATCCACTATATTTTTAATCAATATAATTTCTTTAAAACTAAAAAATTATTTTTGTAAAAATTTCACTTTTTGAAAACTGTCTGTTGTACATGAAAATACACATGAGCAAATTTCAAGTATATGTAAGGCCAGGCTAAATTTTAGAAAACTCTTTTATAAGTATTATGGTTTGTGCACTCCTATATGATGATATATCCACTATATTTTTAATCAATATAATTTCTTTAAAACTAAAAAATTATTTTTGTAAAAATTTCAGTTTTTGAAAACTGACTGTTGTACATGAAAATACACATGAGCAAATTTCAAGTATATGTAAGGCCAGGCTAAATTTTAGAAAACTGTTATATAAGTATTATGGTTTGTGCACTCCTATATGATGATATATCCACTATATTTTTAATCAATATAATTTCTTTAAAACTAAAAAATTATTTTTGTTGAAATTTCAGTTTTTGAAAACTCTGTTGTACATGAAAATGTACATGAGCAAATTTCTAGTATATGTAAGGCCAGGCTAAATTTTAGAAAACTCTTATATAAGTATTATGGTTTGTGCACTCCTATATGATGATATATCCACTATATTTTTAATCAATATAATTTCTTTAAAACTAAAAAATTATTTTTGTAAAAATTTCACTTTTTGAAAACTGTCTGTTGTACATGAAAATACACATGAGCAAATTTCAAGTATATGTAAGGCCAGGCTAAATTTTAGAAAACTCTTATATAAGTATTATGGTTTGTGCACTCCTATATGATGATATATCCACTATATTTTTAATCAATATAATTTCTTTAAAACTAAAAAATTATTTTTGTTGAAATTTCAGTTTTTGAAAACTCTGTTGTACATGAAAATGTACATGAGCAAATTTCTAGTATATGTAAGGCCAGGCTAAATTTGAGAAAATTGTTAAATAAATATTATGGTTTGTGCTATCTTATATGAAGGTAAATCTATTACATTTTTAATCAATATAATTTGTTTTAAATAAAAAAATTATTTTTGTAAAAATTTCAGTTTTTGAAAACTCTGTTGTACATGAAAATATACATGAGCAAATTTCTAGTATATGTAAGGCCAGGCTAAATTTTAGAAAACTGTTATATAAGTATTATGGTTTGTGCACTCCTATATGATGATATATCCACTATATTTTTAATCAATATAATTTCTTTAAAACTAAAAAATTATTTTTGTAAAAATTTCAGTTTTTGAAAACTGTCTGTTGTAAATGAAAATAAACATGAGCAAATTTCTAGTATATGTAAGGCCAGGCAAAATTTTTGAAAACATTTATATAAATATTATGGTTTGTGCTATCTTATATGAAGCTAAATCTATTACATTTTTAATCAATATAATTTGTTTTAAATAAAAAAATTATTTTTGTAAAAATTTCAGTTTTTGAAAACTCTGTTGTACATGAAAATGTACATGAGCAAATTTCAAGTATATGTAAGGCCAGGTTAAATTTTAGAAAATTGTTAAATAAATATTATGTGTTGTGCTATCTTATATGAAGATAAATCTATTACATTTTTAATCAATACATTTTCTTTTAAATTTAAAAATATTTTTTGGAAAAATTTTAGTTTTGAGAACTGTCTGTTGTACATGAAAATATACATGAGCAAATTTCTAGTATATGTAAGGCCAGGCAAATTTTAGAAAACTGTTATATAAATATTATGGTTTTTGCTATCTTATATGAAGCTAAATCTATTACATTTTTAATCAATAAAATTTGTGTTAAATAAAAAAATTATTTTTGTAAAAATTTCAGTTTTTGAAAACTGTCTGTTGTAAATGAAAATAAACATGAGCAAATTTCAAGTATATGTAAGGCCAGGCTAAATTTTAGAAAATTGTTAAAGAAATATTATGGTTTGTGCTATCTTATATGAAGATAAATCTATTACATTTTTAATCAATATAATTTGTTACAAATTTAAAAATTTTTTTTGTAAAAATTTCAGTTTTTGAAAACTGTCTGTTGTACATGAAAATATACATGAGCAAATTTCTAGTATATGTAAGGCCAGGCTAAATTTTAGAAAACTGTTACATAAATATTATGGTTTATGTACTCCTATACGAAGATATGGCAACTACTTTCTAAACCAATGTAATTTCTTTTGAATTTGTAAAAATTCAGTTTTTGAAAACTGTCTTTTGTACATGAAAATATACATGAGCAAATTTCAAGTATATAAAGGCCAGGCTAAATTTTAGAAAATTGTTAAATAAATATTATGGTTTGTGCTATCTTATATGAAGCTAGATCTATTACATTTTTAATCAATATAATTTGTTTTAAATAAAAAAATTATTTTTGTAAAAATTTCAGTTTTTGAAAACTGTCTGTTGTACATGAAAATATACATAAGCAAATTTCTAGTATATGTAAGGCCAGGCTAAATTTTAGAAAATTGTTAAATAAATATTATGGTTTGTGCTATCTTATATGAAGGTAAATCTATTACATTTTTAATCAATATAATTTGTTTTAAATAAAAAAATTATTTTTGTAAAAATTTCAGTTTATGAAAAATCTGTTGTACATGAAAATATACATGAGCAAATTTCTAGTATATGTAAGGCCAGGCTAAATTTTAGAAAACTGTTATATAAGTATTATGGTTTGTGCACTCCTATATGAAGATATATCCACTATATTTTTAATCAATATAATTTCTTTAAAACTAAAAAATTATTTTTGTTGAAATTTCAGTTTTTGAAAACTATCTGTTGTACATGAAAATATACATGAGGAAATTTCTAGTATATGTAAGGCCAGGCTCAATTTTAGAAAACTGTTATATAAATATTATGGTTTGTGCACTCCTATATGATGATATATCCACTATATTTTTAATCAATATAATTTCTTTAAAACTAAAAAATTATTTTTGTTGAAATTTCAGTTTTTGAAAACTCTGTTGTACATGAAAATGTACATGAGCAAATTTCTAGTATATGTAAGGCCAGGCTAAATTTTAGAAAACTGTTATATAAGTATTATGGTTTGTGCACTCCTATATGATGATATATCCACTATATTTTTAATCAATATAATTTCTTTAAAACTAAAAAATTATTTTTGTTGAAATTTCAGTTTTTGAAAACTCTGTTGTACATGAAAATGTACATGAGCAAATTTCTAGTATATGTAAGGCCAGGCTAAATTTTAGAAAACTGTTATATAAGTATTATGGTTTGTGCACTCCTATATGATGATATATCCACTATATTTTTAATCAATATAATTTCTTTAAAACTAAAAAATTATTTTTGTAAAAATTTCAGTTTTTGAAAACTGTCTGTTGTACATGAAAATACACATGAGCAAATTTCAAGTATATGTAAGGCCAGGCTAAATTTTAGAAAACTGTTATATAAGTATTATGGTTTGTGCACTCCTATATGATGATATATCCACTATATTTTTAATCAATATAATTTCTTTAAAACTAAAAAATTATTTTTGTAAAAATTTCACTTTTTGAAAACTGTCTGTTGTACATGAAAATACACATGAGCAAATTTCAAGTATATGTAAGGCCAGGCTAAATTTTAGAAAACTCTTATATAAGTATTATGGTTTGTGCACTCCTATATGATGATATATCCACTATATTTTTAATCAATATAATTTCTTTAAAACTAAAAAATTATTTTTGTAAAAATTTCAGTTTTTGAAAACTGACTGTTGTACATGAAAATACACATGAGCAAATTTCAAGTATATGTAAGGCCAGGCTAAATTTTAGAAAACTGTTATATAAGTATTATGGTTTGTGCACTCCTATATGATGATATATCCACTATATTTTTAATCAATATAATTTCTTTAAAACTAAAAAATTATTTTTGTTGAAATTTCAGTTTTTGAAAACTCTGTTGTACATGAAAATGTACATGAGCAAATTTCTAGTATATGTAAGGCCAGGCTAAATTTGAGAAAATTGTTAAATAAATATTATGGTTTGTGCTATCTTATATGAAGGTAAATCTATTACATTTTTAATCAATATAATTTGTTTTAAATAAAAAAATTATTTTTGTAAAAATTTCAGTTTTTGAAAACTCTGTTGTACATGAAAATATACATGAGCAAATTTCTAGTATATGTAAGGCCAGGCTAAATTTTAGAAAACTGTTATATAAGTATTATGGTTTGTGCACTCCTATATGATGATATATCCACTATATTTTTAATCAATATAATTTCTTTAAAACTAAAAAATTATTTTTGTAAAAATTTCAGTTTTTGAAAACTGTCTGTTGTACATGAAAATATACATAAGCAAATTTCTAGTATATGTAAGGCCAGGCTAAATTTTAGAAAATTGTTAAATAAATATTATGGTTTGTGCTATCTTATATGAAGCTAAATCTATTACATTTTTAATCAATATAATTTGTTTTAAATAAAAAAATTATTTTTGTAAAATTTTCAGTTTATGAAAAATCTGTTGTACATGAAAATATACATGAGCAAATTTCTAGTATATGTAAGGCCAGGCTAAATTTTAGAAAACTGTTATATAAGTATTATGGTTTGTGCACTCCTATATGAAGATATATCCACTATATTTTTAATCAATATAATTTCTTTAAAACTAAAAAATTATTTTTGTTGAAATTTCAGTTTTTGAAAACTATCTGTTGTACATGAAAATATACATGAGGAAATTTCTAGTATATGTAAGGCCAGGCTCAATTTTAGAAAACTGTTATATAAATATTATGGTTTGTGCACTCCTATATGATGATATATCCACTATATTTTTAATCAATATAATTTCTTTAAAACTAAAAAATTATTTTTGTTGAAATTTCAGTTTTTGAAAACTCTGTTGTACATGAAAATGTACATGAGCAAATTTCTAGTATATGTAAGGCCAGGCTAAATTTTAGAAAACTGTTATATAAGTATTATGGTTTGTGCACTCCTATATGATGATATATCCACTATATTTTTAATCAATATAATTTCTTTAAAACTAAAAAATTATTTTTGTTGAAATTTCAGTTTTTGAAAACTCTGTTGTACATGAAAATGTACATGAGCAAATTTCTAGTATATGTAAGGCCAGGCTAAATTTTAGAAAACTGTTATATAAGTATTATGGTTTGTGCACTCCTATATGATGATATATCCACTATATTTTTAATCAATATAATTTCTTTAAAACTAAAAAATTATTTTTGTAAAAATTTCAGTTTTTGAAAACTGTCTGTTGTACATGAAAATACACATGAGCAAATTTCAAGTATATGTAAGGCCAGGCTAAATTTTAGAAAACTGTTATATAAGTATTATGGTTTGTGCACTCCTATATGATGATATATCCACTATATTTTTAATCAATATAATTTCTTTAAAACTAAAAAATTATTTTTGTAAAAATTTCACTTTTTGAAAACTGTCTGTTGTACATGAAAATACACATGAGCAAATTTCAAGTATATGTAAGGCCAGGCTAAATTTTAGAAAACTCTTATATAAGTATTATGGTTTGTGCACTCCTATATGATGATATATCCACTATATTTTTAATCAATATAATTTCTTTAAAACTAAAAAATTATTTTTGTAAAAATTTCAGTTTTTGAAAACTGACTGTTGTACATGAAAATACACATGAGCAAATTTCAAGTATATGTAAGGCCAGGATAAATTTTAGAAAACTGTTATATAAGTATTATGGTTTGTGCACTCCTATATGATGATATATCCACTATATTTTTAATCAATATAATTTCTTTAAAACTAAAAAATTATTTTTGTTGAAATTTCAGTTTTTGAAAACTCTGTTGTACATGAAAATGTACATGAGCAAATTTCTAGTATATGTAAGGCCAGGCTAAATTTGAGAAAATTGTTAAATAAATATTATGGTTTGTGCTATCTTATATGAAGGTAAATCTATTACATTTTTAATCAATATAATTTGTTTTAAATAAAAAAATTATTTTTGTAAAAATTTCAGTTTTTGAAAACTCTGTTGTACATGAAAATATACATGAGCAAATTTCTAGTATATGTAAGGCCAGGCTAAATTTTAGAAAACTGTTATATAAGTATTATGGTTTGTGCACTCCTATATGATGATATATCCACTATATTTTTAATCAATATAATTTCTTTAAAACTAAAAAATTATTTTTGTAAAAATTTCAGTTTTTGAAAACTGTCTGTTGTACATGAAAATACACATGAGCAAATTTCAAGTATATGTAAGGCCAGGCTAAATTTTAGAAAACTGTTATATAAGTATTATGGTTTGTGCACTCCTATATGATGATATATCCACTATATTTTTAATCAATATAATTTCTTTAAAACTAAAAAATTATTTTTGTTGAAATTTCAGTTTTTGAAAACTCTGTTGTACATGAAAATGTACATGAGCAAATTTCTAGTATATGTAAGGCCAGGCTAAATTTTAGAAAATTGTTAAATAAATATTATGGTTTGTGCTATCTTATATGAAGGTAAATCTATTACATTTTTAATCAATATAATTTGTTTTAAATAAAAAAATTATTTTTGTAAAAATTTCAGTTTTTGAAAACTCTGTTGTACATGAAAATATACATGAGCAAATTTCTAGTATATGTAAGGCCAGGCTAAATTTTAGAAAACTGTTATATAAGTATTATGGTTTGTGCACTCCTATATGAAGATATATCCACTATATTTTCTAACAATATAATTTCTTTAAAACTAAAAATTATTTTTGTAAAAATTTCAGTTTTTGAAAACTCTGTTGTACATGAAAATATACATGAGCAAATTTCTAGTATGTATATGTAAGGCCAGGCTAAATTTTAGAAAACTGTTATATAAGTATTATGGTTTGTGCACTCCTATATGATGATATATCCACTATATTTTTAATCAATATATTTTCTTTAAAACTAAAAAATGATTTTTGTTGAAATTTCAGTTTTTGAAAACTCTGTTGTACATGAAAATGTACATGAGCAAATTTCTAGTATATGTAAGGCCAGGCTAAATTTTAGAAAATTGTTAAATAAATATTATGGTTTGTGCTATCTTATATGAAGCTAAATCTATTACATTTTTAATCAATATAATTTGTTTTAAATTTAAAAATTTTTTTTGTAAAAATTTCAGTTTTTGTAAACTGTCTGTTGTACATGAAAATATGCATGAGCAAATTTCTAGTATATGTAAGGCCAGGCTAAATTTTAGAAAACTGTTATATAAAACTGTTAGAAAACTGTTAAGATCTGGCAACCCAGTTATATCTATTCTCTTTCTCTATATTCATATTCGTGTATCCTGATATATTAAGTCTGAATAAATCACCTAAAGCGTAAACGTGTTTCGATCGGTTCTTGGTTATTATGGTCTCAACAAACGGTAAGCTAACCAACAAAGGTTATAGGCCCAGGCACGTGGGCAGTGTGATTTGCAAAAAGTTTGTTTAAATCGGAAAAATCATGAGTGCTATCGCGAATATAGAGAAACTTAATTCGGAAAACTACGCGACGTGGTGCGTGCGTAATTACCCTAGATTTGTGGGATAATGTAATCTGTGAATGCCCAAGTGCAGAAGGACCGAAAGCTATATGGCTTAAGGCTGATCAAAAAGCATTGGCGAATATTACCTTATGTGTAAAGCCAAGTGAATTAATCCATATAACAAATGTGCAACTGCGAAAGGTGCGTGGTCCGCTTTGAGTGCTGTTTACCGTACACAAAGTGCGGGGCGTAAAGTGTCGCTTTTTAAGAAGCTGGTGCACTTTAAGATAACTATGCAGGATAAATTCGCGACGCGTGTTAATGAGTTTTGCTCAATCGTAGATGAGCTTAAATAAATCGGTGTGCATGTCCCAGATGACTTTAAATCAATACTTCTACTGTGTAGTCTCCCCGAAGAAATGGAAAGTTTTGTAGTTGCTATTGAGAGCCGGGACACGTTGCCGAGTTTAGACATTTTGGTGTCGATGGTTTTGGAAACCGAATTTCGACAAAGTAAAAAATCCGTTGGAAGTGACGAAAAAGTGTTTTTGGCAAAGCCTAAAAAATTTCGAGCTAAAAATAGTAATGACGATAATCGTTCAAGCATTGTGTGCTACAAATGCGGAAATGTAAAGTGTCAATATTGACGGTAAATTCCCCGGAAAAAGCATATGGTTTGCTAGAAAAATCCAGTGACAATAATAATGTGTGGATTATGGATAGTGGTGCCAGTTCACATATGTGCAAGAATAAAAATAACTTTTGTCGCATTGAATCTAAAAGACAAGAAATTGTGTTAGCTTCTGGAAAGAAAATATATGCTGAAGGAACTGTGTACTTGAAAACTGATTACACAAATTTAAGGTTACATAATGTATGGCCGCCGTGGTGTGAAGGTAGTGTTGCCGGCCTACCACACCGAAGGTCCATGTTTCGAGCCCTGGTACAGGTAACATCAAAAGTGATTTGAAAAAAGTTTTTCAAAAACGGGGTCGCCCCTCGGCAGTGGTTTGGCAAACTCTCCGAGTGTATTTCTGCCATGACAGGCTTCTCAGCAAAAAATTAGTCTCCTTTGTAGATGCCGTTCGGAGTCGGCAAAAAACTGTAGGTCCCACCAATTTGTAGGGAAAATTCAAATCGGCACACCACAAATTGGAAGAGAAGCTTGGCGCAAAAATCTCTTAGGAGGTTTATGATGATATACCTGTTGTATATCGCGCCATAGAGAGAATGTATGGTATGTACCGGAGTTAACGGCAAATTTTTTTTCAATAGGGAAAGCCTTACAATACGGCTATGTGGTGACGTTTTCTAAGAATGGCGCGATTATGAAAACGGTACAAGGCGAAAATGTAATAAAAGCAAGGCTAACCGGTGGAGTGTTTGTAGCGAATATGACTGCAAAAGCCATAGCAGAAAATGTAAATGCAGTGGCGCAAACTGACAGTGATACCATATGGCACAAAAGATTTGGACAAATAAACATGCATGATTTAAAAACATTGTCTAGTAAAAACTTAGTTCGTGGTCTTAATGTGAGTTCTACATCGAATGTGCAGTGCGTGACGTGTGAGAATTACGGCCAAGTGTTATCAAAAGGTGTGCTCGATTTAGTGCATACAGACCGTTGTGGTCCCATGCGAGTTAAATCGTTAGGAGGTGCATCCTACTTTATAACTTTCATTGATGACTTTTCACGTTATACAATAGTATTAGTTGTGGTCCCATGCGAGTTAAATCGTTAGGAGGTGCATCCTACTTTATAACTTTCATTGATGACTTTTCACGTTATACAATAGTATGTATATTTCTTAAAAAACAAATCTGATGCCTTTAACGCATTTAAAAATTTTGCTGTGACAGCGGAGACACAGACAGGCCGCAAAATAGAAGCTGTGCGAAGGGACAATGGTAGAAAGTTAAAAAATAGTTTGTTTGAACGGTATTTTATTGAAAATGGTATTATTCACCAAACAACAGTGCCATATACGCCACAACAAAATGGCGTGGCCGAAAGAGCCAGCAGAACACTAGTGGAAATGACACGTTGTTTGCTACACTCTTCAGAAATGCCGCAATATTTGTGGGGTGAAGCCCTTAATACATCTGTGTACCTGCGAAATAGATGTGTGACAAAAGTGCTAAGTGACTCAACGCCATATCAGGCGTGGTACGGTAAAGTACCTTCTGTGTCGCATTTTAAAATTTTTGGCTGCGATGCAGTGGCATTGAATAAAGGTGCACAAAAGGCCGGCAAGTTTGACCCAAGGGGTACGAAGCTTAAGTTTGTAGGTTATGCAAATGCTAAAGGTTTTAGACTTTTTAATCCAACTACATGCAGTATTGTAGTGCCTAGAGGCTGTGTATTTTTTGAAAATTCTTTTGAACTTATTGCTTTTTTATACCAACAATTTTTGTTGATTTACGGCCTGTACATTTTCAAGTATTCATGAAACGAGCTCAAGGCCAAGAATAATAATTTTTCACTTTTGGAATTTTATGAAAATTATTATTGTTTTTATTTATTAATAATCATTTTAATTAATTATTAAAAGTTTTTTGGATTGAATAGAGTAGGAAAAATGTTTAGAGACAACTGCCATAGCTTTTCTTATAGATCCATTTCGGAAGCTGCTAGACTTTACTCATCAGAGAAATTTTGGCACGCATTGCTAACCATTAAGCTAACAATACGCTGGTTTTGATGTCATCTAAACTCCTAGTTCTATTCATCTTTTTACCATATGCATGAACCACTTCCGCCATTTGACAGTTAGTAGTGTGATCATGATGGTTTTTGACAGCTCTGTTTTATCATCAGAACTGCTTTTCCGTGTGCTCTCGGTTTTTGTTATTGATTTTTTATACCAACAGTTTTTGTTGATTTACGGCCTGTACATTTTCAAGTATTCATGAAACGAGCTCAAGGCCAAGAATAATAATTTTTCACTTTTGGAATTTTATGAAAATTATTATTGTTTTTATTTATTAATAATCATTTTAATTAATTATTAAAAGTTTTTTGGATTGAATAGAGTAGGAAAAATGTTTAGAGACAACTGCCATAGCTTTTCTTATAGATCCATTTCGGAAGCTGCTAGACTTCACTCATCAGAGAAATTTTGGCACGCATTGCTAACCATTAAGCTAACAATACGCTGGTTTTGATGTCATCTAAACTCCTAGTTCTATTCATCTTTTTACCATATGCATGAACCACTTCCGCCATTTGACAGTTAGTAGTGTGATCATGATGGATTTTTGACAGCTCTGTTTTATCATCAGAACTGCTTTTCCGTGTGCTCTCGGTTTTTGTTATTGCTTTTTTATACCAACAATTTTTGTTGATTTACGGCCTGTACATTTTCAAGTATTCATGAAACGAGCTCAAGGCCAAGAATAATAATTTTTCACTTTTGGAATTTTATGAAAATTATTATTGTTTTTATTTATTAATAATCATTTTAATTAATTATTAAAAGTTTTTTGGATTGAATAGAGTAGGAAAAATGTTTAGAGACAACTGCCATAGCTTTTCTTATAGATCCATTTCGGAAGCTGCTAGACTTCACTCATCAGAGAAATTTTGGCACGCATTGCTAACCATTAAGCTAACAATACGCTGGTTTTGATGTCATCTAAACTCCTAGTTCTATTCATCTTTTTACCATATGCATGAGCCACTTCCGCCATTTGACAGTTAGTAGTGTGATCATGATGGATTTTTGACAGCTCTGTTTTATCATCAGAACTGCTTTTCCGTGTGCTCTCGGTTTTTGTTATTGCTTTTTTATACCAACAATTTTTGTTGATTTACGGCCTGTACATTTTCAAGTATTCATGAAACGAGCTCAAGGCCAAGAATAATAATTTTTCACTTTTGGAATTTTATGAAAATTATTATTGTTTTTATTTATTAATAATCATTTTAATTAATTATTAATTATTAAAAGTTTTTTGGATTGAATAGAGTAGGAAAAATGTTTAGAGACAACTGCCATAGCTTTTCTTATAGATCCATTTCGGAAGCTGCTAGACTTCACTCATCAGAGAAATTTTGGCACGCATTGCTAACCATTAAGATAACAATACGCTGGTTTTGATGTCATCTAAACTCCTAGTTCTATTCATCTTTTTACCACATGCATGAACCACTTCCGCCATTTGACAGTTAGTAGTGTGATCATGATGGATTTTTGACAGCTCTGTTTTATCATCAGAACTGCTTTTCCGTGTGCTCTCGGTTTTTGTTATTGCTTTTTTATACCAACAATTTTTGTTGATTTACGGCCTGTACATTTTCAAGTATTCATGAAACGAGCTCAAGGCCAAGAATAATAATTTTTCACTTTTGGAATTTTATGAAAATTATTATTGTTTTTATTTATTAATAATCATTTTAATTAATTATTAAAAGTTTTTTGGATTGAATAGAGTAGGAAAAATGTTTAGAGACAACTGCCATAGCTTTTCTTATAGATCCATTTCGGAAGCTGCTAGACTTCACTCATCAGAGAAATTTTGGCACGCATTGCTAACCATTAAGCTAACAATACGCTGGTTTTGATGTCATCTAAACTCCTAGTTCTATTCATCTTTTTACCATATGCATGAACCACTTCCGCCATTTGACAGTTAGTAGTGTGATCATGATGGTTTTTTGACAGCTCTGTTTTATCATCAGAACTGCTTTTCCGTGTGCTCTCGGTTTTTGTTATTGCTTTTTTATACCAACAATTTTTGTTGATTTACGGTCTGTGCATTTTCAAGTATTCATGAAACGAGCTCAAGGCCAAGAATAATAATTTTTCACTTTTGGAATTTTATGAAAATTATTATTGTTTTTATTTATTAATAATCATTTTAATTAATTATTAAAAGTTTTTTGGATTGAATAGAGTAGGAAAAATGTTTAGAGACAACTGCCATAGCTTTTCTTATAGATCCATTTCGGAAGCTGCTAGACTTCACTCATCAGAGAAATTTTGGCACGCATTGCTAACCATTAAGCTAACAATACGCTGGTTTTGATGTCATCTAAACTCCTAGTTCTATTCATCTTTTTACCATATGCATGAACCACTTCCGCCATTTGACAGTTAGTAGTGTGATCATGATGGATTTTTGACAGCTCTGTTTTATCATCAGAACTGCTTTTCCGTGTGCTCTCGGTTTTTGTTATTGCTTTTTTATACCAACAATTTTTGTTGATTTACGGCCTGTACATTTTCAAGTATTCATGAAACGAGCTCAAGGCCAAGAATAATAATTTTTCACTTTTGGAAGTTTATGAAAATTATTATTGTTTTTATTTATTAATAATCATTTTAATTAATTATTAAAAGTTTTTTGGATTGAATAGAGTAGGAAAAATGTTTAGAGACAACTGCCATAGCTTTTCTTATAGATCCATTTCGGAAGCTGCTAGACTTCACTCATCAGAGAAATTTTGGCACGCATTGCTAACCATTAAGCTAACAATACGCTGGTTTTGATGTCATCTAAACTCCTAGTTCTATTCATCTTTTTACCATATGCATGAACCACTTCCGCCATTTGACAGTTAGTAGTGTGATCATGATGGATTTTTGACAGCTCTGTTTTATCATCAGAACTGCTTTTCCGTGTGCTCTCGGTTTTTGTTATTGCTTTTTTATACCAACAATTTTTGTTGATTTACGGCCTGTACATTTTCAAGTATTCATGAAACGAGCTCAAGGCCAAGAATAATAATTTTTCACTTTTGGAATTTTATGAAAATTATTATTGTTTTTATTTATTAATAATCATTTTAATTAATTATTAAAAGTTTTTTGGATTGAATAGAGTAGGAAAAATGTTTAGAGACAACTGCCATAGCTTTTCTTATAGATCCATTTCGGAAGCTGCTAGACTTCACTCATCAGAGAAATTTTGGCACGCATTGCTAACCATTAAGCTAACAATACGCTGGTTTTGATGTCATCTAAACTCCTAGTTCTATTCATCTTTTTACCATATGCATGAGCCACTTCCGCCATTTGACAGTTAGTAGTGTGATCATGATGGATTTTTGACAGCTCTGTTTTATCATCAGAACTGCTTTTCCGTGTGCTCTCGGTTTTTGTTATTGCTTTTTTATACCAACAATTTTTGTTGATTTACGGCCTGTACATTTTCAAGTAATCATGAAACGAGCTTAAGGCCAAGAATAATAATTTTTCACTTTTGGAATTTTATGAAAATTATTATTGTTTTTATTTATTAATAATCATTTTAATTAATTATTAAAAGTTTTTTGGATTGAATAGAGTAGGAAAAATGTTTAGAGACAACTGCCATAGCTTTTCTTATAGATCCATTTCGGAAGCTGCTAGACTTCACTCATCAGAGAAATTTTGGCACGCATTGCTAACCATTAAGATAACAATACGCTGGTTTTGATGTCATCTAAACTCCTAGTTCTATTCATCTTTTTACCACATGCATGAACCACTTCCGCCATTTGACAGTTAGTAGTGTGATCATGATGGATTTTTGACAGCTCTGTTTTATCATCAGAACTGCTTTTCCGTGTGCTCTCGGTTTTTGTTATTGCTTTTTTATACCAACAATTTTTGTTGATTTACGGCCTGTACATTTTCAAGTATTCATGAAACGAGCTCAAGGCCAAGAATAATAATTTTTCACTTTTGGAATTTTATGAAAATTATTATTGTTTTTATTTATTAATAATCATTTTAATTAATTATTAAAAGTTTTTTGGATTGAATAGAGTAGGAAAAATGTTTAGAGACAACTGCCATAGCTTTTCTTATAGATCCATTTCGGAAGCTGCTAGACTTCACTCATCAGAGAAATTTTGGCACGCATTGCTAACCATTAAGCTAACAATACGCTGGTTTTGATGTCATCTAAACTCCTAGTTCTATTCATCTTTTTACCATATGCATGAACCACTTCCGCCATTTGACAGTTAGTAGTGTGATCATGATGGATTTTTGACAGCTCTGTTTTATCATCAGAACTGCTTTTCCGTGTGCTCTCGGTTTTTGTTATTGCTTTTTTATACCAACAATTTTTGTTGATTTACGGCCTGTACATTTTCAAGTATTCATGAAACGAGCTCAAGGCCAAGAATAATAATTTTTCACTTTTGGAATTTTATGAAAACTATTATTGTTTTTATTTATTAATAATCATTTTAATTAATTATTAAAAGTTTTTTGGATTGAATAGAGTAGGAAAAATGTTTAGAGACAACTGCCATAGCTTTTCTTATAGATCCATTTCGGAAGCTGCTAGACTTCACTCATCAGAGAAATTTTGGCACGCATTGCTAACCATTAAGCTAACAATACGCTGGTTTTGATGTCATCTAAACTCCTAGTTCTATTCATCTTTTTACCATATGCATGAGCCACTTCCGCCATTTGACAGTTAGTAGTGTGATCATGATGGATTTTTGACAGCTCTGTTTTATCATCAGAACTGCTTTTCCGTGTGCTCTCGGTTTTTGTTATTGCTTTTTTATACCAACAATTTTTGTTGATTTACGGCCTGTACATTTTCAAGTAATCATGAAACGAGCTCAAGGCCAAGAATAATAATTTTTCACTTTTGGAATTTTATGAAAATTATTATTGTTTTTATTTATTAATAATCATTTTAATTAATTATTAAAAGTTTTTTGGATTGAATAGAGTAGGAAAAATGTTTAGAGACAACTGCCATAGCTTTTCTTATAGATCCATTTCGGAAGCTGCTAGACTTCACTCATCAGAGAAATTTTGGCACGCATTGCTAACCATTAAGATAACAATACGCTGGTTTTGATGTCATCTAAACTCCTAGTTCTATTCATCTTTTTACCACATGCATGAACCACTTCCGCCATTTGACAGTTAGTAGTGTGATCATGATGGATTTTTGACAGCTCTGTTTTATCATCAGAACTGCTTTTCCGTGTGCTCTCGGTTTTTGTTATTGCTTTTTTATACCAACAATTTTTGTTGATTTACGGCCTGTACATTTTCAAGTATTCATGAAACGAGCTCAAGGCCAAGGATAATAATTTTTCACTTTTGGAATTTTATGAAAATTATTATTGTTTTTATTTATTAATAATCATTTTAATTAATTATTAAAAGTTTTTTGGATTGAATAGAGTAGGAAAAATGTTTAGAGACAACTGCCATAGCTTTTCTTATAGATCCATTTCGGAAGCTGCTAGACTTCACTCATCAGAGAAATTTTGGCACGCATTGCTAACCATTAAGCTAACAATACGCTGGTTTTGATGTCATCTAAACTCCTAGTTCTATTCATCTTTTTACCATATGCATGAACCACTTCCGCCATTTGACAGTTAGTAGTGTGATCATGATGGATTTTTGACAGCTCTGTTTTATCATCAGAACTGCTTTTCCGTGTGCTCTCGGTTTTTGTTATTGCTTTTTTATACCAACAATTTTTGTTGATTTACGGCCTGTACATTTTCAAGTATTCATGAAACGAGCTCAAGGCCAAGAATAATAATTTTTCACTTTTGGAATTTTATGAAAACTATTATTGTTTTTATTTATTAATAATCATTTTAATTAATTATTAAAAGTTTTTTGGATTGAATAGAGTAGGAAAAATGTTTAGAGACAACTGCCATAGCTTTTCTTATAGATCCATTTCGGAAGCTGCTAGACTTCACTCATCAGGGAAATTTTGGCACGCATTGCTAACCATTAAGCTAACAATACGCTGGTTTTGATGTCATCTAAACTCCTAGTTCTATTCATCTTTTTACCATATGCATGAACCACTTCCGCCATTTGACAGTTAGTAGTGTGATCATGATGGATTTTTGACAGCTCTGTTTTATCATCAGAACTGCTTTTCCGTGTGCTCTCGGTTTTTGTTATTGCTTTTTTATACCAACAATTTTTGTTGATTTACGGCCTGTACATTTTCAAGTATTCATGAAACGAGCTCAAGGCCAAGAATAATAATTTTTCACTTTTGGAATTTTATGAAAATTATTATTGTTTTTATTTATTAATAATCATTTTAATTAATTATTAAAAGTTTTTTGGATTGAATAGAGTAGGAAAAATGTTTAGAGACAACTGCCATAGCTTTTCTTATAGATCCATTTCGGAAGCTGCTAGACTTCACTCATCAGAGAAATTTTGGCACGCATTGCTAACCATTAAGCTAACAATACGCTGGTTTTGATGTCATCTAAACTCCTAGTTCTATTCATCTTTTTACCATATGCATGAACCACTTCCGCCATTTGACAGTTAGTAGTGTGATCATGATGGATTTTTGACAGCTCTGTTTTATCATCAGAACTGCTTTTCCGTGTGCTCTCGGTTTTTGTTATTGCTTTTTTATACCAACAATTTTTGTTGATTTACGGCCTGTACATTTTCAAGTATTCATGAAACGAGCTCAAGGCCAAGAATAATAATTTTTCACTTTTGGAATTTTATGAAAATTATTATTGTTTTTATTTATTAATAATCATTTTAATTAATTATTAAAAGTTTTTTGGATTGAATAGAGTAGGAAAAATGTTTAGAGACAACTGCCATAGCTTTTCTTATAGATCCATTTCGGAAGCTGCTAGACTTCACTCATCAGAGAAATTTTGGCACGCATTGCTAACCATTAAGCTAACAATACGCTGGTTTTGATGTCATCTCAACTCCTAGTTCTATTCATCTTTTTACCATATGCATGAACCACTTCCGCCATTTGACAGTTAGTAGTGTGATCATGATGGATTTTTGACAGCTCTGTTTTATCATCAGAACTGCTTTTCCGTGTGCTCTCGGTTTTTGTTATTGCTTTTTTATACCAACAATTTTTGTTGATTTACGGCCTGTACATTTTCAAGTATTCATGAAACGAGCTCAAGGCCAAGAATAATAATTTTTCACTTTTGGAATTTTATGAAAATTATTATTGTTTTTATTTATTAATAATCATTTTAATTAATTATTAAAAGTTTTTTGGATTGAATAGAGTAGGAAAAATGTTTAGAGACAACTGCCATAGCTTTTCTTATAGATCCATTTCGGAAGCTGCTAGACTTCACTCATCAGAGAAATTTTGGCACGCATTGCTAACCATTAAGCTAACAATACGCTGGTTTTGATGTCATCTCAACTCCTAGTTCTATTCATCTTTTTACCATATGCATGAACCACTTCCGCCATTTGACAGTTAGTAGTGTGATCATGATGGATTTTTGACAGCTCTGTTTTATCATCAGAACTGCTTTTCCGTGTGCTCTCGGTTTTTGTTATTGCTTTTTTATACCAACAATTTTTGTTGATTTACGGCCTGTACATTTTCAAGTATTCATGAAACGAGCTCAAGGCCAAGAATAATAATTTTTCACTTTTGGAATTTTATGAAAACTATTATTGTTTTTATTTATTTATAATCATTTTAATTAATTATTAAAAGTTTTTTGGATTGAATAGAGTAGGAAAAATGTTTAGAGACAACTGCCATAGCTTTTCTTATAGATCCATTTCGGAAGCTGCTAGACTTCACTCATCAGGGAAATTTTGGCACGCATTGCTAACCATTAAGCTAACAATACGCTGGTTTTGATGTCATCTAAACTCCTAGTTCTATTCATCTTTTTACCATATGCATGAACCACTTCCGCCATTTGACAGTTAGTAGTGTGATCATGATGGATTTTTGACAGCTCTGTTTTATCATCAGAACTGCTTTTCCGTGTGCTCTCGGTTTTTGTTATTGCTTTTTTATATACCAACAATTTTTGTTGATTTACGGCCTGTACATTTTCAAGTATTCATGAAACGAGCTCAAGGCCAAGAATAATAATTTTTCACTTTTGGAATTTTATGAAAATTATTATTGTTTTTATTTATTAATAATCATTTTAATTAATTATTAAAAGTTTTTTGGATTGAATAGAGTAGGAAAAATGTTTAGAGACAACTGCCATAGCTTTTCTTATAGATCCATTTCGGAAGCTGCTAGACTTCACTCATCAGAGAAATTTTGGCACGCATTGCTAACCATTAAGCTAACAATACGCTGGTTTTGATGTCATCTCAACTCCTAGTTCTATTCATCTTTTTACCATATGCATGAACCACTTCCGCCATTTGACAGTTAGTAGTGTGATCATGATGGATTTTTGACAGCTCTGTTTTATCATCAGAACTGCTTTTCCGTGTGCTCTCGGTTTTTGTTATTGCTTTTTTATACCAACAATTTTTGTTGATTTACGGCCTGTACATTTTCAAGTATTCATGAAACGAGCTCAAGGCCAAGAATAATAATTTTTCACTTTTGGAATTTTATGAAAATTATTATTGTTTTTATTTATTAATAATCATTTTAATTAATTATTAAAAGTTTTTTGGATTGAATAGAGTAGGAAAAATGTTTAGAGACAACTGCCATAGCTTTTCTTATAGATCCATTTCGGAAGCTGCTAGACTTCACTCATCAGAGAAATTTTGGCACGCATTGCTAACCATTAAGCTAACAATACGCTGGTTTTGATGTCATCTCAACTCCTAGTTCTATTCATCTTTTTACCATATGCATGAACCACTTCCGCCATTTGACAGTTAGTAGTGTGATCATGATGGATTTTTGACAGCTCTGTTTTATCATCAGAACTGCTTTTCCGTGTGCTCTCGGTTTTTGTTATTGCTTTTTTATACCAACAATTTTTGTTGATTTACGGCCTGTACATTTTCAAGTATTCATGAAACGAGCTCAAGGCCAAGAATAATAATTTTTCACTTTTGGAATTTTATGAAAATTATTATTGTTTTTATTTATTAATAATCATTTTAATTAATTATTAAAAGTTTTTTGGATTGAATAGAGTAGGAAAAATGTTTAGAGACAACTGCCATAGCTTTTCTTATAGATCCATTTCGGAAGCTGCTAGACTTCACTCATCAGAGAAATTTTGGCACGCATTGCTAACCATTAAGCTAACAATACGCTGGTTTTGATGTCATCTAAGCTCCTAGTTCTATTCATCTTTTTACCATATGCATGAACCACTTCCGCCATTTGACAGTTAGTAGTGTGTCCATGATGGATTTTTGACAGCTCTGTTTTATCATCAGAACTGCTTTTTCGTGTGCTCTCGGTTTTTGTTATTGCTTTTTTATACCAACAATTTTTGTTGATTTACGGCCTGTACATTTTCAAGTATTCATGAAACGAGCTCAAGGCCAAGAATAATAATTTTTCACTTTTGGAATTTTATGAAAATTATTATTGTTTTTATTTATTAATAATCATTTTAATTAATTATTAAAAGTTTTTTGGATTGAATAGAGTAGGAAAAATGTTTAGAGACAACTGCCATAGCTTTTCTTATAGATCCATTTCGGAAGCTGCTAGACTTCACTCATCAGAGAAATTTTGGCACGCATTGCTAACCATTAAGCTAACAATACGCTGGTTTTGATGTCATCTAAACTCCTAGTTCTATTCATCTTTTTACCATATGCATGAACCACTTCCGCCATTTGACAGTTAGTAGTGTGATCATGATGGATTTTTGACAGCTCTGTTTTATCATCAGAACTGCTTTTCCTTGTGCTCTCGGTTTTTGTTATTGCTTTTTTATACCAACAATTTTTGTTGATTTACGGCCTGTACATTTTCAAGTATTCATGAAACGAGCTCAAGGCCAAGAATAATAATTTTTCACTTTTGGAATTTTATGAAAATTATTATTGTATTTATTTATTAATAATCATTTTAATTAATTATTAAAAGTTTTTTGGATTGAATAGAGTAGGAAAAATGTTTAGGGACAACTGCCATAGCTTTTCTTATAGATCCATTTCGGAAGCTGCTAGACTTCACTCATCAGAGAAATTTTGGCACGCATTGCTAACCATTAAGCTAACAATACGCTGGTTTTAATGTCATCTAAACTCCTAGTTCTATTCATCTTTTTACCATATGCATGAACCACTTCCGCCATTTGACAGTTAGTAGTGTGATCATGATGGATTTTTGACAGCTCTGTTTTATCATCAGAACTGCTTTTCCGTGTGATCTCGGTTTTTGTTATTGCTTTTTTATACCAACAATTTTTGTTGATTTACGGCCTGTACATTTTCAAGTATTCATGAAACGAGCTCAAGGCCAAGAATAATAATTTTTCACTTTTGGAATTTTATGAAAATTATTATTGTTTTTATTTATTAATAATCATTTTAATTAATTATTAAAAGTTTTTTGGATTCTCTGATGAGTGAAGTCCAGCAGCTTCCGAAACGGATCTATAAGAAAAGCTATGGCAGTTGTCTCTAAACATTTTTCCTACTCTATTCAATCCAAAAAACTTTTAATAATTAATTAAAATGATTATTAATAAATAAAAACAATAATAATTTTCATAAAATTCCAAAAGTGAAAAATTATTATTCTTGGCCTTGAGCTCGTTTCATGAATACTTGAAAATGTACAGACCGTAAATCAACAAAAATTGTTGGTATAAAAAAGCAATACCAAAAACCGAGAGCACACGGAAAAGCAGTTCTGATGATAAAACAGAGCTGTCAAAAATCCATCATGATCACACTACTAACTGTCAAATGGCGGAAGTGGTTCATGCATATGGTAAAAAGATGAATAGAACTAGGAGTTTAGATGACATCAAAACCAGCGTATTGTTAGCTTAATGGTTAGCAATGCGTGTCAAAATTTTTCTGATGAGTGAAGTCTAGCAGCTTCCGAAATGGATCTATAAGGAAAGCTATGGCAGTTGTCTCTAAACATTTTTCCTACTCTATTCAATCCAAAAAACTTTTAATAATTAATTAAAATGATTATTAATAAATAAAAACAATAATAATTTTCATAAAATTCCAAAAGTGAAAAATTATTATTCTTGGCCTTGAGCTCGTTTCATGAATACTTGAAAATGTACAGGCCGTAAATCAACAAAAATTGTTGGTATAAAAAAGCAATAACAAAAACCGAGAGCACACGGAAAAGCAGTTCTGATGATAAAACAGAGCTGTCAAAAATCCATCATGATCACACTACTAACTGTCAAATGGCGGAAGTGGTTCATGCATATGGTAAAAAGATGAATAGAACTAGGAGTTTAGATGACATCAAAACCAGCGTATTGTTAGCTTAATGGTTAGCAATGCGTGCCAAAATTTCTCTGATGAGTGAAGTCTAGCAGCTTCCGAAATGGATCTATAAGAAAAGCTATGGCAGTTGTCTCTAAACATTTTTCCTACTCTATTCAATCCAAAAAACTTTTAATAATTAATTAAAATGATTATTAATAAATAAAAACAATAATAATTTTCATAAAATTCCAAAAGTGAAAAATTATTATTCTTGGCCTTAAGCTCGTTTCATGAATACTTGAAAATGTACATTCCGTAAATCAACAAAAATTGTTGGTATAAAAAAGCAATAACAAAAACCGAGAGCACACGGAAAAGCAGTTCTGATGATAAAACAGAGCTGTCAAAAATCCATCATGATCACACTACTAACTGTCAAATGGCGGAAGTGGTTCATGCATATGGTAAAAAGATGAATAGAACTAGGAGTTTAGATGACATCAAAACCAGCGTATTGTTAGCTTAATGGTTAGCAATGCGTGCCAAAATTTCTCTGATGAGTGAAGTCTAGCAGCTTCCGAAATGGATCTATAAGAAAAGCTATGGCAGTTGTCTCTAATCATTTTTCCTACTCTATTCAATCCAAAAAACTTTTAATAATTAATTAAAATGATTATTAATAAATAAAAACAATAATAATTTTCATAAAATTCCAAAAGTGAAAAATTATTATTCTTGGCCTTGAGCTCGTTTCATGAATACTTGAAAATGTACAGGCCGTAAATCAACAAAAACTGTTGGTATAAAAAAGCAATAACAAAAACCGAGAGCACACGGAAAAGCAGTTCTGATGATAAAACAGAGCTGTCAAAAATCCATCATGATCACACTACTAACTGTCAAATGGCGGAAGTGGTTCATGCATATGGTAAAAAGATGAATAGAACTAGGAGTTTAGATGACATCAAAACCAGCGTATTGTTAGCTTAATGGTTAGCAATGCGTGCCAAAATTTCTCTGATGAGTGAAGTCTAGCAGCTTCCGAAATGGATCTATAAGAAAAGCTATGGCAGTTGTCTCTAAACATTTTTCCTACTCTATTCAATCCAAAAAACTTTTAATAATTAATTAAAATGATTATTAATAAATAAAAACAATAATAATTTTCATAAAATTCCAAAAGTGAAAAATTATTATTCTTGGCCTTGAGCTCGTTTCATGAATACTTGAAAATGTACAGGCCGTAAATCAACAAAAATTGTTGGTATAAAAAAGCAATAACAAAAACCGAGAGCACACGGAAAAGCAGTTCTGATGATAAAACAGAGCTGTCAAAAATCCATCATGATCACACTACTAACTGTCAAATGGCGGAAGTGGTTCATGCATATGGTAAAAAGATGAATAGAACTAGGAGTTTAGATGACATCAAAACCAGCGTATTGTTAGCTTAATGGTTAGCAATGCGTGCCAAAATTTCTCTGATGAGTGAAGTCTAGCAGCTTCCGAAATGGATCTATAAGAAAAGCTATGGCAGTTGTCTCTAAACATTTTTCCTACTCTATTCAATCCAAAAAACTTTTAATAATTAATGAAAATGATTATTAATAAATAAAAACAATAATAATTTTCATAAAATTCCAAAAGTGAAAAATTATTATTCTTGGCCTTGAGCTCGTTTCATGAATACTTGAAAATGTACAGGCCGTAAATCAACAAAAATTGTTGGTATATAAAAAAGCAATAACAAAAACCGAGAGCACACGGAAAAGCAGTTCTGATGATAAAACAGAGCTGTCAAAAATCCATCATGATCACACTACTAACTGTCAAATGGCGGAAGTGGTTCATGCATATGGTAAAAAGATGAATAGAACTAGGAGTTTAGATGACATCAAAACCAGCGTATTGTTAGCTTAATGGTTAGCAATGCGTGCCAAAATTTCTCTGATGAGTGAAGTCTAGCAGCTTCCGAAATGGATCTATAAGAAAAGCTATGGCAGTTGTCTCTAAACATTTTTCCTACTCTATTCAATCCAAAAAACTTTTAATAATTAATTAAAATGATTATTAATAAATAAAAACAATAATAATTTTCATAAAATTCCAAAAGTGAAAAATTATTATTCTTGGCCTTGAGCTCGTTTCATGAATACTTGCAAATGTACAGGCCGTAAATCAACAAAAATTGTTGGTATAAAAAAGCAATAACAAAAACCGAGAGCACACGGAAAAGCAGTTCTGATGATAAAACAGAGCTGTCAAAAATCCATCATGATCACACTACTAACTGTCAAATAGCGGAAGTGGTTCATGCATATGGTAAAAAGATGAATAGAACTAGGAGTTTAGATGACATCAAAACCAGCGTATTGTTAGCTTAATGGTTAGCAATGCGTGCCAAAATTTCTCTGATGAGTGAAGTCTAGCAGCTTCCGAAATGGATCTATAAGAAAAGCTATGGCAGTTGTCTCTAAACATTTTTCCTACTCTATTCAATCCAAAAAACTTTTAATAATTAATTAAAATGATTATTAATAAATAAAAACAATAATAATTTTCATAAAATTCCAAAAGTGAAAAATTATTATTCTTGGCCTTGAGCTCGTTTCATGAATACTTGAAAATGTACAGGCCGTAAATCAACAAAAATTGTTGGTATAAAAAAGCAATAACAAAAACCGAGAGCACACGGAAAAGCAGTTCTGATGATAAAACAGAGCTGTCAAAAATCCATCATGATCACACTACTAACTGTCAAATGGCGGAAGTGGTTCATGCATATGGTAAAAAGATGAATAGAACTAGGAGTTTAGATGACATCAAAACCAGCGTATTGTTAGCTTAATGGTTAGCAATGCGTGCCAAAATTTCTCTGATGAGTGAAGTCTAGCAGCTTCCGAAATGGATCTTTATAGAAAAGCTATGGCAGTTGTCTCTAAACATTTTTCCTACTCTATTCAATCCAAAAAACTTTTAATAATTAATTAAAATGATTATTAATAAATAAAAACAATAATAATTTTCATAAAATTCCAAAAGTGAAAAATGATTATTCTTGGCCTTGAGCTCGTTTCATGAATACTTGAAAATGTACAGGCCGTAAATCAACAAAAATTGTTGGTATAAAAAAGCAATAACAAAAACCGAGAGCACACGGAAAAGCAGTTCTGATGATAAAACAGAGCTGTCAAAAATCCATCATGATCACACTACTAACTGTCAAATGGCGGAAGTGGTTCATGCATATGGTAAAAAGATGAATAGAACTAGGAGTTTAGATGACATCAAAACCAGCGTATTGTTAGCTTAATGGTTAGCAATGCGTGCCAAAATTTCTCTGATGAGTGAAGTCTAGCAGCTTCCGAAATGGATCTATAAGAAAAGCTATGGCAGTTGTCTCTAAACATTTTTCCTACTCTATTCAATCCAAAAAACTTTTAATAATTAATTAAAATGATTATTAATAAATAAAAACAATAATAATTTTCATAAAATTCCAAAAGTGAAAAATTATTATTCTTGGCCTTGAGCTCGTTTCATGAATACTTGAAAATGTACAGGCCGTAAATCAACAAAAAATGTTGGTATAAAAAAGCAATAACAAAAACCGAGAGCACACGGAAAAGCAGTTCTGATGATAAAACAGAGCTGTCAAAAATCCATCATGATCACACTACTAACTGTCAAATGGCGGAAGTGGTTCATGCATATGGTAAAAAGATGAATAGAACTAGGAGTTTAGATGACATCAAAACCAGCGTATTGTTAGCTGAATGGTTAGCAATGCGTGCCAAAATTTCTCTGATGAGTGAAGTCTAGCAGCTTCCGAAATGGATCTATAAGAAAAGCTATGGCAGTTGTCTCTAAACATTTTTCCTACTCTATTCAATCCAAAAAACTTTTAATAATTAATTAAAATGATTATTAATAAATAAAAACAATAATAATTTTCATAAAATTCCAAAAGTGAAAAATTATTATTCTTGGCCTTGAGCTCGTTTCATGAATACTTGAAAATGTACAGGCCGTAAATCAACAAAAACTGTTGGTATAAAAAAGCAATAACAAAAACCGAGAGCACACGGAAAAGCAGTTCTGATGATAAAACAGAGCTGTCAAAAATCCATCATGATCACACTACTAACTGTCAAATGGCGGAAGTGGTTCATGCATATGGTAAAAAGATGAATAGAACTAGGAGTTTAGATGACATCAAAACCAGCGTATTGTTAGCTTAATGGTTAGCAATGCGTGCCAAAATTTCTCTGATGAGTGAAGTCTAGCAGCTTCCGAAATGGATCTATAAGAAAAGCTATGGCAGTTGTCTCTAAACATTTTTCCTACTCTATTCAATCCAAAAAACTTTTAATAATTAATTAAAATGATTATTAATAAATAAAAACAATAATAATTTTCATAAAATTCCAAAAGTGAAAAATTATTATTCTTGGCCTTGAGCTCGTTTCATGAATACTTGAAAATGTACAGGCCGTAAATCAACAAAAATTGTTGGTATATAAAAAAGCAATAACAAAAACCGAGAGCACACGGAAAAGCAGTTCTGATGATAAAACAGAGCTGTCAAAAATCCATCATGATCACACTACTAACTGTCAAATGGCGGAAGTGGTTCATGCATATGGTAAAAAGATGAATAGAACTAGGAGTTTAGATGACATCAAAACCAGCGTATTGTTAGCTTAATGGTTAGCAATGCGTGCCAAAATTTCTCTGATGAGTGAAGTCTAGCAGCTTCCGAAATGGATCTATAAGAAAAGCTATGGCAGTTGTCTCTAAACATTTTTCCTACTCTATTCAATCCAAAAAACTTTTAATAATTAATTAAAATGATTATTAATAAATAAAAACAATAATAATTTTCATAAAATTCCAAAAGTGAAAAATTATTATTCTTGGCCTTGAGCTCGTTTCATGAATACTTGAAAATGTACAGGCCGTAAATCAACAAAAATTGTTGGTATAAAAAAGTAACAACAAAAACCGAGACCACACGGAAAAGCAGTTCTGATGATAAAACAGAGCTGTCAAAAATCCATCATGATCACACTACTAACTGTCAAATGGCGGAAGTGGTTCATGCATATGGTAAAAAGATGAATAGAACTAGGAGTTTAGATGACATCAAAACCAGCGTATTGTTAGCTTAATGGTTAGCAATGCGTGCCAAAATTTCTCTGATGAGTGAAGTCTAGCAGCTTCCGAAATGGATCTATAAGAAAAGCTATGGCAGTTGTCTCTAAACATTTTTCCTACTCTATTCAATCCAAAAAACTTTTAATAATTAATTAAAATGATTATTAATAAATAAAAACAATAATAATTTTCATAAAATTCCAAAAGTGAAAAATTATTATTCTTGGCCTTGAGCTCGTTTCATGAATACTTGAAAATGTACAGGCCGTAAATCAACAAAAATTGTTGGTATAAAAAAGCAATAACAAAAACCGAGAGCACACGGAAAAGCAGTTCTGATGATAAAACAGAGCTGTCAAAAATCCATCATGATCACACTACTAACTGTCAAATGGCGGAAGTGGTTCATGCATATGGTAAAAAGATGAATAGAACTAGGAGTTTAGATGACATCAAAACCAGCGTATTGTTAGCTTAATGGTTAGCAATGCGTGCCAAAATTTCTCTGATGAGTGAAGTCTAGCAGCTTCCGAAATGGATCTATAAGAAAAGCTATTGCAGTTGTCTCTAAACATTTTTCCTACTCTATTCAATCCAAAAAACTTTTAATAATTAATTAAAATGATTATTAATAAATAAAAACAATAATAATTTTCATAAAATTCCAAAAGTGAAAAATTATTATTCTTGGCCTCGTTTCATGAATACTTGAAAATGTACAGGCCGTAAATCAACAAAAATTGTTGGTATAAAAAAGCAATAACAAAAACCGAGAGCACACGGAAAAGCAGTTCTGATGATAAAACAGAGCTGTCAAAAATCCATCATGATCACACTACTAACTGTCAAATGGCGGAAGTGGTTCATGCATATGGTAAAAAGATGAATAGAACTAGGAGTTTAGATGACATCAAAACCAGCGTATTGTTAGCTTAATGGTAAGCAATGCGTGCCAAAATTTCTCTGATGAGTGAAGTCTAGCAGCTTCCGAAATGGATCTTTATAGAAAAGCTATGGCAGTTGTCTCTAAACATTTTTCCTACTCTATTCAATCCAAAAAACTTTTAAGAATTAATTAAAATGATTATTAATAAATAAAAACAATAATAATTTTCATAAAATTTAAAAAGTGAAAAATTATTATTCTTGGCCTTGAGCTCGTTTCATGAATTCTTTTGAACGTATAAAAGAAGTAAACGGTAATAAAGAGGAGCTATTCCACTATGAATTAAAAATATCACCTGATATAAACCATGAAAAGGTGGTTGAAACGCGAGTAGAAAGCGAAGTTATCGAAAAGTTATAATTGGAGCTAAAGAACGGTGATGGTGAATTGCCATCTGAAAGTGATGACGGCGGGGCTTATTCGTCAGGTTATGAAGATACTCCAGTTGTTTCTCGAAAAAGGGGGCGGGATAGACCCCAGATTGTTGTTTAATAGAAAGTCCACAAACAGGAACTGAGGCCCTAAGTTCGCCTCAGGCAGAGCACTGGAAGAAGGCGATGCAAGCAGAAATCGATTCCCTGGCTAAAAACAAAACATGGGTGCTTACAGATAGACCAAAAAATAAAAACGTTATAGGGTGTAGATGGGTGTTTGCTGTGAAACAACACCCAGTTGGTGGTATCGAAAAGTTCAAAGCAAGGCTGGTTGCGCAAGGGTGTGCGCAAAAATTTAACGTCGATTTTTGTGAAACTTATGCTCCAGTTGTGCGTCATTCAACAATTCGGCTATTGTTAGCCTTAGCAGCAAAGTACAATTTATCGGTTAACCACATTGATGTAGTGGCAGCTTATATAAACGGTGAATTGAACGACGAGGTATATATGTCACATCCCTTTGCGTTCGAAGATTCGAAATACCCAAATAAAGTATGTCATTTGAAAAAACCCCTGTATGGCCTAAAACAAGCAGGCCGCGAGTGGAATAAAAAGGTTTCTGATATTCTCACAGTCATGGGTTTTCAACGGTGTAAGGCGGGCAGTTGTGTCTATCTTAAGAGGGAACACAACAACAAAATGTGTCTAATTGGTCTTTACGTAGACGATATGCTATTGGCTTGCTCAAATGCAACTCAAGTAAGAGATATTTTGACTGAACTTAATAGTTACGTCGAGACTGTGCTATACTGTACTATATTGAAAAAGTGCGAGAAGAAATGTAATGACATCGATGCAAAGAAATATCAAAGTTTGATTGGTGGGTTGATGTATTTGGCTGTACTGTCTAGGCCAGATATCACCCACGTCGTCTCAAAATTTTCCCAGTTTAATAACCACCCACATGAAGATCATTTTAAAGCGGCCAAACATGTGCTGCGTTATTTAAAGCATAGTTTGGAGCTAAAGATTACTTACACAGCCGGGGATAGTAACTTAGTATGTTCTACTGACTCCGACTGGGCTGGTGACGTGGAGGACAGAAAGTCTTATACTGGCTACGTGGTATTTATGTCAAATGGTCCAATATCGTGGGAATCCAAAAAGCAGTTTACCGTTGCTCTCAGTACGATGGAAGCTGAATATATAGCTCTATGTCAAGGTGCCAAAGACGTTGTTTTTCTACGAGGCTTACTGAGTGAAATGGGTTACAATGACTACGTTAACGAACCTACAACGATGTATTGCGATAACCAGAGTGCGCAGTATTTACTTAAGAATCCAATGGTTCACAAGCGTAGTAAACACATAGATTTAGGATTTCATTACGTCCGAGAAGTTTTTGAAAAAGGTAAAATTCAGGTTCATTATATAAACACTGATAATAATGCTGCGGATGTAATGACCAAATTTTTGAAGAAAATTAAACATGAGAATGGATGTACACTGTTAAAGTTGAAAATATAAAAGATTTTTGCAATTGTATAATGTAGGAGGCAACAAATATACATCCATGAAAAATGATTATATAAACTATGTACAAAGGTTTCTGGGTTGAGAGGGAGAATGTTAAGATCTGGCAACCCAGTTTTATCTATTCTCTTTCTCTATATTCATATTCGTGTATCCTGATATATTTAGTCTGAATAAATCGCCTAAAGCGTAAACGTGTTTCGATCGCTTCTTGGTTATTACGGACTCAACAAACGGTAAGCTAACCACCAAAAACTGTTATATAAATATTATGGTTTATGTACTCCTATAGGAAGATATGGTAAGTACTTTCTAAACCAATGTTATTTCTTTTGAATTTGTAAAAATTCAGTTTTTGAAAACTGTCTGTTGTACATGAAAATATACATGAGCAAATTTCTAGTACGAGTATATGTAAGGCCAGGCTAAATTTTAGAAAACTGTTAAGATCTGGCAACCCAGTTATATCTATTCTCTTTCTCTATATTCATATTCGTGTATCCTGATATATTTAGTCTGAATAAATCACCTAAAGCGTAAACGTGTTTCGATCGTTTCTTGGTTATTACGGACTCAACAAACGGTAAGCTAACCAACAAAAACTGTTAAATAAATATTATGGTTTATGTACTCCTATAGGAAGATATGGCAACTACTTTCTAAACCAATGTTATTTCTTTTGAATTTGTAAAAATTCAGTTTTTGAAAACTGTCTTTTTTACATGAAAATACACATGAGCAAATTTCAAGTATATGTAAAGCCAGGCTAAATTTTAGAAAATTGTTAAATAAATATTATGGTTTGTGCTATCTTATATGAAGCTAAATCTATTACATTTTTAATCAATATAATTTCTTTTAAATTTAAAATTTTTTTTTGGAAAACTGTCTGTTGTATATGAAAATATACATGAGCAAATTTCTAGTATATGAAAGGCTAAATTTTAGAAAACTGTTATATAAATATTATGGTTTGTGCACTCCTATATGAAAATTGTTAAATAAATATTATGGTTTGTGCTATCTTATATGAAGCTAAATCTATTACATTTCTTTTAAATTAACACATTTTTTTGCAAAAATTTCAGTTGTTGAAAACTGTCTGTTGTACATGAAAATATACATGAGCAAATTTCTAGTATATGTAAGGCCAGGCTAAATTTTAGAAAACTGTTATATAAATATTATGGTGTTGAAATATATGATTGATGGTAACCCTTATGTAACAATGCAAATGTCATGTAAAGTAAATTATAAAAGAGATGTCAAAGCTCTCTAGTCAGTTCTGTAAATTAACTCATATGTAACAGTCATCGTTTATAATACATACGTTCATTAAAACTACACATAGCATTTCACAATTGGTTTCTTTTTATTCCTACTTTGGATAACCTCTAAAAACTCCAACAGTTTATGGGCACAGGATTGCATAAAATAGAATAATTGTGAAAATGACGTCTATGTACCAAATTGAGAAATTAGACGAGAAGAACTTTGACTCGTGGTGCGTACAAATGCGCAGCGTGTTGGTGCATGCAGAGTTGTGGAAGGTGGCATCAGGTGAATGCAGAAAAAATGACAGCAACTATGAGGAAGCAGCAAAATGGGTGGCTCGTGACGAGAAGGCTCTTGCAATGATAACGCTAAGTGTGAAACCTTCACACCTAATTTATTTGAGACATGCGAAGACATCAGCAGATGCGTGGAAGAAGCTAAAAGAGGTACACCAGCCCAGCGGCCCAGTAAGAAAAGTTTCACTCTACAAAAAGTTACTTGGTCTCAGAATGTCAAGCAGCGAAAGCGTGGCAGATTATTTGAACGTTTTTTCGACTACGATGGACAAGTTGGCAGAGGTAGGCATAGAATTGAATGCGGAATTGGTTGCCATTATTCTGCTGTCCAGTCTTCCCAAGGAGTTTGAGAATTTTGTGATTGCGGTAGAAACGAGAGACAGTTTGCCAAGCGTTGAGGTTTTAAATACGAAAATCTTAGAAGAAGGTGAGCGTCGTAGCGGAATGATGGACGTGCAGGAAAACGCGCAGCAAGCGTTTGCAGCGAAGTCAACGCAGGGCAACAACAGAAGCAAAAAAGGTAATGTGAATAATGTACACAAACTTACTTGCTATCGATGTGGGCAAAAAAGGCATATCAAAGCAAATTGTAATACGAAACAGAATGATTCAGCGAATTCGACGAAAAAAAGATCAAAAGCAATATTCATTTACTATGTTGGGTGCTACTCAGTGCGACATGTTTGACCGCACGCAATGGTGTTTGGATAGTGGCGCGACAGCGCATATGTGCAGCGACCGCGCTTTGTTCAAAAATTTCGTGCAGCATAGAGAGTGGATCGCATTGGCAGGCAACAACAAGATTCGTGCAGAAGGCAAAGGCGACGTAGTAATAAGATCAAATATGTGCGAGGTAACATTAAGGGATGTTTTGTACGTGCCAGACATGCGTGCAAATTTCATATCAGTCGGTCGTGCAGTTGAGATGGGCTGCGCAGTTACATTTGGCAGTAAGTTTGCTATGATCAAAAAGAACAATGTAGAAGTTTTGCGTGTGCAAAGAATGGGCAATTTATTTGTTTTGAAAAATGAAAGCAACCAATGTTTCAATGCAACGCAAGGTAATGGTGATGCGTCTCTGTGGCATGATAGATTCGGGCATCTTAGTTATGTTAGTTTAACAGAAATGTCAAAGAAACTTCTGGTAAATGGATTAGAAAATGTTAATTTTTCTGCAAATCCAACATGTTTGACCTGTATGAAATGCAAAATACATACAAAGCCGTTTCCGAGTACTACTGAAAGAAGGGCAACAGAGTTGTTGGAACTGATACATACAGATGTATGTGGCCCGTTTGATAAAACATCATTGTGGTTCTAAATATTTCTTAACATTTATTGACGACATGTCGAGGCGTATATTTGTTTATTTTCTGAAATCAAAAGATGAAGTTTTCAGTAAATTTGTATCGTTTTGTACGATGGTAGAGCGACAGACCGGCAAGAAAATTAAAGCTGTTCGGAGCGACAATGGTCGTGAATTCGTAAACAAATCTTTTGATGATTATTTTGCAAAGCATGGTATAGTGCGGCAGCTGACTGTGCCGTATACTCCCCAGCAGAACGGCGTAGCTGAGCGAGCGAACCGTACGTTGGTGGAAACGTCAAGAAGTTTGTTAGTTCATTCTGGTATGGGTGCGTCACTGTGGGCAGAGGCAGTTGCGAATGCGGCGTATTTAAGAAATAGAGCACCGACAAAGGCATTGAATAACTTAACCCCTTATGAAGCATGGTTTTGCAAAAAGCCATCAGTAAAACATTTGAAAGTTTTTAGCTGTTTAGCAGTAGCATTAGACAAAACTAGACATAACAAATTTGAAGCAAAAGGTAAAAAGTACCAGATGGTCGGTTACTCAATAGTATCAAAGGCATATAGGCTTTATGACCCCGATACACGGTAGGTGGTGGAAAAGCGAGATGTATTATTTGATGAATCAAAGAAGCTAAAAAATTATGAAGATTTTGTATTTTTTGGTCTCGATAATGAGGCGGTTAGCAACAACATTTGGGATGATGTTGAGCAAAGCATTGACGATAATGGTAATGATGAGGTCGATAGCGACAATAGCGATCAATGTGAGAAATACGAAAGTGCTGAAGAAAGCATTGAAGAAAATGTTCAGCGTATTGCACCAGGTAGGCCTAAAATCGTTCGCAGCGGCAAAGTAGGTAGACCAAAAAAGATATACAATGTTTTGAATGCAATGAGCACAGTGCAAGTGCAGGTACCTCAAACGTATGAGGAGGCAATATCAAGCGATGAGGCGGATTTGTGGCAGGCGGCAATGAAGAGAGAATACGACTCGTTAACCGCAAACAACACTTGGACGTTGGTTGATTTGCCAAAAGGGCAATCAGTAGTTGGGTGCAAATGGGTATATACGTTGAAGCGAGATCAGCATGGCAATGTTGAAAGGTATAAGGCACGATTGGTGGCAAAGGGATGTTCACAAAAATACGGCGTGAACTATTGCGACAGTTTCTCACCAGTTTGTAGGTTCGAAACCATTCGGTTGGTAATGGCGTTGGCGGTTGAGTTAAATTTACATCTACACCAAATGAATGTGAGTACAGCGTACTTAAATAGCGATTTAAAAGACGTGGTGTACATGAAGCAGCCGCAAGCGTATGTTAACCAAGGTAAACCATCGAAGGTGCTGCAACTGAATAAAGCGATTTACGGTTTAAAGCAATCAGGAAGGGAGTGGAATTCCCATTTAGATGCGGCATTGCGAGATATGGGATTCACTCAATGTGAAAGCGAACCGTGCCTATATGAACAAGATATAGAAGGCAAATTATTTCTTATCCTGGTGTATGTAGATGATTTACTACTAGCATGCGAATCGAAGCAAATCATGAATATGGTCAAGGCGGGTATTTCCAAGAAATTTGATTGCGTTGATAAAGGTCCGATTAAAATGTTTTTGGGCATGCAAATCGAGCGTGATGGCGAACTGGGTGATATCAGTGTTCAACAGTCCCAGTACATTAAAGATTTTGTAAAGTTGTTAAGTTTAAATTAACATTCGCATTGAGGAAGGGTGTTGAAATATATGATTGATGGTAACCCTTATGTAACAATGCAAATGTCATGTAAAGTAAATTATAAAAGAGATGTCAAAGCTCTCTAGTCAGTTCTGTAAATTAACTCATATGTAACAGTCATCGTTTATAATACATACGTTCATTAAAACTACACATAGCATTTCACAATTGGTTTCTTTTTATTCCAACTTTGGATAACCTATAAAAACTCCAACATATGGTTTGTGCACTCCTATATGAAAATTGTTAAATAAATATTATGGTTTGTGCTATCTTATATGAAGCTAAATCTATTACATTTCTTTTAAATAAAAAAATTATTTTTGTAAAAATGTCAGTCTTTGAAAACTGTCTATTGTACATGAAAATATACATGAGCAAATTTCTAGTATATGTAAGGGCAGGCTAAATTTTAGAAAACTGTTATATAAATATTATGGTTTGTGCACTCCTATATGAAGATATATCCACTACATTTTTCATCAATATAATTTCTTTAAAATAAAAAAATTATTTTTGAAAACTATCTGTTGTACATGAAAATATACATGATCCAATTTCTAGTATATGTAATGCCAGGCTAAATTTTAGAAAACTGTTACATAAATATTATGGTTTATGTACTCCTATAGGAAGATATGGCAACTACTTCCTAAACCAATGTAATTCCTTTTGAATTTGTAAAAATTCAGTTTTTGAAAACTGTATTTTGTAGATGAAAATATACATGATCACATTTCAAGTATATGTAAGGCCAGGCTAAATTTTAGAAAACGGTTATATAAATATTATGGTTTGTGCTATCTTATATGAAGCTAAATCTATTAAATCTTTAATCAATATAATTTCTTTTAAATTAAAAAATTATTTTTGTAAAAATTTCAGTTTTTGAAAACTGTCTGTTGTACATGAAAATATACATGAGCAAATTTCTAGTATATGTAAGGCCAGGCTAAATTTTAGAAAACTGTTATATAAATATTATTATTTGTGCTATCTTATATGAAGCTAAATCGATTACATTTTTAATCAATATAATTTCTTTAAAATTAAAAAATTATTTTTGTAAAAATTTCAGTTTTTGAAAACTGTCTGTTGTACATGAAAATATACATGAGCAAATTTCTAGTATATGTAAGGCCAGGATAAATTTTAGAAAACTCTTATATAAATATTATGGTTTGTGCACTCCTATAGTAAGATATATTCATTACATTTTTAAGCAATATAATTTCTTTAAAATTAAAAAATGAATTTTGTAAAAATTTCAGTTTTTGAAAACTGTCTGTTGTACATGAAAATATACATGAGCCAATTTCTAGTATATGTAAGGCCAGGCTAAATTTTAGAAAACTGTTATATAATTATTATGGTTTGTGCCCTCCTATAGTAAGATATATTCATTACATTTTTAATCAATATAATTTCTTTAAAATTAAAAAATTATTTTTGTAAAAATTTCAGTTTTTGAAAACTGTCTGTTGTACATGAAAATATACATGAGCCAATTTCTAGTATTTATATGTAAGGCCAGGCTAAGTTTTTGAAAACTGTTATATAAATATTATGGTTTGTGCACTTCTATATGAAGATATATCCATTACATTTTTATTCAATAAAGGGTGTTTTTTTTAGGGGTATAGAACTTCGAATTGAAATAAAACACAAGAAAATCGTTTTAAGGTCCATCAATTTGGCTTTATTGGAAGGATAATTTTATGCCATTAATGTTTAAATATGATTTCGGGCATGTGGCCGCCGCGGCTGGCTCGAATAAAGCCAATTCTACAGGTCCAATTTTCAACCACTTTTTTGAGCATATGGGGCCGTATGTCGGCAATAACGCCACGAATGTTGGCTTCCAATTCCCCTAACGTTTCTGGTTTGTTGGTGTAGACGAGCGACTTCACATATCCCCAAAGAAAATAATCCAATGGTGTCAAATCACACGACCTTGGTGGCCAATTGACAGGTCCATTCCGCGAAATTATGCGCTCATCGAATGTTTCCTTCAATAAATCGATTGTGACGTGCGCTGTGTGGCATGTAGCGCCGTCTTGTTGGAACCACAACTCATCCACATTCATGCCATCCAATTCGGGAACAAAATAGTCGGTTATCATGGCTCTATACCGGTCTCCATTAACGGTAGCTGCCTCTCCAGCATTATTGCGGAAGAAGTATGGCCCAATGACTCCACCAGCCCATAGAGCACACCAAACAGTCAGTTTTTGTGGATGTAATGGCGTTTCAAGGGTCTCATGTGGATTCTCTTCACTCCAAATGCGGCAATTTTGCTTGTTGACGTAGCCATTCAACAAAAAATGAGCCTCATCACTGAACAAAATTTTGCGATGAAAATCAGCATCGAAATCAATCTCATTTTCGGCCCATACACCAAAATCACGACGCATTGCATGGTCTCGCGGCTTTAATTCTTGCACAAGCTGGATCTTGTAAGGTCGCAAGCCAAGATCTTTGCGCAAAATCTTCCATAAAGTTGATGGACAAAGCTCCAATTGCTGTGCACGGTGGCGAATCGATTCATTCGGGTCCTCTTCAACACTTTGCTCTACAGCGGCAATTGTTTCTTCGGTGCGCACTGTTCGACGTCTCTGCGGATGCGTATTATCACATAGAGTAAACGTAGTGCGAAAACGATCCATGGTTAACCGAATTAATTGCTCTGATGGACGATTATGTCGACCATAAAATGGACGGAGCTCACGGTAAACTTCGCGAACTGAACCATTATTTTCGAAATAAATTTGCACGATTTGCAAGCGTTGTTCTTTTGTCAACCTGTTCATGATGAAATGGTAAACCAAACTGAACATAAATGACATTAGAGTTGCCAGATTTGACCACAAAATGCCAGTTTTATCTCTATTCGAAAAACAAACCTGTAAAAAAAACACCCTGTATATAGTCTTTAAAATTAAAAAATTATTTTTGTAAAAATTTCAGTTTTTGAAAACTGTCTGTTGTGCATGAAAATATACATGAGCAAATTTCAAGTGTATGTAAGGCCAGGCTAAATTTTAGAAAATTGTTAAATAAATATTATTATTTGTGCTATCTTATATGAAGCTAAATCGATTACATTTTTAATCAATGTAGTGCCACATTGGACACTGGTTGATTCCTTTCCACAAAACATGAAATATTTGATATTAAAGTTTAATAGAAAGTTTAATTAAAGTTATTAAGGCCCGGTTTTTCAGTCCTTGGTTAAGTCAGTTTAAACTAAGTTTGCTTAAACTCGGCATAAATTTAAACTCTAGTTAAACTGCAGAGCTGTTTTTCAGTGTGAGTTTAAGGCCGCTTTTAATATTTGCTTTTTATACGGCAATATTGGTTTTTTCTTTATCTAGATACGGCAACAGATAATATTTGTATACATATTCAACGCCATTGCTTCTCCTCAGTATTGTAATAGTTAGCATTTCGCCAATTTCTGCATCACTATAATCACTTTCGTCAGATGATATATCCAGTATTTAATTAAATATAAAAATATCGTCCTTTCTTAATTGCGTTCAGTTTATTGTTTCACAACCAAAAGCATCAAATATGCAAAACAGCTGACCGGTTAACTAGAGTTTAACCCTGCCGAATTGTCCGCTTAAACTACGTTTAAACTTCGTTTAAAGTTGATTGAAAAAATGCGTAACAAGTTTAAGCTTAGTTTAACTGACAAATTGAGTTAAACTTGTACTGAAAAACCGGGCCTAAAAGTTATAAAAGTTAATTATAAATTGAATTTACATAAAATAATGTTTAATTGAATAATTCAAAAATAATACAGCTTTCTTGTTCCGAGTGCGCACCTCTTTTCGTCTTCACGTCTTTAAATCAACTCCCCTTCTTCACACTCTTCTGTTCGCCTCTTTGCATCTTATCCTTATTGTCACTGTTGTATCGCTGTCATATGCATAAGGTTGCCAGATCATTCCCACATATTCGGCCATCCTACTGTGCATTCGTCTCGAATGTGTCGTCGTTATTATGGTTAAGATAATATGGTTTCATAAATTGAGCACATGTGGACGTTTTATTTGGTCCATCACATATAGTTGAATCTTTTATTACATGGTATGTATCGTTGCTTTTTGCTTTTGTTATTTTATACGGCCCTATGTATTTCGGTTTTAGTTTTAAGCCACCGCCTAGTTGCGTACGTTTGATTGCAACTATATCTCCAATTTTGTAGCTCATCGCTGGTTTACGTCATAGATTATAGAATCGTTTATTATCGTTTTGGATGTTTAAAATTTGTTGTTTCGCTTGTTTACGTATTTCGTTGCGATCGTGGTTGAATATTTGGATTATCTCGTTGTCGATAATTTCTTTTAACCGTACGTCTGACTCTGTGCGCATCTTGATGCCAACTAGTAATTCGAATGGTGTCGTTTTAGTACTTCTGCAGTAAGTGGAATTAACCATTTGTTGAACTTTGCTGACGTTTTTATACCATTTGCTCGGATCGTCTACTGATAATTTTGATAAAACTGATATTACTACTGCATTGAGCCTCTCGACTTGACCATTGGCTCTAGGAATTCCTGTCGTGATTGTATGGTGAATAATTTTTTCATCTTCGCAGTACCGCTCAAATTCTTCAGATGTGAACGCCGAACCTCTATCAGATACAATTCTTACCGGATTGCCAAAAATTGTACTCTGTGCCTGCAATCTTGTCGTGACTTCTTTCGCTGATGTTGTCTTCGTCGGGTACAACCAACAGAATTTGGTAAATCCATCAATTACCGCTAACATGTGCTTGTATTGTTTATGCGTTAACTCTAATGGTCCCAAGAAATCTATATGAAAAGTCTGTAATGGTTATTCTTCTTTCGCGATAGGATGTAATTCGCCTTCTTGTCTACCCGGTTTACGATTTGATACAATACATGGTATACAACAACTAATGTGTTTACGAATTTTTGCGTCTAAATTTGGTATATAGTACTCTTTACCCATTATCTCTTTCGTTTTCTTAACAGAAAAATTACCTTTCTCATGTGCTTGTCTAATCATTTCGCGCTGTAGACCTGGAGGTACAACTAAGAGTTCGTTGTCGTCTACATATTTGTGTAATAAACCGTTTCTCATACAATAATTGTTATGCGTTCTTTTTCTGATAAAATGTCAATAATTGCCTTTAATTCGTCATCTTCTTTTTGTGCGAATTTCAATTTACTCAATATGCCGTCGTCGTTAACTGTCATTACCGGATATCTACTTAAAGCATCTGCGTGTCGTAAGCGACTGCCAGCTCTATGTTCGATTTTAAAGTCAAATTCTTGAAGTAGCATAATCCAACGCGCAACTCTAACACTAACGTCTCTTTCTTCGATTGTTTTGGTGAAGGCATTACAATCGGTTATAAGCTTGAAATTTTTGCCTAACAAATACACACGGAATCTACGTAATGCTTCAATTACTGCTAAGATCTCCAACTCATAACTTGTGTACTTTCTTTCTGCATCTGTGGTCTTTTTACTCATGTAGTAAACTGGATGTAAAATACTATCATCAGGCGACTTTTGCAGCAGAACCGCTCCAAAACCATCTATAGAAGCGTCTGTATGCAGTTCAGTTTCGTGTAGTTGATTAAATATTTCCAGTACAGGCTTCTCTGTAATCAATTTCTTTAAAATTTTAATTGCGTTAATCTCGTCGTCTTTTATTTCAAATTTCGCATCTTTTTTTAAAAAGTCTGTCAGGTGTTTGGCGATTATCGAAAATTTTGGAATAAATTTTCGAAAATATCCTACTAGTCCCAGAAAACTTTGTAGTTGTTTTGTATTATTGGGAATTTGCATTTTCGTAACGGCCTGAATTTTTGCTTCTGATATACTTATTTTGTGGTTTTCGATGACGTGTCCCAAAAAATCGATTTTTCTTTTCAAAAAACAACATTTTTTTAAATTTATTATTAAACCGTAATCTTGACATTGTTTCATTACTTGTTGCAAATTTGATAATGCTTCGTTTTCTGATTGGTATTATAATATCATCTACGTATGGAAGAGCTATACCCTTGCTCGCCAAGTCTCGAAAAATAGCATTAATGTGTCGTTGAAATACACTTGGAGAATTCGTCAATCCGAATGGTACCCTTAGAAACTGATATTGCCCGTTGTGAGTAATAAATGAGGTATACTTACGGCTGTTTTCTTCTACGCCGACGTGAAAAAACCATTCTTCAAATCTATTGTGCTGAATACTGTTGCTTCTTGCAGCCTATCTAATTGGTCTTCGATTAATGGCAACTGAAAATGGTCACGCAAAATTATTTTATTTAATTGTCTATAGTCCACGCATAACCTTGAAGTACCATCGCGTTTTTTTGCCAAAACTACCGGACAACTGTACTCTGATTCCGACGGTTCTATAATTTTGTCTTTAAGCCACTGTTCAATTTGTTTTTCTATCAAGCACCTTTCAGAGTAAGCAAATCTTCGAGGACGCGAAAAAATTGGAATGTCATCTTTAGCCACTATTCGCATTTCTACATTAGTCGATTTAATCTTTTTTGGTTCATAATTTTTTATTAACTCACATACTAAATGTTTAGCTTTTCCACTAGCACTTGTTTCAATGTCACTGTCAATCTCATCGTAATGCACAGTATCGATTTTCATTAAATCAACTGCTTCATCTTCATTTTCTATCAACCGGCTAATTTTTACGCCATCACGATTAATTTTTATTTCGGCTTGTTTGCAAAATTCTGTGCCTAAACACCATTTCAACAACTAAAAATTTTGAAGGTACTACCACAAATTTATTTTTGAATTCTATTTTGTCTATTTCAAACTTTTGTTCAAATGCACCCATTGGTTTTACTTTATTTTGGTTTCCAAATGCAATCAAATAAAAATTACATGTACTTAGCACTGGCTTATTTAGATTTATAAACGTTTTTTCGCTTACAATGTTGTATTTGCTGCCCGTATTGAGCAAAGCAATAAAATTACGTTTGTTGATTACGACGTTTTTGCACATAGAATTATGCTCACTTGTCACCCTGCATGTGTTTCTTGATTTTTTGTTATTGTCACTTTTCTTTACTGGGCAATCTTTACTTATGTGGCCAACATCATTGCAGTTAAAACATGTTCTGCCTTTACTTTTGCTTTCACAATTTCCTGACAAGTGCCCTTTGTTGCCACAATTAAAACATTTCACCTCTTTTTTCTCATAAACTGTCTTCGGAGTTTTTTCTAATACTAATATTTTAACTAATATTTACACTTTTATTCTTGTATTCATAGTGTTTCACGTTTTCAACTCGTTCGCGCATCTTTTCATAACTTTTGAGTTTCTCTTTAAACTCTTTTAAATCTCTTGCATTATACAAAATAGATTTGTTTACACTCAGATCGTTTATACCGTCTATTACGTATTGCATTAGAGATTTGTTCTCAACACCACCACGTAATGCTAACTCTTTCATTCGTAACAAATATTCATGGACACTCTCTTTGTTTTTTATTTTTGTTTCTGACATTAGCTTATGAATTTGAGCACTGTTAACGTCAATAGAAAACTCATCGCTGCCTGTAAATGGTCTAATTGAGTCTTCTAAGTCTCTAAAACTCAATAAAAATCTATGTGAGCTTGTATTTTCACTTCTCTTTACGTTTGAGTTCATATTTTGTAGTGATGTGTGGCATACTTCGTTGTTTGCCGTTTCTATCTCTGCCGCTGTATACATATTGCTGCCTGTGGTAACTTCGTTTCTTGCTCTGCTTACTTCACGCTCTGCGTCGTTTGCATTGATGCTGGCTTCACCTTCGTCGTCGTCGTCGTCTTGCTCGTCTTCAGCTACAAAAATTGCATCACTCAACAGGTTACCTTTTTGTAGATTCGCAAATATGTGTGCATCTACATCGTTGTTGTTGTGTTGCAAATGCAATATGCTACAAATTACCACTAAATCATTACTTGATAGATTTTCTGCAATGTACTCTACTTTTTTGTTGTATTTGTTGTCGTTGAAGTTAAAATCAAAGCCCTCAAATTCGTGCAATCGTTTTCGGTTACTACGATCGCCGTCGCACTCAAATACATATTTATGTAGTAGCTCGATTTTTTTGCTTTGTCTCTTTCTTTAGCGTATCACGAATTTTCTCGAATTCTACTAGACGCGACATACCGACACTTTTGAATTTTTAAACGTTCTTTTCAACCTTTATGTATGTATGTAAGTGTGTACTTCGTGTTTGCGTGTATGACGCATGCACAACCCTGACTTTTTTCGTACTCTGACACTTGCTACTAATTGCGCTTGCCGCTTTTTTACTTTGATTGCTAACTAAGTCTCATTATATGTATCACTTTGTGTTATAGCACTTTGTGCACGTGCATGTTTCACTTTTTGGGCTTCTTTTCTTATTTTTTTTTTCTTTTTTAGGTTGAGCCCCCATGTGTAGTGCCACATTGGACACTGGTTGATTCCTTTCCACAAAACATTAAATATTTGATATTAAAGTTTAATAGAAAGTTTAATTAAAGTTATTAAAAGTTATAAAAGTTAATTATAAATTTAATTTACATAAAATAATGTTTAATTGAAAAATAATACAGCTTTGTTCTTCCGAGTGCGCACGTCTTTTTGTCTTCACGGCTTTAAATCAACTCCCCTTCTTCACTCTCTTCTGTTCGCCTCTTTGCATCTTATCTTTATTGTCACTGTCGTATCGCTGTCATATGAATAAGGTTGCCAGATCATTCCCACATCAATATAATTTCTTTTAAATTAAAAAACTACTTTTGTAAAAATTTCAGTTTTTGAAAACTGTCTGTTGTACATGAAAATATACATGAGCAAATTTCTAGTATATATAAGGCCAGGCAAAATTTTTGAAAACTGTTATATAAATATTATGGTTTGTGCACTTCTATATGATGATAGATCTATTACATTTTTATTCAATATAACTTCTTTAAAATTAAAAAATTCATTTTGTAAAAATTTCAGTTTTTGAAACCTGTCTGTTGTACATGAAAATATACATGAGCAAATTACTAGTATATGTAAGGCCAGGCTAAATTTTAGAAAACTTATATAAATATTATGGTATATGTAGTCCTATAGGAAGATATGGCAACTACTTTCTAAACCAATGTAATTTCTTTTGAACTTGTAAAAATTCAGTTTTTGAAAACTGTCTTTTGTACATGAAAATATGCATGAGCAAATTTCAAGTATATGTAAGGCCAGGCTAAATTTTAGAAAATTCTTAAGTAAATATTATGGTTTGTGCTCTCTTATATGAAGCTAAATCTATTACATTTTTAATCAATATAATATCTTTTAAATTTAAACATTTTTTTTTTGTAAAAACTTCAGTTTTTGAAAACTGTCTGTTGTACATGAAAATATACATGAGCAAATTTCTAGTATATGTAAGGCCAGGCTAAATTTTAGAAAACTGTTATATAAATATTATGGTTTATGCTATCTTATATGAAGCTAAATCTATTACATTTTTAATCAATATAATTTCTTTTAAATTAAAAAACTATTTTTGCAAAAATTTCAGTTTTTGAAAACTGTCTGTTGTACATGAAAATATACATGTGCAAATTTCAAGTATACATATGTAAAGCCAGGCTAAATTTTAGAAAATTGTTAAATAATTATTATGGTTTGTGCTATCTTATATGAAGCTAAATCTATTACATTTTTAATCAATATAATTTGTTTTAAATAAAAAAATTAGTTTTGTAAAAATTTAAGTTTTTGAAAACTGTCTGTTGTACATGAAAATATACATGAGCCAATTTCTAGTATATGTAAGGCCAGGCTAAATTTTACAAAACTGTTGCATAAATATTATGGTTTATGTACTCCTATAGGAAGATATATCCCCTACATTTTTAATCAATATAATTTCTTTAAAATTAAAAAATTATTTCTGTAAAAATTTCAGTTTTTGAAAACTGTCTGTTGTACATGAAAATATACATGAGCCAATTTGTAGTATATGTAAGGCCAGGCTAAATTTTAGAAAACTGTTGCATAAATATTATGGTTTATGTACTCCTATAGGAAGATATGGCAACTACTTTCTAAACCAATGTAATTTCTTTTGAATTTGTAAAAATTCAGTTTTTGAAAACTGTATTTTGTACATGAAAATATACATGATCAAATTTCAAGTATATATAAGGCCAGGCTAAATTTTTGAAAACTGTTATATAAATATTATGGTTTGTGCACTTCTATATGATGATATATCTATTACATTTTTATTCAATATAATTTCTTTAAAATTAAAAAATTCATTTTGTAAAAATTTCAGTTTTTGAAACCTGTCTGTTGTACATGAAAATATACATGAGCAAATTTCTAGTATATGTAAGGCCAGGCTAAATTTTAGAAAACTTATATAAATATTATGGTTTATGTAGTCCTATAGGAAGATATGGCAACTACTTTCTAAACCAATGTAATTTCTTTTGAACTTGTAAAAATTCAGTTTTTGAAAACTGTCTTTTGTACATGAAAATATACATGAGCAAATTTCAAGTATATGTAAGGCCAGGCTAAATTTTAGAAAATTCTTAAATAAATATTATGGTTTGTGCTCTCTTATATGAAGCTAAATCTATTACATTTTTAATCAATATAATATCTTTTAAATTTAAACATTTTTTTGTAAAAACTTCAGTTTTTGAAAACTGTCTGTTGTACATGAAAATATACATGAGCAAATTTCTAGTATATGTAAGGCCAGGCTAAATTTTAGAAAACTGTTATATAAATATTATGGTTTATGCTATCTTATATGAAGCTAAATCTATTACATTTTTAATCAATATAATTTCTTTTAAATTAAAAAACTATTTTTGCAAAAATTTCAGTTTTTGAAAACTGTCTGTTGTACATGAAAATATACATGTGCAAATTTCAAGTATACATATGTAAAGCCAGGCTAAATTTTAGAAAATTGTTAAATAAATATTATGGTTTGTGCTATCTTATATGAAGCTAAATCTATTACATTTTTAATCAATATAATTTGTTTTAAATAAAAAAATTAGTTTTGTAAAAATTTCAGTTTTTGAAAACTGTCTGTTGTACATGAAAATATACATGAGCCAATTTCTAGTATATGTAAGGCCAGGCTAAATTTTACAAAACTGTTGCATAAATATTATGGTTTATGTACTCCTATAGGAAGATATATCCACTACATTTTTAATCAATATAATTTCTTTAAAATTAAAAAATTATTTCTGTAAAAATTTCAGTTTTTGAAAACTGTCTGTTGTACATGAAAATATACATGAGCCAATTTGTAGTATATGTAAGGTCAGGCTAAATTTTAGAAAACTGTTGCATAAATATTATGGTTTATGTACTCCTATAGGAAGATATGGCAACTACTTTCTAAACCAATGTAATTTCTTTTGAATTTGTAAAAATTCAGTTTTTGAAAACTGTATTTTGTACATGAAAATATACATGATCAAATTTCAAGTATATGTAAGGCCAGGCTAAATTTTAGAAAACTGGTATATAAATATTATGGTTTGTGCACTGCTATATGAAAATAAATCCATTACATTTTTAATCAATATAATTTCTTTAAAATTAAAAAATTATTTTTGTAAAAAATTTCAGTTTTTGAAAACTGTCTTTTGTACATGAAAATATACATGAGCAAATTTCAAGTATACATATGTAAGGCCAGGCTAAATTTTTGAAAACTGTTATATAAATATTATGGTTTATGTAGTCCAATAGGAAGATATGGCAACTTCTTTCTAAACCAATGTAATTTCTTTTGAACTTGTAAAAATTCAGTTTTTGAAAACTGTCTTTTGTACATGAAAGCAAATTTCAAGTATAAGGCCAGGCTAAATTTTTGGAAACTGTTATATAAATATTATGATTTGTGCACTTATATATGATGATATATCCATTACATTTTTATTCAATATAATTTCTTTAAAATTAAAAAATTAATTTTGCAAAAATTTCAGTTTTTGAAACCTGTCTGTTGTACATGAAAACATACATGAGCAAATTTCTAGTATATGTAAGGCCCGGCTAAATTTTAGAAAACTGTTATATAAATATTATGGTTTATGTAGTCCTATAGGAAGATATGGCAACTACTTTCTAAACCAATGTAATTTCTTTTGAATTTGTAAAAATTAGAAAACTGTTATATAAATATTATGGTTTATGTAGTCCAATAGGAAGATATGGCAACTACTTTCTAAACCAATGTAATTTCTTTTGAACTTGTAAAAATTCAGTTTTTGAAAACTGTCTTTTGTACATGAAAGCAAATTTCAAGTATAAGGCCAGGCTAAATTTTTGGAAACTGTTATATAAATATTATGATTTGTGCACTTCTATATGATGATATATCCATTACATTTTTATTCAATATAATTTCTTTAAAATTAAAAAATTAATTTTGCAAAAATTTCAGTTTTTGAAACCTGTCTGTTGTACATGAAAACATACATGATCAAATTTCAAGTATATATAAGGCCAGGCTAAATTTTTGAAAACTGTTATATAAATATTATGGTTTGTGCACTTCTATATGATGATATATCTATTACATTTTAATTCAATATAATTTCTTTAAAATTAAAAAATTCATTTTGTAAAAATTTCAGTTTTTGAAACCTGTCTGTTGTACATGAAAATATACATGAGCAAATTTCAAGTATACATATGTAAAGCCAGGCTAAATTTTAGAAAATTGTTAAATAATTATTATGGTTTGTGCTATCTTATATGAAGCTAAATCTATTACATTTTTAATCAATATAATTTGTTTTAAATAAAAAAATTAGTTTTGTAAAAATTTCAGTTTTTGAAAACTGTCTGTTGTACATGAAAATATACATGAGCCAATTTCTAGTATATGTAAGGCCAGGCTAAATTTTACAAAACTGTTGCATAAATATTATGGTTTATGTACTCCTATAGGAAGATATATCCACTACATTTTTAATCAATATAATTTCTTTAAAATTAAAAAATTATTTCTGTAAAAATTTCAGTTTTTGAAAACTGTCTGTTGTACATGAAAATATACATGAGCCAATTTGTAGTATATGTAAGGCCAGGCTAAATTTTTGAAAACTGTTATATAAATATTATGGTTTATGTAGTCCAATAGGAAGATATGGCAACTACTTTCTAAACCAATGTAATTTCTTTTGAATTTGTAAAAATTCAGTTTTTGAAAACTGTATTTTGTACATGAAAATATACATGATCAAATTTCAAGTATATATAAGGCCAGGCTAAATTTTTGAAAACTGTTATATAAATATTATGGTTTGTGCACTTCTATATGATGATATATCTATTACATTTTTATTCAATATAATTTCTTTAAAATTAAAAAATTCATTTTGAAAAAATTTCAGTTTTTGAAACCTGTCTGTTGTACATGAAAATATACATGAGCAAATTTCTAGTATATGTAAGGCCAGGCTAAATTTTAGAAAACTTATATAAATATTATGGTTTATGTAGTCCTATAGGAAGATATGGCAACTACTTTCTAAACCAATGTAATTTCTTTTGAACTTGTAAAAATTCAGTTTTTGAAAACTGTCTTTTGTACATGAAAATATACATGAGCAAATTTCAAGTAAAGGGTGTTTTTTTTAGGGGTATAGAACTTTGAATTGAAATAAAACACAAGAAAATCGTTTCAAGGTCCATCAATTTGGCTTTATTGGAAGGCTAATTTTATGCCATTAATGTTTAAATATGATTTCGGGCATGTGGCCGCCGCGGCTGGCTCGAATAAAGCCAATTCTACAGGTCCAATTTTCAACCACTTTTTCGAGCATATGGGGCCGTATGTCGGCAATAACGCCACGAATGTTGGCTTCCAATTCCCCTAACGTTTCTGGTTTGTTGGTGTAGACGAGCGACTTCACATATCCCCAAAGAAAATAATCCAATGGTGTCAAATCACACGACCTTGGTAGCCAATTGACAGGTCCATTCCGCGAAATTATGCGCTCATCGAATGTTTCCTTCAATAAATCGATTGTGACGTGCGCTGTGTGGCATGTAGCGCCGTCTTGTTGGAACCACAACTCATCCACATTCATGCCATCCAATTCGGGAACAAAATAGTCGGTTATCATGGCTCTCCATTAACGGTAGCTGCCTCTTCAGCATTATTGCGGAAGCAGTATGGCCCATGGCGGCCGCCGTGGTGTGAAGGTAGTGTTGCCGGCCTACCACACCGAAGGTCCATGGTTCGAGCCCTGGTACAGGTAACATCAAAAAGTGATTTGAAAAAAGTTTTTCAAAACGGGGTCGCCCCTCGGCAGTGGTTTGGCAAACTCTCCGAGTGTATTTCTGCCATGACAGGCTTCTCAGCAAAAATTCGTCTCCTTTGTAGATGCCGTTCGGAGTCGGCAAAAAACTGTAGGTCCCACCAATTTGTAGGGAAAATTCAAATCGGCACACCACAAATTGGAAGAGAAGCTTGGCGCAAAAATCTCTTAGGAGGTTTATGATGATATACCTGTTGTATATCGCGCCATAGAGATAGAGAGTATGGCCCAATGACTCCACCAGCCCATAGAGCACACCAAACAGTCAGTTTTTGTGGATGTAATGGCGTTTCAAGGGTCTCATGTGGATTCTCTTCACTCCAAATGCGGAAATTTTGCTTGTTGACGTAGCCATTCAACCAAAAATGAGCCTCATCACTGAACAAAATTTTGCGATGAAAATCAGCATCGAAATCAATCTCATTTTCGGCCCATACACCAAAATCACGACGCATTGCATGGTCTCGCGGCTTTAATTCTTGCACAAGCTGGATCTTGTAAGGTCGCAAGCCAAGATCTTTGCGCAAAATCTTCCATAAAGTTGATGGACAAAGCTCCAATTGCTGTGCACGGTGGCGAATCGATTCATTCGGGTCCTCTTCAACACTTTGCTCTACAGCGGCAATTGTTTCTTCGGTGCGCACTGTTCGACGTCTCTGCGGATGCGTATTATCACATAGAGTAAACGTAGTGCGAAAACGATCCATGGTTAACCGAATTAATTGCTCTGATGGACGATTATGGCGACCATAAAATGGACGGAGCTCACGGTAAACTTCGCGAACTGAACCATTATTTTCGAAATAAATTTGCACGATTTGCAAGCGTTGTTCTTTTGTCAACCTGTTCATGATGAAATGGCAAACCAAACTGAACATAAATGACATTAGAGTTGCCAGATTTGACCACAAAATGTTAGTTTTATCTCTATTCGAAAAACAAATTTGTAAAAAAAACACCCTGTATATACATATAAGGCCAGGCTAAATTTTAGAAAATTGTTAAATAAATATTATGGTTTGTGCTCTCTTATATGAAGCTAAATCTATTGCATTTTTAATCAATATAATATCTTTTAAATTTAAACATTTTTTTGTAAAAACTTCAGTTTTTGAAAACTGTCTGTTGTACATGAAAATATACATGAGCAAATTTCAAGTATATGTAAGGCCAGGCTAAATTTTAGAAAATTCTTAAATAAATATTATGGTTTGTGCTCTCTTATATGAAGCTAAATCTATTACATTTTTAATCAATATAATATCTTTTAAATTTAAACATTTTTTTGTAAAAACTTCAGTTTTTGAAAACTGTCTGTTGTACATGAAAATATACATGAGCAAATTTCTAGTATATGTAAGGCCAGGCTAAATTTTAGAAAACTGTTATATAAATATTATGGTTTATGCTATCTTATATGAAGCTAAATCTATTACATTTTTAATCAATATAATTTCTTTTAAATTAAAAAACTATTTTTGCAAAAATTTCAGTTTTTGAAAACTGTCTGTTGTACATGAAAATATACATGTGCAAATTTCAAGTATACATATGTAAAGCCAGGCTAAATTTTAGAAAATTGTTAAATAAATATTATGGTTTGTGCTATCTTATATGAAGCTAAATCTATTACATTTTTAATCAATATAATTTGTTTTAAATAAAAAAATTAGTTTTGTAAAAATTTCAGTTTTTGAAAACTGTCTGTTGTACATGAAAATATACATGAGCCAATTTCTAGTATATGTAAGGCCAGGCTAAATTTTACAAAACTGTTGCATAAATATTATGGTTTATGTACTCCTATAGGAAGATATATCCACTACATTTTTAATCAATATAATTTCTTTAAAATTAAAAAATTATTTCTGTAAAAATTTCAGTTTTTGAAAACTGTCTGTTGTACATGAAAATATACATGAGCCAATTTGTAGTATATGTAAGGTCAGGCTAAATTTTAGAAAACTGTTGCATAAATATTATGGTTTATGTACTCCTATAGGAAGATATGGCAACTACTTTCTAAACCAATGTAATTTCTTTTGAATTTGTAAAAATTCAGTTTTTGAAAACTGTATTTTGTACATGAAAATATACATGATCAAATTTCAAGTATATGTAAGGCCAGGCTAAATTTTAGAAAACTGGTATATAAATATTATGGTTTGTGCACTGCTATATGAAAATAAATCCATTACATTTTTAATCAATATAATTTCTTTAAAATTAAAAAATTATTTTTGTAAAAAATTTCAGTTTTTGAAAACTGTCTTTTGTACATGAAAATATACATGAGCAAATTTCAAGTATACATATGTAAGGCCAGGCTAAATTTTTGAAAACTGTTATATAAATATTATGGTTTATGTAGTCCAATAGGAAGATATGGCAACTTCTTTCTAAACCAATGTAATTTCTTTTGAACTTGTAAAAATTCAGTTTTTGAAAACTGTCTTTTGTACATGAAAGCAAATTTCAAGTATAAGGCCAGGCTAAATTTTTGGAAACTGTTATATAAATATTATGATTTGTGCACTTATATATGATGATATATCCATTACATTTTTATTCAATATAATTTCTTTAAAATTAAAAAATTAATTTTGCAAAAATTTCAGTTTTTGAAACCTGTCTGTTGTACATGAAAACATACATGAGCAAATTTCTAGTATATGTAAGGCCCGGCTAAATTTTAGAAAACTGTTATATAAATATTATGGTTTATGTAGTCCTATAGGAAGATATGGCAACTACTTTCTAAACCAATGTAATTTCTTTTGAATTTGTAAAAATTAGAAAACTGTTATATAAATATTATGGTTTATGTAGTCCAATAGGAAGATATGGCAACTACTTTCTAAACCAATGTAATTTCTTTTGAACTTGTAAAAATTCAGTTTTTGAAAACTGTCTTTTGTACATGAAAGCAAATTTCAAGTATAAGGCCAGGCTAAATTTTTGGAAACTGTTATATAAATATTATGATTTGTGCACTTCTATATGATGATATATCCATTACATTTTTATTCAATATAATTTCTTTAAAATTAAAAAATTAATTTTGCAAAAATTTCAGTTTTTGAAACCTGTCTGTTGTACATGAAAACATACATGATCAAATTTCAAGTATATATAAGGCCAGGCTAAATTTTTGAAAACTGTTATATAAATATTATGGTTTGTGCACTTCTATATGATGATATATCTATTACATTTTAATTCAATATAATTTCTTTAAAATTAAAAAATTCATTTTGTAAAAATTTCAGTTTTTGAAACCTGTCTGTTGTACATGAAAATATACATGAGCAAATTTCAAGTATACATATGTAAAGCCAGGCTAAATTTTAGAAAATTGTTAAATAATTATTATGGTTTGTGCTATCTTATATGAAGCTAAATCTATTACATTTTTAATCAATATAATTTGTTTTAAATAAAAAAATTAGTTTTGTAAAAATTTCAGTTTTTGAAAACTGTCTGTTGTACATGAAAATATACATGAGCCAATTTCTAGTATATGTAAGGCCAGGCTAAATTTTACAAAACTGTTGCATAAATATTATGGTTTATGTACTCCTATAGGAAGATAAATCCACTACATTTTTAATCAATATAATTTCTTTAAAATTAAAAAATTATTTCTGTAAAAATTTCAGTTTTTGAAAACTGTCTGTTGTACATGAAAATATACATGAGCCAATTTGTAGTATATGTAAGGTCGGGCTAAATTTTAGAAAACTGTTGCATAAATATTATGGTTTATGTACTCCTATAGGAAGATATGGCAACTACTTTCTAAACCAATGTAATTTCTTTTGAACTTGTAAAAATTCAGTTTTTGAAAACTGTCTTTTGTACATGAAAGCAAATTTCAAGTATAAGGCCAGGCTAAATTTTTGGAAACTGTTATATAAATATTATGATTTGTGCACTTATATATGATGATATATCCATTACATTTTTATTCAATATAATTTCTTTAAAATTAAAAAATTAATTTTGCAAAAATTTTAGTTTTTGAAACCTGTCTGTTGTACATGAAAACATACATGAGCAAATTTCTAGTATATGTAAGGCCCGGCTAAATTTTAGAAAACTGTTATATAAATATTATGGTTTATGTACTCCTATAGGAAGATATATCCACTACATTTTTAATCAATATAATTTCTTTAAAATTAAAAAATTATTTCTGTAAAAATTTCAGTTTTTGAAAACTGTCTGTTGTACATGAAAATATACATGAGCCAATTTGTAGTATATGTAAGGCCAGGCTAAATTTTTGAAAACTGTTATATAAATATTATGGTTTATGTAGTCCAATAGGAAGATATGGCAACTACTTTCTAAACCAATGTAATTTCTTTTGAATTTGTAAAAATTCAGTTTTTGAAAACTGTATTTTGTACATGAAAATATACATGATCAAATTTCAAGTATATATAAGGCCAGGCTAAATTTTTGAAAACTGTTATATAAATATTATGGTTTATGTAGTCCAATAGGAAGATATGGCAACTACTTTCTAAACCAATGTAATTTCTTTTGAACTTGTAAAAATTCAGTTTTTGAAAACTGTCTTTTGTACATGAAAGCAAATTTCAAGTATAAGGCCAGGCTAAATTTTTGGAAACTGTTATATAAATATTATGATTTGTGCACTTCTATATGATGATATATCCATTACATTTTTATTCAATATAATTTCTTTAAAATTAAAAAATTAATTTTGCAAAAATTTCAGTTTTTGAAACCTGTCTGTTGTACATGAAAACATACATGATCAAATTTCAAGTATATATAAGGCCAGGCTAAATTTTTGAAAACTGTTATATAAATATTATGGTTTGTGCACTTCTATATGATGATATATCTATTACATTTTAATTCAATATAATTTCTTTAAAATTAAAAAATTCATTTTGTAAAAATTTCAGTTTTTGAAACCTGTCTGTTGTACATGAAAATATACATGAGCAAATTTCAAGTATACATATGTAAAGCCAGGCTAAATTTTAGAAAATTGTTAAATAATTATTATGGTTTGTGCTATCTTATATGAAGCTAAATCTATTACATTTTTAATCAATATAATTTGTTTTAAATAAAAAAATTAGTTTTGTAAAAATTTCAGTTTTTGAAAACTGTCTGTTGTACATGAAAATATACATGAGCCAATTTCTAGTATATGTAAGGCCAGGCTAAATTTTACAAAACTGTTGCATAAATATTATGGTTTATGTACTCCTATAGGAAGATATATCCACTACATTTTTAATCAATATAATTTCTTTAAAATTAAAAAATTATTTCTGTAAAAATTTCAGTTTTTGAAACCTGTCTGTTGTACATGAAAATATACATGAGCAAATTTCTAGTATATGTAAGGCCAGGCTAAATTTTAGAAAACTTATATAAATATTATGGTTTATGTAGTCCTATAGGAAGATATGGCAACTACTTTCTAAACCAATGTAATTTCTTTTGAACTTGTAAAAATTCAGTTTTTGAAAACTGTCTTTTGTACATGAAAATATACATGAGCAAATTTCAAGTAAAGGGTGTTTTTTTTAGGGGTATAGAACTTTGAATTGAAATAAAACACAAGAAAATCGTTTCAAGGTCCATCAATTTGGCTTTATTGGAAGGCTAATTTTATGCCATTAATGTTTAAATATGATTTCGGGCATGTGGCCGCCGCGGCTGGCTCGAATAAAGCCAATTCTACAGGTCCAATTTTCAACCACTTTTTCGAGCATATGGGGCCGTATGTCGGCAATAACGCCACGAATGTTGGCTTCCAATTCCCCTAACGTTTCTGGTTTGTTGGTGTAGACGAGCGACTTCACATATCCCCAAAGAAAATAATCCAATGGTGTCAAATCACACGACCTTGGTAGCCAATTGACAGGTCCATTCCGCGAAATTATGCGCTCATCGAATGTTTCCTTCAATAAATCGATTGTGACGTGCGCTGTGTGGCATGTAGCGCCGTCTTGTTGGAACCACAACTCATCCACATTCATGCCATCCAATTCGGGAACAAAATAGTCGGTTATCATGGCTCTCCATTAACGGTAGCTGCCTCTTCAGCATTATTGCGGAAGCAGTATGGCCCATGGCGGCCGCCGTGGTGTGAAGGTAGTGTTGCCGGCCTACCACACCGAAGGTCCATGGTTCGAGCCCTGGTACAGGTAACATCAAAAAGTGATTTGAAAAAAGTTTTTCAAAACGGGGTCGCCCCTCGGCAGTGGTTTGGCAAACTCTCCGAGTGTATTTCTGCCATGACAGGCTTCTCAGCAAAAATTCGTCTCCTTTGTAGATGCCGTTCGGAGTCGGCAAAAAACTGTAGGTCCCACCAATTTGTAGGGAAAATTCAAATCGGCACACCACAAATTGGAAGAGAAGCTTGGCGCAAAAATCTCTTAGGAGGTTTATGATGATATACCTGTTGTATATCGCGCCATAGAGATAGAGAGTATGGCCCAATGACTCCACCAGCCCATAGAGCACACCAAACAGTCAGTTTTTGTGGATGTAATGGCGTTTCAAGGGTCTCATGTGGATTCTCTTCACTCCAAATGCGGAAATTTTGCTTGTTGACGTAGCCATTCAACCAAAAATGAGCCTCATCACTGAACAAAATTTTGCGATGAAAATCAGCATCGAAATCAATCTCATTTTCGGCCCATACACCAAAATCACGACGCATTGCATGGTCTCGCGGCTTTAATTCTTGCACAAGCTGGATCTTGTAAGGTCGCAAGCCAAGATCTTTGCGCAAAATCTTCCATAAAGTTGATGGACAAAGCTCCAATTGCTGTGCACGGTGGCGAATCGATTCATTCGGGTCCTCTTCAACACTTTGCTCTACAGCGGCAATTGTTTCTTCGGTGCGCACTGTTCGACGTCTCTGCGGATGCGTATTATCACATAGAGTAAACGTAGTGCGAAAACGATCCATGGTTAACCGAATTAATTGCTCTGATGGACGATTATGGCGACCATAAAATGGACGGAGCTCACGGTAAACTTCGCGAACTGAACCATTATTTTCGAAATAAATTTGCACGATTTGCAAGCGTTGTTCTTTTGTCAACCTGTTCATGATGAAATGGCAAACCAAACTGAACATAAATGACATTAGAGTTGCCAGATTTGACCACAAAATGTTAGTTTTATCTCTATTCGAAAAACAAATTTGTAAAAAAAACACCCTGTATATACATATAAGGCCAGGCTAAATTTTAGAAAATTGTTAAATAAATATTATGGTTTGTGCTCTCTTATATGAAGCTAAATCTATTGCATTTTTAATCAATATAATATCTTTTAAATTTAAACATTTTTTTGTAAAAACTTCAGTTTTTGAAAACTGTCTGTTGTACATGAAAATATACATGAGCAAATTTCAAGTATATGTAAGGCCAGGCTAAATTTTAGAAAATTCTTAAATAAATATTATGGTTTGTGCTCTCTTATATGAAGCTAAATCTATTACATTTTTAATCAATATAATATCTTTTAAATTTAAACATTTTTTTGTAAAAACTTCAGTTTTTGAAAACTGTCTGTTGTACATGAAAATATACATGAGCAAATTTCTAGTATATGTAAGGCCAGGCTAAATTTTAGAAAACTGTTATATAAATATTATGGTTTATGCTATCTTATATGAAGCTAAATCTATTACATTTTTAATCAATATAATTTCTTTTAAATTAAAAAACTATTTTTGCAAAAATTTCAGTTTTTGAAAACTGTCTGTTGTACATGAAAATATACATGTGCAAATTTCAAGTATACATATGTAAAGCCAGGCTAAATTTTAGAAAATTGTTAAATAAATATTATGGTTTGTGCTATCTTATATGAAGCTAAATCTATTACATTTTTAATCAATATAATTTGTTTTAAATAAAAAAATTAGTTTTGTAAAAATTTCAGTTTTTGAAAACTGTCTGTTGTACATGAAAATATACATGAGCCAATTTCTAGTATATGTAAGGCCAGGCTAAATTTTACAAAACTGTTGCATAAATATTATGGTTTATGTACTCCTATAGGAAGATATATCCACTACATTTTTAATCAATATAATTTCTTTAAAATTAAAAAATTATTTCTGTAAAAATTTCAGTTTTTGAAAACTGTCTGTTGTACATGAAAATATACATGAGCCAATTTGTAGTATATGTAAGGTCAGGCTAAATTTTAGAAAACTGTTGCATAAATATTATGGTTTATGTACTCCTATAGGAAGATATGGCAACTACTTTCTAAACCAATGTAATTTCTTTTGAATTTGTAAAAATTCAGTTTTTGAAAACTGTATTTTGTACATGAAAATATACATGATCAAATTTCAAGTATATGTAAGGCCAGGCTAAATTTTAGAAAACTGGTATATAAATATTATGGTTTGTGCACTGCTATATGAAAATAAATCCATTACATTTTTAATCAATATAATTTCTTTAAAATTAAAAAATTATTTTTGTAAAAAATTTCAGTTTTTGAAAACTGTCTTTTGTACATGAAAATATACATGAGCAAATTTCAAGTATACATATGTAAGGCCAGGCTAAATTTTTGAAAACTGTTATATAAATATTATGGTTTATGTAGTCCAATAGGAAGATATGGCAACTTCTTTCTAAACCAATGTAATTTCTTTTGAACTTGTAAAAATTCAGTTTTTGAAAACTGTCTTTTGTACATGAAAGCAAATTTCAAGTATAAGGCCAGGCTAAATTTTTGGAAACTGTTATATAAATATTATGATTTGTGCACTTATATATGATGATATATCCATTACATTTTTATTCAATATAATTTCTTTAAAATTAAAAAATTAATTTTGCAAAAATTTCAGTTTTTGAAACCTGTCTGTTGTACATGAAAACATACATGAGCAAATTTCTAGTATATGTAAGGCCCGGCTAAATTTTAGAAAACTGTTATATAAATATTATGGTTTATGTAGTCCTATAGGAAGATATGGCAACTACTTTCTAAACCAATGTAATTTCTTTTGAATTTGTAAAAATTAGAAAACTGTTATATAAATATTATGGTTTATGTAGTCCAATAGGAAGATATGGCAACTACTTTCTAAACCAATGTAATTTCTTTTGAACTTGTAAAAATTCAGTTTTTGAAAACTGTCTTTTGTACATGAAAGCAAATTTCAAGTATAAGGCCAGGCTAAATTTTTGGAAACTGTTATATAAATATTATGATTTGTGCACTTCTATATGATGATATATCCATTACATTTTTATTCAATATAATTTCTTTAAAATTAAAAAATTAATTTTGCAAAAATTTCAGTTTTTGAAACCTGTCTGTTGTACATGAAAACATACATGATCAAATTTCAAGTATATATAAGGCCAGGCTAAATTTTTGAAAACTGTTATATAAATATTATGGTTTGTGCACTTCTATATGATGATATATCTATTACATTTTAATTCAATATAATTTCTTTAAAATTAAAAAATTCATTTTGTAAAAATTTCAGTTTTTGAAACCTGTCTGTTGTACATGAAAATATACATGAGCAAATTTCAAGTATACATATGTAAAGCCAGGCTAAATTTTAGAAAATTGTTAAATAATTATTATGGTTTGTGCTATCTTATATGAAGCTAAATCTATTACATTTTTAATCAATATAATTTGTTTTAAATAAAAAAATTAGTTTTGTAAAAATTTCAGTTTTTGAAAACTGTCTGTTGTACATGAAAATATACATGAGCCAATTTCTAGTATATGTAAGGCCAGGCTAAATTTTACAAAACTGTTGCATAAATATTATGGTTTATGTACTCCTATAGGAAGATATATCCACTACATTTTTAATCAATATAATTTCTTTAAAATTAAAAAATTATTTCTGTAAAAATTTCAGTTTTTGAAACCTGTCTGTTGTACATGAAAATATACATGAGCAAATTTCTAGTATATGTAAGGCCAGGCTAAATTTTAGAAAACTTATATAAATATTATGGTTTATGTAGTCCTATAGGAAGATATGGCAACTACTTTCTAAACCAATGTAATTTCTTTTGAACTTGTAAAAATTCAGTTTTTGAAAACTGTCTTTTGTACATGAAAATATACATGAGCAAATTTCAAGTAAAGGGTGTTTTTTTTAGGGGTATAGAACTTTGAATTGAAATAAAACACAAGAAAATCGTTTCAAGGTCCATCAATTTGGCTTTATTGGAAGGCTAATTTTATGCCATTAATGTTTAAATATGATTTCGGGCATGTGGCCGCCGCGGCTGGCTCGAATAAAGCCAATTCTACAGGTCCAATTTTCAACCACTTTTTCGAGCATATGGGGCCGTATGTCGGCAATAACGCCACGAATGTTGGCTTCCAATTCCCCTAACGTTTCTGGTTTGTTGGTGTAGACGAGCGACTTCACATATCCCCAATGAAAATAATCCAATGGTGTCAAATCACACGACCTTGGTAGCCAATTGACAGGTCCATTCCGCGAAATTATGCGCTCATCGAATGTTTCCTTCAATAAATCGATTGTGACGTGCGCTGTGTGGCATGTAGCGCCGTCTTGTTGGAACCACAACTCATCCACATTCATGCCATCCAATTCGGGAACAAAATAGTCGGTTATCATGGCTCTCCATTAACGGTAGCTGCCTCTTCAGCATTATTGCGGAAGCAGTATGGCCCATGGCGGCCGCCGTGGTGTGAAGGTAGTGTTGCCGGCCTACCACACCGAAGGTCCATGGTTCGAGCCCTGGTACAGGTAACATCAAAAAGTGATTTGAAAAAAGTTTTTCAAAACGGGGTCGCCCCTCGGCAGTGGTTTGGCAAACTCTCCGAGTGTATTTCTGCCATGACAGGCTTCTCAGCAAAAATTCGTCTCCTTTGTAGATGCCGTTCGGAGTCGGCAAAAAACTGTAGGTCCCACCAATTTGTAGGGAAAATTCAAATCGGCACACCACAAATTGGAAGAGAAGCTTGGCGCAAAAATCTCTTAGGAGGTTTATGATGATATACCTGTTGTATATCGCGCCATAGAGATAGAGAGTATGGCCCAATGACTCCACCAGCCCATAGAGCACACCAAACAGTCAGTTTTTGTGGATGTAATGGCGTTTCAAGGGTCTCATGTGGATTCTCTTCACTCCAAATGCGGAAATTTTGCTTGTTGACGTAGCCATTCAACCAAAAATGAGCCTCATCACTGAACAAAATTTTGCGATGAAAATCAGCATCGAAATCAATCTCATTTTCGGCCCATACACCAAAATCACGACGCATTGCATGGTCTCGCGGCTTTAATTCTTGCACAAGCTGGATCTTGTAAGGTCGCAAGCCAAGATCTTTGCGCAAAATCTTCCATAAAGTTGATGGACAAAGCTCCAATTGCTGTGCACGGTGGCGAATCGATTCATTCGGGTCCTCTTCAACACTTTGCTCTACAGCGGCAATTGTTTCTTCGGTGCGCACTGTTCGACGTCTCTGCGGATGCGTATTATCACATAGAGTAAACGTAGTGCGAAAACGATCCATGGTTAACCGAATTAATTGCTCTGATGGACGATTATGGCGACCATAAAATGGACGGAGCTCACGGTAAACTTCGCGAACTGAACCATTATTTTCGAAATAAATTTGCACGATTTGCAAGCGTTGTTCTTTTGTCAACCTGTTCATGATGAAATGGCAAACCAAACTGAACATAAATGACATTAGAGTTGCCAGATTTGACCACAAAATGTTAGTTTTATCTCTATTCGAAAAACAAATTTGTAAAAAAAACACCCTGTATATACATATAAGGCCAGGCTAAATTTTAGAAAATTGTTAAATAAATATTATGGTTTGTGCTCTCTTATATGAAGCTAAATCTATTGCATTTTTAATCAATATAATATCTTTTAAATTTAAACATTTTTTTGTAAAAACTTCAGTTTTTGAAAACTGTCTGTTGTACATGAAAATATACATGAGCAAATTTCAAGTATATGTAAGGCCAGGCTAAATTTTAGAAAATTCTTAAATAAATATTATGGTTTGTGCTCTCTTATATGAAGCTAAATCTATTACATTTTTAATCAATATAATATCTTTTAAATTTAAACATTTTTTTGTAAAAACTTCAGTTTTTGAAAACTGTCTGTTGTACATGAAAATATACATGAGCAAATTTCTAGTATATGTAAGGCCAGGCTAAATTTTAGAAAACTGTTATATAAATATTATGGTTTATGCTATCTTATATGAAGCTAAATCTATTACATTTTTAATCAATATAATTTCTTTTAAATTAAAAAACTATTTTTGCAAAAATTTCAGTTTTTGAAAACTGTCTGTTGTACATGAAAATATACATGTGCAAATTTCAAGTATACATATGTAAAGCCAGGCTAAATTTTAGAAAATTGTTAAATAAATATTATGGTTTGTGCTATCTTATATGAAGCTAAATCTATTACATTTTTAATCAATATAATTTGTTTTAAATAAAAAAATTAGTTTTGTAAAAATTTCAGTTTTTGAAAACTGTCTGTTGTACATGAAAATATACATGAGCCAATTTCTAGTATATGTAAGGCCAGGCTAAATTTTACAAAACTGTTGCATAAATATTATGGTTTATGTACTCCTATAGGAAGATATATCCACTACATTTTTAATCAATATAATTTCTTTAAAATTAAAAAATTATTTCTGTAAAAATTTCAGTTTTTGAAAACTGTCTGTTGTACATGAAAATATACATGAGCCAATTTGTAGTATATGTAAGGTCAGGCTAAATTTTAGAAAACTGTTGCATAAATATTATGGTTTATGTACTCCTATAGGAAGATATGGCAACTACTTTCTAAACCAATGTAATTTCTTTTGAATTTGTAAAAATTCAGTTTTTGAAAACTGTATTTTGTACATGAAAATATACATGATCAAATTTCAAGTATATGTAAGGCCAGGCTAAATTTTAGAAAACTGGTATATAAATATTATGGTTTGTGCACTGCTATATGAAAATAAATCCATTACATTTTTAATCAATATAATTTCTTTAAAATTAAAAAATTATTTTTGTAAAAAATTTCAGTTTTTGAAAACTGTCTTTTGTACATGAAAATATACATGAGCAAATTTCAAGTATACATATGTAAGGCCAGGCTAAATTTTTGAAAACTGTTATATAAATATTATGGTTTATGTAGTCCAATAGGAAGATATGGCAACTTCTTTCTAAACCAATGTAATTTCTTTTGAACTTGTAAAAATTCAGTTTTTGAAAACTGTCTTTTGTACATGAAAGCAAATTTCAAGTATAAGGCCAGGCTAAATTTTTGGAAACTGTTATATAAATATTATGATTTGTGCACTTATATATGATGATATATCCATTACATTTTTATTCAATATAATTTCTTTAAAATTAAAAAATTAATTTTGCAAAAATTTCAGTTTTTGAAACCTGTCTGTTGTACATGAAAACATACATGAGCAAATTTCTAGTATATGTAAGGCCCGGCTAAATTTTAGAAAACTGTTATATAAATATTATGGTTTATGTAGTCCTATAGGAAGATATGGCAACTACTTTCTAAACCAATGTAATTTCTTTTGAATTTGTAAAAATTAGAAAACTGTTATATAAATATTATGGTTTATGTAGTCCAATAGGAAGATATGGCAACTACTTTCTAAACCAATGTAATTTCTTTTGAACTTGTAAAAATTCAGTTTTTGAAAACTGTCTTTTGTACATGAAAGCAAATTTCAAGTATAAGGCCAGGCTAAATTTTTGGAAACTGTTATATAAATATTATGATTTGTGCACTTCTATATGATGATATATCCATTACATTTTTATTCAATATAATTTCTTTAAAATTAAAAAATTAATTTTGCAAAAATTTCAGTTTTTGAAACCTGTCTGTTGTACATGAAAACATACATGATCAAATTTCAAGTATATATAAGGCCAGGCTAAATTTTTGAAAACTGTTATATAAATATTATGGTTTGTGCACTTCTATATGATGATATATCTATTACATTTTAATTCAATATAATTTCTTTAAAATTAAAAAATTCATTTTGTAAAAATTTCAGTTTTTGAAACCTGTCTGTTGTACATGAAAATATACATGAGCAAATTTCAAGTATACATATGTAAAGCCAGGCTAAATTTTAGAAAATTGTTAAATAATTATTATGGTTTGTGCTATCTTATATGAAGCTAAATCTATTACATTTTTAATCAATATAATTTGTTTTAAATAAAAAAATTAGTTTTGTAAAAATTTCAGTTTTTGAAAACTGTCTGTTGTACATGAAAATATACATGAGCCAATTTCTAGTATATGTAAGGCCAGGCTAAATTTTACAAAACTGTTGCATAAATATTATGGTTTATGTACTCCTATAGGAAGATATATCCACTACATTTTTAATCAATATAATTTCTTTAAAATTAAAAAATTATTTCTGTAAAAATTTCAGTTTTTGAAAACTGTCTGTTGTACATGAAAATATACATGAGCCAATTTGTAGTATATGTAAGGCCAGGCTAAATTTTTGAAAACTGTTATATAAATATTATGGTTTATGTAGTCCAATAGGAAGATATGGCAACTACTTTCTAAACCAATGTAATTTCTTTTGAATTTGTAAAAATTCAGTTTTTGAAAACTGTATTTTGTACATGAAAATATACATGATCAAATTTCAAGTATATATAAGGCCAGGCTAAATTTTTGAAAACTGTTATATAAATATTATGGTTTGTGCACTTCTATATGATGATATATCTATTACATTTTTATTCAATATAATTTCTTTAAAATTAAAAAATTCATTTTGAAAAAATTTCAGTTTTTGAAACCTGTCTGTTGTACATGAAAATATACATGAGCAAATTTCTAGTATATGTAAGGCCAGGCTAAATTTTAGAAAACTTATATAAATATTATGGTTTATGTAGTCCTATAGGAAGATATGGCAACTACTTTCTAAACCAATGTAATTTCTTTTGAACTTGTAAAAATTCAGTTTTTGAAAACTGTCTTTTGTACATGAAAATATACATGAGCAAATTTCAAGTAAAGGGTGTTTTTTTTAGGGGTATAGAACTTTGAATTGAAATAAAACACAAGAAAATCGTTTCAAGGTCCATCAATTTGGCTTTATTGGAAGGCTAATTTTATGCCATTAATGTTTAAATATGATTTCGGGCATGTGGCCGCCGCGGCTGGCTCGAATAAAGCCAATTCTACAGGTCCAATTTTCAACCACTTTTTCGAGCATATGGGGCCGTATGTCGGCAATAACGCCACGAATGTTGGCTTCCAATTCCCCTAACGTTTCTGGTTTGTTGGTGTAGACGAGCGACTTCACATATCCCCAAAGAAAATAATCCAATGGTGTCAAATCACACGACCTTGGTAGCCAATTGACAGGTCCATTCCGCGAAATTATGCGCTCATCGAATGTTTCCTTCAATAAATCGATTGTGACGTGCGCTGTGTGGCATGTAGCGCCGTCTTGTTGGAACCACAACTCATCCACATTCATGCCATCCAATTCGGGAACAAAATAGTCGGTTATCATGGCTCTCCATTAACGGTAGCTGCCTCTTCAGCATTATTGCGGAAGCAGTATGGCCCATGGCGGCCGCCGTGGTGTGAAGGTAGTGTTGCCGGCCTACCACACCGAAGGTCCATGGTTCGAGCCCTGGTACAGGTAACATCAAAAAGTGATTTGAAAAAAGTTTTTCAAAACGGGGTCGCCCCTCGGCAGTGGTTTGGCAAACTCTCCGAGTGTATTTCTGCCATGACAGGCTTCTCAGCAAAAATTCGTCTCCTTTGTAGATGCCGTTCGGAGTCGGCAAAAAACTGTAGGTCCCACCAATTTGTAGGGAAAATTCAAATCGGCACACCACAAATTGGAAGAGAAGCTTGGCGCAAAAATCTCTTAGGAGGTTTATGATGATATACCTGTTGTATATCGCGCCATAGAGATAGAGAGTATGGCCCAATGACTCCACCAGCCCATAGAGCACACCAAACAGTCAGTTTTTGTGGATGTAATGGCGTTTCAAGGGTCTCATGTGGATTCTCTTCACTCCAAATGCGGAAATTTTGCTTGTTGACGTAGCCATTCAACCAAAAATGAGCCTCATCACTGAACAAAATTTTGCGATGAAAATCAGCATCGAAATCAATCTCATTTTCGGCCCATACACCAAAATCACGACGCATTGCATGGTCTCGCGGCTTTAATTCTTGCACAAGCTGGATCTTGTAAGGTCGCAAGCCAAGATCTTTGCGCAAAATCTTCCATAAAGTTGATGGACAAAGCTCCAATTGCTGTGCACGGTGGCGAATCGATTCATTCGGGTCCTCTTCAACACTTTGCTCTACAGCGGCAATTGTTTCTTCGGTGCGCACTGTTCGACGTCTCTGCGGATGCGTATTATCACATAGAGTAAACGTAGTGCGAAAACGATCCATGGTTAACCGAATTAATTGCTCTGATGGACGATTATGGCGACCATAAAATGGACGGAGCTCACGGTAAACTTCGCGAACTGAACCATTATTTTCGAAATAAATTTGCACGATTTGCAAGCGTTGTTCTTTTGTCAACCTGTTCATGATGAAATGGCAAACCAAACTGAACATAAATGGCATTAGAGTTGCCAGATTTGACCACAAAATGCCAGTTTTATCTCTATTCGAAAAACAAACCTGTAAAAAAAACACCCTGTATATGTAAGGCCAGGCTAAATTTTAGAAAATTCTTAAATAAATATTATGGTTTGTGCTCTCTTATATGAAGCTAAATCTATTGCATTTTTAATCAATATAATATCTTTTAAATTTAAACATTTTTTTGTAAAAACTTCAGTTTTTGAAAACTGTCTGTTGTACATGAAAATATACATGAGCAAATTTCTAGTATATGTAAGGCCAGGCTAAATTTTAGAAAACTGTTATATAAATATTATGGTTTATGCTATCTTATATGAAGCTAAATCTATTACATTTTTAATCAATATAATTTCTTTTAAATTAAAAAACTATTTTTGCAAAAATTTCAGTTTTTGAAAACTGTCTGTTGTACATGAAAATATACATGTGCAAATTTCAAGTATACATATGTAAAGCCAGGCTAAATTTTAGAAAATTGTTAAATAAATATTATGGTTTGTGCTATCTTATATGAAGCTAAATCTATTACATTTTTAATCAATATAATTTGTTTTAAATAAAAAAATTAGTTTTGTAAAAATTTCAGTTTTTGAAAACTGTCTGTTGTACATGAAAATATACATGAGCCAATTTCTAGTATATGTAAGGCCAGGCTAAATTTTACAAAACTGTTGCATAAATATTATGGTTTATGTACTCCTATAGGAAGATAAATCCACTACATTTTTAATCAATATAATTTCTTTAAAATTAAAAAATTATTTCTGTAAAAATTTCAGTTTTTGAAAACTGTCTGTTGTACATGAAAATATACATGAGCCAATTTGTAGTATATGTAAGGTCGGGCTAAATTTTAGAAAACTGTTGCATAAATATTATGGTTTATGTACTCCTATAGGAAGATATGGCAACTACTTTCTAAACCAATGTAATTTCTTTTGAATTTGTAAAAATTCAGTTTTTGAAAACTGTATTTTGTACATGAAAATATACATGATCAAATTTCAAGTATATGTAAGGCCAGGCTAAATTTTAGAAAACTGTTATATAAATATTACGGTTTGTGCACTGCTATATGAAAATAAATCCATTACATTTTTAATCAATATAATTTCTTTAAAATTAAAAAATTATTTTTGTAAAAAATTTCAGTTTTTGAAAACTGTCTTTTGTACATGAAAATATACATGAGCAAATTTCAAGTATACATATGTAAGGCCAGGCTAAATTTTTGAAAACTGTTATATAAATATTATGGTTTATGTAGTCCAATAGGAAGATATGGCAACTACTTTCTAAACCAATGTAATTTCTTTTGAACTTGTAAAAATTCAGTTTTTGAAAACTGTCTTTTGTACATGAAAGCAAATTTCAAGTATAAGGCCAGGCTAAATTTTTGGAAACTGTTATATAAATATTATGATTTGTGCACTTATATATGATGATATATCCATTACATTTTTATTCAATATAATTTCTTTAAAATTAAAAAATTAATTTTGCAAAAATTTTAGTTTTTGAAACCTGTCTGTTGTACATGAAAACATACATGAGCAAATTTCTAGTATATGTAAGGCCCGGCTAAATTTTAGAAAACTGTTATATAAATATTATGGTTTATGTAGTCCTATAGGAAGATATGGCAACTACTTTCTAAACCAATGTAATTTCTTTTGAATTTGTAAAAATTAGAAAACTGTTATATAAATATTATGGTTTATGTAGTCCAATAGGAAGATATGGCAACTACTTTCTAAACCAATGTAATTTCTTTTGAACTTGTAAAAATTCAGTTTTTGAAAACTGTCTTTTGTACATGAAAGCAAATTTCAAGTATAAGGCCAGGCTAAATTTTTGGAAACTGTTATATAAATATTATGATTTGTGCACTTCTATATGATGATATATCCATTACATTTTTATTCAATATAATTTCTTTAAAATTAAAAAATTAATTTTGCAAAAATTTCAGTTTTTGAAACCTGTCTGTTGTACATGAAAACATACATGATCAAATTTCAAGTATATATAAGGCCAGGCTAAATTTTTGAAAACTGTTATATAAATATTATGGTTTGTGCACTTCTATATGATGATATATCTATTACATTTTTATTCAATATAATTTCTTTAAAATTAAAAAATTCATTTTGTAAAAATTTCAGTTTTTGAAACCTGTCTGTTGTACATGAAAATATACATGAGCAAATTTCAAGTATACATATGTAAAGCCAGGCTAAATTTTAGAAAATTGTTAAATAATTATTATGGTTTGTGCTATCTTATATGAAGCTAAATCTAATACATTTTTAATCAATATAATTTGTTTTAAATAAAAAAATTAGTTTTGTAAAAATTTCAGTTTTTGAAAACTGTCTGTTGTACATGAAAATATACATGAGCCAATTTCTAGTATATGTAAGGCCAGGCTAAATTTTACAAAACTGTTGCATAAATATTATGGTTTATGTACTCCTATAGGAAGATATATCCACTACATTTTTAATCAATATAATTATTTAAAATTAAAAAATTATTTCTGTAAAAATTTCAGTTTTTGAAAACTGTCTGTTGTACATGAAAATATACATGAGCCAATTTGTAGTATATGTAAGGCCAGGCTAAATTTTAGAAAACTGTTGCATAAATATTATGGTTTATGTACTCCTATAGGAAGATATGGCAACTACTTTCTAAACCAATGTAATTTCTTTTGAATTTGTAAAAATTCAGTTTTTGAAAACTGTATTTTGTACATGAAAATATACATGATCAAATTTCAAGTATATATAAGGCCAGGCTAAATTTTTGAAAACTCTTATATAAATATTATGGTTTGTGCACTTCTATATGATGATATATCTATTGCATTTTTATTCAATATAATTTCTTTAAAATTAAAAAATTCATTTTGTAAAAATTTCAGTTTTTGGAACCTGTCTGTTGTACATGAAAATATACATGAGCAAATTTCTAGTATATGTAAGGCCAGGCTAAATTTTAGAAAATTCTTAAATAAATATTATGGTTTGTGCTCTCTTATATGAAGCTAAATCTATTACATTTTTAATCAATATAATATCTTTTAAATTTAAACATTTTTTTTGTAAAAACTTCAGTTTTTGGAAACTGTCTGTTGTACATGAAAATATACATGAGCAAATTTCTAGTATATGTAAGGCCAGGCTAAATTTTAGAAAACTGTTATATAAATATTATGGTTTATGCTATCTTATATGAAGCTAAATCTATTACATTTTTAATCAATATAATTTCTTTTAAATTAAAAAACTATTTTTGCAAAAATTTCAGTTTTTGAAAACTGTCTGTTGTACATGAAAATATACATGTGCAAATTTCAAGTATACATATGTAAAGCCAGGCTAAATTGTAGAAAATTGTTAAATAAATATTATGGTTTGTGCTATCTTATATGAAGCTAAATCTATTACATTTTTAATCAATATAATTTGTTTTAAATAAAAAAATTAGTTTTGTAAAAATTTCAGTTCTTGAAAACTGTCTGTTGTACATGAAAATATACATGAGCCAATTTCTAGTATATGTAAGGCCAGGCTAAATTTTACAAAACTGTTGCATAAATATTATGGTTTATGTACTCCTATAGGAAGATATATCCACTACATAATTTCTTTAAAATTAAAAAATTATTTCTGTAAAAATTTCAGTTTTTGAAAACTGTCTGTTGTACATGAAAATATACATGAGCCAATTTGTAGTATATGTAAGGTCAGGCTAAATTTTAGAAAACTGTTGCATAAATATTATGGTTTATGTACTCCTATAGGAAGATATAGCAACTACTTTCTAAACCAATGTAATTTCTTTTGAATTTGTAAAAATTCAGTTTTTGAAAACTGTATTTTGTACATGAAAATATACATGATCAAATTTCAAGTATATGTAAGGCCAGGCTAAATTTTAGAAAACTGTTATATAAATATTATGGTTTGTGCACTGCTATATGAAAATAAATCCATTACATTTTTAATCAATATAATTTCTTTAAAATTAAAAAATTATTTTTGTAAAAAATTTCAGTTTTTGAAAACTGTCTTTTGTACATGAAAATATACATGAGCAAATTTCAAGTATATGTAAGGCCCGGCTAAATTTTAGAAAACTGTTGCATAAATATTATGGTTTATGTACTCCTATAGGAAGATATGGCAACTACTTTCTAAACCAATGTAATTTCTTTTGAATTTGTAAAAATTCAGTTTTTGAAAACTGTATTTTGTACATGAAAATATACATGATCAAATTTCAAGTATATGTAAGGCCAGGCTAAATTTTAGAAAACTGTTATATAAATATTATGGTTTGTGCACTGCTATATGAAAATAAATCCATTACATTTTTAATCAATATAATTTCTTTAAAATTAAAAAATTAATTTTGCAAAAATTTCAGTTTTTGAAACCTGTCTGTTGTACATGAAAACATACATGAGCAAATTTCTAGTATATGTAAGGCCCGGCTAAATTTTAGAAAACTGTTATATAAATATTATGGTTTATGTAGTCCTATATGAAGATATGGCAACTACTTTCTAAACCAATGTAATTTCTTCTGAATTTGTAAAAATTCAGTTTTTGAAAACTGTATTTTGTACATGAAAATATACATGATCAAATTTCAAGTATATGTAAGGCCAGGCTAAATTTTAGAAAACTGTTATATAAATTGTTGAAATATATTCTTTTGATTCCTTATTTCAGTGGAATATTCCTTTGGATAAGTGTAAAAATGTATATCTACAGAACAAGACAAGCGCGAGCACGTTATTCTTACAAAGCTATCTTTATTCAACGAGCGTTCAGAACATACTTAGTAAAAATAGATACACATACAAGTGTCAAAAAATTCAGGGTTGCATAAATATGTACGTTGCACGACAAGATTGTATTTTCAACACGCCTCCTCAACGTCCATATGCATGCACAAATAAAAATGTAATGTATGCATTCAATTAATTTAAACCTAACATCATTGACAATTTCTGATGACTAGGTTTCGACAAGTTTTTTGTCAAAATATCTGCTACCATGTTACTGCTGCTACAATAGCGAAGTTCAATATCGCCTCCTCGATAGATATCCCGTATATAATGATACTTTATGTCGATGTGTTTGCTCCTTGAATGGTACACGGGATTCTTCACAAGATTCATAGCGCTGAGATTATCTCCATTTATTATAATTGCCTTAGGGCATTCAAGCGCCATTTCGTTTAACAATTGCCGTAAGTAAACTGCCTCTTTAACTGCCGAAGTAATTGCCATATATTCCGCCTCTGTACTGCTAAGAGCCACTGTAGATTGTTTCTTTGATTCGTAAGAAAAAACACCACCAGCTAATACAAATACATAGCCAGTATACGATTTACGGTCACTGGCGTCTCCGCCCCAATCTGCATCTACAAAGCATTCCAATTTTTTACCTGTTCGATGGTACCTTAGTATTTTATCTTGCGTTGCATTTAAGTATCTTAATATTCGCTTAGCTGCTGCTAAATGCTCAGCGTGCGGATCAATGTTTCTTTGCGCTAGCTTGCACACCGAGTGCAAGATGTCTGGTCGCGTGCACACAGCCAAATACATCAACGACCCTGTCAAAGACTGATACTGCGTCGCGTCAACTTTCTTACAAGTATTGTTCTTACAATCCACCTTATGACCTGCATCCAAAGGTGTAGCAATCAGTTTGCTTTCATTCATGCCAAAATCACTTAAAAGTTTTCTAATATGTGCCTTTTGCCCAATGGATATAGCGCCAGTTTCACCATCGCGATTCACTTCCATACTTAAAAAGTGTTGCACTGGTCCTTTATCGACCACCTCTACTTCTCTTGCGATACTCAACTTTATTTCATGCATTTGCTTGCTATCAGAACTAGCTATGAGCAAATCATCAACATAAACTGCAATAATATTAATTTGCCCATTCCGGTGATTTACATATACACATGGCTCACTTTTACATGGTTTGAAACCAATATTTTTCAAAATTGTATCTAACTTAATGTTCCATTGGCGACCTGACTGTTTAAGTCCATAAAGGGCTTTCTTCAATTTTAAACAATGATTAGGGAACCTTTTGTCGACAAACATTTCGGGCTGACACATATATATATCATCATCTAACTCACTATTTAGATATGCGGTGGATACATCCATTTGATGGAGATGTAACCCGTACTCAGCGGCAAGTGCAAATATCATACGAATGGTGCTATACCTAACCACGGGTGAAAATGTTTCATCATAATTCACGCCATACACTTGCGAGCACCCTTTTGCTACTAATCTAGCTTTAAAGCGTTCTACCTCACCATTTATATTTTTCTTAATCGCATATACCCATTTGCACCGCACAATTTTATGCCCTTTGGGAAGTTCTGAAAGTTCCCATGTCTCATTTTGTAACAAAGAGTTATACTCATCTTGCATCGCCTCATACCAATTATCAGCATACTCACTCGATAATGCTTGCTGGACTGACTCAGGCGCCTTTATATCGTCAGCATTCATTAAATTTACATACGTGTATTGCTTTGTAGGTCTACCTGGTCTTCCGCTACGAACTAATCGTGGCCTTCCAGGACCTCTTTTTAAAGCATCATCAGCTAATTGGTCCTCTTCAGCCGACTCAAACTCATCGTCAGTGTTAAGCTGAATATTCAATAACTCGTTATCATTTTTTATCGCCGTTGCATTCAAATTTGTACATTGTTGTTGCAATGTGTCTTCATAAACATCCGTACCAAATTCATGCACATATTCTTCAGCCTTATCATGTAACTCTTCACTATGTTTCGTTGTTGTCGACTCTACAAAATAGACGTCCCTACTAACTATCAACCGCTGCGATTTCTTGTCATATAATCTATATGCCTTTGCCGTATCAGAGTATCCAACCATGATATACTCTCTGCCCTTTGGCTTGAATTTATCTTTTTGTGTCTTATCTAATGCTATGGCGATTGATCCGAATATGCGCAAATGCGCTACTACTGGCTTATAGCCGTACCATGCCTTATAAGGCGTCATAGCATTCAATGCATTTGTTGGTGCACGGTTTCTTAGATATGCTGCCGTATTTACAGCCTCTGCCCACAGTTTATCATGCACACCAGAACTCACAATCATGCACCTTGCCATCTCAATTAGTGTACGATTTAACCTCTCCGCCACACCGTTTTGTTGTGGGGTGTAGGGTACTGTCAGCTGTCGCATAATACCATGCTCTTTAAGAAACGTATCAAACGCAATATTTACAAACTCCGTACCATTATCACTGCTAAGCTTCTTTATTTTCTTATGTGTTTGGCACTCAACCATTTGTTTAAATTCTTAAAATTTTTCCAAAACCTCGTTTTTACGTTTTAAAAAGTAAACAAATACAAATCGCGTTTTATCATCCATAAATGTCAATACATATTTTGCACCACCAATCGATTCGTTTCTCATCGGCCCACATACATCAGTATGTATTAAATCTAAAACATCAGCTGTTCGCGTGTCTGACTTTGCATACGGTCGCTGACTACATTTTGCGGTCATACACAAAATACAATTTATGTCTTTTGACATGTTTACTTTCATTCCCCGAACCATGTTGTTGTTGCTCAATTCACGAAGGCTAGCAAAATTCAGATGCCCATATCTCGAATGCCATTTCATTGCCTCATCGTCGCGATTGCATGTAAAAAACAATTTGTTTTTATTTTGCTCAGATAGAAATAGATCACGTACCTTATTAGCACTCAAAATTAATGCTCCGTGCTTTTCTTTGATAACTGCTTTACTTTTTGTAAACTCCACTATATAGCCGCTGTTTACTGCCTTTGCAACCGATATGAAATTACATTGTATGCCTGGTACAAACAATACATCAACAAGTGTAACGTCGAACATGTTGTTCCTCAGTCGAACAACTCCTTTACCAGTCGCTAAAATCTTCTTGTCGCCAGCAAGTATGATCTCTTCGTCATACTTCTCGAACTCGCAGAATTTTTCTCTGTTGCAACACAAATGAGACGATGCGCCGCTGTCGATGCACCAAGCGTCGTTATGTAGCATACCTCTGCTGACTGCCGCGAACAATCCATGTTTATTGTTGTTGTCACCACTTTGCTGTTTGTTTGAACTCAGCCGTTCCCTGCACTGAGCAGCGAAATGGCCTGTCTTGCCACAACTGTAGCATTTCATATTATCGCGTTTGTTCTTGCTTTTGTTGTTCGATGCGCCGTTTGCTTTTGAATTTGCTGAACTATTCTTCTTCTTCTCAGAATATTCTCGTACCATAAATGCTTGTGCGCTACTTTCGGTGTTTTCCGCACTACAAGATTTGCGTCGTTCGCCTTCTTCTATCAATTTTATTTTGATGGAACTTAATTTAGGTAGCTCATCACGTGACTCCAATGCTACTACCAAATTCTCAAAAGATTTTGGCAAGCTTGCAAGTAGCATAATTACAAAAAATTCATCTTGGAGACTCACTCCAATTTCCTCAAGCTTTTCTGCCAATGCAGTGAATTTGCAAACATATTGCTGAACACACTCGTCATCACTCATACGCATACTTAGAAGCTGCTTAAACAAAGTTACCTTACGTACCGGCCCTTTTGGTCTGTGAACCTCACGAAGAGTGTTCCATGCTTCACTTGATGACTTGCAATTCTTCACGTGCGCTATCTGCATCGTGGTTATACTCAAAATAATAGTTGCCGTCGCTTTCTCGTCCTTACTCTTCCACGCTACTACTTTTTCGTCGTCTGCAGCTGCTTCTGGACACGGCGTTGCACCTGATGTTACCGCCCATAATTCTTGGTGAACCAGAACACTTTTCAGCTGAATGCTCCAAGAGTCGTAGTTTGACTCGTTCAATTTTTCAATATTAAAGAGTGATGAAGCCATTTTTCTTGGATTTTTGTGCCAATATTAATCTTTTCCCCTAACGCCAGTGATTTGCACCTGCGCCAACAATTTAAACTTTTCAATTAGCACCAGGGATTTGTACCTGGGCCCATAACCTGTTGAAATATATTCTTTTGATTCCTTATTTCAGTGGAATATTCCTTTGGATAAGTGTAAAAATGTATATCTACAGAACAAGACAAGAGCGAGCACGTTATTCTTACAAAGCTATCTTTATTCAACGAGCGTTCAGAACATACTTAGTAAAAATAGATACACATACAAGTGTCAAAAAATTCAAGGTTGCATAAATATGTACGTTGCACGACAAGATTGTATTTTCAACATAAATATTATGGTTTGTGCACTGCTATATGAAAATAAATCCATTACATGTTTAATCAATATAATTTCTTTAAAATTAAAAAATTATTTTTGTAAAAAATTTCAGTTTTTGAAAACTGTCTTTTGTACATGAAAATATACATGAGCAAATTTCAAGTATATGTAAGGACAGGCTAAATTTTAGAAAACTGTTATATAAATATTATGGTTTATGTAGTCCAATAGGAAGATATGGCAACTACTTTCTAAACCAATGTAATTTCTTTTGAACTTGTAAAAATTCAGTTTTTGAAAACTGTCTTTTGTACATGAAAGCAAATTTCAAGTATAAGGCCAGGCTAAATTTTTGGAAACTGTTATATAAATATTATGATTTGTGCACTTCTATATGATGATATATCCATTACATTTTTATTCAATATAATTTCTTTAAAATTAAAAAATTAATTTTGCAAAAATTTTAGTTTTTGAAACCTGTCTGTTGTACATGAAAACATACATGATCAAATTTCAAGTATATATAAGGCCAGGCTAAATTTTTGAAAACTGTTATATAAATATTATGGTTTGTGCACTTCTATATGATGATATATCTATTACATTTTTATTCAATATAATTTCTTTAAAATTAAAAAATTCATTTTGTAAAAATTTCAGTTTTTGAAACCTGTCTGTTGTACATGAAAATATACATGAGCAAATTTCTAGTATATGTAAGGCCAGGCTAAATTTTAGAAAACTTATATAAATATTATGGTTTATGTAGTCCTATAGGAAGATATGGCAACTACTTTCTAAACCAATGTAATTTCTTTTGAACTTGTAAAAATTCAGTTTTTGAAAACTGTCTTTTGTACATGAAAATATACATGAGCAAATTTCAAGTATATGTAAGGCCAGGCTAAATTTTAGAAAATTCTTAAATAAATATTATGGTTTGTGCTCTCTTATATGAAGCTAAATCTATTACATTTTTAATCAATATAATATCTTTTAAATGTAAACATTTTTTTTTGTAAAAACTTCAGTTTTTGAAAACTGTCTGTTGTACATGAAAATATACATGAGCAAATTTCTAGTATATGTAAGGCCAGGCTAAATTTTAGAAAACTGTTATATAAATATTGTGGTTTATGCTATCTTATATGAAGCTAAATCTATTACATTTTTAATCAATATAATTTCTTTTAAATTAAAAAACTATTTTTGCAAAAATTTCAGTTTTTGAAAACTGTCTGTTGTACATGAAAATATACATGTGCAAATTTCAAGTATACATATGTAAAGCCAGGCTAAATTTTAGAAAACTGTTATATAAATATTATGGTTTATGTAGTCCAATAGGAAGATATGGCAACTACTTTCTAAACCAATGTAATTTCTTTTGAACTTGTAAAAATTCAGTTTTTGAAAACTGTCTTTTGTACATGAAAGCAAATTTCAAGTATAAGGCCAGGCTAAATTTTTGGAAACTGTTATATAAATATTATGATTTGTGCACTTCTATATGATGATATATCCATTACATTTTTATTCAATATAATTTCTTTAAAATTAAAAAATTAATTTTGCAAAAATTTCAGTTTTTGAAACCTGTCTGTTGTACATGAAAACATACATGAGCAAATTTCTAGTATATGTAAGGCCCGGCTAAATTTTAGAAAACTGTTATATAAATATTATGGCTTATGTACTCCTATAGGAAGATATGGCAACTACTTTCTAAACCAATGTAATTTCTTTTGAATTTGTAAAAATTCAGTTTTTGAAAACTGGCTTTTGTACATGAAAATATACATGAGCAAATTTCAAGTATATGTAAGGCCAGGCTAAATTTTAGAAAATTGTCAAATAAATATTATGGTTTGTGCGCTCTTATATGAAGCTAAATCTATTACATTTGTAATCAATATAATATCTTTTAAATTAAAAAATTATTTTTGCAAAAATTTCAGTTTTTGAAAACTGTCTGTTGTACATGAAAATATACATGAGCAAATTTCTAGTATATGTAAGGCCAGGCTAAATTTTAGAAAACTGTTATATAAATATTATGGTTTATGCTATCTTATATGAAGCTAAATCTATTACATTTTTAATCAATATAATTTCTTTAAAATTGAAAAATTAATTTTGTAAAAATTTCATTTTTTGTAAACTGTCTGTTGTACATGAAAATATACATGAGCAAATTTCTAGTATATATAAGGCCACGCTAAATTTTTGGAAACTGTTACATAAATATTATGCTTTGTGCACTTCTATATGATGATATATCCATTACATTTTTATTCAATATAATTTCTTTAAAATTAAAAAATTAATTTTGCAAAAATTTCAGTTTTTGAAACCTGTCTGTTGTACATGAAAACATACATGAGCAAATTTCTAGTATATGTAAGGCCCGGCTAAATTTTAGAAAACTGTTATATAAATATTATGGCTTATGTACTCCTATAGGAAGATATGGCAACTACTTTCTAAACCAATGTAATTTCTTTTGAATTTGTAAAAATTCAGTTTTTGAAAACTGGCTTTTGTACATGAAAATATACATGAGCAAATTTCAAGTATATGTAAGGCCAGGCTAAATTTTAGAAAATTGTCAAATAAATATTATGGTTTGTGCGCTCTTATATGAAGCTAAATCTATTACATTTGTAATCAATATAATATCTTTTAAATTAAAAAATTATTTTTGCAAAAATTTCAGTTTTTGAAAACTGTCTTGTACATGAAAATATACATGAGCAAATTTCAAGTATATGTAAGGCCAGGCTAAATTTTAGAAAATTGTTAAATAAATATTATGGTTTGTGCTATCTTATATGAAGCTAAATCTATTACATTTGTAATCAATATAATATCTTTTCAATTAAAAAATTATTTTTGCAAAAATTTCAGTTTTTGAAAACTGTCTGTTGTACATGAAAATATACATGAGCAAATTTCTAGTATATGTAAGGCCAGGCTAAATTTTAGAAAACTGTTATATAAATATTATGGTTTATGCTATCTTATATGAAGCTAAATCTATTACATTTTTAATCAATATAATTTCTTTTAAATTAAAAAACTATTTTTGAAAAAATTTCAGTTTTTGAAAACTGTCTGTTGTACATGAAAATATACATGTGCAAATTTCAAGTATACATATGTAAAGCCAGGCTAAATTTTAGAAAACTGTTATATAAATATTATGGTTTATGCTATCTTATATGAAGCTAAATCTATTACATTTTTAATCAATATAATTTCTTTTAAATTAAAAAACTATTTTTGCAAAAATTTCAGTTTTTGAAAACTGTCTGTTGTACATGAAAATATACATGTGCAAATTTCAAGTATACATATGTAAGGCCTAGCTAAATTTTAGAAAATTCTTAAATAAATATTATGGTTTGTGCTCTCTTATATGAAGCTAAATCTATTACATTTTTAATCAATATTAAGAAATTCACCGAGCTCTAGGCCATACATATATATAAATTAAAAACACCAAAAATTATTGTTTTTGTATATATAATATGTATATATTTGTCCGTATGATTTGTCGATATTTCGACTACATTCTGTAGTCATCTTCAGGACTGAAAGACAATGATAAATACATGTATTAAAACCTTAAAAACATAAAACATAAACTTCATATATTTAAACTTACACTCTTGAGTGCACCAGTTCGACTAAATTAGCATTTCTAACAATAGATAAGTTGAAGCGAAAATGAAGAACAAAAAATGTATAAACAACTAAAGTACCGTATTTGTAAACAAACTTTAGCAATAACAACAATACTTAAACTAAAAACAGCAGGTAAGTGATACTAACATATTGACATTGGGACGATTCTCTTCTCACGAGCCACTATTGTTACATATCAATTTCCTATAGGCTGATGCGCATTTTTCGGTATCTGCTTTAAAATTCATTCGTTGATCTTTTGGCGTATTAATTATATGTAGCATCTCCAGTGTATACCTTTTGTTATAATGTCTCTCTTGTTGGATTATTGCTACGTTTTCTAAATCCGGAGAGTGTCCGTTGGCTCGGCAATGTTGGGTTAGCGCAGTTTTGTTATCATTAGAGTGGTCCCTATTTTTTAAATTCGTTTTATGTCCGGAAATCCTTGTTTTTAATTTGGATTTAGTAGTCCCTACATATACTTGACCGCATAAGTGGGACCCGTCGCCGTTACATGGGATTTTGTAAATTACATCGGATTTCTCAAATTTATCAATTTTGTCCTTAGTGTTGCTAAATATTTGTTGTACAGTGTTGTTATAAGTGAATGCCATTTGAAATCTTTCATGATCATACATTTTAGAATATTTCAATCTGTTGGACAGACCAGGGACATATGTAGATGTTTTGTATATTTTATTTTTGTTGTTATTTGATCTGTTGGTGTTGGATTTTTCAAAATAATCCCTTATATACCGATTTATCAAATGCACCGGGAAGTCGTTAAATTTCAGCGTTCTTACAATATTTTCTTTATTTTTGCTATGAAATATTTCATCACTGATGGTCAAAACTCTTCTAATAAAATTTTTTGCCGTGTTTACTATGGTTGATTTACTGTGCTTCGAGTGGAAATTGATTAATCTGCCTGACGCCGTAGGCTTTTTGTACCAGTCGAAGAATAATTTATTGTTTTTTCTTACAACCAAAGTATCCAGAAAAGGTAACTGTCCATCCTTTTCCACTTCATGGGTAAAATACTTTGATCGGTATATAAGGGATTATTTTGAAAAATCCAACACCAACAGATCAAATAACAACAAAAATAAAATATACAAAACATCTACATATGCCCCTGGTCTGTCCAACAGATTGAAATATTCTAAAATGTATGATCATGAAAGATTTCAAATGGCATTCACTTACAACAACACTGTACAACAAATATTTAGCAACACTAAGGACAAAATTGATAAATTTGAGAAATCCGATGTAATTTACAAAATCCCATGTAACGGCGACGGGTCCCACTTATGCGGTCAAGTATATGTAGGGACTACTAAATCCAAATTAAAAACAAGGATTTCCGGACATAAAACGAATTTAAAAAATAGGGACCACTCTAATGATAACAAAACTGCGCTAACCCAACATTGCCGAGCCAACGGACACTCTCCGGATTTAGAAAACGTAGCAATAATCCAACAAGAGAGACATTATAACAAAAGGTATACACTGGAGATGCTACATATAATTAATACGCCAAAAGATCAACGAATGAATTTTAAAGCAGATACCGAAAAATGCGCATCAGCCTATAGGAAATTGATATGTAACAATAGTGGCTCGTGAGAAGAGAATCGTCCCAATGTCAATATGTTAGTATCACTTACCTGCTGTTTTTAGTTTAAGTATTGTTGTTATTGCTAAAGTTTGTTTACAAATACGGTACTTTAGTTGTTTATACATTTTTTGTTCTTCATTTTCGCTTCAACTTATCTATTGTTAGAAATGCTAATTTAGTCGAACTGGTGCACTCAAGAGTGTAAGTTTAAATATATGAAGTTTATGTTTTATGTTTTTAAGGTTTTAATACATGTATTTATCATTGTCTTTCAGTCCTGAAGATGACTACAGAATGTAGTCGAAATATCGACAAATCATACGGACAAATATATACATATTATATATACAAAAACAATAATTTTTGGTGTTTTTAATTTATATATATGTATGGCCTAGAGCTCGGTGAATTTCTTAATATTTTACAAATAAAGGCCGATAATAAATAAAAATAATTTTTAATCAATATAATATCTTTTAAATTTAAACATTTTTTTTGTAAAAATTTCAGTTTTTGAAATCTGTCTGTTGTACATGAAAATATACATGTGCAAATTTCAAGTATACATATGTAAAGCCAGGCTAAATTTTAGAAAATTGTTAAATAAATGTTATGGTTTGTGGTGTCTTATATGAAGCTAAATCTATTACATTTTTAATCAATATAATTTGTTTTAAATAAAAAAATTAGTTTTGTAAAAATTTCAGTTTTTGAAAACTGTCTGTTGTACATGAAAATATACATGAGCCAATTTCTAGTATATGTAAGGCCAGGCTAAATTTTACAAAACTGTTGCATAAATATTATGGTTTATGTATCCTATAGGAAGATATATCCACTACATTTTTAATCATTATAATTTCTTTAAAATTAAAAAATTATTTCTGTGAAAATTCCAGTTTTTGAAAACTGTCTGTTGTACATGAAAATATACATGAGCCAATTTGTAGTACATGTAAGTCCAGGCTAAATTTTAGAAAACTGTTATATAAATATTATGGTTTATGTAGTCCTATAGGAAGACATGGCAACCACTTTCTAAACCAATGTAATTTCTTTTGAAATTGTAAAAATTCAGTTTTTGAAAACTGTCTTGTACATGAAAATATACATGAGCAAATTTCAAGTATATGTAAGGCCAGGCTAAATTTTAGAAAATTGTTAAATAAATATTATGGTTTGTGCGCTCTTATATGAAGCTAAATCTATTACATTTGTAATCAATATAATATCTTTTAAATTAAAAAATTATTTTTGCAAAAATTTCAGTTTTTGAAAACTGTCTGTTGTACATGAAAATATACATGAGCAAATTTCTAGTATATGTAAGGCCAGCCTAAATTTTAGAAAACTGTTATATTAATATTATGGTTTATGCTATCTTATATGAAGCTAAATCTATTACATTTTTAATCAATATAATTTCTTTTAAATTAAAAAACTATTTTTGCAAAAATTTTAGTTTTTGAAAACTGTCTGTTGTACATGAAAATATACATGTGCAAATTTCAAGTATACATATGTAAAGCCAGGTTAAATTTGAGAAAACTGTTATATGAATATTATGGTGTATGCTATCTTATATGAAGCTAAATCTATTACATTTTTAATCAATATAATTTCTTTTAAATTAAAAAACTATTTTTGCAAAAATTTCAGTTTTTGAAAACTGTCTGTTGTACATGAAAATATACATGTGCAAATTTCAAGTATACATATGTAAGGCCAGGCTAAATTTTAGAAAATTCTTAAATAAATATTATGGTTTGTACTCTCTTATATGAAGCTAAATCTATTACATTTTTAATCAATTTAATATCTTTTAAATTTAAACATTTTTTTTGTAAAAACTTTAGTTTTTGAAATCTGTCTGTTGTACATGAAAATATACATGAGCCAATTTCTAGTATATGTAAGGCCAGGCTAAATTTTACAAAACTGTTGCATAAATATTATGGTTTATGTACTCCTATAGGAAGATATATCCACTACATTTTTAATCAATATAATTTCTTTAAAATTAAAAAATTATTTCTGTGAAAATTCCAGTTTTTGAAAACTGTCTGTTGTACATGAAAATATACATGAGCCAATTTGTAGTACATGTAAGTCCAGGCTAAATTTTAGAAAACTGTTATATAAATATTATGGTTTATGTAGTCCCATAGGAAGATATGGCAACCACTTTCTAAACCAATGTAATTTCTTTTGAAATTGTAAAAATTCAGTTTTTGAAAACTGTCTTGTACATGAAAATATACATGAGCAAATTTCAAATATATGTAAGGCCAGGCTAAATTTTAGAAAATTGTTAAATAAATATTATGGTTTGTGCGCTCTTATATGAAGCTAAATCTATTATATTTGTAATTAATATAATATCTTTTAAATTAAAAAATTATTTTTGCAAAAATTTCAGTTTTTGAAAACTGTCTGTTGTACATGAAAATATACATGAGCAAATTTCTTGTATATGTAAGGCCAGGCTAAATTTTAGAAAACTGTTATATAAATATTATGGTTTATGCTATCTTATATGAAGCTAAATCTATTACATTTTTAATCATATAAGGCTAAATCTATTACATTTTTAATCAATATAATTTCTTTTAAATTAAAAAACTATTTTTGCAAAAATTTCAGTTTTTGAAAACTGTCTGTTGTACATGAAAATATACATGTGCAAATTTCAAGTATACATATGTAAGGCCAGGCTAAATTTTAGAAAATTCTTAAATAAATATTATGGTTTGTGCTCTCTTATATGAAGCTAAATCTATTACATTTTTAATCAATATAATATCTTTTAAATTTAAACATTTTTTTTGTAAAAACTTCAGTTTTTGAAATCTGTCTGTTGTACATGAAAATATACATGAGCAAATTTCTAGTATATGTAAGGCCAGGCTAAATTTTAGAAAACTGTTATATAAATATTATGGTTTATGCTATCTTATATGAAGCTAAATCTATTACATTTTTAATCAATATAATTTCTTTTAAATTAAAAAACTATTTTTGCAAAAATTTCAGTTTTTGAAAACTGTCTGTTGTACATGAAAATATACATGTGCAAATTTCAAGTATACATATGTAAAGCCAGGCTAAATTTTAGAAAATTGTTAAATAAATGTTATGGTTTGTGGTATCTTATATGAAGCTAAATCTATTATATTTTTAATCAATATAATTTGTTTTAAATAAACAAATTAGTTTTGTAAAAATTTCAGTTTTTGAAAACTGTCTGTTGTACATGAAAATATACATGAGCCAATTTCTAGTATATGTAAGGCCAGGCTAAATTTTACAAAACTGTTATATAAATATTATGGTTTATGTACTCCTATAGGAAGATATATCCACTACATTTTTAATCAATATAATTTCTTTAAAATTAAAAAATTATTTCTGTAAAAATTTCAGTTTTTGAAAACTGTCTGTTGTACATGAAAATATGCATGAGCCAATTTGCAGTACATGTAAGACCAGGCTAAATTTTAGAAAACTGTTGCATAAATATTATGGTTTATGTACTCCTATAGGAAGATATGGCAACTACTTTCTAAACCAATGTAATTTCTTTTGAATTTGTAAAAATTCAGTTTTTGAAAACTGTATTTTGTACATGAAAATATACATGATCAAATTTCAAGTATATGTAAGGCCAGGCTAAATATTAGAAAACTGTTATATAAATATTATGGTTTGTGGACTGCTATATGAAGATAAATCCATTACATTTTTAATCAATATAATTTCTTTAAAATTAAAAAATTATTTTTGTAAAAAATTTCAGTTTTTGAAAACTGTCTTTTGTACATGAAAATATACATGAGCAAATTTCTAGTATATGTAAGGCCAGGCTAAATTTTAGAAAACTGTTATATAAATATTATGGTTTATGTAGTCCAATAGGAAGATATGGCAACTACTTTCTAAACCAATGTAATTTCTTTTGAATTTGTAAAAATTCAGTTTTTGAAAACTGTATTTTGTACATGAAAATATACATGATCAAATTTCAAGTATATATAAGGCCAGGCTAAATTTTAGAAAACTGTTATATAAATATTATGGTTTGTGCTCTCTTATATGAAGCTAAATTTATTACATTTTTAATCAATATAATATTGTTGAAAATACAATCTTGTCGTGCAACGTACATATTGATGCAACCCTGAATTTTTTGACACTTGTATGTGTATCTATTTTTACTAAGTATGTTCTGAACGTTCGTTGAATAAAGATAGCTTTGTAAGAATAACGTGCTCGCGCTTGTCTTGTTCTGTAGATATACATTTTTACACTTATCCAAAGGAATATTCCACTGAAATAAGGAATCAAAAGAATATATTTCAACAGGTTATGGGCCCAGGTACAAATCCCTGGTGCTAATTGAAAAGTTTAAATTGTTGGCGCAGGTGCAAATCACTGGCGTTAGGGGAAAAAATTAATATTGGCACAAAAATCCAAGAAAAATGGCTTCATCACTCTTTAATATTGAAAAATTGAACGAGTCAAACTACGACTCTTGGAGCATTCAGCTGAAAAGTGTTCTGGTTCACCAAGAATTATGGGCGGTAACATCAGGTGCAACGCCGTGTCCAGAAGCAGCTGCAGACGACGAAAAAGTAGTAGCGTGGAAGAGTAAGGACGAGAAAGCGACGGCAACTATTATTTTGAGTATAACCACGATGCAGATAGCGCACGTGAAGAATTGCAAGTCATCAAGTGAAGCATGGAACACTCTTCGTGAGGTTCACAGACCAAAAGGGCCGGTACGTAAGGTAACTTTGTTTAAGCAGCTTCTAAGTATGCGTATGAGTGATGACGAGTGCGTTCAGCAATATGTTTGCAAATTCACTGCATTGGCAGAAAAGCTTGAGGAAATTGGAGTGAGTTTCCAAGATGAATTTTTTGTAATTATGCTACTTGCAAGCTTGCCAAAATCTTTATAGAATTTGGTAGTAGCATTGGAGTCACGTGATGAGCTACCTAAATTAAGTTCCATCAAAATAAAATTGATAGAAGAAGGCGAACGACGCAAATCTTGTAGTGCGGAAAACACCGAAAGTAGCGCACAAGCATTTATGGTACGAGAATATTCTGAGAAGAAGAAGAATAGTTCAGCAAATTCAAAAGCAAACGGCGCATCGAACAACAAAAGCAAGAACAAACGCGATAATATGAAATGCTACAGTTGTGGCAAGACAGGCCATTTCGCTGCTCAGTGCAAGGAACGGCAGAGTTCAAACAAACAGCAAAGTGGTGACAACAACAACAAACATGGATTGTTCGCGGTAGTCAGCAGAGGTATGCTACATAACGACGCTTGGTGCATCAACAGCGGCGCATCGTCTCATTTGTGTTGCAACAGAGAAAAATTCTGCGAGTTCGAGAAGTATGAAGAAGAGATCATACTTGCTGGCGACAAGAAGATTTTAGCGACTGGTAAAGGAGTTGTTCGACTGAGGAACAACATGTTCGACGTTACACTTGTTGATGTATTGTTTGTACCAGGCATACAATGTAATTTCATATCGGTTGCAAAGGCAGTAAACAGCGGCTATATTGTGGAGTTTACAAAAAGTAAAGCAGTTATCAAAGAAAAGCACGGAGCATTAATTTTGAGTGCTAATAAGGTACGTGATCTATTTCTATTTGAGCAAAATAAAAACAAATTGTTTTTTACATGCAATCGCGACGATGAGGCAATGAAATGGCATTCGAGATATGGGCATCTGAATTTTGCTAGCCTTCGTGAATTGAGCAACAACAACATGGTTCGGGGAATGAAAGTAAACATGTCAAAAGACATAAATTGTATTTTGTGTATGACCGCAAAATGTAGTCAGCGACCGTATGCAAAGTCAGACACGCGAACAGCTGATGTTTTAGATTTGATACATACTGATGTATGTGGGCCGATGAGAAACGAATCGATTGGTGGTGCAAAATATGTATTGACATTTATGGATGATAAAACGCGATTTGTATTTGTTTACTTTTTAAAACGTAAAAACGAGGTTTTGGAAAAATTTAAAGAATTTAAACAAATGGTTGAGTGCCAAACACATAAGAAAATAAAGAAGCTTCGCAGTGATAATGGTACGGAGTTTGTAAATATTGCGTTTGATACGTTTCTTAAAGAGCATGGTATTATGCGACAGCTGACAGTACCCTACACCCCACAACAAAACGGTGTGGCGGAGAGGTTAAATCGTACACTAATTGAGATGGCAAGGTGTATGATTGTGAGTTCTGGTGTGCATGATAAACTGTGGGCAGAGGCTGTAAATACGGCAGCATATCTAAGAAACCGTGCACCAACAAATGCATTGAATGCTATGACGCCTTATAAGGCATGGTACGGCTATAAGCCAGTAGTAGCGCATTTGCGCATATTCGGATCAATCGCCATAGCATTAGATAAGACACAAAAAGATAAATTCAAGCCAAAGGGCAGAGAGTATATCATGGTTGGATACTCTGATACGGCAAAGGCATATAGATTATATGACAAGAAATCGCAGCGGTTGATAGTTAGTAGGGACGTCTATTTTGTAGAGTCGACAACAACGAAACATAGTGAAGAGTTACATGATAAGGCTGAAGAATATGTGCATGAATTTGGTACGGATGTTTATGAAGACACATTGCAACAACAATGTACAAATTTGAATGCAACGGCGATAAAAAATGATAACGAGTTATTGAATATTCAGCTTAACACTGACGATGAGTTTGAGTCGGCTGAAGAGGACCAATTAGCTGATGATGCTTTAAAAAGAGGTCCTGGAAGGCCACGATTAGTTCGTAGCGGAAGACCAGGTAGACCTACAAAGCAATACACGTATGTAAATTTAATGAATGCTGACGATATAAAGGCGCCTGAGTCAGTCCAGCAAGCATTATCGAGTGAGTATGCTGATAATTGGTATGAGGCGATGCAAGATGAGTATAACTCTTTGTTACAAAATGAGACATGGGAACTTTCAGAACTTCCCAAAGGGCATAAAATTGTGCGGTGCAAATGGGTATATGCGATTAAGAAAAATATAAATGGTGAGGTAGAACGCTTTAAAGCTAGATTAGTAGCAAAAGGGTGCTCGCAAGTGTATGGCGTGAATTATGATGAAACATTTTCACCCGTGGTTAGGTAAAGCACCATACTTATGATATTTGCACTTGCCGCTGAGTACGGGTTACATCTCCATCAAATGGATGTATCCACCGCATATCTAAATAGTGAGTTAGATGATGATATATATATGTGTCAGCCCGAAATGTTTGTCGACAAAAGGTTCCCTAATCATTGTTTAAAATTGAAGAAAGCCCTTTATGGACTTAAACAGTCAGGTCGCCAATGGAACATTAAGTTAGATACAATTTTGAAAAATATTGGTTTCAAACCATGTAAAAGTGAGCCGTGTGTATATGTAAATCACCGGAATGGGCAAATTAATATTATTGCAGTTTATGTTGATGATTTGCTCATAGCTAGTTCTGATAGCAAGCAAATGCATGAAATAAAGTTGAGTATCGCAAGAGAAGTAGAGGTGGTCGATAAAGGACCAGTGCAACACTTTTTAAGTATGGAAGTGAATCGTGATGGTGAAACTGGCGCTATATCCATTGGGCAAAAGGCACATATTAGAAAACTTTTAAGTGATTTTGGCATGAATGAAAGCAAACCGATTGCTACACCTTTGGATGCAGGTCATCAGGTGGATTGTAAGAACAATACTTGTAAGAAAGTTGACGTGACGCAGTATCAGTCTTTGATAGGGTCGTTGATGTATTTGGCTGTGTGCACGCGACCAGACATCTTGCACTCGGTGTGCAAGCTAGCGCAAAGAAACATTGATCCGCACGCTGAGCATTTAGCAGCAGCTAAGCGAATATTAAGATACTTAAATGCAACGCAAGATAAAATACTAAGGTACCATCGAACAGGTAAAAAATTGGAATGCTTTGTAGATGCAGATTGGGGCGGAGACGCCAGTGACCGTAAATCGTATACTGGCTATGTATTTGTATTAGCTGGTGGTGTTTTTTCTTACGAATCAAAGAAACAATCTACAGTGGCTCTTAGCAGTACAGAGGCGGAATATATGGCACTTACTTCGTCAGTTAAAGAGGCAGTTTACTTACGGCAATTGTTAAACGAAATGGCGCTTGAATGCCCTAAGGCAATTATAATAAATGGAGATAATCTCAGCGCTATGAATCTTGTGAAGAATCCCGTGTACCATTCAAGGAGCAAACACATCGACATAAAGTATCATTATATACGGGATATCTATCGAGGAGGCGATATTGAACTTCGCTATTGTAGCAGCAGTAACATGGTAGCAGATATTTTGACAAAAAACTTGTCGAAACCTAGTCTTCAGAAATTGTCAATGATGTTAGGTTTAAATTAATTGAATGCATACATTACATTTTTATTTGTGCATGCATATGGACGTTGAGGAGGCGTGTTGAAAATACAATCTTGTCGTGCAACGTACATATTGATGCAACCCTGAATTTTTTGACACTTGTATGTGTATCTATTTTTACTGAGTATGTTTTGAACGTTCGTTGAATAAAGATAGCTTTGTAAGAATAACGTGCTCGCGCTTGTCTTGTTCTGTAGATATACATTTTTACACTTATCCAAAGGCATATTCCACTGAAATAAGGAATCAAAAGAATATATTTCAACAAATATCTTTTAAATTAAAAAATTATTTTTGCAAAAATTTCAGTTTTTGAAAACTGTCTGTTGTACATGAAAATATACATGAGCAAATTTCTACTATATATAAGGTCAGGCTAAAATTTTTGAAAACTGTTATATAAATATTATGGTTTGTGCACGCCTATATGAAGATATATCCATTACATTTTTATTCAATATAATTTATTTACAATTAAAAAATAAATTTTGTAAAAATTTCAGTTTTTGAAAACTGTCTGTTGTACATGAAAATATACATAAGCAAATTTCTAGTATATGTAAGGCCAGGCTAAATTTTAAAAAAATGTTAAATAAATATTATGGTTTGTGCTATCTTATATGAAGCTAAATCTATTACATTTTTAATCAATATAATTTGTTTTAAATAAAAAAATTATTTTTGTAAAAATTTCAGTTTTTGAAAACTGTCTGTTGTACATGAAAATATACATGATCAAATTTCAAGTATATGTAAGGCCAGGCTAAGTTTTAGAAAACTGTTATATAAATATTATGGTTTGTGCACTCCTATATGAAGATATATCCATTAAATTTTTATTCAATATAATTTCTTTAAAATTAAAAAATTAATTTTGTAAAAATTTCAGTTTTTGAAAACTGTCTGTGGTACATGAAAATATACATGAGCAAATTTCTAGTATATGTAAGGCCAGGCTAAATTTTAGAAAACTGTTATATAAATATTATGGCTTATGTACTCCTATAGGAAGATATGGCAACTACTTTCTAAACCAATGTAATTTCTTTTGAATTTGTAAAAATTCAGTTTTTGAAAACTGGCTTTTGTACATGAAAATATACATGAGCAAATTTCAAGTATATGTAAGGCCAGGATAAATTTTAGAAAATTGTTAAATAAATATTATGGTTTGTGCTATCTTATATGAAGCTAAATCTATTAAATTTTTAATCAATATAATTTCTTTTAAATTTAAACATTTTTTTTGTAAAAATTTCAGTTTTTGAAAACCGTCTTTTGTACATGAAAATATATATGAGCAAATTTCAAGTATATGTAAGGCCAGGCTAAGTTTTAGAAAACTGTTATATAAATATTATGGTTTGTGCACTCCTATATGAAGATATATCCATTACATTTTTATTCAATATAATTTCTTTAAAATGAAAAAATTAATTTTGTAAAAATTTCAGTTTTTGAAAACTGTCTGTGGTACATGAAAATATACATGAGCAAATTTCTAGTATATGTAAGGCCAGGCTAAATTTTAGAAAACTGTTATATAAATATTATGGCTTATGTACTCCTATAGGAAGATATGGCAACTACTTTCTAAACCAATGTAATTTCTTTTGAATTTGGAAAAATTCAGTTTTTGAAAACTGTCTTTTGTACATGAAAATATACTTGAGCAAATTTCAAGTATATGTAAGGCCAGGCTAAATTTTAGAAAATTGTTAAATAAATATTATGGTTTGTGCTATCTTATATGAAGCTAAATCTATTAAGCTGCCTGGCGACACGCAAGCATATGCTGCTGGTAGCCATAGCAACGGATGGTTACCATAGCAATCGGCGCGAACGACGGGTAGTCGTGCTCACACGTATTTGTTGTCGGCTTTCGTTGATGAAAATCAAAAATTTTAGATTTTTTCGCTTGACAGCTGGTCTATTTGATCGTTGCCAACGTGTTTGACAAGCATTAGTGTGTTAGTTTTTGAGAACGTGAAATGAGCAAGCTCGCGGAAGAAAAAGATTTTACGTTGCGGTTTATTGAAACCTACGAGTGCATGATGCTTTTAACTCTTTTAAGAGGTTCTCATGCGTAAACTGTTTATGTTTTGCATACAAACTTTTCATCCACAATTTTTTTTTTTTCTAATTTGTTTCTTTTTTTCCGCCAAAACCACTGCAGTTACAAGCAATAAAAAATCGTCATTCGATGACATGTTTACGTCCGCACGCTCCGAATTTTCAATACAAATGGCGCTCGATGCTTTATGCTTGTATGGTGGCCGGGCAAACGACAATCACCCGATTACGCACACAACCACCCGTTGCTATGGCTACCAGCAGCATATGCTTGCGTGTCGCCAGGCAGCTTTACATTTTTAATCAATATAATTTCTTTTAAATTTAAACATTTTTTTTGTAAAAATTTCAGTTTTTGAAAACTGTCTTTTGCACATGAAAATATATATGAGCAAATTTCAAGTATATGTAAGGCCAGGCTAAATTTTAGAAAATTTTTAAATAAATATTATGGTTTGTGCTATCTTATATGAAGCTAAATCTATTACATTTTTAATCAATATAATTTCTTTTAAATTTAAACATTTTTTTTGTAAAAATTTCAGTTTTTGAAAACCGTCTTTTGTACATGAAAATATATAAGAGCAAATTTCAAGTATATGTAAGGACAGGCTAACTTTTAGAAAACTGTTATATAAATATTATAGTTTGTGCACTCATATATGAAGATATATCCATTACATTTTTATTCAATATAATTTCTTTAAAATTAAAAAATTAATCTTGTAAAAATTTCAGTTTTTGAAAACTGTCTGTTGTACATGAAAATATACATGAGCAAATTTTTAGTATATGTAAGGCCAGGCTAAATTTTAGAAAACTGTTATATAAATATTATGGCTTATGTACTCCTATAGGAAGATATGGCAACTACTTTCTAAACCAATGTAATTTCTTTTGAATTTTTAAAAATTCAGTTTTTGAAAACTGTCTTTTGTACATGAAAATATACATGAGCAAATTTCAAGTATATGTAAGGCCAGGCTAAATTTTAGAAAATTGTTAAATAAATATTATGGTTTGTGCTATCTTATATGAAGCTAAATTTATTACATTTTTAATCAATATAATTTCTTTTAAATTTAAACATTTTTTTTGTAAAAATTTCAGTTTTTGAAACCGTCTTTTGTACATGAAAATATATATGAGCAAATTTCAAGTATATGTAAGGCCAGGCTAAATTTTAGAAAATTGTTAAATAAATATTATGGTTTGTGCTATCTTATATGAAGCTAAATCTATTACATTTTTAATCAATATAATTTGTTTTAAATAAAAAATTATTTTTGTAAAAATTTCAGTTTTTGAAAACTGTCTGTTGTACATGAAAATATACATGAGCAAATTTTTAGTATATGTAAGGCCAGGCTAAATTTTAGAAAACTGTTGCATAAATATTATGGTTTATGTACTCCTATAGGAAGATATGGCAACTACTTTCTAAACCAATGTAATTTCTTTTGAATTTGTAAAAATTCAGTTTTTGAAAACTGTATTTTGTACATGAAAATATACATGATCAAATTTCAAGTATATGTAAGGCCAGGCTAAATTTTAGAAAACTGTTATATAAATATTATGGTTTGTGCTCTCTTATATTAAGCTAAATTTATTACATTTTTAATCAATATAATATCTTTTAAATTAAAAAATTATTTTTGCAAAAATTTCAGTTTTTGAAAACTGTCTGTTGTACATGAAAATATACATGAGCAAATTTCTACTATATATAAGGTCAGGCTAAAATTTTTAAAAACTGTTATATAAATGTTATGGTTTATGTACTCCTATAGGAAGATATATCCATTACATTTTTAATCAATATAATTTCTTTAAAATTAAAAAATTATTTTTCTTCGGAAAAACTAGCAGAAATTGGCGTAGTTGTCCAAGAGGAATTACTTGTAATTATGCTACTAACAAGCCTACCAAGGTCGTATGAAAACCTGGTTGTGGCGTTGGAATCGCGTGATGATTTACCAAGGCTAGACGCAGTGAAAATCAAACTCATAGAGGAGGGCGAAAGGCGAAAATCATATAGTAATTCAGAGTATGCTGAAAAAGGTAGCGAACAGGCGTTTATAGCGCAAGAATATGCGTGTGCGAAAAAGCAGAGATCTTTGATCGCAAAGTCAGACGGCAAAGTAATCAACGCAAGGAAAAACAAAAACAATGGCAAACGGCCAAATTTGAAATGCTTCAGTTGTGGCATGAAGGGACATTTCGCTGCTCAGTGCAAGCAGAGACAAGCAGAAACTTCTACACAAAACAACAAAAACAACAACGGGTTGTTTGCAGTAGTCAACAGTGGTGAGTTACATCCTGACGTATGGTGTGTCGACAGTGGTGCTTCTTCACATTTATGTTGCAACCGAAACATGTTCGATTTCGAAGTGTGCGAGGAATTAATCATGTTAGCAGGCGATAACAGAATGTTAGCGACAGGCAAGGGAGTCGTACATTTGAAAACGAACAAGATAGATGTCACCCTTATAGACGTTCTATATGTGCCGGGTTTACAGTGCAACTTCATTTCAGTAGCGAAGGCTGTTAACAGAGGCTATGTGGTGAAATTCAGCAGTGAAGCAGCAGAGATAATCAACAGGCACGGAGGAATCGTTTTACGTGCACAAAAGATAAGTGATCTGTATTTATTTAGATTAAATGAAAACAAGTTGTTTCTTTCAAGCAAGTCTGTGGATGAAGGGATGAAGTGGCATAAACGTTTTGGTCACTTAAACTTCGCAAGCTTACGAGAATTGGTAAATAAAGAGTTAGTTCACGGCTGTAAAACAAATATACCAGCAAGTATTAGTTGTGCTGTGTGTCAGTGTGCAGTCAACGTCCATATACAAATACAGAGAATCGTGCAGATGATGTTTTGGGGTTGGTGCATACCGACGTTTGTGGTCCGGTTGATAAAATGTCCATTGGTGGTGCAAAATATGTTTTGACGTTCATCGATGATAAGACACGATACGCATTTGTTTATTTTACGCGACATAAGAACGAGGTTTTCGAGAAATTCAAGGAATTTAAATCTATGGCAGCATGTCAGACAGGCAAAAAGCTCAAAATGTTGAGGAGCGACAATGGAACGGAGTTCGTAAACAATGTGTTTGACAAGTTTTTAAAAGACAATGGTGTTGTGAGGCAGTTGACGGTGCCCTATACGCCGCAACAAAACGGTGTTGCAGAAAGGTTCAACCGTACGTTGATAGAAATGGCAAGGTGTATGTTACTAGGTGCAAATGTCGAAGAGGCATTATGGGCAGAGGCTGTTCATACGGCAGCGTATTTACGCAATCGTTCACCTACAAAAGCATTGCAATCTATGACACCGTATGAAGCGTGGTATGGTCGTAAACCAACAGTGGCGCATTTACGTGAATTTGGATCTATTGCTATATCGCTTGATAAACGGCAGAATGACCTGGTCGGGTTGGTAGACCAAGGAAAGTATATAATTGTTTAAATGTGATACGCACTGGTGATGTTAAAGTACCTAACACTGTACAAGAAGCGTTATCTAGCAATTATGCAGAAGAATGGTACAATGCAATGCATACAGAGTATCAGGCACTGTTAAGAAATGAAACGTGGGAATTGATGGAACTTCCCAAAGGGCAAAGAATGGTTCATAACAAGTGGGTGTTCTCTCTTAAAAGAAATAAAGATGGCACTATTGAGCGTTTCAAGGCAAGATTAGTTGCGAAGGGTTGTTCGCAAGTATATGGCATTAATTATTATGAGACGTTTTCGCCGGTGGTGCGATACAGTACGATTAGATTAATTTTTGCTCTTGCGGTAGAATATGGTTTGCACTTACATCAAATGGATGTATCTACTGCTTACCTAAACAGTAATTTATCAGAAGATGTTTACATGAGCCAACCTGAAATGTTTATTGATAAGCGTTTCCCCAACCATTGCTTAAAGCTTAAGAAAGCTCTGTATGGGCTTAAACAGTCTGGTAGACTATGGAATATGAAGTTAGATGGCATATTGAGGCGAATAGGTATCGAGCCATGTGAAAGCGAGCCATGCGTATATGTCCAAAATATAAAGGGTCAGATAAATGTTCTAGCAGTATATGTAGATGACATATTGATAGCTTGTTCAAATTTGCAGAATATGCAAGATATAAAGCTTAAGATCTCTAATGCGATAGAGGTGGTAGACAAAGGCCAATTTAAGCATTTTTTAAGTATGGAAGTCGATAGAGATGGTTCAACGGGATCCATCGCTATAAGTCAGAAGGGTCATATCAAAAAATTATTGCAAGATTTTGGCATGACTGATTGTAGACCCATTGCTATACCTTTAGACCCGGGACATCGAGGTTGCTGCGAAAACGAAAATTGTAAGAAAGCAGATCAGAAGCAATATCAGTCGCTTATAGGATCGCTTATGTATATTGCAGTATGTACGCGACCAGATATTTTACATTCTGTATGTAAATTAGCACAACGAAGTAATGAGCCACATATTGAACATATGGCAGCAGCAAAGCGTATATTAAAGTATCTGTGTGCAACACAAGATAAGCAATTGAAGTATAGTAAAACTGGAAAACCGATCGAGTGTTTTGTTGACGCTGATTGGGGTGGAGATACAACTGACCGGAAATCATATAATGGGTATGCAGTTTTTCTAACTGGGGGAGTATTTTCATATGAGTCGAAAAAACAACAGACTGTAGCACTCAGCAGTACTGAGGCAGAGTACATGGCACTAACATCAGTGGTAAAAGAGGTTATTCACTTGAAACAACTGTTACGTGAGATGAAAATTTGTTGTCCAGATACAATCGTCGTTAATGGAGACAACCTAAGCGCAATGAATTTGGTAAAAAATCCTGTGTATCATGCGCGCAGTAAGCACATCGATATTACATATCATTTCATCGGAAATATTTATCATGAAGGTCAAATCGATATGAAATATTGTAGCAGCAGCAATATGGTCGCCGATATATTGACAAAGAATTTGGCTAAGCCTAGTCATGTAAAATTTTGTAATACAGGGTGGCTGATGAAAGCCGCTACCAAAAAAAAATTAAATAACTTTTTTTCTATTTAATGAATCTGGTTAATTTATTTTTATTTTGCAGATTGACTTTTACATTTAACAAAAATGGATAACTGGGACTGAAACAAGAATTTGGATTGTCCGCCGCTATCACGCACTGGAGTCCGTAGTTTCGGTTCAAAGAGAGTATAGGCGCACGTTTGGTGGTAATCCTCCGAGCAGATGGACCATAATAAGACTTGTAAACAATTTTGCCGAGCATGGGACAGTCAACAGAAGACCTTACCATCGAAACCCTTCAGTTCGAACGGAGGAAACAATCGCTGCTGTAGCTGCTGCCATACAAAACAATCCACGTGTTTCGACAAGAAGCTTATCTGCTCAAATGGGTGAAAGCAGACAGTCATTACAGTCAATTATGCACAAAGATTTGGACTTATTCCCATATAAAATTCAAACGGCCAACAAACTGAACGCTGCAGACTTGCCGATTCGCTTGGAATTTTGCCAGAAGATGCTTCAAATGGTGGAAGAGGATGGAAACATGTTGAACTGTCTTTTCATGTCTGACGAGGCCCATTTCGATTTAAACGGCAACATAAACAAACAAAATTGTCGAATATGGAGTGCTTCCAACCCACAGATACTTCATGAGACGGAATTGCATCCACTTCGTGTCACAGTGTGGTGTGCAGTTTCATCACGCTGCATTGTCGGGCCCTACTTCTTCGAAGAAAACGCTCACACCGTTACGGTTGCTGGAGACCGTTACTTGAGCATGTTGAGAGAGTTTTTCTATCCAGAATTACGCCGAATGAGAATTTCTTTCAACTCTGTGTGGTTTCAGCAAGATGGTGCAGCTCCTCATATAGCCCAACCTGTTATGACAGAAATGCGACGAAAATTTCCCAATAAGCTGATATCCAGAAACTCCACATTCCGTTGGCCACCCAGGTCGCCTGACCTTACTGCACCTGACTTTTTCTTGTGGGGTTATTGCAAACAGGAAGTCTTCAAAGCAAAACCAACAAGTTTGAATGAACTAAGGCAATCCATTCGAGAAACAATTGCGGCTATTCCTGTCTCAACTCTCCAAGCAGTAATGAACAACTTTTTGGTAAGATGCCGCACATGCATCGACGAGCAGGGGGGGCATTTAAATTCCATTATTTTTAAAACTAATTAAGCTATATTTAATAAAATTTAATGAGCTTTAACATGAATAAAAGAAAAATGAATTCCATACACTAAAAAAAAAATTATTTGAGTTTCTTAATGTAGCAAAATTCATCAGCCACCCTGTATATTGGGTTTAAAACAATGAAATGTTTTCATTGCATAAATATGTTCATTGAGGGGGCGTGTTGAAAAATGCAACGCTGAGCAATTCACATATTCATGCAACCATGCAAATGTCAGATTTGAATGCAACTTATAATTTGTCCTTCACAGTCTTTCGTTCACCTTCAACTGATATACATCATATTATATTTCGTGTTAAATAAAATCTACTATATATTAAAACCAAACTATGTGTTACGATTTACTTAGATTCAGGAAACTTCCGCAGTGTATAAAACACTAAAGTAAATAATATTCCAACAGTTTCAGTTTTTGAAAACTGTCTGTTGTACATGAAAATATACATGAGCAAATTTCTAGTATATGTAAGGCCAGGCTAAATTTTAGAAAACTGTTATATAAATATTATGGCCTATGTACTCCTATAGGAAGATATGGCAACTACTTTCTAAACCAATGTAATTTCTTTTGAATTTGTAAAAATTCAGTTTTTGAAAACTGTCTTTTGTACATGAAAATATACATGAGCAAATTTCAAGTATACATATATAAGGCCAGGCTAAATTTTAGAAAATTGTTAAATAAATATTATGGTTTGTGCTATCTTATATGAAGCTAGATCTATCACATTTTTAATCAATATAATTTCTTTTAAATTTAAACATTTTTTTTGTAAAAATTTCAGTTTTTGAAAACCGTCTTTTGTACATGAAAATATATATGAGCAAATTTCAAGTAAAGGGTGTTTTTTTAGGGGTATAGAACTTCGAATTGAAATAAAATACAAGAAAATCGTTTTAAGGTCCATCAATTTGACTTTATTGGAAGAATAATTTTATGCCATTAATGTTTAAATATGATTTCGGGCATGTGGCCGCCGCGGCTGGCTCGAATAAAGCCAATTCTACAGGTCCAATTTTCAACCACTTTTTCGAGCATATGGGGCCGTATGTCGGCAATAACGCCACGAATGTTGGCTTCCAATTCCCCTAACGTTTCTGGTTTGTTGGTGTAGACGAGCGACTTCACATATCCCCAAAGAAAATAATCCAATGGTGTCAAATCACACGACCTTGGTGGCCAATTGACAGGTCCATTCCGCGAAATTATGCGCTCATCGAATGTTTCCTTCAATAAATCAATTGTGACGTGCGCTGTGTGGCATGTAGCGCCGTCTTGTTGGAACCACAACTCATCCACATTCATGCCATCCAATTCGGGAACAAAATAGTCGGTTATCATGGCTCTATACCGGTCTCCATTAACGGTAGCTGCCTCTCCAGCATTATTGCGGAAGAAGTATCCTCAATGACTCCACCAGCCCATAGAGCACACCAAACAGTCAGTTTTTGTGGATGTAATGGCGTTTCAAGGGTCTCATGTGGATTCTCTTCACTCCAAATGCGGCAATTTTGCTTGTTGACGTAGCCATTCAACCAAAAATGAGCCTCATCACTGAACAAAATTTTGCGATGAAAATCAGCATCGAAATCAATCTCATTTTCGGCCTATGCACCAAAATCACGACGCATTGCATGGTCTCGCGGCTTTAATTCTTGCACAAGCTGGATCTTGTAAGGTCGCAAGCCAAGATCTTTGCGCAAAATCTTCCATAAAGTTGATGGACAAAGCTCCAATTGCTGTGCACGGTGGCGAATCGATTCATTCGGGTCCTCTTCAACACTTTGCTCTACAGCGGCAATTGTTTCTTCGGTGCGCACTGTTCGACGTCTTTGCGGATGCGTATTATCACATAGAGTAAACGTAGTGCGAAAACGATCCATGGTTAACCGAATTAATTGCTCTGATGGACGATTATGTCGACCATAAAATGGACGGAGCTCACGGTAAACTTCGCGAACTAAACCATTATTTTCGAAATAAATTTGCACGATTTGCAAGCGTTGTTCTTTTGTCAACCTGTTCATGATGAAATGGCAAACCAAACTGAACATAAATGACATTAGAGTTGCCAGATTTGACCACAAAATGTTAGTTTTATCTCTATTCGAAAAACAAATTTGTAAAAAAAACACCCTGTATATACATATAAGGCCAGGCTAAATTTTAGAAAATTGTTAAATAAATATTATGGTTTGTACTATCTTATATGAAGCTAAATCTATTACATTTTTAATCAATATAATTTCTTTTAAATTAAAAAATTATTTTTGCAAAAATTTCAGTTTTTGAAAACTGTCTGTTGTACATGAAAATATACATGTGCAAATTTCAAGTATACATATATAAGGCCAGGCTAAATTTTAGAAAATTGTTAAATAAATATTATGGTTTGTGCTATCTTATATGAAGCTATATCTATTACATTTTTAATCAATATAATTTGTTTTAAATAAAAAAATTATTTTTGTAAAAATTTCAGTTTTTGAAAACTGTCTGTTGTACATGAAAATATACATGTGCAAATTTCAAGTATACATATGTAAGGCCAGGCTTAATTTTAGAAAACTGTTACATAAATATTATGGTTTGTGTACTCCTATATGAAGATATATCCACTTCACTTTTAATCAATATAATTTCTTTAAAATTAAAAAATTATTTCTGTAATAATTTCAGTTTTTGAAAACTGTCTGTTGTACATGAAAATATACATGAACTAATTTCTAGTATATGTAAGGCCAGGCTAAATTTTAGAAAACTGTTGCATAAATATTATGGTTTATGTACTCCTATAGGAAGATATGGCAACTACTTTCTAAGCCAATGTAATTTCTTTTGAATTTGTAAAAATTCAGTTTTTGAAAACTGTATTTTGTACATGAAAATATACATGATCAAATTTCAAGTATATGTAAGGCCAGGATAAATTTTAGAAAACTGTTATATCAATATTATTATTTGTGAACTGCTATATGAAGATAAATCCATTACATTTTTAATCAATATAATTTCTTTTAAATTAAAAAATTATTTTTGCAAAAATTTCAGTTTTTGAAAACTGTCTGTTGTACATGAAAATATACATGCGCAAGTTTCAAGTATACATATGTTAGGCCAGGCTAAATCTTAGAAAATTGTTATATAAATATTATGGTTTGTGCTATCTTATATGAAGCTAAATCTATTACATTTTTAATCAATATAATTTGTTTTAAATAAAAAAATTATTTTTGTAAAAATTTCAGTTTTTGAAAACTGTCTGTTGTACATGAAAATATACATGAGCAAATTTCTAGTATATGTAAGGCCAGGCTAAATTTTAGAAAACTGTTATATAAATATTATGGTTTGTGTACTCCTATATGAAGATATATCCACTACATTTTTAATCAATATAATTTCTTTAAAATTAAAAAATTATTTCTGTAAAAATTTCAGTTTTTGAAAGCTGTCTGTTGTACATGAAAATATACATGAGCCAATTTCTAGTACATATGGAGGATGGGGCCGTGTGCAGAAGTCCACGCAAGTGGGGAAAGTTTCTGATCGCCATTCACCTGGGAATGGCCAGAGCGATTCTTTTGCATGCGGTTCAAGCAGCTCACTACTTCCGGGCTTTGTGCCCAAGTATCCTCTGGGTAACCACCGAACACCCGTTTGGTGGTGAGCTAAACGTGAGAAGGCGACCACCTGGTAAGGCCACTCCGACATAATCGGTTTAAGGGCTTGCTGGGGGGTTCAAACAGCAGCGTCTGATCACCATGTGGTGCGGCTGCAAGCGGGCGTCTGTCTTGGATCAAGCGGCTCGCTATACAAACGTGTAATAGAATTCAACTTCCCGTGAAACGGGTTGTGCGTTGGGTTTGGGACCCACCACGTAAAACAACGTTCCAATGAAATTCAACAACAAAGCCTCGGATATGAGATCCCCTTTTTTAGATGACAACACCCGCAAACGAAATAAGGATTATGAGATAAGGGCATGTACCTGCAATGTCCGGTCCCCTAAATGGGGAAGGTGCCGCTGCCCGGCTGGTTGAGGTCCTGAGGAAAGCAAAAGCTGACATCACCGCCATACAAGAGATGCGATGGACGGGGCGAGGAAATACGATCAGAACACCTTGTAACATCTACTGGAGTGGGCATGAAGACAAGCGCAGATTCGGCGTGGGATTTGTGATGGGAGAGAGACTCCGTCACCGAGTACTGTCGTTCACACCCGTGAACGAGCGTCTCGCTGCAATCCGCATAAAAGTACGATTTTTCACCATATCGTTTATCTGCGCTCATGCACCGACGGAAGAGAAGGACGACGTGGAAAAGGATGCATTCTACGAGCGCCTGGAAGAAGCATACGAGCGCTGCCCCCGTCATGATATCAAAGTCGTGCTTGGCGAATTTAACGCCAGGGTGGGTAAGGAAGGTGTATTCGGCCCCACTGTCGGGAAGTTCAGTCTCCACGATCAGACTTCGCCAAATGGATTCAGGCTGATCGACTTCGCCGGTGCCCGAAACATGGTCATATCCAGCACTAGGTTTATGCACAAGAAGATCCATCAAGCTACATGGCTGTCCCCCGATCGAAAAACACGCAACCAGATCAACCACGTTGTGATAGACGGACGGCATGCTTCCAGCGTTTTAGATGTTCGCACAATACGAGGACCTAACATCGACTCTGATCACTACCTAGTAGCAGCCAAGATTCGTACCCACCTCTGTACGACAAAACAGGTGCAACAAAAAACTCAGGGAAAGCTGGACGTCGAAAAGCTGCAATCGCAACAGACCGCCAATTATTTCGCAGATCGCCTCTCACACCTGCTCTCCGAGAGCACAATTCAACCTAGTGGAATGCATGAGCAGTGGGATCATATCTCAGGAGCACTCCGTACCGCAGCCGAAGAAGTAATTGGATTCCGGCGAACGCGAAGAAACAACTGGTATGATGGTGAAGAGTGCCGCGCTGCAACGAAAAGAAAGGACGAATCCTACAAGGCAACGCTGAGATCGAATGCAACGAGGAGTGTGTGTGAACACTACCGCGAGTTGAAGAGGGAAGCGAGGCGGCTTTTCCGGGCGAAAAAAAGAGAGGCAGAAAAGCGTGAAATAAAGGAGCTTGAGATGCTGGCCAAAGGGAATAATGCCCGAAAATTCTATCAAAAAATTCGGCGAATGACAGAAGGTTTTAAACCCGGGGTAAACTCCTGTAAGAATGAGAACGGCGACCTGTTGGCCGATGTTCAGAGAGCACTCAGAATATGGAGGGATCACTTCTCTGCCCTTTTAAATGGAGAAGCTGAGCAAGAAACCAGAGAAGATGCCGAACCCGAGCCCACAATCGAAGATGATGGAATTGACGTTCAACAACCCGACTATAATGAGGTGCGAATAGCAATATCCCGATTGAAAAAACATAAAGCAGCTGGCGCTGATGGTTTGCCTGCTGAGCTATTCAAACACGGAGGCGAGAAGCTGGTAAGGCGCATGCATCAGCTTCTATGCAGAATATGGCCGGATGAATGCATGCCTGAAGATTGGAATCTAAGTGTTCTCTGCCCAATCCACAAGAAGGGCGATCCTGCAAACTGCGCCAACTATCGCGGAATCAGACTTTTGAATTTCGCATATAAGGTCCTATCAAGCGTATTGTGCGAAAGACTGAAGCCTGATGTGAACAGACTGATTGGACCTTATCAGTGTGGCTTCAGACCTGGTAAATCTACCATCGACCAAATTTTTACAATACGACGAGAATCGACACACATCATCTCTTTGTTGATTTTAAATCCGCTTTCGATAGCACGAAAAGGAGCTGCCTATATGCCGCTATGTCTGAATTTGGTTTCCCCGCAAAACTTATACGCCTATGCAAAATGACCTTGAGCAAAACCGCCAGCTCGGTCAGAATTGGGACGTACCTCTCCGAGCCGTTCGAAACTAAACGAGGTTTCAGACAGGGTGACCCCTTATCGTGCGATTTCTTTAATTTAATGCTGGAGAAAATAATACAAGCTGCAGAACTTAACCGCGCTGGAACAATATTTTATAAAAGCGTGCACCTGTTGGCACATGTTGACGATATTGATATCATTGGCCCTAACAACCGCGCCGTAACTTCTGCTTACTCCAAATTAGAAAAAGAAGCGGAGAAAGTGGGATTTATGGTGAACGAGGGCAAAACGAAGTACCTTCTGTCATCATGCAAAGAGTCAGCGCATTCGCGCCTTGGCAACCAAGCCACTGTTGGCAGCAATAATTTCGAAATAGTAAAGGACTTCGTTTACCTGGGAACCAGCATTAACACCAACAATAATGTTAGCCTAGAAATCCGACGAAGAATTACACTTGCAAACAAATGCTACTTCGGACTGAGTAGGCAATTGAAAAGTAAAGTCCTCTCTCGACGAACGAAAATAACACTCTACAAGTCACTCATCGCACCCGTCCTGCTATATGGTGCAGAAGCGTGGACACTAACAACATCTGATGAGGCGGCTCTGGGAGTATTCGAGAGAAAGGTTCTTCGAAAGTTTTGTGGACCTCTACGCGTTGGCGACGGCGAGTACCGAAGAAGATTTAATGATGAGCTGTATGAACTTTACGCAGACGCCGACATAATTCAGCGAATTAAAACACAGCGGCTTCGCTGGCTAGGCCACGTAGTGCGAATGAGCGAGGACGCTCCAGCCCAGAAGGTATTCTTATGGGCACCCGCCGGTGGAAGCAGAGGAAGAGGGAGACCACCACTCCGATGGAAGGGCCAAGTGGAGACCGATTTGCGATCCCGCGGTGTTTCCAATTGGCGCCAGTTGGCGCAACGAAGAAACGACTGGCGAGCTATGTTGGACGGTCACAATCGCCCAGGCGGTTAGATGACCATTTAAAGAAGAAGAAAAATTTCTAGTATATGTAAGGCCAGGCTAAATTTTAGAAAACTGTTGCATAAATATTATGGTTTATGTACTCCTATAGGAAGATATGGCCACTACTTTCTAAACCAATGTAATTTCTTTTGAATTTGTAAAAATTCAGTTTTTGAAAACTATATTTTGTACATGAAAATATACATGATCAAATTTCAAGTATATGTAAGGCCAGGCTAAGTTTTAGAAAACTGTTATATAAATATTATGGTTTGTGCACTCCTATATGAAGATATATCCATTACATTTTTATTCAATATAATTTCTTTAAAATTAAAAAATGAATTTTGTAAAAGTTTCAGTTTTTGAAAACCGTCTTTTGTACATGAGCAAATGTCAAGTATATGTAAGGCCAGGCTAAATTTTAGAAAATTGGTAAATAAATATTATGGTTTGTGCTATCTTATATGAAGCTAAATCTATTACATTTTTAATCAATATAATTTCTTTTAAATTTAAACAGTTTAAAATTTCAGTTTTTGAAAACCGTCTTTTGTACATGAGAATATATATGAGCAAATTTCAAGTATATGTAAGGCCAGGCTAAATTTTAGAAAACTGTTGTATAAATATTATGGTTTGTGTACTCCTATATGAAGATATATCCACTATATTTTTAATCAATATAATTTCTTTAAAATTAAAAAATTATTTCTGTAAAAATTTCAGTTTTTGAAAGCTGTCTGTTGTACATGAAAATATACATGAGCCAATTTCTAGTATATGTAAGGCCAGGCTAAATTTTAGAAAACTGTTGCATAAATATTATGGTTTATGTACTCCTATAGGAAGATATGGCAACTACTTTCTAAACCAATGTAATTTCTTTTGAATTTGTAAAAATTCAGTTTTTGAAAACTGCATTTTGTACATGAAAATATACATGATCAAATTTCAAGTATATGTAAGGCCAGGCTAAGTTTTAGAAAACTGTTATATAAATATTATGGTTTGTGTACTCTTATATGAAGATATATCCACTACATTTTTAATCAATATAATTTCTTTAAAATTAAAAAAATTATTTCTGTAAAAATTTCAGTTTTAGAAAGCTGTCTGTTGTACATGAAAATATACATGAGCCAATTTCTAGTATATGTAAGGCCAGGCTAAATTTTAGAAAACAGTTGCATAAATATTATGGCTTATGTACTCCTATAGGAAGATATGGCAACTACTTTCTAAACCAATGTAATTTCTTTTGAATTTGTAAAAATTCAGTTTTTGAAAACTGTATTTTGTACATGAAAATATACATGAGCAAATTTCTAGTATATGTAAGGCCAGGGTAAATTTTAGAAAACATTTATATATTATGGTTTGTGCTATCTTATATGAAGCTAAATCTATTACATTTTTAATCAATATAATTTGTTTTAAATTTAAAAATTTTTTTTGTAAAAATTTCAGTTTTTGAAAACTGTCTGTTGTACATGAAAATATACATGAGCAAATTTCTAGTATATGTAAGGCCAGGCTAAATTTTAGAAAACATTTATATAAATATTATGGTTTATGTACTCCTATATGAAGATATATCCACTACATTTATAATCAATATAATTTCTTTAAAATTAAAAAATTATTTCTGTAAAAATTTCAGTTTTTGAAAGCTGTCTGTTGTACATGAAAATATACATGAGCCAATTTCTAGTATATGTAAGGCCAAGCTAAATTTTAGAAAACTGTTGCATAAATATTATGGTTTATGTACTCCTATAGGAAGATATGACAACTACTTTCTAAACCAATGTAATTTCTTTTGAATTTGTAAAAATTCAGTTTTTGAAAACTGTATTTTGTACATGAAAATATACATGAGCAAATTTCTAGTATATGTAAGGCCAGGCTAAATTTTAGAAAACATTTATATAAATATTATGGTTTGTGCTATCTTATATGAAGCTAAATCTATTACATTTTTAATCAATATAATTTGTTTTAAATTTAAAAATTTTTTTTGTAAAAATTTCAGTTTTTGAAAACTGTCTGTTGTACATGAAAATATACATGAGCAAATTTCTAGTATATGTAAGGCCAGGCTAAATTTTAGAAAACATTTATATAAATATTATGGTTTATGTACTCCTATATGAAGATATATCCACTACATTTATAATCAATATAATTTCTTTAAAATTAAAAAATTATTTCTGTAAAAATTTCAGTTTTTGAAAACTGTCTGTTGTACATGAAAATATACATGAGCCAATTTCTAGTATATGTAAGGCCAGGCTAAATTTTAGAAAACTGTTGCATAAATATTATGGTTTATGTACTCCTATAGGAAGATATGGCAACTACTTTCTAAACCAATGTAATTTCTTTTGAATTTGTAAAAATTCAGGTTTTGAAAACTGTCTTTTGTACATGAAAATATACGTGAGCAAATTTCAAGTATATGTAAGGCCAGGCTAAATTTTAGAAAATTGTTAAATAAATATTATGGTTTGTGCTATCTTATATGAAGCTAAATCTATTACATTTTTAATCAATATAATTTGTTTTAAATAAAAAATTATTTTTGTAAAAATTTCAGTTTTTCAAAACTGTCTGTTGTACATGAAACTATACATGAACAAATATCTAGTATATGTAAGGCCAGGCTAAATTTTAGAAAACGGTTATATAAATATTATGGTTTGTGTACTCCTATATGAAGATATATCCACTACATTTTTAATCAATATAATTTGTTTAAAATTAAAAAATTATTTCTGTAAAAATTTCAGTTTTTGAAAGCATTCTGTTGTACATGAAAATATACATGAGCCAATTTCTAGTATATGTAAGGCCAAGCTAAATTTTAGAAAACTGTTGCATAAATATTATGGTTTATGTACTCCTATAGGAAGATATGACAACTACTTTCTAAACCAATGTAATTTCTTTTGAATTTGTAAAAATTCAGTTTTTAAAAACTGTATTTTGTACATGAAAATATACATGATCAAATGTAAGGCCAGGCTAAGTTTTGGAAAACTGTTATATAAATATTATGGTTTGTGCACTGCTATATGAAGATAAATCCATTACATTTTTAGTCAATATAATTTCTTTAAAATTAAAAAATTATTTTTGTATAAAATTTCAGTTTTTGAAAATTGTTTTTTGTACATGAAAATATACATGAGCAAATTTCAAGTATATGTAAGGCAAGGCTAAATTTTAGAAAACTGTTATATAAATTGTTGAAATATATTCTTTTGATTCCTTATTTCAGTGGAATATTCCTTTGGATAAGTGTAAAAATGTATATCTACAGAACAAGACAAGCGCGAGCACGTTATTCTTACAAAGCTATCTTTATTCAACGAACGTTCAAAACATACTCAGTAAAAATAGATACACATACAAGTGTCAAAAAATTCAGGGTTGCATCAATATGTACGTTGCACGACAAGATTGTATTTTCAACACGCCTCCTCAACGTCCATATGCATGCACAAATAAAAATGTAATGTATGCATTCAATTAATTTAAACCTAACATCATTGACAATTTCTGATGACTAGGTTTCGACAAGTTTTTTGTCAAAATATCTGCTACCATGTTACTGCTGCTACAATAGCGAAGTTCAATTACGCCTCCTCGATAGATATCCCGTATATAATGATACTTTATGTCGATGTGTTTGCTCCTTGAATGGTACACGGGATTCTTCACAAGATTCATAGCGCTGAGATTATCTCCATTTATTATAATTGCCTCAGGGCATTCAAGCGCCATTTCGTTTAACAATTGCCGTAAGTAAACTGCCTCTTTAACTGCCGAAGTAATTGCCATATATTCCGCCTCTGTACTGCTAAGAGCCACTGTAGATTGTTTCTTTGATTCGTAAGAAAAAACACCACCAGCTAATACAAATACATAGCCAGTATACGATTTACGGTCACTGGCGTCTCCGCCCCAATCTGCATCTACAAAGCATTCCAATTTTTTACCTGTTCGATGGTACCTTAGTATTTTATCTTGCGTTGCATTTAAGTATCTTAATATTCGCTTAGCTGCTGCTAAATGCTCAGCGTGCGGATCAATGTTTCTTTGCGCTAGCTTGCACACCGAGTGCAAGATGTCTGGTCGCGTGCACACAGCCAAATACATCAACGACCCTATCAAAGACTGATACTGCGTCACGTCAACTTTCTTACAAGTATTGTTCTTACAATCCACCTGATGACCTGCATCCAAAGGTGTAGCAATCGGTTTGCTTTCATTCATGCCAAAATCACTTAAAAGTTTTCTAATATGTGCCTTTTGCCCAATGGATATAGCGCCAGTTTCACCATCACGATTCACTTCCATACTTAAAAAGTGTTGCACTGGTCCTTTATCGACCACCTCTACTTCTCTTGCGATACTCAACTTTATTTCATGCATTTGCTTGCTATCAGAACTAGCTATGAGCAAATCATCAACATAAACTGCAATAATATTAATTTGCCCATTCCGGTGATTTACATATACACACGGCTCACTTTTACATGGTTTGAAACCAATATTTTTCAAAATTGTATCTAACTTAATGTTCCATTGGCGACCTGACTGTTTAAGTCCATAAAGGGCTTTCTTCAATTTTAAACAATGTTGGTTTCAAACCATGTAAAAGTGAGCCATGTGTATATGTAAATCACCGGAATGGGCAAATTAATATTATTGCAGTTTATGTTGATGATTTGCTCATAGCTAGTTCTGATAGCAAGCAAATGCATGAAATAAAGTTGAGTATCGCAAGAGAAGTAGAGGTGGTCGATAAAGGACCAGTGCAACACTTTTTAAGTATGGAAGTGAATCGCGATGGTGAAACTGGCGCTATATCCATTGGGCAAAAGGCACATATTAGAAAACTTTTAAGTGATTTTGGCATGAATGAAAGCAAACCGATTGCTACACCTTTGGATGCAGGTCATCAGGTGGATTGTAAGAACAATACTTGTAAGAAAGTTGACGTGACGCAGTATCAGTGTTCGATAGGGTCGTTGATGTATTTGGCTGTGTGCACGCGACCAGACATCTTGCACTCGGTGTGCAAGCTAGCGCAAAGAAACATTGATCAGCACGCTGAGCATTTAGCAGCAGCTAAGCGAATATTAAGATACTTAAATGCAACGCAAGATAAAATACTAAGGTACCATCGAACAGGTAAAAAATTGGAATGCTTTGTAGATGCAGATTGGGGCGGAGACGCCAGTGACCGTAAATCGTATACTGGCTATGTATTTGTATTAGCTGGTGGTGTTTTTTCTTACGAATCAAAGAAACAATCTACAGTGGCTCTTAGCAGTACAGAGGCGGAATATATGGCAATTACTTCGGCAGTTAAAGAGGCAGTTTACTTACGGCAATTCTTCACGTGCGCTATCTGCATCGTGGTTATACTCAAAATAATAGTTGCCGTCGCTTTCTCGTCCTTACTCTTCCACGCTACTACTTTTTCGTCGTCTGCAGCTGCTTCTGGACACGGCATTGCACCTGATGTTACCGCCCATAATTCTTGGTGAACCAGAACACTTTTCAGCTGAATGCTCCAAGAGTCGTAGTTTGACTCGTTCAATTTTTCAATATTAAAGAGTGATGAAGCCATTTTTCTTGGATTTTTGTGCCAATATTAATCTTTTCCCCTAACGCCAGTGATTTGCACCTGCGCCAACAATTTAAACTTTTCAATTAGCACCAGGGATTTGTACCTGGGCCCATAACCTGTTGAAATATATTCTTTTGATTCCTTATTTCAGTGGAATATTCCACTGGAATCAAAAGAATATATTTCAACAATATGTAAGGCCAGGCTAAATTTTTGAAAACTGTTATATAAGTATTATGGTTTGTGCACTCCTATATGAAGATATATCCATTACATTTTTATTCAATATAATTTCTTTAAAATTAAAAAATTAATTTTGTAAAAATTTAAGTTTTTGAAAACTGTCTGTTGTACATGAAATTTTACATGAGCAAATTTCTAGTATATGTAAGGCCAGGCTAAATTTTAGAAAACTGTTATATAAATATTATGGTTTGTGCACTCCTATATGAAGATATATCCATTACATTTTTATTCAATATAATTTCTTTAAAATTAAAAAATTTCAGTTTTTGAAAACTGTCTGTTGTACATGAAAATATACATGAGCAAATTTCTAGTATATGTAAGGCCAGGCTAAGTTTTAGAAAACTGTTATATAAATATTATGGTTTGTGTACTCCTATATGAAGATATATCCACTACATTTATAATCTATATAATTTCTTTAAAATTAAAAATTATTTCTGTAAAAATTTCAGTTTTTGAAAACTGTCTTTTGTACATGAAAATATACATGAGCAAATTTGAAGTATATGTAAGGCCAGGCTAAGTTTTAGAAAACTGTTATATAAATATTATGGTTTGTGTACTCCTATATGAAGATATATCCACTACATTTATAATCTATATAATTTCTTTAAAATTAAAAAATTTTTCTGTAAAAATTTCAGTTTTTGAAAACTGTCTTTTGTACATGAAAATATACATAAGCAAATTTCAAGTATATGTAAGGCCAGGCTAAATTTTAGAAAATTGTTAAATAAATATTATGGTTTGTGCTATCTTATATGAAGCTAAATCTATTACATTTTTAATCAATATAATTTCTTTTAAATTTAAACATTTTTTTTGTAAAAATTTCAGTTTTTGAAACCGTCTTTTGTACATGAAAATATATATGAGCAAATTTCAAGTACATGTAAGGCCAGGCTAAATTTTAGAAAATTGTTAAATAAATATTATGGTTTGTGCTTATATGAAGCTAAATCTATTACATTTTTAATCAATATAATTTGTTTTAAATAAAAAAATAATTTTTGTAAAAATTTCAGTTTTTGAAAACTGTCTGTTGTACATGAAAATATACTTGAGCAAATTTCTAGTATATGTAAGGCCAGGCTAAGTTTTAGAAAACTGTTATATAAATATTATGGTTTGTGTACTCCTATATGAAGATATATCCACTACATTTATAATCTATATAATTTCTTTAAAATTAAAAAATTATTTCTGTAAAAATTTCAGTTTTTGAAAACTGTCTTTTGTACATGAAAATATACATGAGCAAATTTCAAGTATATGTAAGGCCACGCTAAATTTTAGAAAATTGTTAAATAAATATTATGGTTTGTGCTTATATGAAGCTAAATCTATTACATTTTTAATCAATATAATTTGTTTTCAATAAAAAAATAATTTTTGTAAAAATTTCAGTTTTTCAAAACTGTCTGTTGTACATGAAAATATACATGAACAAATATCTAGTATATGTAAGGCCAGGCTAAATTTTAGAAAACTGTTATATAAATATTATGGTTTGTGTACTCCTATATGAAGATATATCCACTACATTTTTAATCAATATAATTTGTTTAAAATTAAAAAATTATTTCTGTAAAAATTTCAGTTTTTGAAAGCTGTATTTTGTACATGAAAATATACATGATCAAATTTCTAGTATATGTAAGGCCAAGCTAAATTTTAGAAAACTGTTGCATAAATATTATGGTTTATGTACTCCTATAGGAAGATATGGCAACTACTTTCTAAACCAATGTAATTTCTTTTGAATTTGTAAAAATTCAGTTTTTGAAAACTGTATTTTGTACATGAAAATATACATGATCAAATTTCAAGTATATGTAAGGCCAGGCTAAGTTTTAGAAAACTGTTATATAAATATTATGGTTTGTGCACTGCTATATTAAGATAAATCCATTACATTTTTAGTCAATATAATTTCTTTAAAATTAAAAAATTATTTTTGTATAAAATTTCAGTTTTTGAAAACTGTCTTTTGTACATGAAAATATACATGAGCAAATTTCAAGTATATGTAAGGCAAGACTAAATTTTAGAAAACTGTTATATAAATATTATGGTTTATGTAGTCCTATAGGAAGATATGGCAACTACTTTCTAAACCAATATAATTTCTTTGGAACTTGTAAAAATTCAGTTTTTGAAAACTGTGTTTTGTACATGAAAATATACATGAGCAAATTTCAAGTATATGTAAGGCCAGGCTAAATTTTAGAAAATTGTTAAATAAATACTATGGTTTGTGCTCTCTTATATGAAGCTAAATTTATTACATTTTTAGTCAATATAATTTCTTTAAAATTAAAAAATTATTTTTATATAAAATTTCAGTTTTTGAAAACTGTCTTTTGTACATGAAAATATACATGAGCAAATTTCTAGTATATATAAGGCCACGCTAAATTTTTGAAAACTGTTATATAAGTATTATGGTTTGTGCACTCCTATATGAAGATATATCCATTACATTTTTATTAAATATAATTTCTTTAAAATTAAAAAATTAATTTTGTAAAAATTTCAGTTTTTGAAAACTGTCTGTTGTACATGAAAATATACATGAGCAAATTTCTAGTATATGTAAGGCCAGGCTAAATTTTAGAAAATTGTTAAATAAATATTATAGTTTGTGCTATCTTAGATGAAGCTAAATCTATTACATTTTTAATCAATATAATTTGTTTTAAATAAAAAAATTATTTTTGTAAAAATTTCAGTTTTTGAAAACTGTCTGTTGTACATGAAAATATACTTGAGCAAATTTCTAGTATATGTAAGGTCAGGCTAAGTTTTAGAAAACTGTTATATAAATATTATGGTTTGTGTACTCCTTTATGAAGATATATCCAATACATTTTTAATCAATATAATTTGTTTAAAATTAAAATATTATTTCTGTAAAAATTTCAGTTTTTGAAAGCTGTATTTTGTACATGAAAATATACATGATCAAATTTCTAGTATATGTAAGGCCAAGCTAAATTTTAGAAAACTGTTGCATAAATATTATGGTTTATGTACTCCTATAGGAAGATATGGCAACTACTTTCTAAACCAATGTAATTTCTTTCGAATTTGTAAAAATTCAGTTTTTGAAAACTGTATTTTGTACATGAAAATATACATGATCAAATTTCAAGTATATGTAAGGCCAGGCTAAGTTTTAGAAAACTGTTATATAAATATTATGGTTTGTGCACTGCTATATGAAGATAAATCCATTACATTTTTAGTCAATATAATTTCTTTAAAATTAAAAAATTATTTTTGTATAAAATTTCAGTTTTTGAAAACTGTCTTTTGTACATGAAAATATACATGAGCAAATTTCAAGTATATGTAAGGCAAGACTAAATTTTAGAAAACTGTTATATAAATATTATGGTTTATGTAGTCCTATAGGAAGATATGGCAACTACTTTCTAAACCAATATAATTTCTTTGGAACTTGTAAAAATTCAGTTTTTGAAAACTGTGTTTTGTACATGAAAATATACATGAGCAAATTTCAAGTATATGTAAGGCCAGGCTAAATTTTAGAAAATTGTTAAATAAATACTATGGTTTGTGCTCTCTTATATGAAGCTAAATTTATTACATTTTTAGTCAATATAATTTCTTTAAAATTAAAAAATTATTTTTATATAAAATTTCAGTTTTTGAAAACTGTCTTTTGTACATGAAAATATACATGAGCAAATTTCTAGTATATATAAGGCCACGCTAAATTTTTGAAAACTGTTATATAAGTATTATGGTTTGTGCACTCCTATATGAAGATATATCCATTACATTTTTATTAAATATAATTTCTTTAAAATTAAAAAATTTATTTTGTAAAAATTTCAGTTTTTGAAAACTGTCTGTTGTACATGAAAATATACATGAGCAAATTTCTAGTATATGTAAGGCCAGGCTAAATTTTAGAAAATTGTTAAATAAATATTATAGTTTGTGCTATCTTAGATGAAGCTAAATCTATTACATTTTTAATCAATATAATTTGTTTTAAATAAAAAAATTATTTTTGTAAAAATTTCAGTTTTTGAAAACTGTCTGTTGTACATGAAAATATACTTGAGCAAATTTCTAGTATATGTAAGGTCAGGCTAAGTTTTAGAAAACTGTTATATAAATATTATGGTTTGTGTACTCCTATATGAAGATATATCCACTACATTTATAATCAATATAATTTCTTTAAAATTAAAAAATTATTTCTGTAAAAATTTCAGTTTTTGAAAACCGTCTTTTGTACATGAAAATATACATGAGCAAATTTCTAGTATATGTAAGGCCAGGCTAAATTTTTGAAAACTGTTATATAAGTATTATGGTTTGTGCACTGCTATATGAAGATATATCCATTACATTTTTATTCAATATAATTTCTTTAAAATTAAAAAATTAATTTTGTAAAAATTTCAGTTTTTGAAAACTGTCTGTTGTACATGAATATATACATGAGCAAATTTCTAGTATATGTAAGGCCAGGCTAAATTTTAGAAAACTGTTATATAAATATTATGGTTTGTGCACTCTTATATGAAGATATATCCATTACATTTTTATTCAATATAATTTCTTTAAAATTAAAAAATTAATTTTGTAAAAATTTCAGTTTTTGAAAACTGTCTGTTGTACATGAAAATATACATGAGCAAATTTCTAGTATATGTAAGGCCAGGCTAAATTTTAGAAAACTGTTATATAAATATTATGGCTTATGTACTCCTATAGGAAGATATGGCAACTACTTTCTAAACCAATGTAATTTCTTTTGAATTTTTAAAAATTCAGTTTTTGAAAACTGTCTTTTGTACATGAAAATATACATGAGCAAATTTCAAGTATATTTAAGGCCAGGCTAAATTTTAGAAAATTGTTAAATAAATATTATGGTTTGTGCTATCTTATATGAAGCTAAATTTATTACATTTTCAGTCAATATAATTTCTTTAAAATTAAAAAATTATATTTGTATAAAATTTCAGTTTTTGAAAACTGTCTTTTGTACATGAAACTATACATGAGCAAATTTCTAGTATATATAAGGCCAGGCTAAATTTTTGAAAACTGTTATATAAGTATTATAGTTTGTGCACTCCTATATGAAGATATATCCATTACATTTTTATTCAATATAATTTCTTTAAAATTAAAAAATTAATTTTGTAAAAATTACAGTTTTTGAAAACTGTCTGTTGTACATGAAAATATACATGAGCAAATTTCTAGTATATGTAAGGCCAGGCTAAATTTTAGAAAATTGTTAAATAAATATTATGGTTTGTGCTATCTTGTATGAAGCTAAATCTATTACATTTTTAATCAATATAATTTGTTTTAAATAAAAAAATTATTTTTGTAAAAATTTCAGTTTTTGAAAACTGTCTGTTGTACATGAAAATATACTTGAGCAAATTTCTAGTATATGTAAGGCCAGGCTAAGTTTAAGAAAACTGTTATATAAATATTATGGTTTGTGTACTCCTATATGAAGATATATCCACTACATTTATAATCAATATAATTTCTTTAAAATTAAAAAATTATTTCTGTAAAAATTTCAGTTTTTGAAAACTGTCTGTTGTACATGAAAATATACATGAGCCAATTTCTAGTATATGTAAGGCCAGGCTAAATTTTAGAAAACTGTTGCATAAATATTATGGTTTATGTACTCCTATAGGAACATATGGCAACTACTTTCTAAACCAATATAATTTCTTTGGAACTTGTAAAAATTCAGTTTTTAAAAACTGTATTTTGTACATGAAAATATACATGAGCAAATTTCAAGTATATGTAAGGCCAGGCTAAATTTTAGAAAATTGTTAAATAAATATTATGGTTTGTGCTCTCTTATATGAAGCTAAATTTATTACATTTTTAGTCAATATAATTTCTTTAATATTAAAAAATTATTTTTGTATAAAATTTCAGTTTTTGAAAACTGTCTTTTGTACATGAAAATATACATGAGCAAATTTCAAGTATATGTAGGGCCAGGCTAAATTTTAGAAAATTGTTAAATAAATATTATGGTTTGTGCTATCTTGTATGAAGCTAAATCTATTACATTTTTAATCAATATAATTTGTTTTAAATAAAAAAATTATTTTTGTAAAAATTTCAGTTTTTGAAAACTGTCTGTTGTACATGAAAATATACTTGAGCAAATTTCTAGTATATGTAAGGCCAGGCTAAGTTTAAGAAAACTGTTATATAAATATTATGGTTTGTGTACTCCTATATGAAGATATATCCACTACATTTATAATCAATATAATTTCTTTAAAATTAAAAAATTATTTCTGTAAAAATTTCAGTTTTTGAAAACTGTCTGTTGTACATGAAAATATACATGAGCCAATTTCTAGTATATGTAAGGCCAGGCTAAATTTTAGAAAACTGTTGCATAAATATTATGGTTTATGTACTCCTATAGGAACATATGGCAACTACTTTCTAAACCAATATAATTTCTTTGGAACTTGTAAAAATTCAGTTTTTAAAAACTGTATTTTGTACATGAAAATATACATGAGCAAATTTCAAGTATATGTAAGGCCAGGCTAAATTTTAGAAAATTGTTAAATAAATATTATGGTTTGTGCTCTCTTATATGAAGCTAAATTTATTACATTTTTAGTCAATATAATTTCTTTAAAATTAAAAAATTATTTTTGTATAAAATTTCAGTTTTTGAAAACTGTCTTTTGTACATGAAAATATACATGAGCAAATTTCAAGTATATGTAGGGCCAGGCTAAATTTTAGAAAATTGTTAAATAAATATTATGGTTTGTGCTATCTTATATGAAGCTAAATCTATTACATTTTTAATCAATATAATTTGTTTTAAATAAAAAAATTATTTTTGTAAAAATTTCAGTTTTTCAAAACTGTCTGTTGTACATGAAAATATACATGAACAAATATCTAGTATATGTAAGGCCAGGCTAAATTTTAGAAAATTGTTAAATAAATATTATCTTATATGAAGCTAAATCTATTACATTTTTAATCAATATAATTTGTTTAAAATTAAAAAATTATTTCTGTAAAAATTTCAGTTTTTGAAAGCTGTCTGTTGTACATGAAAATATACATGAGCCAATTTCTAGTATACATATGTAAGGCCAAGCTAAATTTTAGAAAACTGTTGCATAAATGTGGGATTTGGGAAACCCATAACCAGGCGGCAGCCCTAACTTAAAGCAAACTAACAAAAGCGACAACTACAACGAAGGCAACGAAGAAGAGAACTACACTCGAACAGAGCAAAATCAGTTTAACTGGAAGTTTCGACCGAGATAGACGCGAGGCCGTAAAAACGTTGTGTTGTGAGACGATTTCATTTTATTCCAATTAAATTCATTTGCAATTGAAATTCAACTTTAAATGTAAATTATAATTTTTTAATCTGTTAAATAATCAACTTTAAATCCAAATCTCTTTTATTTGTACAACCATTTGCTAACTACCAGCAGTAAATAGTGAAACATATAAAAGGTCCCACATATTTGGGGGCTCAGCCGAATAAATTTTTTTTTTGCTCATGTACGCGAAACAAAGTCGAATGTGAAAACGCGAGAAAAACAACAACAGTGACTATTTCGAAGAAAAAGTGCAATTGTGTGCACGCAAAAGCAAATAAAGCGGTCAGAAAGTGAAAAAAATCATCTTGTGAAAATTCTAATTAGAAAACAGATTCGTTGAAATGTTGTGTCTGCAAAAATTTGAATTTGTACGCGAAAAGTTGCGCACAAGCTGCAAGCAGAGCATTGTAGCTCTGCACAAATTTGTGTTCGAAAACGACGGCGACAGAGCAAACCGCAAACGATTACGCGAGTTCACAGGGTTTGAATACGACGAAGATGACGAGCGCTGCAAGCAGAAGTTTGAATACATCGAAGAAAGTTTGACAGCCACTGATCTAATTTCAATTTGCAACGTTTTGGGTTTGAGCTGCAAGGTAGAACATGTCGTGCTGCACATTTTTCGTAATTTGCAGAGCAAGACATTACTGTGTGCTGCGGCAGAGGCCAGAGAAAATGACGATAACGACGATGAAAGCGTAAGTGATGTTGATGAAAACGATGGGAATGACGACGACGAGGGTGACATTATGCGTAGTTTTGACGTTATAAATACAAATAATGCACAATTTCAATTTCCACCACAACCAAGTAATCAAAACAACGAAGATCGACGATATTACCAAAACGACGAAGCGCATAGCAGAGGCGCAGCAACAGCAAAAGCGTTTGCAGGAGCAGCACAACAGTCACGATTCACAATCAACTTTCGGGACATCGAAGATTCTGTTCGACAGTTTGATGGCGACGAAAATACTTCTGTCGAAGTGTGGTTAGGTGAATTCGAAGAGACAGCAATAATGATGGGGTGGGATGAATTACAAAAATTCATATTTGCTAAAAAATCAGGCTTAGCAAAGTTATTTATTCAAAGCGAAAGAGGTATTACTTCTTGGCAAAAACTAAAAGCAGCATTAGCAGAAGAGTACAAAACTGTCGTGAATAGTGCACAAATACACAAACAATTATGCGCGAAGAAAATGAAAGCAGAAGCGAGTGTGCAAGAATATTTTTTGAGCATGAAGGAATTAGCGATGAGGGGTAATATTGAAGAAAATGCTTTAATGCAATATGTGATTGAAGGTATTAATGACTTGAACGTAAACAAAACGGTATTGTACGGGGCACATAATTTGAAAGAATTTAAACAAAAAATCAAAATATACGAAACGATGCGAAAGAGTAATAAGAAGAGTGGTGAAAATAAAGTAGAAGGAAAAGGTGTGGTGAAAACAGAAAGAGACAAATTTGTTTGCTTCAATTGCGGCTTGAAGGGCCACAAAAGTGTAGATTGTAAAGACAAGGGAAAGGGAACGAAATGTTTTAATTGTAAACAATTCGGGCACATATCTAAAAATTGTTCAAAGAGCGAAAATAAAAGTGAAACGAGTAATACGCGATGCCTTTACCCAAAAACTAATATGATGAACAAGTGCGTTGTAATCGAAAATGTAAAATATATAGCTTTGTTTGATACCGGCAGTAAATTCAATATTATAACTGAGAAAGTGTATAAATCGTTGAATAAGCCAGAGTTGCAACAAACAAATGTGTGTTTGGTAGGTTTTGGTGAAAGAAATGTAAATAACAAAATTAAACCATTGGGTAAACTAAGTACCAAAATATATGTGGACGATAATTTGTTCAAAGTGAATTTTTTGGTGGTATCTGAAAACTGCATGGATATTGATGTTGTGATAGGAGAAGAATTTTGCTTACAAGCCGATATTCATATTAATCGTGATGGACTGTTGATCAAAAAACATAATGAGGACAATGCAGAAGTGTTTTCTATGATGAATATCGAGTGTTATGAAAATGAAGTGGACATTGATGAAAATGCTAATGTAAGTGCGAGACAAAAGGTGCGTCTGTTGGTAAGTAATTATAAACCAAACAAATGCAAAACTACTAACATAGACATGAAAATTGTGTTGAAAGATGAAAGTCCAATAGCTTGTAGACCGCGCAGACTTCCACTTTCCGAACGTTGCAAGGTTGATGAACAAATTGAACAGTGGTTACAGGAGGGTATAATTGAAACATCGAATTCTGAATTTAGTAGCCCTGTAGTGATGGTGAAAAAACGCGACGGTAGCCATCGGCTTTGCGTAGACTATAGACAAATTAACAAAGTGATTATAAAATACCGTTTTCCGTTGCCGTTAATTGAAGACCAACTATATCGGCTTCAAAACGCAAAAATATTTAGTACAATTGATTTAAAGAACGGGTTCTTTCATGTGTCAGTTTCTGAACATAGTCGAAAATATACGTCATTTGTGACGAATAATGGCCAATATCAGTTTTGCAAAGTGCCATTTGGTTTGTCAAACTCGCCGGGTGTATTCCAAAGGTACGTTAATGCAATATTCCGTGATTTGACTAGACGGGGAATTGCACTCCCTTATATAGACGATATTATTATACCGGTTCAAAGCGAAGATGAGGCCTTGTGCAATTTAGAAGAAGTGCTAAACCAATGTAAAGACTATGGACTGGTAATTAATTTTAAAAAATGTCATTTTTTGAAAAAACGTGTAGAATTTCTTGGCCATGTAATTGAGAGTCAAAAAATATCGCCGTCTCCGTGTAAAATTGAGGCTTTGCTTAAGTTTCCTTTGCCGAAAAATATCAAGCAGATGCAAAGTTTCTTAGGTCTTGCCGGATATTTTAGGAAGTTCGTTCCTGGGTTTTCTACCATCGCCAATCCGCTTACAGATATGACTAAGCAAACCCAAAAATTCGTAATAGGGGATGCGCAAATCGAAGCGTTTAACACACTGAAGCAAGCACTGAGTCAAAAACCGGTGTTAGGTATATTTAATCAACAGTATGAGACCGAAGTCCATACCGACGCGTCCATTGACGGCTATGGTGCCGTATTATTTCAAAAACTTCCGGACGATAACCAATTGCATCCAATATACTATATGAGTAAGAAGACATCTGACGCAGAAAGCTACGAATTGGAAATATTAGCTGTAATAGAAGCCTTAAAGAAGTTTCGAGTTTACTTGCTGGGTTTACACTTCAAGCTCGTTACTGATTGCAACGCTTTTACGAAAACTTTAGACAAGAAAGATTTAAGCACACGAGTAGCCCGCTGGATTCTTTTTCTTCAAGAGTACGACTATAAGGTGGAACATCGCAAAGGCAATCTAATGAGGCATGTAGACGCCTTAAGTTGCTACCCGGTTATGAAGATAGGCGAGGTAGATTTCCTAAGCTCGTTACGACGCGCACAGCAGCAAGATGAAGAATTAAAAGCTATTACCGCAATTATTCAAGAGAAGACGACGTACGATGGTTATTTCGAAAAGGGTGGTATTCTTCACAAATTGGTCGACGACATCGAGCTAGTAGTAGTGCCGAAGGGCATGCAGCGAGACGTTATTAGACGGGCGCACGAGAAAGGTCATTTCGCCGTTAGAAAAACTAAAGATCTAATCTGTAAAGAATTTTTCATTCCTAAATTAGAAGACAAAGTACGAACGCATATTGCCAACTGCGTTGCTTGCATCGTTTCAAATCGCAAGCTGGGTAAACAAGAAGGAGAACTGCATCCGCTACACAAAGGTGAAATACCGCTTCACACGTACCACATAGATTTTCTTGGTCCTTTGGAGTCGACAAGCAAGTCATATAAACACATATTCGCCGTTATCGATTCGTTTACAAAGTTTTCGTGGTTGTATCCGACAAAGACCACGTCAGCGCATGAGACGATCAGCCGTTTAAAGTTGCAAAGCATTACCTTCGGTAATCCTGTTCAAATTATCTCCGACCGTGGATCCGCGTTTACGTCTGACGATTTTCGACGCTACTGTGAAGACGAAAACATTCAACATTTCAAAATAACCACTGGCCTTCCACGTGTCAATGGCCAAGTGGAAAGATGAAATGGCGTTATATCAAACGTTTTATCGAAGTTAAGCAAAGACGATCCTACGAAGTGGTATAAACATGTTGACAGGGTTCAGCAAGTCATAAACTCCACATATAATCGAAGCATTGACATGACACCATTCGAGTTGCTGACAGGTGTTAAAATGCGAACAACCGACGACTTTAATATTAAAAACCTAATAGAAGAAGAGCTGCGACAACAATATCTAGATATGAGAGATGAGACCAGACAACATGCGAAAAAGCAGATTTTGAATATGCAAACCGAAAACAAAAGAGCATACAACCTTCGACGCAAAAAAGCACATAAATATTCGATTGACGATTTGGTTGCAATCAAGCGCACGCAATTTGGTGGTGGACTCAAATTAAAAGCTAAATATCTGGGTCCCTACCGTGTTATTAAGGTAAAGCCAAAAGATACCTACGACGTTGTAAAATCTGGCGAAAGTGAAGGGCCAAAACACACGACAACCTGTGCTGAATTTATGAAGCCATGGGTTAATTTTTCTGATGACGACGACGGAGCATTCGAGGGCGAATGCGCAGCAGGATGGCCGAATTGTGGGATTTGGGAAACCCATAACCAGGCGGCAGCCCTAACTTAAAGCAAACTAACAAAAGCGACAACTACAACGAGGGCAACGAAGAAGAGAACTACAACTCGAACAGAGCAAAATCAGTTTAACTGGAAGTTTCGACCGAGATAGACGCGAGGCCGTAAAAACGTTGTGTTGTGAGACGATTTCAGTTTATTCCAATTAAATTCATTTGCAATTGAAATTCAACTTTAAATGTCAATTTTAATTCTTTTAATCTGTTAAATAATCAACTTTAAATCTAAATCTCTTTTATTTGTACAACCATTTGCTAACTACCAGCAGTAAATAGTGAAACATATAAAAGGTCCCACATAAATATTATGGTTTATGTAATCCTATAGGAAGATATGGCAACTACTTTCTAAACCACTGTAATTTCTTTTGAATTTGTAAAAATTCAGTTTTTGAAAACTGTATTTTGTACATGAAAATATACATGATCAAATTTCAAGTATATGTAAGGCCAGGCTAAGTTTTAGAAAACTGTTATATAAATATTATGGTTTGTGCACTGCTATATGAAGATAAATCCATTACATTTTTAGTCAATATAATTTCTTTAAAATTAAAAAATTATTTTTGTATAAAATTTCAGGTTTTGAAAACTGTCTTTTGTACATGAAAATATACATGAGCAAATTTCAAGTATATGTAAGGCAAGGCTAAATTTTAGAAAACTGTTATATAAATATTATGGTTTATGTAGCCCTATAGGAAGATATGGCAACTACTTTCTAAACCAATATAATTTCTTTGGAACTTGTAAAAATTCAGTTTTTAAAAACTGTGTTTTGTACATGAAAATATACATGAGCAAATTTCAAGTATATGTAAGGCCAGGCTAAGTTTTAGAAAACTGTTATATAAATATTATGGTTTGTGTACTCCTATATGAAGATATATCCACTACATTTATAATCAATATATTTTCTTTAAAATTAAAAAATTATTTCTGTAAAAATTCCAGGTTTTGAAAACTGTCTGTTGTACATGAAAATATACATTAGCCAATTTCTAGTATATGTAAGGCAAGGCTAAATTTTAGAAAACTGTTATATAAATATTATGGTTTATGTAGTCCTATAGGAAGATATGGCAACTACTTTCTAAACCAATATAATTTCTTTGGAACTTGTAAAAATTCAGTTTTTAAAAACTGTGTTTTGTACATGAAAATATACATGAGCAAATTTCAAGTATATGTAAGGCCAGGCTAAGTTTTAGAAAACTGTTATATAAATATTATGGTTTGTGCACGGCTATATGAAGATAAATCCATTACATTTTTAGTCAATATAATTTCTTTAAAATTAAAAAATTATTTTTGTATAAAATTTCAGGTTTTGAAAACTGTCTTTTGTACATGAAAATATGCATGAGCAAATTTCAAGTATATGTAAGGCAAGGCTAAATTTTAGAAAACTGTTATATAAATATTATGGTTTATGTAGTCCTATAGGAAGATATGGCAACTACTTTCTAAACCAATATAGTTTCTTTGGAACTTGTAAAAATTCAGTTTTTAAAAACTGTGTTTTGTACATGAAAATATACATGAGCAAATTTCAAGTATATGTAAGGCCAGGCTAAATTTTAGAAAATTGTTAAATAAATATTATGGTTTGTGCTCTCTTATATGAAGCTAAATTTATTACATTTTTAGTCAATATAATTTCTTTAAAATTAAAAAATTATTTTTGTATAAAATTTCAGGTTTTGAAAACTGTCTTTTGTACATGAAAATATACATGAGCAAATTTCAAGTATATGTAAGGCAAGGCTAAATTTTAGAAAACTGTTATATAAATATTATGGTTTATGTAGTCCTATAGGAAGATATGGCAACTACTTTCTAAACCAATATAATTTCTTTGGAACTTGTAAAAATTCAGTTTTTAAAAACTGTGTTTTGTACATGAAAATATACATGAGCAAATTTCAAGTATATGTAAGGCCAGGCTAAGTTTTAGAAAACTGTTATATAAATATTATGGTTTGTGCACGGCTATATGAAGATAAATCCATTACATTTTTAGTCAATATAATTTCTTTAAAATTAAAAAATTATTTTTGTATAAAATTTCAGGTTTTGAAAACTGTCTTTTGTACATGAAAATATGCATGAGCAAATTTCAAGTATATGTAAGGCAAGGCTAAATTTTAGAAAACTGTTATATAAATATTATGGTTTATGTAGTCCTATAGGAAGATATGGCAACTACTTTCTAAACCAATATAGTTTCTTTGGAACTTGTAAAAATTCAGTTTTTAAAAACTGTGTTTTGTACATGAAAATATACATGAGCAAATTTCAAGTATATGTAAGGCCAGGCTAAATTTTAGAAAATTGTTAAATAAATATTATGGTTTGTGCTCTCTTATATGAAGCTAAATTTATTACATTTTTAGTCAATATAATTTCTTTAAAATTAAAAAATTATTTTTGTATAAAATTTCAGATTTTGAAAACTGTCTTTTGTACATGAAAATATACATGAGCAAATTTCTAGTATATATGAGGCCAGGCTAAATTTTTGCAAACTGTTATATAAGTATTATGGTTTGTGCACTGCTATATGAAGATATATCCATTACATTTTTATTCAATATAATTTCTTTAAAATTTAAAAATTAGTTTTGTAAAAATTTCAGTTTTTGAAAACTGTCTGTTGTACATGAAAATATACATGAGGAAATTTCTAGTATATGTAAGGCCAGGCTAAATTTTAGAAAATTGTTAAATAAATATTATGGTTTGTGCTATCTTATATGAAGCTAAATCTATTACATTTTTAATCAATATAATTTGTTTTAAATAAAAAAATTATTTTTGTAAAAATTTCAGTTTTTGAAAACTGTCTGTTGTACATGAAAATATACTTGAGCAAAATTCTAGTATATGTAAGGCCAGGCTAAGTTTTAGAAAACTGTTATATAAATATTATGGTTTGTGTACTCCTATATGAAGATATATCCACTACATTTATAATCAATATATTTTCTTTAAAATTAAAAAATTATTTCTGTAAAAATTCCAGTTTTTGAAAACTGTCTGTTGTACATGAAAATATACATTAGCCAATTTCTAGTATATGTAAGGCAAGGCTAAATTTTAGAAAACTGTTATATAAATATTATGGTTTATGTAGTCCTATAGGAAGATATGGCAACTACTTTCTAAACCAATATAATTTCTTTGGAACTTGTAAAAATTCAGTTTTTAAAAACTGTGTTTTGTACATGAAAATATACATGAGCAAATTTCAAGTATATGTAAGGCCAGGCTAAGTTTTAGAAAACTGTTATATAAATATTATGGTTTGTGCACGGCTATATGAAGATAAATCCATTACATTTTTAGTCAATATAATTTCTTTAAAATTAAAAAATTATTTTTGTATAAAATTTCAGGTTTTGAAAACTGTCTTTTGTACATGAAAATATGCATGAGCACATTTCAAGTATATGTAAGGCAAGGCTAAATTTTAGAAAACTGTTATATAAATATTATGGTTTATGTAGTCCTATAGGAAGATATGGCAACTACTTTCTAAACCAATATAATTTCTTTGGAACTTGTAAAAATTCAGTTTTTAAAAACTGTGTTTTGTACATGAAAATATACATGAGCAAATTTCAAGTATATGTAAGGCCAGGCTAAATTTTAGAAAATTGTTAAATAAATATTATGGTTTGTGCTCTCTTATATGAAGCTAAATTTATTACATTTTTAGTCAACATAATTTCTTTAAAATTAAAAAATTATTTTTGTATAAAATTTCAGGTTTTGAAAACTGTCTTTTGTACATGAAAATATGCATGAGCACATTTCTAGTATATGTAAGGCAAGGCTAAATTTTAGAAAACTGTTATATAAATATTATGGTTTATGTAGTCCTATAGGAAGATATGGCAACTACTTTCTAAACCAATATAATTTCTTTGGAACTTGTAAAAATTCAGTTTTTAAAAACTGTGTTTTGTACATGAAAATATACATGAGCAAATTTCAAGTATATGTAAGGCCAGGCTAAGTTTTAGAAAACTGTTATATAAATATTATGGTTTGTGCACGGCTATATGAAGATAAATCCATTACATTTTTAGTCAATATAATTTCTTTAAATTTAAAAATTATTTTTGTATAAAATTTCAGGTTTTGAAAACTGTCTTTTGTACATGAAAATATACATGAGCAAATTTCAAGTATATGTAAGGCAAGACTAAATTTTAGAAAACTGTTATATAAATATTATGGTTTATGTAGTCGTATAGGAAGATATGGCAACTACTTTCTAAACCAATATAATTTCTTTGGAACTTGTAAAAATTCAGTTTTTAAAAACTGTGTTTTGTACATGAAAATATACATGAGCAAATTTCAAGTATATGTAAGGCCAGGTTAAATTTTAGAAAATTGTTAAATAAATATTATGGTTTGTGCTCTCTTATATGAAGCTAAATTTATTACATTTTTAGTCAATATAATTTCTTTAAAATTAAAAAATTATTTTTGTATAAAATTTCAGACTTTGAAAACTGTCTTTTGTACATGAAAATATACATGAGCAAATTTCTAGTATACATAAGGCCAGGCTAAATTTTTGAAAACTGTTATATAAGTATTATGGTTTGTGCACTCCTATATGAAGATATATCCATTACATTTTTATTCAATATAATTTCTTTAAAACTTAAAAATTAGTTTTGTAAAAATTTCAGTTTTTGAAAACTGTCTGTTGTACATGAAAATATACATGAGCAAATTTCTAGTATATGTAAGGCCAGGCTAAATTTTAGAAAATTGTTAAATAAATATTATGGTTTGTGCTATCTTATATGAAGCTAAATCTATTACATTTTTAATCAATATAATTTGTTTTAAATAAAAAAATTATTTTTGTAAAAATTTCAGTTTTTGAAAACTGTCTGTTGTACATGAAAATATACTTGAGCAAAATTCTAGTATATGTAAGGCCAGGCTAAGTTTTAGAAAACTGTTATATAAATATTATGGTTTGTGTACTCCTATATGAAGATATATCCACTACATTTATAATCAATATAATTTCTTTAAAATTAAAAAATTATTTCTGTAAAAATTTCAGTTTTTGAAAACTGTCTGTTGTACATGAAAATATACATTAGCCAATTTCTAGTATATGTAAGGCCAGGCTAAATTTTAGAAAACTGTTGCATAAATATTATGGTTTATGTACTCCTATAGGAAGATATGGCAATTACTTTCTAAACCAATGAAATTTCTTTTGAATTTGTAAAAATTCAGTTTTTGAAAACTGTATTTTGTACATGAAAATATACATGATCAAATTTCAAGTATATGTAAGGCCAGGATAAATTTTAGAAAACTGTTATATAAATATTATTATTTATGCACTGCTATATGAAGATAAATCCATTACATTTTTAATCAATATAATTTCTTTTAAATTAAAAAATTATTTTTGCAAAAGTTTCAGTTTTTGAAAACTGTCTGTTGTACATGAAAATATACATGAGCAAATTTCTAGTATATATAAGGCCAGGCAAAATTTTTGAAAACTGTTATATAAATATTATGGGTTGTGCTATCTTATATGAAGCTAAATCTATTACATTTTTAATCAATATAATTTCTTTTTAATTAAAAAATTGTTTTTGCAAAAATTTCAGTTTTTGAAAACTGTCTGTTGTACATGAAAATATACATGTGCAAATTTCAAGTATACATATGTAAGGCCAGGCTAAATTTTAGAAAATTGTTAAATAAATATTATGGTTTGTGCTATCTTATATGAAGCTAAATCTATTACATTTTTAATCAATATAATTTCCTTAAAATTAAAAAATTAATTTTGTAAAAATTTCAGTTTTTGAAAACTGTCTGTTGTACATGAAAATATACATAAGCAAATTTCTAGTATATGTAAGGCCAGGCTAAATTTTAGAAAATTATTAAATAAATATTATGGTTTGTGCTATCTTATATGAAGCTAAATCTATTACATTTTTAGTCAATATAATTTGTTTTGAATAAAAAAATTATTTTTGTAAAAATTTCAGTTTTTGAAAACTGTCTGTTGTACATGAAAATATACTTGAGCAAATTTCTAGTATATGTAAGGCCGGGCTAAGTTTTAGAAAACTGTTATATAAATATTATGGTTTGTGTACTCCTATATGAAGATATATCCACTACATTTATAATCAATATAATTTCTTTAAAATTAAAAAATTATTTTTGTATAAAATTTCAGGTTTTGAAAACTGTCTTTTGTACATGAAAATATACATGAGCAAATTTCAAGTATATGTAAGGCAAGACTAAATTTTAGAAAACTGTTATATAAATATTATGGTTTATGTAGTCCTATAGGAAGATATGGCAACTACTTTCTAAACCAATATAATTTCTTTGGAACTTGTAAAAATTCAGTTTTTAAAAACTGTGTTTTGTACATGAAAATATACATGAGCAAATTTCTAGTATATGTAAGGCCAGGCTAAATTTTAGAAAATTATTAAATAAATATTATGGTTTGTGCTCTCTTATATGAAGCTAAATTTATTACATTTTTAGTCAACATAATTTCTTTAAAATTAAAAAATTATTTTTGTATAAAATTTCAGGTTTTGAAAACTGTCTTTTGTACATGAAAATATGCATGAGCACATTTCTAGTATATGTAAGGCAAGGCTAAATTTTAGAAAACTGTTATATAAATATTATGGTTTATGTAGTCCTATAGGAAGATATGGCAACTACTTTCTAAACCAATATAATTTCTTTGGAACTTGTAAAAATTCAGTTTTTAAAAACTGTGTTTTGTACATGAAAATATACATGAGCAAATTTCAAGTATATGTAAGGCCAGGCTAAGTTTTAGAAAACTGTTATATAAATATTATGGTTTGTGCACGGCTATATGAAGATAAATCCATTACATTTTTAGTCAATATAATTTCTTTAAAATTAAAAAATTATTTTTGTATAAAATTTCAGGTTTTGAAAACTGTCTTTTGTACATGAAAATATACATGAGCAAATTTCTAGTATATGTAAGGCCGGGCTAAGTTTTAGAAAACTGTTATATAAATATTATGGTTTGTGTACTCCTATATGAAGATATATCCACTACATTTATAATCAATATAATTTCTTTAAAATTAAAAAATTATTTCTGTAAAAATTTCAGTTTTTGAAAACTGTCTGTTGTACATGAAAATATACATGAGCCAATTTCTAGTATATGTAAGGCCAGGCTAAATTGTAGAAAACAGTTGCATAAATATTATGGTTTATGTACTCCTATAGGAAGATATGGCAACTACTTTCTAAACCAATGTAATTTCTTTTGAATTTGTAAAAATTCAGTTTTTGAAAACTGTATTTTGTACATGAAAATATACATGATCAAATTTCAAGTATGTATATGTGTTGAAAATGCAACGCTGAGCAATTCACATATTAATGCAACCATGCAAATGTCAGATTTGAATGCAACTTATAATTTGTCCTTCACAGTCTTTCGTTCACCTTCAACTGATATACATCATATCATATCTCGTGTAAATAAAAGCTAATATATATTAAAACCAATCTATGTGTTACGATTTACTTGGATTCAGGAATCTTCCGCAGTGTATAAAACACTAAAGTAAATAATATTCCAACAGGTTATGGGCCCAGGTGCAAATTCCTGCTGTTCAAGTTAAATCGCGTTTTATATTGAAATCGGTAATAAAATGGCGTCGTCGTTGTTTAACATAGAAAAGTTAAACGAATCGAATTATGACTCGTGGAGTATACAACTCATGAGTGTGCTTATTCATCAGGAGCTGTGGTCCGTTGTGAGCGGAGAACTGGTGTGTCCAGGAGAAGATGCTGCTGAAAAAGATAAGCTGTCATGGAAGGCGAAAGATGAAAAAGCTAAGGCCACAATAATCCTTAGCATAACACCGATGCAGATTCAACATGTGAAAAGCTGCAAAACGGCGAGTGATTCGTGGAATTGCTTAGTACAAGTACATCGACCGAAAGGCCCCGTAAGAAAGGTAACATTATTTAAACAGTTACTTGGTACACGAATGAACGAAGGAGAATGTGTTCAGCAATATGTTTGCAAGTTCACATCGAATGCGGAAAAACTAGCAGAAATTGGTGTAGTTGTCCAAGAGGAATTACTTGTAATTATGCTACTAGCAAGCCTACCAAGGTCGTATGAAAACCTGGTTGTAGCGTTGGAATCGCGTGATGATTTACCAAGGCTAGACGCAGTGAAAATCAAACTCATAGAGGAGGGCGAAAGGCGTAAATCATATAGTAATTCGGAGTATGCTGAAAAAGGTAGCGAACAGGCGTTTGTAGCGCAAGAATATGCGTGTGCGAAAAAGCAGGGATCTTTGATCGCAAAGTCAGACGGCAAAGTAATCAATGCAAGCAAAAACAACAAAAACAATGGCAAACGGTCAAATTTGAAATGCTTCAGCTGTGGCGTGAAGGGACATTTCGCTGCTCAGTGCAAGCAGAGACAAGCCGAAACTTCTACACAAAACAACAAAAACAACAACGGGTTGTTTGCAGCAGTCAACAGTGGTGAGTTACATCCTGACGTATGGTGTGTCGACAGTGGTGCTTCTTCACATTTATGTTGCAACCGAAACATGTTCGATAAGTTCGAAATGTGCGAGGAATCAATCATGTTAGCAGGCGATAACAGAATGTTAGCGACAGGCAAGGGAGTCGTACATTTGAAAACAAACAAGATAGATGTCACCCTTATAGATGTTCTATATGTGCCGGGTTTACAGTGCAACTTCATTTCAGTAGCGAAGGCTGTTAACAGAGGCTATGTGGTGAAATTCAGCAGTGAAGCAGCAGAGATAATCAACAGGCACGGAGGAATCGTTTTACGTGCACAAAAGATAAGTGATCTGTATTTATTTAGATTAAATGAAAACAAGTTGTTTCTTTCAAGCAAGTCTGTGGATGAAGGGATGAAGTGGCATAAACGTTTTGGTCACTTAAACTTCGCAAGCTTACGAGAATTGGTAAATAAAGAATTAGTTCACGGCTGTAAAACAAATATACCAGCAAGTATTAGTTGTGCTGTGTGCATGACAGGCAAGTGCAGTCAACGCCCATATACAAATACAGAGAATCGTGCAGATGATGTTTTGGGGTTGGTGCATACCGACGTTTGTGGTCCGGTTAATAAAATGTCCATTGGTGGTGCAAAATATGTTTTGACGTTCATCGATGATAAGACACGATACGCATTTGTTTATTTTATGCGACATAAGAACGAGGTTTTCGAGAAATTCAAGGAATTTAAATCTATGGCAGAATGTCAGACAGGTAAAAAGCTCAAAATGTTGAGGAGCGACAATGGAACGGAGTTCGTAAACAATGTGTTTGACAAGTTTTTAAAAGACAATGGTGTTGTGAGGCAGTTGACGGTGCCCTATACGCCGCAACAAAACGGTGTTGCAGAAAGGTTCAACCGTACGTTGATAGAAATGGCAAGGTGTATGTTACTAGGTGCAAATGTCGAAGAGGCATTATGGGCAGAGGCTGTTCATACGGCAGCGTATTTACGCAATCGTTCACCTACAAAAGCATTGCAATCTATGACACCGTATGAAGCGTGGTATGGTCGTAAACCAACAGTGGCGCATTTACGTGAATTTGGATCTATTGCTATAGCGCTTGACAAGCGACAGAATGGCAAATTCAAACCGAAGGGCAAGGAGTATACATTGGTTGGATACTCAGATACGGCTAAAGCATACCGCTTATTCGATAGATCAACGAGAAAGCTGATAGTAAGTAGGGATGTTTACTTTATAGAATCAGCAGAGACGAAGCAACAACCAAATGTAGTGGAACATTCGAATGGCAGTGTCAACGTTAATAAGCAGATGTTTTTAGAGCGTAATATTAACAACGTATGTGTACGCGAAAGCAAAAACAGTTCAGCTGATAGTATGGAAAATAACAATGAGAGATTGTTCGTGCCAATAATTGACGGGTTTAGCAGTTCGAGGGCAGATGAAATTGAAGCAGAGGTGGATTTCAACAATGAGAGTTTGCAGGCAAGCGAAGAAGAGTTTGAATCCGCAGAGGATGAGTCAGCTGAGCAGAAGCGATGTCCAGGTAGGCCAAAATTAGTTCGGTCTGGTCGGGTTGGTAGACCAAGGAAAGTATATAATTGTTTAAATGTGATACGCACTGGTGATGTTAAAGTACCTAACACTGTACAAGAAGCGTTATCTAGCAATTATGCAGAAGAATGGTACAATGCAATGCAGGCAGAGTATCAGGCACTGTTAAGAAATGAAACGTGGGAATTGATGGAACTTCCCAAAGGGCAAAGAATGGTTCATAACAAGTGGGTGTTCTCTCTTAAAAGAAATAAAGATGGCACTATTGAGCGTTTCAAAGCAAGATTAGTTGCGAAGGGTTGTTCGCAAGTATATGGCATTAATTATTATGAGACGTTTTCGCCGGTGGTGCGATACAGTACGATTAGATTAATTTTTGCTCTTGCGGTAGAATATGGTTTGCACTTACATCAAATGGATGTATCTACTGCTTACCTAAACAGTAATTTATCAGAAGATATTTACATGAGCCAACCTGAAATGTTTATTGATAGGCGTTTCCCCAACCATTGCTTAAAGCTTAAGAAAGCTCTGTATGGGCTTAAACAGTCTGGTAGACTATGGAATATGAAGTTAGATGGCATATTGAGGCGAATAGGTTTCGAGCCATGTGAAAGCGAGCCATGCGTATATGTCCAAAATATAAAGGGTCAGATAAATGTTCTAGCAGTATATGTAGATGACATATTGATAGCTTGTTCCAATTTGCAGAATATGCAAGATATAAAGCTTAAGATCTCTAATGCGATAGAGGTGGTAGACAAAGGCCAAGTTAAGCATTTTTTAAGTATGGAAGTCGATAGAGATGGTGCAACGGGATCCATCGCTATAAGTCAGAAGGGTCACATCAAAAAATTATTGCAAGATTATGGCATGACTGATTGTAGACCAATTGCTATACCTTTAGACCCGGGACATCGAGTTTGCTGCGAAAACGAAAATTGTAAGAAAGCAGATCAGAAGCAATATCAGTCGCTTATAGGATCGCTTATGTATATTGCAGTATGTACGCGACCAGATATTTTACATTCTGTATGTAAATTAGCACAACGTAGTAACGAGCCACATACTGAACATATGGCAGCAGCAAAGCGTATATTAAAGTATCTGTGTGCAACACAAGATAAGCAATTGAAGTATAGTAAAACTGGAAAACCGATCGAGTGTTTTGTTGACGCTGATTGGGGTGGAGCTACAACTGACCGGAAATCATATACTGGGTATGCAGTTTTTCTAGCTGGGGGAGTGTTTTCATATGAGTCGAAAAAACAACAGACTGTAGCACTCAGCAGTACTGAGGCAGAGTACATGGCACTAACATCAGTGGTAAAAGAGGTTATTCACTTGAAACAACTGTTACGGGAGATGAAAATTTGTTGTCCAGATACAATCGTCGTTAATGGAGACAACTTAAGGGCAATGAATTTGGTAAAAAATCCTGTGTATCATGCGCGCAGTAAGCATATCGATATTAGATATCATTTCATCAGAAATATTTATCATGAAGGTCAAATCGATATGAAATATTGTAGCAGCAGCAATATGGTCGCCGATATATTGACAAAGAATTTGGCTAAGCCTAGTCATGTAAAATTTTGTAATATATTGGGTTTAAAATAATGAAATGTTTTCATTGCATAAATATGTTCATTGAGGGGGCGTGTTGAAAATGCAACGCTGAGCAATTCACATATTAATGCAACCATGCAAATGTCAGATTTGAATGCAACTTATAATTTGTCCTTCACAGTCTTTCGTTCACCTTCAACTGATATACATCATATCATATCTCGTGTAAATAAAAGCTAATATATATTAAAACCAAACTATGTGTTACGATTTACTTGGATTCAGGAAACTTCCGCAGTGTATAAAACACTAAAGTAAATAATATTCCAACAATATGTAAGGCCAGGATAAATTTTAGAAAACCGTTATATAAATATTATTATTTATGCACTGCTATATGAAGATAAATCCATTACATTTTTAATCAATATAATTTCTTTTAAATTAAAAAATTATTTTTGCAAAAGTTTCAGTTTTTGAAAACTGTCTGTTGTACATGAAAATATACATGAGCAAATTTCTAGTATATATAAGGCCAGGCAAAATTTTTGAAAACTGTTATATAAATATTATGGGTTGTGCTATCTTATATGAAGCTAAATCTATTACATTTTTAATCAATATAATTTCTTTTTAATTAAAAAATTGTTTTTGCAAAAATTTCAGTTTTTGAAAACTGTCTGTTGTACATGAAAATATACATGTGCAAATTTCAAGTATACATATGTAAGGCCAGGCTAAATTTTAGAAAATTGTTAAATAAATATTATGGTTTGTGCTATCTTATATAAAGCTAAATCTATTACATTTTTAATCAATATAATTTCCTTAAAATTAAAAAATTAATTTTGTAAAAATTTCAGTTTTTGAAAACTGTCTGTTGTACATGAAAATATACATAAGCAAATTTCTAGTATATGTAAGGCCAGGCTAAATTTTAGAAAATTATTAAATAAATATTATGGTTTGTGCTATCTTATATGAAGCTAAATCTATTACATTTTTAATCAATATAATTTGTTTTGAATAAAAAAATTATTTTTGTAAAAATTTCAGTTTTTGAAAACTGCCTGTTGTACATGAAAATATACTTGAGCAAATTTCTAGTATATGTAAGGCCGGGCTAAGTTTTAGAAAACTGTTATATAAATATTATGGTTTGTGTACTCCTATATGAAGATATATCCACTACATTTATAATCAATATAATTTCTTTAAAATTAAAAAATTATTTCTGTAAAAATTTCAGTTTTTGAAAACTGTCTGTTGTACATGAAAATATACATGAGCCAATTTCTAGTATATGTAAGGCCAGGCTAAATTGTAGAAAACAGTTGCATAAATATTATGGTTTATGTACTCCTATAGGAAGATATGGCAACTACTTTCTAAACCAATGTAATTTCTTTTGAATTTGTTAAAATTCAGTTTTTGAAAACTGTATTTTGTACATGAAAATATACATGATCAAATTTCAAGTAAATATATGTTATATAAATATTATTATTTGTGCACTGCTATATGAAGATAAATCCATTACATTTTTAATCAATATAATTTCTTTTAAATTAAAAAATTATTTTTGCAAAAATTTCAGTTTTTGAAAACTGTCTGTTGTACATGAAAATATACATGTGCAAATTTCAAGTATACATATGTAAGGCCAGGCTAAATTTTAGAAAATTGTTAAATAAATATTATGGTTTGTGCTATCTTATATGAAGCTAAATCTATTACATTTTTAATCAATATAATATCTTTTAAATTAAAAAATAGTTTTTGCAAAAATTTCAGTTTTCGAAAACTGTCTGTTGTACATGAAAATATACATGAGCAAATTTCTAGTATATATAAGGCCAGGCTAAATTTTTGAAAACTGTTATATAAATATAATGGTTTGTGCACTCTTATATGAAGATATATCCATTCCCTTTTTATTCAATATAATTTCTTTAAAATTGAAAAATTAATTTTGTAAAAATTTCAGTTTTTGAAAACTGTCCTTTGTACATGAAAATATACATTAGCAAATTTCTAGTATATATAAGGCCAGCAAAATTTTTGAAAACTGTTATATAAATATTATGGGTTGTGCTATCTTATATGAAGCTAAATCTATTACATTTTTAATCAATATAATTTCTTTTTAATTAAAAAATTATTTTTGCAAAAATTTCAGTTTTTGAAAACTGTCTGTTATACATGAAAATATACATGTGCAAATTTCAAGTATACATATGTAAGGCCAGGCTAAATTTTAGAAAATTGTTAAATAAATATTATGGTTTGTGCTATCTTATATGAAGCTAAATCTATCACATTTTTAATCAATATAATTTCTTTAAAATTAAAAAATTAATTTTGTAAAAATCTCAGTGTTTGAAAACTGTCTGTTGTACATGAAAATATACATGAGCAAATTTCAAGTATATATAAGGCCAGGCAAAATTTTTGAAAACTGTTATATAAATATTATGGGTTGTGCTATCTTATATGAAGCTAAATCTATTACATTTTTAATCAATATAATATCTTTTAAATTAAAAATTAATTTTTGCAAAAATTTCAGTTTTTGAAAACTGTCTGTTGTACATGAAAATATACATGAGCAAATTTCTAGTATATATAAGGCCAGGCAAAATTTTTGAAAACTGTTATATAAATATTATGGGTTGTGCTATCTTATATGAAGCTAAATCTATTACATTTTTAATCAATATAATTTCTTTTAAATTAAAAATTAATTTTTGCAAAAATTTCAGTTTTTGAAAACTGTCTGTTGTACATGAAAATATACATGAGCAAATTTCTAGTATATATAAGGCCAGGCAAAATTTTTGAAAACTGTTATATAAATATTATGGGTTGTGCTATCTTATATGAAGCTAAATCTATTACATTTTTAATCAATATAATTTCTTTTAAATTAAAAAATTATTTTTGCAAAAATTTCAGTTTTTGAAAACTGTCTGTTGTACATGAAAATATACATGTGTATGGTTTGTGCTATCTTATATGAAGCTAAATCTATTACATTTTTAATCAATATAATATCTTTTAAATTAAAAAATAGTTTTTGCAAAAATTTCAGTTTTCGAAAACTGTCTGTTGTACATGAAAATATACATGAGCAAATTTCTAGTATATATAAGACCAGGCAAAATTTTTGAAAACTGTTATATAAATATTATGGTTTGTGCACTCCTATATAAAGATATATCTCTCTTTCTCTATGGCGCGATATACAACGGGTATATCATCATAAACCTCCTAAGAGATTTTTGCGCCAAGCTTCTCTTCCAATTTGTGGTGTGCCGATTTGAATTTTTCCCTACAAATTGGTGGGACCTACAGTTTTTTGCCGACTCCGAACGGCATCTACAAAGGAGACGAATTTTTGCTGAGAAGCCTATCATGGCAGAAATACACTCGGAGAGTTTGCCAAACCACTGCCGAGGGGCGACCCCGTTTTTGAAAAACTTTTTTTTTTTTTTTTCAAATCACTTTTGATGTTACCTGTACCAGGCCTCGAACCATGGACCTTCGGTGTGGTAGGCCGGCAACACTACCTTCACACCACGGCGGCCGCCTTAAGATATATCCATTACCTTTTTATTCAATATAATTTCTTTAAAATTGAAAAATTAATTTTGTAAAAATTTCAGTTTTTGAAAACTGTCTGTTGTACATGAAAATATACATTAGCAAATTTCTAGTATACATATGTAAGGCCAGGTTAAATTTTAGAAAATTGTTAAATAAATATTATGGTTTGTGCTATCTTTTATGAAGCTAAATCTATTACATTTTTAATCAATATAATTTCTTTTTAATTAAAAAATTATTTTTGCAAAAATTTCAGTTTTTGAAAACTGTCTTTTGTACATGAAAATATACATGTGCAAATTTCAAGTATACATATGTAAGGCCAGGTTAAATTTTAGAAAATTGTTAAATAAATATTATGGTTTGTGCTATCTTATATGAAGCTAAATCTATCACATTTTTAATCAATATAATTTCTTTAAAATTAAAAAATTAATTTTGTAAAAATCTCAGTTTTTAAAAACTGTCTGTTGTACATAAAAATATACATGAGCAAATTTCTAGTATATATAAGGCCAGGCAAAATTTTTGAAAACTGTTATATAAATATTATGGGTTGTGCTATCTGATATGAAGCTAAATCTATTACATTTTTAATCAATATAATTTCTTTTAAATTAAAAAATTATTTTTGCAAAAATTTCAGTTTTTGAAAACTGTCTGTTGTATATGAAAATATACATGTGCAAATTTCAAGTATATGTAAGGCCAGGATAAATTTTAGAAAACTGTTATATAAAGTTTATTATTTGTGCACTGCTATATGAAGATAAATCCATTACATTTTTAATCAATATAATTTCTTTTAAATTAAAAAATTGTTTTTGCAAAAATTTCAGTTTTTGAAAACTGTCTGTTGTATATGAAAATATACATGTGCAAATTTCAAGTATACATATGTAAGGCCAGGTTAAATTTTAGAAAATTGTTAAATAAATATTATGGTTTGTGCTATCTTATATGAAGCTAAATCTATCACATTTTTAATCAATATAATTTCTTTAAAATTAAAAAATTAATTTTGTAAAAATTTCAGTATTTGAAAACTGTCTGTTGTACATGAAAATATACATTAGCAAATTTCTAGTATATATAAGGCCAGGCAAAATTTTTGAAAACTGTTATATAAATATTATGGGTTGTGCTATCTTTTACGAAGCTAAATCTATTACATTTTTAATCAATATAATTTCTTTTTAATTAAAAAATTATTTTTGCAAAAATTTCAGTTTTTGAAAACTGTCTGTTGTACATGAAAATATACATATGCAAATTTCAAGTATACATATGTAAGGCCAGGTTAAATTTTAGAAAATTGTTAAATAAATATTATGGTTTGTGCTATCTTATATGAAGCTAAATCTATCACATTTTTAATCAATATAATTTCTTTAAAATTAAAAAATTAATTTTGTAAAAATCTCAGTTTTTGAAAACTGTCTGTTGTACATGAAAATATACATGAGCAAATTTCTAGTATATCTAAGGCCAGGCAAAATTTTTGAAAACTGTTATATAAATATTATGGGTTGTGCTATCTTATATGAAGCTAAATCTATTACATTTTTAATCAATATAATTTCTTTTAAATTAAAAAATTATTTTTGCAAAAATTTCAGTTTTTGAAAACTGTCTGTTGTACATGAAAATATACATGTGCAAATTTCAAGTATACATATGTATGGTTTGTGCTATCTTATATGAAGCTAAATCTATTACATTTTTAATCAATATAATTTCTTTTTAATTAAAAAATTATTTTTGCGAAAATTTCAGTTTTTGAAAACTGTCTGTTGTACATGAAAATATACATGTGGAAATTTCGAGTATATGTAAGGCCAGGATAAATTTTAGAAAACTGTTATATAAATATTATTATTTGTGCACTGCTATATGAAGATAAATCCATTACATTTTTAATCAATATAATTTCTTTTAAATTAAAAAATAATTTTTGCAAAAATTTCAGTTTTTGAAAACTGTCTGTTGTACATGAAAATATACATGTGCAAATTTCAAGTATACATATGTAAGGCCAGGCTAAATTTTAGAAAATTGTTAAATAAATATTATGGTTTGTGCTATCTTATATGAAGCTAAATCTATTACAGTTTTAATCAATATAATATCTTTTAAATTAAAAAATAGTTTTTGCAAAAATTTCAGTTTTCGAAAACTGTCTGTTGTACATGAAAATATACATGAGCAAATTTCTAGTATATATAAGGCCAGGCTAAATTTTTGAAAACTGTTATATAAATATTATGGTTTGTGCACTCCTATATGAAGATATATCCATTACCTTTTTACTCAATATAATTTCTTTAAAATTAAAAAATTAATTTTGTAAAAATTTCAGTTTTTGAAAACTGTCTGTTGTACATGAAAATATACATTAGCAAATTTCTAGTATATATAAGGCCAGGCAAAATTTTTGAAAACTGTTATATAAATATTATGGGTTGTGCTATCTTATATGAAGCTAAATCTATTACATTTTTAATCAATATAATTTCTTTTTAATTAAAAAATTATTTTTGCAAAAATTTCAGTTTTTGAAAACTGTCTGTTGTACATGAAAATATATATGTGCAAATTTCAAGTGTGCATATGTAAGGCCAGGCTAAATTTTAGAAAATTGTTAAATAAATATTATGGTTTGTGCTATCTTATATGAACCTAAATCTATCACATTTTTAATCAATATAATTTCTTTAAAATTAAAAAATTAATTTTGTAAAAATCTCAGTTTTTGAAAACTGTCTGTTGTACATGAAAATATACATGAGCACATTTCTAGTGTATGAAAGGCCAGGTTAAATTTTAGAAAATTGTTAAATAAATATTATGGTTTGTGCTATCTTATATGAAGCTAAATCTATTACATTTTTAATCAATATAATATCTTTTAAATTAAAAAATAATTTTTGCAAAAATTTCAGTTTTTGAAAACTGTCTGTTGTACATGAAAATATACATGAGCAAATTTCTAGTATATATAAGGCCAGGCAAAATTTTTGAAAACTGTTATATAAATATTATGGGTTGTGCTATCTTATATGAAGCTAAATCTATTACATTTTTAATCAATATAATTTCTTTTAAATTAAAAAATTATTTTTGCAAAAATTTCAGTTTTTGAAAACTGTCTGTTGTACATGAAAATATACATGTGCAAATTTCAAGTATATGTAAGGCCAAGATAAATTTTAGAAAACTGTTATATAAATATTATTATTTGTGCACTGCTATATGAAGATAAATCCATTACATTTTTAATCAATATAATTTCTTTTAAATTAAAAAATAATTTTTGCAAAAATTTCAGTTTTTGAAAACTGTCTGTTGTACATGAAAATATACATGAGCAAATTTCTAGTATATATAAGGCCAGGCAAAATTTTTGAAAACTGTTATATAAATATTATGGGTTGTGCTATCTTATATGAAGCTAAATCTATTACATTTTTAATCAATATAATTTCTTTTAAATTAAAAAATTATTTTTGCAAAAGTTTCAGTTTTTGAAAACTGTCTGTTGTACATGAAAATATACATGAGCAAATTTCTAGTATATATAAGGCCAGGCAAAATTTTTGAAAACTGTTATATAAATATTATGGGTTGTGCTATCTTATATGAAGCTAAATCTATTACATTTTTAATCAATATAATTTCTTTTTAATTAAAAAATTATTTTTGCAAAAATTTCAGTTTTTGAAAACTGTCTGTTGTACACGAAAATATACAATTGCAAATTTCAAGTATATGTAAGGCCAGGATAAATTTTAGAAAACTGTTATATAAATATTATTATTTGTGCACTGCTATATGAAGATAAATCCATTACATTTTTAATCAATATAATTTCTTTTAAATTAAAAAATTATTTTTGCAAAATTTTCAGTTTTTGAAAACTGTCTGTTGTACATGAAAATATACATGTGCAAATTTCAAGTATACATATGTAAGGCCAGGCTAAATTTTAGAAAATTGTTAAATAAATATTATGGTTTGTGCTATCTTATATGAAGCTTAATCTATTACATTTTTAATCAATATAATATCTTTTAAATTAAAAAATAGTTTTTGCAAAAATTTCAGTTTTCGAAAACTGTCTGTTGTACATGAAAATATATGATGGAAATCAACAAAATAACCTTTGTATTTTTTGTATAGTTGTGTATAAAATATTCATTGAAATAAATGTTCATTCGTTTAAGAGAGTTCAATCGAAACGTTTCATATTTCCAATAGGTTATGGGCACCTAAGCTTTGAATTAAAAATCAATCAAAAAAAAAAAAAAAAACAGAAAAGAAACTTTTGTGAAACATATTTTTTTTTTTTTGCTGTCTTAAATATAAATTTTGAAATGGCTTCTATTTGCCAAATAGAGAAGCTTAATGATTCAAACTACGATTCTTGGAATGTACAAATGAAAAGCGTTCTTGTGCATTTGGAGTTATGGCAAATTGCAAATGGGAGCAGTCTCAAGTCGCAATGTACAACCAAAGAAGCAACTGCAAAATGGGAAACTCAGGACGAGAAAGCTCTAGCCTCAATTACTTTAAGTGTATGTTCATCGCAAATTAACCACATCAAACATGCGACTTCAGCGGCTACGGCTTGGAATATTCTGAGAGAAATTCATCAGCCACGAGGACCTGCTAGGAAGGTAGCACTGTTTAAGGATCTATTGAATCACAAAGTTATGAGTGATAAAAATATAGTTTCGTACGTTAACACATTCATGGATATTGTTGAAAAACTGAACGAAATCAATGTTAAGTTACCAGAAGAGCTTTTGGTAATCATGATGTTATCAAATCTGCCGAAGTCATATGAGTCGTTCATAGTTGCTATAGAGACGCGAGATTTGTTGCCAGCATTGAGCACACTAAAGGTGAAGCTAATGGAAGAAGGTAACCGGAAAAGTGCACTTGAACGAAGTGCAGATGATATCAGTGAGCAAGCTTATGTAGCACGTGACAAGAGTGTGCAAGAACATAAGAAGTTTTCAAAGAATTCGAAGGTAAAATGCTTTAACTGTGGTAAAAAGGGGCATTTTGCGGCGAGCTGCAAGGATCAACGAAAGAAGAAGTATCCAGAAAAACGAAATGACGAGAAGATGTTTTCTATACTAGCTGCAGCGCAAACAACGCTCGGGAAAGGTAATTGGTGTATCGATAGCGGAGCAACTTCGCATCTGTGCTGTGATCGCAGCATGTTCGTAACATTTGAGGAACATTACGAGAAGATTGTGCTAGCAGGTAAGAACTTCATTGAGGCTAAAGGTCGGGGGAACGTAGCATTGAAAGCAGACAAATTCAAGGTGACGTTGGAAAAAGTTTTATATGTACCAGATCTGCAAAGCAATTTCATATCTGTAAGTAAAGCTGTAGAGCACCAGAACACAGTCGTTTTTACCAATAGTTACGCAATCGTTAAAGACAATTTTGGCGAAGAAATCATCAGGGGTAAGCATACGAATAAACTTTTTATGGTATGTAATGAGAAAAACAAATGTTTTGGCCTTCAAGCTTCAAACGAGAATGCTATGATATGGCATAATCGATATGGACACTTGAATTTTTCAAGTCTAAATCATATTAAAAAGAATGATATGGTAACTGGTTTAAAAATAAAAGGGGTTTCTAGCGATCTTCAGTGCACAACTTGTATGGCAAGTAAAATTTGCTGCAAACCTTTTACGAAAAAAGAGGTAAATCAATCCGAAGATATTTTAGACATTATTCATACAGATGTATGTGGCCCAATGAGTAAGAAATCATTAGGTGGTTCGAGATATTTTGTCACTTTTATTGATGACAAATCAAAATTTATTTACGTTTATATAGTTAAATCGAAATCGGAAGTTTTTGAAACATTTAAGGTTTTCAAGTCGCTGGTAGAGCGCAAAACTAATAAGAAAATAAAAATTTTGAGAAGTGATAATGGTACCGAATACGTTAATAGAGAATTTGATAGTTTTTTGAAAATAAACGGAATTCAAAGGCAATTAACGGTACCATACACACCACAGCAAAACGGTGTAGCCGAACGAGCTAACCGTACTTTAGTAGAAATGGCTAGAAGCATGCTAGTATATGCGAGCCTAGATGAATCATTTTGGGCAGAAGCGATAATGACAGCAACTTATTTAAGAAATAGATCGCCAACTAAAAGCATAGTGGATAAAACTCCATTTGAGGTATGGACAGGTAGAAAACCTAATGTCTGTCATTTAAAAGTATTTGGATCACTCGCAATAGCACTAAATAACTCTGAAAAGCACAAGTTTCGTCCCAAGGGTAAGGAATATATCTTTATTGGATACTCAGAGGTATCTAAAGCTTTTCGCCTATTTGACCCAACCAGTCGTAAAGTTATTGTAAGTAGAGATGTTGTTTTCGTAGAAAATGAAAAAGGTATATATCGCAATTCAATTGAAGAAGACGTTAAAGAGTACGCTACATGGAGTGAGAGTGATTTTACAAATTTAACGAGCAACAATGTTGAAGGAGAGGACGAATTTGTTCCTCTACCCGGAAGGGAACAAAGGTCCGTCAACATTAATAATAGTACAGAAGACTTATCGGAATCTTTAGTCATGGAAAACGTTAAAAAAGGTCCAGGAAGACCACGAATCATACGCTCAGGTAAACCAGGTCGACCGCGAAAGCTGCCTAATGTGTTAGGTGCTATGAGTTGTTGTGAAAATATAAAAGTACCAGAAACGGTCAAAGAAGCAATGAATTCAAAGTACTCCAATGAGTGGAAAGAAACAATGAGTAAGGAATATGTATCGTTACTTGAAAACAACACCTGGTGTTTAGTTGATTTACCGCATAATCAGAAAACTGTAGGATGTAAATGGGTTTTTGCAATAAAATACAACAAGGATGGATTAGTCGAACGATTCAAGGCTAGATTAGTAGCTAAAGGTTGTAGTCAGCAGTATGGAGTTAACTATACCGAAACATTTTCACCAGTTGTTAGGTACGAAACGATTCGTATGGTTATTGCGTTAGCTGTAGAAAATGATATGTTTTTACATCAGATAGATATATCAACGGCATACTTAAATGGAGATTTGCAAGATGAAGTTTACATGAAACAGCCAGACCATTTCATTGATGAAAGATATCCAAACCGTGTGCTAAAACTAAATAAATCTTTATATGGTTTGAAACAGTCAGGTCGTGAGTGGAATGTAAAGCTAGATTACGTTCTACAATCAATCGGATTTTCTCCGTGCGCAAGTGAGCCATGTCTTTACGTAAAAAGAACGCAGGCTATATTAAGCATTATTGCCGTTTACGTGGATGACTTAATGTTAGCTAGTACAGATGAGAATGATTTAATGAACATAAAAGCTAGTATCGCCAAACATTTCAAATTAGTTGATAAAGGAAAATTAAATCATTTTTTGGGTATCGAAATTAATCGAAATGGTGATAGGGGAGAAATAAGTATTAGCAATGAACAGTTTATTAAGAAGATACTTACAGAATATGGCATGGAAAATTGTAAGGCCGTAGCAACACTTTTGGATGCTGGTTTTCAAGTGAAATGTACCAGTGAGCACTGCAAACGAATTGATAGAACAAAATATCAATCGTTAATAGGATCTTTGATGTATTTGGCACTTGCGACTCGACCTGATATAATGCATTCTGTATGCAAACTTTCGCAAAGGAATACTGACCCTCATGCCGAACATGAAAATGCTGCGAAACATATTCTTCGATACCTTTCGAAGACGGCGAAGTACAAACTGCACTATCAAAAGAGTAGAAAGCCGATAGAATGTTACGTTGACGCAGATTGGGGTGGTGATACCACAGACCGGAAATCATTTACTGGATATGTCTTTGTATTGGCAGGTAGTGCGTTTTCTTGGCAATCAAAAAACAAACTACCGTTGCGCTCAGCAGTACTGAAGCAGAATATATGGCACTGGCAGCAGCTACAAAGGAGGCAATATACATAAGAAAACTTTTGAAAGAAATAGGTTTGCATTTCGATGGTAAACCGATGATTATAAATGGAGATAATGTCAGCGCACAGCAGCTTGTTAAGAACCCGGTATATCATTCAAGAAGCAAGAATATTGACATTAGATATCATTTTATTCGGGAAATATATATGAAAAAGGAAATCGATCTAAACTACACTTCAACCAACGAAATGGTAGCTGATATTTTAACGAAGAACTTATCAAAAATTAAACATTATAAATTTGTTGAAATGTTAGGTCTATCTTAATTTCATATGTTTGTAATTAAGCTATTCCAATGGACTTAATATTACTTTGTTTTTTTTTTTTTTAACTTTTTGTTATGGATATTTTGTTGAGGCGGAATGATGGAAATCAACAAAATAACCTTTGTATTTTTTGTATAGTTGTGTATAAAATATTCATTGAAATAAATGTTCATTCGTTTAAGAGAGTTCAATCGAAACGTTTCATATTTCCAATAATATACATGAGCAAATTTCTAGTATATATAAGGCCAGGCTAAATTTTTGAAAACTGTTATATAAATATTATGGTTTGTGCACTCCTATATGAAGATATATCCATTACCTTTTTATTCAATATAATTTCTTTAAAATTGAAAAATAAATTTTGTAAAAATTTCAGTTTTTGAAAACTGTCTGTTGTAAAGGGTGTTTATTTTAGGGGTATAGAACTTCGAATTGAAATAAAGCACAAGAAAATCGTTTTAAGGTCCATCAATTTGGCTTTATTGGAAGGATAATTTTATGCCATTAATGTTTAAATATGATTTCGGGCATGTGGCCGCCGCGGCTGGCTCGAATAAAGCCAATTCTACAGGTCCAATTTTCAACCACTTTTTCGAGCATATGGGGCCGTATGTCGGCAATAACGCCACGAATGTTGGCTTCCAATTCCCCTAACGTTTCTGGTTTGTTGGTGTAGACGAGCGACTTCACATATCCCCAAAGAAAATAATCCAATGGTGTCAAATCACACGACCTTGGTGGCCAATTGACAGGTCCATTCCGCGAAATTATGCGCTCATCGAATGTTTCCTTCAATAAATCGATTGTGACGTGCGCTGTGTGGCATGTAGCGCCGTCTTGTTGGAACCACAACTCATCCACATTCATGCCATCCAATTCGGGAACAAAATAGTCGGTTATCATGGCTCTATACCGGTCTACATTAACGGTAGCTGCCTCTCCAGCATTATTGCGGAAGAAGTATGGCCCAATGACTCCACCAGCCCATAGAGCACACCAAACAGTCAGTTTTTGTGGATGTAATGGCGTTTCAAGGGTCTCATGTGGATTCTCTTCACTCCAAATGCGGCAATTTTGCTTGTTGACGTAGCCATTCAACCAAAAATGAGCCTCATCACTGAACAAAATTTTGCGATGAAAATCAGCATCGAAATCAATCTCATTTTCGGCCCATACACCAAAATCACGACGCATTGCATGGTCTCGCGGCTTTAATTCTTGAACAAGCTGGATCTTGTAAGGTCGCAAGCCAAGATCTTTGCGCAAAATCTTCCATAAAGTTGATGGACAAAGCTCCAATTGCTGTGCACGGTGGCGAATCGATTCATTCGAGTCCTCTTCAACACTTTGCTCTACAGCGGCAATTGTTTCTTTGGTGCGCACTGTTCGACGTCTCTGCGGATGCGTATTATCACATAGAGTAAACGTAGTGCGAAAACGATCCATGGTTAACCGAATTAATTGCTCTGATGGACGATTATGTCGACCATAAAATGGACGGAGCTCACGGTAAACTTCGCGAACTGAACCATTATTTTCGAAATAAATTTGCACGATTTGCAAGCGTTGTTCTTTTGTCAACCTGTTCATGATGAAATGGCAAACCAAACTGAACATAAATGACATTAGAGTTGCCAGACTTGACCACAAAATGCCAGTTTTATCTCTATTCAAAAAACAAACCTGTAAAAAAAACACCCTGTACATGAAAATATACATTAGCAAACTTCTAGTATATATAAGGCCAGGCAAAATTTTTGAAAACTGTTATATAAATATTATGGGTTGTGCTATCTCATATGAAGCTAAATCTATTACATTTTTAATCAAAATAATTTCTTTTTAATTAAAAAATAATTTTTGCAAAAATTTCAGTTTTTGAAAACTGTCTGTTGTACATGAAAATATACATGTGCAAATTTCAAGTATACATATGTAAGGCCAGGCTAAATTTTAGAAAATTGTTAAATAAATATTATGGTTTGTGCTATCTTATATGAAGCTAAATCTATTACATTTTTAATCAATATAATTTCTTTTTAATTAAAAAATTATTTTTGCAAAAATTTCAGTTTTTGAAAACTGTCTGTTGTACATGAAAATATACATGTGCAAATTTCAAGTATACATATGTAAGGCCAGGTTAAATTTTAGAAAATTGTTAAATAAATATTACGGTTTGTGCTATCTTATATGAAGCTAAATCTATCACATTTTTAATCAATAAAATTTCTTTAAAATTAAAAAATTAATTTTGTAAAAATCTCAGTTTTTGAAAACTGTCTGTTGTACATGAAAATATACATGAGCAAATTTCTAGTATATATAAGGCCAGGCAAAATTTTTGAAAACTGTTATATAAATATTATGGGTAGTGCTATCTTATATGAAGCTAAATCTATTACATTTTTAATCAATATAATTTCTTTTAAATTAAAAAATTATTTTTGCAAAAATTTCAGTTTTTGAAAACTGTCTGTTGTACATGAAAATATACATGTGCAAATTTCAAGTATACATATGTATGGTTTGTGCTATCTTATATGAAGCTAAATCTATTACATTTTTAATCAATATAATTTCTTTTTAATTAAAAAATTATTTTTGCGAAAATTTCAGTTTTTGAAAACTGTCTGTTGTACATGAAAATATACATGTGCAAATTTCAAGTATATGTAAGGCCAAGATAAATTTTAGAAAACTGTTATATAAATATTATTATTTGTGCACTGCTATATGAAGATAAATCCATTACATTTTTAATCAATATAATTTCTTTTAAATTAAAAAATTATTTTTGCAAAAATTTCAGTTTTTGAAAACTGTCTGTTGTACATGAAAATATACATGTGCAAATTTCAAGTATACATATGTAAGGCCAGGCTAAATTTTAGAAAATTGTTAAATAAATATTATGGTTTGTGCTATCTTATATGAAGCTAAATCTATTACAGTTTTAATCATTATAATATCTTTTAAATTAAAAAATAGTTTTTGCAAAAATTTCAGTTTTCGAAAACTGTCTGTTGTACATGAAAATATACATGAGCAAAGTTCTAGTATATATAAGGCCAGGCTAAATTTTTGAAAACTGTTATATAAATATTATGGTTTGTGCACTCCTATATGAAGATATCTCCATTACCTTTTTACTCAATATAATTTCTTTAAAATTGAAAAATTAATTTTGTAAAAATTTCAGTTTTTGAAAACTGTCTGTTGTACACGAAAATATACATTAGCAAATTTCTAGTATATATAAGGCCAGGCAAAATTTTTGAAAACTGTTATATAAATATTATGGGTTGTGCTATCTTATATGAAGCTAAATCTATTACATTTTTAATCAATATAATTTCTTTTTAATTAAAAAATTATTTTTGCAAAAATTTCAGTTTTTGAAAACTGTCTGTTGTACATGAAAATATACATATGCAAATTTCAAGTATGCATATGTAAGGCCAGGCTAAATTTTAGAAAATTGTTAAATAAATATTATGGTTTGTGCTATCTTATATGAAGCTAAATCTATCACATTTTTAATCAATATAATTTCTTTAAAATTAAAAAATTAATTTTGTAAAAATCTCAGTTTTTGAAAACTGTCTGTTGTACATGAAAATATACATGAGCAAATTTCTAGTGTATGAAAGGCCAGGTTAAATTTTAGAAAATTGTTAAATAAATATTATGGTTTGTGCTATCTTATATGAAGCTAAATCTATTACATTTCTAATCAATATAATATCTTTTAAATTAAAAAATAATTTTTGCAAAAATTTCAGTTTTTGAAAACTGTCTGTTGTACATGAAAATATACATGAGCAAATTTCTAGTATATATAAGGCCAGGCAAAATTTTTGAAAACTGTTATATAAATATTATGGGTTGTGCTATCTTATATGAAGCTAAATCTATTACATTTTTAATCAATATAATTTCTTTTTAATTAAAAAATTATTTTTGCGAAAATTTCAGTTTTTGAAAACTGTCTGTTGTACACGAAAATATACAATTGCAAACTTCAAGTATATGTAAGGCCAGGATAAATTTTAGAAAACTGTTATATAAATATTATTATTTGTGCACTGCTATATGAAGATAAATCCATTACATTTTTAATCAATATAATTTCTTTTAAATTAAAAAATTATTTTTGCAAAAATTTCAGTTTTTGAAAACTGTCTGTTGTACATGAAAATATACATGTGCAAATTTCAAGTATACATATGTAAGGCCAGGCTAAATTTTAGAAAATTGTTAAATAAATATTATGGTTTGTGCTATCTTATATGAAGCTAAATCTATTACATTTTTAATCAATATAATATCTTTTAAATTAAAAAATAGTTTTTGCAAAAATTTCAGTTTTCGAAAACTGTCTGTTGTACATGAAAATATACATGAGCAAATTTCTAGTATATATAAGGCCAGGCTAAATTTTTGAAAACTGTTATATAAATATTATGGTTTGTGCACTCCTATATGAAGATATATCCATTACCTTTTTATTCAATATAATTTCTTTAAAATTGAAAAATTAATTTTGTAAAAATTTCAGTTTTTGAAAACTGTCTGTTGTACATGAAAATATACATTAGCAAATTTCTAGTATATATAAGGCCAGGCAAAATTTTTGAAAACTGTTATATAAATATTATGGCTTGTGCTATCTCATATGAAGCTAAATCTATTACATTTTTAATCAATATAATTTCTTTTTAATTAAAAAATTATTTTTGCAAAAATTTCAGTTTTTGAAAACTGTCTGTTGTACATGAAAATATACATGTGCAAATTTCAAGTATACATATGTAAGGCCAGGCTAAATTTTAGAAAATTTTTAAATAAATATTATGGTTTGTGCTATCTTATATGAAGCTAAATCTATTACATTTTTAATCAATATAATATCTTTTAAATTAAAAAATAATTTTTGCAAAAATTTCAGTTTTTGAAAACTGTCTGTTGTACATGAAAATATACATGAGCAAATTTCTAGTATATATAAGGCCAGGCAATATTTTTGAAAACTGTTATATAAATATTATGGGTTGTGCTATCTTATATGAAGCTAAATCTATTACATTTTTAATCAATATAATTTCTTTTAAATTAAAAAATTATTTTTGCAAAAATTTCAGTTTTTGAAAACTGTCTGTTGTACATGAAAATATACATGTGCAAATTTCAAGTATACATATGTATCGTTTGTGCTATCTTATATGAAGCTAAATCTATTACATTTTTAATCAATATAATTTCTTTTTAATTAAAAAATTATTTTTGCGAAAATTTCAGTTTTTGAAAACTGTCTGTTGTACATGAAAATATACATGTGCAAATTTCAAGTATACATATGTAAGGCCAGGCTAAATTTTAGAAAATTGTTAAATAAATATTATGGTTTGTGCTATCTTATATGAAGCTAAATCTATTACATTTTTAATCAATATAATATCTTTTAAATTAAAAATAATTTTTGCAAAAATTTCAGTTTTTGAAAACTGTCTGTTGTACATGAAAATATACATGAGCAAATTTCTAGTATGTATACCTACGACTATATTTTAAAAATATGCTATTTAAAAAAATTACCTATTGGAAATTAACAAACCAACAATTTTTTAATAAAGGGCGGAAGTCATAAATATACGTAGATTTAGGATCGGAAATATCGAATAAACATTTTGTGTCATTTAATTCAATTTTTGCATCAAAATTATTTTCAAGTAAAATACTTGCATTTTTTGGCAAACGAACGTCAAAATCCACGGCCATCACATTAAAATGAGTCGTTTATTCAACTCATTCCGTTTGTTTACCTTTTGGGTTTACCCAATTTCCACTCATAAAGTACAAACTTTAACTCAAATAATTTGGAAATATTAAGGACAAAGCACAAAGAGGACTCGCTGAAACCCTATTAGAAAACATCGAGTAGCATCGAACATACGAGTGAAAATTCTGCCGATTTTCAAAAGAGCGAACTGACGCCTCTTATTCATACATGCTCTTTGACGATGCTGACAATGATGATGACGTCAGCGACAACGACGATGACAATGCCATAGAGGATAATGGTGGTGTGGTGAGCAACAACGACGTAGTGAACAATACTCAAGAGAGAAACGACGATGGTATAAGTGAAACAGGGGAAATGAGCGAGCGAAATGAGAATGATGAAACAACAAATTACTTTGAGTTTGCGGCGAATTTCAGTAAAGACGACGAAGATCAAATAAGCAACAAAAGAGGCACAGTACACAAAGGCATGCGTACAAATACAAATACATACGTATCAAACATTTCGTGATATAGAAGATTCTATCAGACCATTTGACGGTTCCAATAAGATTCCTGTTGACATTTGGTGTCAAGAATTTGAAGGACAATCGGCTGTAATGTGTTGGAATAATTTACAGAAACTTGTTGTTTAGGCGAGATGCCTAAAGTCTTAAAAAATGGGCCACCCTAATGTAAATTTATCGCCCTTCCAATCACTCACACCAACCCACCCACCTGTGTGGGCATGCATGCATATTCGTGTTTTGTCAGCACACATATACATGCATGGGGGTGTGCATGTGTGGGTTCACCTCCCCTTAAAACCGGAGGATGATTTTCAGGTTCAACGGTTGTCCTCGATTGAAAAACCGTCTACTTTTCCAGAGACAGTCGACACGACAACATCACGGCCAGCCCAGGATTTCGCGCCCGCACCAAGGTAAACTAATTGTTTATAAATTATATTTTATCTAAATACACGGCCAACTTTTTATAACGAGAATCTCGTTGTTTCTTGTTTATTTTCATTTCGAGCACAAATTCGACCGCCGTGCTTCTGAGCCACCGCCGCTCCCAGTTAGCACCACGCTCGAATTTACATGGTCCATCTCCCCGTCAAGAGACACCAGCATACAGTCCACAACAACAACAATTGGAGTAATAATTTCAAAGAATCTAACTTGTATTACCAGAAGCTGCCACACAATTAAGGAGAAAATACTCAATATTGTTCACACTCTGCCGCAATCACAAATTACAAACAACTCTGCCATACACTCTGCGCAATTACAAATAGCAAACAACTCTGCCATACACTCTGCCACATACCACAACCAACAACACCAACTTTATACAACAAATTCGGCCGATCACCACATCAAAGCACGTAAGTTGTATATTTCTTGCCACTTAGTTTTTTTTTTGTGTGTTGCATACAATTGTATAAAAGTGCCGCCCGCGAGTGTAATCAAACGTAAGTGCGTTTAGTGAATATTTTGCAATAGTGATTTTATTGTTCTTTAAATTTTTAATTAAATTACACGCTTAAAAACCCTTGTGTCTATCCGGATTATCCCCCCACCAGTGGTAAGGTTTTTTGGACACAGCGCAAGGCAAGAGGTAACATAACCTCATTTTCACAAATAAGTTCACTTAGCCTTTCGATCTTCAGTTTGTTTTTTTTGTTTTTTCCACTTGTTTTTTTCCGTAATTACAGAGCAAAATTTTAATCGAGGGCTAGTTATTATTTTCTGATAAAATTCACTATTTTTATAGCACTTTTCTTTGTTTTCACATTTCTTCATTTAATATTCACTTTCGCTCGTTTGATACACCGCGCACTTTATCTGTGTGTGTTGTGTATTTCTTTATTGCGGCAACACATACACACATTTATATATACATATTCCCCTTATACGTGTGGGTGGCGAGTAAGTCACAAAGATTTTTGTTTACATTTTTTGCGTTTGTAGCAAACCAATATTCGTCAGACAAATCGGCCAAGTCTGCAATATAATTCAAAAATTAACAATAAATAAAAATAATTGAATTAAATTATACATTAATTGAGTTTATTACAATTTTATTGAGGTTGTTTTGATTTTCCTGGGTAAAATAGTGCCTTTACCTTTTCTATTCAGCATTTTTCTTGTACGGTTGAGCATTTCATCGTACCTTCAGCTTTCTTTTTTCGGTTTTGTTTTGATTCTACAGATCCTCTAAGTCCAAAATATGGAAAGTTTCATTAGGCTGGCTGATTCGATTTTTGAATTCGAATCAGACTACAATGAATTAGAGGATTCAGTCCACAGCAAGTACACTCTTGGGCTTCAACAAGAGGACTTGAAGGCAATGTGGAGAAAAACCAGAACGGCTTATGACGACTTACTTAATTCAGATAAGTTAGAGGTCACTGGTATAGTTTCTGTCAAACAGAAATATAAGAGGGCATATGCAGTATATTTACGCTGCATGTCAGATATGGCTACACGCCAAGCGACATACAACAAAACAGAAAATAAATCTGAAGAAAAGCCCGAATTTGAACATAGTATCCGCCTGCCTCCATGTGATACTGAAGTTTTCAAGGGCGATTATCTGTCATGGCCAACATTTCGTGACATGTTCACGGCTATATACATCTTAAATAAACGCTTAACACCAGTGGAGAAATTGTTCCATCTGAACAATAAGACACAAGGTGAGGCAAAAGATATCGTGAAAAAATGTCCGCTCACGAATGAGGGATTTGATACGGCCTGGAGAAATTTATGCGAGAGATACGAAAACAAACGTATCTTAGTAAACTCGCAACTCAAAATTTTATTCAACTTGAAAAAGGTAGAGAGTGAATGTGGTAGCGCGATTAAAACACTTCAGCGCGAAATAAATAATTGCCTTTCGTCCCTGCGAAGTCATAAAATTGACACGTCGAACTGGGATGCAATTATAACGTATTTGTGTTCGACGAAATTGCCGGAAAGTACGCTTGGTCTATGGGAGCAAAGCATAGACCACAAAGTGGAAATATCCAAGTGGGAGGATATGGACAAATTTTTGTCCAACCGCTTCCAGACACTCGAAACAGTGTCTGGGTTCATAGGGAGTTCTTCGAAAGTGCAAAAGCCGCAAAGTACGCGGATTGCCAACGAAACCCCTGCAAAAAGACTTGGTACATACCAAGCAAACGTGACTAAACTACTGTGCACAAAGTGCAAATCGAATACCCACAGATTGCGAAACTGTCCCCGTTTTCTCAAATTAACTCCGGTGGAGAGAATTAACTTCGTCAAATCCACCAAGGGCTGTTTGAACTGCCTATCCCCAGGACATACTGTGTCGAAGTGCACCAGTTCTTATGACTGCAACAAGTGCCACTCTCGACATAATACGCTCCTGCATGCGGAGTCTCTCCAGACGCAGGCAACCACCAGCCCTAATCAGTATCATGCTGATAATGCTGCCTCAACTTCAAAACAGGCACAAGAGAGACGGGAAGCGGAAAAATCTGTTTCGGCCATAAACCGAAATGTTAAATCCTGCCATGTTCATTCAAGTGCAGGTGTGCTGCTAGGGACAGCTCGAGTAACCATTCATCATAATGGTACAGACTTCCCAGCAAGAGCACTGATTGATTCTGGTTCAGAGTGCTCGTTTATGACAGAACGACTCAAACGCAGAATCAATTTACCGGCAAAAAGGATGCATGCTCAAGTTTCGGGCATCACTAATGCCGTCTCAGCTCAAGTCAAGGAGGCATCCAATATTGAACTCCGTTCACCAGTGGACCCTTGCTTCAGCCTAACAACTTCTGTTCTAATTCTAGCTAAACTAACTGGGAATCTGCCATCCTGCCATATCGATGCTACGACTATGCAGGCTTTCCCAGACTTAGTCTTGGCAGATAAGCGATTCTACATCAACGAGGAAGTTGATATTATACTCGGCGGAGACGTATATCCGCAAATTATATTGAGTGGGATGAAAAAGAATGTACTTAGTACACTTCTCGCCCAAGAAACGGTGTTCGGTTGGATATTAACCGGGCACATAGAAGCACCGAATCCAACCAGAAATATAGTGTCCTTTTACAGCGAAGTTGCTTTGGACAAACAGCTGACCGCATTCTGGGAGTTGGAAAATCTTCCAAGAAACAAAAGCCCAAACGCAGATGACAAGTACTGCGAAGATTTATATAGAGAAACTACGAGTCGTAGAGAGGATGGAAGATATGTCGTCTCTCTTCCATTCAGACAGGACTACCCAGATCAGATAAACATAGGAGGGTCTCTTAGGCGGGCGTGTTCACAATTTTTTAGAAATGAGACACGGTTAGCAAAGAACCCGGAATTAGGGAAAGAATATATAAGGGTCCTGTCTGAATACGAGACATTAGGGCATATGCGAAAAGTTACTGCCATTGTACCAGCCGATTCGGCGGACAATTACTTTTTGCCCCATCACGCCGTAGTAAAGGCGGAGAGTACCACCACTAAGGTACGCGTCGTATTCAATGCGTCGAGCCCAACGGCAAATGGCACAAGTTTGAACGACATTCTCCTGCCAGGCCCAGTACTACAATCAGATCTTCCAGTACTTATACTGCGATGGAGACTATATCGCTTCGTTTTCAATAGTGACATCGAAAAGATGTATAGGCAAATTTTGATGAGCGATGATCACGTCAAATTCCAACGGATTATTTACCGAACATCGCCTCAAGAACCCATAAGCCTTTACGAGCTGAAAACGGTCACTTTCGGGGTTAATTGTGCGCCTTATCTGGCAATTAGAACCCTTTTACAACTAGCAGATGAAGTAGAGAGTTCTCACCCTACAGCATCTAGCATATTAAGGGAAGGCATGTACGTAGATGACGTACTAGCGGGGGGACACACACTCGCATCGGCCATTAACGCGAGGAATGAGATTCGACAAGTCTTACTCTCCGCGGGCTTCCCACTACGAAAATGGACTTCGAATACTGAGGAAATTCTCAACGACATCCCAATATCGGATCGGCTGACCAAGGACTTTCTGGCATTCGAAGATACCAGCACCGTTAAGGCATTGGGCATAAGATGGAATGCCCATTCAGACCTGTTTTACTTTAAAGCAGGGTCACTAGAAGAAAGTGAAAAGTTAACAAAGCGAGCGATTCTATCCGCCATCGCCAGACTCTTCGACCCTTTAGGATGGCTTGCACCTATGGTCATTGTGGCAAAAATTTTGATGCAGAACATCTGGTTAGAGGGCACCGATTGGGATGAACCAGTTTCGTCCAATACATTGGAACGATGGCAAAACTTCAGACATCAATACCACGAAATCGACAAGATAAAGATACCACGATGGGTAAACTTTTCACCAGAAGATGATGTCGAAATACATGGATTCTGCGATGCTTCGGAAAAGGCATACGCTGCAGCTGTCTACATGCGAGTCAAAAGCAATGATGATATCTTCGTGAATCTACTCCTTGCCAAAACCAGAGTAGCACCAGTGAAGACCATCTCACTTCCGCGTTTGGAACTTTGCGGAGCAGTACTGTTATCGGAAATGATGGAATCAATATTCCGAAACATCAAACTTGGACCAGTGAAACAGTACCTATGGACGGATTCCACCATCGTTTTGGCATGGATAAGGAAACCACCCTGTTCCTGGTCAACATTCGTCGCACACAGGATTACAAAAATCATCGACCTAGTCGGCAGCAAGAACTGGCTTCATGTCAATTCGGAAACGAATCCAGCAGACTTAGGAAGCAGAGGACTACCGGCATCGGATTTGGTCAACAATTCTTTGTGGTGGCAGGGACCTTCTTGGCTACAAGAAGACAATTCCCATTGGCCAGTACAAGAAAAGGAATATAATACATCAGTGGAGGAAAAGAGAACGCAGGCCTACGCAATATCAACGCAAAAAAAGATCGAGATTCTTGACCGGTTTTCGAATTTACCGAGGGCTTTGAGGGTACTATCATATATTATGAGATTCTTTCGAAGAACTCATCCCAAGACAAAAGCTTCCTTTCAAGAAAAATCGTGCCTAATCTCATCAGATGAGATCAAGGTCACGACGCAACTCTTGATTAAACTCTATCAGAAGCAACATTATAATGAGGAATATGTAAACTTGAAGAAGGGACAGGTAATCGATAGGAAAAGCGAGATATTGCCACTCAACCCATTCATCGACAAAGATGATATTATTAGCGCGGGTGGTCGTCTTGGAGCGTCTCAAGACCTCGCTTATAACGAGCGCCACCCAATCATACTGCCATACAATTGTAGGTTGACGCGTCTGACTGTACAAATGATACATCAAATCTCTCTCCATGGGGAAAACCAACTGATGCTCCGTCTCATCCGCACCCAATATTGGATTCCGAATGTCAAGAACATGATTAGGGCCACCATCCATAACTGTAAGGTCTGCACCATTTATAAAAAAAGAGCGCAAACCCAACTTATGGGTACCCTTCCTTGCGAACGCACTACGTTCACCCGCGCGTTTACCAATACCGGGGTGGACTTTGCCGGGCCTTTCGACATTAAAAGTTACCGCGGTAGAGGATGTCGATTATCAAAGGGCTATGTTTGCCTCTTTGTTTGTTTCACGACTAAAGCGATCCATCTGGAAGCGACCAGTGATCTTAGCACCCCATCCTTTCTAGCAGCGTTTTCACGTTTTATCGCTAGACGAGGATGTCCGAGAAACATTTACTCCGACAATGGTACCAACTTTGTCGGCGCTTCACGATCTTTGAGATCTGAATTTAAAGCATTTATCTCGGAAGCCCGAGACAAGGCTATCTCCAAGTATAGCCATCAAGCCATGACATGGCATTTCATTCCGGCCGGGGCTCCACATATGGGGGGACTCTGGGAGGCGGGAGTGAAGAGCTTCAAAAGCCACTTCAAGAAGTTAGCCTCGCCTCATAAATTCACTCATGAGGAATTCCATACGCTATTGTGCCGGATTGAGGCATGCCTCAACTCGCGGCCACTTAGTCCAGCCTCAAATGAGCCCGCGGACCTGGAACCCTTGACCCCTGGGCACTTCCTGACTGGAAGTCATCTCCTGGCTCCGCCAGAACGCGAGGTGAATGAGAGCCCTGCCTCCATTATCAATAGGTGGCAGAAGCTCAAGGCTCTTCATCAAACCTTCTGCAGGCGATGGAAGGTGGAATACTTATCCGAACTTCACAAACGAGTGAAGTGGAAGCATCCGAAACAAAATATTAAGGTGGGGGATCTCGTTGTCATCAAAGAAGACAACCTGTCTCCCAATGAATGGAGGCTCGGCCGAGTTACCCACGTACACCCCGGCGAAGATAACCGAGTTCGTGTAGTGGACCTCATGACCGAGAAGGGTCAGATCAGAAGACCGTTGGTCAAGCTGATTCTGCTCCCTATGGAGGGAATGGCTGGCGAGAGGCCCGGGGCCTCATCTTAACCATCCCATTCCATCACCTCCCAACCGTTTTGACCTCCGCTTTCCCAAAATTCCACCCTTCACTCGCTACCCTTAACGAGGACACCAGAAAGCCTACCGCAGAAGGGCGATCCATTCTGCCACCGAAAACGCGATTGCACTCGATATCGCGGCCAAAGAAAACCTAACGCAGAAAGGCGGACCAATCTGCCACTGAAAAGCTATCCATCTGCCACGACAAGTTGGTAGCAGATGGTCCCACCCTCGTATACATATACATATATGTTAATTTTTAAATATATCTACATATGAAAGAAAAAATATTTCAAGATTTCTCGCCGAACACGCCTAACGATTGCAGATGATATGCATTCAAAGTGGAAATTAAATTCAAAAAAATGGTAAAACTAAGTAAAATTTATTCGGGTTAAAGCAAACGACATTGGATACCAATTTTGGTAATTGTTACCTTGAGGAGACAACTACTAAAACACGTCCGAAATTATCGGGAAAGGTATCAAAAGACGCGTTTTGATCTCGGTAACATTAATCCGGAAGCGGACTTTCGAGTTTTCGTCTCAGTGGAGAGATATTCGAAATCAAAGTTGGAAATTTTCTGTCATTTCATATGGTTGTTGTAATCACAGACTAGGGTGTACCGAACGGCCGTCCTGAAAAGGACGGTTTCAAGTTTGATTGTCTAAGAATAATAAATCGACTCTACACAATTTATGCACAGGGTGCTCTGCACAGAAATACTGTGGACCGAGTATCCGGTGTTGGACCGACTAAGGGTTATTTTTTTGAAGCGCGACTGTTTACATATACTGTAACAAATTTCTAGCGAAAATAACCACGAGAACGGTCTTTACATGGACCTGGGTGACGATTTTGGAGTTCGCCAGCCGTGCACCCTTTTCTTAGAACTACCACACTAGATTTTGATATTGGCACTTCACTTTTTCAGATTGAATCAAAAAAAGGTGTGCCTCTGATAAAATATTGTAAAGTCGGATTTCAGATATTGGAAATGACTTTATTTACATTGAAATATTGAGAAGGTTACACCCAAGGCGAATCCATACACCTGGTTTTAAATTCGTCTTGCATAACCCTATTTAAAAAAAATAAATCTAGACCACTTTTAAAATTAAAATTCATACAAGGATATAAGCATACTTAGGTACCATTGTATATATGGCGCGTTGGGCATAGTTAAGAAAATAGTATTCTTTATAAATAAATATAAATATTATTTTAATCTGATCATCTCACGTGCCATTGCGGTTAACTTCCATCCGTGTTGAGTGAACTTCAAACGTCTTTGGAACCAGAAGGGTTATCACCCCTTGAATCCGTATCTTGTCTTTCCAATCGTTTACTTTGCACATCACGTAAAATATCCATAGTTTTCCATTTAGCAACGAAAAATAAGTCATCAGGAGCATCATGCCAATCGGATTCTATCATTTAACAAACACGTTGTTCATCAGCATTTTGTAGCATCTATTAAAATTATATTTTGCTTCATTTAGGTAAATTTGCATTAATTGTTACTTGTTAAAGAAGAGAACTACTAATAATTATTATAAATTGAAAATTGTATTTAATCTGTCAGAAAGATTTTAGTACGTATGTTTGTACATACATACAAATGTATATAAGAAAATCGATAACAAACCACATTACATTTTCGAATAGTGAGAAAATGTTAACTAAACTCATTGGGTTTTCATATCCAAGTTTCCACATACGTATATATATACACTTGTAGTACACAATATATCCCAAGACTATATATTTTTTTCACATTGCCCTAAGATTCAAATACCAATGAGCCGGATGCGTAACTAACCCTCGAATCATCCATATCCTTGCATTGGCTACTTTGTGCATATTTAGGAAATTTAAAACTCACCTTACTGTAGCCTTGAGTTTGTAACGTTTTTACTGAGTTAAGCATCGCTCCAATCGGATGTCGGCCACATATTGTATTAGTGTACTTTCGTAGACATTCAGTGATTGAATTTGGGTTTAGGGTCTCAATTAGCGCCATGCCGTGCTTATATAGTTTTTCAATGGAGGAATAAATTTGACCGCAAGAGCGATCATAATATGTATAATGAAAACGATGACCCCAATGACAGAAATCTGATATCACAAATAAATTTTGCGGATCTGTAAAATAGTTTGCCAAAATTCCACCATATAAAGCTTCTTGTTCGGGATTCAAAACCAACCAAACTGGGCTGTGGACAATGATTCTTCTTAAACTGCAACGAAAAAAATAAAGAAAACCATTAGTATTTGCATAAAACTATATGTACATATGCTTACACATTTTTTGGTTCCTAAGTAGTTTGCGCTGCTACCGAATCGATACAGAATTTCGGGCAGCGCTAACAAATACTTACCTTCCCCAACATGTTTCCATGCGCCGGCCAGGCGATCCTCCAATGTGGTGTTACAGCTCCATTTACCTTCATTTCCATCTGAAAAGAAAAGAAAATTAGGTTAAATACAATTTTTCAATAAAATGCAATTTTTCAATAAAATGCAATTTTTACTTACCTCTGCTACTTCTGCTGCCCACGCGTGCCGGAAACAAGAAAATAATGAATTGTTCCAATTCTTTCTGCTACGCTAGGGCAGAGAAAATTGGAACAATGAATTTCTTTGTTTCTTTTTCACGATTTTGCAAGGCGTGAGTACGCACATATATGTATGTGTGCAAATCTTCAACCATCACGCCATGCGAGCTCTCATTTACTCGCAAAAAAATTTGCTAGCATATGTATATATGTATATATGCATAATTTTACCATCACGTTAGTGATGCGATATTTTAGTCACCGGGTACCGAAATCCCGATCTGCCAAAATCGGTACCATTCACTGCGGGATCAGTAGGGTAACGAAATCTACGTTCGTACCTGATCGGCGAAGATCCCGCTTCTAGTAAAATAGGAAATAACCTATAAATAAAGAATTTTCACACAAAAATTTGGAAAATTGGGTTTTTCGAACTACGGAAAATTTTTTTTGGTTGTTTTTGTTATCCATTTTTTCGCGAGATTTTTTTTGTTTTGTTTTTTTCGGAGGGGGCAGGACTGTTTTGCCCACAAAACAACAAAAAATAAACCCTAACAGTCACCACATTCGCACTCTCTACCCAGTTCGGTACCGAAACCAAGTACCGAAAAAAGCGAAAATGCCGCTGTGTGCACGGCACTGACGCCACTTATGACGGCGACCATGCAAGTAAGAATAAATCTCTGCATGAGGGCCAGTGGCGAATCGGAATACAAGGCGATCAACGTAATCAACTTGTCGCTACCGTGCCGTGTGGGAAAAAATAACCAGTTCCCATGTACGAATCATATGCATTGTAATTATAAAATTTCACCGTAGATTAGAATAATGCCACATTATATGGCATTTATAAACTCCGAACGAGGTCGCTCGCCACCCACGCATACGGGCGTCCATACAAATATTCAAGGGGATTTTTTTTTTGTTTCTTTTCTCTGCGTCGGAGACCGCTTGGACGTCAGAGTACAACGAAATCGCAGGGAGTATCGGACCCACTGCCGTTCCGACCCCTGCTATCCCACGAGCGCCGCAACTGCGAACGCTACATCGCGCGCCCACTGAAATAGCAGCAAACGTCGACTGGCCACTCTGCCGCGCCAGCGACAATCGCCGCACACCTACGGACGAGCGTAGACTTGCCTCCCAGCCGCGCCAGCTACGCATCAACGCGCACTTCGACGGTAGACTGGCACTTCAGCCGCGCCAGCTACCACAGACTTCCAGCTTTTCTCGTTACAGAAAAAATAAATAATATATATAATTTCCTGGCAAGAAATATACAGCGTTCTTATTTTCTAAAGTTTCTTCCTCCTATCTTTTAGCTCTAGGTGCGATACGATGGAGCCGCCAAACTTCAAACGGCATTTCGGAGGCATACGACTGGGACAGCGCCAGCCGGCACTCACTAGGATAGTTTAAGTCCTAAGCTTAAGAGGATGCGTGGTGGGAAATCCTGTGGCGGGGTAAGATGTTGCGGATCGCAAGGGGGCCGGCATGTTTAGGCGAGATGCCTAAAGTCTTAAAAAATGGGCCACCCTAATGTAACTTCAGCGCCCTTCCAATCACTCACACCAACCCACCCACCTGTGTGGGCATGCATGCATATTCGTGTTTTGTCAGCACACATATACATGCATGGGGGTGTGCATGTGTGGGTTCACCTCCCCTTAAAACCGGAGGATGATTTTCAGGTTCAACGGTTGTCCTCGATTGAAAAACCGTCTACTTTTCCAGAGACAGTCGACACGACAACATCACGGCCAGCCCAGGATTTCGCGCCCGCACCAAGGTAAACTAATTGTTTATAAATTATATTTTATCTAAATACACGGCCAACTTTTTATAACGAGAATCTCGTTGTTTCTTGTTTATTTTCATTTCGAGCACAAATTCGACCGCCGTGCTTCTGAGCCACCGCCGCTCCCAGTTAGCACCACGCTCGAATTTACACTTGTGTTTGCAAAAAAATGTTTGAGAGGTGTTGCTAAATTATTTGTATTGAATGAGCGAGGTTTGAACTCCTGGCAGGCATTGAAAACTGCATTGCTTAGCGAATTCAAAGACAACACAAATAGTGCACTGCTGCACAAACAGCTGACTGATCGTAAATTGAAAGACAATGAAAATTTGCAAGAATACTTTTATAAGATGCGCGAAATTGCAAATAGGGGAAATATTGAGGACGAGGCACTAATTCAGTATGTAATCGACGGAATTTGTGATCTCACAGTGAACAAAACAATATTATATGGTGCAAAGAAACTGAGTGATTTTTGTTGGAACGATTTTCCGTCATCCCTTGTCAAGTTTGGTTTTGTGACAAACCGGTTTCGGCGTTCTGCCATTTTCAATGCCTAGCTTCGTTCGAACGTCACAAAACCAAACTTGACAAGGGATGACGGAAAATCGTTCCAACAAAAATCAGCTTACTACCCTGTCGGAAGATCAACACAATGAAACTGAGTGAATTCAAAGACAAATTAAAGTGTTACGAATTGATGCGTACACAAAACAAAATAAAAGCAACAGTGAAAGAAAATGTAAAACAGGGTGTTCACAAAGAAGTTGATCTTCCGACAGGGTAGTAAGCTGATTTTTGTTGGAACGATTTTCCGTCATCCCTTGTCAAGTTTGGTTTTGTGACAAGCCGGTTTCGGCGTTCTGCCATTTTCAATGCCTAGTTTCGTTCTGGTATGTGTCTATCCGCTGCGTTGTTTTTATAGTCCGTGGGTGCTGTGGCAGGTAATGTCAATCTATGTGTTCGTGGTAGGTAACGTTAATATGCGCGTGTGTGTGCGCGGTATTGATACGTCCGAATTGTTATCTGTCCCAAGAGTTGTTTTTGTTAGCCTTGTTAGCTAAGCGGTAGGTTGATGTAGGTAGAAATCGGTGATTTTTGCAGTTTGGTTCATATTTCGTTTTTGCTTGTTCATTGTTACGTGTTTGGTTGCTGTACCTGCTGGCTTGTGCTGTTTTTTGTAAAATAGTTTTAAGGGTTCAAATATTTCGTCAGTGATAGTGTTGGTTTGTTCGTTTATGATCCTGCCGTTAAATGTTTTTAACTTGTATATCTCCATGTTCTCAAGTACATTAAGCCGCCGGCCTTTTCCTTGTACGTGAAGTATTCGAGCCGTTGTTTTTATGTTAGCTGGGGTGCAGTTGTTCTCAAACATGTGGTTCGCGAAATTAGATTCTGGTATTATGGTGGGTTTTCGTGTTTTTTTGTTGTAGTCCCTGATATGCTCTCGGAATCTTGTGCTTATTTTTCTTCCTGTTTGTCCTATGTAGCTGTATTGACATTCACAAGTAAGCCTATACACTCCGTGTCTGTTGAATGGGTCATCAGAATTAGTGTCGGTTCTTAGTTTTTGTCCGACGTTGTTAGATGTTCTGAATGCTGTGTTGATGTTATATCTTTTAAAGAACTTTGCTAATTTGTACGTCGCTTTTCCAGTGTATGTCATTGCCGTCCAAACCATTGGATTTTCCTCTACGTTTTCTCTTTTTTGTGTTCCATGGCTACTTCTGAGTTTATCCACGAGTGCTTTCTTGTATCCATTATTTGCCGCTATGTTATATATTGTATTAAGCTCTCTCCAGTATGCTTCCTGTGTGAGCGGCGTTCTCTGAAGCCTATCCACTAAGTGCCTCAATGCTGCATTTTTGTGCTGTTGCGGATGGTTTGATGCAGAGTGTATAATGGTGTCCGTGGCAGTCGGTTTTCTATAAATGCCGTAGTTGAACCTATTTGTTATTTTGTCAATCCCTATAGTTAGGTCCAGGTTGTTCATTATTCCATCTTTTTCTACTTCCATTGTGAACTCTATGTTGCTATGTTGCCTGTTGAGGAACTCCAGTATTTGCTCTTCGTTATCGTCATTTAGGATGCAGATGATGTCATCCACGTATCTAGCGTAGAATGCCATGCCTAACTTGGTTTTTAACCCCTGCATATATTTTCCTTCCAAGTTTTGCATGAATGTTTCCATGAGAATGGCCGATGTTGGGTTACCCATTCCTGGTCCGTTTGTCTGTCTATATATTTTGTTGTTGAACCGGAAATAGTTTTGCCGCGGCGTTGTTCTTAGCGCGTTGGTAATTTGCGCAGTTTCTACCTTATCTTCAGTTTGGGCTAGTAGTGTTTTGTTGACTATATCCATTGTATCTGTTAGTGGTATTGCCGGGTATAAGTCCTTTATGTCAAAGGATACGAGTTTACTGCTCCTTGTGAGTTTAACGGTCTCAAGTCTTTGTAGTAGTTCTATCGTATTGCTTATTGTGTATTCGTGCCCTAGTTTCAGAGTGTCCTTTAAAATCGTTTTTAGATGTTTCGACAGTTTATAACCCGGCGCGGACTTAAAATTAATTATAGGTCTCATCGGCGTATCCTGCTTGTGGATTTTAGGTAACGCAATGAGTGGAGGAGCAGATGGATTCATTTGTGTTAGGGTATATGCCATCCTCTCGTCTATTATTTTGGTAGCATTTTTTATAACCTCTTTAACTTCGGTCTGGTATTTATCCGTGTGGTTATCCCTAATAATGCGGCATTTCATTTCCTCGATGAGCTTCTCTGCTCTGATTAGCACCGTTGTGTTTCCTTTGTCTGCCTTCGTTGTGACGATGTTGTTATTTTTTAGCTTTCGTTGTAGCCTTTTCAATATTTTCAGCTCCTTATTTCCTTTTTGTGCTTCCTGGGCTCTTACTTCCTTGCTTATGATTTCTCTGCACATGTGCCTTGCGTGCTCCTGTTCCTCATATGGAAGAAGCGATATTGCAACCTCTGCATCTACTATCGCTTGCTCAGTTCTTTTTGCTTCATTGTTATCCGCGATGTTGTGCTTCAGGCCCTTCCCTAGAAGTTGCGCTTCTTCGTTGCTAATGGCCACTGTTGTTAGGTTTACGAACCTTTTGTTAAATTAGTGTGTTTGTTGACTGTTACTGTGATCGCGTCGGCCCGTTAACTGGTCAAATTTTCGGTTCAGTTTTTCATATTTGCGTTGCAGTTCGCGTTTGATTCCCGTCTCTATGTGGTCGAAGCAGTCCATCAATGCAGTCGTGGGCAAGAGTCCGGACAATTGCAGATGTATCCCCAGTAGTTCGGTGTTTATCTTGTCTTTCTTAGCGTATAGGCTTTTTAATTCGAACTTTAAAAAGTCCTTTTCCGCCTTCCTGGTCGTGCTCCTACTTGCTTGGGTGTTGGTTTTTATTTTTATTCGCTCAAACTTCGGTGTAACATTCAATTCTAAACATTGCTTGTTGAACCAAATATTTGCCTTAGTCGTATGCATTTTTCGCAGTTTCCGTTCGTATTTCGTTAGTAGTCCATCCGTGTTTAAATTAAAAGCCTGACAGGCGGTAAGTGATTTATTTTGTTGTGTTGATCTTCCGACAGGGTAGTAAGCTGATTTTTGTTGGAACGATTTTCCGTCATCCCTTGTCAAGTTTGGTTTTGTGACAAACCGGGTTCGGCGTTCTGCCATTTTCAAAGCCTAGTTTCGTTCTGGTATGCGTCTATCCGCTGCGTTGTTTTTATAGTCCGTGGGTGCTGTGGCAGGTCATGTCAATCTATGTGTTCGTGGTAGGTAACGTTAATATGCGCGTGTGTGTGCGCGGTATTGATACGTCCGAATTGTTATCTGTCCCAAGGGTTGTTTTTGTAGGTATGTAGACATACCGCTTGTTAGCTAAGCGGTAGGTTGAAACATGGCGGGTACTCGTATGAAACATGTCGATGCCCTAAGCCGATATGCCGTTATGACGATACGCAACGATGATTTAAACATGTCAAGCTCAACTAGAAGACGAAACTTTAATGGCTATTCGAGAGGTCCTTAAAAATACCGACTCATACGACGACTATTTTTTAAAAGCAACAGTATTGTATAAAATGGTCAAAGACACGGAACTTATTGTAGTACCAGAAAATATGCAAAAACAAGTTATTAGTCAGGCTCATGAAAGAGGTCATTTTGCCATTAAGAAAACGAAAGAACTCATTTTAAAAGATTATTTTATACCTAACATTGACGAAAAAATAAGAAAACACATTGCATGTTGTATACCTTGCATTTTAAGTAGTCGAAAGCTAGGCAAGCAAGAAGGCCTACTACACCCAATACAAAAAGATGAGTTACCACTCCAAACGTTCCATATCGATTTTCTTGGTCCTTTGCAATCAACTAATAAACAGTATCAACCTATTTTGGCTATTATCGATTCTTTCACGAAATTTTGTTGGTTGTACCCTACGAAATCAACAACCACTCGCGAAGTAATAGCGAAACTCAGTAATCAAAGCGTAATTTTTGGAAATCCTGCAAACATCATTTCTGATAGAGGCGCAGCGTTTTCATCAAATGATTTCAAAGAATATTGCGATAGTGAAAACATAAAACACACAATGATCACAACTGGTTCGCCAATAGTAAATGGCCAAATCGAAAGACTAAATGCTATTATAATTGGAGTTCTAACGAAGCTGAGTATCGACGATGCAACAAAATGGTTGAAAAACATCGATAAAGTTCAACAATCGATTAATTTGACGTTTACAAGAAGTATCAACACAACTCCGTTCGAACTTCTAGTAGGTACAAAAATGCGAACAAAAGACGACGTATATATTCGCGACATCTTGGAACAAGAAATAACAAAAACATTCAACAACGATCGAGATGAACTTCGAAATAAAGCAAAACAACAAATTATCGAAATACAAAGAGAAAATAAGAAATCTCTATCTCTATGGCGCGATATACAACAGGTATATCATCATAAACCTCCTAAGAGATTTTTGCGCCAAGCTTCTCTTCCAATTTGTGGTGTGCCGATTTGAATTTTCCCTACAAATTGGTGGGACCTACAGTTTTTTGCCGACTCCGAACGGCATCTACAAAGGAGACGAATTTTTGCTGAGAAGCCTGTCATGGCAGAAATACACTCGGAGAGTTTGCCAAACCACTGCCGAGGGGCGACCCCATTTTTGAAAAACTTTTTTAAATCACTTTTGATGTTACCTGTACCAGGGCTCGAACCATGGACCTTCGGTGTGGTAGGCCGGCAACACTACCTTCACACCACGGCGGTCGCGAAAATAAGAAAACATACAACAAAAAACGTAAACCTGCACATCAATACAAACTCGATGACATGGTAGTAATCAAAAGAACGCAATTTGGTAGTGGACTTAAGTTAAAGTCTAAATTCTTAGGTCCATATCGAATAACTAAAGTCAAAGGTAATAATTCATACAACGTCGAAAAAGTTTCCAATACTGAAGGTCCAATTAAATCTACAACCTGTGCCGAATATATGAAGCCATGGGTTCAAGACTACAGCGAAGACAGCGGTACATTCGGGTCTAATGTATAGCAGAATGGCCGAATGTGGGAATGGGTTTTGCATAAAATAACTTCATGGCAACCCTTTTTCATATGTCGTTTTGTGGCGTGAAGCGAGCGAACGTACAACGAAGAGGGAGAGTTTACGACGAGCATTTAAAACGAGAAGACGTGTGCCTTGAGATTTAATTAACTTTTTCAATTTTTCAAATAATTCCATTGTCATTTTAAATTCAATATTTTTCATTAAATTCGTACATTTTATTCAAATATAAAATTAAACCATTCATTTAAGCTTTCAAGGGAATAATAGTGCAATTACCCCTTGAAATTCCACATATATTTAAGGCCAGGCTAAATTTTAGAAAACTGTTATATAAATATTATTATTTGTGCACTGCTATATGAAGATAAATCCATTACATTTTTAATCAATATAATTTCTTTTAAATTAAAAAATTATTTTTGCAAAAATTTCAGTTTTTGAAAACTGTCTGTTGTACATGAAAATATACATGTGCAAATTTCAAGTATACATATGTAAGGCCAGGCTAAATTTTAGAAAATTGTTAAATAAATATTATGGTTTGTGCTATCTTATATGAAGCTAAATCTATCACATTTTTAATCAATATAATTTCTTTAAAATTAAAAAAATAATTTTGTAAAAATCTCAGTTTTTGAAAACTGTCTGTTGTACATGAAAATATACATGAGCAAATTTCTAGTGTATGTAAGGCCAGGCTAAATTTTAGAAAATTGTTAAATAAATATTATGGTTTGTGCTATCTTATATGAAGCTAAACCTATTACATTTTTAATCAATATAATATCTTTTAAATTAAAAAATAATTTTCGCAAAAATTTCAGTTTTTGAAAACTGTCTGTTGTACATGAAAATATACATGAGCAGTTTTAATCATTATAATATCTTTTAAATTAAAAAATAGTTTTTGCAAAAATTTCAGTTTTCGAAAACTGTATGTTGTACATGAAAATATACATTAGCAAATTTCTAGTATATATAAGGCCAGGCTAAATTTTTGAAAACTGTTATATAAATATTATGGTTTGTGCACTCCTATATGAAGATATCTCCATTACCTTTTTACTCAATATAATTTCTTTAAAATTGAAAAATTAATTTTGTAAAAATTTTAGTTTTTGAAAACTGTCTGTTGTACACGAAAATATACATTAGCAAATTTCTAGTATATATAAGGCCAGGCAAAATTTTTGAAAACTGTTATATAAATATTATGGGTTGTGCTATCTTATATGAAGCTAAATCTATTACATTTTTAATCAATATAATTTCTTTTTAATTAAAAAATTATTTTTGCAAAAATTTCAGTTTTTGAAAACTGTCTGTTGTACATGAAAATATACATGTGCAAATTTCAAGTATGCATATGTAAGGCCAGGCTAAATTTTAGAAAATTGTTAAATAAATATTATGGTTTGTGCTATCTTATATGAAGCTAAATCTATCACATTTTTAATCAATATAATTTCTTTAAAATTAAAAAATTAATTTTGTAAAAATCTCAGTTTTTGAAAACTGTCTGTTGTACATGAAAATATACATGAGCAAATTTCTAGTGTATGAAAGGCCAGGTTAAATTTTAGAAAATTGTTAAATAAATATTATGGTTTGTGCTATCTTATATGAAGCTAAATCTATTACATTTTTAATCAATATAATATCTTTTAAATTAAAACATAATTTTTGCAAAAACTTCAGTTTTTGAAAACTGTCTGTTGTACATGAAAATATACATGACCAAATTTCTAGTATATATAAGGCCAGGCAAAATTTTTGAAAACTGTTATATAAATATTATGGGTTGTGCTATCTTATATGATGCTAAATCTATTACATTTTTAATCAATATAATTTCTTTTAAATTAAAAAATTATTTTTGCAAAAATTTCAGTTTTTGAAAACTGTCTGTTGTACATGAAAATATACATGAGCAAATTTCTAGTATATATAAGGCCAGGCAAAATTTTTGAAAACTGTTATATAAATATTATGGGTTGTGCTATCTTATATGAAGCTAAATCTATTACATTTTTAATCAATATAATTTCTTTTTAATTAAAAAATTATTTTTGCGAAAATTTCAGTTTTTGAAAACTGTCTGTTGTACACGAAAATATACAATTGCAAATTTCAAGTATATGTAAGGCCAGGATAAATTTTAGAAAACTGTTATATAAATATTATTATTTGTGCACTGCTATATGAAGATAAATCCATTACATTTTTAATCAATATAATTTCTTTTAAATTAAAAAATTATTTTTGCAAAAATTTCAGTTTTTGAAAACTGTCTGTTGTACATGAAAATATACATGTGCAAATTTCAAGTATACATATGTAAGGCCAGGCTAAATTTTAGAAAATTGTTAAATAAATATTATGGTTTGTGCTATCTTATATGAAGCTAAATCTATTACATTTTTAATCAATATAATATCTTTTAAATTAAAAAATAGTTTTTGCAAAAATTTCAGTTTTCGAAAACTGTCTGTTGTACATGAAAATATACATGAGCAAATTTCTAGTATATATAAGGCCAGGCTAAATTTTTGAAAACTATTATATAAATATTATGGTTTGTGCACTCCTATATGAAGATATATCCATTACCTTTTTATTCAATATAATTTCTTTAAAATTGAAAAATTAATTTTGTAAAAATTTCAGTTTTTGAAAACTGTCTGTTGTACATGAAAATATACATTAGGAAATTTCTAGTATATATAAGGCCAGGCAAAATTTTTGAAAACTGTTATATAAATATTATGGGTTGTGCTATCTCATATGAAGCTAAATCTATTACATTTTTAATCAATATAATTTCTTTTTAATTAAAAAATTATTTTTGCAAAAATTTCAGTTTTTGAAAACTGTCTGTTGTACATGAAAATATACATGTGCAAATTTCAAGTATACATATGTAAGGCCAGGCTAAATTTTAGAAAATTGTTAAATAAATATTATGGTTTGTGCTATCTTATATGAAGCTAAATCTATCACATTTTTAATCAATATAATTTCTTTAAAATTAAAAAATTAATTTTGTAAAAATCTCAGTTTTTGAAAACTGTCTGTTGTACATGAAAATATACATGAGCAAATTTCTAGTGTATGTAAGGCCAGGCTAAATTTTAGAAAATTGTTAAATAAATATTATGGTTTGTGCTATCTTATATGAAGGTAAATCTATTACATTTTTAATCAATATAATATCTTTTAAATTAAAAAATAATTTTTGCAGAAATTTCAGTTTTTGAAAACTGTCTGTTGTACATGAAAATATACATGAGCAAATTTCTAGTATATATAAGGCCAGGCAATATTTTTGAAAACTGTTATATAAATATTATGGGTTGTGCTATTTTATATGAAGCTAAATCTATTACATTTTTAATCAATATAATTTCTTTTAAATTAAAAAATTATTTTTGCAAAAATTTCAGTTTTTGAAAACTGTCTGTTGTACATGAAAATATACATGTGCAAATTTCAAGTATACATATGTATCGTTTGTGCTATCTTACATGAAGCTAAATCTATTACATTTTTAATCAATATAATTTCTTTTTAATTAAAAAATTATTTTTGTGAAAATTTCAGTTTTTGAGAACTGTCTGTTGTACATGAAAATATACATGTGCAAATTTCAAGTATACATATGTAAGGCCAGGCTAAATTTTAGAAAATTGTTAAATAAATATTATGGTTTGTGCTATCTTATATGAAGCTAAATCTATTACATTTTTAATCAATATAATATCTTTTAAATTAAAAATTATTTTTGCAAAAATTTCAGTTTTTGAAAACTGTCTGTTGTACATGAAAATATACATGAGCAAATTTCTAGTATGTATACCTACGACTATATTTTAAAAATATGCTATTTAAAAAAAATACCTATTGGAAATTAACAAACCAACAACTTTTTAATAAAGGGCGGAAGTCATAACTATACGTAGATTTAGGATCGGAAATATCGAATAAACATTTTGTGTCATTTAATTCAATTTTTGCATCAAAATTATTTTCAAGTAAAATACTTGCATTTTTTGGCAAACGAACGTCAAAATCCACGGCCATCACATTAAAATGAGTCGTTTATTCAACTCATTCCGTTTGTTTACCTTTTGGGTTTACCCAATTTCCACTCATAAAGTACAAACTTTAACTCAAATAATTTGGAAATATTAAGGACAAAGCACAAAGAGGACTCGCTGAAACCCTATTAGAAAACATCGAGTAGCATCGAACATACGAGTGAAAATTCTGCCGATTTTCAAAAGAGCGAACTGACGCCTCTTATTCATACATGCTCTTTGACGATGCTGACAATGATGATGACGTCAGCGACAACGACGATGACAACGCCATAGAGGATAATGGTGGTGTGGTGAGCAACAACGACGTAGTGAACAAGGAAATGAGCGAGCGAAATGAGAATGATGAAACAACAAATTACTTTGAGTTTGCGGCGAATTTCAGTAAAGACGACGAAGATCAAATAAGCAACAAAAGAGGCACAGTACACAAAGGCATGCGCACAAATACAAATACATACGTATCAAACATTTCGTGATATAGAAGATTCTATCAGACCATTTGACGGTTCCAATAAGATTCCTGTTGACATTTGGTGTCAAGAATTTGAAGGACAATCGGCTGTAATGTGTTGGAATAATTTACAGAAACTTGTGTTTGCAAAAAAATGTTTGAGAGGTGTTGCTAAATTATTTGTATTGAATGAGCGAGGTTTGAACTCCTGGCAGGCATTGAAAACTGCATTGCTTAGCGAATTCAAAGACAACACAAATAGTGCACTGCTGCACAAACAGCTGACTGATCGTAAATTGAAAGACAATGAAAATTTGCAAGAATACTTTTATAAGATGCGCGAAATTGCAAATAGGGGAAATATTGAGGACGAGGCACTAATTCAGTATGTAATCGACGGAATTTGTGATCTCACAGTGAACAAAACAATATTATATGGTGCAAAGAAACTGAGTGATTTTTGTTGGAACGATTTTCCGTCATCCCTTGTCAAGTTTGGTTTTGTAACAAACCGGTTTCGGCGTTCTGCCATTTTCAATGCCTAGCTTCGTTCGAACGTCACAAAACCAAACTTGACAAGGGATGACGGAAAATCGTTCCAACAAAAATCAGCTTACTACCCTGTCGGAAGATCAACACAATGAAACTGAGTGAATTCAAAGACAAATTAAAGTGTTACGAATTGATGCGTACACAAAACAAAATAAAAGCAACAGTGAAAGAAAATGTGAAACAGGGTGTTCACAAAGAAGTTGATCTTCCGACAGGGTAGTAAGCTGATTTTTGTTGGAACGATTTTCCGTCATCCCTTGTCAAGTTTGGTTTTGTGACAAACCGGTTTCGGCGTTCTGCCATTTTCAAAGCCTAGTTTCGTTCTGGTATGTGTCTATCCGCTGCGTTGTTTTTATAGTCCGTGGGTGCTGTGGCAGGTCATGTCAATCTATGTGTTCGTGGTAGGTAACGTTAATATGCGCGTGTGTGTGCGCGGTATTGATACGTCCGAATTGTTATCTGTCCCAAGGGTTGTTTTTGTAGGTATGTAGACATACCGCTTGTTAGCTAAGCGGTAGGTTGATGTAGGTAGAAATCGGTAATTTTTGCAGTTTGGTTCATATTTCGTTTTTGCTTGTTCATTGTTACGTGTTTGGTTGCTGTACCTGCTGGCTTGTGCTGTTTTTTGCGTGTAATATCTTTTTAATCGGTTTTGGCTCAAATTCGGCTGAAAACAAAATTAAGCCCAGTGGTTCTTTTGAACATGAGTTGCAAATAGACAGGGAAACACTTTTACTAACATTTTATGTGGTTGCAAACAATTGTATGGACATTAAAGTTGTGCTTGGTGAAGAACTGTTTACGAAATCTGAAATAACCATTAATAAAGACGGCATTAAAGTTAAAAAAATTCATGATAGTACAAACGACGAAATTTCAATAATGAAAATTGATGCAATAACCGAAAATAATTTGCTCGATATAGGCAATATAGCAAGTAAAGAAGCGAGAAACAAGGTAAGTAATCTTATCTCAAATTACAAACCAAATAAGATTTCGACAACCAATGTGGAACTGAAAATAACCCTTAGCGACGAATCTCCAATATTTTCAAGACCAAGTAGATTACCTTTTTCTGAGACAGCTATAGTTGATGCTCAAATTGATCAATGGCTCGAAGAAGGCATAATTGAAGTTTCAAGTTCTGAATTTACCAGTCCAGTGGTATTAGTTAAAAAACGTGACGGCTCGCATAGACTTCGCATAGATTTTCGTCAAATTAATAAAGTTATTATAAAAGATCACTTTCCGCTTCCACTTATTGATGACCAGCTAGATCGTTTACAAGACGCAAATATATTCAGTACAATTGACTTGAAAAATGGGTTTTGTCACGTCCCAGTAGCTGAATCAAGCAGAAAGTATACGTCATTTGTTACCCAACGGGGACAATACCAATTTTGTAAGATGCCTTTTGGATTGTCCAATTCACCAGGGGTATTCCAAAGACACATAAACGCAATTTTTCGCAAATTAACACAAGATAATATTGCATTACCGTATATTGATGATGTGATTATCCCAGGCAAGGATGAGGAACAGGCGTTGCATAATCTTGGAAAAGTAATCAACACTTGTCGGGACTATGGGTTGGAACTAAATTTCAAAAAGTGTCAATTTCTAAAGAAAAGAGTAACATTTCTCGGATATGTTATTGAAAATCACACAATACGCGCATCACCCGATAAGACACAAGCAGTAGTTAATTACAAAATGCCGACGGCACCCAAACAGCTCTTAAGTTTTTTAGGGCTGGTAGGTTACTTCAGGAAATTTATTCGGATTTGCCATTATCGCAAAACCCCTGACGGAAATGACGAAGCAAAATACCAAATTCGAAATTAGTCCATCCGCAGAACAAGCTTTCAATGTGCTCAAGAACGCATTAAGCGATAATCCTGTACTTGGTGTATACTCGTATAATCGTTCATACGAAACCGAGTTGCATACAGACGCATCTATCGACGGGTTTGGTGCAGTACTTCTGCAGAAATCACCACACGATGATCAGCTCCATCCTATCTACTATATGAGCAGGAAAACAACGGATGCTCAACGAAAATTCACTAGTTATGAACTAGAAATACTGGCCGTTATTGAAGCAATAGCAAAGTTTAGAGTATACCTCCTTGGTGTAAAATTCAAGCTCGTAACAGATTGTAACGCGTTCACACAAAAACTTTAGAGAAGAAAAATTTGTGTACACGCGTAGCTCGTTGGATACTGCTGTTACAAGAGTTCGACTATGTTGTGGAACATAGGGCGGGTACTCGTATGAAACATGTCGATGCCCTAAGCCGATATGCCGTTATGACGATACGCAACGATGATTTAAACATGTCAAGCTCAACTAGAAGACGAAACTTTAATGGCTATTCGAGAGGTCCTTAAAAATACCGACTCATACGACGACTATTTTTTAAGAGCAAACGTATTGTATAAAATGGTCAAAGACACGGAACTTATTGTAGTACCAGAAAATATGCAAAAACAAGTTATTAGTCAGGCTCATGAAAGAGGTCATTTTGCCATTAAGAAAACGAAAGAACTCATTTTAAAAGATTATTTTATACCTAACATTGACGAAAAAATAAGAAAACACATTGCATGTTGTATACCTTGCATTTTGAGTAGTCGAAAGCTAGGCAAGCAAGAAGGCCTACTACACCCAATACAAAAAGATGAGTTACCACTCCAAACGTTCCATATCGATTTTCTTGGTCCTTTGCAATCAACTAATAAACAGTATCAACCTATTTTGGCTATTATCGATTCTTTCACGAAATTTTGTTGGTTGTACCCTACGAAATCAACAACCACTCGCGAAGTAATAGCGAAACTCAGTAATCAAAGCGTAATTTTTGGAAATCCTGCAAACATCATTTCTGATAGAGGCGCAGCGTTTTCATCAAATGATTTCAAAGAATATTGCGATAGTGAAAACATAAAACACACAATGATCACAACTGGTTCGCCAATAGTAAATGGCCAAATCGAAAGACTAAATGCTATTATAATTGGAGTTCTAACGAAGCTGAGTATCGACGATGCAACAAAATGGTTGAAAAACATCGATAAAGTTCAACAATCGATTAATTTGACGTTTACAAGAAGTATCAACACAACTCCGTTCGAACTTCTAGTAGGTACAAAAATGCGAACAAAAGACGACGTATATATACGCGAAATCTTGGAACAAGAAATAACAAAAACATTCAACAACGATCGAGATGAACTTCGAAATAAAGCAAAACAACAAATTATCGAAATACAAAGAGAAAATAAGAAATCTCTATCTCTATGGCGCGATATACAACAGGTATATCATCATAAACCTCCTAAGAGATTTTTGCGCCAAGCTTCTCTTCCAATTTGTGGTGTGCCGATTTGAATTTTCCCTACAAATTGGTGGGACCTACAGTTTTTTGCCGACTCCGAACGGCATCTACAAAGGAGACGAATTTTTGCTGAGAAGCCTGTCATGGCAGAAATACACTCGGAGAGTTTGCCAAACCACTGCCGAGGGGCGACCCCATTTTTGAAAAACTTTTTTAAATCACTTTTGATGTTACCTGTACCAGGGCTCGAACCATGGACCTTCGGTGTGGTAGGCCGGCAACACTACCTTCACACCACGGCGGTCGCGAAAATAAGAAAACATACAACAAAAAACGTAAACCTGCACATCAATACAAACTCGATGACATGGTAGTAATCAAAAGAACGCAATTTGGTAGTGGACTTAAGTTAAAGTCTAAATTCTTAGGTCCATACCGAATAACTAAAGTCAAAGGTAATAATTCATACAACGTCGAAAAAGTTTCCAATACTGAAGGTCCAATTAAATCTACAACCTGTGCCGAATATATGAAGCCATGGGTTCAAGACTACAGCGAAGACAGCGGTACATTCGGGTCTAATGTATAGCAGAATGGCCGAATGTGGGAATGGGTTTTGCATAAAATAACTTCATGGCAACCCTTTTTCATATGTCGTTTTGTGGCGTGCAGCGAGCGAACGTACAACGAAAAGGGAGAGTTTACGACGAGCATTTAAAACGAGAAGACGTGTGCCTTGAGATTTAATTAACTTTTTCAATTTTTCAAATAATTCCATTGTCATTTTAAATTCAATATTTTTCATTAAATTCGTACATTTTATTCAAATATAAAATTAAACCATTCATTTAAGCTTTCAAGGGAATAATAGTGCAATTACCCCTTGAAATTCCACATATATTTAAGGCCAGGCTAAATTTTAGAAAACTGTTATATAAATATTATTATTTGTGCACTGCTATATGAAGATAAATCCATTACATTTTTAATCAATATAATTTCTTTTAAATTAAAAAATTATTTTTGCAAAAATTTCAGTTTTTGAAAACTGTCTGTTGTACATGAAAATATACATGTGCAAGTTTCAAGTATACATATGTAAGGCCAGGCTAAATTTTAGAAAATTGTTAAATAAATATTATGGTTTGTGATATCTTATATGAAGCTAAATCTATCACATTTTTAATCAATATAATTTCTTTAAAATTAAAAAATTAATTTTGTAAAAATCTCAGTTTTTGAAAACTGTCTGTTGTACATGAAAATATACATGAGCAAATTTCTAGTGTATGTAAGGCTAGGCTAAATTTTAGAAAATTGTTAAATAAATATTATGGTTTGTGATATCTTATATGAAGCTAAATCTATCACATTTTTAATCAATATAATTTCTTTAAAATTAAAAAATTATTTTTGCAAAAATTTCAGTTTTTGAAAACTGTCTGTTGTACATGAAAATATACATGTGCAAATTTCAAGTATACATATGTAAGGCCAGGCTAAATTTTAGAAAATTGTTAAATAAATATTATGGTTTGTGCTATCTTATATGAAGCTAAATCTATCACATTTTTAATCAATATAATTTCTTTTTAATTAAAAAATTATTTTTGCAAAAATTTCAGTTTTTGAAAACTGTCTGTTGTACATGAAAATATACATGTGCAAATTTCAAGTATACATATGTAAGGCCAGGCTAAATTTTAGAAAATTGTTAAATAAATATTATGGTTTGTGCTATCTTATATGAAGCTAAATCTATTACATTTTTAATCAATATAATATCTTTTAAATTAAAAAATAATTTTTGCAAAAATTTCAGTTTTTGAAAACTGTCTGTTGTACATGAAAATATACATGAGCAAATTTCTAGTATATATAAGGCCAGGCTAAATTTTTGAAAACTGTTATATAAATATTATGGTTTGTGCACTCCTATATGAAGATATATCCATTACCGTTTTATTCAATATAATTTCTTTAAAATTGAAAAATTAATTTTGTAAAAATTTCAGTTTTTGAAAACTGTCTGTTGTACATGAAAATATACATTAGCAAATTTCTAGTATATATAAGGCCAGGCAAAATTTTTGAAAACTGTTATATAAATATTATGGGTTGTGCTATCTTATATGAAGCTAAATCTATTACATTTTTAATCAATATAACTTCTTTTTAATTAAAAAATTATTTTTGCAAAAATTTCAGTTTTTGAAAACTGTCTGTTGTACATGAAAATATACATGTGCAAATTTCAAGTATACATATGTAAGGCCAGGCTAAATTTTAGAAAATTGTTAAATAAATATTATGGTTTGTGCTATCTTATATGAAGCTAAATCTATCACATTTTTAATCAATATAATTTCTTTTTAATTAAAAAATTATTTTTGCAAAAATTTCAGTTTTTGAAAACTGTCTGTTGTACATGAAAATATACATGTGCAAATTTCAAGTATACATATGTAAGGCCAGGCTAAATTTTAGAAAATTGTTAAATAAATATTATGGTTTGTGCTATCTTATATGAAGCTAAATCTATCACATTTTTAATCAATATAATTTCTTTAAAATTAAAAAATTAATTTTGTAAAAATCTCAGTTTTTGAAAACTGTCTGTTGTACATGAAAATATACATGAGCAAATTTCTAGTGTATGTAAGGCCAGGCTAAATTTTAGAAAATTGTTAAATAAATATTATGGTTTGTGCTATCTTATATGAAGCTAAATCTATCACATTTTTAATCAATATAATTTCTTTAAAATTAAAAAATTAATTTTGTAAAAATCTCAGTTTTTGAAAACTGTCTGTTGTACATGAAAATATACATGAGCAAATTTCTAGTGTATGTAAGGCCAGGCTAAATTTTAGAAAATTGTTAAATAAATATTATGGTTTGTGCTATCTTATATGAAGCTAAATCTATTACATTTTTAATCAATAAATATCTTTTAAATTAAAAAATAATTTTCGCAAAAATTTCAGTTTTTGAAAACTGTCTGTTGTACATGAAAATATACATGAGCAAATTTCTAGTGTATATGTTGAAAATGCAACGCTGAGCAATTCACATATTAACACATTAACACATCATGTTTTATGCATATGATGATATTTATAAGCTTCGTTTGAACATTATCAATATATGAGGAAACTATGTTTGTGAACTTACGTGGTATTTTATTGTTATAAATGTTGTTGTTGATGGTGTAACTGATGTTTTTTGTCGCGTTAGTTATGAAGTGCGGTGTTAATCTGCTTCTTTTGCATCTTTCCAAGACAACACAAAAGAGAGACTAATAGACTGCGAACACAAATCACACTAGCAATGGACACCTCTCATTCAATTGCATTTTTCGAGAGCGAAGACCTGTTGATGAGCAAACTGACGAAAAGAATTAAGAAAACGCAAAAGTCAAAGTATGACAAGATTAGACAAAAAGAAAAGAACAAAATGAATATTAGGGTAGTACCAGAATGGTTCCGGAATACAACAAATACAGACATTCCACAAGATATACAGTGGCTCCTATCTCAAGGTCCAAAACATTCTTTACCGATTGACAACAAGAAATTCCCCCTCTTTCAAATCATTACGGATGGTGAAAATATCATACAAACTTTAAAAGAGAAAAAAGAACAAGAAATGGGAAGAAATAATTTGACGACCCTAATACAAAACCATATCAACAAAAATAAAGTTTCAGCGAGAGACCGATTTCTACATGAGACCGTACATAAGACCAAAAGTTTTCTTAAAAATAATAAGCACTTGCTCGTGCTTAGTGCCGATAAGGGTAATGTCACCGTGGTCATGGATAAAACAGAATACGACAAGAAGATGCAAATATTGGTTAACAATATTTCAACGTACAGGGTACTGAAACGCGACCCTACGAACAAATTGCAGGAAAGAAACAACGAAATTGTTCATAAGATGTTTAAGACAGGTTCCATTGATTTGAAAGAAAAGAATTTCCTGATGTGCAAGAACGCAAACCCACCTAGAATTTACGGTTTACCGAAAATACATAAAGACGAAATACCACTCCGACCAATATGTTCGTCCATTGACTCTCCGTCCTACAATTTGTGCAAGTACGTAGTCCGAATTCTCAAAAATTTAAACAAATCGTCTAAATATAACGTCAAGGATGCGTCAGAATTTAAAGACAAGATTAAAGGCACATATGTATATGATGATGAAAGTCTAGTTTCATTCGACGTGGTCTCCTTATTCCCCAGTATTCCCGTTGATGTAGCTATCGAAATTATATCCCTAAGATGGAATGACATAAAAGAGTACACGGCATTACCAAAGGAACTATTTCTTAATATAGTCAAATTTTGCATTAAAGAGAACAGGTACTTCAAATATAATGACAAAACTTTTGAGCAACGTACAGGAATGCCCATGGGATCACCAGCTTCCCCAGTAATAGCGGACATCGTCATGGAAGAATTATTAAAGAAATTTGAAACGGATTCGATGAACAAACCCCGCCTATTAACTAAATATGTAGATGATATTTTTGCGGTTGTGAAAACATCAGAGATAAATAATACTCTAACCTTATTAAATGGATATCATAATACGATTAAATTTACAGCAGAGATGGAGGAAGATGGACAATTGCCCTACCTGGATACACTAATAATAAAAAGGAATAATAGATTACTTATAGATTGGTATAAGAAACCCACAGCATCGGGAAGACTCATAAGCTATAATTCAAAACATGAACCAAAAATCATTAAGAATACCGCCAAGAATTTTATATATAGGGTCCTCACGATAAGTGAGAAAATATTTCACAAAAAGAATATTAAAATTATTAAGAAGACGTTAGAAAAGAACGAATTTCCTCGAGAAACAATAAATAAGCTCATACGTGATTTCTACGGGAGAGAGAAGAAAAAAGACAAGTATACCGATAACAACAGCAAAATATACAAATCTGTAACTTACATTCCCGGAATAGCAGAAAGAATCAGAAACTCGAACCTATTTGATAAGGAAAAATACCAAATAGCATTTACGTACAACAATACACTTAGACAGCTTTTTAATAATATGAAGGACAAGATTCCCAACACGGAGAAATCCAATTTAATTTACCAAATACCTTGCAATGGTGACGAGTCCCACGTATGCGAGAAGGTATATGTAGGGACAACAAAACTAAAGACAAGGATTTCCGGCCACAGATCGAATTTAAAGCTACGTAACGCTTCGTCTGAAAACAAGACTGCCTTGTCATCCCATTGCACCAATACTGGACATCATCCTGACTTTGAAAATGTTAAAATCCTCGCCAAAGAAAAGCACTACAATAAACGCTACATTTTGGAAATGCTTCATATTATGAACACACCTAATAATAAAAGGATGAATTTCAAATCAGACACAGACCAATGTGCCTACGCTTATCGCAACTTGGTTATGAAACAACAACAACACAACACACAATGTTCACTGAGAGCGCCACAATCCAGATAACATCCCGCTACAAACAAGTTTGAGGACAACAACTAGCATGTAGGATGGCACATGTTGTTTATATATTTTTTTGTCTTGTTTATAATTTAATGTAAGATAGTTGGTGTATATACATGTTTGTTTACATATACTGTTCTTTAAAATTTGTTTATATTTGCGGTACTTTAATTGTTTGCTTTTCACCTTCTTCTCAATTACATGTTTTCTAATATTTAAACAGTCGACAAAGCATATTCATGCAAGTAAGTTGTAATGCCAGAGTGTAAATTCATGTTTTGCAATATAATTAATATATTTTTATCTATGTTTTTTCTCCATGTTTTGTGTACAATAGTCTTGATAATGACTTCAGATTGAAGTCGAAATATCGACCGACCATTAAAAATTTTAAAAATAAAAACACCGTGTTTTATTTCAATTTTGGCCTTGAGCTCACCAACATATAACTTAAATTAATAAATTAATTTTGTAAAAATCTCAGTTTTTGAAAACTGTCTGTTGTACATGAAAATATACATGAGCAAATTTCTAGTGTATGTAAGGCCAGGCTAAATTTTAGAAAATTGTTAAATAAATATTATGGTTTGTGCTATCTTATATGAAGCTAAATCTATTACATTTTTAATCAATACAATATCTTTTAAATTAAAAAATAATTTTTGCTAAAATTTCAGTTTTTGAAAACTGTCTGTTGTACATGAAAATATACATGAGCAAATTTCTAGTGTATATAAGGCCAGGCAAAATTTTTGAAAACTGTTATATAAATATTATGGGTTGTGCTATCTTATATGAAGCTAAATCTATTACATTTTTAATCAATATAATTTCTTTTTAATTAAAAAATTATTTTTGTAAAAAAGTTCAGTTTTTGAAAACTTTATTTTGTACATGAAAATATACATGATCGAATTTCAAGTATATGTAAGGCCAGGATAAATTTTAGAAAACTGTTATATAAATATTATTATTTGTGCACTGCTATATGAAGATAAATCCATTACATTTTTAATCAATATAATTTCTTTTAAATTTTTGAAAACTGTTTTATAAATATTATGGTTTGCGCACTCCTATATGAAGATATATCCATTACATTTTTAATCAATATAATTTCTTTAAAATTAAAAAATTAATTTTGTAAAAATCTCAGTTTTTGAAAACTGTCTGTTGTACATGAAAATATACATGAGCAAATTTCTAGTATATATAGGGCCAGGCTAAATTTTTGAAAACTGTTATATAAATATTATGGTTTGCGCACTCATATATGAAGATATATCCATTACATTTTTAATCAATATAATTTCTTTAAAATTAAAAAATTATTTTTGTAAAAAAGTTCAGTTTTTGAAAACTATCTTTTGTTCATGAAAATATACACGAGAAAATTTCTAGTATATGTAAGGCCAGGCTAAATTTTAGAAAATTGTTAAATAAATATTATTACTTGTGCTATCTTATATGAAGGTAAATCGATTACATTTTTAATCAATATAATTTCTTTTAAATTAAAAAACTATTTTTGTAAAAATTTTAGTTTTTGAAAACTGTCTGTTGTACATGAAAATATACATGAGCAAATTTCAAGTATATGTAAGGCCAGGATAAATTTTAGAAAACTGTTATATAAATATTATTATTTGTGCACTGCTATATGAAGATAAATCCATTACATTTTTAATCAATATAATTTCTTTTAAATTAAAAAATTATTTTTGCAAAAATTTCAGTTTTTGAAAACTGTCTGTTGTACATGAAAATATACATGTGCAAATTTCAAGTATACATATGTAAGGCCAGGCTAAATTTTAGAAAATTGTTAAATAAATATTATGGTTTGTGCTATCTTATATGAAGCTAAATCTATCACATTTTTAATCAATATAATTTCTTTAAAATTAATAAATTAATTTTGTAAAAATCTCAGTTTTTGAAAACTGTCTGTTGTACATGAAAATATACATGAGCAAATTTCTAGTGTATGTAAGGCCAGGCTAAATTTTAGGAAATTGTTAAATAAATATTATGGTTTGTGCTATCTTATATGAAGCTAAATCTATTACATTTTTAATCAATATAATATCTTTTAAATTAAAAAATAATTTTTGCAAAAATTTCAGTTTTTGAAAACTGTCGGTTGTACATGAAAATATACATGAGCAAATTTCTAGTGTATATAAGGCCAGGCAAAATTTTTGAAAACTGTTATATAAATATTATGGGTTGTGCTATCTTATATGAAGCTAAATCTATTACATTTTTAATCAATATAATTTCTTTTTAATTAAAAAATTATTTTTGTAAAAAAGTTCAGTTTTTGAAAACTTTATTTTGTACATGAAAATATACATGATCAAATTTCAAGTATATGTAAGGCCAGGATAAATTTTAGAAAACTGTTATATATAAGTTATATGTTGGTGAGCTCAAGGCCAAAATTGAAATAAAACACGGTGTTTTTATTTTTAAAATTTTTAATGGTCGGTCGATATTTCGACTTCAATCTGAAGTCATTATCAAGACTATTGTACACAAAACATGGAGAAAAAACATAGATAAAAATATATTAATTATATTGCAAAACATGAATTTACACTCTGGCATTACAACTTACTTGCATGAATATGCTTTGTCGACTGTTTAAATATTAGAAAACATGTAATTGAGAAGAAGGTGAAAAGCAAACAATTAAAGTATATGTAAGGCCAGGATAAATTTTAGAAAACTGTTATATAAATATTATTATTTGTGCACTTCTATATGAAGATAAATCCATTACATTTTTAATCAATATAATTTCTTTTAAATTAAAAAATTATTTTTGCAAAAATTTCAGTTTTTGAAAACTGTCTGTTGTACATGAAAATATACATGTGCAAATTTCAAGTATACATATGTAAGGCCAGGCTAAATTTTAGAAAATTGTTAAATAAATATTATGGTTTGTGCTATCTTATATGAAGCTAAATCTATCACATTTTTAATCTATATAATTTCTTTAAAATTAAAAAATTTATTTTGTAAAAATCTCAGTTTTTGAAAACTGTCTGTTGTACATGAAAATATACATGAGCAAATTTCTAGTGTATGTAAGGCCAGGCTAAATTTTAGAAAATTGTTAAATAAATATCATGGTTTGTGCTGTCTTATATGAAGCTAAATCTATTACATTTTTAATCAATATAATATCGTTTAAATTAAAAAATAATTTTTGCAAAAAATTTCAGTTTTTGGAAACTGTCTGTTGTACATGAAAATATACATGAGCAAATTTCTAGTATACATATGTAAGGCCACCACGCAAATTTCTAGTGTATGTAAGGCCAGGCTAAATTTTAGAAAATTGTTAAATAAATATTATGGTTTGTGCTATCTTATATGAAGCTAAATCTATTACATTTTTAATCAATATAATATCTTTTAAATTAAAAAATAATTTTTGCAAAAATTTCAGTTTTTGAAAACTGTCTGTTGTACATGAAAATATACATGAGCAAATTTCTAGTGTATATAAGGCCAGGCAAAATTTTTGAAAACTGTTATATAAATATTATGGGTTGTGCTATCTTATATGAAGCTAAATCTATTACATTTTTAATCAATATAATTTCTTTTTAATTAAAAAGTTATTTTTGTAAAAAAGTTCAGTTTTTGAAAACTGTATTTTGTACATGAAAATATACATGATCAAATTTCAAGTATATGTAAGGCCAGGATAAATTTTAGAAAACTGTTATATAAATATTATTATTTGTGCACTGCTATATGAAGATAAATCCATTACATTTTTAATCAATATAATTTCTTTTAAATTAAAAAATTATTTTTGCAAAAATTTCAGTTTTTGAAAACTGTCTGTTGTACATGAAAATATACATGTGCAAATTTCAAGTATACATATGTAAGGCCAGGCTAAATTTTAGAAAATTGTTAAATAAATATTATGGTTTGTGCTATCTTATATGAAGCTAAATCTATCACATTTTTAATCTATATAATTTCTTTAAAATTAAAAAATTTATTTTGTAAAAATCTCAGTTTTTGAGAACTGTCTGTTGTACATGAAAATATACATGAGCAAATTTCTAGTGTGTGTAAGGCCAGGCTAAATTTTAGAAAATTGTTAAATAAATATCATGGTTTGTGCTATCTTATATGAAGCTAAATCTATTACATTTTTAATCAATATAATATCGTTTAAATTAAAAAATAATTTTTGCAAAAAATTTCAGTTTTTGGAAACTGTCTGTTGTACATGAAAATATACATGAGCAAATTTCTAGTATATATAAGGCCAGACAAAATTTTTGAAAACTGTTATATAAATATTATGGGTTGTGCTATCTTATATGAAGCTAAATCTATTACATTTTTAATCAATATAATTTCTTTTTAATTAAAAAATTATTTTTGCAAAAATTTCAGTTTTTGAAAACTGTCTGTTCTACATGAAAATATACATGTGCAAATTTCAAGTATACATATGTAAGGCCAGGCTAAATTTTAGAAAATTGTTAAATAAATATTATGGTTTGTGCTATCTTATATGAAGCTAAATCTATTACATTTTTAATCAATATAATATCTTTTAAATTAAAAAATAATTTTTGCAAAAATTTCAGTTTTTGAAAACTGTCTGTTGTACATGAAAATATACATGAGCAAATTTCTAGTATATATAAGGCCAGGCTAAATTTTTGAAAACTGTTATATAAATATTATGGTTTGTGCACTCCTATATGAAGATATATCCATTACCTTTTTATTCAATATAATTTCTTTAAAATTGAAAAATTAATTTTGTAAAAATTTCAGTTTTTGAAAACTGTCTGTTGTACATGAAAATATACATTAGCAAATTTCTAGTATATATAAGGCCAGGCAAAATTTTTGAAAACTGTTATATAAATATTATGGGTTGTGCTATCTTATATGAAGCTAAATCTATTACATTTTTAATCAATATAATTTCTTTTTAATTAAAAAATTATTTTTGCAAAAATTTCAGTTTTTGAAAACTGTCTGTTGTACATGAAAATATACATGTGCAAATTTCAAGTATACATATGTAAGGCCAGGCTAAATTTTAGAAAATTGTTAAATAAATATTATGGTTTGTGCTATCTTATATGAAGCTAAATCTATTACATTTTTAATCAATATAATATCTTTTAAATTAAAAAATAATTTTTGCAAAAATTTCAGTTTTTGAAAACTGTCTGTTGTACATGAAAATATACATGAGCAAGTTTCTAGTATATATAAGGCCAAACTAAATTTTTGAAAACTGTTATATAAATATTATGGTTTGTGCACCCCTATATGAAGATATATCCATTACCTTTTTATTCAATATAATTTCTTTAAAATTGAAAAATTAGTTTTGTAAAAATTTCAGTTTTTGAAAACTGTCTGTTGTACATGAAAATATACATTAGCAAATTTCTAGTATATATTGTTGAAAATGCAACGCTGAGCAATTCACATATTAATGCAACTATGCAAATGTCAGATTTGAATGCAACTTATAATTTGTCCTTCACAGTCTTTCGTTCACCTTCAACTGATATACATCATATCATATCTCGTGTAAATAAAAGATAATATATATTAAAACCAAACTATGTGTTACGATTTACTTGGATTCAGGAAACTTCCGCAGTGTATAAAACACTAAAGTAAATAATATTCCAACAGGTTATGGGCCCAGGTGCAAATTCCTGCTGTTCAAGTTAAATCGCGTTTTATATTGAAATCGGTAATAAAATGGCGTCGTCGTTGTTTAACATAGAAAAGTTAAACGAATCGAATTATGACTCGTGGAGTATACAACTCATGAGTGTGCTTATTCATCAGGAGCTGTGGTCCGTTGTGAGCGGAGAACTGGTGTGTCCAGGAGAAGATGCTGCTGAAAAAGATAAGCTGTCATGGAAGGCGAAAGATGAAAAAGCTAAGGCCACAATAATCCTTAGCATAACACCGATGCAGATTCAACATGTGAAAAGCTGCAAAACGGCGAGTGATTCGTGGAATTGCTTAGTACAAGTACATCGACCGAAAGGCCCCGTAAGAAAGGTAACATTATTTAAACAGTTACTTGGTACACGAATGAACGAAGGAGAATGTGTTCAGCAATATGTTTGCAAGTTCACATCGAATGCGGAAAAACTAGCAGAAATTGGTGTAGTTGTCCAAGAGGAATTACTTGTAATTATGCTACTAGCAAGCCTACCAAGGTCGTATGAAAACCTGGTTGTAGCGTTGGAATCGCGTGATGATTTACCAAGGCTAGACGCAGTGAAAATCAAACTCATAGAGGAGGGCGAAAGGCGTAAATCATATAGTAATTCGGAGTATGCTGAAAAAGGTAGCAAACAGGCGTTTGTAGCGCAAGAATATGCGTGTGCGAAAAAGCAGGGATCTTTGATCGCAAAGTCAGACGGCAAAGTAATCAATGCAAGCAAAAACAACAAAAACAATGGCAAACGGTCAAATTTGAAATGCTTCAGCTGTGGCGTGAAGGGACATTTCGCTGCTCAGTGCAAGCAGAGACAAGCCGAAACTTCTACACAAAACAACAAAAACAACAACGGGTTGTTTGCAGCAGTCAACAGTGGTGAGTTACATCCTGACGTATGGTGTGTCGACAGTGGTGCTTCTTCACATTTATGTTGCAACCGAAACATGTTCGATAAGTTCGAAATGTGCGAGGAATCAATCATGTTAGCAGGCGATAACAGAATGTTAGCGACAGGCAAGGGAGTCGTACATTTGAAAACAAACAAGATAGATGTCACCCTTATAGATGTTCTATATGTGCCGGGTTTACAGTGCAACTTCATTTCAGTAGCGAAGGCTGTTAACAGAGGCTATGTGGTGAAATTCAGCAGTGAAGCAGCAGAGATAATCAACAGGCACGGAGGAATCGTTTTACGTGCACAAAAGATAAGTGATCTGTATTTATTTAGATTAAATGAAAACAAGTTGTTTCTTTCAAGCAAGTCTGTGGATGAAGGGATGAAGTGGCATAAACGTTTTGGTCACTTAAACTTCGCAAGCTTACGAGAATTGGTAAATAAAGAATTAGTTCACGGCTGTAAAACAAATATACCAGCAAGTATTAGTTGTGCTGTGTGCATGACAGGCAAGTGCAGTCAACGCCCATATACAAATACAGAGAATCGTGCAGATGATGTTTTGGGGTTGGTGCATACCGACGTTTGTGGTCCGGTTAATAAAATGTCCATTGGTGGTGCAAAATATGTTTTGACGTTCATCGATGATAAGACACGATACGCATTTGTTTATTTTATGCGACATAAGAACGAGGTTTTCGAGAAATTCAAGGAATTTAAATCTATGGCAGAATGTCAGACAGGTAAAAAGCTCAAAATGTTGAGGAGCGACAATGGAACGGAGTTCGTAAACAATGTGTTTGACAAGTTTTTAAAAGACAATGGTGTTGTGAGGCAGTTGACGGTGCCCTATACGCCGCAACAAAACGGTGTTGCAGAAAGGTTCAACCGTACGTTGATAGAAATGGCAAGGTGTATGTTACTAGGTGCAAATGTCGAAGAGGCATTATGGGCAGAGGCTGTTCATACGGCAGCGTATTTACGCAATCGTTCACCTACAAAAGCATTGCAATCTATGACACCGTATGAAGCGTGGTATGGTCGTAAACCAACAGTGGCGCATTTACGTGAATTTGGATCTATTGCTATAGCGCTTGACAAGCGACAGAATGGCAAATTCAAACCGAAGGGCAAGGAGTATACATTGGTTGGATACTCAGATACGGGTAAAGCATACCGCTTATTCGATAGATCAACGAGAAAGCTGATAGTAAGTAGGGATGTTTACTTTATAGAATCAGCAGAGACGAAGCAACAACCAAATGTAGTGGAACATTCGAATGGCAGTGTCAACGTTAATAAGCAGATGTTTTTAGAGCGTAATATTAACAACGTATGTGTACGCGAAAGCAAAAACAGTTCAGCTGATAGTATGGAAAATAACAATGAGAGATTGTTCGTGCCAATAATTGACGGGTTTAGCAGTTCGAGGGCAGATGAAATTGAAGCAGAGGTGGATTTCAACAATGAGAGTTTGCAGGCAAGCGAAGAAGAGTTTGAATCCGCAGAGGATGAGTCAGCTGAGCAGAAGCGATGTCCAGGTAGGCCAAAATTAGTTCGGTCTGGTCGGGTTGGTAGACCAAGGAAAGTATATAATTGTTTAAATGTGATACGCACTGGTGATGTTAAAGTACCTAACACTGTACAAGAAGCGTTATCTAGCAATTATGCAGAAGAATGGTACAATGCAATGCAGGCAGAGTATCAGGCACTGTTAAGAAATGAAACGTGGGAATTGATGGAACTTCCCAAAGGGCAAAGAATGGTTCATAACAAGTGGGTGTTCTCTCTTAAAAGAAATAAAGATGGCACTATTGAGCGTTTCAAAGCAAGATTAGTTGCGAAGGGTTGTTCGCAAGTATATGGCACTAATTATTATGAGACGTTTTCGCCGGTGGTGCGATACAGTACGATTAGATTAATTTTTGCTCTTGCGGTAGAATATGGTTTGCACTTACATCAAATGGATGTATCTACTGCTTACCTAAACAGTAATTTATCAGAAGATATTTACATGAGCCAACCTGAAATGTTTATTGATAGGCGTTTCCCCAACCATTGCTTAAAGCTTAAGAAAGCTCTGTATGGGCTTAAACAGTCTGGTAGACTATGGAATATGAAGTTAGATGGCATATTGAGGCGAATAGGTTTCGAGCCATGTGAAAGCGAGCCATGCGTATATGTCCAAAATATAAAGGGTCAGATAAATGTTCTAGCAGTATATGTAGATGACATATTGATAGCTTGTTCCAATTTGCAGAATATGCAAGATATAAAGCTTAAGATCTCTAATGCGATAGAGGTGGTAGACAAAGGCCAAGTTAAGCATTTTTTAAGTATGGAAGTCGATAGAGATGGTGCAACGGGATCCATCGCTATAAGTCAGAAGGGTCACATCAAAAAATTATTGCAAGATTATGGCATGACTGATTGTAGACCAATTGCTATACCTTTAGACCCGGGACATCGAGTTTGCTGCGAAAACGAAAATTGTAAGAAAGCAGATCAGAAGCAATATCAGTCGCTTATAGGATCGCTTATGTATATTGCAGTATGTACGCGGCCAGATATTTTACATTCTGTATGTAAATTAGCACAACGTAGTAACGAGCCACATACTGAACATATGGCAGCAGCAAAGCGTATATTAAAGTATCTGTGTGCAACACAAGATAAGCAATTGAAGTATAGTAAAACTGGAAAACCGATCGAGTGTTTTGTTGACGCTGATTGGGGTGGAGATACAACTGACCGGAAATCATATACTGGGTATGCAGTTTTTCTAGCTGGGGGAGTGTTTTCATATGAGTCGAAAAAACAACAGACTGTAGCACTCAGCAGTACTGAGGCAGAGTACATGGCACTAACATCAGTGGTAAAAGAGGTTATTCACTTGAAACAACTGTTACGGGAGATGAAAATTTGTTGTCCAGATACAATCGTCGTTAATGGAGACAACTTAAGCGCAATGAATTTGGTAAAAAATCCTGTGTATCATGCGCGCAGTAAGCATATCGATATTAGATATCATTTCATCAGAAATATTTATCATGAAGGTCAAATCGATATGAAATATTGTAGCAGCAGCAATATGGTCGCCGATATATTGACAAAGAATTTGGCTAAGCCTAGTCATGTAAAATTTTGTAATATATTGGGTTTAAAATAATGAAATGTTTTCATTGCATAAATATGTTCATTGAGGGGGCGTGTTGAAAATGCAACGCTGAGCAATTCACATATTAATGCAACTATGCAAATGTCAGATTTGAATGCAACTTATAATTTGTCCTTCACAGTCTTTCGTTCACCTTCAACTGATATACATCATATCATATCTCGTGTAAATAAAAGCTAATATATATTAAAACCAAACTATGTGTTACGATTTACTTGGATTCAGGAAACTTCCGCAGTGTATAAAACACTAAAGTAAATAATATTCCAACATATATAAAGCCAGGCAAAATTTTTGAAAACTGTTATATAAATATTATGGGTTGTGCTATCTTATATGAAGCTAAATCTATCACATTTTTAATCAATATAATTTCTTTTTAATTAAAAAATTATTTTTGCAAAAATTTCAGTTTTTGAAAACTGTCTGTTGTACATGAAAATATGCATGTGCAAATTTCAAGTATACATATGTAAGGCCAGGCTAAATTTTAGAAAATTGTTAAATAAATATTATGGTTTGTGCTATCTTATATGAAGCTAAATCTATCACATTTTTAATCAATATAATTTCTTTAAAATTAAAAAATTAATTTTGTAGAAATCTCAGTTTTTGGAAACTGTCTGTTGTACATGAAAATATACATGAGCAAATTTCTAGTGTATGTAAGGCCAGGCTAAATTTTAGAAAATTGTTAAATAAATATTATGGTTTGTGCTATCTTATACGAAGCTAAATCTATTACATTTTTAATCAATATAATATCTTTTAAATTAAAAAATTATTTTTGCAAAAATTTCAGTTTTTGAAAACTGTCTGTTGTACATGAAAATATACATGAGCAAATTTCTAGTATATATAAAGGCAGGCTAAATTTTTGAAAACTGTTATATAAATATTATAATTTGTGCACTCCTATATGAAGATATATCCATTACATTTTTATTCAATATAATTTCTTTAAAATTAAAAAATTAATTTTGTAAAAATTTCAGTTTTTGAAAACTGTCTGTTGTACATGAAAATATACATGAGCAAATTTCTAATATATATAAGGCCAGGCTAAATTTTTGAAAACTGTTATATAAATATTATGGTTTGTGCACTCCTATATGAAGATATATCCATTACATTTTTATTCAATATAATTTCTTTAATATTAAAAAATTAATTTTGTAAAAATTTCAGTTTTTGAAAACTGGTAGTTGTACATGAAAATATACATGAGCAAATTTCTAATATATATAAGGCCAGGCTAAATTTTAGAAAACTGTTATATAAATATTATGGCTTATGTACTCCTATAGGAATATATGGAAACTACTTTCTAAGCCAATGTAATTTCTTTTGAATTTGTAAGAATTCAGTTTTTGAAAACTGTCTTTTGTACAAGAAAATATACGAGTACATGAGCAAATTTCAAGTATGTATATGTAAGGCCAGGCTAAATTTTAGAAAATTGTTAAATAAATATTATGGTTTGTGCTATCTTATATGAAGCTAAATCTATTACATTTTTAATCAATATAATTTCTTTTAAATTTAAACATTTTTTTTGTAAAAGTTTCAGTTTTTGAAAACCGTCTTTTGCACATGAAAATATATATGAGCAAATTTCAAGTATATGTAAGGCCAGGCTAAATTTTAGAAAATTGTTAAATAAATATTATGGTTTGTGCTATTTTATATGAAACTAAATCTATTAGATTTTTAATCAATATAATTTCTTTTAAATTAAAAAATTATTTTTGCAAAAATTTTAGTTTTTGAAAACTGTCTGTTGTACATGAAAATATACATGTGCAAATTTCAAGTATACATATGTAAGGCCAGGCTAAATTTTAGAAAACTGTTACATAAATATTATAGTTTGTGTACTCCTATATGAAGATATATCCACTACATTTTTAATCAATATAATTTCTTTAAAATTAAAAAATTAATTTTGTAAAAATCTCAGTTTTTGGAAACTGTCTGTTGTACATGAAAATATACATGAGCAAATTTCTAGTATACATATGTAAGGCCAGGCTAAATTTTTGAAAACTGTTATATAAATATTATGGGTTGTGCTATCTTATATGAAGCTAAATCTATTACATTTTTAATCAATATAATTTCTTTTTAATTAAAAAATTATTTTTGCAAAAATTTCAGTTTTTGAAAACTGTCTGTTGTACATGAAAATATACATGTGCAAATTTCAAGTATACATATGTAAGGCCAGGCTAAATTTTAGAAAATTGTTAAATAAATATTATGGTTTGTGCTATCTTATATGAAGCTAAATCTATTACATTTTTAATCAATATAATTTCTTTTTAATTAAAAAATTATTTTTGTAAAAATCTCATTTTTTGGAAACTGTCTGTTGTACATGAAAATATACATGAGCAAATTTCTAGTATACATATGTAAGGCCAGGCTAAATTTTTGAAAACTGTTATATAAATATTATGGTTTGTGCTATCTTATATGAAGCTAAATCTGTTACATTTTTAATCAATATAATTTCTTTAAAATTAAAAAATTAATTTTGTAAAAATCTCAGTTTTTGAAAACTGTCTGTTGTACATGAAAATATACATGAGCAAATTTCTAGTGTATGTAAGCCCAGGCTAAATTTTAGAAAATTGTTAAATAAATATTATGGTATGTGCTATCTTATATTAAGCTAAATCTATTACATTTTGATTCAATATAATATCTTTTAAATTAAAAAATTATTTTTGCAAAAATTTCAGTTTTTGAAAACCGTCTTTTGCACATGAAAATATATATGAGCAAATTTCAAGTATATGTAAGGCCAGGTTAAATTTTAGAAAATTGTTAAATAAATATTATGGTTTGTGCTATCTTATATGAAGCTAAATCTATTAGATTTTTAATCATTATAATTTCTTTTAAATTAAAAAATTATTTTTGCAAAAATTTCAGTTTTTGAAAACTGTCTGTTGTACATGAAAATATACATGTGCAAATTTCAAGTATACATATGTAAGGCCAGGCTAAATTTTAGAAAACTGTAACATAAATATTATAGTTTGTGTACTCCTATATGAAGATATATCCACTACATTTTTAATCAATATAATTTCTTTAAATTAAAAAAATTATTTCTGTAAAAATTTCAGTTTTTGAAAACTGTTTGTTGAACATGAAAATATACATGAGCAAATTTCTAGTATATGTAATGCCAGGCTAAATTTTAGAGAACTGTTGCATAAATATTATGGTTTATGTACTCCTATAGGAAGATATATCCACTACATTTTTAATCAATATAATTTCTTTAAATTAAAAAAATTATTTCTGTAAAAATTTCAGTTTTTGAAAACTGTTTGTTGAACATGAAAATATACATGAGCAAATTTCTAGTATATATAAGGCCAGGCAAAATTTTTGAAAACTGTTATATAAATATTATGGGTTGTGCTATCTTATATGAAGCTAAATCTATTACATTTTTAACCAATATAATTTCTTTTTAATTAAAAAATTATTTCTGTAAAAATTTCAGTTTTTGAAAACTGTTTGTTGAACATGAAAATATACATGAGCAAATTTCTAGTATATGTAATGCCAGGCTAAATTTTAGAAAAGTGTAACATAAATATTATAGTTTGTGTACTCCTATATGAAGATATATCCACTACATTTTTAATCAATATAATTTCTTTAAATTAAAAAAATTATTTCTGTAAAAATTTCAGTTTTTGAAAACTGTTTGTTGAACATGAAAATATACATGAGCAAATTTCTAGTATATATAAGGCCAGGCAAAATTTTTGAAAACTCTTATATAAATATTATGGGTTGTGCTATCTTATATGAAGCTAAATCTATTACATTTTTAATCAATATAATTTCTTTTTAATTAAAAAATTATTTTTGCAAAAATTTCAGTTTTTGAAAACTGTCTGTTGTACATGAAAATATACATGTGCAAATTTCAAGTATACATATGTAAGGCCAGGCTAAATTTTAGAAAATTGTTAAATAAATATTATGGTTTGTGCTATCTTATATGAAGCTAAATCTATCACATTTTTAATCAATATAATTTCTTTAAAATTAAAAAATTAATTTTGTAAAAATTTCAGTTTTTGGAAACTGTCTGTTGTACATGAAAATATACATGAGCAAATTTCTAGTATATATAAGGCCAGGCTAAATTTTTGAAAACTGTTATATAAATATTATGGTTTGTGCACTCCTATATGAAGATATATCCATTACCTTTTTATTCAATATAATTTCTTTAAAATTTAAAAATTAATTTTGTAAAAATTTCAGTTTTTGAAAACTGTCTGTTGTACATGAAAATATACATTAGCAAATTTCTAGTATATATAAGGGCAGGCAAAATTTTTGAAAACTGTTATATAAATATTATGGGTTGTGCTATCTTATATGAAGCTAAATCTATTACATTTTTAATCAATATAATTTCTTTTTAATTAAAAAATTATTTTTGCAAAAATTTCAGTTTTTGAAAACTGTCTGTTGTACATGAAAATATACATGTGCAAATTTCAAGTATACATATGAAAGGCCAGGCTAAATTTTAGAAAATTGTTAAATAAATATTATGGTTTGTGCTATCTTATATGAAGCGAAATCTATCACATTTTTAATCAATATAATTTCTTTAAAATTAAAAAATTAATTTTGTAGAAATCTTAGTTTTTGGAAACTGTCTGTTGTACATGAAAATATACATGAGCAAATTTCTTGTGTGTAAGGCCAGGCTAAATTTTAGAAAATTGTTAAATAAATATTATGGTTTGTGCTATCTTATATGAAGCTAAATCTATTACATTTTTAATCAATATAATATCTTTTAAATTAAAAAATTATTTTTGCAAAAATTTCAGTTTTTGAAAACTGTCTGTTGTACATGAAAATATACATTAGCAAATTTCTAGTATATATAAGGCCAGGCAAAATTTTTGAAAACTGTTATATAAATATTATGGGTTGTGCTATCTTATATGAAGCTAAATCTATTACATTTTTAATCAATATAATTTCTTTTTAATTAAAAAATTATTTTTGCAAAAATTTCAGTTTTTGAAAACTGTCTGTTGTACATGAAAATATACATGTGCAAATTTCAAGTATACATATGTAAGGCCAGGCTAAATTTTAGAAAATTGTTAAATAAATATTATGGTTTGTGCTATCTTATATGAAGCTAAATCTATCACATTTTTAATCAATATAATTTCTTTAAAATTAAAAAATTAATTTTGTAGAAATCTCAGTTTTTGGAAACTGTCTGTTGTACATGAAAATATACATGAGCAAATTTCTAGTGTATGTAAGGCCAGGCTAAATTTTAGAAAATTGTTAAATAAATATTATGGTTTGTGCTATCTTATATGAAGCTAAATCTATTACATTTTTAATCAATATAATATCTTTTAAATTAAAAAATTATTTTTGCAAAAATTTCAGTTTTTGAAAACTGTCTGTTGTACATGAAAATATACATGAGCAAATTTCTAGTATATATAAAGGCAGGCTAAATTTTTGAAAACTGTTATATAAATATTATAATTTGTGCACTCCTATATGAAGATATATCCATTACATTTTTATTCAATATAATTTCTTTAAAATTAAAAAATTAATTTTGTAAAAATTTCTGTTTTTGAAAACCGTCTTTTGTACATGAAAATATATATGAGCAAATTTCAAGTATATGTAAGGCCAGGTTAAATTTTAGAAAATTGTTAAATAAATATTATGGTTTGTGCTATCTTATATGAAGCTAAATCTATTACATTTTTAATCAATATAATTTCTTTTAAATTAAAAAATTATTTTTGCAAAAATTTCAGTTTTTGAAAACTGTCTGTTGTACATGAAAATATACATGAGCAAATTTCTAGTATATATAAGGCCAGGCTAAATTTTTGAAAACTGTTATATAAATATTATGGTTTGTGCACTCCTATATGAAGATATATCCATTACATTTTTATTCAATATAATTTCTTTAAAATTAAAAAATTAATTTTGTAAAAATTTCAGTTTTTGAAAACTGGTAGTTGTACATGAAAATATACATGAGCAAATTTCTAGTATATGTAAGGCCAGGCTAAATTTTAGAAAACTGTTATCTAAATATTATGGCTTATGTAAGATATGGCAACTACTTTCTAAGCCAATGTAATTTCTTTTGAATTTGTAAAAATTCAGTTTTTGAAAACTGTCTTTTGTACAAGAAAATATACATGAGCAAATTTCAAGTATGTATATGTAAGGCCAGGCTAAATTTTAGAAAATTGTTAAATAAATATTATGGTTTGTGCTATCTTATATGAAGCTAAATCTATTACATTTTTAATCAATATAATTTCTTTTAAATTTAAACATTTTTTTTGTAAAAGTTTCAGTTTTTGAAAACCGTCTTTTGCACATGAAAATATATATGAGCAAATTTCAAGTATATGTAAGGCCAGGCTAAATTTTAGAAAATTGTTAAATAAATATTATGGTTTGTGCTATTTTATATGAAACTAAATCTATTAGATTTTTAATCAATATAATTTCTTTTAAATTAAAAAATTATTTTTGCAAAAATTTCAGTTTTTGAAAACTGTCTGTTGTACATGAAAATATGCATGTGCAAATTTCAAGTATACATATGTAAGGCCAGGCTAAATTTTAGAAAACTGTTACATAAATATTATAGTTTGTGTACTCCTATATGAAGATATATCCACTACATTTTTAATCAATATAATTTCTTTAAAATTAAAAAATTAATTTTGTAAAAATCTCAGTTTTTGGAAACTGTCTGTTGTACATGAAAATATACATGAGCAAATTTCTAGTATACATATGTAAGGCCAGGCTAAATTTTTGAAAACTGTTATTTAAATATTATGGGTTGTGCTATCTTATATAAAGCTAAATATATTACATTTTTAATCAATATAATTTCTTTTTAATTAAAAAATTATTTTTGCAAAAATTTCAGTTTTTGAAAACTGTCTGTTGTACATGAAAATATACATGTGCAAATTTCAAGTATTATGGTTTGTGCTATCTTATATGAAGCTAAATCTGTTACATTTTTAATCAATATAATTTCTTTAAAATTAAAAAATTAATTTTGTAAAAATCTCAGTTTTTGAAAACTGTCTGTTGTACATGAAAATATACATGAGCAAATTTCTAATATATATAAGGCCAGGCTAAATTTTTGAAAACTGTTATATAAATATTATGGTTTGTGCACTCCTATATGAAGATATATCCATTACATTTTTATTCAATATAATTTCTTTAAAATTAAAAAATTAATTTTGTAAAAATTTCAGTTTTTGAAAACTGGTAGTTGTACATGAAAATATACATGAGCAAATTTCTAGTATATGTAAGGCCAGGCTAAATTTTAGAAAACTGTTATCTAAATATTATGGCTTATGTACTCCTATAGGAAGATATGGCAACTACTTTCTAAGCCAATGTAATTTCTTTTGAATTTGTAAAAATTCAGTTTTTGAAAACTGTCTTTTGTACAAGAAAATATACATGAGCAAATTTCAAGTATGTATATGTAAGGCCAGGCTAAATTTTAGAAAATTGTTAAATAAATATTATGGTTTGTGCTATCTTATATGAAGCTAAATCTATTACATTTTTAATCAATATAATTTCTTTTAAATTTAAACATTTTTTTTGTAAAAGTTTCAGTTTTTGAAAACCGTCTTTTGCACATGAAAATATATATGAGCAAATTTCAAGTATATGTAAGGCCAGGCTAAATTTTAGAAAATTGTTAAATAAATATTATGGTTTGTGCTATTTTATATGAAACTAAATCTATTAGATTTTTAATCAATATAATTTCTTTTAAATTAAAAAATTATTTTTGCAAAAATTTCAGTTTTTGAAAACTGTCTGTTGTACATGAAAATATGCATGTGCAAATTTCAAGTATACATATGTAAGGCCAGGCTAAATTTTAGAAAACTGTTACATAAATATTATAGTTTGTGTACTCCTATATGAAGATATATCCACTACATTTTTAATCAATATAATTTCTTTAAAATTAAAAAATTAATTTTGTAAAAATCTCAGTTTTTGGAAACTGTCTGTTGTACATGAAAATATACATGAGCAAATTTCTAGTATACATATGTAAGGCCAGGCTAAATTTTTGAAAACTGTTATTTAAATATTATGGGTTGTGCTATCTTATATGAAGCTAAATCTATTACATTTTTAATCAATATAATTTCTTTTTAATTAAAAAATTATTTTTGCAAAAATTTCAGTTTTTGAAAACTGTCTGTTGTACATGAAAATATACATGTGCAAATTTCAAGTATACATATGTAAGGCGGCCGCCGTGGTGTGAAGGTAGTGTTGCCGGCCTACCACACCGAAGGTCCATGGTTCGAGCCCTGGTACAGGTAACATCAAAAGTGATTTGAAAAAAGTTTTTCAAAACGGGGTCGCCCCTCGGCAGTGGTTTGGCAAACTCTCCGAGTGTATTTCTGCCATGACAGGCTGCTCAGCAAAAATTCGTCTCCTTTGTAGATGCCGTTCGGAGTCGGCAAAAAACTGTAGGTCCCACCAATTTGTAGGGAAAATTCAAATCGGCACACCACAAATTGGAAGAGAAGCTTGGCGCAAAAATCTCTTAGGAGGTTTATGATGATATACCTGTTGTATATCGCGCCATAGAGAGAGAGATATGTAAGGCCAGGCTTAATTTTAGAAAACTGTTAAATAAATATTATGGTTTGTGCTATCTTATATGAAGCTAAATCTGTTACATTTTTAATCAATATAATTTCTTTAAAATTAAAAAATTAATTTTGTAAAAATCTCAGTTTTTGAAAACTGTCTGTTGTACATGAAAATATACATGAGCAAATTTCTAGTGTATGTAAGCCCAGGCTAAATTTTAGAAAATTGTTAAATAAATATTATGGTTTGTGCTATCTTATATGAAGCTAAATCTATTAGATTTTTAATCATTATAATTTCTTTTAAATTAAAAAATTATTTTTGCAAAAATTTCAGTTTTTGAAAACTGTCTGTTGTACATGAAAATATACATGTGCAAATTTCAAGTATACATATGTAAGGCCAGGCTAAATTTTAGAAAACTGTAACATAAATATTATAGTTTGTGTACTCCTATATGAAGATATATCCACTACATTTTTAATCAATATAATTTCTTTAAATTAAAAAAATTATTTCTGTAAAAATTTCAGTTTTTGAAAACTGTTTGTTGAACATGAAAATATACATGAGCAAATTTCTAGTATATGTAATGCCAGGCTAAATTTTAGAGAACTGTTGCATAAATATTATGGTTTATGTACTCCTATAGGAAGATATATCCACTACATTTTTAATCAATATAATTTCTTTAAATTAAAAAAATTATTTCTGTAAAAATTTCAGTTTTTGAAAACTGTTTGTTGAACATGAAAATATACATGAGCAAATTTCTAGTATATATAAGGCCAGGCAAAATTTTTGAAAACTGTTATATAAATATTATGGGTTGTGCTATCTTATATGAAGCTAAATCTATTACATTTTTAATCAATATAATTTCTTTTTAATTAAAAAATTATTTTTGCAAAAATTTCAGTTTTTGAAAACTGTCTGTTGTACATGAAAATATACATGAGCAAATTTCTAGTATATATAAAGGCAGGCTAAATTTTTGAAAACTGTTATATAAATATTATAATTTGTGCACTCCTATATGAAGATATATCCATTACATTTTTATTCAATATAATTTCTTTAAAATTAAAAAATTAATTTTGTAAAAATTTCTGTTTTTGAAAACCGTCTTTTGTACATGAAAATATATATGAGCAAATTTCAAGTATATGTAAGGCCAGGTTAAATTTTAGAAAATTGTTAAATAAATATTATGGTTTGTACTATCTTATATGAAGCTAAATCTATTACATTTTTAATCAATATAATTTCTTTTAAATTAAAAAATTATTTTTGCAAAAATTTCAGTTTTTGAAAACTGTCTGTTGTACATGAAAATATACATGAGCAAATTTCTAATATATATAAGGCCAGGCTAAATTTTTGAAAACTGTTATATAAATATTATGGTTTGTGCACTCCTATATGAAGATATATCCATTACATTTTTATTCAATATAATTTCTTTAAAATTAAAAAATTAATTTTGTAAAAATTTCAGTTTTTGAAAACTGGTAGTTGTACATGAAAATATACATGAGCAAATTTCTAGTATATGTAAGGCCAGGCTAAATTTTAGAAAACTGTTATCTAAATATTATGGCTTATGTAAGATATGGCAACTACTTTCTAAGCCAATGTAATTTCTTTTGAATTTGTAAAAATTCAGTTTTTGAAAACTGTCTTTTGTACAAGAAAATATACATGAGCAAATTTCAAGTATGTATATGTAAGGCCAGGCTAAATTTTAGAAAATTGTTAAATAAATATTATGGTTTGTGCTATCTTATATGAAGCTAAATCTATTACATTTTTAATCAATATAATTTCTTTTAAATTTAAACATTTTTTTTGTAAAAGTTTCAGTTTTTGAAAACCGTCTTTTGCACATGAAAATATATATGAGCAAATTTCAAGTATATGTAAGGCCAGGCTAAATTTTAGAAAATTGTTAAATAAATATTATGGTTTGTGCTATTTTATATGAAACTAAATCTATTAGATTTTTAATCAATATAATTTCTTTTAAATTAAAAAATTATTTTTGCAAAAATTTCAGTTTTTGAAAACTGTCTGTTGTACATGAAAATATGCATGTGCAAATTTCAAGTATACATATGTAAGGCCAGGCTAAATTTTAGAAAACTGTTACATAAATATTATAGTTTGTGTACTCCTATATGAAGATATATCCACTACATTTTTAATCAATATAATTTCTTTAAAATTAAAAAATTAATTTTGTAAAAATCTCAGTTTTTGGAAACTGTCTGTTGTACATGAAAATATACATGAGCAAATTTCTAGTATACATATGTAAGGCCAGGCTAAATTTTTGAAAACTGTTATTTAAATATTATGGGTTGTGCTATCTTATATAAAGCTAAATATATTACATTTTTAATCAATATAATTTCTTTTTAATTAAAAAATTATTTTTGCAAAAATTTCAGTTTTTGAAAACTGTCTGTTGTACATGAAAATATACATGTGCAAATTTCAAGTATTATGGTTTGTGCTATCTTATATGAAGCTAAATCTGTTACATTTTTAATCAATATAATTTCTTTAAAATTAAAAAATTAATTTTGTAAAAATCTCAGTTTTTGAAAACTGTCTGTTGTACATGAAAATATACATGAGCAAATTTCTAATATATATAAGGCCAGGCTAAATTTTTGAAAACTGTTATATAAATATTATGGTTTGTGCACTCCTATATGAAGATATATCCATTACATTTTTATTCAATATAATTTCTTTAAAATTAAAAAATTAATTTTGTAAAAATTTCAGTTTTTGAAAACTGGTAGTTGTACATGAAAATATACATGAGCAAATTTCTAGTATATGTAAGGCCAGGCTAAATTTTAGAAAACTGTTATCTAAATATTATGGCTTATGTACTCCTATAGGAAGATATGGCAACTACTTTCTAAGCCAATGTAATTTCTTTTGAATTTGTAAAAATTCAGTTTTTGAAAACTGTCTTTTGTACAAGAAAATATACATGAGCAAATTTCAAGTATGTATATGTAAGGCCAGGCTAAATTTTAGAAAATTGTTAAATAAATATTATGGTTTGTGCTATCTTATATGAAGCTAAATCTATTACATTTTTAATCAATATAATTTCTTTTAAATTTAAACATTTTTTTTGTAAAAGTTTCAGTTTTTGAAAACCGTCTTTTGCACATGAAAATATATATGAGCAAATTTCAAGTATATGTAAGGCCAGGCTAAATTTTAGAAAATTGTTAAATAAATATTATGGTTTGTGCTATTTTATATGAAACTAAATCTATTAGATTTTTAATCAATATAATTTCTTTTAAATTAAAAAATTATTTTTGCAAAAATTTCAGTTTTTGAAAACTGTCTGTTGTACATGAAAATATGCATGTGCAAATTTCAAGTATACATATGTAAGGCCAGGCTAAATTTTAGAAAACTGTTACATAAATATTATAGTTTGTGTACTCCTATATGAAGATATATCCACTACATTTTTAATCAATATAATTTCTTTAAAATTAAAAAATTAATTTTGTAAAAATCTCAGTTTTTGGAAACTGTCTGTTGTACATGAAAATATACATGAGCAAATTTCTAGTATACATATGTAAGGCCAGGCTAAATTTTTGAAAACTGTTATTTAAATATTATGGGTTGTGCTATCTTATATGAAGCTAAATCTATTACATTTTTAATCAATATAATTTCTTTTTAATTAAAAAATTATTTTTGCAAAAATTTCAGTTTTTGAAAACTGTCTGTTGTACATGAAAATATACATGTGCAAATTTCAAGTATACATATGTAAGGCGGCCGCCGTGGTGTGAAGGTAGTGTTGCCGGCCTACCACACCGAAGGTCCATGGTTCGAGCCCTGGTACAGGTAACATCAAAAGTGATTTGAAAAAAGTTTTTCAAAACGGGGTCGCCCCTCGGCAGTGGTTTGGCAAACTCTCCGAGTGTATTTCTGCCATGACAGGCTGCTCAGCAAAAATTCGTCTCCTTTGTAGATGCCGTTCGGAGTCGGCAAAAAACTGTAGGTCCCACCAATTTGTAGGGAAAATTCAAATCGGCACACCACAAATTGGAAGAGAAGCTTGGCGCAAAAATCTCTTAGGAGGTTTATGATGATATACCTGTTGTATATCGCGCCATAGAGAGAGAGATATGTAAGGCCAGGCTTAATTTTAGAAAACTGTTAAATAAATATTATGGTTTGTGCTATCTTATATGAAGCTAAATCTGTTACATTTTTAATCAATATAATTTCTTTAAAATTAAAAAATTAATTTTGTAAAAATCTCAGTTTTTGAAAACTGTCTGTTGTACATGAAAATATACATGAGCAAATTTCTAGTGTATGTAAGCCCAGGCTAAATTTTAGAAAATTGTTAAATAAATATTATGGTTTGTGCTATCTTATATGAAGCTAAATCTATTAGATTTTTAATCATTATAATTTCTTTTAAATTAAAAAATTATTTTTGCAAAAATTTCAGTTTTTGAAAACTGTCTGTTGTACATGAAAATATACATGTGCAAATTTCAAGTATACATATGTAAGGCCAGGCTAAATTTTAGAAAACTGTAACATAAATATTATAGTTTGTGTACTCCTATATGAAGATATATCCACTACATTTTTAATCAATATAATTTCTTTAAATTAAAAAAATTATTTCTGTAAAAATTTCAGTTTTTGAAAACTGTTTGTTGAACATGAAAATATACATGAGCAAATTTCTAGTATATGTAATGCCAGGCTAAATTTTAGAGAACTGTTGCATAAATATTATGGTTTATGTACTCCTATAGGAAGATATATCCACTACATTTTTAATCAATATAATTTCTTTAAATTAAAAAAATTATTTCTGTAAAAATTTCAGTTTTTGAAAACTGTTTGTTGAACATGAAAATATACATGAGCAAATTTCTAGTATATATAAGGCCAGGCAAAATTTTTGAAAACTGTTATATAAATATTATGGGTTGTGCTATCTTATATGAAGCTAAATCTATTACATTTTTAATCAATATAATTTCTTTTTAATTAAAAAATTATTTCTGTAAAAATTTCAGTTTTTGGAAACTGTTGAACATGAAAATATACATGAGCAAATTTCTAGTATATGTAATGCCAGGCTAAATTTTAGAAAAGTGTAACATAAATATTATAGTTTGTGTACTCCAATATCAAGATATATCCACTACATTTTTAATCAATATAATTTCTTTAAATTAAAAAAATTATTTCTGTAAAAATTTCAGTTTTTGAAAACTGTTTGTTGAACATAAAAATATACATGAGCAAATTTCTAGTATATATAAGGCCAGGCAAAATTTTTGAAAACTGTTATATAAATATTATGGGTTGTGCTATCTTATATGAAGCTAAATCTATTACATTTTTAATCAATATAATTTCTTTTTAATTAAAAAATTATTTTTGCAAAAATTTCAGTTTTTGAAAACTGTCTGTTGTACATGAAAATATACATGTGCAAATTTCAAGTATACATATGTAAGGCCAGGCTAAATTTTAGAAAATTGTTAAATAAATATTATGGTTTGTGCTATCTTATATGAAGCTAAATCTATTACATTTTTAATCAATATAATATCTTTTAAATTAAAAAATAATTTTTGCAAAAATTTCAGTTTTTGAAAACTGTCTGTTGTACATGAAAATATACATGAGCAAATTTCAGGTATATATAAGGCCAGGCTAAATTTTTGAAAACTGTTATATAAATATTATGGTTTGTGCACTCCTATATGAAGATATATCCATTACCTTTTTATTCAATATAATTTCTTTAAAATTGAAAAATTAATTTTGTAAAAACTGTCTGTTGTACATGAAAATATACATTAGCAAATTTCTAGTATATATAAGGGCAGGCAAAATTTTTGAAAACTGTTATATAAATATTATGGGTTGTGCTATCTTATATGAAGCTAAATCTATTACATTTTTAATCAATATAATTTCTTTTTAATTAAAAAATTATTTTTGCAAAAATTCCAGTTTTTGAAAACTGTCTGTTGTACATGAAAATATACATGTGCAAATTTCAAGTATACATATGTAAGGCCAGGCTAAATTTTAGAAAATTGTTAAATAAATATTATGGTTTGTGCTATCTTAAATGAAGCTAAATCTATCACATTTTTAATCAATATAATTTCTTTAAAATTAAAAAATTAATTTTGTAGAAATCTCAGTTTTTTGAAACTGTCTGTTGTACATGAAAATATACATGAGCAAATTTCTAGTGTATGTAAGGCCAGGCTAAATTTTAGAAAATTGTTAAATAAATATTATGGTTTATGCTATCTTATATGAAGCTAAATCTATTACATTTTTCATCAATATACTACCTTTTAAATTAAAAAATTATTTTTGCAAAAATTTCAGTTTTTGAAAACTGTCTGTTGTACATGAAAATATACATGAGCAAATTTCTAATATATATAAGGCCAGGCTAAATTTTTGAAAACTGTTATGTAAATATTATGGTTTGTGCACTCCTATATGAAGATATATCCATTACATTTTTATTCAATATAATTTCTTTAAAATTAAAAAATTAATTTTGTAAAAATTTCTGTTTTGGAAAACCGTCTTTTGTACATGAAAATATATATGAGCAAATTTCAAGTATATGTAAGGCCAGGTTAAATTTTAGAAAATTGTTAAATAAATATTATGGTTTGTACTATCTTATATGAAGCTAAATCTATTACATTTTTAATCAATATAATTTATTTTAAATTAAAAAATTATTTTTGCAAAAATTTCAGTTTTTGAAAACTGTCTGTTGTACATGAAAATATACATGAGCAAATTTCTAATATATATAAGGCCAGGCTAAATTTTTGAAAACTGTTATGTAAATATTATGGTTTGTGCACTCCTATATGAAGATATATCCATTACATTTTTATTTAATATAATTTCTTTAAAATTAAAAAATTAATTTTGTAAAAATTTCAGTTTTTGAAAACTGGTAGTTGTACATGAAAATATACATGAGCAAATTTCTAGTATATGTAAGGCCAGGCTAAATTTTAGAAAACTGTTATATAAATATTATGGCTTATGTACTCCTATAGGAAGATATGGCAACTACTTTCTAAGTCAATGTAATTTCTTTTGAATTTGTAAAAATTCAGTTTTTGAAAACTGTCTTTTGTACATGAAAATATACATGAGCAAATTTCAAGTATGTATATGTAAGGCCAGGCTAAATTTTAGAAAATTGTTAAATAAATATTATGGTTTGTGCTATCTTATATTAAGCTAAATCTATTACATTTTGATTCAATATAATATCTTTTAAATAAAAAAATTATTTTTGCAAAAATTTCAGTTTTTGAAAACCGTCTTTTGCACATGAAAATATATATGAGCAAATTTCAAGTATATGTAAGGCCAGGTTAAATTTTAGAAAATTGTTAAATAAATATTATGGTTTGTGCTATTTTATATGAAACTAAATCTATTAGATTTTTAATCATTATAATTTCTTTTAAATTAAAAAATTATTTTTGCAAAAATTTCAGGTTTTGAAAACTGTCTGTTGTACATGAAAATATACATGTGCAAATTTCAAGTATACATATGTAAGGCCAGGCTAAATTTTAGAGAACTGTTGCATAAATATTATGGTTTATGTATTCCTATAGGAAGATATATCCACTACATTTTTAATCAATATAATTTCTTTAAATTAAAAAAATTATTTCTGTAAAAATTTCAGTTTTTGAAAACTGTTTGTTGAACATGAAAATATACATGAGCAAATTTCTAGTATATATAAGGCCAGGCAAAATTTTTGAAAACTGTTATATAAATATTATGGGTTGTGCTATCTTATATGAAGCTAAATCTATTACATTTTTAATCAATATAATTTCTTTTTAATTAAAAAATTATTTCTGTAAAAATTTCAGTTTTTGGAAACTGTTTGTTGAACATGAAAATATACATGAGCAAATTTCTAGTATATGTAATGCCAGGCTAAATTTTAGAAAAGTGTAACATAAATATTATAGTTTGTGTACTCCTATATGAAGATATATCCACTACATTTTTAATCAATATAATTTCTTTAAATTAAAAAAATTATTTCTGTAAAAATTTCAGTTTTTGAAAGCTGTTTGTTGTACATGAAAATATACATGAGCAAATTTCTAGTATATATAAGGCCAGGCAAAATTTTTGAAAACTGTTATATAAATATTATGGGTTGTGCTATCTTATATGAAGCTAAATCTATTACATTTTTAATCAATATAATTTCTTTTTAATTAAAAAATTATTTTTGCAAAAATTTCAGTTTTTGAAAACTGTCTGTTGTACATGAAAATATACATGTGCAAATTTCAAGTATACATATGTAAGGCCAGGCTAAATTTTAGAAAATTGTTAAATAAATATTATGGTTTGTGCTATCTTATATGAAGCTAAATCTATTACATTTGTAATCAATATAATATCTTTTAAATTAAAAAATAATTTTTGCAAAAATTTCAGTTTTTGAAAACTGTCTGTTGTACATGAAAATATACATGAGCAAATTTCTAGTATATATAAGGCCAGGCTAAATTTTTGAAAACTGTTGTATAAATATTATAATTTGTGCACTTCAATATAATTTCTTTAAAATTAAAAAATTAATTTTGTAAAAATTTCTGTTTTTGAAACCCGTCTTTTGTACATGAAAATATATATGAGCAAATTTCAAGTATATGTAATGCCAGGCTAAATTTTAGAAAAGTGTAACATAAATATTATAGTTTGTGTACTCCTATATGAAGATATATCCACTACATTTTTAATCAATATAATTTCTTTAAATTAAAAAAATTATTTCTGTAAAAATTTCAGTTTTTGAAAGCTGTTTGTTGTACATGAAAATATACATGAGCAAATTTCTAGTATATATAAGGCCAGGCTAAATTTTTGAAAACTGTTATATAAATATTATGGTTTGTGCACTCCTATATGAAGATATATCCATTACCTTTTTATTCAATATAATTTCTTTAAAATTGAAAAATTAATTTTGTAAAAATTTCAGTTTTTGAAAACTGTCTGTTGTACATGAAAACATACATTAGCAAATTTCTAGTATATATAAGGGCAGGCAAAATTTTTGAAAACTGTTATATAAATATTATGGGTTGTGCTATCTTATATGAAGCTAAATCTATTACATTTTTAATCAATATAATTTCTTTTTAATTAAAAAATTATTTTTGCAAAAATTTCAGTTTTTGAAAACTGTCTGTTGTACATGAAAATATACATGTGCAAATTTCAAGTATACATATGTAAGGCCAGGCTAAATTTTAGAAAATTGTTAAATAAATATTATGGTTTGTGCTATCTTATATGAAGCTAAATCTATTACATTTTTAATCAATATACTATCTTTTAAATTAAAAAATTATTTTTGCAAAAATTTCAGTTTTTGAAAACTGTCTGTTGTACATGAAAATATACATGAGCAAATTTCTAGTATATATAAAGGCAGGCTAAATTTTTGAAAACTGTTGTATAAATATTATAATTTGTGCACTTCAATATAATTTCTTTAAAATTAAAAAATTAATTTTGTAAAAATTTCTGTTTTTGAAACCCGTCTTTTGTACATGAAAATATATATGAGCAAATTTCAAGTATATGTAAGGCGAGGTTAAATTTTAGAAAATTGTTAAATAAATATTATGGTTTGTACTATCTTATATGAAGCTAAATCTATTACATTTTTAATCAATATAATTTATTTTAAATTAAAAAATTATTTTTGCAAAAATTTCAGTTTTTGAAAACTGTCTGTTGTACATGAAAATATACATGAGCAAATTTCTAATATATATAAGGCCAGGCTAAATTTTTGAAAACTGTTATATAAATATTATGGTTTGTGCACTCCTATATGAAGATATATCCATTACATTTTTATTTAATATAATTTCTTTAAAATTAAAAAATTAATTTTGTAAAAATTTCAGTTTTTGAAAACTGGTAGTTGTACATGAAAATATACATGAGCAAATTTATAGTGTATGTAAGGCCAGGCTAAATTTTTGAAAACTGTTATATAAATATTATGGTTTGTGCACTCCTATATGAAGATATATCCATTACCTTTTTATTCAATATAATTTCTTTAAAATTGAAAAATTAATTTTGTAAAAATTTCAGTTTTTGAAAACTGTCTGTTGTACATGAAAATATACATTAGCAAATTTCTAGTATATATAAGGGCAGGCAAAATTTTTGAAAACTGTTAAATAAATATTATGGGTTGTGCTATCTTATATGAAGCTAAATCTATTACATTTTTAATCAATATAATTTCTTTTTAATTAAAAAATTATTTTTGCAAAAATTCCAGTTTTTGAAAACTGTCTGTTGTACATGAAAATATACATGTGCAAATTTCAAGTATACATATGGAAGGCCAGGCTAAATTTTAGAAAATTGTTAAATAAATATTATGGTTTGTGCTATCTTAAATGAAGCTAAATCTATCACATTTTTAATCAATATAATTTCTTTAAAATTAAAAAATTAATTTTGTAGAAATCTCAGTTTTTTGAAACTGTCTGTTGTACATGAAAATATACATGAGCAAATTTCTAGTGTATGTAAGGCCAGGCTAAATTTTAGAAAATTGTTAAATAAATATTATGGTTTGTGCTATCTTATATGAAGCTAAATCTATTACATTTTTCATCAATATACTACCTTTTAAATTAAAAAATTATTTTTGCAAAAATTTCAGTTTTTGAAAACTGTCTGTTGTACATGAAAATATACATGAGCAAATTTCTAATATATATAAGGCCAGGCTAAATTTTTGAAAACTGTTATGTAAATATTATGGTTTGTGCACTCCTATATGAAGATATATCCATTACATTTTTATTCAATATAATTTCTTTAAAATTAAAAAATTAATTTTGTAAAAATTTCTGTTTTGGAAAACCGTCTTTTGTACATGAAAATATATATGAGCAAATTTCAAGTATATGTAAGGCCAGGTTAAATTTTAGAAAATTGTTAAATAAATATTATGGTTTGTACTATCTTATATGAAGCTAAATCTATTACATTTTTAATCAATATAATTTATTTTAAATTAAAAAATTATTTTTGCAAAAATTTCAGTTTTTGAAAACTGTCTGTTGTACATGAAAATATACATGAGCAAATTTCTAATATATATAAGGCCAGGCTAAATTTTTGAAAACTGTTATGTAAATATTATGGTTTGTGCACTCCTATATGAAGATATATCCATTACATTTTTATTTAATATAATTTCTTTAAAATTAAAAAATTAATTTTGTAAAAATTTCAGTTTTTGAAAACTGGTAGTTGTACATGAAAATATACATGAGCAAATTTCTAGTATATGTAAGGCCAGGCTAAATTTTAGAAAACTGTTATATAAATATTATGGCTTATGTACTCCTATAGGAAGATATGGCAACTACTTTCTAAGTCAATGTAATTTCTTTTGAATTTGTAAAAATTCAGTTTTTGAAAACTGTCTTTTGTACATGAAAATATACATGAGCAAATTTCAAGTATGTATATGTAAGGCCAGGCTAAATTTTAGAAAATTGTTAAATAAATATTATGGTTTGTGCTATCTTATATTAAGCTAAATCTATTACATTTTGATTCAATATAATATCTTTTAAATAAAAAAATTATTTTTGCAAAAATTTCAGTTTTTGAAAACCGTCTTTTGCACATGAAAATATATATGAGCAAATTTCAAGTATATGTAAGGCCAGGTTAAATTTTAGAAAATTGTTAAATAAATATTATGGTTTGTGCTATTTTATATGAAACTAAATCTATTAGATTTTTAATCATTATAATTTCTTTTAAATTAAAAAATTATTTTTGCAAAAATTTCAGGTTTTGAAAACTGTCTGTTGTACATGAAAATATACATGTGCAAATTTCAAGTATACATATGTAAGGCCAGGCTAAATTTTAGAGAACTGTTGCATAAATATTATGGTTTATGTACTCCTATAGGAAGATATATCCACTACATTTTTAATCAATATAATTTCTTTAAATTAAAAAAATTATTTCTGTAAAAATTTCAGTTTTTGAAAACTGTTTGTTGAACATGAAAATATACATGAGCAAATTTCTAGTATATATAAGGCCAGGCAAAATTTTTGAAAACTGTTATATAAATATTATGGGTTGTGCTATCTTATATGAAGCTAAATCTATTACATTTTTAATCAATATAATTTCTTTTTAATTAAAAAATTATTTCTGTAAAAATTTCAGTTTTTGGAAACTGTTTGTTGAACATGAAAATATACATGAGCAAATTTCTAGTATATGTAATGCCAGGCTAAATTTTAGAAAAGTGTAACATAAATATTATAGTTTGTGTACTCCTATATGAAGATATATCCACTACATTTTTAATCAATATAATTTCTTTAAATTAAAAAAATTATTTCTGTAAAAATTTCAGTTTTTGAAAGCTGTTTGTTGTACATGAAAATATACATGAGCAAATTTCTAGTATATATAAGGCCAGGCAAAATTTTTGAAAACTGTTATATAAATATTATGGGTTGTGCTATCTTATATGAAGCTAAATCTATTACATTTTTAATCAATATAATTTCTTTTTAATTAAAAAATTATTTTTGCAAAAATTTCAGTTTTTGAAAACTGTCTGTTGTACATGAAAATATACATGTGCAAATTTCAAGTATACATATGTAAGGCCAGGCTAAATTTTAGAAAATTGTTAAATAAATATTATGGTTTGTGCTATCTTATATGAAGCTAAATCTATTACATTTGTAATCAATATAATATCTTTTAAATTAAAAAATAATTTTTGCAAAAATTTCAGTTTTTGAAAACTGTCTGTTGTACATGAAAATATACATGAGCAAATTTCTAGTATATATAAGGCCAGGCTAAATTTTTGAAAACTGTTATATAAATATTATGGTTTGTGCACTCCTATATGAAGATATATCCATTACCTTTTTATTCAATATAATTTCTTTAAAATTGAAAAATTAATTTTGTAAAAATTTCAGTTTTTGAAAACTGTCTGTTGTACATGAAAACATACATTAGCAAATTTCTAGTTTATATATAAGGGCAGGCAAAATTTTTGAAAACTGTTATATAAATATTATGGGTTGTGCTATCTTATATGAAGCTAAATCTATTACATTTTTAATCAATATAATTTCTTTTTAATTAAAAAATTATTTTTGCAAAAATTTCAGTTTTTGAAAACTGTCTGTTGTACATGAAAATATACATGTGCAAATTTCAAGTATACATATGTAAGGCCAGGCTAAATTTTAGAAAATTGTTAAATAAATATTATGGTTTGTGCTATCTTATATGAAGCTAAATCTATTACATTTTTAATCAATATACTATCTTTTAAATTAAAAAATTATTTTTGCAAAAATTTCAGTTTTTGAAAACTGTCTGTTGTACATGAAAATATACATGAGCAAATTTCTAGTATATATAAAGGCAGGCTAAATTTTTGAAAACTGTTGTATAAATATTATAATTTGTGCACTTCAATATAATTTCTTTAAAATTAAAAAATTAATTTTGTAAAAATTTCTGTTTTTGAAACCCGTCTTTTGTACATGAAAATATATATGAGCAAATTTCAAGTATATGTAATGCCAGGCTAAATTTTAGAAAAGTGTAACATAAATATTATAGTTTGTGTACTCCTATATGAAGATATATCCACTACATTTTTAATCAATATAATTTCTTTAAATTAAAAAAATTATTTCTGTAAAAATTTCAGTTTTTGAAAGCTGTTTGTTGTACATGAAAATATACATGAGCAAATTTCTAGTATATATAAGGCCAGGCTAAATTTTTGAAAACTGTTATATAAATATTATGGTTTGTGCACTCCTATATGAAGATATATCCATTACCTTTTTATTCAATATAATTTCTTTAAAATTGAAAAATTAATTTTGTAAAAATTTCAGTTTTTGAAAACTGTCTGTTGTACATGAAAACATACATTAGCAAATTTCTAGTATATATAAGGGCAGGCAAAATTTTTGAAAACTGTTATATAAATATTATGGGTTGTGCTATCTTATATGAAGCTAAATCTATTACATTTTTAATCAATATAATTTCTTTTTAATTAAAAAATTATTTTTGCAAAAATTTCAGTTTTTGAAAACTGTCTGTTGTACATGAAAATATACATGTGCAAATTTCAAGTATACATATGTAAGGCCAGGCTAAATTTTAGAAAATTGTTAAATAAATATTATGGTTTGTGCTATCTTATATGAAGCTAAATCTATTACATTTTTAATCAATATACTATCTTTTAAATTAAAAAATTATTTTTGCAAAAATTTCAGTTTTTGAAAACTGTCTGTTGTACATGAAAATATACATGAGCAAATTTCTAGTATATATAAAGGCAGGCTAAATTTTTGAAAACTGTTGTATAAATATTATAATTTGTGCACTTCAATATAATTTCTTTAAAATTAAAAAATTAATTTTGTAAAAATTTCTGTTTTTGAAACCCGTCTTTTGTACATGAAAATATATATGAGCAAATTTCAAGTATATGTAAGGCGAGGTTAAATTTTAGAAAATTGTTAAATAAATATTATGGTTTGTACTATCTTATATGAAGCTAAATCTATTACATTTTTAATCAATATAATTTATTTTAAATTAAAAAATTATTTTTGCAAAAATTTCAGTTTTTGAAAACTGTCTGTTGTACATGAAAATATACATGAGCAAATTTCTAATATATATAAGGCCAGGCTAAATTTTTGAAAACTGTTATGTAAATATTATGGTTTGTGCACTCCTATATGAAGATATATCCATTACATTTTTATTCAATATAATTTCTTTAAAATTAAAAAATTAATTTTGTAAAAATTTCTGTTTTGGAAAACCGTCTTTTGTACATGAAAATATATATGAGCAAATTTCAAGTATATGTAAGGCCAGGTTAAATTTTAGAAAATTGTTAAATAAATATTATGGTTTGTACTATCTTATATGAAGCTAAATCTATTACATTTTTAATCAATATAATTTATTTTAAATTAAAAAATTATTTTTGCAAAAATTTCAGTTTTTGAAAACTGTCTGTTGTACATGAAAATATACATGAGCAAATTTCTAATATATATAAGGCCAGGCTAAATTTTTGAAAACTGTTATGTAAATATTATGGTTTGTGCACTCCTATATGAAGATATATCCATTACATTTTTATTTAATATAATTTCTTTAAAATTAAAAAATTAATTTTGTAAAAATTTCAGTTTTTGAAAACTGGTAGTTGTACATGAAAATATACATGAGCAAATTTCTAGTATATGTAAGGCCAGGCTAAATTTTAGAAAACTGTTATATAAATATTATGGCTTATGTACTCCTATAGGAAGATATGGCAACTACTTTCTAAGTCAATGTAATTTCTTTTGAGTTTGTAAAAATTCAGTTTTTGAAAACTGTCTTTTGTACATGAAAATATACATGAGCAAATTTCAAGTATGTATGTGGCAATTACATTCCCACTAATTCCCATATTCACCTTATATTTAGTGAAGTAAATGTAAATACATATTTATAATTAACTCTCAACCTATGATGCATTTTGTTATTGCACATAGTGGTTTGCGAGAACGAAGAACATAATAGAAATAACAATAAGCTAACTCTTCTTTAGGTACATACCATTTTAAGCAGTATGATATTATCTCGCGACGGGTGCAGTGAAATGTCATAGTAATAAATTAATAAATACGCAATAAATATTATACTAAAATAACCAAACGGATTTAATGAAATAATATATTTATAAACGCTACATTGGTGACCCGCGACTAACACGCTTAAGTAAAGTAAATTTAGATTTTTTTAGTCGTTGAAAGTGCGACTAACAAAAATACATAAAACTGTTTTAAACAAATGGGAAGTGCATTAAATTATTGTTTGCACAAACATTCATTCCGTTCATCGAAATTGAATAATAGCAACATAAGCACTTATTTTAAGTGCCGGATAAAGATTTACCAAAATCACCAAGTTTTTTATAAAGTGCATAGAACTGTACAAAAGAAAATTGTTTTTTTTTATTCTTGTGTGACCACCGTTAGGTAAAATATCGCCTGACATTTTTCTGCATTAGAAAGCGGAGTGGTCGAATTCTCCAGCGGTAAATCAGTTTGCAAACACTAACAACATTATAAGTTGAAGTCACACCATACACACAATTTTTTTTTGCTGTTAGTAATATAACTTCATTATGACTAAAGAAGACGACGACGTCAAGCCGTTGATTATCAATGCTCTTAAAGCACCAACATTTAACCCGAAGCGAGTGAGTTTGTGGTTTGCGCAACTTGAGGCTCAATTCGCAATACACGCAATTGTGAAAGAGAAAGATAAGTTCCATCATGCTGTCTCGTTTATCGACACCGAGTACGCCCAAGAAGTTGAAACTCTCATCATCAGCCCACCACAAACGAACCCATATACCGAACTTAAAACTACGCTAATTCAGTGCTTCTCAAAATCTGAGGAAGCAAAATTGCGCCAATTACTAGACGGAGAGGCTATCGGCGACAGATCACCATCGCAATTTCTACGCCATCTTAAAGCCCTTGCACCTAAAGTTGACGAAGCTGTTCTGAAAACAAGATGGCTGGCAAACTTGCCTAAGAAAACTCAAGAGTTTCTTGCCATTTCTCCCCAAGGGACACAACTAGAATCATTAGCCAAAACCGCTGACAAGTTGCACGAAATGTTTCAGGTAACACATACGGAGGCCATTACGTCATCCACAAACGCGATGCCGACGCAAGAGCTTGAGAAGCAAATAAGTGCTCTTACCAAACGTTTCGATCAACTCAGCGGTGAACTGCGTAAGCGAGGCCGATCTAAATCGCGCGGCCGAAGCAACAAATCATACAATAGGTCCAAATCTCGTGGTTCAATAAAGGATGGTATTTGCTATTTTCACCGAAAATTTGGCAAAGATGCGTACAAGTGTTCAAAAGGCTGCAAGTTCGTGGGAAAAGAGAGCGGGAGTCACTAGTGGCGGATTGCGACTCCTTAGCATCTTCTAACCGCCTGTTCGTCACAGATTTGACCACAAATACACCATATCTCGTGGATTCCGGTTCAGATCTATCAGTTTTCCCATATAAACAGTTGAAATGCAAACCTGAATCAATAGGATACCAACTATATGCAGCGAATGGTTCACTAATAGAGACTTATGGATGTATTACAATCTCTCTAAACTTAGGCTTGCGTCGCGAATTCACTTGGAGGTTCGTTATTGCTGACGTCACGCGACCCATCATTGGTGCCGATTTTTTAAGTTATTTTAATTTGTTAATCGACCTCAAAAATAAAAAACTATGCGACGGAGCCACTGGCCTGCACGCGAGCGTTAACTCTATACGCACAAGTGTTGAATGCATTAAAATCCTTGCCGAAGGCAACACGGAATACCATAAGCTGCTTCAAAGATATCCAAATATCGTACGGCCAGAAGGTGTCTCTTCATCAAAGAAGCATTCTACGGTGCACCACATAAAAACAACACCCGGTCCTCCCGTGACTTGTAAGCCGAGACGTTTAGCACCAAACAAATTAAAAATAGCGCAAGACGAATTTCGAAAAATGGTGCAACTCGGTATAGCTCGACCTTCAAGCAGTCCATGGGCGTCACCATTGCATTTAGTCCCCAAGAAAACTGGTGACTGGCGACTCTGCGGCGATTATCGCCCGCTTAATGCACGTACAATACCCGATAACTACCCAGTCAGGCTACTAGATGATTTTACAGCCACACTACACGGGAAAACAGTATTTTCCGTATTAGATCTGGTCCGTGCATTTAACCAGATACCGGTCGCCGACGACGATGTAGAGAAAACCGCTATCATCACCCCATTCGGCTTATTCGAATTTCCATACATGACGTTTGGTCTTCGAAATGCCGCACAGACGTTCCAGCGTTTTATTGACGAGGCGACACGGGATCTACAATTCGTTTTTCCCTACGTGGACGATCTGCTGGTCGCATCAGAAAATGAAGAAGCACACCTTGAGCACCTTAAAATACTATTTCAACGTCTGCAAGACTATGGTCTTGTAATAAACGTGGCGAAGTCCGTTTTCGGCCAACATGAAGTAAAATTTTTAGGCCATAATATTAGCGCCAGAGGTATCAAGCCGTTACCAGACAGAGTTGAGGCCATAACTAATTTGAAATTCCCAACTACAATAGCTGTTTTGCGTGGTTTCCTGGGAACCATAAATTTTTATCGAAAATTCATTCGAAACGCGGCAGAAATTCTTGCTCCTTTGAACAAATTACTGGAAGGTCCAAAAGTAAAAGGTTCGACGCCGATAACAATAACAACGGAGCTGCAACTAGCTTACGATAACGCAAAAGAAGCGTTAGCAAATGCAACATTACTGGCACACCCGAATTCTGATGCACTCTGGGCCATATTCTGCGACGCATCAAGCACAGCCATTGGCGCGGTACTCCAACAACTGGTCAACGGAGAATGGCAGCCACTAGCTTTCTTTAGCAGAAAATTACAGCCTTCGATGCAAAAATTGTCGACGTACGATCGCGAGCTTCACGCGATTTACGAAGCTGTACGCCACTTCCGTCATATTTTCGAAGGTAAGCATGTTGCAATTTATACTGACCACAAGCCTCTGCTCCATGCTTTTCAACAGCGTACCGATAGAGCATCGCCGTGGCAATTTCGTCGATTAGACTTCATTGGGCAGTTCACGAGTGATTTCAGACATATATCTGGCCGTGAGAACATCGTAGCAGACACTCTGTCCCGAGTTGAAACAATTTCACCACCAGTAACTACGCGTGAGTTAGTCAAAGCTCAGGAAAATGAGCCCGAGCTACGTGAGCTCGTCGCAAACACTTCGTCGTCACTACATTGGCAAAAGATTATGTTCGACGATTATCCGACAGCAGTTTATTGTGATGTTTCAGCAGGTAAACCACGTCCATACGTCCCAAAAGCGCTGAGAAAGAAAGTATTCGATGCGTTGCATTCGCTTGCACACCCCGGAACCAAGGCTTCGCAGAAGCTAGTAAGTAAACGCTACGTTTGGCCGTCAATCCAAAAAGATTGTCGTGAATGGGCAAAATCGTGCCTGCAATGTCAGCAAAATAAAATTCATCGGCACGTGACGTCACCTATCGCCCGCTTCGAACTACCAACAAAAAGGTTCGAACATATACACATTGACTTAGTCACTCTGCCAACGTCTCGAGGATACAACAAATGTTTGACGATCATTGATAGATTCACTCGTTTCCCAGAAGCCGTTCCATTAAAGAATGGAGATACAGACACAGTTGCATTCGCATTGATCACTAATTGGATTTCAAGATATGGTGTGCCTGTCAGAATAACGTCTGACAGAGGAGGTCAATTCACATCAACATTGTTTCAATCATTGATGAGGCTATTTGGCATTAAGCACTTGCGCACAACACCGTATCACCCCCAATCCAACGGCCTAGTAGAGCGGCTGCATCGGCAACTCAAATCCGCTTTACTATGCCACAATGAGACATGGTTTGATGCCCTACCAGCTGTACTACTTGGTTTGCGTGCAGCATGGAAAGAAGATATAAAAACCACTCCAGCTGAACTCGTATACGGCGAACCGATTCGTCTGCCCGGCGAATTACTAGCTCCATCAAACAAGCATTCCAACGTCCAAACTGTGCTCATCGATTTAAAAAACCATTTCAACATGTTAGCTCCAACCGAGACATCGCGTCACGGGACCCGTACGACTTTTCGTTGCAAAGATCTCAATTCATGTTCTCATGTATTTATTCGCAATGACCAAATTGGGCCATCTTTTTCATCACCGTACGAAGGTCCGTTCGAAGTCATCACACGGCACGATAAATATTTCATAGTTAACTATAAAAATCACAATACCGCGATTTCCATCGATCGGCTTAAGCCCGTATATTTCGCCACTGAGGACACCTAAGCTAACACTGTTACATAATTTTTTATTTATTTATTTTATTTGCCTTTTTTTTAATTGAACTAAAAATTTCATAAGAAAAGAAATAATATAAAAAAATGCAATATGAAATTAAATTGTAAGCTAGTTAACCGCTAATATGTAATTTTTTTCTCTGTATTTAGTAAAAGCTTTAACATAATAACAAAAGTTCATTTTACATAATTTTTTTTAAGAAGGGAAGTAATGTGGCAATTACATTCCCACTAATTCCCATATTCACCTTATATTTAGTGAAGTAAATGTAAATACATATTTATAATTAACTCTCAACCTATGATGCATTTTGTTATTGCACATAGTGGTTTGCGAGAACGAAGAACATAATAGAAATAACAATAAGCTAACTCTTCTTTAGGTACATACCATTTTAAGCAGTATGATATTATCTCGCGACGGGTGCAGTGAAATGTCATAGTAATAAATTAATAAATACGCAATAAATATTATACTAAAATAACCAAACGGATTTAATGAAATAATATATTTATAAACGCTACATGTATATGTAAGGCCAGGCTAAATTTTAGAAAATTGTTAAATAAATATTATGGTTTGTGCTATCTTATATTAAGCTAAATCTATTACATTTTGATTCAATATAATATCTTTTAAATAAAAAAATTATTTTTGCAAAAATTTCAGTTTTTGAAAACCGTCTTTTGCACATGAAAATATATATGAGCAAATTTCAAGTATATGTAAGGCCAGGTTAAATTTTAGAAAATTGTTAAATAAATATTATGGTTTGTGCTATTTTATATGAAACTAAATCTATTAGATTTTTAATCATTATAATTTCTTTTAAATTAAAAAATTATTTTTGCAAAAATTTCAGGTTTTGAAAACTGTCTGTTGTACATGAAAATATACATGTGCAAATTTCAAGTATACATATGTAAGGCCAGGCTAAATTTTAGAGAACTGTTGCATAAATATTATGGTTTATGTACTCCTATAGGAAGATATATCCACTACATTTTTAATCAATATAATTTCTTTAAATTAAAAAAATTATTTCTGTAAAAATTTCAGTTTTTGAAAACTGTTTGTTGAACATGAAAGTATACATGAGCAAATTTCTAGTATATATAAGGCCAGGCAAAATTTTTGAAAACTGTTATATAAATATTATGGGTTGTGCTATCTTATATGAAGCTAAATCTATTACATTTTTAATCAATATAATTTCTTTTTAATTAAAAAATTATTTCTGTAAAAATTTCAGTTTTTGGAAACTGTTTGTTGAACATGAAAATATACATGAGCAAATTTCTAGTATATGTAATGCCAGGCTAAATTTTAGAAAAGTGTAACATAAATATTATAGTTTGTGTACTCCTATATGAAGATATATCCACTACATTTTTAATCAATATAATTTCTTTAAATTAAAAAAATTATTTCTGTAAAAATTTCAGTTTTTGAAAGCTGTTTGTTGTACATGAAAATATACATGAGCAAATTTCTAGTATATATAAGGCCAGGCAAAATTTTTGAAAACTGTTATATAAATATTATGGGTTGTGCTATCTTATATGAAGCTAAATCTATTACATTTTTAATCAATATAATTTCTTTTTAATTAAAAAATTATTTTTGCAAAAATTTCAGTTTTTGAAAACTGTCTGTTGTACATGAAAATATACATGTGCAAATTTCAAGTATACATATGTAAGGCCAGGCTAAATTTTAGAAAATTGTTAAATAAATATTATGGTTTGTGCTATCTTATATGAAGCTAAATCTATTACATTTGTAATCAATATAATATCTTTTAAATTAAAAAATAATTTTTGCAAAAATTTCAGTTTTTGAAAACTGTCTGTTGTACATGAAAATATACATGAGCAAATTTCTAGTATATATAAGGCCAGGCTAAATTTTTGAAAACTGTTATATAAATATTATGGTTTGTGCACTCCTATATGAAGATATATCCATTACCTTTTTATTCAATATAATTACTTTAAAATTGAAAAATTAATTTTGTAAAAATTTCAGTTTTTGAAAACTGTCTGTTGTACATGAAAACATACATTAGCAAATTTCTAGTTTATATATAAGGGCAGGCAAAATTTTTGAAAACTGTTATATAAATATTATGGGTTGTGCTATCTTATATGAAGCTAAATCTATTACATTTTTAATCAATATAATTTCTTTTTAATTAAAAAATTATTTTTGCAAAAATTTCAGTTTTTGAAAACTGTCTGTTGTACATGAAAATATACATGTGCAAATTTCAAGTATACATATGTAAGGCCAGGCTAAATTTTAGAGAACTGTTGCATAAATATTATGGTTTATGTACTCCTATAGGAAGATATATCCACTACATTTTTAATCAATATAATTTCTTTAAATTAAAAAAATTATTTCTGTAAAAATTTCAGTTTTTGAAAACTGTTTGTTGAACATGAAAATATACATGAGCAAATTTCTAGTATATATAAGGCCAGGCAAAATTTTTGAAAACTGTTATATAAATATTATGGGTTGTGCTATCTTATATGAAGCTAAATCTATTACATTTTTAATCAATATAATATCTTTTAAATTAAAAAATAATTTTTGCAAAAATTTCAGTTTTTGAAAACTGTCTGTTGTACATGAAAATATACATGAGCAAATTTCTAGTATATATAAGGCCAGGCTAAATTTTTGAAAACTGTTATATAAATATTATGGTTTGTGCACTCCTATATGAAGATATATCCATTACCTTTTTATTCAATATAATTTCTTTAAAATTGAAAAATTAATTTTGTAAAAATTTCAGTTTTTGAAAACTGTCTGTTGTACATGAAAACATACATTAGCAAATTTCTAGTTTATATATAAGGGCAGGCAAAATTTTTGAAAACTGTTATATAAATATTATGGGTTGTGCTATCTTATATGAAGCTAAATCTATTACATTTTTAATCAATATAATTTCTTTTTAATTAAAAAATTATTTTTGCAAAAATTTCAGTTTTTGAAAACTGTCTGTTGTACATGAAAATATACATGTGCAAATTTCAAGTATACATATGTAAGGCCAGGCTAAATTTTAGAAAATTGTTAAATAAATATTATGGTTTGTGCTATCTTATATGAAGCTAAATCTATTACATTTTTAATCAATATACTATCTTTTAAATTAAAAAATTATTTTTGCAAAAATTTCAGTTTTTGAAAACTGTCTGTTGTACATGAAAATATACATGAGCAAATTTCTAGTATATATAAAGGCAGGCTAAATTTTTGAAAACTGTTGTATAAATATTATAATTTGTGCACTTCAATATAATTTCTTTAAAATTAAAAAATTAATTTTGTAAAAATTTCTGTTTTTGAAAGCTGTTTGTTGTACATGAAAATATACATGAGCAAATTTCAAGTATATGTAATGCCAGGCTAAATTTTAGAAAAGTGTAACATAAATATTATAGTTTGTGTACTCCTATATGAAGATATATCCACTACATTTTTAATCAATATAATTTCTTTAAATTAAAAAAATTATTTCTGTAAAAATTTCAGTTTTTGAAAGCTGTTTGTTGTACATGAAAATATACATGAGCAAATTTCTAGTATATATAAGGCCAGGCTAAATTTTTGAAAACTGTTATATAAATATTATGGTTTGTGCACTCCTATATGAAGATATATCCATTACCTTTTTATTCAATATAATTTCTTTAAAATTGAAAAATTAATTTTGTAAAAATTTCAGTTTTTGAAAACTGTCTGTTGTACATGAAAACATACATTAGCAAATTTCTAGTATATATAAGGGCAGGCAAAATTTTTGAAAACTGTTATATAAATATTATGGGTTGTGCTATCTTATATGAAGCTAAATCTATTACATTTTTAATCAATATAATTTCTTTTTAATTAAAAAATTATTTTTGCAAAAATTTCAGTTTTTGAAAACTGTCTGTTGTACATGAAAATATACATGTGCAAATTTCAAGTATACATATGTAAGGCCAGGCTAAATTTTAGAAAATTGTTAAATAAATATTATGGTTTGTGCTATCTTATATGAAGCTAAATCTATTACATTTTTAATCAATATACTATCTTTTAAATTAAAAAATTATTTTTGCAAAAATTTCAGTTTTTGAAAACTGTCTGTTGTACATGAAAATATACATGAGCAAATTTCTAGTATATATAAAGGCAGGCTAAATTTTTGAAAACTGTTGTATAAATATTATAATTTGTGCACTTCAATATAATTTCTTTAAAATTAAAAAATTAATTTTGTAAAAATTTCTGTTTTTGAAACCCGTCTTTTGTACATGAAAATATATATGAGCAAATTTCAAGTATATGTAAGGCGAGGTTAAATTTTAGAAAATTGTTAAATAAATATTATGGTTTGTACTATCTTATATGAAGCTAAATCTATTACATTTTTAATCAATATAATTTATTTTAAATTAAAAAATTATTTTTGCAAAAATTTCAGTTTTTGAAAACTGTCTGTTGTACATGAAAATATACATGAGCAAATTTCTAATATATATAAGGCCAGGCTAAATTTTTGAAAACTGTTATATAAATATTATGGTTTGTGCACTCCTATATGAAGATATATCCATTACATTTTTATTTAATATAATTTCTTTAAAATTAAAAAATTAATTTTGTAAAAATTTCAGTTTTTGAAAACTGGTAGTTGTACATGAAAATATACATGAGCAAATTTCTAGTGTATGTAAGGCCAGGCTAAATTTTTGAAAACTGTTATATAAATATTATGGTTTGTGCACTCCTATATGAAGATATATCCATTACCTTTTTATTCAATATAATTTCTTTAAAATTGAAAAATTAATTTTGTAAAAATTTCAGTTTTTTGAAACTGTCTGTTGTACATGAAAATATACATGAGCAAATTTCTAGTGTATGTAAGGCCAGGCTAAATTTTAGAAAATTGTTAAATAAATATTATGGTTTGTGCTATCTTATATGAAGCTAAATCTATTACATTTTTAATCAATATAATTTCTTTTTAATTAAAAAATTATTTTTGCAAAAATTCCAGTTTTTGAAAACTGTCTGTTGTACATGAAAATATACATGTGCAAATTTCAAGTATACATATGGAAGGCCAGGCTAAATTTTAGAAAATTGTTAAATAAATATTATGGTTTGTGCTATCTTAAATGAAGCTAAATCTATCACATTTTTAATCAATATAATTTCTTTTTAATTAAAAAATTATTTTTGCAAAAATTCCAGTTTTTGAAAACTGTCTGTTGTACATGAAAATATACATTAGCAAATTTCTAGTATATATAAGGGCAGGCAAAATTTTTGAAAACTGTTAAATAAATATTATGGGTTGTGCTATCTTATATGAAGCTAAATCTATTACATTTTTAATCAATATAATTTCTTTTTAATTAAAAAATTATTTTTGCAAAAATTCCAGTTTTTGAAAACTGTCTGTTGTACATGAAAATATACATGTGCAAATTTCAAGTATACATATGGAAGGCCAGGCTAAATTTTAGAAAATTGTTAAATAAATATTATGGTTTGTGCTATCTTAAATGAAGCTAAATCTATCACATTTTTAATCAATATAATTTCTTTAAAATTAAAAAATTAATTTTGTAGAAATCTCAGTTTTTTGAAACTGTCTGTTGTACATGAAAATATACATGAGCAAATTTCTAGTGTATGTAAGGCCAGGCTAAATTTTAGAAAATTGTTAAATAAATATTATGGTTTGTGCTATCTTATATGAAGCTAAATCTATTACATTTTTCATCAATATACTACCTTTTAAATTAAAAAATTATTTTTGCAAAAATTTCAGTTTTTGAAAACTGTCTGTTGTACATGAAAATATACATGAGCAAATTTCTAATATATATAAGGCCAGGCTAAATTTTTGAAAACTGTTATGTAAATATTATGGTTTGTGCACTCCTATATGAAGATATATCCATTACATTTTTATTCAATATAATTTCTTTAAAATTAAAAAATTAATTTTGTAAAAATTTCTGTTTTGGAAAACCGTCTTTTGTACATGAAAATATATATGAGCAAATTTCAAGTATATGGAAGGCCAGGCTAAATTTTAGAAAATTGTTAAATAAATATTATGGTTTGTGCTATCTTAAATGAAGCTAAATCTATCACATTTTTAATCAATATAATTTCTTTAAAATTAAAAAATTAATTTTGTAGAAATCTCAGTTTTTTGAAACTGTCTGTTGTACATGAAAATATACATGAGCAAATTTCTAGTGTATGTAAGGCCAGGCTAAATTTTAGAAAATTGTTAAATAAATATTATGGTTTGTACTATCTTATATGAAGCTAAATCTATTACATTTTTAATCAATATAATTTATTTTAAATTAAAAAATTATTTTTGCAAAAATTTCAGTTTTTGAAAACTGTCTGTTGTACATGAAAATATACATGAGCAAATTTCTAATATATATAAGGCCAGGCTAAATTTTTGAAAACTGTTATGTAAATATTATGGTTTGTGCACTCCTATATGAAGATATATCCATTACATTTTTATTTAATATAATTTCTTTAAAATTAAAAAATTAATTTTGTAAAAATTTCAGTTTTTGAAAACTGGTAGTTGTACATGAAAATATACATGAGCAAATTTCTAGTATATGTAAGGCCAGGCTAAATTTTAGAAAACTGTTATATAAATATTATGGCTTATGTACTCCTATAGGAAGATATGGCAACTACTTTCTAAGTCAATGTAATTTCTTTTGAATTTGTAAAAATTCAGTTTTTGAAAACTGTCTTTTGTACATGAAAATATACATGAGCAAATTTCAAGTATGTATATGTAAGGCCAGGCTAAATTTTAGAAAATTGTTAAATAAATATTATGGTTTGTGCTATCTTATATTAAGCTAAATCTATTACATTTTGATTCAATATAATATCTTTTAAATAAAAAAATTATTTTTGCAAAAATTTCAGTTTTTGAAAACCGTCTTTTGCACATGAAAATATATATGAGCAAATTTCAAGTATATGTAAGGCCAGGTTAAATTTTAGAAAATTGTTAAATAAATATTATGGTTTGTGCTATTTTATATGAAACTAAATCTATTAGATTTTTAATCATTATAATTTCTTTTAAATTAAAAAATTATTTTTGCAAAAATTTCAGGTTTTGAAAACTGTCTGTTGTACATGAAAATATACATGTGCAAATTTCAAGTATACATATGTAAGGCCAGGCTAAATTTTAGAGAACTGTTGCATAAATATTATGGTTTATGTACTCCTATAGGAAGATATATCCACTACATTTTTAATCAATATAATTTCTTTAAATTAAAAAAATTATTTCTGTAAAAATTTCAGTTTTTGAAAACTGTTTGTTGAACATGAAAATATACATGAGCAAATTTCTAGTATATATAAGGCCAGGCAAAATTTTTGAAAACTGTTATATAAATATTATGGGTTGTGCTATCTTATATGAAGCTAAATCTATTACATTTTTAATCAATATAATTTCTTTTTAATTAAAAAATTATTTCTGTAAAAATTTCAGTTTTTGGAAACTGTTTGTTGAACATGAAAATATACATGAGCAAAATTTCTAGTATATGTAATGCCAGGCTAAATTTTAGAAAAGTGTAACATAAATATTATAGTTTGTGTACTCCTATATGAAGATATATCCACTACATTTTTAATCAATATAATTTCTTTAAATTAAAAAAATTATTTCTGTAAAAATTTCAGTTTTTGAAAGCTGTTTGTTGTACATGAAAATATACATGAGCAAATTTCTAGTATATATAAGGCCAGGCAAAATTTTTGAAAACTGTTATATAAATATTATGGGTTGTGCTATCTTATATGAAGCTAAATCTATTACATTTTTAATCAATATAATTTCTTTTTAATTAAAAAATTATTTTTGCAAAAATTTCAGTTTTTGAAAACTGTCTGTTGTACACGAAAATATACATGTGCAAATTTCAAGTATACATATGTAAGGCCAGGCTAAATTTTAGAAAATTGTTAAATAAATATTATGGTTTGTGCTATCTTATATGAAGCTAAATCTATTACATTTGTAATCAATATAATATCTTTTAAATTAAAAAATAATTTTTGCAAAAATTTCAGTTTTTGAAAACTGTCTGTTGTACATGAAAATATACATGAGCAAATTTCTAGTATATATAAGGCCAGGCTAAATTTTTGAAAACTGTTATATAAATATTATGGTTTGTGCACTCCTATATGAAGATATATCCATTACCTTTTTATTCAATATAATTTCTTTAAAATTGAAAAATTAATTTTGTAAAAATTTCAGTTTTTGAAAACTGTCTGTTGTACATGAAAACATACATGAGCAAATTTCTAGTATATATAAGGGCAGGCAAAATTTTTGAAAACTGTTATATAAATATTATGGGTTGTGCTATCTTATATGAAGCTAAATCTATTACATTTTTAATCAATATAATTTCTTTTTAATTAAAAAATTATTTTTGCAAAAATTTCAGTTTTTGAAAACTGTCTGTTGTACATGAAAATATACATGTGCAAATTTCAAGTATACATATGTAAGGCCAGGCTAAATTTTAGAAAATTGTTAAATAAATATTATGGTTTGTGCTATCTTATATGAAGCTAAATCTATTACATTTGTAATCAATATAATATCTTTTTAATTAAAAAATTATTTTTGCAAAAATTTCAGTTTTTGAAAACTGTCTGTTGTACATGAAAATATACATGTGCAAATTTCAAGTATACATATGTAAGGCCAGGCTAAATTTTAGAAAATTGTTAAATAAATATTATGGTTTGTGCTATCTTATATGAAGCTAAATCTATTACATTTTTAATCAATATACTATCTTTTAAATTAAAAAATTATTTTTGCAAAAATTTCAGTTTTTGAAAACTGTCTGTTGTACATGAAAATATACATGAGCAAATTTCTAGTATATATAAAAGCAGGCTAAATTTTTGAAAACTGTTGTATAAATATTATAATTTGTGCACTTCAATATAATTTCTTTAAAATTAAAAAATTAATTTTGTAAAAATTTCTGTTTTTGAAACCCGTCTTTTGTACATGAAAATATATATGAGCAAATTTCAAGTATATGTAAGGCAAGGTTAAATTTTAGAAAATTGTTAAATAAATATTATGGTTTGTACTATCTTATATGAAGCTAAATCTATTACATTTTTAATCAATATAATTTATTTTAAATTAAAAAATTATTTTTGCAAAAATTTCAGTTTTTGAAAACTGTCTGTTGTACATGAAAATATACATGAGCAAATTTCTAATATATAAAAGGCCAGGCTAAATTTTTGAAAACTGTTATATAAATATTATGGTTTGTGCACTCCTATATGAAGATATATCCATTACATTTTTATTTAATATAATTTCTTTAAAATTAAAAAATTAATTTTGTAAAAATTTCAGTTTTTGAAAACTGGTAGTTGTACATGAAAATATACATGAGCAAATTTCTAGTATATGTAAGGCCAGGCTAAATTTTAGAAAACTGTTATATAAATATTATGGCTTATGTACTCCTATAGGAAGATATGGCAACTACTTTCTAAGCCAATGTAATTTCTTTTGAATTTGTAAAAATTCAGTTTTTGAAAACTGTCTTTTGTACAAGAAAATATACATGAGCAAATTTCTAGTATATGTAAGGCCAGGCTAAATTTTAGAAAATTGTTAAATAAATATTATGGTTTGTGCTATCTTATATTAAGCTAAATCTATTACATTTTGATTCAATATAATATCTTTTAAATAAAAAAATTATTTTTGCAAAAATTTCAGTTTTTAAAAACTGTCTGTTGTTAATGAAAATTTTTAATCAATATAATTTCTTTTAAATTAATAAATTATTTTTGTAAAAATTTCAGTTTTTGAAAACTGTTTGTTGTACATGAAAATATACATGAGCAAATTTCTAGTATATGTAAGGCCAGGCTAAATTTTAGAAAATTGTTAAATAAATATTATGGTTTGTGCTATCTTATATTAAGCTAAATCTATTACATTTTGATTCAATATAATATCTTTTAAATAAAAAAATTATTTTTGCAAAAATTTCAGTTTTTGAAAACCGTCTTTTGCACATGAAAATATATATGAGCAAATTTCAAGTATATGTAAGGCCAGGTTAAATTTTAGAAAATTGTTAAATAAATATTATGGTTTGTGCTATTTTATATGAAACTAAATCTATTAGATTTTTAATCATTATAATTTCTTTTAAATTAAAAAATTATTTTTGCAAAAATTTCAGGTTTTGAAAACTGTCTGTTGTACATGAAAATATACAAGTGCAAATTTCAAGTATACATATGTAAGGCCAGGCTAAATTTTAGAAAACTGTAACATAAATATTATAGTTTGTGTACTCCTATATGAAGATATATCCACTACATTTTTAATCAATATAATTTCTTTAAATTAAAAAAATTATTTCTGTAAAAATTTCAGTTTTTGAAAACTGTTTGTTGGACATGAAAATATACATGAGCAAATTTCTAGTATATGTAATGCCAGGCTAAATTTTAGAAAACTGTTGCATAAATATTATGGTTTATGTACTCCTATAGGAAGATATGGCAACTACTTTCTAAACCAATGTAATTTCTTTTGAATTTGCAAAAATTCAGTTTATGAAAACTCTATTTTGTACATGAAAATATACATGATCAAATTTCAAGTATAAGTAAGGCCAGGATAAATTTTAGAAAACTTTTATATAAATATTATTATTTGTGCACTGCTATATGAAGATAAATCCATTACATTTTTAATCAATATAATTTCTTTAAAATTAAAAAATTATTTTTGTAAAAAATTTCAGTTTTTGAAAACTGTCTTTTGTACATGAAAATATACATGAGCAAATTTCAAGTATATGTAAGGCCAGGCTAAATTTTAGAAAATTGTTAAATAAATATTATGGTTTGTGCTATCTTATATGAAGCTAAATCTATTACATTTTTAATCAATATAATTTCTTTTAAATAAAAAAATTATTTTTGTAAAAATTTCAGTTTTTAAAAACTGTCTGTTGTACATGCAAATTTTTAATCAATATAATTTCTTTTAAATTAAAAAATTATTTTTGTAAAAATTTCAGTTTTTGAAAACTGTTTGTTGTACATGAAAATATACATGAGCAAATTTCTAGTATATGAAAGGCCAGGATAAATTTTAGAAAACTTTTATATAAATATTATTATTTGTGCACTGCTATATGAAGATAAATCCATTTCATTTTTATTCAATATAATTTCTTTAAAATTAAAAAATTATTTTTGTAAAAAATTTCAGTTTTTGAAAACTGTCTTTTGTACATGAAAATATACATGAGCAAATTTCAAGTATATGTAAGGCCAGGCTAAATTTTAGAAAATTGTTAAATAAATATTATGGTTTGTGCTATCTTATATGAAGCTAAATCTATTACATTTTTAATCAATATAATTTCTTTTAAATAAAAAAATTATTTTTGTAAAAATTTCAGTTTTTAAAAACTGTCTGTTGTACATGAAAATTTTTAATCAATATAATTTCTTTTAAATTAAAAAATTATTTTTGTAAAAATGTCAGTTTTTGAAAACTGTTTGTTGTACATGAAAATATACATGAGCAAATTTCTAGTATATGTAAGGCCAGGCTAAATTTTAGAAAACTTTTATATAAATATTATGGTTTGTGCACTCCTATATGAAGATATATCCATAACATTTTTAATCAATATAATTTCTTTAAAATTAAAAAAATTCAGTTCTTGAAAACTGTCTTTTGTTCATGAAAATATACATGAGAAAATTTCTAGTATATATAAGGCCCGGATAAATTTTAGAAAATTGTTAAATAAATATTATTATTTGTGCTATCTTATATGAAGGTAATGGAAACGTAACTATATCTCAGTTCAATTCAGTAGTTTATTATGAAGTGAAAAATATTTTTTTCATTTTTACATAATATGACATGACATTTCAACAAAGCACACGTTGTTACAATGCAAACTATACAAACTCAAAGTTCAATACTCCTCCTCAACGTGAATGCTTATTTTAAAATTATTACAAAATATTCATATCATTTGTAAACTTCAAATGTTTGATTTTTGGAAGGCTCTTCATGAATATATCAGCTGTCATCTGGTCCGTTGGACAATATGATAAAACTATTTTTTGTTCATTTACAAGTTGACGTATTTGATGATATTTAACGTCGATATGTTTTGTTCTGTTATGATACACAGGATTAGTTGCCAGCTTCTGTGCACCCTGATTGTCGATATGCAGAGTAATCGGATCATTCTTCCGAAAACCTATTTCTGACAATAAGCGTTGCAAGTAAACAGCTTCTTTGGCGGCATTCGATGCAGCCATATATTCAGCGTCTGTACTGCTTAATGCTATAGTGGTCTGTTTCTTGGACTCCCAAGATACAGCACTGTTTCCGTAAAAGAATACAAAACCAGTATATGATTTTCGGTCTTGAGGATCACTTCCCCAATCAGCATCAACGAAACCTTCGACACATTTACTACCTGCTTTGTATGTAAGTTTTAAGTCTATTGTAGCTTTCAAATACCTCAAAACATGTTTCGCCGCAGACATATGTTCAGCATGTGGATTATTGTTTCTTTGCGATAGTTTTGAAACAGAGTGTAAAATGTCAGGTCGAGTGGTTATACCGAAGTGCATAAGTGCACCTATCAATGATTGATAATGCTTAATATCCGTTTTATTGCAATTTCCGTTACATGCAACTTGATACCCAGCTTCTAAAGGAACTGCTGCAGTTTTACAATCTTCCATACCATAAAACTTTAGTAAATCTCTACTATATTGTTTATGACTCAATGTTATATCACCCAGCTCGTCTTTTCGTTGAATATCTCTTCTTCTTCTTCTTTAAATGGTCATCTAACCGCCTGGGCGATTTTGACCGTCCAACATAGCTCGCCAGTCGTTTCTTCGTTGCGCCAACTGGCGCCAATTGGAAACACCGCGGAATCGCAAATCGGTCTCCACTTGGTCCTTCCATCGGAGTGGTGGTCTCCCTCTTCCTCTGCTTCCACCGGCGGGTGCCGATAAGAATACCTTCTGGGCTGGAGCATCTTCGCTCATTCGCACTACGTGGCCTAGCCAGCGAAGCCGCTGTGTTTTAATTCGCTGAAATATGTCGGCGTCTGCGTAAAGTTCATACAGCTCATCATTAAGTCTTCTTCGGTACTCGCCGTCGCCAACGCGTAGAGGTCCACAAATCTTTCGAAGAACCTTTCTCTCGAATACTCCCAGAGCCGCCTCATCAGATGTTGTTAGTGTCCACGCTTCTGCACCATATAGCAGGACGGGTGCGATGAGTGACTTGTAGAGTGTTATTTTCGTTCGTCGAGAGAGGACTTTACTTTTCAATTGCCTACTCAGTCCGAAGTAGCATTTGTTTGCAAGAGTAATTCTTCGTCGGATTTCTAGGCTAACATTATTGTTGGTGTTAATGCTGGTTCCCAGGTAAACGAAGTCCTTTACTATTTCGAAATTATTGCTGCCAACAGTGGCTTGGTTGCCAAGGCGCGAATGCGCTGACTCTTTGCATGATGACAGAAGGTACTTCGTTTTGCCCTCGTTCACCACCAATTCCATTTTCTCCGCTTCTTTTTCTAATTTGGAGTAAGCAGAAGTTACGGCGCGGTTGTTAAGGCCAATGATATCAATATCGTCAGCATATGCCATATGAATATCTATTCCAAGAAAATGTTGGATTACATCTTTATCCACTACTTCAAATTTTTCGGATATAAGTCCTTTTATTGTTAGCAACTTTGACTTACTCTTACATGCTATAATCATGTCATCTACGTATACTGCGATAAGAACCACATCGTTCTCAACATTCAACAAATCCAATTTCTCTTAATGCTTCGTCTAGCTTATCATTCCATTGCCTGCCTGACTGTTTTAAGCCATAAATAGCTTTACTCAATTTCAGGACTTTATCTGGACGTTCTTTGCACACAAAATGTTCAGGTTGCTGCATGTATATTTCGTCTGTCAAATCACCATTCAAGTATGCAGTACTAACATCCAACTGATGTACAGGGTGGCGCAAAAGTAATCCTCCTATCAGAAAATGCTATAAATTTTGCGATTGGCCCCTAAAGTCAGTTCTGTTTTGACATTTGTGTAGTAAACACATGCGAAATACACGTTAATAAACAATGTTACGCTACACTGCTCCAGAACACGGAATATTGCTGACTATTAATTTGACCAATAATCGGTCGGGGCCAAACGGTTACTGTGAATGGTGAGCGCTACAGAGCAATGATCAACGAGTTCTTTTTGCCGCAACTTGATGAATTGGGATTGGAAAACATGTGGTTCCTACAAGACGGTGCAACAGCACACGCTGCACGTGCCACAACCGATATGCTGAACATCGGAAGCTTACTTTTGCGCCACCTTGTACATAGAGATTGTTCCGTTTTATAGCTTTCAATACAACTCCACCAAACCTGTCGATCTTACACACATGTTCACCTTCAAACTTTACTATCATACCGTGTTCAACTGCTTTGCTTATGGAAATAAAATTTGCTTTCAAATCTGGCGAGTACAAAACATTATGCAAACGAACATTACGTTCTTTTGTCTTCAACAATACATCACCTTTTCCAAGCGCTACAATTGACGAGTTTGATGCTAGCCAAATTGTTTCTTTTGTCTTTTCAAACCTCACAAACATTGCCTTATTGTTGCACATATGAGACGTTGCTCCACTGTCTATATACCAACAGTTTTCCTCGAAGGTACTAGGAGTATTTGTTGTTGCTATGACGTTCATAGCAGCTTCGATAGAATTTTTCTTATCTTTGTCTTTGCACTTACTTGCAAAATGCCCTTTTTTACCGCACACAAAACATTTACCTTTGAACTTCTGCTGTACCTTCTTATTGTTATTTTCTCGCACTACAAACGCTTGTTGTCCACTAATTTCTGATCCAATATTTTGCCGTTTTCGCCGCTCTCCCTCTTCTATCAGCTTTAATTTTAATGCGCTAATATACGGTAAATTATCACGCGTCTCCATCGCTATAACAAAATTCTCGTAAGACTTAGGTAAGCTTGATAACAAAATTATTGTAAGCAATTCTTCCTGTATAGAAATGCCAGTCTCTGACAACTTATCTGCCACTTCATTGAAAGTATTCAGAAATTGCTGCATATTTTCCTCCTCGCCCATTTGTTTGTTTAAAAGCTGCTTGTATAAGAAACCTTTTGTACCGGGCCTTGGGGTTTATGTACATCCCTTAATTTCAGCCACGCTTCCGCCGATGACTTGCAGTTCTTGATGTAATTTAATTGGTTTGACTTCACACTGAGTAAAATCGTAGCTAATGCCTTCTCGTCATTCACAATCCATACCGCCAATTCGTCAGCATTTGTAGGCTTCGCCTCATTCACCATTTTCCTCAAACTACCATGGATCAGCACGCTTCTCATTTGCACTGTCCACGTTTCATAGTTGGACACATCCAACTTTTCGATTGCATAAAGTGATGATGATGACGCCATTTTAATAAATTATCCGCGTATAAACTTCTGGGCCCATAACCTAATGGAAACGTAACTATATCTCAGTTCAATTCAGTAGTTTATTATGAAGTGAAAAATATTTTTTTCATTTTTACATAATATGACATGACATTTCAACAAAGCACACGTTGTTACAATGCAAACTATACAAACTCAAAGTTCAATAGAAGGTAAATCGATTACATTTTTAATCAATATAATTTCTTTTAAATTAAAAAATTATTTTTGTAAAAATTTCAGTTTTTGAAAACTGTTTGTTGTACATGAAAATATACATGAGCAAATTTCTAGTATATGTAAGGCCAGGCTAAATTTTAGAAAACTGTTATATAAATATTATGGTTTGTGCTATCTTATATGAAGCTAAATCTATTACATTTTTAATCAATATAATTTCTTTTAAATAAAAAAATTATTTTTGTAAAAATTTCAGTTTTTAAAAACTGTCTGTTGTACATGCAAATTTTTAATCAATATAATTTCTTTTAAATGAAAAAATTATTTTTGTAAAAATTTCAGTTTTTGAAAACTGTTTGTTGTACATGAAAATATACATGAGCAAATTTCTAGTATATGAAAGGCCAGGATAAATTTTAGAAAACTTTTATATAAATATTATTATTTGTGCACTGCTATATGAAGATAAATCCATTTCATTTTTATTCAATATAATTTCTTTAAAATTAAAAAATTATTTTTGTAAAAAATTTCAGTTTTTGAAAACTGTCTTTTGTACATGAAAATATACATGAGCAAATTTAAAGTATATGTAAGGCCAGGCTAAATTTTAGAAAATTGTTAAATAAATATTATGGTTTGTGCTTATATGAAGCTAAATCAATAATCACAAGATTTTGAATATCTTTGTCAACGCTCCAATATGCTTCTTTGTTTGGACAATATGTATATCCACTTATTATCAGAATTCCTAAAAATACTTTCATTTCTCCAACTGTAATATTTGGGTTCCCATTATTATTTAAGAGCGAATATCTGTTTGACTCGTCACACAACATTTGCAATAATTCATCATCAAAAAACTTTTGGAATTGCTCATATGGCTCTAAGTTGGTGCAGTCACTGTAATTACCCTCAGGGAAAATTGGAGATCTCGGTTCGATATTATCATCGACCCACGTGAAGGATGGTTTGGCTCTCTTTGCCTTACTATGTGACTGACCTGCAGTTATCTTAAGACGACGAGAATTGGATTGTTCCCTAGGCTTTTGAGTTGAACGCGATGTACTCGGCTTTTCGGGTGCTTGCTCAGAAGGAAATGATTCCTCCAAAAGGTTTACTTCTAACTCTGAGATAGAATGATTCAAGCAGTCTAAAATTTCAGCGTCCATATCAAACTCGGGGTTCTCTTCGACGTCGGTATTTTTTCTTGTAACAATTTCACAATCCTCGACAAGCTGTGTATGTGACAAGTTTTCCAAAGTACCGCCGTCTTCATCTCCGGAATCATCACCTGAAAGAGCATCCGCGTCAGGAGCCTCTATATATATAGCTTCCACTTCTTCTTCTTCATTATTTGTAAACTCGTCCAAAACTGCGCAAACTTCTTCAACGGTTAGTTTTGCCGTAATAAAGGAAGAACACGCACATAAATATGTTTATTATATATAGTTATACACTTCATAAGGTGAACCCGCGAACGTGACATATATGTCACAGGTACACAAGACGAAAAAAAAAACCTACAAATATAGTTTTTTTCATTTTTTTTTTTTCATTTTTTTATTAGCACAAAATTTCAAACACTATCAAAATATACAAAACACACTTTTCACATAAATCGCTGGCACTTTATTAAAAATCGTACTTACCGACAACGTGTTCCCATTTCGACAGTTTTTTTAGGTGTATGAAATCGGCTTCGTATTCACTGCGCTCCTAATTTTGCTACACTAAACGGAAAGGGCAAAATATAGCACATACTTATTCTTTGATTTGTTCAGTCAATTCTAATTTATAATTTGGAACATTTAAAATTGCATTTCAAAAAAGTCGTAGATTTATGTGAAAGATCGGAGCGTTACATATATGTAACACTAGCGTTTAATGAGTTAATGCTTCGTCTAGCTTATCATTCCATTGCCTGCCTGACTGTTTTAAGCCATAAATAGCTTTACTCAATTTCAGGACTTTATCTGGACGTTCTTTGCACACAAAATGTTCAGGTTGCTGCATGTATATTTCGTCTGTCAAATCACCATTCAAGTATGCAGTAC